>CM031242.1:855264516-856734483 GCA_018340775.1 Taxus wallichiana var. yunnanensis | reverse complement strand
GGAAAATCATCCACATGTGCATGTATTATCAAGCTCCAAGAATTTGATATAGTACACTACAATGGCCAAGAGGTAAAATTTACATTACAGGTTTAAAGGGGAGGTTTGATCTCCACAAATTCACTTGTAAATCGTAGAAGAGTAGAAGGGAGGGTACAAAGCAAAAATTTCCAACCTTTTTAAAATTGCCCTCCTTACAATATATAGTAAGAAAGATAGAAGGAGATGAGAAGAAACCTCAAATCCTCCCTCAACCACCTCTAAAATGTATTGAATTCTCTTGTAACAGTGATGGGAGCCATGAAAAATCCCATACCTCCTTGTACAATGCCTTACTGCGTGCAAGAAGGAATCCCATACCTTATCAATTTGGTAGGCGAGAAGCCGAGACACCCGCAAAAATGGCGGAATGTATTTCTTCATTTTTGGAGTCCATAATGCATGCAACCTCCAAAATCTTGAAATTCAGACTTTCAAAAATTTTGGTTTGAAGTCAAGCTACTCGCATTCATAGCTCAAAATGATTTGAGAGTTCCGAAAGTCTCGAAAGTCTGAAATTTAGTTTGTATGCTCTAAATATAGTGTTATTGATGACACTTTGTTTGAAAATATTGATGATCATATTCTAGCTTCACAATAATTCAAGGAGGAGGAAGAACAACAAGCTCTAAGTTCAATTAAAGAGGAGCATATGGAGGTGTCAAATAAAAATCAAAGGCACTAGATCATGCGCAGGTCACACATGAAGATGCAGATCTCTCTCCCACTCAATCTCTCCAAAAATATGATTTTGTGGAGGATTTTGAACTCACTAACTTCATGTTTGAAGATGAAGCTTCATATGGTGAAAATAATGAAGATTTTAAGGTTGCCATACAAGAGGGAGAAATCTTGTTGCAGCAGGATAACAAAGAGTTTGATTTCTTATCAGAATTGGAGGAATGTTTTGATGAGGAGGAGATTGTAGAAATTATAACTTTCACTTCCCCATCATTCATCCTCAACCACAAGAACTCGCCGCCATGGAGGAGGATTTGTAAGCACAACCTACAGCTTTATAACATGCATCTTGATTCAAAGTTAGAAGAGTTCAATCTTCCAAACGAAACAACAGATGTAAAGGAAGGGGAAGAGAAAGAGGATTTTTTCATCTCTCCCACACCATCCACCCAGGAAGATCCGTCAGAAAACTCTACTCTTGGACTTGAATTTCAAAGAAATGGGCACATTCATTGGATCAAACCTTTCCCAATCTGGTACTTGGATTCATTAAAGATAAGGGAGAAGCCTAAACTGGTCATGTGCATTTCAGGGCATGAGGATGATATACAAAGCACCAAGGGTCACCATCAACACCTCCAGAGACCAATGTCAATCAACTTGAGGAGATTTTTTTCGATTGATGTTGATACTTTGGTTATTTGGGTGGAGGATCGGCCTCTTGTCAGTTTTTCACTCATACCAACAACTAGATTCAATGCTAAATCATATACATGGTTTCCTATTTTGAGAAAAGGAAGATTCTTCTCCTGCTAGTTGCGCAGATTTATTTGAATTCCCTTTGCTTTGGTCAACAAAGAGTAGGTAGGTTTGTTTTTTAGAAGAAGTACTTGTGCACAATCTACATTTTCCACTTGTGGCATGTATGATCTTTCTCTTTTGTACATAGTGTGTTTTGGTGTTCTGTTGCTCATGCACATCCATTGGAGGTAGCCTTTGGTAAGGTCAGCTCCAGCCCAAAGAATGTTTCAAATGTCTTAGGGACAAGTTCTCAGAGATTCATATCGAGTATCATACTATCATTCATGACTCTGTACCCAATGGATACTTCAAGGCAACTAATCTTTCACCTATCGAGATAGGTGATCACACACGCCGCCAAAAGATAAACATGACCTTGCACACGTAAAAGTTGACCGGATTGTTTTTATTCATGGAGGATTGAATTTTGAAGTTAGGTGAATAAATAAATTGCAAGTTATCCAATTTTGGCATTTCACCTCTCAAATTTGAACTCGAATCAATTTTCAAGAGATTAAATTGCTCAAAACAAGTCCAAATTTCACTAGTTGATAGATCGGGGGCTAATCTTCAAAAGGGTATTTTTATTTTTTTGAAATTTTGATTTTGAAATTTTGGAGTTTTTTAAATTTCAGGATTTCAGAATATTGGATTTCAAGATTTCTAGATTTCAGGATTTCAGGTTTTAGATATCAAGATTTCAGGATTTTGGATTTTGGGATTTCCAAATTCTAGATTTTGAGATTTTGAGTTTCGAGATATTAGGATTTCAGGTTTCTGAATATTGGGATTTTGGGTTTTGAGGTTTCAGGTTTCGGGATTTCGGAACTCTCAAGCCCAAAAACATAAAAATCAAGACTCAATGTCCAAAATTTCAAATTCCGAAAGTCCAAAATTTTGGAATTTCAAGTTTCAAAACTCTTGGACCATTTTGAGCAAGTGAATGAAGAGCTCAACTTTCAAACCAAAATTTCCGAAAATTTGAATTTTTAGATTTCGAGACTCTGAAAATGAAAAAATAAAGTCTGCCATTTTTTAGGGTGTCAGGCTTCTCACCTACCAAAATTATGAGGTATAGGCTTCCTTCTTGCACAATAAGGCATGGTACATGGAGGTATGGGCTTTGTCATGGCTCCCATCACTGTTGTAGGAGAATTCAATGCATTTTGGAGGTGGTTGAGGGAGGATTTTGGGTTTTTCTCATCTCCTTCTCTCTTTCTTCCTATATATTGTAAGGAGGGGAATTTTTGTAAAGGTTGGACAATTTTTCCTTGCACCCTCCCTTCTTCTCTAATCTACAAGTGAATTTGTGGAGTTCAAACCTCCCCTTCAAACTGTAATGCAAATTTTTCCTCTTGGCCATTGTAGTGTACTGTATCAAATTCATGGAGCAATAATACATGTCTATGGATGATTTTCAACCCTCTCTTGTGTTCATTTCCTTCATCTGATCTCTCATTATAGTATTGGTTATTTGTGCATGGTAGTTGTACTACATTTTAATGGTTTGTGTTTAATGGAAAAGCAGGTGTTCAGCATTTCTTTGGTGCATCACCTCTATTATTTTAGGTTTATTTTATCGCATCTTTTCAACCTTGTCTCCTTAAGCAAGTTAGAGTAGATTTTAGAGAAGATCCTCTACAATTTGAATGTGTGAATTTGAAGCAGAGGAATAACAATCGAACTTCATCTAGAGAGATTTCCTAATTGCAAAGTCCTACAGTTTGGGAAAAGCTCCATGTTATGCAATCACACTAAAAGTCTCAACCCATCGAGTTACTGACATTTTGGGGTGTTGTGATTACGCATCAATGAGTTCCTTTTTAAGCATTGGGCATCTCTTAAGGGTTGTCCTTTTATTGAAAAATTATTAAATTTGAAGAAGAGAAGCTTATAAATATAAAGTTATGTGACCAAAATAAAGGACCAAGCTCTAACCATCTATACTATCACCTAAGGTTGCATGTCACAACCATCTAACAAAACCATTTTCATCCATCTAGTACCATTACAAGGGACAAGGGATGGTTTTCTGCATCACACTTCATAGGAGGGAAGTCTATTCTATTTCATGCACACATTTATGACATATTTTTATATCTATCTACTTTTCTCGCTATGAAGTGCAACATGTAAAAGAGCCACCTAGGGCACAATTCTATACACAAAAACATAGAACTACATTGGGTCTAAGATCTAGTGAAGTTCCCAATCGTATGATCACCATTGTGATACCTGAGGAAATTATGACCCCTCAAGTTGCATGTCTTTTTAATCTTTTGATGTTATTTTGATGGTTTTACAGGTGACTCTTTTATTACAAGTTATCGACAACATACGTAGGGATTGTGCGACATACTAAGAATGGCAGACATTGAGGTTTCAATTCAAGCAATGACCTTGCTGCAACTGATCCATTGACCTCTTGTGTTAGCCCCCTGGCACCTAAGAAGGGATCCTCTTGTCCAAGCACCCCATTCCCTACTCCTCCTACACTTCTACATTTTTGTGGGCTTGATCGTGACCTCATGTGTTTTAGATTGATAAATTTTCCACCTTCACATATTTCCAGGAATATTTTTAAATCATATATGTGTCTTAACTCTTCATTGCACTTAGGTTTTAACATTTATTTCTTGTTTCTTGAGCCCTCTAATGTACTTTACTAGCATATTTTCTTATTGTAACACATCTTAGAATTTGACATAAATAATTCTATCCCTTTTAGTTTTTTTGTTAAATTAGGAACTAGTCCGACAACTCCATGAGTTACAGTTTAGGAGATAGGTTTGCATAATCTAATTTGGTCAATACATATTTTTTTCATAATTTTAACATTCATCCTTAAGCTTTTAGGGTTTAAATTCTATAATTGATGTCTATTTTGAGAAATATATAGTCATTGTTTATGCTTTAGGGTCTTTTGTATTTTTTATCGATATTTTTAGGAGTGATAGATGTGTCAAAATTTTATTTTACAAACCTCACAACTATCAAAAGTAACAAAAACTTCTCAAATATTTCAACTCTTTAAATTCCTTAGAATACATAAAGAATTGAAAATACGTACATCTTTTTATTAATTTGACAATCCTTGATGACATATACAAATATTACTCCCACTATTCGAACTATTAAAAAAATCCTAAAGCTATTATAATGTTATTTCTTTATGACCCTAAAAAAATTTCACTTGTTTTATGCAGCCCAACTCTCATCTCTACCCCTTGTCACTCAAGCCCCTAAAATAGTAGACTTTACTCAATTCATGCACACCTTGTGTTCTTTCATTCATATAATCAATGCACATTATACGGTTTAAATATGGTACAAACTATTTGTGAAATCCCTACATAATCATCACCATCACCCAAGTTTTTTGTTGTACTTTACTTTCTCCATTATCCTTCTCACCATAATTGTGTGTGCCCATACTTAACTAATATTATAAAACTCATACACTTGAAATTAAATTCCCTCATGATACTCCTATATCCAAAATTATATCTTCAATTTCAATCGAATTGAGTAATTAATTTGTGCTTATAATTTTGATTAGTCATGAATGAAGTCAAAAATCAAATGATATAGTTCCAATCAATTTCACATGGCTCAATTGAATCAATAATTATTCTCTTATTAAACCAATCATCTAACTATTTAATGCATGATATAATTATTTGGCACAATTGAGTTCAAATTAAATTTTGTGATTTAAAAGATCTAGCATGAAAAATTAAAAATCTTGGGAATGATAACCAAGCCACTAATTGGAAATTAGGATTCTCAACCACTGTGCATCCTTCCTTTGGCTAGTCTTCCTTCACTTCAACCTTCACCCGGATCGATGAAATTAGTAACAAATTTTTCAAGTTTGTGTTTGTGTGTAAGGATAATTACTAAAGGTGATCAATTAATTCAATAATATTAAGTGAAAGATAATGTTCTTTAGAGGCCTAAAACAACCATTTCTTGTAATTTTGTAGATGGAAAACAGTCTTCGGGAATTTTTAGAGACATTATATAAAATATGTGGGTGATATTGGAGAGAATTAAAGGTTTCTAAAGTAAATGAGGAAAATTTTGGAAATAAAATCTCATTCAGAATCCATATGTTCAACAATGAGTATTCAAGGTGTAGGGTATGAGAGATTGAACGATGAATTTTGTCTTCTCTGGATGATTTCACGATTTTTACAACACATTAAGAGGAAAAGAAATCATTGGTAATATATTTGAATCCTCTACAAGCATGAAATATCAATATTGATCTAAGCCTTAAGTATTTTAGATGAGATATTTCAAACTTTTACAATTTCCCTCTCGCTTAAAGAAGGAATATGCCCTAAATTTTGAGTTTAAGGAAGAATTTATTATTGGTAGTTATTCCATTAAGCTTGAAATTTTATTTGGAGTTAAAATCATATCATATTTTACCCGAATAATTTTCCTAACCCCCCGTGGTGAAAAAATCAAGCTCGGTGTCCAAAAAAGAACATTCAAGGAAAAAATGATTTTCAAATCAAGCACAATCACACTTTTGACACTCTTGTGGCCCATATATCGCTCGCGAAATGGGTACTATCGGGATATTCATGAGATATGTGAATGATTTGAAACATCGGAAACCTCTTTGAAAATAAAATCATCAAGGAATGATCATCGTGAGCATGATCATAAAGGATCACCATGAGTTATGATGGAAGTCATCTCGATCTCACATACAAGTGCATATCTCTTGATAGTGTTTGTAAATACTTAATCAATTATTGTTGATGTCCTCGCATATTACAATTTAGGGAGTTAATTTCCTAATGCTCCAATTTAGTTGGAGGTTAAGAACTTGGATCTCACCTTCAAACATTACTTCAAGTCTCATTAGATAATCAATCCTTCCATTTGGAGGACGAAACCTATTTCCATGAGGGGTAATCAATAAAACAGTTTCTAGATATTATCATATGTTTCCATTTAGGTGACCTATTAGTCGGGAATTAAAGTGTGAAGTTAAAAAGGGTTTCATCATGTTCAAAGGTGAAATGGGAATCTCATGGAGTAATTCAACGATCATCATATCCCGACTCCGCCATCATGTTCAAACCTATTCATGAAATAAATAAAGATAAGTTCGTCAAGCTACAAAGGAACTCAAGACCATCATGTGTCAAGGATAAAGAGATCATCTATCTCCATGAGAGGCATATAAGTAAAGATGTCTTCAGCATCCTAAAGTTGACTCCATCGAGTTGAAATCTAGAGCCAAGAGGGAAAATACGATAATGTTCATATAAAGCACCATGCATGTAAGAATGTGAAATCATCTCGGTTTGAGTTGATGTCACTCACTACGTACTTTTATTAAACAATCCATTAAACCTTTTAGTGTGTTCAAACTTCAAAGGAGGAAGGACATTATAACCACCTCATTTTAGTCCAATTGGTTTCAACATGACAAGAATTCCATTCAATTAGAAATCCTTCCATCTCGCATGGTGAAGGACTATTTCAAGTAAGCATTAAATAATCATAAAATGATTAGAGCATCATAGAGTTGATTTGTGATCACTAATGTGAATAGTAGAGGATTTGAAAACTAAGATAGCAATATTCACTCTTGCCTTGTAATCAATTTGGAGCATCCAATTGCCATAAAAATGCATATCTCATAATATTGATTCTAAAAAATCATTTAATGCTCTAGAATATCTCAAAGAAAGAGGTTACAATCGAGTTCCCAAATTGAATAGGTTGTTGAAGGTCAAGACTCTCATTCATGAAGTATTTCCTCAAAATTCCATCAGAAGAAGATTATTCAACAACCGACACATATTTTCTCTCTTCTTGAAAAAATCAACTATGCAATTAATGATATAATTAGAGGACCAATTATGTCAAAAACCACAACAAATAACCACAAATATGATTAGTGTTTCACATTGGCCTAAATCGACACTCTAGTTGAAAAAATAAACTAATTAGTATGTGAAGTGGAGGCAATCGATCATCACATTGTATATAGTTCTTATAAATTTCATGGGTCTCTATAGGTACCCAAAAATTTAAGGTATCATCTTGCCGGATCAACGTGACAAGTGCCCCAATGATGATACGGAGTCTCCTCCTCGCAAGGTGTCGGGATCCGGAAGATCTCTCCGAGTGTGTGTTAACATCCCGCATGCCCCGCTTAGCCCCACGTACCTTAGTTTTTCCTTTTCCCCTCTTCTCTTAGCCTTTTCTCTTGATTCCACGGTGTCACCCGCCTAGGCGGCGGTCTCGTGACCACCTCCCTGGCAAAGCAGGTGGCAGTCCTATAACCGCCGCCTGCTCAAAGCAAGCGATCCTACACGCATTTTCCAGAATGTTCTTTTGACACGAATCACGTAAAAATCAACGTTTCACCAGCTTTCCTTGTTGACTTGGGCTTGCATTTATGTTTTTGGTCCCCTGGAATAGTGTTTGGCCTTTGTTTATAGTTTTAGAGTTCAGTTTGGTTTTGATCTTTGGGTGAATGAAAAGCTATAAATAAATGGCTTGTGCTCAAACAAATGGTCTACCCCTCATTCACTTTTCATGCTCTCATTTTCATAGTTCAGTCTATTATTTTTCTTAGAAGCCATAGTTTCATTCCTTTGTATGCTTAGTTAGCATTGTTCAGCTGTTGGTAAGCCACAAATCCATCTTGTGCAAGCAGTGTTGTTGTTTTATCCAATCCATTGGAGTAGAATAGCTTAGGAAGCCATTAAAGTTACAGGTTTTGCTCCTCAAACAGGATAGTTTCAGGTTCTGGACGCTTTATGTTGCATGACTCGCAATAAATCCCGCTAGGAATTGCATAAGCCAAGCTCTGTACTCTTGCGCTATCCCTCTCCTACTCACATTGTAATGACCCAAAATCACACACACACGAATGACACAGTAAAAGACAGGATAATTTTTTTTTGACTTACTTCCACACATAACATGACGCAACATGTCGTCACCAAGGGTACAACTAACACTGTGAACAACTTGATACAAGGATGGCCATAAAGGCAGCATGGAAACATTCACATCTTTCAAGGACAATTTACTTTTCTTTTAGACATGACAACATAGAAGTCCAACCACAAAACACACACTTATAGTTAGGGCCAACCACAATGAGATATTCTTGGGGTTTATTTATTTTAAAAGGACATCTTGCAATTCTTAGCTTACGTTTTCAAGGAGGCTCAAGATATGATTCGTATAATTCAACTTGCCAAGCCAAGTTTATTCTTTTTACACTGAGTCATCATCTTTAATCTTCTCTATTAAGACATTCATTTTCTTAATTCGTTTATTTAGAGAAATGGGTAATTTAATTTCACAAGGCCATCTATTAACACTTATGCTACTACAACTTGTTCATGCCCATATGACAACATGGGTTCACGTTCAACAACTTGAGAGAAAATTACAAGGTACCTTCGATAAATTTAAAGGAAGGAGGTCAAATGAGATCATCTTTGAGACATCATTAGTTCTTACTAAGGTTTAATTGGAGCTTGAGGTTTTATACGTAATTATTAACACTCTTACTTAGGCTTCACTGAATGAGCTTATCAAGAGGAAGCTACTTACTTTTAAATAGGCCGAGAGATAAATTGAGTGGTTTCTAAATTTTCTTCTCTTACTTGTTAAATCTTATTAGAAACTAACCATTGTTTTCCTTTAAGCTTGTTTTAAGCGTTCACCAAAAAGAGTAGTGTTTACTAGTTCAGTTAGGGATAACACGTTATATAAAAACACTTTGCAAGGATAGTCTCACTCTTGATTACTTAAGGCATTGTTGTTTTCAAGGGGATCTAAACCACAACATATTTCTTTGAATAAAACTTTTAGGTAACTTCTGTAAGGAAAAGCCACCCCATTAAAACTTACATATAACACATCAATACAAGGTCTTAGAAAGATTTAAATTAACACTTAATTCTCAAGATCCAAGTTTTACAATGCTTATGCCAGTGAAAAGATTGAATAACATTTCCCACAAAGATAAGTTACCAGTTTACCTACAGAAGGACAAGATAACATCTTCACGCAATTTCTGAACAACCCAAGGCAAGAGGTCTTCTAAATTCCTTTGCAATCACTATTACAAAATTTACCTCACATTGGACATTTTTACAAGTAATTTCATAAATTTCCCGATGAAACCTTTACAACTCTTTCCTTTAATTTACTCGCACAATCCATCTCGCACAAATACTATTTGGAATCGGTTCACGAGAACTGAGCATGTTAAGGACTACAAAAAAACATCATGCTACTTTTAACAATATCATGAAAGGAAACTTCTATATTCTAGAAAAGGATTGAGACTCTCACTACAAGTCAAATTCTTAAGACAAAATAAAATTTTCACCATGCCAACTAAGAAGGAGGTCATGTGTTGCAGTTAGGAACAACGTCTCTATAGCAACAAGAGTTCAACAACCAATCAGGTAAGACCATAGGCCTTAAAATTTAGAAACAAAATGTGGAGTGTATTGGGATTTCAATCATGTAATACTATAGATTACATGATGGAAATATAATACTCAACCCACCGATCTAAAATTCATAGGGAAAATACAAAATTACCAGTTGCGATCATTTCTCACTTATACGACAATAGTTTATTAATTATTCAAGAAGGGCCATAAGATATATCCAAAGGTCGAATGTATAGGGATTTTAATCATGTAATCATGATGATTATATGATTGAAATCTAATACTATCAACCTATAATACCCTACCTACCAAGAGGCTCCACAATTAATACTAACAAAATGTTTGAAATAGGCATTGCCTAGTAGTCAAGTGACCTGAGATATCCAAACAAGGAACAACAAAAAGACTTGAAACTACCCAAGTCCGTCATGGAAGTTGGCATTCTAAATATCCATCCAAATTTCATAGTACTTTAAATCCATCATCCTTCTTATGTAATTTTATAATTTCGATTTATAAAATTTTTAAAAAGAAAATCATTATTTTCTCATCACAATATTTTCTTAATGTAACCATCATTACCATACCCAAGTCACCCTTATATATATTTACATATACCACCAACAATAATTAACAAACTTAACAACAAAATTCCGTCATAACACAACCAGATAATCATGATTACATCTACAAGCCAAAGAAACAAATCCGGATAGCCACGTACCAAACTTGTTCATAATAATAGAGAGTTCTGAGATAATCATCAGCAAGCCATTCTACTGCAAGGTTCATGACCAAGTTACCAAAATTCATATTATAACAATATGAAAACCAAACTTTAATCATAAAGGAATTTAGAACTACTTTTCATTTTTTATTAAAGAGTTTCACATGCTAGCCGCAACAACAAAGTTGTTATTAAAAATAGCTATTTTTAATCAGATCCCTGCCCCAACTTACTTTCCGTCTAACCTAAAGGAAAGGGCAGTCATTATTGTGTATGGTGAATAAGAGCTCAAAGATCCAACTAACTAGCTGTAATAAGCCTGAACCCACAAATATTCGAGAAGCCATAATTGGCTATACATGTAGGTTCGGGTTTCCATTCACAGTAAAATAAAAACAACACTACTCCAACGGTATTTAATTATTAGAATTTGAATTTGATAAGGTAAACGAAATTTACTTTAAAACAATCGAAACATACTAGAGGATTGAATTCCCATGATCACTCACATTACCATGCAATCCTACTACAGTTCGCATGAATTAAGGTAGATTCTATTTACCTTAATCATCTCTAATCCTCATTAAAAAGAAAACCATGGTTCGAGCTAGAAGATAGATTTCCTGAAATGTAAGCGTAAAATTCCTTGGTGCACTCTTAATTTTGTTTAAAACAAGACACACAAGAGGAACCATTCGCGAGGATCCTTCGCACAAAGTGGAATAATATTGTAGAGAGAGCAAAAATCCCTTACCATTTAGAATATGAAAAATTTCATTTCAGGAAATTTTTAAAACTTAGTCTTAGATTTTGAGCCTTTTTTGGTTAGGCGCATGGTTTTGCTTTGCAACATTTTTGATGCGCCCCCTTAAAAGCCTTTGGCGCATGGTTTTCCATGTTAGCACGCTTCTCGGTGCGCCAAAGGGCGCACGTAATCTACATGTTACACCAAGTTTTGGTGCGCCAAAGGGCGCACATAACTTCATGTCGACAACGAATTTGGTGCGCCAAAGGCGCGCTCATTCTTCTGTTGCCATTTCCTTCCATGCGCCAAAGGGCGCACGCTTTACCTTGTCGACAGCCGTTTCCATGCGCCATTTCAAAAGGTTGGTGGCGCATTAATGACAGGTTTTTCTATAAATATCCGTGCGCGCCCAATGTCATTTTCATTCTTTTGTCAGCACGTGATATTTCTGGACTTGTCAGCCCCTGCTCTGTCGCTTTCATCGTGTTGTGGACCCGCTCAAGGAATTTTCGCTATATTTTAAGGTAAGAGGTTCTTCCCCTTCCCTGTTTTATGTTTTCTGTTCTTTGGGCTTGTTTTTTGTCCGGTTTTGGTGTGTGTGCCAACTTGCTGGCCGGTTTTCATCAAAGTTTGAATGTGTTTGAGCCTTTCCCCCGTGCTGTCCTGTTCATTTTCTTCTGTTGCTCTTCCTCTCCCTCCCTCTTTCCGGATCTGCTGGAAAAGGGGTCGTTTTGTAGCTGGCTTGAGTCTGTTTACAAGATTTTTGTAAAACCTTACTTGTCCAAGTATTTTTTGAAGTGGAAGAGAAAGAAAGAAAGAGGTTTGAGAGCTTATTTCACAAGGCGCACCGGCGCGCCTTGTAACAATCAAGACAGTCGCGCCCCTCGGCGCACCTATCCGACTTGCAACATACTCAAGATCCGCGCCATGGCGCACCCTGCCATCCTGCTACAGCTGAAATTCATGCGCCCATAAGCGCACCCCTTTTGCATGCTCCAAGTGTAAATCCCGCGCTTCCTCCTATAAGCCTTGGCGCATCCTTTATCCATGTTGCATCCCATTTCCACGCGCCAAAGAGCGCACCCAGTTTCGATGCAACAAAAGCCTTTTTCGCGCAAGTAAAAAGATTACATAGGCGCTGGCGCACCCCCCGATGCAGTAACATGATGTTGTGTAAACCCTCCATGCGCCGCGCTATGTTCCTTTGGCGCATCATTCGTCCATGTTACACAATCTTTCCATGCGCCATAGGGCGCATCGAACCCCAATGTAACACGCATTTCCTGTGCGCCCTGTTATAAAATGCAACCTGCTTCATCCATGCGCCATGCGCTTTTGGCGCCAATATAACCTCTGCAACATTCCTTTCTTGCGCGCCTTATCTATTTGGCCTGCCAATTGTATTTTTCCTGCGCCCTGAGCCTTTAAATCTCTAACTCCTCCTGCTAAGCTTTCCAATGGAAGATCAAATGACTAATTCAACCTTTTTGGATTGGGTCTCTCTTCTTCTTCGTGCAGATCAGCAGCTGAGTTCGAAAGAACACATGTCTACGTCAAGCAAGAAGCCCACCAAACCAAGAGGAAAGGCAAAGCTAACAGAAGAAGAAATGAAATACAAATATCAGAAGGTCAGGATGCCCGAATCACAGGCTGAGTGCAGTATGGATGTCCGGGACTCTGAATTGGGTCACATTGACATGGATGAGTTCTGGCTTAGAACTCAAAAGGTTACAAGAAGTCCATGGATGGACAAACTAATAGGCAGTGCCCTGCACTTTGCCGGAGGAATCCCTGTCAGCGCTGTGAACAACGAATTCATGATGGTTGTTGCACAATCCTTCAACAAGGACACAAGATGTGTCGAGAACAGCAAGGGCGAGGTAGTCATAAACCTCACTGCCCGTCATTTTGAGTTGATGCTTGGCATCCCTCACCACCGGAACTACGTGGCTGTTAGCCAACAGGAATGCATCAAGGCCTGGGAAGACAACGAAGGCCAGTGCATGCAGTTAATGAATGAGGTCTACCTAAAGAATAAGAAGGTAGTGACCCGGTGGCCTCAGACTATCCACCGAAGTGATTTCTCAGAGGAACTCAGTGATACTATCACTTTCCTAAGCAGAGTCTTCGGGCTTTCAGATGCCCACTATTTCCATAAGTGGATGCTGCGGTACCTGGAGACAATGAATAAGAATTTGCCCGATCAGCGCTTTTGCTGGGGTGAAATAATAAGCAGCACCATCTCTGAGCAGCTACAACAGCTTGCCACAACTGGAGTATTTCATATGAACTCCTATGTAGTCTACGCTGCAGCATCGGCAAGGGATTACCCAGGGCTCAACCGAAGTGGAGTATGGCCTCAAGCCAAGATATTTGATTACTACCAGAGCTGAGGCTAGAGAATAGTATCCCTCAATTTGCTAAAATCAATGATGTTTTCTTCTATCACATCATGTGCATGTTGCCAAATTTGACTCATAGCCGGACAACCAAAAACATAGTGGCAGTCACAGAGAAATGGGGAGCCTTGTTCACCCAATTTCCCACGTTCACCTATCTAAGGGCTGCCAACTTTTTGGGAGAACCAACCAGGCTACCGAGGTATGCTGGACCAAAGCTGATTTTATTGGGAACTGTCAAGACAGCTCGTCACATACCATGAAAAGTGCCTCAAGAGAAAGAAGGGCGGAACTCCTTTCCCCCTCACAGTAGGCCGTTACACATGCTCCAGCTATCACAAGGCGAAGGAGATGTTTGCTGAGCTAGAATTGCTCAACCTAAAGCATGATTTCCCAGCAAGGCCTACATTCGACCCTAGGGGCTGTCTACCAAGGGCTAAGCTTGATCCGATTCATGTCCCTCAGATTGAGGATATCTACATTGACGTTCTCCATGAGGTAGAACTCAGAAGAAAGGATCACTCTCGCTTGGCATTAACGGAAATCATCCAATACGGAGTGGCCATTGTCCCAAAAGGCTTCCAAACCACGGAAGACGAAGTAGACAAAGTGTATAATGACACAGAAGGGGATGATTGGCCCTTCCCGGACATTGACCGAAGCAAGGCTCCTCAAACAATTGAGGAGAGGGTAAAAGAAACTATGCGGAGAACGGAGCATTGGTGCCGCATGAACGGACTAATCTACCTCGGGGTAGATTTCACGACTTCCCCTTTGGGCAACGCACCTCCAAGGACAAAGAAGCTGCTGAAAGGCAAAGGTGCCGAAGGTGAACCTAGCACCATTCAGGAGGAAGCCCCTGAAAGTCCTCTTCCTTCAGAGCCTGAACAAGTAATAACTCTGGATTCGCCAGAGAAAGAATTGACAGAGGATAGTCCTATACGCCCATCCACCCAGGATGTCGGCATCGCTACAACTTCAGAGGTCCCTTCTATCCCTTCTTCTTCTCTTCCTCCCCTTCCTCAGATGTCGGCAACCACTCCTTTGGTTGTGTCCTCTCCCCCTTCTTCTACTCTCTCCCCTGCCTCTTCGTCCATCTTCTCCTCTCTCGCTGATTTGTCTTCCTCTATTTCTTCCCTCATCTCCGAGCTCCCTTCCCTTCCTATCTCTTCTGCTGCTGCGGTTTCCCTTCCCCCCGTGGACATCTCCGCGGCTGTTCTTTCAATGCCGCCGCCGCGTGTCTCCACGTTCTTCCCCTCTTCTACCGTTGCTGCCTCCCCCTCTGTCTCTGGTCCTTCTTCAATAGGACCAGCTTGGATCTCTCAGCAGCTGAGCCAACCAAAGAGGAAAGTCCCCATCGCTCCGATGGACTTTTCAGTCATTCCGGCTAAAGGAGCAAAGAAGCACAAGCCGGTTACACGCTTCTCCAAGAGCGCTGCAGGTGAGAGGGTTATGGAAATAGCCTACCCCGATCCCACCAAAGAGAAAGAAGATCTGTCTCCGGCAGATTTCACAGTGACCCAAGTCACAATGGGGACATCCTCAGAAAGTCTCCAGGGGGAAGCTCTTTCCGCAGTTGATGCACTCTGCGAAAAGCTTCAAGAAACAAAGGAAGAAAAGAGGCTACTGAAGGAGCAGAATAAATACCTGCTTCAAGCCTTACAGAAGATGGGAAGTGCACCTCCCACAACTGCTGCCGAGACTCCTGAGCTGCTCAGTCAGGAGAAGATTAATGAGTATTCAAAAATCGGCGAGCAAGGTATGGCTGTTTCTGCTTGGAGGAGCCAGATCCTCAAAGATAGTGAAAAGGTGATCGCCGAGTATATCAGTTTATACCTGAACATCGAGAAGGCGAATAAGGAACTCCAAGCATTAGCAAGTCCAGTATCAGAAGAATTAGAGCATGCTAGACTCCAGCACGAGGCCTTCCAACAAATGTTCGACTGTTCAGTCGAAGATTTGGTCAAGTTCGGAGTATTCGGTCATCCAAGGACCCTCAACAAGACCATGTCCACTCTGGACTATCGGATAGATCAGCTCGAATTCGTGTTAGAGAAGATAGACAAGGTGAAGGAAGAGGCCCTGGATGCGATGCATCAAATGGAGAAGATTGTTCTATCTATGACTCCAGGGTTGCTCACTCCTTCCCTCACCTTGAGATCAGCTGATGATACTATCCGGATTTTCAAGGAGATAGCTACTCAAGGGACAGGGCCAGAAGTCACGTTCGACATCGAATCCATCAACAACCTACTGGCCTGTAGAGACTTCATCGGGTCCCTAATCGAGGCGGGTAAAGACTATTCCAAGATCCCAGAAAAGCTCATAGATGAGCGGGAAACTTGCGAAGCAATCAGTGAACGGCACAAGGATCCATCACAGGATCAATTTGGGCCGATGATCAGCAAGTTCTTGGAATACCGCGCTCAGTTCCACATCTCATCTCCTGATCAGCATCAGAAACAGGCAACCCCTTTTAGGCCACAGGATGATGATGATGAATAAATTCTTCTTCTTCTTCTTCTTCTTCTCTCTCTCTATTCTCGACTTTCTTTTCGTAATATCTGAATTAAGTTGGCACAAATGATGACATCATCCATGTTGCATCATGGGATGATGTCATCCATCAAAGTTGTCAAAGTCAACATGACTTTTGGATATTTTGTAAATATCTTGTAAATAAGTGGTTGGCTCCTTTTTGCCTTCTCTCTCTCTCATCTTCTATAAATACTAGAATACTTGTTGTATTCTAGAGGAGGTGAACATTTTTCAGATAGAAATAGAAGTGAGGAGAGAAAGACTTTGAGCTTTTTAATGAAAAAAACAGATAATACAATTATTCAGACTTTGTGCTCAATAGCTGTGTTATACATTAGATCTTTCTTACGTTAGATCTGTATGTGTTTAATCTGTTGGATTCATATCTACTTTTCCGTCATTTGTTTATCAGTATTGCTTTGTTTATTTATGCAAGTAGGTTTGGCTCTGTTTACTACCAAACTAAAAACATAAATCTTCTGACCTTTCTGCTTTGGAATTCATTTCTTTTCTTCCTTCGGATCTGTTCTTTCTCTTTTCCTTCTTTCATTCCTTTCTTTTCTCAGCCTGAAACACTCTACCGGGATGAGATCCCAACCCCCGAAGGCAGAATCTGTGAGACTTGCATAGGTTCCTGCTAGTAGAAATAGCAATAAACCAGTTTCGCTTTGCTGTCTCAAAGAGGGGCTAAGCCCTGCAACACTGTTGGCTCGTCTATCCATAGATCTGTCCGCGTGACAGATTTTCGGACCAACAGTTTTTGGCGACTCCGCTGGGGAACGGACAGATCTGTCAGATCTATGCTGGTGGCATAATATAAAATCAGAAAAATCAAAAGATTGCTGCCTGTTTGCAAACCTGAATTTTTTATAAAAATCCGAAAAATTTGCAAAAGTGCTCAAATCAAAAAAATTTCTTCTGAGATCCGTAGATCGGGCCTAGTTACAGATCTTTAGTTCGCTGAGTTTTTATCAAAATCATTATTTTTCCGTAGATCTGAGTTTTGACTGTTTTCTAAAAAAGTTTGAAATCCTCTGAAAAGTAAAAATCAGATCTGAAAATCAGCTTACTATCTTCCCTGCCATCTTATCCTCGCTGCTATTTGTCATTAACCGCAATCGGTTTTTCGAGGAGGATAGTTTTTAAATATTCAGAAAAGTGCATGCTGCTGGTTTTTGACAGAAAAACCAGAAAATCAGCAAGTACACCCAAAAATAAAGTTTAAATCTGCGCCATAATATTGCAGATCTGAAAGGTACACTGGCGAGTGAACCTTTTACGCGCAGCAGGAGAGCCCGTGGAGAAGCTGATCCTACTTTCGATCTGCTTCAGAGGCACAATTTCAGCGTAACACCGGCACGTTTTTCAGCGTTAAGCTCGGCTAGGTGGTCATCCAGGAGTGTCTCACCTCCGCGAAGAAAAAGTCTTTTACAAGGAGCATCTACATCCCTTTGTAGTGCCTTGCTGCTCAGTGGAACCACCCTCCCAGTTCGTGTGCTTTTTCCAGCCTTTCAAATGGCAGTACCATGGGGAAATGCTATGGGTCCTCTCGCACTGCCACATCCAGTTCACGCGCTCCCTCATGGGAACCGAAAGAATTTTCCTAAATTTGACGGGAGCGGAAATCAAAGCACGGATTCCCACATATCTGCTTTCATTATGTCATGCAGTATTTTGGACGTGACTCACGAAGATGTGTCGGTTCGCCTTTTTCTGGAAACTCTACAAGGGCCCGCAGCTGAATGGTTTCAGCATTTGCCGGCCGGATCTATCACCAGTTGGGCAACCTTGCGGGAAGCTTTTGAAGACAGATATAAGCCTTCAGAAGATGCATTTGCGTTGCTATCACGGATCACCCACCTAAAAAAGGAAGTCAATGAGACCATGCGCGATTTTGTCGCCCGGTTCAATGCATTAATCAACCGTGTCCCCACTGCCATGCTTCCAACACCGGAGAATCAGAAGTGTTTCTTCGTGAACGCCATGAGCTCAAAAGTCAGCTTCTTGCTCCTTCAAGAGCGAGTAGCTACTCTGCCTCTCGCTCAGGCTGCTGCCATCCGGATAGAAGACAATTTGATAATATCTGGCGAGTTAAAAAAGGAATCTTCCAAGTCCAAATCTTCAGATCCCTCGCCTACTACTTCGTCTGATCCAGCATTCCAAAAGATGGCGAATGATCTGCTCGCATTAAAGAAGCAGCTGGCCCAGGCCTCTCCTAGTCCCTCGTACCGGGATGCCCCGCGGAGGAATTTTGTTCCTAACAATGCTTCACAAAGGCCGCGCTTACCTGTAACTGCTCCACGATTGGCGCTTGAAGCTCCTCCGGTCAATGCTTTGGTCGAAATTGAAGAGGAAGAGCAGTACTATGAAGAACCTTCGCTCCAAGGCGAAGATGATCAAGATGTCGGTGAACCGACTGGCGACTCTACTATTGGATACATGGAATTTGACGAGGACGAATCTGATGAAGAAGAGAGTACTCAAGGCTATGCAAGCGGACAATCCTACGCTGTTTTTACCCGCTCGCAAGGAAAAGAAGCAGAAGTTGCTGCCCATACGCAGAAAGAGAGGGCCGTGTCAAACGCGCCTCCAACCATTGTTAAAAGAGGTAATCCTCTCCCCACTCAACTCCCTGTTAAATCTTTTGCAAAGAAGTCTTTTCCACCTATCTCTCCTCCGAGTCAGCCCTCTCATGTTCCTATCAAGATCAGTAACTCTGTTCCACCATCGCGAAGTGAAGGACTCATTCCTTCACCAACGCAACCCTTGGCCGCGTTTGATATTATAGATCATGCAAAGAAGACCAAGATCCAGATGTCTGAAGCTGAGTATCTTCAGTCAAACCCCGAACAGCTTGTAAGATTGACTAAGTATATCCAAAGTCAAGCTGTTATATCTAATCAGGCTTCCCCTAAAGGAATCCTTTCCACTCCTCCTGAATCCCACATAAATGTTGCCTCAACATCCGCATCAGGCAAGATAGAACCTTTCTATCTCTCCCTCCTAATCAACGGCCATAAGTTGAGCAACTGTATAATTGATTCCGGAGCTTCCGATAACGTCATGCCGGCGAAAGTCGCCCATGCTTTGGGCCTCACTCTTACCAAACCTTTCGGCAGATGCTACTCATTGGAAACCAAGCAAGTGCCATTGATTGGCCAAATCAAAGACGCGCAATTTGCGTTTGCGGCCTTCCCGGATAAAAGAGTAAAAATGACCGTCCTTGTCGCTGACATTCCGGCAGCCTATGGAATTCTGCTGGGAAGGAGCTTTTGCAGCGAAGTTGGTGGAGAAATTCACATGGACTGGTCCAAAGCTAGAATTCCAGTCAAAGGCGTAATGCAAACTTTGGAGCCAGAATCCCAAAAGAAATACTTGGTCACTAGCTCTGAAGACCCCAAAGCCCAAATCCTTTTTGAATCATCAGGGATGGGAAACTACTTCTTATCTACCGAGACGGGTACAAAGGGTGTTTTTGTTCAAGAAAAGGATCTTAATGAGGTCTGGACCCTGCAGTTTGATGGCAGTTGCGCAACTAGTGGATGTGGCGCTGGGGTTGTGCTGATATCTCCTGAGGAAGAAGTCATTCCTCTTTCTTTCAAATTGCAGTTTTTCAACACTAACAATACTGCCGAGTATGAGTCTCTGTTACTCGGTATGCAAGCTGCAAAGGAAAGAGGAATTAAAAATCTAAAGGCACAAGGTGATGCCGAGCTAGTTGTAAATCAGGTCAAAAGGATTTACCAAGTGAAAAATGAAAGGCTCAGGCACTACCGTAATGCAGTATGGGACAGCATTGAGGAATTTGATGCCTTTTCGATAGGGGCAATTCCAAGAGCTCAAAATGACATGGCTGATTCGTTGGCTGTTTCAGCATCTCTCATGCTCCCGCACCCGGGTTTGAAAACGAACAAATACACCATTGAAGTGGTTTTCCGCCCGAGCGTGCCAGACAACTCTCAGCATTGGCAGGTATTCAATAATGATAATCACCTCATTGCCTTTCTAGAAAAATCAGAAAATTTTGATGAGTTGTATTTTGAAGGATCCACCTCTCCATGCCGCGAATCAATCAACGGTCAAGACCATGAATCAGAGAGAGAACGATGGCATATGTCAGCTCAAGGGTAATAAGATTCCAAAAGGCCTAGTTTCCTGAACGCTTGTTTGACAGGCACGACCGTTTTATAAAAAAGAAGAAGCAAAATGATCCTGATTCGTCCCCAGAGACGGAACCAGTCAATATAGGTTCTGAGGCACACCCGCAATTCGTGAACATCGGGAAATGTTGCACGCCAGAAGAAAAGCGGAAATTTGTCAAGTTGCTGAAAAGATATATGGATGTATTGGCATGGTCCTATGCAGATTTAAAGTCCTTCAAGCCAAAGGACGTTCAGCATGATATACCGCTGAAAGAAGATGCCAAAGCCTTCCGTCAGAAGCAAAGGCATTATAATCCCAAGATTTCGGGCACCATTCAGGCCGAAATTCAGAAGATGCTGGACGCAAGAATCATCTTCCCTATCCATCACAGCACTTGGGTGGCGAACATTGTGCCGGTACGCAAGAAAAACGGTGAAATACGCATCTGCGTAGACTTTCGAAACTTGAATCAAGCTTCGCTGAAAGACAACTACCCTCTTCCCATAATGGATCAAGTTCTGCAAGCAGTGACTGGATCGGAAATGCTGTCTATGCTTGATGGTTTTTCAGGCTATAATCAGATTGAAGTCTCTCCTGAAGATCAATTCAAAACAGCATTCACTACTCCATGGGGTACATTTGCCTATAGCAGGATGCCTTTCGGCCTAACTAACGCTGGTGCCACTTTTCAGCGGGCCATGGACTTTGCATTCAAAGGCATGATGGGAAAAGTCATCGTAGTTTATCTAGATGACTTAACCGTGTTCTCTAAACTACGAAGTGATCATTGTGATCACTTGGAGCAAGTATTGGCCAGGTGCCGAGAACATGGAATTTCCCTAAATCCCAAAAAGTCTGTTTTTGGGGTTACTGAAGGGAAATTGCTGGGCCATGTGGTTAGCAAAGAAGGAACAAAGATTGATGCCGAAAGAGTTAAGGCTATCCAAAACCTTACTCTGCCTACAAGCAAGAATGGTGTTCATTCTTTCTTCGGAAAGGTGAACTTTCTTAGGCGTTTTGTCCCTGATTTTGCTGAGAAGACCCGCCACATACTAAACATGATGAAAGGGTCACCCACTTTCAGATGGAGTGAAGAAGGGAAAAGATCATTGAAGAAATAAAAACTTCTGTTGCTCATGCACCGGTCCTGGTATGTCCGGATTTCTCCAAAGACTTCATTATGTATAGTTACGCCTCCGAACATACTGTGTCTGCAATCCTAATGCAAAAGAACTCGGAGGATATTGAATCTCCAATCGCATTCATGAGTTCTCCTCTCAAGCCTCACGAGTTGAAAATGACTCAGCTGGAAAAACACGCCTTTGCCGTTGTCAAAGCGGTGAAGAATTTCAGGTATTACATTCTGAACTCGCATACGGTGGTGCTGGTTCCCGACACCGCGGTGAAATCAATTCTAACTCAGCAGGAGTTAGGAAGTTTGAGAGGGAATTGGATCGCAAAGGTCCAGGAATATGACCTGGATATTAAACCCACCAAGCTGGTAAGGGGTAAAGGCCTGTGTCAGCTAATGGCTGAGAACAAGGGTTCAGAAAATCCTGATGAAAGAGAGAATTATACCGACAAAGAGCAAAGCCCTCTAGAGGAGCCTGATTCTCTGCCTCTGGTTCTATTTATTGCGACCAGTGATGAGTGGTACTCCGACATTGCTTTCTTCCTTACCTACGGCGAATGCCCGATGCACCTAACTGCAAAGGAGAAGCGTGCTATAAAGCTCAGGGCAGCTAAGTATGTCATCTGGGATGACGGTTTATATAAGCGCGGGATAGACGGTGTTTTCCTGCGATGTGTTGACAAACCCCAGCAAGTGAAACTGCTGGAAAGTTTTCACGACTCGGCCTGTGGAGGCCATTTTTCTTCTTCCGTGACAGCACACAAAATCATCCGAGCCAGGTATTATTGGCCAACGCTCTTTCAAGATGCGGCTACCTGGGTGGCAAAGTGTGAACCCTGTCAACAATTCGTCGGCAAGCCCAAGTTGGCTGCCCTTCCCCTTAGGCCGGTCATTATCAATGAACCATTCAGGCAATGGGGAATTGATTTTATTGGTGCACTCAATCCTCAATCGAGTGCTGGACATAGCTATGTCCTCACAGCAACGGATTACTTCACTAAATGGGTGGAAGCCATACCTGTCAAGCACGCCACTTCTGAGGTAGTTTGCAGTTTTATCAAAGAAAATATCATCGTCAGGTTCGGTGTTCCAGACAAAATCGTTGCTGATAACGCTTCTAACTTCTCTTCGCGGGAAGTTATTAGTTTTTGCTATGAATATGGAATAACTTTAGCACATGCCTCGGATTATTACCCTCAGGGAAATGGTCAGGCGGAATCCAGTAATAAGAACTTGGTGACCATCATACGGAAATTAGTAGATGAAAATCAGCGGATGTGGCACAAGTCTTTGTACGATGCTTTGTGGGCGGACCGCATTACTCCTAAGAGATCTCTCGGCATGTCACCTTTTCAAGTGTTATATGGCACTGATGCCGAACTTCCCATTTCTGCGGAACTTCCTGCTCTACGCTTGGCACGAGCAATCGAAGATGAAACTTTTCAGAGTTCTCTAGAAAAGAGAATCATGTATTTGGCAGAACTTGAAGAAAAGAGAGTAAGGGTGGTCGACAGGATCACTGAACATCAGAATCAAGTAAAGAGGCTTTTCGACAAGAAGGCCAAGCAGAGGAATTTTGAAGTAGGAGATCTCGTCCTTCTCTGGGACAAGCGAAGAGAGCCAAAGGGTATGCACGGAAAATTTGATTCCCTATGGAGAGGGCCCTTCAAAATCAAGCAACTCAATGGAGAGAATAGTTTCTATCTCTCGTATCTGGATGGAGCTAAACTCCCGCTTCCCTATAGCGGGCAACATCTCAAGATCTTCAGGAAGTAGAGCTTGCTCTCTTCTTTGTACAGTTTGCTTTTTGTTGTGTGTTTGTTTCCGTCGTGTGTTTGCTTTTGGTTTGTTGTGTGTTTTCTTTCTTTCCCCCTCCGTTCGCCCTTGTTTTTGACTCTGTTACCCAATGGATAGGCACATGAAAATCTGGGATTCTCTACCCTTAAGTTTCACTCAAAGATAGTCCCCAGAAAGAGCCAGCTGTTATCCCGTAAAATTGACAAGGGCAATTTTACCGATAACCATACCGAAAATTTTGTTTGGACCCCTCGTTGAGGATCCTTCGCGTTCGAAATATTGTAAAATCCCTTCCCGGGAAATTCAGTTTTTGAACTTAGTCTTTTTTGAGCCTTTTTGGTTAGGCGCATGGTTTTGCTTTGCAACATCAGTTTTTGATGCGCCCCTTAAAAAGCCTTTGGCGCATGGTTTTCCATGTTAGCACGCTTCTCGGTGCGCCAAAGGGCGGACGTAATCTACATGCAACACCAAGTTTTGGTGCGCCAAAGGGCGCACATAACTTCATGTCGATAACGCATTTGGTGCGCCAAAGGCGCGCTCATTCTTCTGTTGCCATTTCCTTCCATGCGCCAAAGGGCGCACGCTTTACCTTGTCGACAACCATTTCCATGCGCCATTTCAAAAGGTTGGTGGCGCATTAATGACAGGTTTTTCTATAAATATCCGTGCGCGCCCAATGTCATTTTCATTCTTTTGTCGAGCACGTGATATTTCTGGACTTGTCAGCCCCTGCTCTGTCGCTTTCATCGTGTTGTGGACCCGCTCAAGGAATTTTCGCTATATTTTAAGGTAAGAGGTTCTTCCCCTTCCCTGTTTTATGTTTTCTGTTCTTTGGGCTTGTTTTTTGTCCGGTTTTGGTGTGTGTGCCAACTTGCTGGCCGGTTTTCATCAAAGTTTGAATGTGTTTGAGCCTTTCCCCCCGTGCTGTCCTGTTCATTTTCTTCTGTTGCTCTTCCTCTCCCTCCCTCTTTCCGGATCTGCTGGAAAAGGGGTCGTTTTGTAGCTAGCTTGGTCTGTTTACAAGATTTTTGAAAAACCTTACTTGTCCAAGCAATTTTTGAAGTGGAAGAGAAAGAAAGAAAGAGGTTTGAGAGCTTATTTCACAAGGCGCACCGGCGCGCCTTGTAACAATCAAGACAGTCGCGCCCCTCGGCGCACCTATCCGACTTGCAACATACTCAAGATCCGCGCCATGGCGCACCCTGCCATCCTGCTACAGCTGAAATTCATGCGCCCATAAGCGCACCCCTTTTGCATGCTCCAAGTGTAAATCCCGCGCTTCCTCCTATAAGCCTTGGCGCATCCTTTATCCATGTTGCATCCCATTTCCACGCGCCAAAGAGCGCACCCAGTTTCGATGCAACAAAAGCCTTTTTCGCGCAAGTAAAAAGATTACATAGGCGCTGGCGCACCCCGATGCAGTAACATGATGTTGTGTAAACCCTCCATGCGCCGCGCTATGTTCCTTTGGCGCATCATTCGTCCATGTTACACAATCTTTCCATGCGCCATAGGGCGCATCGAACCCCAATGTAACACGCATTTCCTGTGCGCCCTGTTATAAAATGCAACCTGCTTCATCCATGCGCCATGCGCTTTTGGCGCCAATATAACCTCTGCAACATTCCTTTCTTGCGCGCCTTATCTATTTGGCCTGCCAATTGTATTTTTCCTGCGCCCTGAGCCTTTAAATCTCTAACTCCTCCTGCTAAGCTTTCCAATGGAAGATCAAATGACTAATTCAACCTTTTTGGATTGGGTCTCTCTTCTTCTTCGTGCAGATCAGCAGCTGAGTTCGAAAGAACACATGTCTACGTCAAGCAAGAAGCCCACCAAACCAAGAGGAAAGGCAAAGCTAACAGAAGAAGAAATGAAATACAAATATCAGAAGGTCAGGATGCCCGAATCACAGCCGAGTGCGAGATGGATGTCCGGGACTCTGAATTGGGTCACATTGACATGGATGAGTTCTGGCTTAGAACTCAAAAGGTTACAAGAAGTCCATGGATGGACAAACTAATAGGCAGTGCCCGCACTTTGCCGGAGGAATCCCTGTCAGCGCTGTGAACAACGAATTCATGATGGTTGTTGCACAATCCTTCAACAAGGACACAAGATGTGTCGAGAACAGCAAGGGCGAGGTAGTCATAAACCTCACTGCCCGTCATTTTGAGTTGATGCTTGGCATCCCTCACCACCGGAACTACGTGGCTGTTAGCCAACAGGAATGCATCAAGGCCTGGGAAGACAACGAAGGCCAGTGCATGCAGTTAATGAATGAGGTCTACCTAAAGAATAAGAAGGTAGTGACCCGGTGGCCTCAGACTATCCACCGAAGTGATTTCTCAGAGGAACTCAGTGATACTATCACTTTCCTAAGCAGAGTCTTCGGGCTTTCAGATGCCCACTATTTCCATAAGTGGATGCTGCGGTACCTGGAGACAATGAATAAGAATTTGCCCGATCAGCGCTTTTGCTGGGGTGAAATAATAAGCAACACCATCTCTGAGCAGCTACAACAGCTTGCCACAACTGGAGTATTTCATATGAACTCCTATGTAGTCTACGCTGCAGCATCGGCAAGGGATTACCCAGGGCTCAACCGAAGTGGAGTATGGCCTCAGGCCAAGATATTTGATTACTATCCAGAGCTGAGACTAGAGAATAGTATCCCTCAATTTGCTAAAATCAATGATGTTTTCTTCTATCACATCATGTGCATGTTGCGGCCAAATTTGACTCATAGCCGGACAACCAAAAACATAGTGGCAGTCACAGAGAAATGGGGAGCCTTGTTCACCCAATTCCCCACGTTCACCTATCTAAGGGCTGCCAACTTTTTGGGAGAACCAACCAGGCTACCGAGGTATGCTGGACCAAAGCTGATTTTATTGGAACTGTCAAGACAGCTCGTCACATACCATGAAAAGTGCCTCAAGAGAAAGAAGGGCGGAACTCCTTTCCCCCTCACAGTAGGCCGTTACACATGCTCCAGCTATCACAAGGCGAAGGAGATGTTTGCTGAGCTAGAATTGCTCAACCTAAAGCATGATTTCCCAGCAAGGCCTACATTCGACCCTAGGGGCTGTCTACCAAGGGCTAAGCTTGATCCGATTCATGTCCCTCAGATTGAGGATATCTACATTGACGTTCTCCATGAGGTAGAACTCAGAAGAAAGGATCACTCTCGCTTGGCATTAACGGAAATCATCCAATACGGAGTGGCCATTGTCCCAAAAGGCTTCCAAACCACGGAAGACGAAGTAGACAAAGTGTATAATGACACAGAAGGGGATGATTGGCCCTTCCCGGACATTGACAGAAGCAAGGCTCCTCAAACAATTGAGGAGAGGGTAAAAGAAACTATGCGGAGAACGGAGCATTGGTGCCGCATGAACGGACTAATCTACCTCGGGGTAGATTTCACGACTTCCCCTTTGGGCAACGCACCTCCAAGGACAAAGAAGCTGTTGAAAGGCAAAGGTGCCGAAGGTGAACCTAGCACCATTCAGGAGGAAGCCCCTGAAAGTCCTCTTCCTTCAGAGCCTGAACAAGTAATAACTCTGGATTCGCCAGAGAAAGAATTGACAGAGGATAGTCCTATACGCCCATCCACCCAGGATGTCGGCATCGCTACAACTTCAGAGGTCCCTTCTATCCCTTCTTCTTCTCTTCCTCCCCTTCCTCAGATGTCGGCAACCACTCCTTTGGTTGTGTCCTCTCCCCCTTCTTCTACTCTCTCCCCTGCCTCTTCGTCCATCTTCTCCTCTCTCGCTGATTTGTCTTCCTCTATTTCTTCCCTCATCTCCGAGCTCCCTTCCCTTCCTATCTCTTCTGCTGCTGCGGTTTCCCTTCCCCCCGTGGACATCTCCGCGGCTGTTCTTTCAATGCCGCCGCCGCGTGTCTCCACGTTCTTCCCCTCTTCTACCGTTGCTGCCTCCCCCTCTGTCTCTGGTCCTTCTTCAATAGGACCAGCTTGGATCTCTCAGCAGCTGAGCCAACCAAAGAGGAAAGTCCCCATCGCTCCGATGGACTTTTCAGTCATTCCGGCTAAAGGAGCAAAGAAGCACAAGCCGGTTACACGCTTCTCCAAGAGCGCTGCAGGTGAGAGGGTTATGGAAATAGCCTACCCCGATCCCACCAAAGAGAAAGAAGATCTGTCTCCGGCAGATTTCACAGTGACCCAAGTCACAATGGGGACATCCTCAGAAAGTCTCCAGGGGGAAGCTCTTTCCGCAGTTGATGCACTCTGCGAAAAGCTTCAAGAAACAAAGGAAGAAAAGAGGCTACTGAAGGAGCAGAATAAATACCTGCTTCAAGCCTTACAGAAGATGGGAAGTGCACCTCCCACAACTGCCGCCGAGACTCCTGAGCTGCTCAGTCAGGAGAAGATTAATGAGTATTCAAAAATCGGCGAGCAAGGTATGGCTGTTTCTGCTTGGAGGAGCCAGATCCTCAAAGATAGTGAAAAAGTAATCGCCGAATATATCAGCTTATACCTGAATATCGAGAAGGCGAATAAGGAACTCCAAGCATTAGCAGGTCCAGTATCAGAAGAATTAGAGCATGCTAGACTCCAGCACGAGGCCTTCCAACAAATGTTCGACTGTTCAGTCGAAGATTTGGTCAAGTTCGGAGTATTCGGTCATCCAAGGACCCTCAACAAGACCATGTCCACTCTGGACTATCGGATAGATCAGCTCGAATTCGTGTTAGAGAAGATAGACAAGGTGAAGGAAGAGGCCCTGGATGCGATGCATCAAATGGAGAAGATTGTTCTATCTATGACTCCAGGGTTGCTCACTCCTTCCCTCACCTTGAGATCAGCTGATGATACTATCCGGATTTTCAAGGAGATAGCTACTCAAGGGACAGGGCCAGAAGTCACGTTCGACATCGAATCCATCAACAACCTACTGGCCTGTAGAGACTTCATCGGGTCCCTAATCGAGGCGGGTAAAGACTATTCCAAGATCCCAGAAAAGCTCATAGATGAGCGGGAAACTTGCGAAGCAATCAGTGAACGGCACAAGGATCCATCACAGGATCAATTTGGGCCGATGATCAGCAAGTTCTTGGAATACCGCGCTCAGTTCCACATCTCATCTCCTGATCAGCATCAGAAACAGGCAACCCCTTTTAGGCCACAGGATGATGATGATGAATAAATTCTTCTTCTTCTTCTTCTTCTTCTCCTCTCTATTCTCCGACTTTCTTTTCGTAATATCTGAATTAAGTTGGCACAAATGATGACATCATCCATGTTGCATCATGGGATGATGTCATCCATCAAAGTTGTCAAAGTCAACATGACTTTTGGATATTTTGTAAATATCTTGTAAATAAGTGGTTGGCTCCTTTTTGCCTTCTCTCTCTCTCATCTTCTATAAATACTAGAATACTTGTTGTATTCTAGGAGGTGAACATTTTTCAGATAGAAATAGAAGTGAGGAGAGAAAGACTTTGAGCTTTCTTGTAACAGAAAAGAACAGTAATACAATTATTCAGACTTTGTGCTCAATAGCTGTGTTATACATTAGATCTTTCTTACGTTAGATCTGTATGTGTTTAATCTGTTGGATTCATATCTACTTTTCCGTCATTTGTTTATCAGTATTGCTTTGTTTATTTATGCAAGTAGGTTTGGCTATGTTTACTACCAAACTAAAAACATAAATCTTCCGACCTTTTCGCTTTGGAATTCATTTCTTTTCTTCCTTCGGATCTGTTCTTTCTCTTTTCCTTCTTTCATTCCTTTCTTTCCGCAGCCTGAAACACTCTACCGGGATGAGATCCCACCACCCCGAAGGTAGAATCTGTGAGACTTGCGTAGGTTCCTGCTAGTAGAAATAGCAATAAACCGGGCCGCTTTTGCCTCAAAGAGGGGCTAAGCAATGAATCCACTATCCGTAACACGCCAATGTAAGCTACGCGGCCACCAAAGTTTCTTTGCGTGAGTAGGTCAAAATGAGGTGTCAGGGTTATAAATTAAGGTAGCTTGGTGAACAAGTAGGTATGTTGAACAATGAAGATAGTTGGTGGAGGCGCCCAACCACACACCACTTGCCAAAAGGACAAAACAACAACAACCCACGGAACAACTTCTCCCTCACGCCAGGCAGGTCGCATAGATGGCCATAAAGGATGGCATGAAGGTAGGTGAATGCAACTATTTTCCATTAATTTTAAGCTTGCATGGAGCCAAGGGAAAAAGACTAGAGGTTGCAGTTTTTAAGGCAACACATTTGAATGGCTAACCAAGGCAACAATAATAGACATCCTCTTCAATTGCGTGAACCCAGGCTCGGTCTACGGGAGCGACCGACAACATAAAAAAACTTAACGATAATAATTAATACTTAAAATTGATAACAATTGAAAATAAAATATAATCACCAATCGACAATAATAACAATAGTAATATTATTATTATTATTATTACTTTGTAGCTTAAAATAGTTATTAATTATAATCGTAATGGTCAGAAGTCAAGCTCGACAATAGAGAAAAAATTATTATTATTATTATGGATATTCCTCTTTAACCGAACACATCCTAACACACCAAAACGTCATTCCAGCCCTCTACTAGGATAATAGAACACGATATGCCTTTAACAGGGTATTCATAAAGGACACTACGAGGTCTACAACCAGAGGCAACGACAACAAAAAGAGGAGGCAAGACGGAGACAAAGGATGCTAATCCTTCTCTGTGAAAAGGAAGAAGTCATCTAACGAATAATGAGAGCACTCACAAATGTTCAATGTTTAGCAACAGGGTCACCGAAACAAGGACTAGGGTATGCCAAATGGGGCATTACATTCTCCTCCCCTTAAGAAAGCATCGTCCTCGATGCGACATAACACAAAGGAAAAGAAATGGTAAGCAATAAGGATCAGATAAGGGCGAAGGTACGCTCTAAGTTTAATATTTCAGATGCAAAAGCATGACCATGGGGTAGCCTAGGGAACATTTGGCAGAAATTTTAACTGTTAAGGTTCTGTGAAGATTGGCAGTTCTTTCTTGTTCATCATTTCATTTGTCTCTTTCCATTAGCACTATTCTTAGTTTAATTTCTTTTAAAATTTCATCATTGCAGAGTTTTGGTTTATTCTTTATTGTGGGTGCCCAACATGAACTGCTAACACAACACCCTATCGGTTCACAAGACACTACAGATTCACAAGCACGCAAGTATATACTTCATGATTGTATTACACCACAAAAGGTTACTCAAATACGGAATAGAATAGGCACAGTCCACATAACATAGTACTCGTCACACATCAATGACTGACATACAAAATACTCAAACAAAAGAGTACTACAATCCACCAGACATTTCCTCAATTCCACGTATGAAGATTTTCCATGACTCATAAAAACTACATGTACATAGGGCCCACAAGGGCATCAATGACATATCCACAACATCACAACACATATCCATCTGACATGAGTAACACATACATCAAAAGACCACTACCAAACATCACAATAACTCAACATATATCCTGAAACATCAACCATACAGACAAATATCATAAGCCTCCCTCAAACTCTTATGCCTCCCTCAAGTCTCTTATGCCTCCCTCAAACTCTTATGCCTCCCTCAAGGAGGCCGGTTGACCCTATGGTCCAAGACACATAGAGTTCGAACACTCCTAACCCAAGTGACACAATAACGTGTGGCTAAACAACCCGCTAGTTATCTGTACTCCTGGGGCGTACTCTATACAAAAAGCGGGTCCGTAGGTCCAACCATTCTATGGTGCATCCCATGACCCTATTCCGCACATCACGACAATAGAGCCAAAGATAACAATCCAATCAAAGTGCCAAGTGGCAAAGTACAAGCCTTGGGCAAGGCGGTAAGAATTCCAAATTTAAAAAGGAGACCCAAAATCAAGCAAAAATAAATAGCCAAATAGCCATAGTTAGTATCAAAATCCCCATGTTAGTGCCACAAACCAAGGAAATGCCCAAAATTGTAAAGCATGGCAATCAAGAAAAGTCATTGTCCTGGTCATAAAATAAAGTAAAAAGCTCAATTTACAAATAAAATCAACTTATAATAATGTCACATCACGATAACCGTGTGGCCTTATCTCGGCCACCAAGGGGTACTTGAATGAGTTGCTAAGCACTCGGAACATCGAGCCTCAGCTCATAAAATACATATCAATAATACAACTGTCATCACCTCTATCTCGAATCATCCCGCCACCACTTCGACAAGGTGAACATAGTCATAGTTGGACTTAGGTTGCATACATACAACCCCATAGGGAGAGAGGAAATATTCACATGTTATCGACTAAATCGAGTTTCAGCTCGAGTTATTGACCCATGGTACACCATTCCTCACTCTCAACATACACTTCTACCAATTATCCTCGTGGTCGGTTAGAGTAAGGTTCACAACATAACATACAACAACATCACTAACATAACGGTGGCACACACATAACTACCATAACGTCTTACATATGGTACATATACAGGGTAGATCACGATCATACATTCACTGAGTGTAACACATCACTTTACCACTTTCTGCACCCAAAGTGCAATCACCATACGATAGGGTTCATACACTCACCGTATGTCCCAAATTCACAACATGAAGCATTACATATTTTCACAGTCATACATACGATGAACATAGTACATCTCAACATAACATCCATTGCTACATAACAAGGTGGTACACACATTTCTTCAAAACATAGTAAAAACATCATGATACAACTCATCTCTTTTAACATCAATCTAGTCAAACAACACATTGATACACTTACATATCACAATATGTCACAATGTTCCAACACTCCGTCCTCCACATTAGAATTCTTTTCACATGTCACAAACAGTAATTCACACATGAACTCTTCATAGAATCCACAAGAAGTAGAGAGAATACTCCCATCCCCAGCACATCAATATGATAAAAATACGCACTGAGTGACATACACATCACGTGCATTCACAAAATCACAATTACGACAATATTCACATCACATTTAAAGCACATTACTCTTCCAATATCTACCACCATCATGCAACATCATCATCATCATGCAGTATCATCATGTAACACCACCACCACCATGTAACATCATCATACAACACCAATCTGGCCCATAGGTTCGAGAGCATGAACCTATGCTCTGATACCAAGTGTAACAACCCAAAATCACACACACACGACGACACAAAGAAAAGACATGATAATTTTTTTTGACTTACTTCCACACATAACATGACGCAACATGTCGTCACCAAGGGTACAACTAACACTGTGAACAACTTGATACAAGGATGGCCATAAAGGTAGCATGGAAACATTCACATCTTTCAAGGACAATTTACTTTTCTTTTAGACATGACAACATAGAAGTCCAACCACAAAACACACTTACAGTTAGGGCCAACCACAATGAGATATTCTTGGGGTTTATTTATTTTAAAAGGACATCTTGCAATTCTTAGCTTACGTTTTCAAGGAGGCTCAAGATATGATTCGTATAATTCAACTTGCCAAGCCAAGTTTATTCTTTTTACACTGAGTAATCATCTTTAATCTTCTCTATTAAGACATTCATTTGCTTAATTCGTTTATTTAGAGAAATGGGTAATTTAATTTCACAAGGCCATCTATTAACACTTACGCTACTAGAACTTGTTCATGCCCATATGACAACATGGGTTCACGTTCAACAACTTAAGAGAAAATTACAAGGTACCTTGGATAAAGTTAAAGGAAGGAGGTCAATTGAGTTCATCCTTGAGACATCATTAGTTCTTACTGAGGTTTAATTGGAGCTTGAGGTTTTATACGTAATTATTAACGCTCTTACTTAGGCTTCACTGAAAGAGCTTATCAAGAGGAAGCTACTTACTTTTAAATAGGCTGAGAGATAAATTGAGTGGTTTCTAAATTTTCTCTTACTTGTTAAATCTTATTAGAAACTACCATTGTTTTCCTTTAAGCTTGTTTTAAGCGTTCACCAAAAAGAGTAGTGTTTATTAGTTTAGTTAGGGATAACACGTTATATAAAAACACTTTGCAAGGATAGTCTCACTCTTGATTACTTAAGGCATTTTTGTTTTCAAGGGGATCTAAACCACAACATATTTCTTTGAATAAAACTTTTAGGTAACTTCTGTAAGGAAAAGCCACCCCATTAAAACTTACATATAACACATCAATACAAGGTCTTAGAAATATTTAAATTTACACTTAATTCTCAAGATCCAAGTTTTACAATGCTTATGCCAGTGAAAGGATTGAATAACATTTCCCACAAAGATAAGTTACCAGTTTACCTACAGAAGGACAAGATAACATCTTCACGCAATTTCTGAACAACCCAAGGCAAGAGGTCTTCTAAATTCCTTTGCAATCACTATTACAAAATTTACCTCACATTGGACATTTTTACAAGGAATTTCATAAATTGCACTGATGAAACCTTTACAACTCTTTCCTTTAATCTACTCACACAATCCATCTGCACAAATACTAGCTGGAATCAGTTCGCGAGAACTGAGCATGTTAAGGACTACAAAAAAAAACATCATGCTACTTTTAACAATATCATGAAAGGAAACTTCTATATTCTAGAAAAGGATTGAGACTCTTACTACAAGTCAAATTCTTAAGACAAAATAAAATTTTCACCATGCCAACTAAGAAGGAGGTCATGTGTTGCAGTTAGGAACAACGTCTCTATAGCAACAAGAGTTCAACAACCAATCAGGTAAGACCATAGGCCTTAAAATTTAGAAACAAAATGTGGAGTGTATTGGGATTTCAATCATGTAATACTATAGATTACATGATGGAAATATAATACTCAACCCGCCGATCTAAAATTCATAGGGAAAATACAAAATTACCAGTTGCGATCATTTCTCACTTATACGACAATAGTTTATTAATTATTCAAGAAGGGCCATAAGATATATCCAAAGGTCGAATGTATAGGGATTTTAATCATGTAATCATGATGATTATATGATTGAAATCTAATACTATCAACCTATAATACCCTACCTACCAAGAGGCTCCACAATTAATACTAACAAAATGTTTGAAATAGGCATTGCCTAGTAGTCAAGTGACCTGAGATATCCAAACAAGGAACAACAAAAAGACTTGAAACTACCCAAGTCCGTCATGGAAGTTGGCATTCTAAATATCCATCCAAATTTCATAGTACTTTAAATCCATCATCCTTCTTATGTAATTTTATAATTTCGATTTATAAAATTTTTAAAAAGAAAATCATTATTTTCTCATCACAATATTTTCTTAATGTAACCATCATTACCATACCCAAGTTCCCCTTATATATATTTACATATGCCACCAACAATAATTAACAAACTTAACAACAAAATTCCATCATAACACAACCAGATAATCATGATTACATCTACAAGCCAAAGAAACAAATCCAGATAATGACGTACCAAACTTGTTCATAATAATACAGAGTTCTGAGATAATCATCAGCAAGCCATTCTACTGCAAGGTTCATGACCAAGTTACCAAAATTCATATTATAACAATATGAAAACCAAACTTTAATCATAAAGGAATTTAGAACTACTTTTCATTTTTTTAAGAGTTTCACATGCTAGCCGCAACAATAAAGTTGTTATTAAAAATAGCTATTTTTAATCAGATCCCTGCCCCAACTTACTTTCCGTCTAACCTAAAGGAAAGGGCAGTCATTATTTTGTATGGTGAATAAGAGCTGAAAGATCCAACTAACTAGCTGTAATAAGCCTGAACCCACAAATATTCGAGAAGCCATAATTGGCTATACATGTAGGTTCGGGTTTCCATTCACAGTAAAATAAAAACAACACTACTCCAATGGTATTCAATTATTATAATTAGAATTTGATAAGGTAAACGAAATTTACTTTAAAACAATCGAAACATACTAGAGGATTGAATTCCCATGATCACTGACGTTGCCATGCAATCCTACTACAGTTTACATGAATTAAGGTAGATTCTATTTACCTTAATCATCTCTAATCCTCATTAAAAAGAAAACCATGGTTCGAGCTAGAAGATAGATTTCCTGAAATGTAAGCGTAAAATTTCACAAACCCATAGCTGTCTAAAAAAAAAACCCCAATTAGATTTATGGATTAAAATTCCTTGGTAATGAAACTACAAGTTGACTACCAAGAAGGTCAAGCGACCATCCCCAATAATAGTCTTCTCAAAATAATAAGCTAGAGAAGCTCCCGTAAAAAAACAAAACGTTACATCCCATACTGAAAAACTGAAGTATCTCTGAAAAACTATTACAATAAGCATCTGGGTGAGACCCGTAGTTTCTTTATAATATATAAAAAAGACGGAACCCAAATAAAAATTGTAACCACCTAATTATAAATGGGTATCGATTTATTCGATCCCACTAAAATCAAAGAAGGAGATCTCTGTCCCCCTTTTTTTTCTATTTTATTTATTCGACTACAACTAGCAGAGCTCGCAAAGCATTACAAAAGTGTAGTAAGCCCTTTAACACATATTTCATCCATAGATTCCTACTCGAAGGGAGAACATCAAAACCCGAAGGCACTCTTAATTAAAACCCAGTTTAAAACAAGACACACAAGAGGAACCATTGCAGGGATTGCGTTTATACAAGCACAAAGTGGAATAAGTTGTAGAGAGAGCAAAAGGGATGCTCCAAGCAGAGTACCATTCAGAACATGAAAAGATTTCATTTCAGGAAATTTTTAAAACTAGTAGATGTTAGATTAGGTAGTGCTTAACATGCCTGATTTCTAGTCTCTACCAGCCGCAAGGACACCTCCTAGAGTAGCAGCAGCTATAACGATCCCCAATCTCGAATCAGAGGATACCTAGAAGCAAACAAGAAACCCAACTGTAGAAAATGGGTGAACTGAGAAGAGGCGCAGAAGCATTACCCAGCCTCAAGATTTGATCGAGCTTCTTCCATGTTAAATTCACCACCTGGACAGAAGTGACTTTCCAAAATGAAAAGGCAAGACAGCTCAACTAAAACTTTATCTCGTTCTTCTACTACAGCTGCAAGATTTTGCAACAACTGATCACGATTGTGGTCGTGTGCAACCAGAACATCAGGATCAACACCAACGGTTCCTTGGGATCGCCCTGCGGCAGTGCCGCCGTGACTTAACTCTCTGGAGGCCACTGATTTTCTCGGATAAGTTTACTTCTCTACCCTGTAGCTACTGCATATAGCCAATCACTTCCTCACGGCACTTTCCTAGGAGAATTTCAGTTCTACACTCCACTGAAACTGCCTGTACAACACGATTTTGAGAACCCACACCCACCCACGCAACATCAGGGCGATAGACCTTCATTTCACCATCAATGAATCCACTATCCAGAACATGCCAATGTAAGCTACGCGCCACCAAAGTTTCTTTGCGTGAGTAGGTCAAAATGTGGTGTCAGGGTTATAAATTAAGGTAGGTTGGTGAACAAGTAGGTATGTTGAACAATGAAGATAGTTGGTGGAGGCGCCCAACCACACACCACTTTCCAAAGGACAAAACAACAAAGAACCACACTAACAGCCTTCTCCCTCACGCCGGTGTGTGTCGCATAGATGGCCATAAAGGATGGCATGAAGGTAGGTGAATGCAACTATTTTCCATTAATTTTAAGCTTGCATGGAGCCAAGGGAAAAAGACTAGAGGTTGCAGTTTTTAAGGCAACACATTTGAATGGCTAACCAAGGCAACAATAATAGACATCCTCTTCAATTGCGTGAACCTAGGCTCGGTCTATGGGAGTGACCGACAACATAAAAAAACTTAACGATAATAATTAATACTTAAAATTGATAACAATTGAAAATAAAATATAATCACCAATCGACAATAATAACAATAGTAATATTATTATTACTTTGTAGCTTAAAATAGTTATTAATTATAATCGTAACGGTCAGAAGTCAAGCTCGACAATAGAGAAAAAACTTATTATTATTATTATGGATATTCCTCTTTAACCGAACACATCCTAACACACCAAAACGTCATTCCAGCCCTCTACTAGGATAATAGAACACGATATGCCTTTAACAGGGTATTCATAAAGGACACTACGAGGTCTACAACCAGAGGCAACGACAACAAAAAGAGGAGGCAAGACAGAGACAAAGGATGCTAATCCTTCTCTGTGAAAAGGAAGAAGTCATTTAACAAATAATGAGAGCACTCGCAATGTTCAAAGTTTAGCAACAAAGTGTCACCAAAACAAGGAATAGGGTATGCCAAATGTGGCATTACACACATTATATTCACCGCATGCATTGAGCTGCCTTTGTCCCAAAATCTAATTCCATTGATGCTAGCATTACATGCTTTTCTGGGTTCACGTGAACACAAAGGAACGAGGAGATCACACTGAGGGGACAAGATCACACACACCATTGGATTCGCCACTGTTCTACAAAATCCAGGTTCTAGCTTTCAAAGTTCTAAAGTTAGAAATATATCAAATAGTGTAGATAATCACTTCTTTTCGTTAAGTTTACTTTCAATATTTCCAGGAAGTTGTGGGGATTGATAGTTTCGAGAAAGCGTGATTGATTCCTCATTTCTCAGGTAGAATCGAAAGTCTGGCAAATAGATTAAGCAAGTTATTTCATTATTTAGAATAGATCTACAAATTGCACAGACAAATAACTACACTCGGTTATTTTGTTTGTTTTAAGTTTTATCTTAGTTGTCAAAATTCTAGATACGTTTAAATAGCTACTTTTCTTAAAATTCTTAAAAGTCTCTCATAAAAATAGAAGTTATATATATGTTTTAGATTTATTCCACGTAGTTAAAAATTTGCTTTTGTTGCAGTTAGATTTACATTATTGTTTTGTATGACAATCACGGGACCTAGGGAGCCCAGGGAATACATATTTGAGCCAATTGTGCCTCAACCCAACCTCATCACGGAAATAGTTGACATAGACCAAAATCTCAGGATGCAAGTCTTCCAAACAAAAACATATTTACGACTGATCAGCTCTCAGTTGAGGGGATTAAATATAGAAGACGACCAAGCACACATGTTTTGGTCAAATCAACCAAACTACATATTACCCTAGGTAAACATACACATGACTATAGAAGGTTTCAAAAGAGAACAAACCTTTGGTTGTGATCCTTTGGTCCCACAGCCAGATGCAGGAGACACTCTTCTACATATAGATACAAGCCTAAGAATCCAGGTTGCAAGAACGCCTGTGAGGTACTCTGAGAAGATCGCGTAGTTATTAATCCTAAATATAGAAGCTGAGAAAGCATATGATTATTGGATACTAGGGATTAGGACTTGATTTCGCACATGACCATAACAGGACCGCAACAACCAAGAATCTACGGTTGTGATCCACAAATCCCACAACCTAACGAATCCATAAGTCCATCTGACATAGACACTGGCCTACGTACGTTAGTATTTAGATATACCCCACTTCCACCCGCCATCGTCGAACAACTATCCTTACTAGATATAGCGGCTAACAAAGCTAGAGAATTCTGGACTAGGCCAGAGAATCATCCGTAGAGTCGATTGTAGTCATCACCCACCATATGACCTTATCTAGAGACATACACGAAACTATCCCAGGTCATTTTCCACGTATTCCACAACCCATAGATTGAATCACGCCAGAGCTCGATATTGATTGGAGCCTTCGAGCAGTCATCCTTACCGATCGATCTATCACACTAGTTCAGGTTAGAAGGGCCTTCTTTGCCTTAGATTCACAAATTCCACTAGTGCGTATTGAAGACATTAGTATTCCTAACTAGTCTGTCTACACTCCACACATATTCCATCCCCACCCCATTTGTCTCGGCATGACCTCGGGAGGTCGGGTATGCAGAAGAGTTACCTGTAGATTCCCATGCTTGCTTGTCACTTTTCTAGCATACAAAATTGGTGGACCGATGTGAAACAAACAACCTGTTTCAACTTCGTACCTCATTAGCCTTCACATCAAATTCACCAACAAAATTGGTGAACCCGACATGAAACAAACAAAATTAGTGAAGCTGACGTGAACTTCCTACTTTCTCATCCATAGTCATATTATTACATGTTCTTCCAAGTTAGTATACTTTTCATCTTCTCCGCCTCATTAGCTTTCACAAACCACTTTCGCTCCTTCCCATTATTCTGCAGGTATTCATATACCCCCCGAATATGTCGGGATTCGATGCATATGGAAGAACCCTCTTGGGTCTTGAGGCATACTACGCCCAACAGAATAGACAATCATCACCCTCACTCTCAGTATGGGGTGACAACTACTCAACTAACCAGTTGTCAACACAAACTCTGAGAATTAGATATAACTCATCATTTCAAACTGAGGAGTTGGAACAACTCACTCAAACACAACAAACAGAGCCTTCAGGTTCGAACAATATGACGTTCACCGGAGAATCTGGGTCATCTCCTCAGTTATTGCTTAGAACACACATTAGTAGACAATCGATTCATACCAAGGTCTAGATGATGAATATTCAACACGTTATGCTAGGAGCGACCAACGTTCTCGAGGTATGTATCCGCCTATAGGAGGTTTACAACCACAACCCGAGGTATCTTTTCAAGAAAATACCTCCATACCACGTCATATAGAAAATGCCCTCAAGGAAACTTGGCAGACATCGATCGAGTTCATAATAGGATATCATAGACCTATACAAAACCATGGTATACAACAAATTCCGCTAAGGCAAAGCACCGTGACTTTACCAAATGAAGTCATTTCAACGTTAGTAGAAAAAGTGAGAGGGTTAGAACTTGCTCGAGCAAGTAAAAATTCTCAAATCATGCAAGCAGGGAGTTCCAATCCTCCATGCTATCCTAGCCAAGTAGATCTCCTCACAGGATTAGGCACGTTAGGCATGCCTCCTCAGTATCCACAACAAATGCCAACTAGGCCCATCGTCTCTAACACCATTCCTCCCGGTCTAGTATCAAACAATCCATTCCTCGACAATACCCCATCATACTTAAACATATACTCCAAATCACCACAAGGAGATAAGTTCTCCTCTCCTGGAATTTTTTCTCAAACACAGGGACTTCGCTATGCCCTACCAATGCATACGCTGCGCCATATCAACAACCCATCCCACCACCACTCCCTCAGCAACCACCATCAATGGTCGAAACCTATGCGATAGGGACTTATTCGAGAATATCCGGAAGAGCCCTTAGAATTCGCCATGTGAAGCGTCATGCTTCCAAGACCCCTTCCCAATTTACCCAAGTACAAAGGTGAGGGAGATCCAAATGCACATATCAAAGCTTACGCTACTGTACCATACGCGAACTCCTTGGGATGGGGTCATTGCCAAAATATTCCCCAAAAATTTGGAAGGCATTGCTCTCGACTGGTATTATAGAATACCTGAGGCTTCCATCCATTCATTTAAACAACTCGTATCAGAGTTCATTAAGGCATTTGACATGAACAAACTGTTAAGAACAGGAATCAGGGAGTTCTTACACATTAAACAAAAACACAACGAATCTGTCGCCCATTTCATCCAGAGGTGGCGTACGGTTCTTTATTCTTCAAAGAAGTGCTCCAAATATGGACTAGATGGAACTATGTGACTTATTCCTTCATTTTTCGAGTAGAGAAGTGAAGGAAGACGTCCGTAAGTTCCCACTAAGATCTTACGATGAAGTACTTGAGAGCGCTCTTCGAATAGATCAAGCAACAATTGATAGTGGTCGTAAGACATATGGAACAAACGGGAGGTTAATCACCTCCGGTCGAACATTACAACTACCACAAATGTCAATGAAGGACCTAAAATACTTAACAAAAATATGGGTGTAACAACGGATGGAGTAACCGACGATCCCAAGAAGGTAAATGTTGTCAATACTCCATCATAAGTAAACAACCAACGAAACAACAACTTTACCCCGACACCAATACAACGGTGGATTTTAACCATCCACAACAATAACAACAACAACAACAATGGCAAAATACCATACAAGGGCCAAGCCAAAACTCATTTGGTTATCAAAATCAAAGCCAGAAACAACAAATGTAAAACTTTAATCCTAATAGGCAACAGTTTGATCAGAGTTTTAGGCCACAATATACACCAAACCAACAAACCAGGAATTACAATCCCAATTCATATTGTGGTTTCCACAAGATTCGAGGTCATGATACTAGAACATGCCGTGACTACAATAAATTCATGTAACGTTTTCCAGAAGAACAAAGACAATTCTTCATGATTTGTTTTTGTGCAGATCCGTGTCCCCACCACCAAGCACGCTCGCAGGGGCGTTTCCCCTCGAATGCTCCCTCAAGATCTTTAACGATCCACTCCTAAATCATGATAATAACGGACTAAATCCAACTAGGACAAACAAGGGAGCAATGATGGGAAACAATGATCATGAAGCCTCGACTTCACTAAATCCATCATTGCGCCACAATTAGAAAATCAGCCGAGATCCAAGATAGTCGGTTTGGTAGAACTAGATTCGAACTACCTATCATAGCTATAACAAGAACACAAGAGTATTTCTCTCAACCAAGTCCAAACCACCTTCCAGAAATGGATAACATCCAACAAATCGTAGCAAATCCTGTGGGTGCCTATGATTTAATTAGCGACCTAACAAAACCTTCTCACACATTTCATTTTGGACTTACTAAAAACTCTCCCCGCTCACAGAGCTGCTCTTCTAGAAGCATTAGGTTTAGGTCATATAATTAATATCACTCCACCTCCCGTAACACAAATAAATCATGTAGACTTTGATGGTCATCCTCCAGACAGGTGGATAGGGATGTCGAATTCATATTCAAGATAAACAAAATGCCGAGATGCCGAGATCGCACGTTGGGGTGATCCGGCTTTACATTTGTAGGTGTGGGTTTATAAAAACTATGTAAAGCGTGAAATGGTTGACGATGGGGCCGTAGTTAACATAGTCCCCTTCTCTTTCCTCCAAAAACTAGGATATGGGGAAACAAACTGTTCCACCACTCGAAATACATTGAGAGGCTATGATAGACTTAAAGCCACTTCGATAGGAACCATAATACTACCGGTCACTTTAAAACCCAAAACAATCCTAACTGAGTTTTATATTATAGATCGGGAAACTAATTATAATATGATCCTCGACCGATGATGGATATACCAAATGAAGGCAATCCCTTCTACGTTATTCCAAGAAGTAATATTCTTGCATCTAGGAAAGGTGTTTGTAGCCAAAGGCAATCCAAAACCTTAAAATATACACCTAGCTGACTTAAATAAAATACCAGGTGTGCACTCGGAATTTGAACTTACAACAAACCCACTAATGCAAAACCCAGAGGAGAAGTTGGTACCTACAACGGATCTTGAAACTATCAGCATAACCAAAACAACCCCAACCCCCAAAGATAAAGCTAACACTATAGAAGCGGTATCATTAGGGACTACTGTAGAAATCGCTGAGTTAATAGAACAAGATTTACCAATGTTCTTACCATTTGATTCAGTAGGCATAGGATATTCCCTAGGTGTTGGTTCCCTTCCAGCAGAGGATCTCTGCATGGTAGAAGTGGAGTGCGCAAACGCAGCAGATACCCCAACATCTATACTCCCAGCTAAGTATTGGAATCTCCATTTTGATGGAGCTAAATGCCGTTATGGAGCGGGGGCAGGTATAATTCTTACTTCACCCAAAGAGAAAGTCCTGCCATTTTCCTTTAAGCTAAATTTTGAATGCACAAACAACGGTGCTGAGTACGAAGCCCTCCTCCTTGGCCTCACCTTAGCCAAGAGAATTGGTGTTGATAACATTAGAGTCTTAGGAGACTCGCAATTAGTAACAAATCAAGTTTCTGAAGTATACGAAACCAAAGCCAAACACTTGCAGCTTTACAAAAAAGTTGTATTAGATTTAAGCAAGGCGTTTTACTTTATATCCATTGAAGCAATCCCGCGAGAGAAAAATCTTCTCTCCAATTCAATAGCAACTTCAGCATCGCGTTTTACTCCAAGCAATGAGTTAGAGGATACCCATTTCACGGTGTCCATTCGTAATGAACCATTGATAAGAACAATGAAAAACCCCTTTCAAGCGGAAGTGAATCTACCGTCCTAGACCATTTTGATAGTGATATGGCAACTTTGGATTACTTAAACGCCTATGCAGCACTACATCTCTCCTATCATATGCTAGATTTGTCCTTAATTCCACATTCGTCTTCCTACTTCGGAAATCACATGATGGATTTTCCCTCACAAGTGGAACCTAGCATATACACAGTGGAAAACATGGATGATTTGGATTTATCCCCAGTGCCGCCTGAGTTTGAAGAGGGTAACACCTCTTTGATCGAAGAAACAATCGATGTCAACATCGGAACGGAGGATGAACCAATAATTTTGAAACTAGGATCATCCTTAACCCCAGAAGAAGTAGAAATACATACTCAGATTCTCAAAGAACATCAGAAGGCACTTGCATTTAATTATAAGGAGATGACAGGCATCGCACCCCACATCGTGGTACACAACCTCGTCACTAAGTCTGATGCAAAACCAGTTAAACAAAAATCGAGACCCATGAAACCCAAGGTAGCTCTCATGGTAAAGGAGGAGGTAATAAAACTCCTCCAAGTAGGATTTATCAAACCAGTCGACTACTCCCAATGGGTATCTAACATCGTCCCCGTTCTCAAGAAGAATGGAAAGATACGCATCTGCATAGATTTCGAGACATCAACAAAGCATGTCCTAAATATGAATTCCCATTGCCATCTATTGATGTCATTGTTGATGCAACAGCTGGGTTTGAACTTTTGTCTCTCATGGATGGATTCTCGGGATATAATCAAATTAAAATATCTGAGCAAGATCAAGCTAAAACCACATTTATAACTCCTTGGGGAACCTATTGCTATCGTTGTTATGCCATTCGGTCTCAAGAACGCTGGTGCTACATACCAGCGAGCTATGACATATATATTCCACGATTTAATTCATAAAATCGTAGAATCCTACGTAGATGACTTGTTGGCTAAGGCCAAGAACCGTTGTGACCATCTAGAAGTACTCTGCATCATTCTTTCATGCCTAATAGAATATAGAGTCATGCTAAATCTAGAGAAATGCGTCTTTGGTGTAATAGGAGGAAAGCTCCTAGGTTACATCATATCATCATGAGGGATAGATGTTGACCCAACCAAAATTTGGGCTGTCCTCGAAATGGTTCCACCTTCGGATGAATCTGGAATCAGGTCATTTCTCGGAAAGTTGGGTGCAATCCAAAGATTCATCCCGGACTTAAGCTTCGCCATTCATCCAATCAACAATTTACTCAAGAAGGATTATAGCATTGATTGAACGAGGACTACAATGAAGCTTTTGACGCAGTTAAGTGTTTCTTATTGTCACCACCTACGCTAATGCCACCTAAGATAGATCACCCGTTAATTTTATATTCACGAGCTACCAATGTCTCGTTAGCTTGTATGTTGGCCCAAGAGGACGATGACAAGAGAGAACGCGTGATTTATTTCATTAGCCGAACACTGCTTGACTATGAAACACGCTATACACAAGCAGAACAAGAATGTCTCGCCATAGTCTTTGCAACCAAATGCCTAAGACATTATATGTTAAATCAAGAAACAAGGGTCATGGTAAAAACAGACCATTTACGAACTTTCCTCACACAAGGGTCCTTGTCTAAAAAGGCTGGACGTTTTATAACCTTAATGGGAGAATTCGAATTAACGTTTGTAAATCAGAAGTCAGTTAAGGGACAAATCATTACAGATTGGTTAGCTGATAACCCAATAGATGGGGGCGATCTAGTAGATTTAGATTTTCTAGATTAGTGTGTATACTATGTCGAAACCCGACCCCCTATCTCTGAGTGTCCTTGGTACACTGATATCATTAATTATATCATGGACCATACGTACCCAGAAGGAGCTACACCACAACAAAGAAGACGGTTACGTATTATTGCAGCCAAATACGTCATCATAGAGCAAGTACTCTACCGAAAAGCATTCGATGGAATGCTCCTAAGATGTGTCGACACAGAATAATCCAAGAAGATTCTCCATGAATCCCACAGTGGAATATGTGGAGACCACTTCGGTGGCCATGCCACCGCTCGAAAAATACATCGAATGGGCTATTTCTAGCCAACTCTAGAACATGATGCAATAGAGTTTGTACGCAGGTGTCATAAGTGCCAAGAATTCTCCCATGAGATCCACATGCCGGCACAAGCTCTGCAACCAATCGCTACTCCATGGCCCTTTTCTACATGGGGCCTAGACTTAATAGGGAAATTCTCTCCCTCATCCACAGACAGCCATAATTTTATAATCACGGCCACTGAATATTTTACCAAATGGGTAGAGGCTATGCCTCTTACTACTGTACCTGGTTTTGTAATCGCCAAGTTCATTTTGAACCAAATCATTTGCAGGTATGGTATCCCGCAAATCATCATCTCCGATAATGGAACTTCTTTCAAGAATGAAGAAGTTCACAAATTATGCAATAAGTTTAAGATAAGCCATCATACGGCTTCCTTATACTACCCTCAAGCCAACGGACAGGCTGAAGCGACGAATAAAACACTAAAAGCCATTCTCCTTAAAACGGTGAAAGAAAACAAACGAGATTGGCACTTGAAGTTGTATCCAGCCTTATGGGCCCACCGAACCTCAATAAGAACACCAACGGAGAAAATCCTTTTTCACTAGTATTTGGGGCAAGAGGTAGTTCTCCCACTCGAGGTTGAAATACCAAGTCTCCGCATTTCATCACAAGGGATCCTAGATGAAGATGCTTACTGAGAAGCACGTCTTCCTAACTAGAAAGCCTAGATGAAACTAGGCTAGATCTTTGAACAACGACATAGAGTCTATCTTGACCGTGATGTGCAAAGAAGACAACAAGAAGGTCTATGAATGCGACATATACGAAGGTGATCTAGTTCTAAGGCTGGAAAGCCGGATCGACAAGAAGACCGGTGAAGGAAGGAAATTCCGGCCCAAATGGTTGGGCCCATACCGAGTCATGAAGGACTATGGAAACGGTGCATACCTCTTATGTACACTAGAAGGTGAGGAATTTGGCGAAATAGTCAATTCCCTGCACCTCAAGCGGTTCTATACGTAAGTAGCTAGCACTACTTATATAACTATCTACATTGCATCTTCATATAGATTAAGATCATTTTGTCCACCTGTTTCTTACATAAATGGTGATCAAGGAATCTATTCTCAAAGCAATTCATTACAAAATCATGATGTTGTTGTTATAAACTCTTTAATCATACCTCTCCATTTTCATGATGTCATCAAATTATCTCGGAATCATTTTATCAAATAAATCTAGATGTGACAAAGTCTTAATGATAACCATACCAAGATCTGCATGTTTATTCTCGCTTTGATTTCTTCTTAGGGCAGGTGTCTTGCTTATGGTCTATTCTAGAAGCTTCATAGTGTCACATCTATCCCATATGCATATCTCTTTGGAAATAAGCACATACTGACATTTTATTGAAATAAACAAGTCAAACGTTGATCAAACAAAAATTTTAATTTTACACATTTCCTTGCCCCACCAACCTTTGGTGATGAGCTTGCATCTCTTACTAGTGACGTAGGGTTGGGAAATGATGGAAATTCCCTTACTTGCCTATGCCTTGTCCACGGTGATAAACCCACGCTTCTTACTAGTAGCGTGGGGCAAAGTGTAGGGGGTCCTCTTGACAAATAAATGCAAATGGTCATACGCAAACAATTCAAACTTTCAAACTTTGAGTCAAAAACAAATGAAATAGATGTTCAAAATCCCAAAAGAGTTAAAATCCTAAAAACCCAGATTTTGTCTACTATATGGCCATCTACAGTCTAATTCTGGATAAACCACAAAGCAAGTTGCATCCAAAACTATGAAGTCACTCGGGTAGAGTAAGCTTGTAGCTTCCAATTTGGTTCCACTAAAGCTTTGTCTGTCTTTCATCACTATCATTTCACCACATTTCATAACTTGCGCCCTTCTTGGCTCTTGGTGATAAGCCCTCGCATCTTACTAGTTGCGTGGAGTTAGGAGTGGGGAAAGTTAACTGCTCATCATCATCTTGGTTATATTCATCACTCGCAAAACAAACATGAGGTATCCAAAATTGCTTACGAAGCTAAGATTCAAAATCACATTATATCTACATATATCAGCATCATGAAATACACAAAAGGAAAGAAAAATTTGCATCATTTGTTCTCCATTGCATACATTCTAAAATCATATAAACATACATCGTATTTTACATAGGGAAACCGGAAATAGAAAGGAAAGCGTGAGTGCCAAGATTTTGATCCAAAACGAATGTGTATATATAAATAATCAATGCTTATATACAATGCCATCATGCACTAGGCATGGTCAAAATGCTCAAAGAGCCCGTGATATACAAAAGAATATATAAAACAAAATCTACGAGAGCCAAGTGGCCTCTCAATCCCTACGCGACCCTCTCAAGGTGCACGCCCACGCTAGGACTCGGCCATGCGGTGCTGCGAATGTACGAAGGGCTCGGTGGTCCCGGGAGCGCCCAGCCTCTCACCATGAGAATGGCTCCTCATCGACGCCGCTCGGCCCCTATACCCCGCTAGCTCGGTGTGAAGGGTCGACACCATCCTCGGCCACATGCTAGACAGAGTGAAGACATTGGTATGTCTACTGGGCCGGTGGCCGAGGGCTCCCAACGTCCACGGACAGCCTGCATGGGTCCTATCCATGGGGATCATCGAGGGGAATCAAGACATACCCCTGCGGATCAAATCCCGCTACTCATCACAGTCTCTACAAACAAAGGATAAAACGAATTAGAAACTAAACAAGAAACTAAAATATACAAGATAACAACTAAGGAGAGATTACAAGTAAACATTAAAATGGAGAAAGGGTAACTTACTAGGATCACTGAGCCTGGGATGGGTCGCCTGGGGCCGGCACTGCCTTTGCGCGGATGTCGCTACCCACCGAGGGGCTGCTCCTGTGGCAAGGGCAATGTGTCGCCCGCGATGGACTCATCCTCTCCACCATGGCCCGGGAGAGTGGCTCCTCTAAAACCGAGTCACCCTCTCTCGCGCTCGCTCACCCTCTCTTCTGCATAATGTCTTGAGTGTCATGCCACTCAAGATCACTGTCATCGCCTCCTCCTCCGACCCTCCTCTCTGTGAAATTCTCGGACTCGTGAGTCAATATCAATAGGGTCATCACCGCTGTAAGGCGGGACCCGTGGCAATTCGAAATAAAGGTGCCCGAGGCGCACCGGCTCTCCCTCTAGCACGAACTATCCTCTTGGCTACAATGGGAATGTCAGGAGTAATCACTATCCAACCTCGGCCTCTAGGCCCCCCTCTAGCCTCATGAACTGATCTGTAGACTGGCGCCACTGGGGGAAGCATACCCGTATATGGTAGGCCAAACTGCTGAGGAACCCGGCCAAAGGGGTGCACCTCCACTCATCCCACTCTATCAATAAGTTGCCTGTGGTGGAGCAAGAGATCGGGGTAAGAGTCTCCTGTCCCATATGCCGGCCATGAGCTAGTGTGGTGTTGCCTCCATATCGGCAGTAGTCAGGGAGGCAACTGGCTGATGAGGTGCTCTAAGCACCGACATGTCCTTCCATTTGGCTGCCCTCACACGGCCGGGATCTCGCCACCTCCACACCCCGCCATAAGGGATGAAATGCTCATAAACCTAACTCATGACTAGAGTCGGGTGGCTCAATGACTACCCCTATAAAAGACCAGCCTATATAGGTCATGATAGGTGATCCCCGAATGTCTCGCACCCTAAGCGTATATCGACCATGCCCCTCTATCTGTGTAATAATGGGGGCCCAGCAGTATAACAATGTGTCCCCTCCCTTGTCCCCGATCAATCTCGAGGCAAGGATCCCCATGATGGCTTGGTGAAGTAAGGGGATGGGCAAAGAAGGAATGGATCGAACTCTCACCCCCTTCTTCGACCCCGTGGAGATGACCCGCATCTCCCATATATGCGGCCCCATTGTGTGTAACTGTGGTGAACTCCGCTTGTCTCTAAAGTGAGTCACCTCCCAATGATCGGGACCCCCAGAATGCGGTAGACGTCCTCCAATGTAATGTTCCACTCGCCACGGACCCCTGGAAATTGGAAGGTGTTCCGATCTACATCCCAGTAAGAGAATAAGTCACAAAGGATGTGACTAGATGGTGCAACATGGGGCACGCGCGATATGCGCAAGTATGCCAGCCCTCTGAAGTGTGTCCTCCTCATCCTATGAGATGGCATCTAGTACCCCTGGGAGCCAATCACACCCTCTCTCTACTCCATTGGATGTACTCCTCTCTCGCCTGCATACACCCAAAAACACACAAAACAAAGTAAGTTAGCATCCAGGCAATACTGAGAAAGTCATAAAAGCACGTAGAAATGCTAAAAATACAAACACAATCTCAAAAATAGGTTCCTTTTGCATTCTGTGTAAAACCACCGCCCTGGGGAGGGAGGTGGTTTTGTAACCACCGCCTTAAAGGTGGCGGTCATGTAACCGCCGCCCTGAACAGGGTGGCGGTCGTGGTCCGAAAACCCACGCGGGTTTTTGACCTAAAAATGCCTAAAAAGTGCAAAAAATGGCCATTTAACTTAAAAACAGATCCTACCCAGTAGGCGCCCCCCTAGGTGGACCTTTTAACACTAGCATTTTCAAAAATGACCCCCCCATTGCAAAGAATTTAGCATTTCAAATTTAAGGGGGTAAAAACAATAAATTGAAGAAAACTAACCTGTGATCGCTGAGGGAAATGTTCCGCACATGGAGGCATGATCACTATCTCGTTGTGGACGTTTTGACTCTACTCACATAAGAAACCATCACTATGGATCCCGAGCTCAAAATCAACCAAATCAACTCGCGCAAATGAATAGGAAAATGGGCCCACTTTCATACATATAGCACTCTGCTTTGTTTTAAAAATGACTTTTCACGGGTTTGGAGCGCTAATGGAGGTAAGTTCCTATCCCCGCACAAATGGTACGTTCTCATTCCCTGTTATTCTTAGCGTTTATTTTTCAAACTATTGTATCTATCTGCACTTGAGTTCTCTTTTCATTTTGGAGGTAGCAGGAATATTGGATGGCATCATTTCAACACACGGACGTATCAAGTATAACTTCTAACTTCCCATTTCAGGACTGCCATACTCGGACCCACCATTTTATGCCTTTTCATGGCTAAAACACTTCTCTGAGGGGGCAATATGTACGTACCCAAAATTGTAAGGTATTGTACTACCAGAACAACGTGACAAGTGCCCCAATGATGATACAGGTCTCCTCGCAAGGTTTTCGGGATCCGGAAGAGCTCTCGAGTGTGCGTTAACATCCCGCATGCCCCGCTTAGCCCCTGCGTACCTTAGTTTTTCCTTTTCCCCTCTTCTCTTAGCCTTTTCTCTTAAGTTATGAAACCGCCGCCTACTCCGGGCGGTGGTCTTATGACCGCCTCCCCGACAGGTGGCGGTCCTATAACCACCGCCCCGCTCAAAGCGACGGTCCCGCACGCATTTTCGAGTAACGTTCTTTTCACGTGAATCATGTAAAAATCAATGTTTCACCAGCTTTCCTTGCCGACTTGGGCTTGCATTTGTGTTTTTGGTCCCTTGGAATAGTGTTTGACCTTTGTTTATAGTTTTAGAGTTCAATTTGGTTTTAATCTTTGGGTGAATGAAAAGCTATAAATAAATGGCTTGTGCTCAAACAAATGGTTTGCCCCTCATTCACTTTTCATGCTCTCATTTTCATAGTTAAGTCTATTAATTTTCTTGGAAGCCATAGTTTCATTCCTTTGTATGCTTAGGTAGCATTGTTCAGCTGTTGGTAAGCCACAAATCCATCTTGTGCAAGCAGTGTTGTTGTTTTATCCAATCCATTGGAGTAGAATAGCTTAGGAAGCCATTAAAGTTGCAGGTTTTTCTCCTCAAATAGGATAGTTTCAGGTTCTGGACACTTTATGTTGCATGACTCGCAATAAATCCCGCTAGGAATTGCATAAGCCAAGCTTTGTACTCTTGCGCTATCCCTCTCCTACTCGCATTATATTCAGTCTGCATTCTAAGCTGCCTTTGTCCCAAAATCTACTTCCATTGATGCTAGCATTACATGCTTTTCTGGATTCATGTGAACACAAAGGAACGAGGAGATCACACTGAGGGGACAAGATCACACACACCATTGGACTCGCAATTGTTCTGCAAAATCCAGGTTCTAACTTTCAAAGTTCTAAAGTTAGAAATATATCAAATAGAGTAGATAATCACTTCTTTTCAGTTAAGTTTACTTTCGATATTGCCAGGGAAGTTGTGGGGATTGATAGTTTCTGAGAAACTATGATTCATTCCTCATTTCGAGGTAGGATCAAAAGTATAGCAAATAGATTAAGCAATTTATTTCATTATTTAGAATAGATCTACAAATTACACAGACAAATAAATACACTCGGTTATTTTGTTTGTTTTAAGTTTTATCTTAGTTGTCAAAATTCTAGATACGTTTAAATAGCTGCTTTTCTAAAAATTCTTAAAAAGTTTCTCAGAAAAATAGAAGTTATATATATGTTTTAGATTTATTCCACGTAGTTAAAAATTTTCTTTTGTTGCAGTTAGATTTACATTATTGTTTTGTATGACAATCACGGGACCTAGGGAGCCTAGGGAATACATATTTGAGCCAAATGTGCCTCAACCCAACCTCGTCACGGCAATAGTTGACATAGACCAAAATCTCAGGATCCAAGTCTTCCAAACAATAACAGATTTATGACTGATTAGCTCTCAGTTGAGGGGATTAAATATAGAAGACGACCAAGCACACACGTTTTGGTCAAATCAACCGAACTACAGATTACCCTAGGCAAACATACACATGACTGTAGAAGGGTTTGAAAGAGAACAAACCTTTGGTTGTGATCCTTTGGTCCCACAGCTAGATGCAGGAAACACTCTTCTAGATATAGATACCAGCCTAAGAATCCAGGTTGCAAGAATGCCTGTGAGGTACTCTGAGAAGATCGTGCGATTATTAATCCTAAGTATAGAAGCGAGAAGGATATGATTATTGGATACTAGGGATTAGGACTCTATTTCACACATGACCATAGCAAGCAGACCGCAACAACAACCAAGAATCTATGGTCGTGATCCACAAATCCCACAACCTAACAAATCCATAAGTCAATCGACATAGACACTAGCCTACGCACGTTAGTACTCGGATCTACCCCACTTCCACCCGCCATCGTCGAACAACTATCCTTACTAGATATAGTGGCTAACAAAGCTAGAGATTTACGGACTAGCCGAGAATCATCCGTAGAGTCGATTGTAGTCATCACCCACCATATGACCTTATCCGGAGACATACACCAAACTATCCCGAGGTCATTTTCCACGTATTCCAAAACCCATAGATCGAATCACGCCGAGATCGATATTGATTGAGCCTTCGAGCACTCATCCTCGCAATCGATCTATCCCACCGATTCAGAGTTAGAAGGGCCTTCTTTGCCTTAGATTCACAAATTCCACTAGTGCATAATGAAGACATTAGATTGCCTAACTATTCTATCTACACTCCACACATATTCCATCCCCATCGGCTATCTCAAGCACACGACCTCGGCAGTCGTGCACGCGGAAGAGTTACCCGTAGATTCCCACACTCGTTTGTCACTTTTCGGCGCATACGGTCTCTAATGGCCTAAATTACCTCTTTGATTGAACAATCTTGTAATGTCTGCTAAAATTACCACATGAGACCCAAGAACAACCTAGGTTCAGTTAGGAAAAAAATGGAATAATTTTTTTCGAAAACGAAAGTTACCACATTAATATCTCTAAGGCGATGAATCTAATAAAATAAAATAATATTCCATGATAAGAAATATTTAAAATCTACATTAAACTTTAATACATTGATTTGACTAAGCTTGTTTAATCTCCCTAATGATTATTTAAATAATTAATTAATTCTTACTAAAGTTGATTATTACCCCATGGGTGTCAAGGGTAAATGTGGCTAATGAAGTTAAATAGCAAGGTTAATTAACTTCTACAATGTTGAAACAACTAGCAAGGTCTGTATTAAAATATTGGGTTAGGATAATGAACACTTCCCTACCCCATAAAGTAACCCCTTACAAAGTCAACCCGTATTTTGAAATTACACATTTAAATTAAAAAGGTAATTTCCCACTCACCCACTCTCAACCTAATTTTTTTAGGGGTGAATCTCATCCCTTGGATGGATTCAATTTGGGCCCTTGATTAGGAAATAGGCAATCTAACTCTAAAGCATGCTTATGAAGTCCTCTTTCTTATTTCATTTGATACATTGTTTCTCTTTGTTTTTTCAGGTTTTTGGAGGAGGGGAAGCCATTAAATGTCATTCCAAGCTTTTGGAGGATCTTACGAGTTTCATTTATTTTCTTATTTTATTTAGTACACCTCTTCTAGGGTTTCAAGAGTTTGTAAATTTTACTTAGCTAATTTTTGTTTAGCTTTTCCCCAATAGAATTAGTGGATAATTTCCTATTTTGTTGATATAGCTTGGTTTGATCTATATTTTCATTTAGGTATATAAAAAAATGTGTGTGTGTGTGTGTCTGTGTATTTTACCTATTTCTCTTATTGGGTAAACCGAAATAGATTGATAGAGAGAAGAAGATTTAATACCTATGCATTTAATTGTATATGAAAATATCTAAGTAAGTGTGTATATATATAAGAAAATAAAACCATTTCTGCTGCGGCCACTTAACACAAAAGGTGCACAGGATGGAAGGATGCACAGTCAACAACAAAATCGTAGGTACCCCTATGAGGTTTGGGTGCTATAAAAACTATTTGGGTGGGGCGGATCCACCCACCCCCACCTTTTGTTAAACTCAGACCACGTGGGCCATGGGTATGCCCAAGATCTTATACTTAGGATTTTCTTTTTTGTTAAAATGATTGTGACAATATTTTGATGAAAATCTAGAATCAAAATACAATTTCACTTGTTGCTAATTTAGTTTACATGGGATTTAAAAGTACGTCCCTAATAACTCTATAATAAAATTTTACATACTCTCAATAAGGCTATGGGCTAAGTTATAGCAAACAATTTCTCTACTCCAATAGACTTGGGAAATTTACCTTTTTAAAAAAAAACCATGTAAATGACAATTACAATTCAAATTATTTCCATCTAAGCATACATAGTCTTGCCTTCTTTCAATAATGCAAGTAAATGAACAACCAAGCTAACTTTTCCTTTACATGCTTTCAAGTATCACAGTGAGGTTTAATATTTCTTAATACAATTTCCCAACACTCCACAAGAGATTTTACAATAACATTTTCATTAATATATTTTAAAAACAAGATCATGAACAACATACATTACAAATTAAACTAGCTCTACAAAGACAAATATTTCCTTCCCCTTTTTACATACAATGCAATTTTAATGTCCAAGAATCAACAAATTTTTTTATACAATTACTAATACAATGTCATCCAATTTAAGTGGAAATTTATACAAGAATGTAGCTAAAATGAAATGAAATAGTTCAAGTTTCTCCACTCTAAGTGGGAATAATAAAAATGGATTCTCACGAGAATGAATCTCTTAAGGATTCCAACAAAATGTCCAAGCTTCACAACACCAAAAGGAGAGCTCCGTCAAGATTTGTTTTATCCACAACGAAAAAGGGGGGAGAGGCAACACTCTCCACCCAACCAAAATATCCAATGAGGGGGATAAGCCATCCTCCTCATTGGCCCCCGAGCCCCAACCACATTACAATGAGAGGTGATTCCAACGCATGGCAACAAAAAGATTCCACATCACAAACCAGGTATTTCACAACCATTCCAACTACACATTCAACTCAAACTACAAACACAAGAAGGAGAAACTACAAAACATTTAAGGTTTCTAATTGAAGAGCCAAAGGAGCATGAACTTAAGGTGAGGCCACTTATGCCTCCCAATGGGAAATGGGTGCCCACCTTAAAACCTCCAATACAAATCTCAAATCCCCTACATATTCTTATGCCTTCCTCAAGTACCTCTTATGCCTCCCACATACTCTTATGCCTCCCTCATTTTCTTATGTCTCCCTCATACAAGAACAAGTAAGAAATAGAAACATTCCATGTCCAAGGTTGGGTATTCAACCCAAACTCCTTCCAAACATGAAATAACTCTTATGCCCCCTACATGAATTCTACCCATAGTCGTCTCCTACACCAAACTTATGAAATCTTCCCAAGCGCCCAAAAATCATTCCAAACACTCAACAAAACAAGCACACAAACACAAAATAAAGGAATAACATTAAAAAAAAAAAAAGTAAAGCTCCTACCTTTCCATAGTAGAGCTTGTTCCAAGAGTCAAACCTCAAGCTCCTTCAAACCCAAGCAATCACCAACAAGCTTCCCCAAGACCACAAGTTCCCAAAATCCTCTAACTCTAAGAAAATGAAAAACCATAAAAGAATATAGTAACCCCCAAACAAGCAAAAGAACTTTTATAAATAGAAAAGGGAGATAGGAGCGTGAGGTGGCTCCATGTAGGATGATACATCACTCATCCTCAACTCCACTTCACAATTCAAACTTCAAAATCCAAAGCATAATTAATAAGTGGTTGAGGAAATGACATTTTATTTACACACACAATCTAAGCCGACACCCCCTAAGGACAAAATTAATTATAATAAGAAAAGTGTAATAAATATTTTACCTTTTTATCTTCCCAAAACACCTAATGGGGTCTAATTTTGACCCCCAACCCATAGGTAGGGTTGGCATAGTAATTTAAGAGGCATGGGACAAGTTTAACTTGTCCCACAAGCCTTCAAAATTAGCCCTTAAGGCCAAATTGGAATTTCCATGAGGGGGTAGAGTGTACAACACTCAAGGTCACAAGCACTCAACCTTACAAACAAAACCCAAGAGCCATATAATCTAAGAAATGAAGACTTTTGGTCACATCCACCATTATATGACAACAAGATTAAGTAACTTAAATAGGACATTAAAATCTATAAGATAAAGGGGAAGAATATATCATTTTCTAAATAAATAAAATAAGGAAATTACATCACTAAAAATCACATACTACATTAAGTAAACGAATTTAAAAACTAAAAACATAACCCCTTGGTCACAATTTTCCCTAACAATGATTCAAACCCACACACACAAACACATGTTGCCATGGTGACCCTTGTTGAATTCACATAGAATTCCAATGTGGTTGGTCTCCAATCCCCCCATGTTTGTTGTGACATGTTTACTTGCAAAACACATAACAACTCCTTCAGCCTCATGGCCGTATCAAAAACATCTAGGATAAAATATACAATATAAATCCACAATCGTTTATATACGAATCAAATATCATCTAGGGAAATACGATATCATTTACAATTTCTTGTAACATTTCTATTCTACATCTCATCCATGTCAAAATGATCACACCATTAGTTCAATTACCAAAGGTCTACTCAATATGATGAAATATCACATGTCCGAAAAAACACACACACACACACAACCATGTCAATGGAATATCAACATTAATATAAAAATTCTCTAATAACCCACATGTATCATATATGAATCAAAATCAACATCAGTCCGTAATTTCTAACATCTAACATCATGCCAAATCAAAAACTACAATAATATCTATAAGTATAGTCGACAATATCATAATGGATAACAAACAATGTGTCGAAGGGAAGTGAGCACTACATATCTCAATATTTTTTTCAACTAGCGATGCAATTATGGCTCCTTAAACCCAAAATCACATCATATATTAATGATTGATTTAATGTGCATGATGTTATTGAGGTCAATTCATCCCCAAATTACATCACATCATCATAATTAAGTTCATAAGGCTTTAATTGGAAAAATTACCCTAACTAGTTTAGGTTTTAGGGTTTAGGGAAAGGAAATCAATGTTTTGAATCTCTAGCATATATTCCACGAACTCTTACATCAACTTTTATTGAAACTTATATACATTTCAATGTGATGCCCTATTTTAGTTTCCAATTCTATCATTTATCTCAAGTTTTTCTTTTGAACAAATATAAATATCATGAGGTCTTTAGATAGATCATATTGTTGCTTAACCCTCACTAATGTTAATATATATCATCAAGATCAATGGATTACCTTTGTGCATTGATAGGCACCAAGAACGCTCCCCTATTATATTGATTGTAAATATTTTATGCATGGACATGTTAAGTACATGCCTCCAGATTGGAAAGCATAGTGTATATTGAAAGTATAGTATATATGGAAACTTCAACTTCATATTCGGGATTGTGGCTCTTTTTATGGAAAATGTAATAGCTCCTTAACATTAAAGATAGACCCATAGTGTTTATGTTCGCCTCCATGTCTATGTATTTATTCCCTCAATCAACCAGATGTGACCCTATATCTATATAAATGTATGCCCTCCATCTAGCGTTATTTGTAAGTATCTAGTTATTGACCATGCTGTTATGTATACGTGTCTCAAAGTAGTCTCTTTTTAATTGATGAAGTATGGATTAGTTTTCAAACACGGTACCATTTTGAGAAATGGTAGGGCCCTTATCTCTATATATGGATAAACAAATAAAACGAATCGATATAACATTCGAGATCATTTCCTTCCTCTCTCAATATGGCGCAAAACAAATCCATTATTAAAAGATCATAGGATTTATCAACTTGATATCTCTAACATAAGTTTGTTTAGTTGAAAGAAATAAGAAAGGGTGGTTATGGATTTTTATAGTCGTTTAGAACTCCCACTCTCTTCTCTATCTATCTAGTGTTTATCCAAGATGTATGCACCATTGTATTTAATCATTATTCCCACCCCTATCCTCAATATAGATATGGTGTAAGAACCCCTATATATATGGATATATGGTGTGGGATCCCTATATTATATTTTCCTAAAATATCTATCAATAAAGAGTGTCAATTTTTGGGTTTGTGTATGTTTATTCATCATCAATCCGTCATCTCATATAGAAAATATCTTTGGATCCCTCCGGGATGAATGCATGGATTGGTTTAATGAGGTACATAAGATCCACTTCACCTATTAGACTTATTTATATAGTTGATTAAATAGTTACAGGATTGTGAAGTATGTACTCATCCTTAATACGATGTTATGCTTCTTCCATGTTGAAATTAATGATTTAAATCCACACTCATTGGGAAAAGCATGAGTCCATATACTCAAGCAAGTGTCATTATCTTTGGGAGTTGTGTAGTTTGGCAATTTTAATTTTGACAAATCCAAAATTCCTATAAATATCAGTAATCAACCAAGAAGATCTATAAAACGACTATATGTTTGATCAAATTCTTGAAAATGAGTAAGTGTTGACCAATTTAGATTTTTAAAACTTATCTTCTATATTATAACTCTTAGAGCTACGGGACTGGTTCTATCAAGTGCAAAGTGACCTATTTTTTTATGTTTTAGTAAATCTCCCCCTTCCTAAATTCATACTAATAAGAATGCATATGTTTTATAGCGCATATGAGTTCTTGGTTAGGAAATTACAAAACCTAAAAACAAAAATGCAAATGTGTTATTTAAAACCACATATGTGTTTTAGTTGTTTTTTTATTTTTGTTTTGTTTTTAGCCCTCATTTCCATGCACTTAACCACTAGAACAAAGAAGAGTTTCATTTAAATTCTCACCAATAGTTTCCCCACATTTAAAATTCTCCTTCAATATCAATCGGTTTCATCATCACTCATCTTCCTACAAAGTGATTCATCTTCATTCCTTCAACTTTAACTTCTTTAATGCTCTCATATCAACATCTCCATTTTACTACTTTGATGTGATTACTAAAAACTATTAAAAGGAAAAAGAAAAAAAGTGTGTTCTTTAGGCTTTACCATTGCCAAAAATTCCAAACACAAAACATAATTACGTTGGAGGCGTTCCGAGTTGGAAAGAGCTTGGTTGATTCTGGCACCAGTCAGAACATGGATGGTAAAGATTGTAGTTTAATAGACGCATTCAAATCGGATGGTGGAAATCTCAGCTTTCGACAAAGAGAATTGTTTTACCCCTTACAATTTGGCATGTGTATCACGTATTTTCTATTTTCCCCCTTTTGTTCCTGCATGGTGTAGAGATGTGGCTTGTTGCATGCAATAGGGTTCTTGGCAGTGGATGTGGAATACGATTTCTTCTCAAGTATTTTGCAGTGGTGAGAACAATGCATAACAAATATCTCAAGTATGGGTGTATCCCCTCATCTAGCGAGCCATGTTTTCTGTGGCGTGCAACCTCTTCGTCAGTGTGGACGATGAGATTCAGTAGGTGGAATTGTATCATCATTTCCATGACATGTTACAGGAAATGATTTTGATTCCTCTAAATATGCTTGGAACTCCGTATCGGAAAGACAGAATCGCTGGCGATCATATCCATCGTATACATGAAAATATTGTCAATCGGAGGAGAAAGGATCTGGCAAACTGATGCTCTTCACATGATCAGTATCTGATGTCTTAGTTGGTTTGTATCGCGGACGAGGTCAGAAATAAATTAACGAAAGAGAAAGTGAAAGACAATATCTTACCATTGTTATTAATGTTACTTTTCTCATCAAGTATTTGGCTGCAAATCCCTCTGCTACCGCCAACTTTTACAAGGTGTTTTTTCAAAAACATCATCTTTAAATCGAACATGCATTTTTTTATTAGTTTCTCTCTGTACTAAATTTAATGGAAGCATTGCAGAGAAAATGCAGATTTTTGGTGAGATGGAGGAAAACAAGACGCAACATTTGGAATAGAAGGACATTTTAAAAATTAAATATTCATGGAGAGTTGCGTAAGATGTTTACCATTTTGTCCTACTTTGCATACATTCTATTAAAAAATGTAACTTGTAGAGGGTTTCAGTGCGTTAGCATTGTGTTTTGGGGTTTGGTGTTTTTGAGGTCTCCGATCAATTTACCTATTTTTGAACAATAATTGAGACGATTTTTTCCATACTGGCACGAATGTTTGTGTTGTTGATCCAAGAATTTATGTTTCTTTTTGCACTCCATCAACTACACTACTTTTCAGAAATTAAAAATATTCATCTTAAAAAACTGTATGCGTGTGCAATTGCTTGTGTTGGGGTAGTGTGTATACTTTCCGATGGTTATTTGTACTTCCTCTATGAATCAGGATCTCTCAAGGCAGTGTTTTTAATCCAGGTTGTCTGATATCCTTTACAGTATAAACATTGTTTTCCTGTGAATTCTCAAATGCTAATGCTAATAATTTGCATGAGATATTGATCAGTGAGTTTTCATGGTGTTTTTCATTCAAGGATTCATTGCTGAAGCCATTATTCTCATCTCTTCTATTTTACAACTATGTCTATCATTGTTTAAGACACTCACATGCATCTTTGCATGCTGTGAGTAATTTTATATAAAAGTAGTATGGGAACTCTTAAATCATTTGATTTAGTACCGCAAAAACAAGCACATCATACATGCATGTCTAAGTCAATCCTCATTGAGTGTTAGGTACAGTATGCGCATGGCATTGAATTAATTGAATTATTTTTCAAATATAAAGATGGAGTGGACAGTGTTTTCAGACTGCTTTGTGACATAAATCCTGGATTAGGAAAGGTCATCAACAGATGCAAGAATTGTTTTTAAAGATTAATTCTTGCATCACCTAGCCTTATTTGGTTTTGGTCATATTTAATAGCATATTATACATAGAATATGAACTAGTTTTCAACTATTTTGTTAGGATGGACAATGCCCTTACAAAGGTGCAATTTTTTGACTCAAATTTTTAATTTGGAAACGCCACTAACAAATACAAAAATTGTTTTTAAAGATGTGGTCTGTGTGTGTAGTATCCACATGCATGCCTGTTCTATAGATGGTAAAAAAGTTGGTCTTGGTATTTTTATTTAGATTTGGACTGTTGTTTCTTGTATTAATGTTTGTACATTTAATCTACACTCCTCTTGAACAACATTGTTGGCAATATCTACTATTACAATTTAGTTTATGGTTCTTCTTATCTCTTTCTAGCAAAAGTAGTAAGTCGTAAATTTGATAGGTGTTTGTTTTCAACTATTTTCGATAAATACTATTATTAAGATTTTGTAATTCATTGGGTCAATTGTATTTGCATCTTATTTGTAATTTTTTAATGATGGGATTTTTAGTTTGTACTTTGTATGTGAGAAATCATGGAAAATACCAAAACATGATCTTATAGATACAGTTACCTCACTCTCGAAGATCTGTTTTTGTTTTCAAGTGGGATGATCCTCAAATCTCTATCCCATTAAGCATACATTACCACACTTCCAAGTCTTCTCAAGTTAATTTTTATTGATATACTTTTGGGTCTACATTTTTCATACATTAATTGATACAAATAATCATTTTGCTTTCAATTTCTTGAGTTTCAGTGGAGCCACGAAGAGATGAATTATGGGGAAATATAACAATATAGGGATATTTACCAATAGTGGATTGTACTCTTGGGAAGAGTTGATTTGAGTTGTTTTTAAGATTAGGTTAAACTACCCGGCTTGTTTATGAAATTGGAACATAGAGCCCAAATAGAGTAGAAGCCAAATTTCAATTCAATTTCTCTTATTTCTCTTGGTCCGATGACCAACTTGGTTTGAGTTCATACGAACAACCATCCCTTGATTTTTGAAGGTTCACATTGCAGCCCTTTTATTAGTTTTATCTTTAAATATTGGTTGGGGGCAATCTCTCTGTCATGTAGTAGAAAAAGTGTTGTACAAATCACCGTAAAAGAGAGATTGCAGAAATCATATTTTCCACTAATTGGTTCTTAACCCCTCCAAACAGTGGTGGCATATGGAAATAGAGATTTGTGATAGATTACTAACTGATTTCAGGACTACCTAAAGATTCATTGTAAAACATTCATTGGAAATCTTTCCTTCAATCAAATTACAATATTTTAGAAGCAGTGTGCTGCATACAAAGAAAACATTGTAAATTTACAACCAAATTCAAAGTATGGAAGTAGGGTCCATTTTCAAAAATTCGAGTAAACTATAGAAAATGCTTATTCTCGTGAAAAAGTAGAGATCTCTCTCGGTGGCATTTATATGCGGTTCTCAAAGAATTTTTTTTTTTGATGTTCCAAGCACCCTATTTGGTTGTTTCAAGGAGCATCTCAAATACTTGTACCTCGTAAATTTCATATGGAAGGAAATGTTGATGCCCATAATTTTTGGCGATTCAAATGCTTGAAAAATGTCATCTCCATTTTGTTTTTATTAACGAGAACACGTTATTTGAGCAGTTCCTGGAATAGTGTCCCAACTTGGAAAAATTGAAGATGTCAAGTTGTGATTAATAGCATGAAATTTACTCATTTCAAGGCAGACGCATTCAATTTAGATTCATAACTGTTGTTGATGAGAAAATTTAACTTAGCAGGGATGAGGTTATGTAATTTTCACTCCTATATTCGGGGAAGGGATCTTTTGCTGGCCATAGTATACACCTCCTGGCCAAATTTCCTACTATTGAAGAACTCCTAATGCATACCTCCTTTTTGCAGGTAACTATAATTTCTTCTCCACCTTTTTTAATGTTTGTATTCTCATAAAGTTAATTTAAATGGGAGTTAAATTTGGTGGTAATCCCATTATCATATCGCGGATCCAAATAGTTGTGGGTTTTGAACGTGGATTATGCTCTCACCTCTTTTACTGTTACATCAAACCCATTTTGGTCATTTTCTTGACTTTGATTGTTAAGAAGAATAAGAAGACATGCAATTTCATGAGCCACATATTGTATTTTTATACGGGAGGAGGGTCGATTGTTTGTCCCCATCAAGTGGGACCAACACTTATCCTTGCACTAATGTAGCTAAAATAACTTCATATTAATACTATAGCTTCTTTAGGTGAAAGCGATATTCCTCTAGCCTATTTTTTTCTTAGGACTGCTCCAACATTGAAAATAATGTCGGTCAAGTTTCCATTGTACATCAATAGTGCCATTAGATTGCGATTTGTCGATTAAATTCTAGATCTAGAAAGGTTATCAACAAATGTGATAATTATTTTTAAAAATAAATTCTTGCATCACCTAGCGTTATTGTTGTTGCTTTTATTTATAGGGATAATATTTCACATATTTTTATACATATATGAATTATGTTTCAACAATATTGCTAGAGTGGATGGTGTTTTCAAAGCGCTTTGTGAAAAATCCTTGATTAGGAAAGGTCATTAGTAGATGCAAGAATTTTTTTAAAGACTAAATCTTACATTATCTAGCATTATTGTTTTTGGTCATATTTATTAGCGTATAGATACATAGAATATGAATTGTTTTTCAACTATATTGTTAGGCTAGAAAATAATCTTACACTGCGCAATTTTGACTCAAATTTCAGAATTTGGAAAGACCACTATCAAATGCCAAGATTATTTTTAAAGCTATTAGTTGTATCACCTAGCTTTTTTCTCTCACTTATGTCTTTGCGAGATTTTTCTCATCACTCTTTGACCTCTCGTGTGAAACCCTCGGTTTATCCATCGAACCTATTCTTGATCATTCCTCGTCTTTTTCCTCTATTTCACTTCCTCATTTTTTCATTCTTCACTCCATCCCCTTCGACATTCCCACCGTACACTTCACGTATGATTGCTAGTTTTAACATGTTTAGGAGGTAGGTAGATGACTACACCCAAACATTTAATGATGTGTTTTTTTCATTGAAGAATATTTCATGTTTATTAGCTTTGGAGGGTATCAACGAATGATAACTCCTCCTTCACCGCGTTCTCTAGTATTCGCTCTCATTTTGGTTCTAGTGAAATCTTTCTCATAGTTCCCTCAACCTCATGTCTCATTTGGATAATTTGGAAACATTTTTGAAATGGAAAGAGAAAACAAATTCATATCCATTGTAGTGTCGAAATGGTGATGATATACTTTTTCGGCGAAGGCCAAAAACCATGCACATGTCCCCCGCCTACTGTTGTGCATACGGGCACCAATTCAATGAGGATGGTTTCTTCTATGGTTGTCACTCCAATATTTTTGCAGTTTTAGTTTGTTATTGAGGTGTTGAGATGGTTATTTAGATTTTGTAATGTTGTAGAAGCAATTATAAGATTTTTTTGGAAAATTTGATTGGATTTTTTGGTGTTTTAAAGGAGGAGGGGAGAAGATGAAGCATCTAATTTCCCAAAAAGTGAAGTAAAACAAACATATTCTTTGCAAAATAAATAAATCATTATGTTAGTAAGAGGACTATTTCTATTGTGGTGTCATCCTTATTGACATTTGAATCATGATATACTAAGGTTAAAGTTTTTATGCTACTACCCACCAAGCAAAACAATCAATGAAAAATTATTTTTCTGATTTAATAATAATTTTTAAAATCATAACTACTACAAGATACACGGAAGAGGCACATCGAACTTAAAAAATTATGTATTTAAAGACAACTTTTAAAGATTTGTTTGAGACCACAGAGGAAAGGTTAAGGTGGAGCAAACAATTCGGACGACAGATTGCTCAAAGTATTTCTTATTACATTGTTCAGCTATTTATAAAACACGGGATCCTGCATGCAAATTTATTTATTTTTGGGAAAAATCTTTGCTTTGGCTATGGCGGTTGTGAAACCTATTGTAGGTATCCGGCTAAAGATTTTATTCGTATAAAACTTCCGTAAACTAGAATTTATTCAGAGCAGTGAGCCCTCATGTCTTTTTCATGACGCTTTGTAATTCCTTTTAGTAGGGCATATGACTACTTAATATAAACTTAGGGATCAAACTAGGCATACTCATTTTAACCAAAGTTTTAGCTTGCAGTTTTAAAAGAATGTGATCCTATAGTAAATTAAGAAATAAAATGATACAAGATAATTAAAAAAAAACAGCCACTATAACAACACGCTCAAAAACCACAAAAAAAACCGAACTTACGAAACGAAAGAGCCGAAAACATCAAAACACAAAATAAACTTGCTGTTTTTAGTTTACAGCTGCCATTGCGATTTTCTTGAAGAATTCTATTATATTATTCCAATACACACAAAATATGTGTGAATGCTAATGTAAACACACACAAAATACATGTACACATTATTTAAGGGAATTGATTATCCCTTCAGGAAACCCCACACAACAGAAAGATGACGACCCACCCATCGTTTTATGTGCTCAACGGAATGAACAGGCCAAAAAAGAAACGAGGACTACGACAAGACCAGAGAATACGGATGGCACCACCGCCATGGAAGCGACGCCTATATGCTTTGAGGGACTGGGTGCCATTGGAGCGACGCCTGTAAGTTTTGAAGGACTGGGTACCATTGAAGCGACGCCTATACGCTTTGAGGGACTGGGTGCCATTGGAGCGACGCCTGTAAGTTTTGAACGACTGGGAGGACTGGGTGCCTCTGTGTCTGGCTCTGGCTCCTCCGCTGCAAACACTGCACAAACAATCATCAGTATTATTGCAGCCAAAACTGCTGCATAAGCGGATTTGGCTGCCATCTCCACACCTGGTAAATTATAGTGACTAAGATGTTTCAACAAACATAAACAGAGACGAGAAACATTGTGAGTGGTGGACGACATTTATACCACTTTCCCTGCCCCAACGGACAACGTGACTAACGTTCCCCAACGTGACTATCGTAGAATTGGGGCCTCGTTCGAGTAAAAGTAGGAAATTGGTCGGATTGTTTTTGAAAAGTGCTATCTCGAAAATATGCTTTGTTTGAAAAGGTTAACGTGAAAAATACCACCTTAAATTAAAGGAGATTCGTTTGTACACAATATGCAATCTTATGTGGTAAGGTTCGGAATCGCCCACTTTTTCCGTTTTTAATTCAATAGTGCACATAAAAACGATAGTGTTAATTATCTAAAAAAAAGTGGTCCCGTGTTAAAATTTTAAATAACATTAATAGATATTTTTCAATCAAAAGGTGCATTGAACAAGATGCATAGAGGAAAAAGTATTAGGTGGCGACAACAAACATGGATGCGTTGGAGGTGACTCGGGGACTATAAGGCTTCACTCCACATCCAATAGCTTCAAAGGGCTTTAAAAGATTAGGGACAACTTCCAAACTATCATTTTATTCATTTTTTTTCTTTTTTTACTACCTAGGTCAAATGAAAAGTGAAAAATGGTGGAATTTATCTAGGGGATATACCCCAAATACCACCACTAGAGCCACCATATTCATTTCCATTTCCATTTAAGGAAGTAACGTCTTGACCACTACCACCAATGTAATTACCATCACTACCAAATGTGTCAAATATTCCTCTTCTCACCTCGAAAAGGAGAATCGTCATGAGAGTAGGGAGAGTAGGTTCTTTGTCTTTACCTAGAGTGACAGTGGGGAATTTCATCGCCATAGCCATGCGAGGAGGAATGGTGATCAGGAAGATCTAGTGGCTTGTGGGTCATAGCTCATGGCACATGAAAACTATGGTTGATGAGCATTTACAAATCTTATTTAGGGTGAGTACCTGTAATGCCCACTCCTCTTCAACACTAATTGAACCGTGTTATCAATTTCTAATTGATTTTTAATCTTCAACCTTGCTGCTTTATTCTAGTTAGCATGCTAATAAGATGTGCGGGACATCATGACTCTATTATGGTTTGATTATTACTTTGACTGGATGGTTGACTTTGTGGGCCTTGATGTAATTTTAAGGATATGATGGTGATCTAGAATGGTTGCCTTATTCTGCATCGATTGTGATTTCGTTTCTATTTTGTTATGTCTCTGCTCACTCTGTATTGAATCCCTATACCTTGATATCGTATTAGATATTAGACATTGCTAAAGGAGCATTGATACATTTCTTCTACTTATTTGATAGATAGTACAAACATGTTAGACTTGCATGACATGATGTTACTATGGTGATGAATTTTATATGCTTGATTCATATATCAGTATTCAATGTTCTAACTGTTACTACTGTATTGACATATTGGATGTGATTTATGGATATTTTTGGATGATTGTTGATGTCGTGATCTTAGTACAAATTGATGGATTGGTAGAATCAAAATGTTAGAAAATTGAACAATTGGTGAATTACATGATTCTAACATTGGTTTAATTATGATATTCGATGATGTAAATTGTTATGTATACATGCATGTGTTTTATGATTTCGACGTCATTAATATGGCCATGAGGCCAAAAAGGTATTGTTGGATTTTGCAGGAAATTATAGCTAAACAACTATGGGGGATAGGAGACCAACAACAAAGGAATGTGAGATATTGGCAACAGTCACCTTGGCAACTCGTGTATTCGTATGTTATGTATTGTTGTTGTTTGTTTGGAGGTCCCCATTGGGGGTGATCTCAATAGTGACCTTGGGTAAGTTTGTGACTTTGTCTTGTTGATTTTATTTAATTGTGAGTTATTGTATTTTTTTTAGTATGTGGAGTCACTTTTATTATTTTGTTTAGTACCCCTCTTAAGTTAATTTTAAAAGTGTTTAACTTGTGTTAATTAGGATGTGACTAAAGGGGGAATAAATGTGAGTTGGTAGCCTTAATGTGTGTTGTATTAGAATGAATTAATTTTTTTTTGGAGTAGTGTGTACTCAATCTCTCAAGTGAAATTCGGATTTTGACCTTCTAGGCCATTTTGGTGACTTGTGGGACAAGTTAAGCTTGTCCCACACCTCTTAAAGTGACCCACCCACTAGGCCTATGATGTGAGGGACTTATTTTAGGCCCTATTTTTTATTTTTGTGAAGGAAAAGGGAAATTAATTGCACTTTTCTTATATGGGTATTTTTTTTTCCTTAAGGGGTGTGGGTTAGGTTGAGTGTGTAAGAGGGTGGTCATTTACCCAACCACCAATTTACTATGGTTTGGGGTTTTGTTTTGACCTTGGTGATGTGGGTTGGAGGAGAGATGATGTGGCATCCTACATGGAGCCACATCACCCCTCTCTCCCTCTTTTCTATTTATTTCATTTTGTGTGAGGATTTCGGATTTACTTGTTCATTTTGGGGGCATGCTTGGAATTTTTGGGAGAGCTTGCTTGAGAATTGTGATTTGAGCTTGGAATGGATGGTTCTTTCTTGAGATTTTGGAAGGCTTGGTACTTGTTGTGTTGGATCCTCTTCATTTGTAAGGTAGATATTCACCCTTGTTGTTACCTTGCTATTTTTTTGTACTCTTGTATGTGGATGATGGTTGTCGTATTGCTTATGATTGTGGGAAATAAATTTGATCCTTAGGTTGTGGGAGAAATGGAAATGGGGGTAAAAACTTGTGGGAGGCATAAGAGAAATGTTATTGGGTATTTTAGGAGGGAGTTGGGTTGCGATGTCCATCTTGTTGATAAATATAGTTTGTGGTTATCTTGTTATTTTCTTGAGGGAGGCATAAGAGTGAGGGAGGCATAAGAGTGGATTAATTTCTTGAGGGAGACATAAGAGTGGTGTATCTTCTTGGAGGGAGGCATAAGAGTGTTGTGTGTATTGTGATGGAGTTATTTGGAGGCTCATAGGTGGACACCCAAGCCCTTGGGAGGCATAAGAAGAACCCCCATGTTCCTTTCTCCTCCATGGCTTTAGTATGAAGCCTTTTTGTTTTGATATTTATTGGTTTGTTGTAAAATTGGTATTGTGTTATTTCATTGATTGTCTTGATTGAATGTGTATGTGGAAGCCATTTTTGAGTTGCCATGGTTTTCTAAATAACCCTCATTGCTTCTTTGTTGGGGCTAGGGGCCAATGAGGAAGAAGGCTTCTCTCCCTCATTGGATGTTTGGTTGGGTGGAGAGTGTTGCCTACTCCCCCATTTTGTTGTGTGCATGACTTGATGAATATGGTGAACTCAATGGATGAAATGATCTTGTTGGAGAAATACATGTGGAGTTGTAGCTTGTGCTATTATGATTCTACAACTTGTAAATTGTACCAATAGTATATTGGATGTAATTTTATTCATTGGTTAAATCCTTGTAAATTGTTTATTTTGACCTACATTACTTCATATGAATGTGAACTTTGTAATGATCTTGTAATGGAAATTAAGTTCTCACAAATCAAAATTTGTGTTTAGGAGTTGCATTGCAAATGTGTTTATTCTTAAAGGTTAGTGCTCTTGGATGGGAAATAAATGTTGATTATTTTCATTCTTAACAATATCTTTTTACTTGACTATTGAAATAAATTCCATTGAGAATGGTTTGCTTTCCCTTATCCAATTAGTTGTACAAAGGAATTAGATAAAATTGATTTATTAATATAAATTTTCTCTTTGTTGCAATAAGAATCGTCTTAAGTAAATGTTTAAATCGAACTAATCATACCCTTAAGGTAGCTATATAAATAAAATTTAAGGTGATAACTCGTTAAATTTGATAAATGCTGAAATTTCTACTCCCCAAATTTATCTTCGCAAATGCGAATTTGTATCCATATGAATTTTATAGTTGTAAAATTCATTCTTCCACTGATATTTGAAAATTCCTATTGAATTCAAAACTTAATTGATAAGAAAACATATCTTATTAATATACATAATAAATATATATTAATAATATAACATAATTATTTTCAAAATTTATAACACCATTACATAAATACTATTAATAGATATTAATACTTATCCTAAATTATATATATATATATATATATATATATATATATATATATAACGCGTATAAAAATAAAACGTAGAGGTAAGACCATCTGCGTAAGAATAGAACAGGCTGCTTTTTGTTTTATCCCCATGGCCGCATGCAAAGAAATTCGTGGTTTTAAATTGGTGGTAAGGGGTTTAATGATGGGGAGGGTATTTTATATGGGTTGCGGGTGGAGTCGGCACCCCTCCCCGAACCTTATACTTAATTAAACCTAAAGCAAAAACCTAGGCCGAAGCCCAAGCCTCCTCACAATTTCTTTTTTATTTTAATTTTTATTTATTAATTAAAAGCTAAAAACTATGCTTAACGGGTTCAAACGGTTTAACATTACCTTATTAATTTTAGTTGTTAATAATAGCAATATTTAATATGTATTACTCCTCTATGTTTTATTTTTATACGCGTTATAGTTATAGTTATAGTTATATATATATATATATATATATATATATATATATATATATATATCCCTCCTCACAATTTCTTTTTTATTTTAATTTTTATTTATTAATTAAAAGCTAAAAACTATGCTTAACGGGTTCAAACGGTTTAACATTACCTTATTAATTTTAGTTGTTTAATAGCAATATTTAATACTTCCCTCTATGTTTTATTTTTATACGCGTTATAGTTATAGTTATAGTTATATATATATATATATATATATATATATATATATATATATATATATATCCCTCCTCACAATTTCTTTTTTATTTTAATTTTTATTTATTAATTAAAGCTATTACGGGTTCAAACGGTTTAACATTATATTTTTAGTTGTTTAATATTTAATATGTATTACTCCTTATATTTTTATAGTTATAGTTATAGTTATAGTTATATATATATATATATATATATATATATATATCCCTCCTCACAATTTCTTTTTATTTTAATTTTTATTTATTAATTAAAAGCTAAAAACTATGCTTAACGGGTTCAAACGGTTTAACATTACCTTATTAATTTTAGTTGTTAATAATAGCAATATTTAATATGTATTACTCCTCTATGTTTTATTTTTATACGCGTTATAGTTATATATATATATATATATTCAGGGAATTTTCACGTTATTTTTAATAAAAACAACAATAATAATCTATACATAAATATATATACTAACATATATAAATATATGTATTTGCATAAATTAAATATGTAGGGTTTCGGGTTTTACCCAAATGGGTATATACTCATTGTATATACAAATAACCTGCAAGAAAATACTATATAAAAACAAATAAAGAAGAGAGACCAAACCCCACAAAGGAAATGGGTATATCTTTTCCCTAAACTCAGAAACTTAATAAAGGAGAGATTCAAATCCTATCTAATGGCCTCCATGGCTTCGTCTTCTCCTCCTCCTTCCATAACCTACAAAACAAAACAAGAGAAATGAGAGAATAGGTTGAGTATTTGATTATAAAAGAACATGTTGTCCAAAATAAGGTCATGCTTACTTTTGGGCAACTAACACCATTTCCCCCTTTTAGTGCTCCAATCTGTTTGTTTTAAATATTTTAAGTACTTAAGGATTCTGAAAGAATCTCCATCAGATAGGAAATTTCTTCCCCTTTCCGAAAATATAAAGAAGTCCTTATAACTCTTAATATTTTGCAACTCAGGGCGGGCAGCGGGCTTGAGAAGGATTTTTCGCCAAATGTGGGCCTGTAGGCCTTACACGTTTTAGAAACGAAGTAGTTTACAATTGCGGGCATGTAAGCTCGCAAAGGTTTTTTTTTCTCGCCAAAAGTGAAATTTCGGACTCACGGGCCTGAGGAAGACTTTTCACCAAAAACGGAAGTTGCAAAGTTGCAGGGTTGCGGGAGGTTTATATAATTTTGTGATTTTTTCGCAAGTGGCACAGTTTGCAATCTTGGGCCCACGGGGTTCTTTAGGGAAAAGTTAAATTTCGGGCCCGTAGAGTTTCTCGGGCAAGAGTGAATATTCGGGCCTGTGGGGTTCGGGAGGTTTTGTGATTTTTATGACTTTTCTCAAATGGTGCGCTTTGTAATTTTGAGCTTGAAAATCCATTTGTAGAAGATTGAATTTTTACCAATTTTTTACGGATTCAATGTAAATGTTCAAATGGGCATAACTTTCGATCCAGTGCTTGAAATTCAACAAATTTTATACCATTGGAAATCTCTTGACGTCTACTACACAACTATGACTGGATATCTTGATTTGGGTGAGGATATGGAATACGTCTTAATATGTGATCTCGATTGCTTCAACTACCCAGATTTGATTTTGATCTGCCATCCTTCCTTCTCCAACACGCCAAATAGACATGGAGAATCACACTTGATAGATTGCAGGTGGATTTGTAGACATTGATGGTTGGTGGTTGAGATTTCAAGTCAATTTTCCCCCTTCTCTTCTTCTCCTCTCTTCGCTTCATCTATAAATGGAGGAGCTTGGCTCATTGTAAAAGGGTTGGACATTTCAGTTTTGCACCCTCCCTTCTTCTCTTGTCTGCAAGTGAATTCATGGAGTTTTAGACCTTCCATATAAACTGTAGTGAAATATTTTCCTCTTGGATATTGTAATGTATGCACCTGAATAGAGGAATAGGAACCGGCCTTCATCCCAGTGCTCTCTCGATTTGAAGGTCCCACACTTTGAGAGAATTTTCATGTTATGCAATCACACTAAGAGTTTCAACCAATCGAGTTGCAGACATTTAGGGGTGCTATGATTCGCATCAACAAAACCCTTAATGATTTATAGGGTTTCATTAATGTAACCTAGATCTAATGACTTAGATAGATTAGATCCAATGGTGTAGGATGAACCCTACATCACTTAAGTGATGGGGTATTTAGGTGCAAATGAATTAAATAAAAAGATGTGTGTGTAATGTTAATTGACGGCCTAAGGGACTAGGCCAAGTTGTGTATCATGTCCCTTTAGAATAATGAACTTATTATAAATTGCATGCATTTAACAATGCAAGATTATTATCCTTGTATGATTTAATATAAAATTGATTTTGGACCTTAAATAAATTATTTTAAAAGGGGATTAATGGAGTTAAATAATGAAAATCTAAATGAGGATTATTTAAATAAAATATTTTGGGTCTAGAAGATAGAATTAAATCGTAACATCTTTTGAAATTGGGTTAAAAGTAGTAGTCATTGTTTTAGTTCCGACTACCATGTAATGGTGTGAGATTTTATAATCGGGATTAATTTAAAGTCCTAGCAAAGTCCTTGTAACCTTTCAAAAAAAAATGATTCCATAATTTTCCCTATTTGCTATCGGGTTTTCTCGTGGATTTATGTGGGAACTATGTGGGCATTACATACCCCAAATACCTATCATGGGTATTGATACTTCAAGATATTTTAAAAATATTATTCACAAAAATATCAAAAAATATTCTTAAGAAAAATCATCTAGCCTTCCAAGCCTTCAAAGAGCTCAAGATCTTGTTGGAAAAATAATACGACATCACATATAGGTTATGTTATTACATGGAGTAATTCATTATTAATTAATTCACAACAAACCTACAAGAATAGGAAAATTCCCTTCAACCGATAACACATCACTCTCCATAACATAACATTTTTTTACAATGGGAAAACAACACAATAGTGGAAATGGTGTAGAACATGAAAGTCAATGCAGGCTTGTATAAATTATTCTTAGAATAAGTTACCACTATAGTAATAGTTTTTTATTAGATAAGGTAAAAAATGGATTATGGCTCCCCGAGGCCATACAAAGAAACATATACATCATGAGAAACACAATGGAGAAAATGATAAAGCGATAAAAAACCAACAGGACAACCTTTATCAGTGGTTAGGAAAGAAAAAACCAAACACGGTAGAAAACATAGTAGAAGATTTGGTAAAGAAGACTTGACACAAACCCAAGAGCTAAAGCTCACTTGCGTAACTCTCTCAAGAGGGAATATGCGATGCATAAAATTATTTTTGATGGACCTCTGTAATGCCCACAAAAACGACGTTCTAGGAACGCGTTAAAACCTAACACTTATCTCAAAAATTGTGACTAATTACTTTTTTAAACAGATAAAAAGGTTACAAGGGTGTTAACCCCTAGGGTACATTAAATAAACTTACACTACTAATCTCTACTTTATGATTGATAGGTTAGGTCTAGTTAAATGCTTAAATATTAAAATTACTTTACCTCTAAGGTCGATTAATTAAAATTCACTTAGTAAGGTGCCCTAATTTAATTTACCTAGTTAAGTGTTTTCTCCTCTTTAGTTAATGTTCAAACCTAATATGGTTAACCTCATGCTTAATTATTTTAGTTTCATTTTCCTAATAGCTTAAAGTCCTTTTTATTTAATTCCTAAAACATACTAAGAACAAATAAAGACTTTGCACCCTAAGGAAATTAAATGGCCCCATTCACCCATCTACACATACCCTTAAGGATTTAATTTAAACATTAATAAAATATAATCGTACAAAACAAAAGTAGGGTTGATCCTCCCCCTTAGATCAATTCAATTGTGGCCACTAGATCCTAGGGTTCTAAACTAACCCTAAATATCCTTATAAAATTTATTTAATCTCTTTTTTTACGGAAGTCTCCTCATTTGGTCATTTTTCCTTTGTTTAATTTGTAGGTTCGAGAGAAGGAAGCCATGAGAGCAAGGGAGGGATAACCTATGGAGAAATTATTCAAGATCAAGCTTAGGGTAGTTTTGTTTAGATTGTAGGTTTTTTTTTGAAATGTATTTCATTCAAGGATTGAAGAGATTTCCTTTTCAAATATGATTTTATTTCAAAGCTATTGGTATTTGGGGTTCTCTATTTGGGTAAAACCCTACCCCATTAACATGAATGACTAAGAGTGTTTTTAATCTACCATGTAGAGGTTATTTTTCTTTAAAAATAAGGGTTTAGCCATTATTTAGTTGCTGGTAGTTTCCTTTTGGTTCTCACATGCTTAAAAATCTAATTAGAACAGTTAGAAGTTGTAGAGGTGTGGAATTATGTTTTTCTACAGTAAACCGATAGAACCGCCTCCCGAGAGAAGGCCAACGGTCCTAGGACCACTTCCTACTTAGGTGACAAACCATGAACCACCACCTTACCGAGTGGCGGTTCCGAGACCGCCTCCTTGTCCGAACGGCGGTTATGAGACCCTTGCTCAGCACAGGGCGGCGATCTTGTTTCTTAGAAATAGAACCTAAAATTCTGAGTTTTCTAGAAAAAACAATATTCACTAGTATGTTTTAAAAATACATTCTGAACTTGATTTTATGCACCTAAAGTTTACAGTTGTAATATTTAGTTCCATTTATTCATTCCTTACATAAAAATACTCATTTTAAGGAATTATCTATTCTAATCATAACACAACTACTACAAGATCATTTTCATTTTTTTCAACTAATTTACTTTCAATTCTATGAGTAAAAAGGATCTAAATCTATTTCTATCATTGTTTTTTTATTACTACAAAATGCAACATTCCCTATCTCAAATTCATTGTCTCTTTAATTTTCACTACAACTCCTATGTTCAAAATAACTACAAAAACTTTGTTATACATTCAAGTTTACTATGCATACATTTTTAACATCTTACAACTTCTATATTTCTTCTTCCTCTTTTACAATAATACAATTTCACAATGAAAGTAAAATTTCTTTTCCCATTGAGCATAGCTCATTTATTTCAAAACAAAGGAATACTTTTCTCACAATTCAACTGAAATTTCTAATAAGGATAAGAAACTTTCTTTTCTATTTCACAAGACTAGATTTACAGCACAAATATTTCGTTCTCTTTTCCAATATACAATGCAACTTTCATATCCAATAATTGAATGCAAATTTTCTTCACAAGATTATTAAAACGCCTTCCAATTAGAGTGGGAAATTATACAAGAATGTAAGCTATAAATAAATACAATATTAAAAGTTCCTCCACCTTAAGTGGGAATAACAATAAGAAGGTTTTGTCACAAGGGAAAGTTCTTAAGGACTACAACAAAGATCCAAGCTTCAATTCACTAACAAGAGAGCTCCATTATGCTTCATTTGACGAAAAAAAAGGGGGAAAGGAAACAATGCACTCCAACCAAGGATTCCAATGAGGAGGAGAAATCATCCTCCTCATTGGCCCCAAGTCCCAACCGCATTGCGGTGAAAGGTGGATCCAACACATAAGAACAAACAAGATTCCACAACACAAAACTAAGTACTTGACAACCATTCAAGCACACTCAACTCAACTACAACATAATGATAAAAACCAAAAAATCTACAAGGATTCAAAATGAAATCCAAAGGAGCAAGAACCTATGGGAGGCCACTTATGCCTCCCAATGGGAAATGAGTGTGCTCATTAAAACATCCAATACATATCTCCAAAACCCTAAACACTCTTATGCCTCCCTCAAGTACCTCTTATGCCTCCCACATACTCTTATGCCTCCCTCATAAAAGAAACAAGTAAGAAATGCAAGCATTCCTTGTTCAAGGTGGGGCACCCAACTCAAACTCCCTCCAAAACATGAAATAAACTCTTATGCCTCCCTACATGAATTATCCCCATAGTCCCCTCCTACACAACACTTAGGAAATCACCCAAGCACCCAACAAGCATATCAAAACATTCAAAACAAACACATACATACAAAGTAAAATAATAACATTAAGCAAGAGTAAAACTCCTACATTTCCATAGTAGAGCTTGTTCTAAGAGTCAGTCTCCAAGCTTCTTCAAGCACAAGAAATCATCCAAAAGCCACAACAAAGACCACAAGCACTCCAAAATCCTCTAACTTCAAAAATACAAGAGCACAAAATAATCAAATAACCCCCAAACAAGAAAAAGAAAATCAATAATTAGAAAAGGGAGAGATGAAGGTGAGGTCGCTCACTCTAGGATGACACATCACTCATTCTTAACTCCACCTCACAAGTCAAACCTAAACCCCAATGCACCATATATTAGTGGGTGATAGGAATGAAAAATTACTTACATACACAATCTAAGCCCACACCCCATACGGAAAAACTTAACGAGCCATCTAAGAAAAGTGTAATTTATGTAACTTTTTGACTTAAAAAATTATTAATGGGGTATATTTTACCCCCAATCCAAAGGTAGGGTTGGCGTAACAATTTAAAAGTGTGGGAAAAGTTTAACTTGTCCCACAAGCCTTCGAAATTGGCCCTTAAGGTCAAATTCGAATTTCTATGAAGGGGTAGAGTGTACAACACTTAAGATCCCAAGCACTCAACTTACAACACAAAATCCAAGAGCCATCAATTCTAATAAATGAATTATTTTTAGTCACATCCATAATTAGTTTAGAACAATATTAAATTAACTTGAATAAGAGACTTAAATCCATTAACGATAAAATGAAAAATTACACCAAATTTAAAATAATTAATACATGGAAAGTACATCACTAAAAATCACATACTAACATTAAATAAAGAAAACTAAATAAAAGGCAACACATAAACCCCTTGGTCACAATTAGAGGCAATCCCCCCATGGGAGCCACCCAACAATAATTCAAAGAAAAACATATATACCAAAATACATGTTGTCATGGTGACCCTTGTTGAAATCACCTAGCATTCCAATGTGGTTGGTCTCCAATCCCCTCGTTGTTTGTTGTGAATATATTTACTTGTAAAATACATAATACCTCCTTCAACCTCATGGCTACATCAAAACATCCAAGATAAAATACAAAATTTAAATTCACAATCATCTACATCTAAATTAAATCTTCATCTAGGCAATTACGATATCATTTATAATTTCTAATAACATCTCTATTCTACATTTCATCCATGTAAAAATGATCATAACATTAGTTCAATTATCAAGGCCTACTCAGTGTGACAAAAATATTACATGTTAGAAATATATATAACCATCTCAACAAAATATCATCATCTATATCAAAATTTCTCTAAAAGTCGCACACAAACATACCGAGAATTGAAAACCAATAAAGTATCAAGTATCTCCAACATCTAGCATCATGCTATGTCGAATAATACAAAATGTCCATAAGCATAGTCTCGTAGTATAGAAATCAATAGTAATAAATGTTGAATCGAAGTAGACACTACATCCCCTCCCCTTAGACTCGAATTCTTCCTGAAAGTCATTGGAACATGTGTGGAAATTGAACTCGTAGCATTGTAACATCCTCCCATGTAGCAGTTAGTCTTGTCATACTGGTCCCACTGGATCCGAACCTAGTCAATCTCTTTTCCTCGAAGGCCCAGGGTCCTATGCTCTATAATACAGTGCAAGCTCGACCATCACCCGCCTCTCGATCCTATACCTACAATGTGGTCCAATCTAATACATGAGAAGGATAAGTAATTTATCTCCTAAGCACATAAACATGAAACACTTCATGGGACGCAAGACAAGTTAGGTGGCAACACTAGACAATAGGCCAAGGGACCGAAGCGATCCAAGATCTCAAAGGGATTCAAAAACCTAGGAGCAAGCTTATATAATTTTCCATAATAGCTACGATCTATCATATGCTGATCTGCATATTTCTTCTACCTGTCCTATGCCTCCTATAATCTCTACCTAATCGAGACAACCTGCTACTCCATATCCTACAATAAGGCTGGCCCAAGAGAAACCATGTACTCTAACCTGTCCCAACTCAAAGGTGCCCTGCAATCCCTGCCATAAAGTTCCTGAAAAGGAGCCATGCCTATTGAACTCTAGAAACTATTATTGTAGGAAAACTCCACCAAGTGAAAATACTCCTCCCATCTCAACTGATGATCCATAACATACATCCTAAGCATGTCCTCTAAGATCTAACTCACCCGGTCAGTCTCGTCCATCCGTCTCGGGGTGATACGTTGTGTTGAATTTTATCCTTGTCCCAAGAGCATGCTACATGATAGTCTAGAAGTGGAAAGTGTACAAAGGATCACGGTCGTAAATGATCTTCTGTGGAATCTCATGTAATTTGATAATCTCATCAAGATATATCCATGCCACCGCATTAGATGTGTAGGTGGTCTTCACCCCGAAAACCGAGCCACTTTCCTCAATTTATCCACCATGATCATGATGGCATCGTGGTGGTGGTACCTCGATGTAGGTAACCTAACTATTTAAATTCCATGGAAATAGTGTCCCATTTCCACTCTAGTATATCATGAGGAAAGAGAAGGCCGGTTAGATACTTGTTGCTCGGCCTTCACCCTCGAAACTCTAAATAATGTGACAAAAATCGAGCCATGTCTATCGAAGTTATCTCCAATGGTATAACCATCTCAAAGTGGTGCACATCTTCTTCACCCTGAGATGGGTTGAATAAGGTGCACGATGAGCCTCTACCAAAATGCCCTGTCTCAAGCATCCATCTCTAGGAATATATATCTAACCTATGTGTCTGAGAAGACCATCTCGCCTCTACAAAAATCCATCAAATCTCCCCTCAAGGAGTCTCTGAGACTCAATCTCTGCTCTGGCTGCAAGGTAGAAACTTTCATGAGGAAGCTGCTACAAAATCCTGCTCTGCAAATCGATACCCACTTAATTAACCATAGCCACATGTCTCCATCTACTCAGGGTGTCTCCAAAAAAATTATCCTTCACTTTCACATGCTCTATCTCCATATCTTACTCACAAAGCAACTCCATATAATGCCGCTAACGGGTATTGAGATTGGGCTACATGAAGACGTGGCGAAGAATCAAGTGATCAGTCCTGAGTGTGAATCTCGAGACAAGAAGGAAGTGTCTCCACCACACCAAGGTGTGCACAACTGCTGCAAGCTCAAGATCATGAGTCAAATAATTGAGCTCATAATCCTTGAGTTTATGAGACTCAAAAGTAATAACTTTTCCAGCTTACATCAACACACCTCCAAGTCCTACTAAAGAAGCATTTGTGTAAACGTAGAACTCACCCTGAGGATTTGGAACTACTAGAATAGGCGCTGTCATGAGGCATTCCTTCAGTTTTCTGAAGGCTTGCTCACATCTATCTGACCATACAAACTTATTCCCTTTCCGTTGAAGGGAAGTGATGGGGTGCGCAATCTGATAACTTGAATAAATCTCTTGTAATATCTTGCCAAACCCATGAAGTTGTGCACTTCGGTCACACTAACAAAGTCTTTGGCCAATCCATGATTGCTCAAATCTTGGAAGGATCAACTATGATACTTTCCCCAAAAATGATGTGGCCCCAACATCGCATCTATGTCGAAAGAACACACACTTCTCTAGGTTCCCTTAGAGATGCTACTTAGGAAGACACTAAAGAACTGGCGAAGGTGCTCCTCACGTGTACGTGAGTAAATAAGAATGTTGTCTAAGAATATGAGAATGAAATGATCCAAGAATGTCCTAAATACCCTATTCATCAAGCTCATGAACACAAATGGGGAATTTTTAGACGAAAAGGTACCACTGTGATTTTGTAGTGTCCATAACTCGTACTAAAGGTGGTCTTATGAATATCTGCCTCCATGATCCTTAGCTGATGATACCTTGACTTAAGATCTATCTTGGAGAAAAATTTATCCCCCTTCATATGATAAAATAAATTATCAATGTGTGGAAGGGGGTAACGATTCTTGATTGTTACTTTTTTTAGCTGGTAGTAATCAATACACAACCATAGAGATCCACCCTTCTTCTTTACAAAAATTACCAGTGATCCCCAAGGGGATGCACTAGGACGGATTAGGCCTTTCTCCCCTCAAGCTGTAACTTGAGCTCACAGAGCTTAGGGTTAGTCATCTGATAAGGTGCTTATGAGATAGGATCTGCGCCCAAAATGAGATATATTTGGAAATCTATCTCGCGTGGGGAGGTAAACCTGGTAGCTCCTCAAAAAAACATTAGAAAACTCTCTCGAAATGTGATGGTCATCAAGGGATAGTCCACTAGACTCATCCTTAGATCTATCACTAACCGTAATAGCATACATCTGACAACCTTGTCACACACACCACTTAAGTGGCATAGCGGAGATGGTGCGAATGAAAACGGGCCTTCAAACTTCCATTATCATTGACTCAACTCCTAGATCATATGTCGAAGCAATAGTCTTATGGTAACAGTCCACTCTAGCTCGTGTGCAGACAACCCTTCCATGCCTAAGATGACTCCATATGAACCTAGTGGAAGGATACAAAGATCCAACTTAGTGATAAAGGGTTCCAAATTCACTACACACTCCTTAACTAAGTAGTCTATAGAAATTTTGGCTCTAGAAGCCATCTCAATGTCCCAACAACAACCCTTCCTAACTGCCTACTATCCTGTAATGCTCTAGTAAGGATGGTGCAATAAAAGAATTAGATGAACCAGAATCAAACAATATAGAGGCAAAAATACCACCAATATTACCTGTTGTCTCTATCATGGTACTCTGGTGCTCAACTTGGCGGTTCTCAATTGTTGCATAGATCTGATGGCTCTGTCCCATGTCACCAACAGGAGGCTTTAAGATCTACTTCTTACCATTGTTTATAGGGTTATGTGGGAACTTTCTCCAATCTTTGTCAAGCCATGCCACAACTACAACAACTACATGTTCCTCTCCAGTGGGATGTAGGCTGTAGCTAGTATTCTAGAGGTTAGTGTTGTGGATCCCCGATGACTATGCTATAAGTTAATGAGGTCTCTACCGACAAGCTCCCGATGACTGAGCTCTCGGTTAACTCTGTGTCCCGATGGGAACCCTAGGAGGAGGCCCCATACTCCACCTCTTTGTGCATCAAATATATGAGGAGGTCTGTAAGGTGGGTGGGTCTTTTTCTGCTAGTGCTGCTGAGGTGGTTGCTGTGGTAGTCTGAATGAAGACTGTCCTAAACTCATTCCATCACAAGGAGGAGGAATTGGCCTCCTTAATCTACCATCCTAAATCTTCTCGATGCGGTTGAAAACTATGTCTCTAGCCTACTGCGTCTTCCACCATGTCTCCTCTCGTAATATAGGCCTTCTCCACGCCCTCTGCTAAAGTCCGAGAGCGGTGAATGTTTACCGCACCACCCAAATCCAAGTTTAGGCCCTGTTGAACAAGTGAATCCATATCTTGCATATAGTCAACATACGGGGTAGGTCAAAAATTAACTCTCATACTTAACTATTGTCATAGATCTTTTGAGGTCATGAAACTCGTATATCCTCTACTGAATAAACCTCTTGGGTAAATATTTGCTCGAACCACTCCTCAAATAGCTCTCAAGTAATTATCTCGAGTTGACATGGAGCTTCTACTCCTCGAACCTCCACCAAACTCCTGCTCCATCTCTTAGTAGATGGATCACAACATGAGCTTTCATGTTTCTAGTGAAAGGGAAGATCTTAGAGCATCTGCTCAAGCTCACCAACCAGGTCTCTTCCTGAAACCCACATGTATCTTCAGAATAGTGAGATGGTCGTAACTTTAGGATCAACCCGATATGGTCTCGGCAGCTGACAATTGATGAACCCTGGGTCTCTCTACATGCTCCTCCCACTACCTAGGGCTCCGAGATCTGTCCATATATCCTGAAATCCTATCTCCATGCCCTCTCTGTGGTGACTTTGCGCTAGCCAACTCGTGTGTGGAAGTTATCTACCCTATGATCCTCACTATGTGGAGGAGATACATGAGCCTCCACCGATGGCTCCACATCAAGTATAGTAAGTCCTCCTAAAGACCCTCTCGCATATATAGCAGCATTGACATCCTGAAGCATTTGTAAATATGAGGTAGAATGGATGTTACCGCCTAATTTGGAGGTGGTAAATCTAGGTCTATGTGAAAGGACCCCTAGTCTAGTACGTGCCTCCTGCACAGACCAATGTGAGAGTTAGTTCATCATTCTAGGTCTCATTTTTGTTTTCTACATTTTCTAAATTATACAATTAACAGATAGTGCGGTTTTCTAGGTCTACAAGAAAAGTATAATCACGCTAGGTTAAGTGTTCATGTCTCATGTTTTCATGTTTTCTAGTCTCGCATTTAAAGGGCCAAATATTTGAACCCATGGCTCGATACCAAATGTAACGGCCGTAAAAATAATGTTCTAGGTACACGTTAAAACCTAACACTTATCCCGAAAATTGTGACTAATTTTTTATTAAATAGGTAAAAAGGTTACAAGGGTGTTAACCCCTAGGGTACATTAAATTAACTTACATGACTAATCTCAACTTTATGATTGATAGGCCAGGTCTAGTTAAATGCTTAAATATTAATATTACTTTTCCTTTAAGGTCAATTAATTAAAATTCACTTATTAAGGTGCTCTAATTTTATTTACCGGTGAAGTGTTTTCTCCTTTTTAGTTAATGTTCAAACCTAATATGGTTAACCTCATGCTTAATTATTTTAGTTTCATTTTCCTAATACCTTAAAGTCCTTTTCATTTAATTCCTAAAACATACTACGAACAAATAAATACTTGAAAATTACCCCAAGGAAATTCTTATCCAAATTTTCCTTCAAGCAAAATTGATCACACACTACCTTGCACAAGAGGAAATTAAAGGGTTGGTTCGATAATGTGAGCTCAAAGGTGATTTTCGAAATTCAGGTTATAGGTGAAATCATCATTAAGATGCAAGGTCGAAAATCAATGTTCAATGGAAATGTCAAAGAAGATCAGAGATTAGGAAGAAAAGAATGGAGAAGGCTCAAGTTTTTAGTTTTATGATTTTTTGGCACTTCGGGAAAAACAGGGCAAAAAATGACAGGAAAATGTCTAAATTTTTGAAGTCCAAAAGTTTAAAATTTTGGAATTTTGGGTTTTGGTAATTCTCGGCCCCAAAACATGAAAATCGTTTGAAATGTCTGAAATTCTAAAGTCTAAAAGTCTGAAATTTCAGACTTTCGGACTTTCTAGGGTTTTCAGACTTTCATAACTCTCGTGCAATTTTGGTGAATGAATTTTTTTTTCTCCAAAGACAAAATTGTGCAAAATTATGAATTTTAGGATTTGAAGGATGCATGTTTTTGGACTTCGAAGCAAGAAGACCAATAGTTGTAGAATGATACCTTGACCTTCAGAGGGCCATAAATTTTGACTAGGAGCTCAGATTTGAGCAAGAGAGGACTTTTGGAAAGGATCTTTAAATTCATGGGACTAAGTTCTCAAAATGAAAAATATAGTTTGACATTTTTGAGGTGTCCCAGGTTTCTCACCTACCACCATTAATGAAGTATGGGCTTCCTTTCTTGCCCAACAAGGAACAACACATGGAGGCATGGGATTTTCATGGCTCCCATCACTGTTGCAAGAGAATTCAATGCATTTTAGAAGTGGTTGAGGATGGATTTTGGGTTTCTTCTCATCTCCTTCTCTCATTCTTCTATATATTGTAAGGAGGGGAATTCTTTAAAGGTTGAACATTTTTTACACCCTCCCTTCTTCCCTTGTCTGCAAGTGAATTTGTGGATTTTTAAAACCTTCCATTCAAGTTGTAATGTAATCTTGCATCTCCATCATTTTAGTGTACTTGTATAAATTCTAGAGAAATAATGCACATCTATGGATGGTTTTCAACCCTATCGGTGTTCATTGCATTCATCTAATCTCTCATTGCAGCTTGGTTATTTGTGCATGGTGGTTATATTACAGTTTTAATGGTTTGTGTTTAATTGTAAAGTAGGTGTTCAACATTCCTTTGGTGCATCACCCTTATTAGTTTAGGTTTATTTCATCCATCTTTCTCAACCTTGTCTCCTTCGCAAGCTAGAGTAGGTTTTAGAGTAAATCCTCTACTATTTGAAAGTGTGCACCTGAACAAAGGAATAGGAACCGACCTTCATCCCAAGAGCTCTCTCGATTTCAAAGTCCCAAACTTTAAGAGATGCTCCAGGTTATGCAATCACATTGAGAGTCTCAACCCATTGGGTTACTGATTTGGGGTGATGTGATTACACTTCAACAAGAATAAAATGGCCACATTCACCCATCTACACATACCATTAAGGATTTAATTTAAACATTAATAAAATATAATCCTACCAAATAAAAGTAGGGTTGATCCTCCACCCTTAGATCAATTCAATTATGGCCACTAGATCCAAGGGTTCCAAACTAACCCTAAATATCCTTATGAATTTTATTTAATCTCTTTCTTTACCTACGTCTCGCTCATTTGGTTGTTTTTCCTTTGTTGAATTTGCGGGTTGGATGGAAGGAAGCCATGGGAAAAAGTGATGGAGAACCTATGGAGAAATTCTTAAAGATCAAGCTTAGGGTAGTTTTTTTTTTTTTAATTGTAGGTTGATTATTGAAATGTATTTCATTCAAGGATTGAAGGGATTTCCTTTTCAAATCTGATTTTGGTTCAAAGCTATTTGTATTTGGGGTTCTCTATTTGGGGAAAACCCTACCCCCATTAACATGAATGAGAAAGAGTATTTTTCATTTACTATTTATAGGTTATTTTTCTTTAAACAATAAGATTTAGCCATTATTTATTTACTTGGTGGTTTCTTTGTGGTATTTACAAGATTAAAAATCTAATTAGAACAGTTAAAAGTTGCATAGGCGTGAAACTATGTTTTTCTTCCAAAAGTGATAGAACTGCCACCATACATGGGTGACAAACCATGAACTACCACCTTATAGAGCATCAGTTCTAAGACCACTACCTTTTCTCGAGGCGGCGGTTATGAGACCACTACTTTGGATAGTTTGGTGGTCATGTTTCTTAGAAATAGAACCTAAAATTCTGAGTTTTCTAAAAAAACAAAAGTCACTAATATGTTTAAAAATACATTATGAACTTGATTTTATGCACCTAAAATTTCCAGTTGTAAGATTTAGTTCCATTTATTCATTCCTTAGATAAAACTACTCATTTTAAAGCATTATCTATTCCAATAATAGCACAACTACTACAAGATCATTTTCATTTTGTTCAACTAATTTCCTTTCAATTCCAAGAGTAAAAAGGATCTAAATCTACTTCTAACATTGTTTTTTTATTACTACAAAATGCAACATTACCTATCTCAAATTTGTTGTCTCTTTCATTTTGACTACAACTCCTATGTTCAAAATAACTACAATAACTTTGTTTTACATTCAAGTTTACTATGCATACATTTTTAACATCTTACAAATTTTATGTTTCTTCTTCCTCTTTTACAATAAAACAATTTCACAATGAAATTAAAATTTCTTTTCCCATTGAGCTTTGCTCATTTCTTTTGAAACAAAGGAATTATTTTCTCATAATACAGCTAAAACTTTTAATAAGGATAATAAACTTTCTTTCCTATTTCACAAGACTAGCTTTACAACACAAATCTTTCCTTCTCTTTTCCAATATACAATGCAACTTTTCTTCACAACATTATTACAATGTCTTCCACTTAAAGTGATAAATTATACAAGAATGTAAGGTACAAAGAAATACAATATTATAAGTTCCTCCACCTTAAGTGGGAAAAATAATAAGAAGGTTTTTTCACAAGGGAAAGTTCTTAAGGACCCCAACAAATATTGAAGCTTCACATAACTAGAAAGAGAGCTCCATCATACTTCATTTGATCACAATAAAAAGGGGGAGAGGAAACACTTTCCACTAAAAAGAATTCCAATGAGGAGGAGAAGCCAACCTCCTCATTGGTTGTAGAACCCCAACTACATTGCAATGAAAGGTGGATCCAACACATAGCAACAAACAAGATTTCACAACACAAAACTAAGTATCTCACAACCATGCCAAGCACATTCATCTCAACTACAACACAATAAGAAAAACAAAAAAATATACAAGTCTTCAAAATGAAATCCAAAGGACCAAGAACCTATGGGAGGCCACTTATGCCTCCCAATGGGAAATGGGTGCCCACCTTAAAACCTCTAATACATATCTTCAGACCCCTACACACTCTTATGCCTCCCTCAAGTACCTCTTATTCCTCCCACATACCCTTATGCCTCCCTCATTCTCTTATGCCTCCTCATAAAAGAAGAAGTAATAAATGAAAGCATTCCTTGTCCAAGGTGGGGCACCCAACCCAAACTCCCTCCAAAACATGAAATAAACTCTTATGCCTCCCTACATGAATACACCTCATAGTCCCCTCCTACACGACACTTATGCAATCTACCCAAGCACCCAACAAGCATATCAAAAATTCAAAACAAGCACATACACACAAAGTAAAAGAAGAATATCAATCAAAAGTAAAGCTCATACGTTTTCATAGTAGAAATTGTTCCAAGAGTCAATCTTTAAGCTTCTTCAATCCCAAGAAATTATCCACAAGCTCCAACAAAGAACACAAGCTCTTCAAAATCCTCTAACTTCCAAAATGCAAGAGCACAAAACAATCACATGTAACCCCCAAACAAGCAAAATAACTTCATTAAATAGAAAAGGGAGAGAGGAGGGTTATGTGGCGCCATGTGGAATGCCACATCATTCATCCTCAGTTCCACCTCACAAGTCAAACCTCAACCCTAATGCACCATAAATTGGTGTGTGAGAGGAATGACATTTTGCTTACACACATAATCTAATCCCACACCCCCTAAGGAATAACTTAAAGACCCATGTAATAAAAGTGCAATAAATGTCACTTTTTGACTTTGAAAATACTTAATAGGATCTATTTTTGACCCCCCAATCCATAGGTATGGTTGGCATAGCAATTTAAGAGGTGTGCGACAAGTTTAAATTTTCTCACAAGCCTTCAAAATTGGCCCTTAAGACCAAATTCGAATTTCCATGAAGTGGTAGAGTGTACAACACTTAAGATCCCAAGCACTCAACTTACAACATAAAATTCGAGACCATCAATTATAATAAATGAATTATTTTTAGTCACATCAATAATTACTTTAGAACATCATTAGAATAACTTAAATAAGACACTCAAACCCATTAATGATAAAGGGAAAAATTACACCAATTTCAAAATAATTAATACAAGGAAATTACATCACTAAAAATCACATACTAACATTAAATAAAGAAAAATAAATAAAAGACAACACATAAACCCCTTGGTCACAATTAGAAGAAATCTCCCCATGGGAACCCCCTAAAAATAATTCAAACACACACACACAAAACAAAATACATGTTGCCATGGTGACCCTTGTTGAATTTACCTAGCATTGCAATGTTGTTGGTCTCCAATCCCCCATTGTTTATTGTGAATATATTTACTTGCAAAACACATAATATGTCCTTTAGCCTCATGACCACATCAAAACATCCAAGATAAAATATGAAATTTAAATCTAGAATCATCTACATCTGAATCAAATCATCATCTAGGCAATTACGATATCATTTACAATTTCTAATATCATCTGTATTCTACATTTCATCCATGTCAAAATGATCAAAATATTAGTTCAATTATCAAGGCCTACTCAGTGTGACAAAAATATTGCATGTCGAAATATATATAACCATGTCAACAACATAGTATCATCCATATAAAAATATCTCTAAAAGTCCACACACATCATACTAAGAATCGAAAATGAACAATAGTCCTAGTATATCCAACATATAGCATCATGCTAAGTCAAAATAACACAAAATGTCCATAAGCATAGTCAATACTATAGTAATAAATGTCAAAGGGAAGTGGGCACTACAACCTCCTTCTATTCCACGTCACTAGAGGCGGAAGTATAAGAACCCAAAGGATGGGTCAAATTAGGACCAAGGAAAACATACAACTTCCCATTAATAATATCCACCACCCTCCCCTCAATGGCAACCTACAGTCAGGATTCCAAAATCGACGATTCCCCAAACATTGATCATTAAATGTTTCCCCTACTAGCTCAAGGCTAATTTCAAAACCTCTCACCCCCGCAAACTAGCCCACCCGGTCACCACTATGGCTTCCTCTCATTTCCTTTTCTTAAAATATAGCAGCTCGTGTTCGAGGCGCAACTACCGAAAATGGAAAAACAACACAAACAGGGTCCAAAACATCATCCAACGCTTGGTTTCCTTAAGCAGAAATGCATCCTTCTTGAGTTGATGTCTGCACTGGCCAACCATGCCTTGCAATGCACCAAATTTTCCTCATATAATTTCGACACAAGTGTATTTTCCACCCGATCCACTGATTCCTTTCCCTCCCTAGCTGGATCTTCCTTCTCATTCGAATCCTGCAGCTCATCGTCCCTCTGAAGATAGGTAAATTCACAGGTGGCTCCATAGGTGCACAAAAATCCTTCATTTCATATATTTCCATTCTGCACTTACTGTACAAATTTTTGGAACTCTTGACCTCAATGGCATGTTCCTAATTACCATTAGGGGAGAGTAAAAAAATTCGGGTTGGGCACCTTGAACCCCACGGGTATATTAACACGAGATCCCGGCATGAACCAGGTCTAGAGTAATTTTTGGTTGTGGGGTTAACAACAATAAGCTAGCCCATCAATTTGACAATCCCCAAGAAAACCTCTGGTTCCCAATAATCCAATGGGAGACCCGAAATCCTAATCTAGACCGAAAGGGTGTGGAAATAGAAAACATTTAGCATTCCGGGTTCTCATTAGTGGAAGGTGAAGGAAACACTGCAAAAAATCAAGGCCCTCCATAGATGATTTTCTTCATATCGATCTCAGAATGGAAGTAAAAATAAATCCTTCACTATCTTAAGCATGAAATTCAACCTTGAAACACCATTTCCATCTTCCCCATTCTTGCACCAAATCGATATTTGGTCAAACCCCAGCGAACCTAATAACTATGGAAAATCTGGAAACTTTGCTTAGCTCTATCAATGATAACAGTCGATATATCTAGAATCTGGCTTATATTCCTTCCACATGGGCGTGAGCTTCATGGGATTTCGATTGGATTCACCAAATAGTTTTTCCACCCAAGTGTTATTTCATCTCCCTCATAAATCCCCTCTAAACTCCCCTTCCATTCACCGCTCCATTTTTGCTACTCGCTCCTCACCAACATTTCACCATATCACTAAAATAGTAATATATATTTGCAATAGGACATCAACATTTCTACTTAATGACATGAATACATAGGAATCATGGTTAGGAGGAAATCCTCGATTTCCCATCTTTGAGTTTTTAAAACATGTCCCAAAGAAAAAAATGAAAAATTTGTGTGTGAAGTCAACTCCATACATCTTTATGAGATATAATGAAGATACCATGGGATACATGTTAATTGATCCAAAAACCATGAAATCCTTTATAAACAAGGATGTTTAGCTTTATAAGATAGGTTCTTCATGTGAACCATATGTAGACTCTCGAATAATTTTTTAAAATAAATACATATGAGAATTTAAGAAGTTCAAGAAAATGGTGACTATAATAATGACAAAAGTGGTGAATCTACATTACCCAATTTCCAATTTATGCCAAGATGGTGTAAAAATGTGATGCAAGATTCCGGGATAAATGGCATCCCGGAGACATCTACATCAACACCAAGGACATATTTTCCTAAAAATGTAACCATTACCTTAATGAGTCGATGGAAAATAATTTTCAAGGAATCATAGAGTCTCATCCTTAAAAACAAGACATGGAGCTTGAATAACAATTATTGATTTATAATTTGATACATTATCTTGTAGATAATTTTCCAAGGAAGATGTCAATTGGCTGAAAATTGAGTTTTAGAACTAAGTATAGTGCATATAAAAGAATATATTAGAACAAGACGTGCATAATAGTTAAGCGTAATGTTCGAGAGCAAATAATATATAATGATGAGATATTTTCTCATACATCAAAGATCAAGACAATCAAAATTATTTTTTCCATGACTGTTCAATGTTTTTTAAATGTGTTAAAAGTACACGTCAAATCCACCTTCCCACATAGATACCTATTTAAATGAATAAGTTTGCATGACTCAACAAGAATATTTTCCATCAATAGCTCTATTTAAGGGATCGAGACCACTAAGAGAAATTTTAAATAAGCATTCAAAATGAGAGATACCATGATACTCCATTATTTTCTTGGACTAGAGTTATGGAAAGAGTATAATCAAATAATTTTTAACTAGTTGAAATAATTAGAGACATTATATGAGAAATTTTATTTTATGAACAACAAACATATTACCATCGCTATCTAGGTAATCCCTCAATTGTCCCAAAAACTACATTACTTCAAGTGGATGTAACTCTCTACAAACAGTAAGTATTATGAGTGTAATTTACTTAATAGTTAAAAGGCTTCAAAGAATCTTATGAGTGAGTTTCCTATCATGATTTATGTAACTTCCAAAAAGGAATTAACCATAAAAAGATAGAAAATGATCTTTGAGATACATTAAAGATACTTTGGAATTTGTCTTAGTATACAAGAGAACAAATTAATTATTTCTAGAAGGTTAGATAGATTGATATATTGAGATTGGTGACAATAATTATACTTATAAATTTGTAATTTCATTGGGCTTTGGAGTGATAAGATGGTGGAGCGAAAAACAAAGTATTGTTTCACAATACTTCGTTAAAGTAGAATATTGTATAATATAAGGAGTTGTTTGTGAAGAGATATGGTTACATTAACTTCTAAAAGGTTTGCGAGTTCAAAACATATGACCCACAATCCTACATTATAATAATGATGGTATTAAAAACTTGTTAACAATCCTATGCTTTTGAAATAACTAATCATATTGAATTATACATACACTTCGTACATGCAAGCCCATAAGTATTAAATTTTCATTTGATTAATGCAATGCTTAGATTTATAAAATTTTTATTATGAATTATAGGTTATAATATTCTAATTGCAGATCATAAATGATTTTATCTCCTTTTTGATTATAGACACTCAAATTTGGAAATTCTATTATTTGACATTACTAGTCTTGGCATTGATCTTTTGCTCAAACAAGTGTACTTTACCCATTCTCATCTCATACAACCTTAGGTCACTTATCTTTCTTGTTGGATCATACACACTCATTTATTGATAATTTTTGAAAATTGAATGCATGAAATCTATTAAGTAGATATGTGGGTCAACTTACAAACTTAACAATTTTTGTTATCTCCATAGGTTTAAAAATGTAAAATAGGGGAAAATGTTTATACATTCCCGACCCTAGTATACAATTTTTAAGGTGCTCACTTTGCTCCCAAATTTTAAGTTGAACATTATTCTATGAGTCGGTTACTTCTCACCACCAATCTTTGCAACTTAAATCACCTTTTAAAGCATATATATCGAAGTGAAACTCACTTATCTAGTAACCTTGTACTCTTATGGACTTCTTTTGCAAATGCTAGTACAAAAGACACCCATAGATCCCTACAATTAACAAATACCTCTACACATTCATTAGGAAATATTATCTACACGTGAATCTTCCCATTAGTTATGGGAAACTACTTGATTTGATTTTAATAAATATACGAAAACAAATTTTAGTTTTCTTTAGGCTTTTCTTTTGCCAACATTTCTAAACAAAAACATAATTTAAACATGTGTAGGAGGTGGGTAGATGACCACGCCAAAAATTTAATGATGTGCTTTTTTTTCATCGAAGAATATCTCATGTTTGTTAGCTTTGGAGAATATCAATGAATGGGAACTCCTCCACTCCCATTCTCCATTATTGGCTCTCGTTTTGGTTCTAGTGAAATATTTCCCTCAACATCATGTCTCATTTGGATAATTAGGAAAGTTATGGAAATGGCAACAAAAAAAATTCGTATCCGCTATAGTGTCGAAATGGTGATGATAAATTGTGTCGGTGGTGTATACGGGTGTCAATTCAGCGAGGATGGTTTCTTTTATGGTCGTAGCTCTTTTTCAAAGTTTTACTTTGTTATTGTGTTGAGATGGTTATTTAGATTTTTAATGTTGTACAAGTAAATTATAAGATTGTTTTTGGAGTTTTAAAGGAGGAGAAGGGAAGATGCACCAACTAATTTATGGAAAGTAATGTAAAACAAACATATTCAAGTGCAAAATAATAAGCCGTTATGTTAGTAAGAGGGCTATTTTTATTGTGGTGTCATCCTTTTTGACATTAGGATCATAATATATTAAAGTTTTTAATCTGTCATCCACCAAAAGAAACAATCAATGAAAGTTTTATTTTTATTTAATAATAATTTTTAAAATCATAAAGACAAATACAAAATACACAGAAAAGGCATATCCAACTTGAAAACGTATGTATTTAAAGATTTGAGACCACAGAGGAGAGATGAAAGCGGAGCAAACAATTTGGAGGAGAGATGGCTCGGAGAATTTGTGATTACATTGTTCAGCTATTTAAACATAAAGGGATCCTGCTCTCAAATTATTTTATTTGGTAAAAATTTTTCTTTGGCTATGACGGTTGTGCAACCTATTGTGGGTAACCGGCTAAGGATTTTATCCATATAAAACTTTTGAAGTTTATAATTTATTCAGAACGGTGAGCCCTAATGTTATTTTCATCACGTTCCCTAATTTTTTTAGTAGGGCATATGGGTATGCTATATAAACTTATGGATCTAACTGGGGATTTTTTTTTATCAAGGTTTTAGTTTGTTATTTTTGATGAATGCGATCTTATCTTAAATTAACAAGTAACATGAAGATCATTCGCCAAAGAAAGGCAGTACGACAATACTCTCCAAAACCATGAAACAAATTAGTAAAAAAATAACCTTAGGAAAACGAAAAACCCGAAAACATCAAAACACAAAATAAGCTTGCCGTTTTAGTTTACAGCTGCCATTGCGATTTTCTTAAAGAATTCACAGAATAGATAGATATAAATGCTTATGTAAGCATACACAAAATGCATGTACACATTATTTAAGGAAATTGATTATCCCTTCCGGATACCCCACGAAAAAGAAAGATGACGACCCACCAATCATTGTATGTGCTCAACGGAAAAAACAGGCCAAAAACGAAAGGAGTACGATAAGACTAGAGAATATGGATGGCACCACCGCCATGGAAGCGACTCGTTTCAGTTTTGAAGGACTAGGTGCCATGGGAGCGATACCAATATGTTTTGAACGACTGGGGGCAATGGAAGTGGTGCCTCTACGCTTTGAAGGACTTGGTGCCATGGAAGCAGCGCCTGTATGTTTTGAAGGACTTTGTGCCATGGAAGCAGCGCCTGTACGCTTTGAAGGACTGGGTGCCATGGCAGTGGCGCCCATATGCTTTGAAGGACTTGGTGCCATGGGATCGGCGCCTGTATGGTTTGAAGGACTTGGTGCCGCGGGAGCGGCGCGTGGACTGGGTGCCATGGAAGGGACGCCAGTAAACTTTGAAGGACTTGGTGCCTCTGTGTCTGGTTCTGCCTCCTCCGCTGCAAACACTGCACAAACAATTATCAGTATTATTGCAGAAGGACTGGGTGCTATGGAAGCGGCGCCTGGACTGGGTGCCATGAAAGGGACGCCACTAAGCTTTGAAGGACTTGCTGCCTCTGTGTCTGGTTCTGCCTCCTCCGCTGCAAACACTGCACAAACAATTATCAGTATTATTGCAGAAGGCCTGGGTGCTATGGAAGCGGCGCCTGGACTGGGTGCCATGGAAGGGACACCGGTAAGCTTTGAAGGACTTGATGCCTCTGTGTCTGGTTCTGCCTCCTTCGCTGCAAACACTGCACAAACAATTATCAGTATTATTGCAGCCAAAACTGCTGCATAAGCGGATTTGGCTGCCATCTCCACACCTCGTAAAATATACTGACTAAGATGCTTCAACAAACATAAACAGAGACGAGAAACATTGTGAGTAGTGGACGACATTTATACCACTTTCCCTGCCCCAACAGACAACGTGACTAACGTTCCCCAATGATAAAAGATGTGAAAAAATATGGAAATTGGATTGGGGCCACGTTCAAGTAAAAGGAGGAAATTTGTTGGATTGTTTTTGAAAAGTGCTATTTCGAAGATATGCTTTTTTTTTGTAAAGGTTAACGTGAAAAATACCACCTTAAGTTAAAGGAGATCCGTTTGTACACTTATGTGGTAAGGTTCGGAATGGCCCACTTTTCCCGTTTTTAATTAAGAAGTGCATTTCTTTTAATAGCACATACAAAGGACGTGCTGATTATGTATAAAGCAAGTGGTTTGGCATAATATGTAAGAATGTCAAAATAAATTGAACATTATTAATTGTTTATAGAAAAAATAGTCACCAACGAAAAAAGCATGTTAAAAATTTACATAATATTAGTAGATACTTTTCAATCAAAAAGTTGCATTGAATAAGATCTACACTAGAAAAAGAATTAGGTGGCGACAACAAACATGGATGCATTGGAGGTGATGGTGGGGGACTATAAGGCTTCACTCCCCACCCAATACCTTCAAAGGGCTTTACAAGATCAGGGACTCCTTCCAAACTATAATTTTGTTGATTTTTTCTTTTTTATACCTAGGTGAAATGTAAAGAGAAAGATGATGGAATTTATCTAGGGGGAGTACCCCAAATACCACCGCTAGAGCCACCACCATCATTTTCATCACCATTTAAGGGAGGAACATCCGATCACTACCACCAATCCTAGCCTCACCACTGCTAAATGTGTCAAATCCTTCTCTGCCCACATCGAAAAGGAGAATGTTCATGAGAGTAGGGAGAGTAGGTTCTTTGTTTATACCTAGAGTGACAATGGGGAAATTCATGGCCATAGCCATGCGAAACACAGTGTTGAGGAAGATATAGCGGCTTGTGGCTCACGACTCATGGCACATCACAACTATGATTCATGAGCATTTACATATGCTCCACCTCCAAGTGTAACTTTTCCACTTGGACATGAATTTAGAGTAACACATTGGAAATAATGGAAAATATGAAAAAACAATGTCGAAATTTGAATGTGATTAAATAAAACATGCTTTCTTTCTTTCCAATGCCAAAAATATCAACTTGAAATACCTATGATAATTATTTATAGTTTACGGGTAGCATGGCTAAATCTCCAAGGATAATCATTTCTTAGATGAAATATTCTAGAATAAAGGGTTTAAATGGGAGTGGATTCATTTCCAAGTTTATTGGGAAAAATTGTAAAACCAAATAGGTCTTTTGTACTCTTAGCTTGGTTGTAAGAGGGATAAATTTGGTATGGAATTCTCATATGCTTGTGTCTTTTTTCAAGTAGAAGTCATTGGTAGAAGATTTACCAAAGGAAATGATCATTCCTAAATTATTTTGGGATTTTCTAAGGTTTTTGAAACTGTTTGGCCCAAATAGAGTGAGAAGATATGAAGTTCCATCATTGTGTTAGGGAATCCATTTTTATTTTCTTAGTGACTAATAAGTGGTAACCAAATTGTGGTTTATAGCAAAAAAAAAGAGTCACAATGGGAAAATTCTAATTTCGTCACTAAGTCCCCCCTCAAGAGAATCCTATGTTATACAAGTTTTCTTCAAGGATAACATTTTATGTTTTAGAAATTAAGTTTGCATCCTCTTTAATGAGATGGAACATTTGTTTAATTTTTTCCCAAGAAATCCACTATTGGGATGATTTACAAGAAATATCATTGATGGTTCAAATATCTTTTCAATTCTTAAAGGCTATTAATTTTTCGGATCATGGCAAGGGGAACATTCAAGAAATCAATAATTGGGGATCACTATATCGAATGAGAACTAATGTTTAGAGATCTTTTCTACATAATTGACAACTAGGGTTTAAAAATAATAAACAAATCCAGGAAGGAAACTACCAAAAAAGTTACAAAAGTAGAAATAGAGAAAGTCTAAGACTCGTATAAAAAGATCTAGGTTATACAAGATGGTCCTGGAAGAATAGTATTATACTAGCCAAAGGTAGTTTTGAGTTACATTCTTATTAATGTAGCACTTAGAAGTTTAAGATATCCTATTATAATGTTGCCTAGTACTAGAAGTTACAAGAATCCTCTACAAAATATTAAGTGCATTAGTCCTTTGAATTTTCAAGTTCGTATTTTGTATTGCATGTTTTAGAATGTTATTTTTATATTGTATAATTGATGTTGGAATTTAATTAATCAAATGGGTCACTTATATGTATCACACATCCATTTATTGTACATTTGACCTCTCTAAGTTAAATTTATATTAGAAAACCACATAGGAACTAATTAAAAAAGGGTGTAAATCGAAATAATTCATGACAAGTTCAAGTATAAGATATGCCAAATGTTAGTGAGAATAATTAAAGTCAAGGACAAGGAAGCTCATCATGTAATGAAGAATCCTAAATCAATACCACTTCCCATAGTTTCTAAGAAAAAATATGCAAAAATAAACACAACACTCGAAGAGGTAGATCCTAATAGCACACATGTAACAATTTTGCAACATTTTATGGATAATATAAAGCATTAAGACATGTATCGCAATATGTACTGAATTTGGTATAGTTCTATGATATATTAATGAAGAATAATACAAGGATGGAAAGGAGGAATAAAAATATAAGCCTCAAAAATATGTCTAACAATATTTGGGTAAGATCACCATTCAAATCTATGACATACAAGATAAGTTCTTTTCCGTGTCTTGGTTATAGAAATTCGATACATAATTGTCTCTTTATCCTATGTGTGAGAAGTATTCTATCAAATTCGTGACACTTAATTTGGAGGGAGTGACACATGAGTGGTGGTACCATGGTATGGTCACCTAAGGACATGGTTTCATCTTTACTCTAGAAGAATTTAGGGAAAGAATTATCAAATTGTTCAACAAAATAGGTGCAAAGGTCCACTTTAACGAGTTATCCCAACTAAAATAGGAATGCATAGTGACAAACTATATTATAAAATTCTAGATATTATCTTTGATGTTACCAAATGTATCCGAAAGAAGATGTTTGGTATTATTAGTTGAGTATTGACTAAAGCAATGAAGGGTTTGGTAAAATATTTTGACCCTTTGTGTTTTGAAATAAATTAAGAGAGTAGTAAACTTGGAATCATTAGTTTCAAAGGGTGAATTTAATCCTATAGGATAGCAAAGGACAAAACCATTAAGAATCTAAGGACAAATCCTTATGGGAAGGAAGAATTAGCAATCTGTAGACACAAAATCATGCACTTGGGTACATGTATAGGTCCTAAAATCAACCTAGCATTTACATGATTCCTAAGCAAGAAAACTAGTGGATAACAACTATCTTTGGCCTCTTTTATTTGTCTCTTGTTTTTTATTTGGTCTTATACATCTTACAAATTGATCGGAACTTTTTTGATTTATATTTTATGCCTTCGAAACCAATGCCTAGAAAAGACAACAGAGCCAGTGCTCATATCCCCCTGGGTACCCCTAACCCTTTTATACAATACTCACTCTATTAAGGTATTCTCTATCATTTAGGCATATTTTTACTTATGGTTTCACCTTCTAGTTTTCAATTAAAAAATTAAAACAAGGGTTTCATATAAATACAAAGTTATGTGTTCAAAATTGAGGACCAATCACTATGAATTACTATAATCAGCTAAGCTTGCATTTTAAAGGCAATAAATCACTCAAAGGATTCCATGTAGCATACATTAGGGACAAGGGCTGCATACTTCTCAATATACATCATAGGAATGAGACTTTCATTCTATTCCATGAACACATTCTACTACATTTCTACATTCTAGCTTCATCCTCCTATCAAGTGCAACTTGCACAAGGGCATCGTAGGGCATCATTTCTATGCAAAGACACATAAAAATACATGGATTATGAGATTTATTCCAACGCTCGGTTGTAATTTCAATCTTACGGTGACCACTGCGGTCAGTTTGACTCCCCATTATGCGAGTTTACTTTTTAGGTTTGATGTGGTATGTGGGATTTTTAGGTGAAATATTCTTGTGTAGGTTATAGGTACACTCAACAATTATAGTGTGAAAAAACATGAAATCAACCGAGAGAAATTATGACGCCATTGTGACACAACATAAACCATACCCAAAGTTTTATTATGGTCACAAGCACCTAGATCCGGCCATCACCATGCACACACCCTTGTCTTGTTATGTTCTTGAACTCAAAAATCTACAAAGATTAATTACGACGTTGTTGGAATCATATTCATCAGTTTTCACTTGCCCATAGTAGTGCCAAATTGTCTAGATATCAGCTAATTCTTCTTATCCCATCTTATTTCTTAAGGTTTTATATTTTATTTCTTTGTTTTCTTGTGTCATTACTATAATTTACCATTTATAAATCAGATACTCTATAATACTTAGATTTAATTCAGATGAAATTGAATCATTTGGTAAACCTCACTTGTGATCAAACACTTAGATCCTCATTTTTTTATTCTACTCGATATTCTTTCATGGATCCTAAAATTCTCTAATCTCCTACATGATTTATTTCAAATGCACCCACCTTGCAAACATGTTCTCCAAAAATTCCTAGACACTATGTATCTCGCTCATACTATGCCACCCACTCAAGTAAGTACCATTTTTGACCATCTATCTTATGAATCTATTTGTCCTAATCCCCATCCAATCAAATCATCTTAGAGACAATGAAATCTTTACACTATTTATTTAAAGACAAAATCCAAGCTATGGAAACAACAACTACATATCTTAAAGCTGAAATCCAACATCTCAAGGATTCTTCTCATTATACTTCTATGAATTCTACATGTTCTCATATCAGTGAACCGCAATACTTTCCACCACCTTTACCTCTCAAGTTTTATTTTAATGCTAAGAAACCTAATATTCTTCCTCATCTCCTCCTTCATAAATTGATCAACTTTCAAACTACTCATTGTTATCCTCCTTATCACCTTTTCAAGTGCACATGTCTTCCATTTTGCAATTATCATAGAATTAATGGAAATAATGGAAATGATTTCTATCCTTTAAAATGAGGAATAAATCACTTTGAGTATCAGGGTTTTATCTCATTTGATGGATAAAATTTTATTTCACGCTCATATTCGATCATGAAAATACGAATGGGATCCTCAATCTAATCCTTCCATATCTAATGAGCATTATTCCATAGTTACTAGTGTTCCTCCTTTGGTCGATCAAGAGCTACCTATGTAACCCTTTCCAATTAAGCAACCTCACCTCAAAATTAATTGATCCCCTCCATTTCTCATCTTCTACAACGTTAAAAATTACAACTAAGAAACCTCCTCTCAAAAATAATCCATCCCCTCCACATCTCAATTGTTCTACAATGCTACCAACTCCAACTAAGAAACCTTCTCTAAAAACTAGTCCATCCCCTCCTCCCGTAAAGTCTTCCACAAAGTGTTACAAATTGCAAATCAGTAACCAATCTCTAAGAAGGACCAAAAACTCTAGATCACCTCTTTAGGCCTTCTCATGTCAACCCCAAGTCAAACCATATTCCTACTCTTGTTCCTAAATACCATTGTGATGACCATATGTTCTCTTCTGACACATTTCAAAATCCGCCACCATCGTCTAGTAATTATCACATGACCACATAGATCTTCATCACTCACCCAATTGGGGGAATGAAACTTTGTTCCCCTTATAATATCAAGTAATAGAGACAAGTTGTTGAGCTCATAGGAGAAGTTACTTGCCTTAGAAGGAGACATGCAAATGGGGATGCAGACCTAGATAGTGATACTAAAGAAGTACCTCCATTAATGAATGAAGGATGACATGAAGAAGAAAATGACAGAGATGAATAATCCTTGAATGAGAGACCTTTGAGGAGAGATTGAACAAGGATTTAGAGGGAAAGAATGATGACATCAAGATTAATTTACCTAATTATCGTGGAGGGTTACGACTATAGGATTTGATTGACTTGTTAAATCACATGGAAAAATTATTTGAGTGGAAAAACCTTTCGGAGGAGAAGTAGGTTAATTATGTATGCACTACGTTGGTCGGACATGCATTGATATGGTGGGATCACCTACAAAATAAAAGATGAAGGAATGAAAAGGGAAAGATTAAGACCTAGGATAAAATGGTAAAGAAGTTGAAAGAGATGTTTCTTCCTGTAGATACAAGGATATTTGCATTGAGTAGCATACAAATGAATTTTACAAGTTTTCAATCCGGTTGGAACATGGAGAGTCTAAAGAATAGAGGGCTACAATGTATATAAATGGGTTGAGTTACACCATACAAGATGAGCTTAATATGCTCCATATATGTTGTCAACTTCCCAAGATTTACAAATTTTATTCTCTATTCTTGATATCTTTTTTAGAGTTGGTAGCTATAAATACCCTTGTAGAAGTATCCTAAGAAACAAATTTATTTCTAAACAGTTAGTCATTTTTGAAATTTTGAGTTTTGATGCTTTTACATTTTTTTGTGGGTATTTAAGCTTTTTTGCCCTCATGTCCCAAGTTCATCGGGCCATTTGTTTCCGATTTTATGCTTTTTCTGATAGGTATTTATTTTTCCTTTGTAGTAGGATATTTTGACTTTGTGCGTCTCAATTGTCCCAGTGTCCCAAGTGAGGCCTATGTCAAATAATTTCAAATTATTTAATTTTCATACATTGTGGGTGTTTCATCTTTTCCTATCCCACGTGTCCCATGTGCCATTTGATCGCCATTTCCCCACAAACCTACCTTTGCTGATTTCTTATCCTTGTGGGTATTTTGGCTTTTCGCATCAATATTTCCCAATGTCCATTGGGAAAGTTGTGCTGATTTTTTTCACTTTTTCCGCAAATTAGCACTTTCAACTTCTTTGCGCATCCCCACTTTGTCCTAATGTCGCATGGGAAATTTGTGCCCTTTTAATATTCCATTATTTCCATTGTTTCAAGGTTGGTATAAGTATTAATTTCCTCATTTATTTTACCCCACTGACTTACTTGGGTTTAAATGCTTATAAATACTTGGGTAATCAACCATTTTCACCACCTCACTTGTAAATTGCTATTGACCATTCGTGTTCTCTCTCCTCTTCCATTTCTAGCCATGGTCGAGTCCTATTCCATTGTTTTTTTCAAATTTTTAGGTTCAAAATAAGTTTTGAAACTTCATCGTGTTGATCAAGGAACTAAGGAATATTTTCTCACAAGTAATCTTCTTCTTTGGCCGCAAGATGAAGATTAGTTTTAAAGGTCATGAACACATGTCTTCCTTTAAGATGATAGTACTAAAGATTTGAAATAGTGAAGCAAAATAGCTATACTTGAAAGAATTTTTGGCATGAATCAATTGTCAAAACCCCACTTAGATGGCTCAGTTGATTAAAGACAGTAGGATCGTATAGGCAAAGTGGGTTTTCCCATTACGATCTAGTGTGCTGATAAAATCATTACTTGTATCTTTTTTTTTGATCGTGATATAAAATAAATCGTTGATCCTCAAGGTCAGGTGGTGGCATGACTTGATGAAGATTGCATTCATACTACCCTCAAAATTCCCATGGTTGAAAATTCAAATACTCTCACAAGTGATATGACCCAAACTCTTTTTGATCAATATAATGAAAAATATAAAAGCAGAACTACCAAGTCTTGGTTCAAAAACCCTAAGAAAGGATCCTCAAGGCTACCTAAGATAATGTTTAGAGTTGATTTCCATGAATAATTGTCAAACGTCATCACTTTGTTGGCCAGGATAGTAGGAATTCCCACCACCAATGAGTTTCACTATTGGATGTGCCCCTACATCAATATCATATGTGAGGGTAAGAAGAATTTAAACTGGGTAGGAATCATTTGTGATAGGCTAGGTAATAAATTATCAAATTTTATGAAAACCCAAACCTTCTACATGACCTCTTATCTAATGTACTCTATTGCAGCTTATAGAGAGTGGTTGGGTTTCTCCCCTATGGATGATAAGAAGGATGCCCCCATTTATATGTATCACCCACAATTGACCCTAAAGATCAGTAATCATCACTTTAGGAGGGTGAATGATGCATTCACTATGTATATTGTTAGGTTGTTGGAAGGAGATACTGCTAAAATATTTTTAGATGAGGCAAAATAATTGATTAGTGTCTATGGCAACTTCTTCACCCAATTCAGGAAGTTTTCATATATAAGATTGGTTGGATTTGAGGGACAACCCCTGAAACTTCCCATGTATTGTAGTGATAAGATGGCTTTAGTAGAAATCAGAGACAATTAGACAAGTTGCATAGAACTTGTAGGGACAAGAAGATTACAGGTATTCAATTCCCAATCACACTAGGTAATTACACTTGCAGGACTGCCCTAGATGCTTAGAATGTTGATAGAACAATTGTTCCTCTCACTCTTCATTATTATAAGCCTAGAACTTTCTTTGACATTAAGGAGTTCATTTCCTCCAATTTCAAAATGGGTTATCAACATCTTCCTGATATTGAAGACTATTGGGAAAATGGCTCTGATGATTATAAAACAAGGAGGAGGTATTATGGGAGGTTATCTCTACATCAAATAAATAGTTTTGGTATATTTTATGTCCCTGAAGGATTGGAGGATGATGATGAAGAGATACAGTATCTTGAGTATGAAAGATCAATCAAACATATTCCTATTGAAACCATTAATTGGTTTATCAAGGAGAGAGATGATTTGAAGGAGCTAAATAATCTTGTCCTAGTGAGAACTAGACTTTGGTTTGATAGGAAAATGAAGGGATTCAGGGAAAGGAAATCTAGGTCTACTTCCCAAGATACCCCTACTCCTCATAAGGAAATACCTGTGTTATCTCGTGAGACAATTGAGACATCTATCCCTTTTCTTCCAAAATCCTCAACTCTAGTGTATACAAAAAGGAAAATCAAGAAAGAAGATAAGGCATCTGATGTTATTCAAGAAGGTAAACCTTCTTATAAACAATATGAAGCAAAGGAAACAATTGTGGATTTGGATGATAATGATGATAATCAATAAAAAGAGCAAGAAAATCCTAAAGAGGATATGCAAGCAAGCAATATGATGGAAGATCAGTCAAAGGAAATGGTTTTAGAGTCTGTAGAAATATTTGCCAAGGAAGCTCTTGACTCCACTCAAACTGATACTTCTATGTTAGAGGTGGTTGTTGTGCAAAATCTGAGTGCTATGAGTGCCTCTACACTTGGGCCCATTGCTTCTTCCACTTCTAGTTCCTCATTTACCTAGATATAACCGTTATTGGAAAGAAAAAAGAGAAAGGTTACTTCAAGTATTGTTGTTCCCAAGTTTGATATAGTGACATCTCTACTAGATACTACTCCTCTTCCTGTAGCTAAAAAGGCCAAAGTCACATCGAGGTTTCTCTCAGACTCTCAAGGTCAGCAGTTCATGGAAATTACAAAACCCAAGTCGATAAAGATGAAAAGGAACTATCAATGGGTGATTTGAAGTTGAGTAGAATTCCCCTTGGAAAATCAACCCCAACAAGTTAAGTACATAATTTGAGGGAGACTATGTCTAGGGTGATTGAATGAGTTGAGAAGGGAAAGAAAAGAAAAGAACAATTGGAGGAGAAGAAACAAATTATATCTAGTTTCATCAAATCCTTATTGGCAGAAGATAATGTTCTTGATCCCACTCCCTAGCTACCATCCCACCTAATGTTATCTTCTCAATTGATGAAGTTCAAGTGATTAAATACATCCATAAGCATGGTGCTTATGGTAAAGTAATGGAAGCTATGGTTGATGATTTAAAATCATAGGCCTGAATTTTATTGAAGAGGCATTCAAGGCATATGAGAAAATTGCCAAGATTCAATTGAAGTTCTCTACAACACTCAGTGGTTTAGATAGAGAGTTGAAATTATGGAGTGAGTGCATTCAAGATCTCAAATTGATGAGTGAGACAAATGTGCAGGTCCTTTTGGATAATAATTTTTTTGATGATGTTAAAAGAAGCTCTCCAAACAATGGGTCTTCAACATTGACTAGAAAATCAAAGTTATGGAGTAATCCATTGGAGAACTCAGGAATATGTTGTAGAAAGGAGAATATTTTAAAGCTTGTGTCATATCTTCCTTCTTGGATATACATTTCCAAATCTTCAAAGAGAATTCAAGTGATAAATTCACTATTCAGGAGATCAAATCCTAGTTCAAAACTTTGTTAAAGAAAATCTATTCAAGTAGGACACCATCTCTAAGGAGAAAATGAAAGAAATTTACATACTACAGGATTTCATCATAGATGATAACAAGTATTTCTTGGAGAATGCAAAGTTTGAGAAGGAAATGGAGAAGTGTTTAGGTAGTTGGACTCATGCCACTACCAATACAACAATTCCTTGAGGAATGGACATAGCTGCATCTTTGAAGCGATTCAGAAATCAAATACTAAAGGAAAAGGGGACTACAAGTGCTTCCACTAGTGTCTCAACTTCCTAATTCTTATTTTCCTTTCTTATTGTAGAATATCTAGTTAAGGTGTCTTTATCCCTTTAAAATCATGTGTTATGTAAGCAAGGGATAAATTGAATTTGTAATATTTAATTAGATATTAGCTTTTGGGATTTAGAGAAAGGAAATTGGAAGGATATTTGTGTCCGTTTATCGAGTTATTCAAATAACTCTTCTCATCATTGTAAAGGATCAACATTTTTGATATCTAGATGTAAAAAGAGAACATTGAAATAATCAATACAGAAGAAATTTCACCCTCTCTCATGCTTCTTCTCTTTTTATTCTTTGTCTGATTCATACAAGGCTATATGTATTTGAAGAGATATCTTTGTTTCCTTCGAGTTCATAAGTGTATTTGGAACTTTTTGTATAATACATGCATGTCATGTGTTTCATATGCATAGTCTAAATGTTGTTATTTTATTAAGCATAAGTAAAATATCTATCGGCTATCTATATGTCTAAAAATGCTCTCCTATCTTCTGTTTCTAAATATCAGTCCTGAATTTTCCTATTTTCTTATGTATTGAAAACCTTTAAATAAACACATCCAAAGATATCAAAATCTGCTGCAAAATATTGAAAAATGTTTATATTGTAAATATGGTTTTTTCCTTTCAATAAGGGAGCCACTCCCATAAATAGTAGGGACTTTTATTCCTCCTTTGTTTCTTGTTTTCAAAAGACTATATTCTAAAACAGTAGTATTTGGCACCCATCATGTGGGTGCATGTTTTGTGTATCCCACTGAAATGAATTCAATCAAATCGAAACACTAAAACCCTAGTAGATAAAAGATATACACGAGGTCAAAGATCACTTGGTGTTGTGGATCCATATTTTCTATTTCTGAAACAAAAACTTCTCTTTAACCCCAGAGAGAAGGAGAAATATCCACAAGTACTTCCCCTGTCAAAAATAGAACTGTAAGAAACATAGACTCACAAACCCAACTAAGCCCTAGTATTCAAGCATTGGTGTTGGTTGGAGTCATAGTTCCTTTACAAACTATTTTTCCAAGAATGGAAACACCTCTACCTTGGGGACAACGGGTTGGACCTTTAGCCCTTTCTCAACCATTACATGATCTCCCAAAAGGGAATAGGAAAATCTTTCCTAAATTTAGAGGAGATGGAAAGGTACACCCAGATGAGCACATTGTTGCATTCATTTTGGCGTGTGGTATACTTGGAGTGGAACATGAAGATGTTTCCATTAGGATATTTTTGGAAACGTTACAAGATAGTGTTGTTGATTGTTTATATCATATCCCTTTTGGGGCTATCACTAAATGGACCATAACCAGATCAGCATGGGAACATAGTTTGAGGATCGGTTTGAACTCTACGAAGATGCACATGCTCTCTTTGCATAGATTTCTTAGATTAAGAAGGAACCATATGAACCTATGAGATAATTTGTGGCCAAATTTAACAAGTTGTTCAATAAGATTCTAGTGACCACTCGACCTATGGATTAAATTCAAATATGTTTTTTCCTAAATTCACAATTAACTGCGAGTTTGATGAAGTAAGCTATGCATTGAGAAGGGATAATCTTCCAACTCTTGATGCTAATCAACGCTTAGCCATAAGTGTTGAAGATGATTTAATAATGTCTAGGAAATTAAAAAAGAACCTACTAAATCTAAGGCCTCTTCTTCAGGAAATAACTTAGATCAATTAGTACAAAAATTGGCAAATGATCTCATAGCTATCAAAAAAGCAATTGGCCCAGAATACTCCTTATAAGGATATTCCAAGGAGAAATTTTTCAGCCTCGAAATCAGTTACCTCCTCTCCAACCAAAACTAACAATTGAAGGGCCACCTCTCAAAGTTCCTGTCAATACAACATGTGAAGTTCAGGAACTAGAAGATGAAGAGGATGTTGAAGGATATGAATAAATTGAAGAAGAGGAAGATGAAACACTTGAGGAAGCCAGTGATTCTTAGGTTAACTTCCTCAGCACTGAGGGGGTTGATGATGACACACATGATTATGATGAAGTATTGGTAGATATGAACATTGATTCATATGCTTTCATGACCAAAAACTAAAGGAGTAAGAAATAAGAAGTGGTCTAGTCCACAAGAAAATATAAGGAGGTTATAATAACTATCCTAGTTATTGTAAAAGATGAGCTCCTATTCCTACCACTTCTACTCAAAAGGTAAGTAATGCTAATACTCCTTCTACTTCTTCATCTTCATCTGCTAATAAGACAACCTCAAGTGTCAAAGTTGATAGGCCTAAGTGTTCTTCCCCTTCCAATGTAGACACCCCATCTATCTCAGGATCCTTTGACATAATTGACCACCTTAAGAAAAATAAAATTCAAATTTCGAGGCTGAATTTTATCAGACCCATCCTGATATCTTTTCTTAGGTTTTTAAATTTTTCAAATCCAAATCCAATCCTACACCTATCACTTCAAAATGCCTTTTACCTACTCCCACCTCTACACCTCAAGTAGAACCTAATGGCCACAATTCCCTTATGTAACCGAGAAAATCAATCCTTTTTATATCACTCTACTTATAATAGGTCATAGGCTCAGTAATTGTGTCATTGTTTTAGGAGCATTAGATAATATTATACCTGGTAAAGTTTCTCATTATTTAGGTCTAACTTTGACATGCACATTTGGCTCTTGTTATTCCATGGAAAGTAAGGAGGTGTCATTGGTAGGAAGAATCAAATATGCACAAGTGGATTTTTCTAATTTTCCATAAAAGAGAGTCAAGGCTACTATTTTAGTAGTAGATATTCCCCCATCCTATGGCATGTTGCTAAGTAGGAACTTCTGTAAATAATTGGGTGGTGAAATTCAAATGGATTGGTCACACACTCTCATTCCAGTGAATGGGAAGATGAAGAAATTGTTACCTGAGAGAAAAACTAAATATATTGTAAAGAAGACTAATGATCCTAAAGCACAAATCCTCTATGAGGACATTGGTCATGGGAACTACATGATCATGTCAAATAAGGAGATGAGAATTTCAAAAGGTGTGGTAAAAACCCTAATGGTGTTTGGACCCTTGAATTTGATGGTAGTTGTTCTTCAGTTGGTTCTAGAGCAGGAGTGGTCTTGCTTTCTCTTGAGAAAAAGTATTTTCCCTTCTCCTACAAGGTTCAATTTGAAAACACCAATAATACAACATAATATGAGGCTCTTCTTTTGGGGTTGTCAATGGCCAAGGAGATGGGGGTTAAGAATCTTTGTGCACGAGGGGATGCTGAACTCATTATTAAGCAAGTCAGAGATATTTTCCAAGTTAAGAACAAAAGACTAAAACACTATAGAAATCTGGTATGGGATTTTATTGAATTCTTGGATGTCTTTTCCATAGAAGTTGTTCCCATGAAAGAAATACGAGTATATTTTTAGCCGTATCGGGATCCTGTTGATCACCCACCCCTGATATTTCCCAGAAACATTCACAATCAAAATGATACATAGACCAAGTGTACCAGATAATGCCAAAAATTGGCAAGTATTCAATGATGATCAACATTTTCTTTCCTTTCTTAAACTCCAGGATAATTTAGTTAGCTTTATTTTTAAGGAAGTGAAGCAACTTCTTTTGAGACGAGTAACATCTACCATAATGAAGAAGGAATAGAGGAAGAATTTGATAAGGATGGTTGTATTAATTTGAAAGGTAACAAGATACCCAAAGGATTAGTAAGTCTGGAAGATTTATTTGACAAGCATGACAGGTATATCAAGTCAAATATATCACATGAGGTTCATCAGTCTGTAGAATATGAAAATATTAATATTGGAAGCAAAGAGGAACCCAAGCTTGTCAACATTGGAAAATGCTACACAAAAGAAGAAAGAATTAAAATGATGAACTTATTAAAAATTTATGTTGATGTGCTTGCCTATTCATATGAATATTTGAAATCATTCAAGCCAAGGGAGATGCAACATTACATTCCTTTGAAACTAGGAATCAAGCCTTTTGATAGAAGCAAAGGAAATACAACCCCAAGATTTCAAACACCATTTACCAAGAGATTCAAAATATCTTAAAGGAAAAAATAATTTTTCCAATTCATCACTCAGCTTGGGTGGCCAATATTGTACCAGTAAGGAAAAAGAATGGTGAGATTCAGATTTGTGTGGATTTTTGAAATCTGAACCAAGATTCCCTCAAAGATAACTATCCACTTCCCATGATGGATCAAATATTACAAGTTGTTACTGGCTCTGAAATGTTATCTATGTTAGATGGATTTTTGGGGTATAATCAGATTGAGGTTGATGTTCTTGATCAACACAAGATAGAATTCACAACCCCATCGGGAAAGTTTTCTTATAAAAGGATTCCATTCAGTTTGATTAATCTTTGGTGCCAATTTTTTTGTGGGAAATGGATTTATCTTTTGCGTCCTTGAAAGGAAAATTTTTTCTTGTGTATTTGGATGATTTAACTATCTTTTCAAAAATAAGGGAAGATCATTTCCAACACCTTGAAACTGTCCTTCAGAAGTGTAGAGAACATGGAGTGTCCCTCAATCCAAATAAGTTTATTTTTGGGTCACTAAAGGAAAGTTGCTTGGGCACATTATTTCTAAAGAGGGAACCAAGATAGATCTAGAGAGAGTGCAAGCTATTCAATGAATTCCTCTCCCCACAAGTAAAAAAGGTGTGCATTCTTTCTTTGGGAAGATAAATTTTTAAGGAGATTTATTCTTTATTTTATAGAGCTGACTATGAGCATAGCTCATATGATGAAAGGAAAGAAGTCCTTTGGTTGGAATCTAGAGGGGAAGGAAGCTTTTGAAAATATCAAAAAGGTAATTGCCTAGACTCCCATTCTTGCTTGCCTTGATTTTGAGAAGGATTTCTTGATCTATTGCTATGCTACTGAGAATACTTTGGCTGCTATTCTAACACAGAAGAATCTTGAGGGGTGTGAGCTACCCATTGCCTTCATGAGCTATGTCCTTAAATATCATGAATTAAAATACACTCAGATTGAGAAACATGCCTTTTTTGTGGTTAAGGAAGTTAAGAAGTTTTGTTTCTATATCCTTAGTTCTCACTCTATTGTATTTGTCCCAGATACAATGGTTAAGTCTATCCTCACTCAACAAGAGTTTGGAACCAAAAGAGGAAATTGGGTGGCAAAGGTGCAAGAGTATGATTTGGACATTAGGCCAACTAAGCTAGTCGAGGAAAGGGTCTTTGTGAATTGATTGTTGTAGGTGCTGAAGATAACCCTTCTCAAGAAAATACACATATTCCAATTGTTCTCTTCATTAGTTCAACAGATGAATGGTATGTTGACATTGCTCATTTTATTACTTATGGAGAATTCTGTATCACCTAAATGCTAAAGAAATTAGAGATATAAAGCGAGACTGTATAGTAAGTGATTAAAAATAATTCTTTATTCAAAAGAGGGATTGATGGAAGGTTTCTCAGATGTTTGGAAAGAGAGTAGAAAAAGAGTTTACATAAATAATTTAATGATCAAGCTTGTGGAGGAAACTTCTCATACACTGCTGATTGCTCATAAAAATATTCATGTGAGCTAGTCTTGGTCAACCCTATTTTGAGATGCAACTAAATGGGTTAGTAAGTGTGAAGCTTGCCAAACTTTTGTGGGAAGACCTAAGCTAGCCACTCTACCACTCAAACTAGTGGTGATAGAAGAACCTTTTTTCAAGTAATGGAGGTTATACTTCGTGGGTACTCTTAATCCTTATTCTAGAGTTGGGTATACGCATGTATTAATTACCACTTATTATTTCACCAAATGGGTGGAGGCCATTCCAGTAAAAAGTACAAATTCTGAGGTAGTATGTAATTTCATCAAGGAAAACATTCTCATTAGATTTGGAGTACCAAGTAAAATTATACTGATAATGCCTCCAACTTCTCTTCTTATGAAATGATGGATTTTTGTTATGGGTATGGAATTTCTCTTGCACATTCCTCGACTAGTACCCCGAGGAAATGGAAAATAAGAATCAACAAGCAAGAATTTGGTGACCATAATTCAAAATATTGTAATTGTGCCATAGAGAAACTGACAAAAGAAGTTATATGATGCTCTTTGGGAAGATAGAATTACTCTCAAGATGGAAATTAGGATGTCTCCTTTTGAGGTGGTATATGGAACTGAAGCTCGATTACGGTGGTGTGGGAATCAACCTTACAAATAATGAAGGTAATTGATGATTAAAACTTTAGTAGGGCTCTATAGAAGAGAGTCATGTACCCATAGAAGTTATAGGTGGAAAGATTGCAAGTGGTAGATAGGATTTCTACACATCAGCAGAATGTAAAAAAGTTATTTAATAAAAAGGATAGACCAAGAGACTTCCAGGTTGGAGACATTGTTTTACTCTAGGACAAGAGATGAGAGCCTCAGGGAAGTCATGGAAAATTTGATTCTCTATGGTTGGGCCCTTTCAAAATCAGGCACTTTGCTAGAGAAAATTATTTCTATTTGGACTATATGGATGGAACCTCTCTTCCATTGCCATATAGTGGGTAGTACTTGAAGTTGTTTCATTCCTAGGTTGCTAGGTGGTCCTTTGTACAGTCTTGTATAGTTCTTATTTTTGGTCTTTGTGTGTGGTGTTGTGGGGTATCTCTTCTGTATTGTTCCATTCTGTGACTCTATTTTTCCCAATGGATAAGGCACTAGTCTGTTTTGGAAACCCTGAGATTCTAAAGTTCATACTATGTCTTGTTATCATGATACTCAAACCAAGTCATGTCCCTAAAAAGAGCCAGTTGTTGTCACCTTCCCAAGATTTGTAAATTTTCTTCTCTATTCTTGAGATTTTTTTAGGTTTGGTGACTCTAAATACCCTTGTAGAAGTCTCCTAAGAAACAAATCTAGTTCTAAACAGTTAGTCATTTTTCAAAATTTTGAGTTTTGAGGCTTTTCCAGTCTTTTGCGGGTATTTCAAAAATTTTTGCTGCTCATGTCCCAAGTTCATCGGGCCGTCTGTTCCTTGATTTTCCACTTTTTCCAATTGGTTTTGATTTTTCCTTTTTAGTCAGCTATTTTAGCTTTCCATGTTCCCACTTTCCCAGTGTCCCAAGTGTGGAATGTTTCAAATACTTCCGACTTCTCTGATTTTCATATGTTGTGTTTGTATCGACTTTTTTGTCTCGTGTGACCTGAGTGCCACTTGACCATCATTTCCCCACAAACCCACCTTTTCAGATTCCTTTTCCTTGTGGGTATTTTGGATTTGTGCGTCTATTTGTCCTAATGTCCTTGGGACAAATGTGCCAAATGTTTATGCTTTTTCCACAAATTGGGTTTTTCAACTTTGCGCATCCCCATTGTCCCAATGTCCTATGGGATAGTTATTTCCTTTTGTTTTTCCTTACACAATTTCCATTATTTCAAGATTTATATAAGTATTAATGGATTCATTTATTTTACCCCTACAACTTACTTTGGTTTAAAGTCTTATAAATACTTGCGTAATCAATCATTTTCACCACCTCACTTGCAAATTACTATTGACCATTGGTGTTCTCTCTCCACTGCCATTTCTAGCCATGGTCAAGTCTTGTTCCATTTTTTTTTCAAATCTGTAGGAGCAAAAGAAGCTATCAAATGTTAAGGTGTTGATCAAGGAACTAAGTAATATTTTCTCACAAGTAATCTTTTACTCTAGCCACAAGATAAAGATTAGTTTTAAAGGTCATAAAAACATATCTTCCTTTGAGACGAAAGTACGAAACATTGGTGATAGTGAACCACAACAATTGGAATTGGAAGAATTATGGGCATGAATCAATTGTCAAAACCCTACTACTATGGCTTAGTTGATTAAAGATAGTCGGATTGTATAGGCATGGGATTTTCCATTTTCGAGTCTAGTTTCTTAATACAGATCTTACTTTTAGCTCTTGTTTTGATCTTGATACAAAATAAATCATTGATCCTCAAGGTCGGTGGTGGTACAAATTGATGAAGCTTACATTCAAAGCTACCCTCATAATTCCCATGGTCAAAAATTTAGATACTCACCAAGGATATGACCTAAACTCTTTTGATCGGATTGTGAAAAATACAAAAGTAGATTTACTAAGTTTTGGTTCAAAAACCCTAAGAAAGGAGCCTCAAGGATACCTAATATAATGTTCGAGTTGATTTATTTGAATAATTATCATACATCATCAATGTGATGACCGAGGATAGTAGGAATGTCCACCAGCAATGAGTTTCACTATTGGATGTTCCCCTACATAAATATCATATGTGAGGGTAAGCGAGAATTTAAAATGGAAAGGAATCCTTTATGATATCTGATTGTGAAATTATCAAATATTCTAAGAACCCAAACCGTCTACATGACCTCTTATCTGATGTACTATATTACAACTTATAGAGAGTAGTTGGGTTTGTCCCCTATGGATGACAAGAAGGGTGCCCCCATTTATATGTATCACCCACACTTAACCCTAAATATCGGTAATCATCGCCAGGAGGGTGAGTGATGCATTCACTATGTATATTATCGAACTACTAGAAGGAGATAATTCTAAAAGATTTTTAGATGAGGTAAAATAATTGAATAGTGTTTATTGCAGCTTCTTCACCAAATTTAGGAAGTTTTCATATATAAAATTGGTTGGATATGAGAGACAACCCCTGAAAATTACCATGTATTGCAGTGATAAGATGGATTTAGTATAAATCTACAGACAATTAAACAAGTTGCATAGAACTTGTAGGGACAAGAATATTATAGGTATTCACTTTCCAATCACATTGGGTAATTATACTTGCAGAACTGCCCTAGATGCTTAGAATGTTGATAGAAAAATCATTCCTCTCACTCTTCATTATTGTAAGCCTAGAAATTAATTTGACATTAAGGAGTTCATTTCCTCCAATTTTATAATGGGTTATCATCATCTTCCTGATATTGAAGACTATTGGGCAGATTGTTATGATGATTATGAAGCCAAGAGGAGGTACTATGGGAGGTTATCTCTACAACAGATCATTGATTTTTGTATATTTGATGTCCCTGAAGGATTGGAGGATGATGATGAAGAGCTACAGTCTCTTGAGTATGAAATATAAATCAAACATACTCCTATTGAAACCATTGATTGGTTTGTCAAGGAGAGATATGATTTGAAGGAGCTAAATAATCATGTCTAGTGAGAAGCTGTTATCACCGAATCACAACACCCCTGTGTTTATAAAAGTGCATATACTTAAACTCACGGTGTGATTGGATAACATGGGTACTATCTCCAAGTCAGGACTTGCTACTTGAGATAGACCTCCAGAGAAATATGGTTCTTGCTCCTAAACTACCTGCCACAATCTACTCTAATGCAAGGGAAACTAACTATTCTAATCTAAATTTCCAAGGGACCAGGCAGAGAGAATGCATAAAATGAAAGCCTACACTAAAGCGGTGATACACTTGAAAAGGAGGGTGTAAGATTAGTTCTCCAAATGTGTGAAATACAGAAGCAAAGTGCACACTAGAATAGGCAATCACGAGTTCTCCATAATCTAGCAAAATGCATTCACAACGATACTCTAAGCATACACAATGATAATGGATCCCTGCAAGAACATAATAATAGACACAATATTCTTGTAGAAAGATTAAAGGGGCAAGAAGAATGTAAGAAAACACAGTAGTGGAAGATATATCCACAAACCGATATTTTATTGCTTCATGATATGCATGAGTTCAATCTATTACAAGATAAGGGCCTGATCACCATGCAAGGAGTCTACTACAAGGGCCTGCAGCACATTGGCTTCACAAAGCAATTTTGATAGATATTTGCTATCTGAAAAACTCCCCCTGCACTGCTGAGCCCAACACTCCAATTTATAGGAAAAAAAGAGAAGGGAAAGAGAAGGGAAAATGGAAATCCTGAAATCTGTCCTTCAACCACTTGTAAGAGTCATTAAATGGAGTAAAATGATTATATATTACTTGAAAAAGGCTCCATATTGTCCCAGGTGCTGCAGCAGAGAAATAATGATGACCATGCCTCTTAATTGCACTCCCAACCACCATATGAAACACTCTTGTTATGAACTCGGCCATGTTTTTATAAAAATATCCATCGATCTATCACCAAATCTGGAATTTATTTATTACTATCTTGGATCGAATCCATGATTCCAACAGTACCAATTTTGTGTGATTTCATTGAGAAATGCAAAAGTTATGGCCTTCTGAGTGCGGGCAGCTATTTTGGGTCTAGCAGGCATTTTGTCATTTGACGGGAATGAGCTTTAAGCTTATTTGGAGCGAATATGTTTCTTTTATTTAAATATATCTACACTCATTAAAAATAAATTTGTGGCGTACGAGGATGTCGTGCTCGTTCCAGAAAGTCCAATTTTTTGAAAATCAGAGCTCGGAGTCAAAAGTTATGGCCGTTTGAAGTTTCACGGGTCAAACGTTGACTTTTCTTCTTTGCCTTCGGCCGCTTCGGATTTTTGCGTCCCACGCGTACTTTTGGCCTGGATGTCCCAAACTGCCTTGGATGAAAGTCTCGTGTTTCAGCCAAATCGGCCGGTTCACGTCCTCCATGTACTTTTGTCCCAGATGTCCCAAACTTGACAATTTTTTCTCTCGGCCGGTTCGGATTTTCACGTCCCTCGCGTACCTTTGGCCTGGATGTCCCAAACTATCCTTCGGCTTTTTATCCGGTTTGCGTCCCGCATGTACCTTTGGCCCGGCTGTCCCAAACTGTGCGAAAACAACAATTGGTCGATTTTTTTCACTTTTTGCCGGTTCGCCTTTTCACGTCTGTGCGTCTGGCGTCCCAATCGCCAATGTCCCAAATGCTGCGCAGACCACCTAGTAGCTTTTCGGCCGATTCATGGTCCGGCATCCCAACTATCCCAAGGACCGCCTAGGACAAGACTTAGCTGATTTTCTCTGTATTTTGGCACCAAGCTTGGCTTTTGCAATTTTTTCACATTTTTAAAACTTGCTTGGGTTTTCTTCTTGGACAGGAGAGTTAGAAAGAAGCCGAGGGGACCCCAGAAACATGATTTTTTGCCTTGAATCAATATAATTGCTTGGGACTAAAGAATTTGATGCATGTTATCAAAATTACCTTGAGGGGTGAATTTTGGATAACAAAAACTAGACTTTGGTTTGATATGGCTGAAGGGATTGAGGGAAAGGAAATATAGGTCCACTTCCCAAGATACCACTAATCCTCATAAGGAAATACATGTTAGCTCTTGATATAGTTGAGAAATCTATCCCTTCTCTGTGAATACTCAACTCTAGTATATACCAAAAAAGGAAAATAAAAAAAAGATAAGGCATATGATAATAGTCAAGAAGGTGAATATTATTCTAAACAAGTAGAAACAAAGGAAAAAATTGTGGATTTGGATTATAATGATGACAGTACAAAAAAATAGCAAGAAAATCCTACGAGAGGATACACTCGAAGGAATAAATATGATGAAAGATCAGTCATAAGAAATGGTTTCAAAGTCTATAGAAATATATTCCTTCTTAGATATACATTGTCATTCTTCTTGGATAATAGCTCGACACCACTCAAACTAATATTTTTGTGTTAGAGATGGATGTTGTACAAAATTTGAGTTCCATGAGTGCCTCTACATTTGGCACCATTGCTCAAAAGCAAGAAGAGAAAGGCTACTTCAAGTGTTGTTTCTCCCAAGTTTTATGTAGTGATAGCTCTTCTAATAAAATGGAAAAAGTCACATCAAGGTTGGTCTTAGACTCTCAAGGTCAAAAGTTCATGGAAATTGTAAAACCCAAGTTTGATAAAGATGAAAAGGACCTATCAATGGGTGATCTAGAGTTGACTAGAATTCCCCCTTGATAATCAACCCCATAAAGTGAAGTACATCATCGAGGGATCACTAGTATGTCTAGGGTGATTGAAAGAGTTGAGAAGGGAAGCAAACACAAGAGCAGTTGGAGGATCAGAACCAAATTCTATCTAGTTTCATCAAATCCTTATTGGTAGAAGATAAGGTTCTTGATCCCACTCCCCTAGCTTCCATCCCACCTCCTGTTATCTTGTCCACTGATGAATTTCAAGCCATTAAAGACATCCATAAGCATGCTACTTATGGTAAAGCAATGGAAGCTATGGTTGATGATTTAATAATCACAGGCTTGAATTTTATTGAAGAGGCATTCAAGGCATATGAGAAAATTGCCAAGATTCAACTAAAGTTCTCTACAACACTCAGTGGTTTAGATAGAGAGTTGAAATTATGGAGTGAAATCATTCAATATCTAAAATTGTTGAGTGAGACAAATGTTGAGTCCTTTTGCATAATATTTTTTTGATGATGTTAAACAAAATCTATCCAAACAGTGGGTCTTCAACATTGATTGGAAAATCAAAGTTCTGAAAGAATCCTTTAGAGAACTCATGAATTTTCTACAGAAAGGGGAAGATTTTAAATCTTATGACATATCTTCCTTCTTGGATATACATCACCAAATGTCAAAATAGAATTCAAGTGATAAATTAACTATTCAAGAGATAAAATCCAAGTTCAAAACTTTTTTTTAAAGAAAATCTATTCAAGTAGGACACCATATCTAAGGAGAAAATGAAAGAAATTTGCACACTACAGGCTACCATCACAGATGCTAACAAAGAGTTCTTGGAGAATGCAGAGTTTGAGAAGGACATGGAGAAGTGTTTGGGCAGTTGGACTCATGCAGAACAAATGCAACAATTCCTCGAGGAATGGACATAGCTGCATATTTTAAAAGATTAAGAAATCAAGTACTAAAGGCAAAGAGGACTACAAGTGCTTCAACTACTATCCCAACTTCCTAATTAGTTTCCTTTCTTATTATATAATATCTAGTTAAGGATTCTTTATACCTTTAAAATCATGTTTATGTAAGTAAGGGATAAGTTGAATTTTTAATTTTTCATTAGATATTAGCTTTTGGGATATAGAGAAAGGAAATTGAAAGGATATTTGAAGCTGTCTATTGGGATTATTTAAAGAATGCTTCTCATCATTGTAAAGGATCGATGTTGTTGATATCCGGATGTAAAAGAGAACATTGAAATATTCGATACAGAAGAAATTTCACCCTCTCTCATGCTTCTTCTCTTTCTATTCTATTTGATTCATATAAGGCTATATGTATTTGAAGCAAGAAATTTGCGTCTTTTGGTTGATAAGTGTATTTGGAACTTTGTTTCTAATACATGCATGTCCTGTGTTTCATATGCATATTCTAAATGTTGTTATTTTATTAAGCATAAGTAAGATATCTCTTTGTTATCTATATGTCTGAAAATGCTCTCCTATCTTTTGTTTCTAAATACTAGTCCTAACTTTTCCTATTTTATTTTGTATTGAAAATGTTTTAATAAATGCATCTAAATATATCAAAATATGCACCAAAATATTGAACAAATGTTTATATTGTAAATATGGTTTTTTCCTTTCAATAAGGGAACATCTTCCATAAAGAGGATGGAATGTTGTCCCCTGATTGTTTCTTGTTTTAAGAAGATTAAATTCTACAACCAACGGGATCCATAGCCTAGATGATGCTCATCAAATTACATTAAAGGAAGAAGACAAGAGAAAGAGGAATAAATTTAGAAGAGGTGTGAAGAGAAGGCCATCATCATCCCGGTGAGGGGCAGAGGTAGATTTACATCTACAAAAGTTGAATCCTCTAATGCGAGAAGGCCATGAAGATTCTAGTCAAAGTCATCGTAATAACTGAAAAGAGGTAGGGGGTTTCGGAGGGAAGAGGTTATAATGGAGGATGGGGCTGGAATATCCCAAAAAGGTAATATGAGTGTTATAGATGTGGTGAAGAGGGGCATAAATCTTTTGAGTGTAAGCATTATCATACACAAGATAGATGAAAAGGAGAAAAACCATGAGTAAATCTTGTTGAAGTGAAGAGGAAGAAAAATGGAGGTTGTTACAAACTTGGGTGAAACCTCATGATAAGGAAGATGATGAGTCCCCAAGGAAGTTGAAAGAACATGGGATGTTTTGCTTAGAGCTGATTTATTACTGCGAACAAATATATTTTGAACAAGATAAACCTTTGGAGGAAAGGTATGTAAAATTATTATTGATGGTGGTGTTAGTGCAGAATCACAACACCCCCAAAATGTCTGGTTGTGAAGTGGGGTATTTGGTGTGATTGCACAACATGGGACCATCTCTCAAGCTATGGGACTTGGAAAACTTTAGGTGGACCTCCAGAGAAAGCTGGTTATTACTTCCTAATCTACCGCCACAAGATACTCTAGTGCGAGTAGAACCTATTATATCCTAATTTAATGATTCCAAGGGGACAAAGAGAGAGAGAGGCGAAAGAACATACACTAAGTGGTGATACAATAGAAAAGGAAGTGGTTGAATAAAAAATATGACTCTGAAGTGAAGAGAGGTGAGCAGAGGAGAGGGTGGATAGAATGCACCATGGATGAGAGATAGATTTCACACGAAGAACCACTTTAAAACCCATTAAGCACAACTCTCATAACCTTTAAAAAATATCATAGTATGCACAATATACCTGCAACAATGAGAGGTAAGAAGAGACAACAAAATAAGCCAAGGATGGACAAATGCATCATGAAACAAATTTTATTGCTCCAAAATGTTACACAGTACATCATTAGTGGGCAAGAGACAAAACAATGCCATTACAAAGCCATGAGAGGAGGCTTAGACTCCACATTATACCATAAGGAAGAAAGAGAGAGGGGGTAGAGGAGAAACAATGACCAACCCTTTGAATATGCCCCTCCTTTACAATATATAGGAAGAATAAGAGAGAGAGGAGGGAAGAATTCAAATCCTACTTCAACCACCTTGAGATATGTATTAAATCCTAATTTGAAATCTCAACCACTATCAATTAATTCTACTCTCAAATCTACATACAATGTATCGATTTTGGTTCCCTATGTTTATTTGGAATCTTAAGGAAGAAGAACGATGGATCAAATCAAATCCAATCTGGTAGTTGAAGAAATCAGATTCTGTATTAATGTCTGGAAGACATTTTCCCATTTTTCACCCACTAAAGCTTGTTAAGAATGGTATTTTATGTTTCCATGGCATAACGGGTGTCAAGCGTTTCCAAATAGTCTTTGTCACCAAAATATGAGTTTCTATTCAAACAATAGGGCCATTTTGAGATTTAGAGTCATGGGCACAAAATATTTGAAAGATTTTATCCGTATTGGGTCCATGTGGAAGCCTCACGCATCTTGGAGATTCGAATCCTTCCTTTCACTTCTGAAATTGTGCCAAATTTACACGTGGTGGCTTAGTGGGCTCCACGGTGTTCCTTTATATTTTCACGAGTCTCATTACTTGGTAGGGCCAAAATTCTTACCCTGGACACGTAGAGGCTTCGTGATTCTTTAGAAACTACCCCAGTTTTCTACCTTTGAAATAGCACCATGAAGACACATGGCTCCTTTCACCGCCTTCCCTATTTTGACTATTTAACCCCTGACTCTGTCCTTTTTTTTTGGATGTGGGAGACGTGGAAGGCCCGTGCTCATTTGGGGATTACCTTAAGACTTTCCTTTTGAAATCGTGCCAATGAGAAACGTGGAGGCTTCCGTTGATTCTCTATACTTAGTCATTTTTGGGCCTGCTCTGTCCCATTTTTAATTTGGACTATCTGGTGAGACCATGCTCATTTGGGCCTTCGCTCTTTGGATTCATCTTGGAAGTAGTGTCATTTGGACAATTGGAACCTTTCGTTGAGTCGAAGACTTTTCAATGGCTAGTGCAACTTTTGGTGCATTCTGGACACATGGAGGCTTGGTGTTGGTTTGAGGATTGCCTTTGAGATTTATATTTGGAGATGTGTTGTTGAGAAACTTAGCACATTCTATCTCTTGAGTCAAAGAATTTTCAACAGCCAATGCTTCTTTTTGGGGCTCTGGACATGTGGAGGCTTGGCACTTGATTAAGGAATGCCTTTTAGATTTATCATTGGAGATGCATCGTTGAGACACTTGGTAGCTTCCATTGATTCTTCCATACTTAGCCAATTTTGGGGCTCGTTCTGAATTATTTTCACAGCCTGAAGAATTTAAACCTTTTCCATTTCTTTTCCTTTGAGCCTCTGGTTTCGTTAACATTGTTTCTTCTTCCCACGACCTCGCTTTACTCCATTGTAGAGCCTGCATGTAACTTGTTTGTTGGATTTGAAGCATAGACACATATAATGGAACTGTTTTTTGAATTTCTTTCTACATGGGGTCGCAGGTGATCTAATTTTACTAGGGGCAAAAATTGAGATAACAATTGGTGACTCACATGGGCATCTTCTTGCTCAATGAAGGGACCAGTAGCCTTGAAGCATCCATTAGGCATGGAGTCAAGAATGAAATCCTTGTAATGACCCTTTTGCTCTGAAAATATGATCCTTGAGCTATTGGAATCCCTTTTGCTTGCTTAGCAACCTTGAACCTACCTTGGAAATGGACTCCCTCAAAATCCATTTTTAGTTCCTCTTTATTTGTTTCATTTTGGAACTAGCAACTGTTACGGAGAGTTATGGGTCTCTCTATTATGAATATTGAAGGGCCTAGCCCACAGTAGCTCTAGAGCAATGTGAACAAAACTTATGTACAAATACAAAATCATACATGCATGAAATGAGACATACAGAGTGTGCACAAAAACTTCTTCTGCTGAAAGAAAAATCTACTTCTACTCCTATACTAACAAGAGAGAAAGAAAAACTTAAAGAAATCCTACCAAAGCAAGGAGAAATAACTTTCTTTTCTCAAGAGGGGCATCCATGCAAATGATTTGACACCTGAATATGGCTACCAGTATGAGTCAAAATCGACTCTAAGCCGGTCCTCCGCTAAAATCACAAGGTATAACAATCAACCAAAAATACATCCTTAAGTTGATTGGTATTGAACTCTTGGAGGTGTTGATGGTGACACTTGGTGCTTTGAAACTCATCCTCATGCCCTAAAGTAGGCATGACTAGTTTTGGCTTCTCTTTTAGCTTTGATGAAGCCAAGTACTGATTGGTCAAGGTCGATCTTTTGAATTTTCCCACTACTCTAAAATTTAACTCCAAAAATGGAGTCTTTTTGTGGACCTTCTTGGATGGATGGTGTGAGAGAGATGATGACATCCTCTTGCCTTTTCTCTTCCTTCTCCTATGAAGAACATGGAAGACTCATATCTTCCAACCTTGGTTCTAGAGGGATGTTGTGAGACATAGGTTACTTTGTTCTTGAATGCCCTCCTTTATGGTAGCAGGCTCATATGCTTGGAAGGTGGGTGATAGAGGAGTAAATGATGTAATTTCCTTAGGATCCTCTCTATCAAAGAAATCCTCCAAGTCAGATAGATAATCTGTCTCCTTGTTTTCCTATTACATGTTCTCAACCTCCTCCACGGCCTATTGATTTGTAACTAGCTCACCATGGTTCCCTTCATCCTCAAACATGAAGTTTGAAAGATCAAACTATTCTTCAACATCAAATCTTGAAGGGGATGAAGTGGGAGGAAGAACTGAAGGTTCTTTTGTGGCCTGCTCCACACTTGGGGCCTCTAAAACTATATGATCCTCCTCCATCATGGGTTCATCAATCAAATCAGGCCCTTGAAATGAAAGAAAAAAATATTCAATGATGCCTTCTTCATTGAGTGGCTTCAACTCTGATTTGATCTCTCCCAGCTACTCCTCTTCAATGGGACTTGGAGCTGGTTGTTCTTCCTCCTCAACTAGTTGTGTAGCTTAGATCAGATCAACATCCTCTTCAGACAAAGTGCCATTAGGGACACTACATTCGAGAAAACAGATTGTTGATCTTCTTCTTCCTATTCTTTTTCTTCTTTTTCTACAAACTCAGCCTCAGCCATCATTGGCTCTTCAACCTTGAGCTATTTTTTTGGCTTGACCATCAAAATGATATTTGTAAACCCAAATTTAGCATCCCAACTCTTTAAATTGTCTGTCATTTCTTTTTTTGTTTGGTTCTCTTCTTCTTGCTCTGTTGGCTGGTTGTTTTATTTTCATCTCCCAACATGGATTTGGGGATGCAAGAGGAGTGGTAGGTTGGGATTCAACCCATTTTGTTATTGTTTGTGGTGAGAGGGAAGTGTAACTTCTTGTTTCTTTAGAGGAAAGACTGTTTGGAAGGGAAAAGGGAAGAAGAAATGAGATGGGGTGGAAGATCAGGAGATGGAGAAGATAAATTAACACTTGGGGCAGTAGATGATGGGCTTGACTCTTGATCATGCTGAAATGATAAAGTTTTATAAAGAGAAAATAAAGATCTAGGAGGTGGTGGAATTACCCATTGACAAGGTTTTCTTGTATCCAACTCATAATCCTCAATGTCCTCAATCCATTGTGTAAGTTGAGGCAACACTTCAACCATGAATTCAAGTTTCTCGCTAAGGGATGTAATGTCTTTGGAAAGGGTCTCCCCATAGATAAGGTACCGTGAAACCAATCCTGAATGCCTTCATCTATGTTTTACCCCTGGATTGCACCATGCTAGCCTCCATTCTTTGAATCTTCTCCAACAAACCAGCATTCTCCACATAGTTGTCACCATTGTATGCGCCCCTTTGTTCTTGATAAGCTCCATGGCCAAACTGACTTTGACCCTGCTCATATGGGTAAGCATAATGGTCTTGGATCTGATTATAATGTTGATCTGGAGGAGTTGGGAAATGCATTGGAGGTGAACTGCATTGCTGTTGTAAGTGTGAGTTCCATGAAGGGAATGAAGTCATGATTACACAACTTCATGAAATGGAAGAAAAATGGGAGATATGGAAAGAAAAGTGAATGAAGATGGGTGGAAATGGATGGAAAAGGTCTGCAACTTCATAGATGGGGTTGTTGACTAGATGGAGTTACCATATGTGCTTGCATATGCCTCAAAAGGTTGAACCTTAATAGGAACACACCAACATGCTAAGATGAAGTGGTAAGGTGCTTTAGACCCGTTCCACTAGGAGTGCCAAAACTGTTACTGTGGTCATATGGTGGGTTAAAGTTTTATGTTTTTATGATACACCTTACAAATATGGAATATCTAACCTTAGTGTCCCACTAGGCATGCCAAAAACTGTTAGCTCAGAATCACAACACCCCCGAATGCCACGGTTGTGAAGTGGGGCATCAGTGTGATTGCACAACATGGGACCATATCTTAAGCTGTGGGACTTGTAATCTTGAGATAGACTTCTGGAGAAATCTAGTTATTTCTTCCTAATCTACCTTCCATAAGCTACCTTGCAATGTAGGCATAACCTATTCTATCCTAATCTAACCATTCCAAAGGGGAAGAGAGATAGAGAGAGGGAGAGAGAGGGAGAGAGAGAGAGAGAGATGAGAGAGAGAGAGAGAGAGAGAGAGAGAGAGAGAGAGAGGGTGAAAGAGCCTACACTAAGCAGTGATACACCAGAAAAGGAAGTGGTTGAATCAAAGATATGAATTCCTAGAGTGAAGAGAGGTGAGTAGAGGAGAGGGTGGAAAAAATGCATGACAAACTAGAGATAGATTTCATACAGAACACAAATTCAAAACCCATTAAGTATAGCTCCCAGAACCTGTAAAAAACATTAGAGTATGAACATTATACCCTACAACAATGAGAGGTAAGAAGAGACAACAAAATAAGCCAAGGATGGATAAATGCATCACGAAATATATTTTATTGCTCCAAAATGTTACATGGTACATCATCAATGGGAAAGAGGCAAGAAAACACCATTATAGAGCCATGGGAGGAGGCTTAGACTTTGCATTCTACCCTAAGGAAGAAAGAGAGAGGGGGCAGAGGAGAAATAACAACCAACCCTTTGAATATGCCCCTCCTTTATAATATATAGGAAGAATAAGAGAGAGAGGAGGGAAGAATTTGAATCCTACTTCAACCACCTTGAGATATGCATTGAATCCTACTTTGAAAGCTCAACCACTATCAATTAATTTCCCTCTTAAATATGCCTACAATCTATTGATTCTGGTTCCCTATGTCTACTTGGCATGCTAAGGAAGAAGAACGAAAGATAAAATCAAATCCAATCTGGTAGTTGAAGAAATCAGATTCTATATTGATTTCTTGGAATATGTTTTATGGTTTTTCAATGGCTAAATATTTTTAAGAATGATATTTTATGTTTCCATGGCATAGAGGGTGTTGAGATGTTTCTAAAAATTATTCTCCCACCCAAATCTAAGTTTCTAGTCAAAAGATATGGCCATTTGAAGATTTAGAGTCATGGGCACGAAATATTTGAAGGAGTTTGTCCATCTTGGGTTCACTTGGAAGCCTTGCGCATCTTGGAGATTCAGCTCCTTCCTTCCAATTCTAAAATTTTGTCAGATTGACATGTGGCGGCTTTCACGGGTTGCACAGTGATCCTTTGTATTCTTACTAAGTCTCCTTGCTTGGCGGGGCCAAAAGTCTGATGTTGGACACATGGAGGCTTCACGTTTATTTGTAAACTACCCCATTTTTTACCTTTGAAATAACACCGTGAAGACATGTGGCTCCTTCTATTTTCTTGCCTCTATTTTGAATATTCAACCCTTGACTCTATCCTTTTTTTGGACCTGGGACATGTGGAAGGCCCACGCTCATTTAGGGACTACCTCTAGGATTTCCTTTTGAAATCATGCCAATAAGATAGATGGAGGCTTCCAGTTCGCTTCTCCATACTTAGTCATTTTTTTGGGCCTGATTCGTCCCATTTTTAATTTGGACTACGTTGTAAGACCACACTCATTTGGGTTTCCATAATTGGATTTATATTTGAATTATCATCATTTGGAAACTGGCACCTTCTTCCGAGTCAAATACTTTTGAATGGTGGTGAAACGTTTGGGGCTCTGGATGCATGGAGGCTTGGTGCTTGTTTGAGGACTGCCATTGTGATTTATCTTTGGAGATGCACCTTTGTTGATACACTTGGTACCTTCTGCTTTGAGTTGAAGAATTTTGAACGGCCTATGAAACTTTTAGGGGCTCTAGATGCATGGAGGCTTGGCACTTATTTGAGGACTCCCTTTGAGATTTATCTTTGGAGATGCGCTGTTGAGACACTTGGTAGCTTCCGCTGATTCTTCCATACTTAGCCAATTTTAGGGCTCGTTCTTAATTATTTTTAGAGCCTGAAGACTTTGAACCTTTTCCATCTCTTTTCCTTTGAGCCTCTGGTTTCGTTAACATTGTCTCTTCTTCCTCGACCCTACTTCTCCATTATAGAGCCTACCTATAACTTGTCTCGTTGGATATGAAGTACATGCTCATACGATAGAACTATTTTTTTAAATTACTTTCTTCATGGGGTCATAGGTGGTCCAATTTTTCCAGGGGGAGAAAATTGAGATAACAGGTGGTACTCGTGAAAAATGTTTTCAAGTGTGATGGTTGATAAACTCAATCTGAAATTTGAGAAGCACTCGTATCGCTGTCATATATTATGGTTTAAGAAAGGGAATGAGGTAACTATAGATAAAATATGTTGTATGAATTTTTTGATTGGTAATACCTACAAGGATGAGGTGTGGTGTGATGTTATCCCAATGGATGTATACCATATATGACCTGGTGAGGCCTTGGAAATATATTAAAATGGTTACATGTGATGGAGGGAAATATACATATACCTTTTAGAAGGATGGTATAATGGTTGTCTTGTTACTCTTTAAGGAAGAAGAGTAGAGTGAGGGATTATTGGTTATAAAAGAGTTTGTTACAGAAATGGAAGAAGTTAGTGGTGTTATATATTTATGTCAAAGAAGTTTTAAATAGAGTACTTTAATATACCTATTTTTGTGGAAAAGGTACTAAAAGAATACAAAGACGTCATAATGAGATGAGATACTAGATCACTTACCTCCAAAGTGAGATATTCAACATCATATTTAATTGATCTCGAGATCAGCCCTTCCAAACTAGGAATCCTATCTCATGAGTCGATGCAGAGTGAAGAGTTGACCAGACAAGTGACATATCTAATACGAAAGGGTTAGTGAGTGAAAATATGAGCCCATGTGTAAATCCAAGATTATTGAATCCCTAAAAATATGGAGACAATAGAATGTGTGTAGACAATCCATAAATAAGATCACAATTAAGCATCGGTTCCCAATTCCTAGATTGGATGATATGATTGATGTGCTAGTAGGAGCTCATTATTTTAGCAAGATTGACCTATGGAGTGGGTACTACCAGATCCGGATCTATGAAGGAGATGAATGGAAAATGGATTTCAAAACAAAAGAAGGACTATACGAGTGGTGGTGTGATGTCATTTGGGCTATCTAATGCACGTAGTACATTCATGGCGCTCATGAGCAGAGCCCTCTAAGAATACAATGCTAAGTTTTTGTTTTCTATTTTGATCATATTATGATATTGAGTAAGGCACAGAAGAAAATCTTAACATTTGAAATTGGTGTTAGACTTGTTACTTAGAAAGATTCTATACGTAAACTTAAAGAAGTGTAGATTTCTTTAGAAGAGCCTTTTTTGGGGTTTTTCATATTAGAGGATGGTGAGGATGGATGAGGAAAAATTAATAGAAATTTTGGAATGGCCCATTTCAAGCAATGTGAGAGGTTTGTAGTTTTCATGGATTGGAAACTTTTTAGAGGAAGCTCATCAGAAATTTCAATAGGATTGATGCACCCATAACCAAGTGTACAAAATGAGGGTAGTTTCAATGGACCAAGGTAGAAAAAAATAGTTTTGAATTGTTGAAGAAGAAAGTTTGAAGTACATGTTTTAGTATCGCCATATTTTAGTAAGGTCTTCGAGGTTTTGTGATGCATCACATGTCGAGATTGGAGTCATCTTGAGTCGAGAAGGATGACCTATGGAATTATTCAATAAAAAGATAATTTAAGACAATAGGAAATATTATACTTTTGATGTGGAATTTTATAATATTGTTCGAGGCATTAAGGTCTTAGAGACACTACTTGGTAGCAAAGGAATTTTACTCTTCATTGAACGTGAAGCATTGAGGTATATAAACATGTAGAAGAACTAAATATTAGGTATGACAATTGGGTTTCATTTTTGCAAGAATATATGTTTTTATTAAAGCATAAGTCGGGTAAGCAAAATCAAGTTGTTGATGCCTATAGTAGGCATGTAAAAATTATGAAAATAATGAAAAATAAAGTACTACGATTTGAGGTAGTTAACGAATTGTATGAAGGTGATTTATATTTTGGTGATGTTGTCGACAACTTAAGGACCCTATAGTACATAGTGGTTCTTGATTATTTGATGTAGGATGTTTATTGCTTCAGTGGGGAAACATATGTGCATCCAAGTTGGTTCAATGAGAGAAAATAATGTAAGAGAATTGCATAGTGGGGGTTGGCTAAATAGTTTGGCATAAGTATGAAAATGTCTCTTGTTTTAGAAAAGTATTATTGGCCAAAGGTAATGTTACGGGTAAATCAAATCACCCCTTATAGCTTTCAAGTGGATGGTTGTGGAAATTAGTGTGATTTGTCAAACTTGAAGTTATCCCGAGTTTGGGAATTTGTAATCAGTATAACCCTTCGGATGAAGTTTGGTTCCTATTCCTTTATTCCAATGCACACATCCAAATTATAGAGGATCTACTCTAAAATATACTCTAACTTGCCAAGGAGACGGGGTTAGGAAGATTACAGAAACTAAACCTGAAATAATAGAGGTAATACACCAAAAAGAATGTTGGACATATACTTTTCATGGAGATAGAAACCATAATCAGATTAAGAAGGATGAAAATACACAAAAGATAAATTCCCTGATGAGAATCCACTAACCATTAAACACTAACCATTAAACATGTAATAAAAAAACCATGCACTGAGATAAACAAGATTGAAATGAGAGATCAAAATAAAGAAATTAACACAAGAGAGGATTGAAATTCATCGAAAAACTTATATTATTGCTCGCATATTTGAGACAAGTGCATTAAAATGGCCAAGAGGCACAAAATTGCATTACAATTTGAATGGGAGGTTTGGACTCCAAAAATTCATTTATAGGCAAGAGAAGAAGGGAGGGTGCAAAGAAACATTATCCAACGCTAGAAAAATTCTCCTCATAATATATAGGAAGAATGAGAGAAGGGAGAGAGAAGAAACTTGAAATATTGCTTCAACCACCCTAAAATGCATTGAATTCACCTGCAACGATGATGGGTGCCACCGTAAAACCCATCCCTCCATGTAATATGCCTTGTTCGAAAGAAAGCAAGCCCATTCCTTCATCATTTGGGTAGGTGAGAAATTTCTAAACACACCTTAAAATGGTGGACTATATTTGTTCATTTTTAAATACTTAGTCTCACTTAATTGTATGCGGGGCAATTAGAGTTTTCCAAAAAGTCTTGTTTTTGCAAATATGAGCTTTCAATCAACAGTTATCACCATCTAAAGATGAGGGTGCCATTTTGCAATAAATGCGGGTTGTTCATATTCTCTTTCCTAGCTCCAAAATTTCCTCGCAACCTCTGAAGTCCAAAATTTCAGACTTTTGAGCATTTTGACTTTGAATTGGGGGTTGAACTTTCCGAAATTTTAAAAGCTTTGAAGTATGAAATTCAGACTTTGGGTTTCATACCTTTGAATTTTGAGGGTTTTCAAGACTTTGGGGTTTTCATTTTCATTGATGTTATACCTTGCTTCCAACTCTGAACTTCCAAAATCCCAAAGTCTTAAATTTGGACTTCGGGTATTGGGCTTTTGGGATTTTGGGGATTTTTGCACTATTCACCTACTCACGCCGCAAAACCTCGAGAACCTTTGAAATCCAAATTCTAAATTTTGGACTTTGGGGTTTTTGAATTCAAGTTATTCTTTCCACCCAATCCCATAATTTGACTCTAGCATACCTTTGAAATCCAAAATTTAGGACTTTATTAGTTTCTTCATTTCTCGAAGTCCTCTGCAATTTGTTCGTTCTACTTCAACCTATTTGACCAACATCGAAATGTAAGCTCACATGACTTAATCAATCCATTCATTTTCTCAGTGTGCAAGGTCATGTTTGTTTAATTTTTATTGAAGGGAAAATTTGGATAATAGGTAAAGAGGGACATAAGTAGGATTGTATCAAGATGTAGAGTATGCCAAATGGCTAAGGGCCATACACAAAATATTGGGTTATATATGCCATTACATGTACCTACAAGACCATGCACCGATTTGAGTATGGATTTCATGTTAGCACTTTCTAACACACAATGAGGAATGATTCTAAATTTTTGTGGTTCATATATTCTCTAAGATGACACATTTATTTTATTTTAAAATAAGTAATGATGCTTCTAGTGTTGCAAATTTATTTTTTCAGAAGTGGTTAGATTATATGGAGTTCGAAGAACGATCACTTGATTGGGACAAGAAGTTTTTGAGTCACTTTTTGAAGACTCTATAGAGTAAACTAGGGACACAACTATAGTTCAGTAGTGTATATCATCCCCGGGAGGATTTCCAAATTGATGTAGTAGTGAACAAAATCTTGGGAAATATGCTACATTGAATAATTGGAGAAAATACAAAACAATTGGACTTAACTTTACCACAAGCTGAATTTTCCTATCATAGCTTAGTAAACACATCAATAGGGAGGTATCCTTTCCAAATTGTATATTGTAGCAATCAAAGGGAGTCCTAGATCTGATTGTGGAACCTAGTGAAGATAAAACTAGTGATGATGCGAAGCATTTGCGAGAACACATTCTCTGTTCTACAAGATGATGTGAGGGAAAAGTTGAAGGCGATTAATGTAAAATATAAAGCAATTGTAGATGTTGGTAGGAGAGTAAGTGTATTTGAAGAAGGATATATGGTTATGGTTCATCATAGAAAGGAGAGGTTTCCAAAAGAGACATATAATAAACTCAAGTATAAGAAGATTGGGCCATGTAGGACTCTAAACAAAATGAGTGATAATGCATACAAAGTGGATCTACTTGACAACTTTTCTATCTCGCCACTTTTTAATGTTTAACTTATGTAATTTTGAGGACATGATGAAAATGTTACGGGGAGGAAGAAATAAGCGGTAGAAGAAGATATCGAAGAAGAAAAAGGAAAGGGTAATGCATGTATTGGACCAAAAACCAATCACTACTAGACATGCGAGCTATAATAGATATTTGGTACAATGGGAAGGTTTGTAGAAAGAATAAAATATTTGGATTCATGGTGGGAGTTTAAAAAGCTTGACAAAGTACAAAATTAAATTAATTTCGTCAACTTGAATTTGGAGGAGCTGAATTCCTTTCAACCGAGAGGGGAATAATGTGACATCATAACTTGTGGAGACCATAAATTTTTATGCAATTGTTCAAACATCTTGAAATTTTACAGGTGGTAGATATACATCAGGACTAAGCTAGGGTAAATTTTCTTACAATTTTGTGGCCATTTTGGAACATTTTGGGCTCAGATTCCTTCATTTTGGAACACTTAATAAATTTTGTTCGACTTAATATAATAAGTCCAAAATTCATGTGAACCTTAATTTATGAAGCCATATTTTGCACATAAATTTTGTAGCCCATCGAGTTGTTTTCATAGTAGGTAATATTTGGAATTTTAGGGTTTTTGGCATTTTAGGGTTTCTCGGCATTTTAGGGTTTTAGAGTAGATGTGAAATAAAAGGAGGATTGCGATTACGTAAAATATTAGTGTGGATTAAATAATGATAAGAAAGCTATTTTTAAACTCCTATTTTTATTTATAAAGATATTTATGTGTTTTGGAGGTATTTAAACCTCTTGGAGCTAGATTCACATCAGAAAACCTCATCTAAAAATCATTCCGTCACCTCCTCCTCTAAATTCTTCCACAAAGTGTTATAAATTCCAAATCGATAAATAATCCCTAAGCAAGAATAAAAATTTTAGATTCTCTCTTTAGGCCTTCTACACGAAATCAAACTATAGTCCTCTTGTTCCTAACTACCATTCTAACACTAATATGTTTTCTTCTAACACATTTAAAACTCCTCCACCATCGCATGGTCCTTATCACATGACCACATATATCTCCATCACTCACCCTCTCAAGGGAATCACACTTTTTCCCCTTCTAATATCCATCACTTATTTCAAATACCTATTACTACACTTTGTGCTTTGTGTATCATGTCTATTCTTTCTAAGAACTTTCACACCCTTTAATACATGGAATGTATTGTCACTACACCCTATAACACACTCTAGTTCCAAGATTCATACTTGATTTATGAGGGTATAAATATGAACGGAACCTCACCAAATTCACTCTTCAATATCTATGCTTCATAATCTATCTTTCTAGAAAAATTCTCAAACCTTTACGATTAAAAACTCTTGTTACGTGGTTCATTCTTGATTTGTAGGGGTCCTTATAAATGAACCTCTTCTAATACACATTTATTTGGGGAACATTTCTCGTATCACATTCATACATTACATAACATTTCCATCACACTCATATAGTACATTTACATATATTGGTTGCACTTACTCTTTCTTTCTTATATTACTTACATAATGCAATTTACTTACTATGATAGTTAGATACTCAACATGTCATTATATATATATATATATATATACACATGTGTGTGTGTGTTCACGTGGTATTTTGGAATGAATACAGATATCTTACATATTTTCACACTCTATAATGATGCTTGACATTGTATCGTTTTCCAATCCCACCAAGGCTCCCGAGCGCATATACATTTACCACTCTCACACATTACAAGTTTGATTGTTTCATTATTTAATAATAATACTTTCTATCACATTACTTTCCATTGATACATACATGCCTTGACATCTGTTTATATTTCTAACATGCTAACAAGATCTTCATGTATAGTATTTTCCTTGCGAGACTATATACCACCATGATTATCGATACATTTTTATTTCCATTGTTTTCTATTGTATGATTTTGGCCACTTCATCCATGATTGTATTTTGATATTGTGAGCCATGTCTCATGTTTGAAACCTAATATTTGTGGTCCACTTGATCTATACACTTTCTCAATTACATTTTATTTCATTGCATGTTTGTTAATTGTTCTACTAACACATGTTATTAGAAACTTTGTTTTCATGTTCATTGGTTTCTAACATACACAACCCCTACCATCTATAGGTATCAGTTTTAGATCAATATCTAGTCCTCTCTTTGTGGTGCACACTTCTAAACTTGTCAAACTCACCCCTACAACAACTCAAAGCTACAGATCATGAAAAAAAATTAGAGAAAAGGTAGATGAACATAGTCTCAAAATGGTCCAAAACAAGACATGGGTCTGAATCACTACAAAAACACAACCACCAAGACTCAAATAGTAATGCATAAGTTCCGTGTCTTCCCTAGGTGATAATGTCCTATGGGAAGATAGAGTCACTTTCTTAAATCAACATATTTCACAAAATCATTCAATTCAATTCTACGATTACGAGTTCATTCCTTGAGTAGAGAATTCATTCTATTTTCTTCAATTTATATATTTGAGAACTAATTCGGAACACTTCAAGACAACAAGAAAAAAATCAAGGATGTATCATCTGTAGTGGTTCTTATTGGGTAGATTCATGGAATTAGAGTAAAACTAGACCTCTCTCCCCAACACTTTCTCTTTGAAATGAGATCACCCAAATAACTCACTCTTGGAGCGAGAACACCCAAAAACTCACTCTTGGTGTGAGATCTCCTAAAAAACTTGTGCTTGGTATGATATCGTCCAAAAAACTCATTATGGGGTAACATCACCTAAAAAAGTCATTGTTCATAGAATTTCAAGACACTTTTCTATCCTTCACAATATTTTACATCAAGTGCACACTTTCCTTTACTATTACTTTTACACACTTTTACATACTTTTTCGTACTTTTCTCATATTTATCATATATAGGACTTTTACTACTCATTAGCTATTCTTTTATACATCCATCCTTGATATGCAACATGAAGAAGCCTTCAATTTCAAATACAAGCAATAGAATAGGTACAAAAACACATACGCTTCACCATTAAGGTAAATTTCCTTTCCTAGTCTCCATGCTTCATTTTGCAATCATTTCACACATAAATTTTTGACTTGGCATGCTATTCACTGCATGCTTTATAGGATCATAAGGCACTTGTGGAATAAGGAAAAATCTGTGAAATATATTAAACTCAATCAACCAAATTACATATGTATGAGTTGCAATACTTATAGGTATTGTATAGCTAAATATAAACAAGAAACTAAGTTACACATGTGCAACAATATTCCTAATTACATAAGCTTCCAATATTACATCTGGGAAGCACATAATTATTATAACAATCATAACAATTATACTCGTGAAGAAATAAAACAAATATGGTTAATAAAACCAAATAACAAAAATATTTAATTAATAACATTAATTAAATAATTAATTATATAATGCATAATTAATTAACCTAACATCCCCCTTAATTGTGCATTGTCTCAAGGGATGAGGAGAGGAACTCTATGAACAAATTGAACTTGTCACATGTAAGTGACTTTGTGAAGATATCTCCTCGTTGTTCGGCTATTAGAAAAATTAAAGCTGGATGTTGTGCTTCAACACATGCTCGCATATGAAATGAACATGTACGTAAATGTTCTTTGTTATTTCATGAAACAATGGATTGAAAAAAATATTGACAACACCTTCATTGTAATATACATGGTGGTTAGTTTGTCTGTGGTATTCTAAGTCCTTTTGGTATGCGACATAGCCAAATCACGTCACGAGATAGCTTCACTTGTAGAACGATACTTGAATTCTATGGAAGAATGAGAAAAAAGTGTTGTTTCTTTCTTCCCCATGATATTGGTCAGATCCCATAAAGAATACAAATCTTGAAGTGGATTTTCGTCATCTATATTACTGCATGATCTAAATCCAAATATCTTGACAAGAAGAAGTTATCATTCTTCTTGTATTCAATACTAGGATCCATTGATCCTTTGACATATCTCAAGATGTGCCTTGCTACTTTCTAATGAAAAATTTGGGTTTCGCATGAACCTATATAGATAGCTCTTTGTAAAGTTGATATTTGGTCTAGTGTAGGTTAGGTAAATGAGACTCTTGATCGGTTGTCGATAGAGTGTGGCACTTACCTCAAGAGATGGATCCGAATGAGATAACTTTAATCTATTTTCCATAGATGTCGAAATTGTTGTGTAATCCATCATCTTGAATTTCGTGATCATTGTCTTGGTATATTTCATCTGATAAAAAAATATGTGATTCTCTTTCTATCATACTTCTAATCCAAGGCAATAATGCATCAGCCCAAGATCGGTCATGTTGAATGATTGATTAAGATATTTCTTTATTGCATCGATTATCCTAACTAAACTTCTAGTGATGAATAGATCGTTGACATATACAACGACAATAACAATATCCCCCTTGATTTTGAGGTAGAGATTGGGGTTGTTAAAATTTGTAACAAATCCATGTTGTACGAGATTCTCATCAATTTTGATGTACCATGCTCGGGGTGCCTATTTATGGCCATATAGAGATTTCCTGAGTCTGCATACCTTTACTTCTTAACCAAGTACTACATATCCCTTAGGTTGAGTCATGTAGACTTATTCTTGTAAATATCCATTTAGGAAGTCAGTTTTACGTCCATCGATGGAATTTCAAACCAAATTGTGCAAGTAGAGAAAAGATCATCCTAATAGTTTTGATCTTAGATTTGGGAGAAAATGTCTCCTTGTAGTCAATACCTTCTTTTGTACATACCCCTTTGTTAATAGCCTCACTTTATACTTGTCCACAGTCCCATCTACTTTATACTTTGTTTTAAATATCCATCTACATCAATGGGTTTCTTCCATGGTGGAAGATTGACAAGTTGCCAAGTGTTATTTTCATTACTAATTGATATTCGAGTCCATGGTATCTTTCCAATATTTTGACTATAGGGATTTTGGACTATAGAGGTCTCATCAGACTTGATAACTCTACTCATTAAAGCAAAGTTAACTTATTCGCTTGAGTTACTTTGTGAGTCCATGGTCTAGGGGTGGATGTCTCGGTGGACCATCCATTCTTGCATCTCGTAATGTGCTAGTACACCACTTAGGCATACCTGTTGAACTATTCCGTGGGTCGTGGTTCTATCGGATCAAGACCATCATCCCCATCATCACTTTCCTCATACGTGGGAACATTAGTTTCAATTTTTATAAGCGATGAAGAATCTACATTAGGTGAGTCGGAGGAGGAGACTCTACTTCATTCTCAAAAAAATCAACATATTTGCAGTGTAGACTTTTACGGTCTTTGAATGCATCAATGTGTACCCAAGAGTCTCTTCATTGTACCCAATGAAGATGAATTTTAGTGACTTCAAGTCCAATTTTTTTCCATTCTTCTTGGGTACGTGTATACAATGCTTCTTGTGGTGTTACTCCTTGAGAGGCTGTGGGCACTCTGTTAAAAAAATACAATGTTGTATTTGTTGCTTCTACCTAGAATGTCTTTGCAAGTCGAGTCATCAATCATGCATCACACCATTTCCATAATAGTACAATTTCTTCTCTCAACAACACCATTCTACCGTGTTGTGTGTGGAGGAGGCATTTGACGATGAATCCCATGAGTTTGTAGATAGTATTTGAAATCATTACTGGTGAATTCTCCCCTCGATATAAGTGGACAATTATGATGTGATGACTAGTTTCATTCTCAACTACTACTTTGAAATTATTAAAAGTTTCAAAAGCTTCACTATTCTTACGAAGAATAAAAATCCACCTTTTCCTTGAATAGTGGTCAACACATACCATGAAGTACTGAAATACAAAATGAATTGGTTGCATCAGATTGTAAAGATTGGTATGAACCAAATCAATCTTACCATGAGCTTGATATGTACTCTTTTGGAATGAAGCTCTATGTTGTTTTCCTACTAGGTAGTGAGGACACTTGTCTATATCCTTCTGAAGAGATGGTATCCCATGTACCATATTGTGCTAGCGTAGTGTATCAAGATACTTGAAACTAACATGACCAAGTCTCTGATACCACAACTATGCTGAGGTAGATTTTTAGCCACAAGTGCTTGATCATCTCTATGGAAAAAATCAAGTTAGAACATGCGTCCCACATTGGAGGCTTTTGCAACTATTTTTGAGCCTCGTGATTTATCTCGAATCAAACACATTTTTTTTCAAGAATGAGTATCAACGTCAATTTTAGGTTGTGATTTAGGAGTTGGTAGTGAAAGTAGATTCTTTGTCAACCCAGGAACATATAAGACATCATATAGTCTTTAGTTGCATGAACCAAGGGGTAGAGAAATGTTCCCAATCCCGAGAACTAAATATGAAGAATCATCACCCAAAAAAAAAAGTTTTTTTTTGAAGGCGTTTCCGTCATTGAGGTAAACCAGTCTCTGTGGCTAGTCATGTGTCGAGTGGCTCCAAAATCAACATACCAAACATCACTAGATGACATGGATGGTTTACTTGATTGAGCAGTGTACAAGAAGTCTTAATTATCGAATGTTCTTCTTGCTCAACAATATTTCCTTCTTGTGGGGTCTTCTTTTCCAGTTTCCCTTTTGTTACCCTTGATTTCAGTTAGAATCTCCCTTGTAAGATTGTTGTTATGGAGGTACAAAGTTACTGGATGGACCTTTCTTGTAAGTATTATACCAACAATCTTTAAAGTCGTGTCCTCTTTTACAAATTGGACATTGTTTCTTCTGTTGTTTGTCCCTGTGATATTGATTATGATGTTGGGAACTTTGATAGGAATTAGGTTTTCCTTTAACTTTTCCTTTCCATTTTTGATGTGAAGAAATTGCTTGCTCCTCTTCATCATTCTTATTGTGCATGGCTTCCTCTTATTGCAGTAGGTTTACCAACTTGTCAAAACTAACTTTCATATCTTACACATTTAGTTTTGTGAAAAAAATGGGGTAAAAAGAGGGGATTTCTCTCAAAACAATGGGAATGAGATAAAATCTATGAAACTTCTCCCAAGGCTAGAAGTGAAGCCCTCAACTCTACAAATCTTCTTAAGAAAGCTTCAATTTTCTCATTCTTCTTGAACTTCAGTGTATGTAACTGACTCTACAAATTTAGTATGACATTCTTATTTTTGGCCTCATATACTATGCACAATTTATCCCATGCTTCTTTGGCTATTTTAGCATCTCAAATGTGGGGTTACACATCGTTGGAAACTCCAAACAAGATGATGAGTTTGGCATTCGATTTTTTTATCAAACTATCATTGTCGTGTTGTATCGTAGTTGATCTAGTCGAGTACCATTCACAACAATCCATATCAATTAAAACTCAAGTTGTGTCCTAATTTTAGTCTTCCATGAAACATATTTGTTTCCTCTAATGAGTTGTGAATCAAGAAGAAAACTTTTGGGGGCATTGGAGCCCATTTTGTAGAAATCACGCGAGGGTTTGGCTCTTATCACTCTAGGTATTAGGTCTCCCAATCTATATACGGCTAGTCGATATACCAAACCTTTCTATATAAGCACCCTTCGAGATATACCCCGGTACATGGAAGAAGCTCACCCTTTCTATATACCGGTGGTATGTGAAAGAGGTGTTAACATAGATAAAAGAATTTAATTTGTAGTACCAAGAAAATAATGAAAGGGGTCTATGTGATTATTGACACCGGCTCAAAGAAATATCCTCATACATATGTGTAACTTCACTATATACTTGGATAGTTTCTCGGCCCATATTTATGTTCGTACAATAATTTAGAGAAGGATGGGATGGCTCATAGTGTGTTCACTATGACCTTATTAATCTCGTTAATTTAAAGGGTTGATTTCCATACGATGTTTTTACATCTATATTAGGTGTTAAGTGAAGTAGTAGTCACAAAGGCTTTACCCATAAGCACCTCCTAGAGTCGGTGAATATCTTTGAACACTGCGAATGGGATCTAGGATCTTGTGAGTTTTTCAAATCCAATTTTTAATGTTTTTATTACAATTCTCTTCCAATTTCGATCGTTATAATATTTTTGTTGACTATGGAAACTTACAAATTAGTACAATATCTTGAAGCATGCGTTACATCCAAAAACTAGAAAAATTGAATGGTTGGGAAAATGATTTTTATTTTACGAGCCCTAGTGGCCTCCGGAGCCCAATATGACCGTCTATGCCAAAAATCGTTAAAACGTGTCCCAAAATGAAGTTTTTGGATAGTCTTTGTTTTGAAAATGTTGCACAAAATTAAAAAAAAGGCCTAATAGGAGAAAAAAAAATTACCCTAAATTAGGGTTTTTCTCACTAAAACATTTAGAGACCTGTTTGGCTATAACTAGTTGTTTAGAGGTGATTTCTCCACCAAATTTACCTCCAACTGTGGTGGTTTTTCAAAATTTTCCTCTAAATTTCAAATCAGTTTTCAAAACATGGTTCATGTGGGGGTTAACCCAAGAACCTCATCCACCCAAGTCTATTCCTCTATCCACTTAGGCACCTTGTGTGCTTAGGATATGAAATTGAGAAAATTTTATTTAAACAAGGAGAAATATTACTAACCGCTTTAAATGGTGACTTGGTAGAGGATTGCATTGACTATGAGCTGGAGGAGGGTAGTTTTAGGGATTCACCTTGTTTTCCAGATCTACAACATTTTCAAAACCTTCGCATTATATTGTTTTCCACGGATATTTTCTTTTATTCCGTGATGAGTATTTATCTTCCACCATTTTTTTGTTTGCAAATTGATTTGATTTCACCCATTGTTTCCTTTGTTGTAGGTTCTGGATTATATACAGGTGCGTGGAGGTTTATTGCAGGCCACAGGTCGCTGAGGGAGCCATGGAGGATAACTTGGATGTGGAACACACTGGGGAGCCTCAACCAAATAGCAAATCCATTGTTTTAACTTGTTGATCATATTTTTTACAGGTTTTATTTTGGTTACAGGTTCATGAGGAGGGCGGCTTGGTCATGGTACTGTAGAACATGCATTCATCCACACAAATGAACAACTTGATTCAATGCAAATCTAACTCAGCCTTAGTAATGTACAAATTGCTTAGTGTGACTCACCCAGGGCTCGGTGGAATCCTTCAACTTTGTACAGGGTCGGTGGGTGGCTCAACCAACAATATAACTCGCCATTGCTGGATGCCCTTAGTACGGTCTTGGCCAAATAAACAAACAAATTTATAGGAACTAGGTAAAAACACTGCCAAATTTTATAATAGACTGCTCTAAATACTTCTCTAATATTAGAGATAAAACCCCTAATGGGGAGAAAATTAATTAAAAATTTTAATTTTCTATACCTATAACAAGTGTTTCATAGTTTGGATACACTAGTGCAAAAACAATTTATGTTTCAAACACGAAATGGAATACGGAGTTATGGGGATGCGGGGATGTCTAGAAACTTGTTTGAGGCAACTTTAGGAATCAAATAGATTCTAAGAAGAATGTGGAGTGAATAACTCTCAACACACTTATTTTATTATGAAGAAGTACGTACATTATATAGGAGAAATAATCAACTACAATCCCTAAACTGAAGGAGAAATATTTGGATGAAGGAGAGAGAATAATGGAATATACTAAGGAAGATTAAATAAAGGGATAAAAAAAAAAGAAACACTCCTAAAATATGAACTATGCAACATATGCTAACATTCCCCCCCTTATTACATTATTCTTGCAAATGTGATCTATGAAAAGTTTAAATTTCACTTTTCCAAGAGATTTAGTGAGAATGTCGGTAACTTGTGCTTTAGTAGGCCAATACTGGAGCTGAATTTGATGGTTCAAGATGTGCTCTCGAATGAAATGGTAGTCAATTTCAATATGCTTTGTTCGTTCATGAAAGAATAGATTTTGAATGAGCTTCAACACACTCTGATTTTCACAATAAAGAATAGGTGACTATTTTTCAGGAATTCCCAGGTCATCCAAAATGTGACGTAACCATATCACTTCACATATAGCTCCTCATACAACATGATGTTCTACCTCTATGGAAGAGATAGAAACAAAATTCTTCTTCTTTCTTACCCATGAGATAGGTATATATACGAGATGAAATATGTATCATGTAGTTGACTTCCTGTCATCAACAGATCCGGCGTGGTTCGAGTCGACGTATTCTTGTAAGAAGAACTGATCATTCTTCTCATATTCCAAACCATAATTAGTTGTTCCTTAGACATATCTCAAAACATGCTTTGCTACATTCTAGTGACATTTCTTCAGCTCTTGCATGAACCTAGAAAGGTAGCTGACAGCATAGCAGAGATCTGGTCTAGTATATGTCAAATAGATGAGCGCTCTAACAAATTGCCTATAGAGATTAACATCTACATGAGGTGAGTCCTGGAATCTTGAATGTTGTAAGAATTTTTCCATGGGAGTGGATATAGGTTTACAATTATAAATTCTATACTTTTTCATGAGTGTCTTGGCATACTTTTATGCGGGAGACAAAAACGTGATACTCCTTTTGCCATATCTCCAAGCCAAGACAAGTAATGTAGTAGCCCCAAATCTGTTATATCAAAGGTTATTTTAATATCATTCTTTACAATATCAGCCTAATCTTCCGAACTACCGGTGAGCACAAGATCATATACATATACAACAAGAATGAAAATTTCTTTACCTACCTTGTTTATATACAAATTCAAATCGGGGGCTACAAGTGAACCCATGCTGCAAAAGGTGATCGGTGATCTTGATATACCATACCCCCGGGAGCTTGTTTCATTCTCAGTAAAGTGATTTGATGAGATGACATACCTTATTAGGTTGCTCTTGATCAACAAATCCTTCAGGTTGGGTCATATATACTTCTTCTTTGAGATCACCATTTAGGAAACAACTCTTGACGCCCATCTATTGAAGTCTTCATCATTTCTATGTTGCAAGTGCACAAACTATCTTGGTGGTCTTCATCTTCGCGGTGGGTGCAAAGGTTTATTCATAGTCGATGCCCTCTTTCTAAGCATATCCTTTTGCTACAAGTTGTGCTTTATGTTTGTTAATGGATCCATCTACCTTATATTTTTTCTTGAAAACCCATTTACAGCCTATAGTTTTCTTTCCTATAGGAAAATCAACAAGTTCCCATGTCCAATTTTTCATGAGTGAGTCATATTCTGTATCCATGGCTTCCTTCCACTGAGGTTGAATGAGTGCTTCATGAACATTATCTGGCTCTGAGCTATTCATCGATGAACTCATGAGTGGAAATTTTACCTCATTTCTTATTTGACTCTGGATGATGTATCTGGGAGTTGTTGCAAATGTGAGTCCTTGATAGTGCTTTGTACACACTTCGGACAAGAACTTGGCTACTTTTGAGAAGAATTGTGTCATTTCCCGTGGATTGATGTGGAGTCACATTCTCTAGTTCTCCAAGGTCAACAAATAGTTCTCCTGGCAGCATTTCTTTTCCGATTAGACTCCTCTAGCTCATAACCTAATTCAAAGACTAATCGGTGAGATGTGGTTGGAAGTGGATCTTCTATTGATACTATTGAGTCAAAGGATGACTTGTCACGGACCACGTCTTGATAGTGTTCCTCTAGATTTGCTGTTGTTAGCATGCAGCGAGCCATCTCCATCACTATGCGATTGCAATGCTCAAAAATGCCATTTTTCTGGGGTGTGTAGGGAGCATTCAGGTTCTGCTTAATGCCTTATTGGTTCAGGAAGGCCAAGAACTTATTTGATGTGAATTCCCCCTTGATTTGAGCGGAGTAGAAGAAGTGGTTGTCCAGACTCTTTGACAACACAATGATAGAAGTTTTGTAAGTGTTGAAGAGCCTCACTTTTCTTCTTCAGGAAATATACCCACATCTTGCGAGAGTGGCCATCCATGAATAGTTGGAAGTACTTGTATCCTAAAAATGAAGCAGGAAATGGGACATTCAGATCGGTATAAACTACCTCCAGACACTTCTTAGCATGGAAGGTGCTCACTTGAAACAGATCTTTGTGTTGTTTTCCTGCAAGACTACCAGGGCAAATAGGTAAGGAACTAGACAATTTGGGTACTCCATGGACCAATTTTTTTATTCATATGGTGCAATGAATCTGACCAACAAGTGTCCATATCTAAAATACCATATGGTAGTTGATTCTGTTGTTGAAGTAGATAAAGCTACTGTAGAAGATGAAACAATATCTAAAGCAAATAACTTATCTTTTACAAAAGCTTTAGCAAGAACCGTACCTTGTCGGGAGATTAAGCATGATTTAATGCCATTTTGAACAAGAAATTCTACCTTAAGGTGATGATTCAAGAGCTGAGTAACTGACAAGAGGTTGCTAGTCAAGCTAGGAACATATAGTACCTTTGTAAGTGTACATTTTCATGGTCCCAGAGGAATGGTGACATTCCCTATTCCTTCTGCAATGTACTCTTTGTCATCCACTATCCAAACTCAATCTCCAATTGGTTCTTCATGTAGTGAATCAAATAGCTTCTTGTCACCTGACATATGCTTGCTTGCACCAGAGTCTATCAACCAAAATTTCTTCATGGGCTGAGAAGTTTGAGAGATGAGTACAAGGTTCTTACCACAATGGGCTCCTTCTGATGTCTCCTCATCAAATTCATCATCTTCTTGGGCTACGAGATGTCCCTTCTACTTTCTCTAGTAGGGATGTCATTTGGAATTTTGAAAATCTTCACGCTCGGATGTGCTTGTATGACTTGAAGACCCCTGTTTCAAGCTATTATGCCAGCAGTGATCAGTGTCATGAGTATTGGTTCTGTAAATGTGACACCATCTCTTTGAATTTTGATCTTTCTATTGTTGTTTGGGTTGCGCTTGATTTGGCTTCTCTAGGGGACCCTTCGATTCTTCTGGCCATGGTAAGGCTTTGAGAACAAGGCTTTATCCTGAGACTCCTCATGGGATGAAGTGATGGCCTCTTCCTACTACAGCAAATTCACAAGCTCTTTAAATGTCACTGTTTGTTTAGACACATTCAGTGTCGTAATGAACACTCGAGAATTGAGAAGGGAGTGCTCTCAAGGTGATTGCGATGATAAGTTTATCATCCACTATTTCACTGAGCACTAATAACTCCAATCTCAGCTCAGCCACGTGATGTAAGAATTCCTCCACTTTCTTGTTTGACCCCATAGAGAGGGTGTGCAACTTTAACTAAAGATGAAGTATCTTCATTTGATTTTTGGCTTCATAAATGGTTGCCAACTTGTCCCAGGCCTCCTTGGGTTTCTCCACATTCCAAACATGTGGTTTTACATCGTCACTGATACTAAGCATTATCAACATCAAGGCTTTAAAACTAGCCTGTTCGTATTTTATTAGTTCATCGGGGTTGTGGAAGCGAGCCACGAGACTCTATGAGAATTCCCCATAATCCTTCAAAGCTGAAGGGTTGTCTTCTTTTTGTCTTCCGGGCTACAAAATTGGACCCTTTAAGCAATTGAGCATTGGACAAAAGTAACTTCGGAGTAGACATCGTAATAAAAAAAATGTTTATTTATTTATTTGAAGAGTTATTACAATTTTGACTCACTGATGAGAATTATTGGCTTGTAGATGCTCACGATATTCACGTGCTATGAGACAACGATGCTTTTTAGGTCGCTCTTCTTCATTTTCACAATTAGTGTCGTACCCAACTTCTAATTCTTCCTGTACTTTCTTTTCTTGACAGTTGATGTCGAAAAGAAAGTATTTAAGAAGTCCTTCTCGAACTTACTTGTCGAATGCTAGATTTTGAGTATTCCGAAGATTGTTTAGCAAAGAAAAGTAGAACCTTGAGCTCTCGGGAGCTTCTTCATGGCATTCTCTAAGCGGTGAGTTGATATTCGACTTTCAACTGTGGCGACTATGTTATTAATGCTCTCAATCGAATTGTCTACACTCAACATTCGTCGAAGTGTTGTAGGATCAGCTTCACATTGTCAGTATCAAACTTCCACATAAAGGGTAGAAAAAGATAACCTTCAGGCAACAAGTGAGTTTCTTTTTATAATTACATGTAGCTTTTGGACTTACCACGCAGGTTGTGGATTCTTCTATGCAGTACCACACTGATCGAATATCTATCTCTTCTCTACGCAGGCTTAAGATCCTCTGTCCACACCACACATCCTCTCTCCTCTCCATGCAATAGATGGGAAATTATTCTTTCATCCACACAAATGTGGTCACAATTTCCATGCAGAAGTATTTTATTCTCATTTTCCTTGAGGAAGATTGAAATCTCCAATCACCACGTATCAACAACAACATTTCTAGACAAGCTTTTTATTTCTACGCACTTTTCTTCCACTCACGTGTAGTTTTCCATGCAAGCATCACTAAATAAAAATATATATTCCACATAGAAATTGTTTAAAGATTTATACAGTGAATAAGAGTAAAGTTTTTCCACGCAACAGGGATTAATACCTATTTTTGAGGTAACTTTCAAGCTTCTCCACGTATCCTTTATCCACACTCACATCCGGATCTTCTACTGAGACCACGCATTAGATTGAAGATCATAGGAGATTGATATAACATGAAACCGATATATTGTTAACTGAAATCAATTGCATTTGAATTTGTTGGACTAATATAGCCTACATGCTAGTCTCCATGTAGATGAATGTCCAATCTCCATGTAGGTCTATGACTACAATTCCCATGCAGAAGTCTTATTAGAACCTCACACATTGTAGCAACATGATTACTTTCATGCAGCAACATAGACTTTCACGTAGTAGCAACAGGACTCCTTCCATGCGTAGTAGGGACTTTTATTCTAAGTCTTCCATGCACTAGTCTCCAGATCTCTACCATGCCAAAGGGTTGTTCAAAGTTTGCTTCTATTTTCTATAGGCGAGGACCTGTTTGCTGCTACGATACAAAAATGTAGGAATCAAATAGATCCTGAGAAGAATGTGGAGTGAATAACTCTCAACACACTTATTTTATTATGAAGAAGTACGTACATTATATAGGAGAAATAATCAACTACATTCCCCTAAACTGAAGGAGGAAGATTTGGATGAAGGAGAGAGAATAATGGAATACACCAAGGAAGAGAAAATAAAGGGATAAAAACAAAACAAACACTCCTAAAATATGAACTATGCAACGTATGCCGATAACAACACAGGCTCTCCTGAAAAGCAAATTCTTCTCCAAGACACTTCTCTTCTTACCGCAACCTCTCCTTCAATGGGCTTTATTGCTTCAAAGGTCTAGATTCTCACTTTGATACCAAATGTAGAACAGGGATGGAAGCCTATGAAATATATTAAACTCAATCAACCAAATTACTTATGTATGAGCTATAATACTTATAGGTATTATACAAACTAAACACAAACAAGTACATCTAGGAAGCACATAATTGTTATCAAAATCATAACAATTATACACATGAGGAAATAAAACAAAATAACAAGAATATTTAATTAATAATATTAATTAAATAATTAATTATATAATGCATAATTAATTAACCTAATAGTACTCATATCTTATCTAATTTATATTATCAATTATTCACAAAAAAACATAAAGACGGGTCAAATGTAGACACAAAATCATGTACTTGGGTACATATATAGGTCATAAAAGCATGCTAGCATTTACATAATTCCTAAGCAAGAATACTAGTGGTTGACAACTATCTTTGGCCTCTTTTCTTTGTGTGTTATTTTTTTATTTTCTTATATAAACCCTTCATCTAGTCATAACTTTCATGATTTATCTTTAATAGTTTGAGACAATAACACCTGAGACATTCATGTCCTCTTTGGGCGCCCTTGACCCTTTTATAACTTACTCATTTTATTATGTCTCTTTGATACTTTTGGAATCTTTTTAACTTAGATTTCAGCCTTCCACTTTTCAATTACAAAATTCAAAAACGGAAATCATATAAATACATTGTTATGTGTTCAAAATCAAGGACCAAGCACTAAGCATTACTCTCATCACCTAGGATTTCATTCTAAAGAAATTTAAGAACTTCAAAGTACCTACATAACATCCATTCAAGAGAAAAGGGATGCATACTTCGTATACACAACACGTAAAGGGGAAGTTTGATCTATTACATCCACACATTCTACTACACTTCTGCTAAATTCTAGCTATGTAGCCTACTATCAAGTGTAACTTACACAAGGGCCTCCTAAGGTATAATTTCTACACACACAAGAAATACAAGTATTTTTAGATGTAGTGCAATGCTCAATTGTAAGTTCACTATTAGGGTGACCATCGGGGTTAGTCGACTCCCCATTCTACATTTTCCTATTTATGTTTGATGTGGTATGTGGGCTTTTGTAGGTTACATGTATACCTGGTGATCATATTGTGAATAACATGAGATCAAAAAGAACAATTATGACACCCTTACAACACAACATAAACCATATCTATATCTTTCTCAAGTCACGGGTGCCCAAATCCGGTCATCGGTTCCCAGGCGGCCTTGTCCTACTCTAGGAGCCCCTTTCAGGACCTTTTTGTGAGCTCTATAATCTATAGAAATTAATTACAAATATATTTACATCTTGTTCATCATTTCTACCTACCTAGATAAGTTCAAGATTGTGGGGATATCAACCAGAGTCTTCTTATCTCATCTTATTGCTTAGGGTTTTATATTTTTAAATCTTAGTTTTCTTATGTCATTAATGTACATTACCATTTGTACATCAGTTAATCTACAATAATTATATTTAATTCAAATTAAATAAAATCAGAACCTTATGAGAATCAGTAGAAGTCATTCTAGCAATGAGTTTTTCAGCACAAATAGTTTCCAAAAGTGATTAAATAATTAGAAATAAGGAATGGTCTATTTAATTTGAAGGATCCATAAAAACCCAACCATAAATGACTTGTATGTGTAAAACTACATGTTAGAATCATGATTACAAATGATAGTGAATTTTATTCATAAGAATCTAAACTAGAAATATGAGCACATTAATTAGAAAAAGAAAAAGAGGATGAGATAGATACTTCATAAAGAACCCTTTCCATATTATTTGGTGATTCTAGATATCATCCTTTTAGCGATGGTGTTTTGTGACGAAAAACATCATGGTGGTGATTGATAGTGGGGAAACCCATAATTTTACTTGATGAAGGATTTGGTAATAACAATGTATTTAAAATTAAAGTCTTATAAGGGATTGAATATAGCTATAGTTGATGGTTTAACACTTCAATTTACCAAGAGAAATCAACATCTTAATGTTACTTTGGAGAGACATAAAGTAAGTGATGAATAAAATGGTGTAGGTATATGAAAAACATACATGGTACATGGGGTACTATGGTTGAATTATTTGGGATAATTCATGCAAATTTATAACATTATGGAGGTGAAGTTTAATTCAGAACATGAAAAAGGATGTGCTTCTATTGATCAAATTTTATCTATCCTATTTCAAGTTAATTGAAAAGAATACAAGAAAATAGGAAACTCCAAATGATGAAAGGGTTTATGGCTACCTCTTCATATATGACTATTATGAATATGAATACGAATAGGAAGATACATGGATAAAGATTCTCTCCTCGACGAGCTTGATAACCTGCATAATAAAGAGAAACTGAACAAAAAAATGATTAGTAGATAAGATGGTGGGTTGTCTAACTAGGTCACTCCTAAGATGTGATAAATTCCTTGAGATGGATGTCAACCAAATTTGATAAAAGAGATAGATAAATGATAATGTATAAATAGGGCATAGTAGATAACGAGGATAAAAGCGAGACTTGAGATATGCTAAAGATATTACAATATCGACAATGATAAAGATGAGATAAGAAAGATAAAACTTGGTTAGTTCAACGGTGACCCAAGGCTAATAGTACAAGTCGATCGGCGATCACTATAGTAGAGTTAATAAAATATGAGCACAAAAAAATTTGAATATGATGTTGAAGTGTTGTAGAAGGTTTTGATTTGATGTTGGGATCTTTGGAGAAATAGAAAGGATGCAAAAAAATTGACATATCTCGATAATAAAATTCCAAATGTAGAACAATTCTATGTTAAGCGGGCTAGATTGAAGGTGACCAGGTCCAAGAAGTAAGATTTTGGGGTTTTAATAGGTTGATCAAAGAATAAAGAGGCTTAATTTCATAGGGAAGATGTGGGGTAGATGAGAGATGAAGCATGAGATAGAAAAAGAGTTAATGCGAGATCCAATTGATGGCGACTAGACATGATAAATGGTGACTAGGTAGGATAAACAATGATGAATAATAATGAACATGAGATCTGAAGTGCTAGGTGTGCGGGACAAAAAGGATGGAATATATGAGGTATTGTAGGGGTTGGAAAATAGATATAAGAAAGGGTGGAAGGTAGAAAATAGGTAAGATATAGATCATGTTGACGGTGACTTTTGGCTCAACAATGGTGGGGTATATTTAGGGTTTAATTGTACTAAATGGATGGGAAAATGGTTGTGGGCGAGAATATGTGATGGTAGATACAAAAACAAAGTTCTAAGATTACAAGTAGACCTACAAAACTATTGTACAAAGGATGATGAAATGAGAGTGGGGATCCAAGAATCTAATAGTGGGACTTAAAGTAAAAATAATAATTCAAATATCCTAATGGGACATGTAATATCTTAAAAATAGCTCCAACTTGATGGTTTCAACTCTAAAGAAGAAAAAAACATAATAAAAATCATAAGAAGACTGAATTATAAAAATTACATCCTCACGAGAGGAGGGGTATAGGTATACTTATATGGTCAATGGTGGCCCACATTTATCGGCATTAATTTTGGATCACCCTTGATTTGGGTAGTGGAGATGGTGATCAGCCCAATACAAAGGGTCCTAAAGGGGGTAGATTGGGGTTTTAGGTTTTATAGGCGGTTAGGGTTCCATAGTGAATAAAAATGGTAGTTGGAGGAAAGAAATGCATTGAGAAAGGGTAAATACATGTCTACGAGATGATAAATGGGGTGTTTAGGGAAGATATTAGGAATATGTATGGGTTTAGGGTAAATAAATGTGATTAGGGTAAATAGAAAATAATAGTAGGATTAAGAAAGAGTTAAGGCGAGAAAGTTGGAATTAGGTGAATAAATGGGATTTAGGAGGGTTTCTGAAAATTGGTCTCTACTGACTTCAAGGTATGACTAATGGAGCTCTTAGATTTGTCAAAACTATGATTAAGGATAGATGAAGGATGGAAATAATGAGAAAGGATTCCCAAGAAGAAAGAGATGACCAAAACAAAATCAGAATAAAAACTAAAAATCAAAATATGGTGGTGACTTTAGAATCAATTCGGTAGTGACCAAAGTATGACCTTAACAGAGGCTACAACAATGTCCTATGGACATGTGAGTTAGAAAAAACCACTACAAGATGGATGGAATCCTATGAGAATCTACTTGAATGGAGATGAAATTTATGGGACCAATGGGTCAAGGGTAGACATCAAAAATATACAAAAAAATGTAAGGATGGTCAAGATAATTATCTAATGATACATAGGGGTAAAAGCAGATGTGATATCATGCATACATGCATACATCAGGTGAAATGAGGATGAAAAATATGATCACAATGGTGGGTTTAAGATGGGATATGGTGATCCAAAAGGTAACACAGAGATGAATGAAGAGTGGGCTATTGGATGTGATGAAATATACATGATAAGAGAGATAGATAAGTCAAAAGATATCTATATGTGCCTCATTAATCACATATAATTCCCATTTTCCCTATCTTAATAGCATCTTAACCTTATCTATAATTTTTCACCCTAATTCATTCCTAATAACATGTAATCACCCCTAAACCCATCCATTATTCTAAAACACATCGTTAAACCCTCTATTTATCATCCCAAGGAACCCATTTACCATCATTCAATGTATTCCTATTTGCTAACTAAATTTTATCCTCTTATGCAACCCTAATACACATAAAGACCCCAAATCCCTAATTATAACCCCTTAGGGCCATTTTAATCGAGAGAGAATAACCATCTCCACCATCCAAATAAATGGTTAGCTATAGTTGAAGGTGACCCATGTGGGTATCCATTGACCCTATAAGTATACATATACACATCCTCCTTTTAGGATGTAATTTTGACAATTCATGTCATATTACGAGTTCTACCGTGTTGTTTTCTATTCTTTAAAGATATGGCCATAAACTTGGAGCTATTTTAAATATCTTACATGTCATCTTGGATGTTTATAAGTCAATTTTCTTGCTTAGAGCCCCGCCTTTATTTCATCACCACTTTCGCATCGAGTGTTGTAGGTATGATAGTTACCTCGAGAGCTTGGAAGATTCATCATCCTTAATTTCCCTTTCCTCATAATCCTTTTTACATCCATTTAGTCCCATCAATCCCTATATCTATTCCCAGTCACCGTCGACCCTGTCTAGTCACCATCGACCCAATCTGTATCTACCATCTCTTTTGGTTTACTCTCTTTTGATATATTTTGTCTATCCCCTACAGTATCTTACATCTTCCATCATTTGTGTCTTACATACCTAGAACTTTAGATCTCATCATCATTATCATCAGTCACAATCATCTACCCAATGTCCATCAATAAAATATTCAACAACTCTAATTCTATCCCTTGCTTCTTCTATCATTTTCCTACAACTTCCTTCAATAATGAGGCCTCTCTTTTTCTATGATCACCTATTTTGGAGCCTTTATCTTGATTTTTTGTCCAATTCGCTATCGATCCATGCCAATCATCATCTACTTTATCTATATTTGGAATTTTCATATCAGATCTATCATTTTTCTTACCTCCTTTATATTTTTCCACCATCCGAACATCATATTTAGACATTCTACAACATTTCAACATCAGATTAAGATGTGTTTTTGTTTACCTTTAGTTCACTCTCTTGTAGTTTCCATCGATCGTACTAATCAATAGTGGGTCTCTTTCGATTAGACTACATTTGATATATCTTATCTCATATTTATCATTATCTATATTGTAATATCTTCAACATATCTGAGATATATGTTTTATCTTGTTATCTACTCTTTCCTATTTATTCATTATCACTTCCTATCTCTTTTATCAATGTAGGTTGACATCCATTCCCGGGAATTTATCAATTCTCAATCCTAATCTATTCAAGAAACCCACCATCTTATCTACTAATCATTTTCTTGTTTAGCTTATCTTTGTTGTGTTGGTTATTGAGCTCATCACAGAGAGGATATTAACACTTGTATCTTCATATTTATCATCGTCACATAACAACAGTGTAGCCTTAAATATTTTATCTCTCAAAAGTACACCTGTAGAGAGATGAATGTAGGTTTTCTAATATTTATATGGATCTCTCTCTTTTATAGATACAATGGAAACATTGTAGGTCTATGGGTATACCTATTATTGAGGTGATTCTCCGGTATTAAGGGTGGTTCCTTTCTTTATGTATGCTAAACTATTATTTAGGGGTTTTGAGGGTGAAAATATGATTGTAAATGAATTGAAAACTGGAATTATACACCAAACTTGTTAAGGGATTTCATTGAGTACATGCACATTCAATTTGAGAATGGATTTTGGATGCATAAACCAATAGTTTTCACTAGAATATCAAGTCAAATGACTTTGTCTATTGAGGGAATGGCTCACAACAATACAACAAGAAAATATGCACACTAATATTATGCAAAAATTACTAAATTTACAGCAAGGTAAGATGATTAACCAGGGAATTTGACATTCACAAGGATTAATAAGATATACACACCACTACAAATAATTGGAAAGGCAACAATCAATTCTCCTCCAAAATTTAACACTCCACTTATTCTATGATTCTAGTCTTCCTCAAGATAATATATCTATCCTTAGGTATTTTGTGTTCTCTTATCGAAGATAAACATAGAATTGCAGGATATGTGATTTTTTACATTTTGTAACAGCACACATAGCTACAAATCACATGTAATCATTAATTGTTGCAAATAAAAACATAATAATATTGTAAGGTATTCCTCTAGTTAGGTTCACTTCACCAATGCTATCCATCGTAACGATTTTTTGAGTTGCCCATTTTTTCACAATTGAAAAAATTGTCAACAAAATCCTCTCATCATTTGGAGCTTCCTGTTTTCTTGTATTCCTTTCCATTAGCTTCAAACATGAGCAAGAAAATTCAATCAACATCTTGGCACACATGATGGGACAAATTATGGTGTGTTATGAGTAACAAACATGTCAAAAGTGGAAGAAAATAGAATTTGATAACGATATTAAATGAAAAAAATGGATGAAAAATAGGTTTGGGTCCACAAAGTGATTTGATAGGGGTTGATGGTGATAGATCCTATTTGAGGCCGATCACGAATGTGTACACATTTTTGGTATATATATACATGATGAATTTTTTGTCCCATGCATGTGTTGTATTGAGTAGATTAGATGGATGTGATGATTTATATGCTTCGATGGATGTTGATGTTTGATTGTAGGAATAATATTTGATTATATTATTAATGTTTATTTAAATGTTTGATGAGATTTATATTGATGATGTGATGTGATATATTGATTGGATGTATATTGTATGTCATTAATTAGATATAATGAGATATCAATGATGATGTAGATGTTTTATATGATGTATGGACGAGATGTTGATTGTGTGGATATTAATTTCATGCATAATGATTTCTAATTGATTTGATTAGTCCGAGATGTTAGATGTGATGATGAAATGATGTATGAATTTATATATTTAGAAAGATATGATGGATTTTTATTAAATGTGGTTTTTATTGATATGATTAGACATAATGGATATGAAAATATATGATTTAGATATGATGGATGGGATGTAGATGTTATATTAGATATAGATGATGTGATAGATGTAGATTAGGTGTGATTGGAGGTTGATTTAAAATTATCCTATAATGCACGGATGTAATATACAATGAAGGTGATTAATTTAGATTAGATATGATCAAGATACGTGATGGACATGATGGATATGATGGACAAGATATAAATGTTATATTGTATTAGATATGCATGATTATATGTGATGAATTTTAGATAGGTAAAATGTGACCCCGGGTATAGTGACCGAAATATAAGAAGTACACTCGCAACATAGTAGAGAGCACATGTGGAATAGAAAGTTTTATAGAAAATTAGGGGTAATGTGTGAAAATGATCACACACAAAGTTATGCACTTGTGGCCATAGGATATTATTGACACATAAACAATGATAATTAATACCATTTAATATTGTAGGAAAAATAGAAGGTTTTCTTATACACCTACCTGTAGACACGACAAGGGGTTTTAGATGTATCTTGTATGATGGAATTAGTTTCTCCTTAGCTGGTACTCCTAGGTCTATGCCCCAACTCTAAGCAATATGACGTAAATAGATCAATGTGGTAAGTTTTATTTTGATGGAAAGTTGATCACTTGAGAAGAATTTCTAAGGATACTTTTTCTTTCGATATTTTTAGAAATGTGGTCAATGTGGGAAGCCTTTTCTGCCATGATATAAAATAGTAGCCATCCTTTGAGGGAGTGGTCTACATTTTGGGATTGTTTCTTTTAGATATTTACTTTTTTACATTGATTGTAGCATGGAATGCATGATATATTTCCTTTGAGGGATAATTATATACTTTTGACAATATTTTATTTAGATAAACAATTGTCCTTCTAGGGAGAATACAATTTTTTTGATAAGATAGCTTTTGACATGACCATCTTGATATAAGTAGACCACTTGGCGAGGGAAGAAAATATATTCAATCAAACACCTATGGATCCTTATCATGGTTTCAATAGTTAAATAAGAGGGTGATGGATGTAATGATTATGGATTTCCCACCTAGAAGGTGGAAATTATCCTAAAGGAATATGCTATGAGTAGAGTTGTGATGCCCATATTTAAGGTGATAGATAGGATAGTGATGGTAGACCACGTAAGTTCACATAATTAAGATGAGATATGGAAATGCTAGAGACGGAAATGAGATCCTATAATGTGACTAAGTGTAGACACAAAATTGCACACTTGGGTACATTTGTAGGTCATAATCACATACTATTATTTATACAATTCCAAAGTGAGAAAAATAACAATAAATTTTTTTTTTTTTAGCCTTTTGTCTTTGTTTATTTTTTTCTATTTTTCCTTCTATATGCTACAACTTGGTTGATAAATCACTATTTTAATTTTAATGACTCTGGATGCCGATTGCACAAGCACCCTTATCCTTCTAAGTGCCCCTAACTTCTATTTACTTTACTTTCTCTTTTTGGGCATATTATATGGGGCAGCCTTCCAATTTTCAATTTAAAAATTCAGCCAAAGGAATCATATAAATAAAAATCTAGCAGACTATAATAAAGGACTAGGTCAGTAAGAATCTACTTTCACAACCTAAGGTTACATCCAAGGGAATTATAAGAGCATAAAGGCATCCATATAGCACTCATAAATGGTAAAATGGAATTCATTTTTCTACATACATGCATATGAAGGAAGTTAAATTTTCCATCCACACATCTATGTACATTGGTATATCTAGCTATTGCCCGCTATCATGCACAATTGCACAACTAATTACTAGGGAAAGATTCTATCAAACATGCACAAGAACTACATGGAGTCTTAAATATAGTGCACTTATCGGTTTTAAGATCACTTAGTTGGGTGACCTCAAGGGCTAGTTTGAGTCCTAATTTTTCATCTTTTATTTTCAAGATTTGATGTATTTTTAGGGTTTTGCAGGTCATATTCTATAGAGGTTACAAGTGAATTATATGATGAGAAAATGACATATAGGGCATCAAAATAAATGGTTAGTGAAATTTGTGAGACACAATGATAACCAGTTTCATAGCTCCCTGTGGCCACAAGATTCTAGTAGAGGTATCTGGTGCCTGGCACCTCCACCCTAGTGTAGGTTCCCTAGTCCAAGCTCATTCAAAAGTTATATAATTTTTTGGTCTCGGTTGTGATGATATACATTTTGTGTTCATCATCTTTTCATTTGAGAAAAATCAAAGAATAATGTTTTTTATCTAAGTCTTTTCTCCTCTCTCTTGGACCTAGGGTTTCAAAATTTATTATATTTCTTTCTTCTATCAAAATCTGTAATTAGAATTTATTTATCCTATGTTACTCTACAATTAGGGTGTTACAACTTCATTTTTAAAAATAAATTGGTGAACACACATTCAAACACTCTAGGCTCTTCATTTTTTTATTTTATCCAGTATTCTTTCATGGTTCCCAAAGCTCTCGAAATCTCCTTGTATGAATTACGTCAAAAAAACCTAGTTTGCAAAGATGCTGTCAAAAAATATGTAAATAGAATGTACCTCCCTCGCAATATTCCATCTTCACAAATATGTTCCATTTTCAATCATATCTTATACCTGTCTATTAGTTATGATAAAAAAATTCAAGCTATCTTAGATTTCATTAAATTTTTACACCTTGCTTTTCAAGATAAATTTCAAGTTATGGAGGCCACGATTCAATATCTCAAAGTTAATATCCAATATTTCAAGAATGATTCTCATTCTCATGCTTGTTATTCTTCTACATTTCACCCTACTCCCATGTATTCAACATGCGTTTATACTAGTGAACCTCAAGTCTAAACTACTACCTGGAACCTCTCAAGTTTGATAAACATGACATTTTTATTACACTCCTCCACAACCAATTGATCAACTTACCACCTATTCACTTTGTTATCCTCCTTATTGGATTTTCAACTATCAATGCCTACCATTTTGTAGATATTGTTATCCAATTTTTCCCCTTTGGAAAAATTGGAAATAAATGACCTTGCCAATAGAGAAAATGTAGGGATTCACTCAGTCATGGGAGCTTGCATTCAAGGTTGGTTGAATATGGTTGAATTAGGTTTAGAATTTCAAAGAATTTTAGGAAATGAAGAAGCTAAGAAGTCAAATAAATTGGATTTTGGAGGTGGAGCCGTTCGGAGGTAGGCTAGGAGAAATTCAAGATTCAAAGAGAAAGAAATCCGCAAAGGAGAAATAAAACTTCAAAACCTGAAGTTTGAAATTTGTACTTTGGGGTTTTAGAGTTTCAAAGGTTTCATGTGCTCAAATGGATAAAATTACCCGAAAACTTGAATTGTGAATTCCAAATAACTCGAAAAGTTGAACCCCGAAACCCCAAAAATTGAACCTGAAGTCTTGAAAACCCCAAAACCAAAACCCCAAAAACGAACCACGAAGTCCAAAAATCTTGAATCCAAAAATCCCAAAACACCCAAAATTCCAAAGTTCCGAAATCCAAAGTCCAAATTTCAGACTTTGGGGTTTCGACATTTCAAAACTTTTAAGCCTAATATGAAGAAAATCGAACTCAAGTCTCAAATCTGAGTTATGAATTTCATACTTCGGGGTTTCGAGAGTTTCATATGTTTCACGCACCCACCTAAATGAATAGTAACATCCACCTCCCAAGAAAAAAAGACTGAAAGTCTAAAATTTCAGATTTTGGAGGTTGCGATGCATTTCAAAGTTTGAAGAACTAAAGCCAAACACTCAAATTTAATGTAGTGTGGCACCCCAATCTTCAAATGGCCATAAAGTTTTATTGGAAGCTTAGATTTTCTGAAGAAAGGACACTTTGGAAAGTAAGACAAAGTTATTCAAAATGAAGAAATATAGTCCATCATTTTAGAGGGTGTTTCGCATTTATCACCTACCCAAATGATGAGCTATAGTCTTATTTTGTTTCCCAACAAGGCATAATACATGGAGGTATGGGTTTTGTAGTGGCACCCATAATTTTTGCAGGTTAATTCAATGTATTTTAGGGTGGTTCAAGAAATATTTTGAGTTTCTTCCCTCTCTCCTTTCTCTCATTCTTCCTATATATTGTAAGGAGGGGAATTGTTCTAATGTTTGATAATTTTTATTTTCACCATCCCTTCTTTTCCTATCTGTAAGTGAATTTGTGGAGTCCAAACCCCCATTTAAGCCATAATGCAAGTTTGTGCCTCTTAGCCATTACAATGCACCGCATCGAATATGTGGAGTAATAGTATAAGTCTCGTGGATGAATTTCAACCCTCACTTGTGTCAATTATTTTCTCTCGATCTCTCATTGCAATATTTTTTATATGTGCATGGTTATTATATTACATGTTTAATGGTTTTTCTTTAATGGTTAGTGGATTTTGATTAGTGGATTGATCTTTGGTGTATTTTCATCCTTCTTAATCTGATTATGCTTTACATCTCCATGCATCCAACATTTCTTTTGGTGCATCACCTCTGTTATGTTAGGTTTAATTTCTTGTAATCTTCTTAACCATGTCTCCTTGGTAAGTTAGAGTATATTTTAGAGTAGATCCTCTACAATTTTGATGTGTGCATCATAATAATAGGAAGCCATCTTTCTCCATAGGGTTATCCAAATTGCAAATTCCCACACTTTGGGATAACTCTATGTTTGATGAATCACATTGAATTCCTTAATAATTAACTTAGGAGCAATCGGGGTGTTGCGATTTAACCATAATATTTATCATTGAATAGATGGATATCATGAAAATAATTTGTATGCTTTACAATGGAAAATCGATACCTTGAGCATTAGGGATTTATTTCATTTTCTATAGTAAGTGTTGATACATGTCCAACTCCAATTTATAAATCTCATTCACTTCCTAAATCTAATTGATCTATGTCTAATGAGCATCATTCCATCACTTTTAATTTACCTTCTTCCGTCATTCAATTCCTACCTATACAACCCACTCCAAGTAAGTAATCACCTCTCAAGGTCTATCTACCATCAAATCTTCATACTAAGTCTTCTACCGTGTCACCAACTCCTAAGAAACCTCCGCTAAAATGTTATACAACACCTCCTCTCAAGTATTCTACATCACTACCAAGTCACACAATGAAATCACCTCTTAAAATAAGTCCAACATCTACTTCGCTTAAGTATTCTATAACATCATTAATTTGACATAAGCTGCAACGAATCCTTTTATCAAAGAAACTACTCCATACATTGATCCCCTTAGAAACATTGTCCAGATATAAACTTATCTCATGCTTGAGGGGCACCATGTTTACTTCTCTCCCCCTCCTAGCATCGTCAAGTGTCTATCATTTCTACTCATAATATTTATGCTTTATACTTCATATTTCGAGCATCATTACATAGCTTAATACACGTTGTATTGTCACTACCCTATGATGAACTTTAGTTCCATGTTTGACTTTGGATTGGTGAGAGTTTTAATCTGAAATGAACCTCATCAAATTCACACTCTATATTTCATTGATATTTATTTCTATCACATATTTTAAAACCGTTTCCTATTCACGCACCCTTTTTCAATAGTTCATTCTTGATTTTTGAGGGGCCTTTAATAAATTAACCTCATCTCATAATCATCCACATTCACTTGGGGATAGACTACTGATATCACATTAACTTTACATTGTGTTCCATTCACACTCACACCATATTGGATACATTGGTTCCACTTATTCTTGTTTTCTTATACTCACATGTTATCATTTTCTTACTATGTTAGATGAATATCAAATATTTCATTACCTTTTCTATTTACACATGTGCGTTCACTTGTTATGTAGTTATAAATGTATTCTTTCTACATATCTTTACATACAACAATGATGCTTGGAAATGTACCTCTTAACATTCTAATCGAGAAGCTTGAGGCATCTCCATTTCTACTCTTACACACTATAGGTTCTTTTTATTTTATTTTATAATACTTCATGTTCTTACTAGAACATTATTTATCTATATATTCTTTGACGCTATTTATCATTCTAAAATACTAACACGTGCTTCATGTACAACATTTTCCTTGTAGAAACTATTTTACACTATGTTTTCTTATTACATTTTGTCGTCCCTTATCTTCTATTATATGCCATTGTTTTGTGGGGTATGCCCTATGTCTTATATGTTGTTGGCCGCTTCGACCCAGATTGTCTTGTGACATCATGAGTGATGTTCTATGGAACCCTCCTTTTGTAGTCTAATTTTTCTAAATTGTTGATTGTTTACATTTTCTTTTATAACATGTTTGTAAATTTTTCTACTAACACATGCATTTAGCCACTTTGTTTACATGTTCCTTGTTTTCTACCATTTACATTTCCTCCCCATTTTGGGTATCCATTTTATATCAACATTTATTCATCTCCTTTAGGTCACATCCTCCTATCGATGTCACATGTACCCAAAATGAGGGGGCATACATTGGAAAATCGATCACCCCATACAAGATCTTAGAGCTTTAGTGAATGCATGTACATTATAGGAAAAAAACAAACTTACAATAACATAATTTTCTAGAGTCTTACTTGTGGTCTCATTTCATCACAAACACTAGTATCTAGGTATAGACACTAGTTCCACGGGCTCTCCGATATTTCCCGGGTGCCTATAACTAAGGAACATTATAGTTATTTTCACATATCAACATAGTTGGTACAACGCTTCAAAGAGCAATTTTCATAAGTACATTGTCAATCCTCTAGTAATCACAATGTATTATATCTCATTGACTATTGGAATTGAACTAAAATAATATGGAACTAAACATGGATCACACAAGCTGAAATGGTGTATAAAATTTGGAAGCAATCATGCAGTATAGATTAAACCAAGACAATTCTCGCCAACACTCTTGCAATGGCATGAGATCACTTAAAAACTCACACTTGTTGTGATCTCACCCAAAAACATTGTACTTAGCATGATATCACCTAAAAACCCACTCTTGGCATGGGATCACCGAAAAAAGCACACTCTTTTACAATAATTCAAGACATTTATACCATTTTTACTCTTCACGGATCTAGTGTACACTTTCATCTGTAGACATTTTTTCACATTTTTACATACTTTTACATGTTTTTACAATTTTTTCATAACACATGACTTTAACTATTCTTTCTATCTTATTTTGTAGTTCCATCCTTAATACACAACAAGAAGAAAACCTACATCAAGCACAACAACCGTACAATATAGTACATTTCAACACTTGGGTTAGTTCCTCTTTCTTAGCTTCCATGCTTCATTTTTATCACATCACTCTTTCACTTTTATCCCTAGCATGCTTTCACCATCAATCTAAAAGAAAAAATGTACACAAATTCTAAACTACTTTATGTTATTGAGTATTTTTATTGCCAAATACTAGAACCCTCTGGTTTTCACAAGTGTGAATGATTGAGATCATGGTGTGACTGGATAACATGTGTACTATCTTCAAGTTGTGGAACTTGCTACTTGAGATAGACCTCTAGAGAAAACTGGTTCTTACTCCTAAACTACCTTACACAATCTACTCTAATGCAGGTAAAACTATCTAATCTTAATCAAATTTTCCAAGGGACCAAGGAGAGAGAGTGCATGAAAACAAATCCTACACTAAAGCGGTGATACACTAGAAAAGAAAAGTGTGAGAATAGTATCCAATGTGTGAAAAATAGAAGCAAAGTGCATACTAAAAGGGCTAATAATAGTTCTCCATAATCTAGTAACTTCATTCAAAACAATATTTCATGCACACACAATGATAATGAATCCGAAACAAGATAAAATAGACACAATATATTTGTAATAAGATTGGAGAGGCAAGAAGAATGCAAACAAACACAACAGGGGAAGACACATCCACAAACTTGTATCTATTGCTTCATTGATATGCACAGTTCAATTTATTACAAAATAAGGGCCTGGATAACCATGCAAGGAGTCCACTACAAGGGCCTATAGCACATTGTCTTGACAATACCAATTTTATAGATTTTTTCTAGAAAAAAATTATCTCCCTTTACAATGAGCCCAACCCTCCAATTTATAGAATTCTGAGGGGAGAGACAGAGATATGAAAATCCCTAAATCTATATCCACACCATTTGCAAGATGTCATAAATTGATTGAAATGATGGTATCTTACTCACAAAAGGCCCCCCATACTGTCGCATAACTTGGAGAATTGATAAATGTTTACACATGCTTCATTGAATGCATCCTAACTACCAAATAAAACACTTTTATGAACCTGGCCATGTTTTTAGAGAAAATTCCATCAAATTCTAGATTTCTTGATTTCTATAGATTAGATGTGGAGCGCCGATTCCAATAGTACCAATTTTGTATGTTTTCATTGAGAATTGCAAAATATATGGCATTCTGAGTGTAGGAAGTTATTTTGGGTTTGCTAAGGATTTCTGTCATTTAACAAGAATGAGCATTTGATTGATTGGAGCTAAAGATGATAATTGGAGCTCGGGTCAAAATTTTGATACTTTAAAGTTCGGAGGTCGGGCATTGACTTTTCCTTTGTATTGCGGCTATTTCAAGTTTTCGGAAATGCATGTCCGAGCCAGTACTTAGATTGTGTGAGATTCTTTTCTTTGAAAAACCCAATTCCTTATTCGCTATCCATATTTCAGATTTATGATTCCCCGTGCGTACAATGTCCTAACCATTCTAAACTAATTTCTTGAATTTTTCTAGGCCACACTCGATCTTCCTTGAAAATTGGAAAAGTCGGCCTATTTGATCCTGACCGTCTGGACACATTTCTCCACACCACCTGCAATGCAATGACTTGCAGTGATTTTGGGTTTTCGGGTCCCGACTCTCCTGTGGGTTACCCGGGACAATTTTTTTGATTTTTCTGCAATACACTAAAAGAATCCATTTTTTCAAATTTGTTCAAATTTTTCTAAATATTTGAATTTTTTTCCTTGGATGGGGAAGTTAGAGAAGAGCCAAAGGGACCCCCAAAACCTAATTTTTGGCCTCGCACCCATTATACTTGCTCAAGCCTTAAGAAATTATGCAATTTAACCAAATTACCTCAAGGGGAGAATTTTGGAAAACATTACCCTTTGAGATTTGGAATTTTCTCACATCGAGGATGATGCTATTATAAGGGGAGTGAAACATAGTGCCACCATTATATTAATAAAATTTAATTTAAAAAAGAAAGAGAAAGCTTTGGGGAAGGAACTAATTGGGATTGGTTGAAATGGTAGTGGGAATCGATGGAGGGCGGGTGAGTGTTGAAGGTTGAAGGGATGGGCTTTTGTAGTTGGGCACATGGGCTTCATGATTGCATGTAACTGTCATTTTCCTTCTATAATAATAAAATCACTTTAATTGATACTCGAAAAATTAATCATAGATAAACCCCGGGTGACCTTGTTAATTTAGCATTCTTTGGATGGTCAAGTAAGGAAAATTCTCATCGAAGGTGTTAGGTAGTGTATAGAAATCATGGGCTCCTTCATGGGAGAATCACATTGTTCCACCAATGTAACTAACAATTCTCCGACAAGATTAGTGTATATTTTCCCGATTAATCCACCTCGTGTCAAAATGCAAGCTCCATAACAAGGTATGGACATCCATAAATGCATAATGATAGAGGAATTTTGTTAGGTGTTGTAGTTGGAAGCACTCTGGTAGATATGTATGCAAAATATGGAAGCATGTACTTGGCATTTTCGACTAAATTCCTAAAATAAATGTGGCATGAAATGTAAAAATTGTAGGAAATTAAAGAATAATGAATAAGGTATAGGATATTTTTAGTTGTTGTAAATGCAAGCTCTCTAGTGGGTATGTGTGCAAAAGGTGGAAGTATGCACTTGGCATGTGAACTGTTCGACTAAATGCATGAATTGTGTCCTAATGGACTACAATGATAACATTATATGTACAAAATGGGTTTTATGATAAACTCCTTGGAAACTTTCAAGAAAATTCAATGCCATATTTCACAGACCTTTGTTGGCATCCTCCACCTCGTGCAAAAATGGAGGATTTAGAACAAGGAATTGACAGCCACCAAGTATAATGATTGATGCAAGAAATGTCCACAAAAATAGTCTCCACATTTGTCTTCATTTTTCACATACAAAAAAATGTAGTTAATCATATTGCACATAGTTATTTATCTCTTAATTGACATCTTTTTCAACTATCGATGAAGCAACACCCTTCATCTTATTTTGTACATGAACTATCTTAGATAACAACTTACTAGGACACTTAGCCATTACTTCGCTAAAATTGGCGCACCTTGCGATGGAAAAATAATAATAATAATAATTAATTAAATTCTATATGTGGGTCTTTTCCTCATGTTGACACATGGAGTGCGGTGGTAACACAAAAATATTTTGAAAGAGGAGGCCTTAGAAAAGAAATGGAGAAATCATAAAAGGCATCCAAAGACATGTCATCTCATGAAATGTGATGGTTGTAGGATCTACATAAATGGGTTGAAAAAGGATCATAAAACCATGAAATGTGTTTTAATATGTCTTCACCATGTAGTAATAAAATAATAGAAGAATCATCCTAATATCGGATATGATACCTTGATCCACTTCTTTGGTGAGGATGAGTTGGACCTTACAATCTCGACAACCATTTTAGACCCTTATAGCTTATGCGCGTTGTGCTTGTTCAAAGCCACTTTGACCAAGTCGTTGTCCCTCAGGAATGGTATCCTTAGCTTGTATTTTATAATTTTCATATAATTTTTTTCTTCATTACATTGAAATAGAAATAATAAAGTTCTTGATAAGTGTATGGTTGAGTATTTTAATTAGAATGTTAGTGTGAAACAATAAAAATCTACCTAGTCATCTATGCTACCTGTTCAAAAATTGACTATCAACCATGTTTTTACTAAAAAATTATACATGATAGACTCATGGTATCAAAATTACGTGCTCATGTCCATTTCTTTTGGGCAAAAGGTAGATGAGTTAACTAAAATGACCATTTTATCTTCATTGCGAAGTTAGAAAAATATTATTTCCAAAGACTTAAAAAAAAACACTTTGAGCCCCATAAAAGATATTTCAAGCATTGTATGGTTTCCATATTATGTACAAAGTGATGTCAAGCATAAAATAAACCTCATTCTACCATTTGTGTTCTATTCGTCACTCCTCTTGAAGCCCTGTTACCTCATTTTACACTTTTTGAAAGTTAAAATTGAAATGTTGAGTTTCATATCGGCTCATTGTTTAGACCATAAACAATGATATGCTTATCCACCTTCGTATACTTATAGTATTTTTACAAGAAAATTTCTTGGAACCTTCGGTTTGGGAAAATCCCATCCCTAGTTAGTTTTACAAAGGGGTTTTGTAGGTCTCTGGTCGATTTTTGACTAGGTCAAACTTGATCGATTATGACACATAGCTCAGTAAAACCATTCATTAGTTACAAACCATTTGCCACATCTTGAATTCATTAGAACCTTTGGATTCTCTATGTATACATGGACATGTAGGAGGTCGCTAGTCATGAATTTTCATATAAGAAGATAGTTTTTAAATGCACTTTCTTAGCCTACGAGGCAAAATAGGGCATTTTGCAACTAACAAGAAAATGTAAAAGAACGTTGTAAGACCCTAGTAAAGTAAGATAAATATCATGGAAAACTTGTTAATGCTTGTAAATAATTGTTTGAAACTCTATCTTTTGACTTCATTGTGTGAGATTTGACTTTTGGAAAAATGTTATTTCTCTCTCTTCCTTATCTCTTTCTCTCTCATCTCTTAGTTAAGGAATGAAATGAAATGAAATAAATATATTCCCTAAACCTCTCTTTTCATGTGTGTATTATTACTAAAATGTAAATGGAAAACAAATAACGTTAATTATGCTAGATCTAGGTGGATGTCATGCCAACCATTTATTGTTGATTTCATGCTCATATGGTTTCACATGATGCAAGTATGATGAGAAAATGGTGTGGAAGTGATTCATTGTACATCATTAGAATTTATGTATATTAATGGAAATAGTTTTTTATTATGTATCATTATGTTATAGTAAAGTTATTTATTGAAATTTTGTAATATGAACGAGATGCTAGTTTTAAGGGTGCTTTGGGAAATGCACATTAAACATAGGTGTTATTTTGGTTCAAATTTACATATGGTAAAAAGGGGGTTCAATATATATGTTAAGTTAAATTTTAGAGGTTTGTTCAAAATTTTGCAAAGTATTGAAGGTTTTATTAGTGAAGTTTTGTAACATTTTTAAGATGCTAGTGTTTAAGGGAAATGTTCATCTATATATGGGTGTTATTTTGATTCCAAGTTTTGTATTGTAAAAGTTGGATATTGTGTTAAGTGAAATTGAATTTAACCTCTTATAGTGCATTCTTGTTGTGAAATTTATGATGGAATCTCTAGAGTGTTGTGTTATTTAACTAGAAAATATAGAAAGAAAACCTAAATATAACAGTTAACCTTAGTTTAAAACTTGTGCATATCTACCCTTCTCGCATGATCCTTCTTAGCACAGAAGAAACTAAAACCTTATAATGAACTTAAATCTCTACACTTGATAACACCTTATAGCTTAAATAAAGATCCCAAGTTTGAGTTATCATCATAGTTTGTTTTCTTAGTGACATCGTCATGGTCTCAAGTTAGGAACGAAATGGTCCTATTTTATCTTGAGTATTTGGTTCCCTCATACGTTGGTAACTGTGTTTATAGTAAGGAGAATGTGTTCTCTTAAGATAATAATCCTTGGGAAACTAAAAATATGCATGGTGTAAAACCATCTTGGATCGACACTCATGTTGGGTTCTATGATTCAATACTTAGAGTTAATTATGAAATTTAACAACATTTTAATTTATTATTAGTTTGTTAAAATGTAACCATAAGATGATGTGTTTGGGAAAAAGTGAAATTTAGATCTTTATCATTACATGTTTACACCATCTTGTGGTGAGAAACAAGGATCCACATTGTTTAAATTCTAATGTAAACCATAACCCTTTAAATGATGAAATATTCGATTATGTCCTCCCACCTGTCCTATTTGTAATGAATGTATGATGTAAAACCATGTTCGGACACGAACCCCGAGGATAAAGACTAGTATTATCTTTATTATACCAATGTACCTATCAATAAATGAGTTACACGACAAATTTTTAATAGGAAATTGAATGAAACCATTTTAAGATGAATTAAAATGATTCAACTGGATCTGATATTTTAGTTACCTACACATGAGAATACTGAGTGTGAATTCCCTATTAACCCTTCTCATTTAGTGTGTCATCTTGCCAAGAAATATTGAATGTACCTAGAGTAACAAGATGATTTTGGAGATAAGGGTGTTCAATCACTCTAGTTGTGACCTTAGTAAGGTGTGTAAAATTTATAATCTAATGTCTCCAGTAACACACACTGATCCTTAATTTCCAGAATCTAATTTTTTTGAGTGTGAAATCATATTCCTTAGGATCTTGATGACTAAGCATTTAAATGAAGAAGATATGATACACAGTTAGTTGTAATTACTTAAATCATGAATCAAGTATCTTTAGTAGTTAAATTCTAATAACGCTTATTTCACTAAACCGTGACTTATTCTAGTCCCAATAGCTAAAAATATTCTCAATATCCGAATCCAATACTATTTTTTTAGATTCCAAAATGTCAAATATTGGAATCCAAAATCACATATATTGGAATCCAAAATCACATATATTTGAATTATATGTAATCAAAAGCCCCATATATCAGAATCTAGAAAAATCAAATATTGGAATCCAATATATGGGCTAGCATTCATTGGGCATTATTTATGCTATGTTATAAGGGATAGAATCCGCTGGGCATTATTTATGCTATGTTATAATGGCTATTGTTCATTGAGCATTGTTGATTGTATGTTATAAGGGCTAGCATCATTTGTGCATTATTTATTATATAGTATAAGGACTAGCATCCACTAGGCATTATTAATGCTATGTTATAAGTGATAACATCCGGGAATTGTTTATCCTATGTTATAAGGGCTATAATATTCCAACCATTAATTAAACCATATTATAAGGGCTAGTGGCCACGACCATTATTTATGCTATGTTATTTATGCTATGTTATATGGTCTAGCTGACACTAGGCATTATTTATGACATGTTATGTATAGAACATGTTTTTTATTTATAAAGGATAGCAAAAATATTCTCTTTTCCTTCAATCGTCACAACAAAGGACATAATGTAGTGTTAAATTTCATGTATATTTAGTCATCTTTTGTCATTTTTATACATGCTACTGGGCCGCATTAGGCTAATGAATTTCAAGAGATGTGATACACTCATAGGTTAGTTTATTATGATGTGATTGAACCCTGTTAGGAAATAAGAGATAAAATATGTGGAATAATCTCTTAAAGAATCACAATAGTAGAAACTAATATGCAGAAAATATTACAGATCTCAAATAAAAGTGCAGAACAAATAACACAACACAGAGAGACAATATTTAATGTGGTTCACCCAATTTGGGCTACGTCCACCAAGAATCACTTGCTCAGATTTTATTACAAGCCTTCACTCTCTCAATACAATACCCAGATCCGTTTGGAGCTATGCTCAACAAACTCTATAGAATTTAAACCCGAATTCAAAACACATCTGTAATACATTTGCTTGTTCATATATCATATGCATAAGACCATATAAATAGACAATTGCTTAAGTAGTTTTACAAAACCATGGGTATCAAAACAATGGGGAAAACGAAACTGTCCCATAAACCTATGGGTAACCGAAGAGGCGGTTTTACAAAACAATGGGTACCGAAAAAACATGGGCCCAAAAACAGCCCATAACGGTTACCCATTACCCATGGGTTAATAAACCACCCATGAAAATTTGCTTCGGGGGCTTTGCCCCGAACCCCCCTGACCCGCTCACCGGCGAGTGGGACCGCCATAAAATACCCGAGTGTAACACATAGAAGGTGTACCACACTCTAACATGAAAATAGGCTCCACAAACATAACAATCTCCCACTTGGAGATTGATTTCCACTGAGCAAGCTTCTCAACCCTTCACTGTCATCCACGAAGGCCAACCAAAGTTGAACATAGCTTTAGTTTATCCCTTGTGACCACCTTGGTCATCATGTCTGCAAGATTTTGACTGGTATGAATCTTCTCCAACTTCAACTTATCTTCCTCCAAAGTTGTCATGATGAAGTGATATCTCAACTGTATATGCTTCATCCTAGAGTGGAAAGCAGAGTTCTTAGCTAGGTGTATAGCACTCTGACTATCACTATGTAGCTTACATTCTTCCTGCTTATGCCCTAATTCCTCAAGCAATTGTTGTAACCAAATCATCTCTTTGCTTGCCTCTGTGGCAGCAACATACTCAGCCTCCGTGGTTGACAAAGCCACCACACGTAGTCATGAAATCCAACTCACTGCTCTCCCACCTATAGTGTAAATATAACCTATCGTGCTCCTCCTACTGTCAACATCTCCAGCCATATCTGAATCTACATAACCACGTAAAGTGGTGTCTGATCCACTATAGCACAAAACTGTCCCCATGGTCCCTCTCAAATACCGAAGGATCCACTTTACTGCTTGCCAATGCTCTTTACGGATCACTTATAAATCTACTCACACGACTCCCCTTTGCATGGGCAATATCAGGCCTAGTGCACACCATAGCATACATCAAACTGCCAACTGCTGATGAGTAAGGTACCTTGGACATCTGGTTTCTTTCCTGCTCTATCATGGGACACTGCTCCTTTGATAACTTGAAATGGCCTGCCAAAGGAGTCCCAACCGGTTTAGCATCCTACATGTTAAACCTATCCAATACCTTCTTAATGTACTCTTCCTGAGATAAAGTCAACTTCCGTTCCTTCCTATCCCAAGTTATCCTCATACCAAGGATTTGTCTGGCTGCCCCAAATCCTTCATGTCAAAGGATTCACTTAGTCAATTTTATTTCTTGAGTACTTTTATTTCCTGCATGTTTTTACCTGCAACCAGCATGTCATCAACATACAAACACAGGATAATATAACTTCCATCCTCAAATTTCTTTGTATACACACAATGGTCAGAATGACATCTGATATAACCTTGCTCCATCATGAAGCTATCAAACTTCTTATACCATTGACATGGAGCTTGTTTCAGGCCATACAAGCTCTTCTTCAGTTTGCACACCATCTCCTCTTTACCTTTGACCTCATATCCCTCTGGTTGCTGCATATATAGTTCCTCCTCCAAATCACCATGGAGAAATGTAGTCTTTACATCAAGCTGTTCTAAGTGTAAGTCTTCTACTGCAACTATTCCTAGAATAGTTCTAATAGAAGTCATTTTTACTACAGGAGAAAAAATCTCATCAAAATCTATACCTTGTTTCTGTGCAAACCCCTTGACCACCAACCGGGCCTTATATCTTTTCTTTCCTCCTTCATCTTTAACTCTATACACCCACTTGTTCTACAATGCTCTTTTGCCTTCCAGTAGCTTCACCAAATCCCAAGTCTGGTTCTCCATGAGAGACTTATGCTCCTCATCCATGGCTTGCTCCCACTTCTTACTGGCATCTACCTACATTGCTTCATCAAAGCTCTCTGGCTCTCCACTATCAGTGAGTAATAAATAATAAAGAGAAGGAGAAAAACGTTCAGGTTCTTTTCTTACCCTAGAATACCTCCTCACTATAGGAGTTTGGGGTTCCTGTTGAGTAGGTTCCTGAACTGATTCATGGGTCACTTTCCCATCCGGAAGATCCTCTACCACTACATATTCTTTCTTGGATTCTTCCCTATTTTCCTGCAACTGTTGCTTATACATGACTTTCTCATTAAAGACCACATCCCTAGACCGAATGATTTTCTTGTCTTTAATACTCCAACATTTAAATCCAAAGTCATCACCACCATAACCAATAAAAGTGCATTGTGCTGATTTAGCCTCTAGCTTGGTCCTATCATCCTTGTCAATATGAACAAACACCTCACATCCAAAGACTCTAAGAAATGAGTAATCAACTTTCTTACCATACCAAGCCTCCTCAGGTATGCCTCCATTTAAGGCACTTGAGGGTCCTCATTTATCATGTACACAATTTGTGCTTCACCGCTTCTACCCAAAAAGAAAGAGGCGGTCTTGCATGTAACCTCATGCTCCTAGCACGTTCCATTATTTCTGTTCATCCTTTACGATACCCCATTCTACCTGCATGGAGTTCTGGAACCTGTCTTTTTTCCTGTGGATTCCATTCTTAGAAAAGTAATCATTAAATTCATTTATGTAATACTCCCCTCCATTATCTGACCTGAGACATTTTAGCTTAAGACCTATTTCATTCTCTACCAAGGCTTTCCATTTAACAAAAGTGTCAAATGCATCAGATTTATTTCTAATACAATAAACCCAAACTTTCCTTGTTGTATCATCAATAAAAGTAACATAATAACTTGAACCCCAAGAGATGATACGAGCTAGCCCCACACATCGAGAATGCACCAACTCTAACTTACTCTCTTTCTTTGTAGGTCTAACCTTGAGAAAACTTACTCGCTTTTGTTTCCCATATATGCAGTTCTCACAGAAATCCAAACATGTTTCTATATATCCAGGCAAATTCTTCTTTATGATGTCCATGCCCTTATGGCTCATATGACCAAGCCTATAGTGCTATAATGTTGTATCTGCATCTGAAGCCACAAGATTACAATCATTAGTACTATCAGTGGTTAAATACAAGGTTCCAACCTTCTTACCTCTTGCCACCACAAGAGCACCCTTGGTAACCTTCCAAGAGTTAGCTGTAAATATCACAGTACAACCATCACTTCCCAATTGCCCCGCCGATATCAAATTTCTCCTTAATGTAGGCACATGTCTGACATCCTTCAATAGCCATGTATTCCCATTCTGCATCTTAACCTGAACAGAACCTTTTCCAACTATACTGCAAGGCTCATCATCACCAAGAAAAACATGCCCAAAATCCCCTTGAACATAATCAACAAAATAATGCCTATGTGGAGTAGCATGAAAAGAAGCCCCTGAATCTAAAACCCAAGATTTAGTAATATTATGCAAAGAAAGAATCAAAGCATCCTGGCATACATTACCCAATGCCACATTTGCCTCCTTGTTTTCTTCCTGTTGTTTCTTCTTATCCCGAAGCTCCCAACAATCCTTCTTTGCATGCCCAGGCTTTCCACAATTCCAGCATACAATCTTGTTCTTGGATTTTGACCTTGCCCAATCTTTTGATTTTCCACGGTTTCCTCTATTCTTCTGTCTCCCTCTAGTTTCCATTGTCAAAGCATTCCCTGAAGTAGAAGATTACTGGAGCTTTTTCTTCACATTTCCTCACTTAGAATCACCCCTACAACATCCTCAAACTTCAACTTCAAGTTAGCTAGAACCGAGTTGCTTACCGCCATTACTAGGCTATTCCAACTCTCAGGTAAAGAGCACAAAATTAATAAAGCCCTAACTTCATCAAATTCTATTATAACTGAAGCTAGCATATTCACAACCATATTAAAATCATTTAAATGATCTGCTACTGAACTATTCTCGGACATCTTCATGTTAAACAACTTTTTCATTAAAAATATCTTGTTAGTTAGAGGCGAGAGGGTTTTTCATACAACTTCCCTAATGCATCCATTAGATCTTTTGTAGTCTTTTCCTTAGAAACATTAAATAATACCGAAGATGCAAGACACAACTAGATCGTTCCAAGTGCCTTTCGATCCAACAAATCCTATTTTGCATCTGTCATACTCGAGGGTTTGTTCACCTTCTTAGACAATGGAGTATAAAGATCCTTCTGATAAAGGTAATCTTCCATCTGCATCTTCCAAAGACTGAAATTCTACCCGTTGAATTTATCAACCCTAGATCTTCCTTCATTTGCCATAGCTCCCACTCAAGCTAGAAACCTTCCCCTGGGATTCAACGCTTGAGCAAACCAAACCAGCTCGATAGCAATTGTTAGGAAATAAGAGATAAAATATGGGGAATAATCTCTTACTAATCGCATGTAGAAACTAATATGCAGAAAATATTACAGATCTCAAATAAAAGTGTAGAATAAATAACACAACACAGAGAGACAATATTTAACATGGTTCACCCAATTTGGGCTACGTCCACCAAGAATCACTTGCTCAGATTTTATTACAAGCCTTCACTCTCTCAATACAATACCCAAATCTGTTTGGAGCTATGCTCAACAAACTCTACATAATTCAAACCCGAATTCAAAACACATCTGTAATACATTTGCTTGTCCATCTATCATATGCATAAGACCATATAAATAGACAATTGCTTAAGTAGTTTTACAAAACCATGGGTATCAAAACCATGGGGAAAAACAAAACTGTCCCATAAACCTATGGGTAACCGAAGAGGCGGTTTTACAAAACAATGGGTACCGAAAAAACATGGGCCCAAAAACAGCCCATAACGGTACCCATTACCCATGGGTTAATAAACCACCCGTGAAAATTTTCTTGGGGCTTCGCCCCGAACCCCTAACTCGCTCACCGGCGAGTGGGACCGTGTAAAAATACCCGAGTGTAACATATAGAAGGTGTCCCACACTCTAACATGAAAATAGGCTCCACAAACATAACAAACCTCACTATAACTAGAAAATGATTGAATATATTCCAAATAAACTAGCAGAGTCGTCAATCCAAAATATGAGAATATAATTAAATGTATGTATCTTTTGCATATTTTAGTATGACTTAATTTTATTTGTTAGATATTTCGCATTGCGACTTAATTTTAAAAGATAGTTCTTTTATTATGAAATCATTATTATTGGGGGAGCCATAATATAACTCAAATAATAGGTACATATTTTTCATGTCATAATCCTATAAGAATCATATATCTAAAACCAACACTACTCGCCATAGAGAAAAAAATAAATAATAATTGACTTTACAGTACTTGCTTCTTTCACATGATTTCATAAGAAACATGTTAGAGACAAAGAGAGTTTGGTCTACATTGAAGAAATTTTAAAATAAATGTGAGATAAACTCTTTATGTTAAGCATAAATAAGTAAAATAATCCATAGAAAGAAGGAAAGAATCTTACTTTAAAGATTTCTTTGCTTCAATTTTAAAAATGAAATTGTTTGCCTTAGAGTGGACCATTCCACTCAAAGAGTAAGATTATTATTTTTACATTATGTAAAATAGGGTTGAGGGGACCCTATCATGTACATAAAAAGATCCCAAATAGAGAAGAGATTCAATACCGAAACATACAAAAATATAGTCTCATCCAAAAAGAATAAAAACTAATAGCCGATAATAGATTAATAACAATAAAAACACAAACCTAACATCAAGCACTACTTTTTTCATTTTCTTAAAGTTGGCAACCAGAGTGTCCCATTCCCTATCCATTGATTCAATGTTAGTGCCCAGAGTGGTTACATTAGCTTCAGATAGTTCCATTTTCCTCTTCTTTGATGTCTAAGATTTTGAACTTGTAAAGTGCACTTGATAGTGAGAAAACTTTACTCAGTGAATTTTTGAAGCATAGCCTTAAGATGATCCAAATCACTATTTGAAATCTTAAAATTTTCTTGTAGAACCTTCATATTGCTACCCTTTATGACTTGAGCCACATACTCAACTTTCATCTTCATTGCATGCCAATCATTGGGGATAAACTGGATAGTGATTTTAGTAAGTGAGTGTCACATTTCACGTTTTCAAGGTTTGCAACCAATTTAGAAAGATCAACTCCCTCTTCGACAATACCTTTTCAAATGCTTCTATTTGGGTCTTTCTTTGGGTGTCAAATGAAACCTACCTCCTTTGTTAACTCAGTTCCCCTTTTTAAGCCTTCTTAAAAGCCATCACCTTCACGTTTTCTTATTTTCGGTCTTCGAGGCATGTACTACTTCAACTTCAACCACATTTTGATCATCCCCTACACTCAAATCTAGGTATTCTCTAGACTCCTCATTGTCAGAATTAGTTTAATCTTCCACAACATAATATTCAAGGGCTTTTGATACTACAATATCCCCTTTAACCATATTATCCATATAAAGGATATATCTTTTCACAATGGCCATAATAAAACCCGATGTAGGGGAATATTGATTTTTCCTTTTTGTAGTGGTCCAGGGTAGCACATAGAGAATGAAGTATATAGTATGGAAAACTAAAACTATTCATGTGTATGAGGAAATTGAGCATGGGAAGATGGTAATAATAGATACATTTGTGGTGTCCCTATAGAGTGACAAACTTGATTATGTTAAGGGCCACTTCATTGAATGAGGGAGGTAACAAATTCCTAAGAAATACCACAAAATGAGGGGTGATTTTTTTCTTACCTCACAGAAATAACTTCATTTCATCTAATAGATCCTTTCGGGTTTTTATACTTCATGTACTTCCGTGGGAATTCCCATAACATAAGCCACTATGTTTAGTTATAATTCAATATTTACTCGCCATAGCATGACATTTCCCCCATCCATTTCTTGGCTGGCTGCCATGCCAATCTGAAATCCTTATTGAGCTGCTCATTGTATGCCTAAAGAATATTAAAGAAAGGGGAAAATCCAATTCGGTCGAACACCTCCATAGCCTCAGATTTATCATCATTGGGATCCCAAGGGTTAGTGCTAACCAAATATTCCCCCATATTCCTATTAAAAACCAAACTATCATGAAGAAAAACTCATTGTTTAGTGCTACACAGACCCAACCACACAATTACAATACCAATACTCTAAGTAACAACATAAATACTAGATTCCTAGAGAGGATTAAATTCACATTAACAACTCCTTGGCCTTAATAGAGGAATAAACCTAATTTCCAAGATAGGAATAAACCCATATTACAACATAGTTGGAAAAGGTTTAACATTCTGTTCAAGTTAAGATGCAGAATGGGAATACTTGGCTATTGAAGGATGTCAGACATGTGCCTACATTAAGATGAAATTTGATATCGGTAGGGTAGTTGGGAAGTGATGGTTGTATTGTGATATTTACAGTGGACTCTTGGAAGGTTACTAAGGGTGCTCTTGTGGTGGCAAGAGGTAAGAAGGTTGGAACCTTGTATTTAACCACTTATAGCACTAATGTTTGTAATCTTATGGCTTCAGAAGTAGATACAACATTATGGCACTATAGGCTCAGTCATATGAGCCATAAGGGCATGGAGATCATAAAGAAGGATTTTCCTGGATATACAGAAACAGGTTTGGAGTTCTGTGAGGACTGCATATATGGGAAACATAAGCGAGTAAGGTTTCTCAAGGTTGGACCTACAAAGAAAGAGAGTAAGTTAGAGCTGGTGCATTCGATATGTGAGGGCGGCCACTGTATCATCTCTTGGGGGTTCAAGTTATTATGTTACTTTTATTGATGATGCAACAAGGAAAGTTTGGGTTTATTGTATTAGAAACAAATCTGATGTATTTGACACTTTTGTTAAATGGAAAGCCTTGGTAGAGAATGAAACAGGTCTTAAGCTAAAATGTCTCAGGTCAGATAATGGAGGGGAGTATTGCAGCAATGAATTTGATGATTATTGTTCTAAGAATGGAATCCGTAGGCAAAAGATGGTTCCAGGAACTCCGCAGCAGAATGGGGTATCAGAAAGGATGAATAGAACAATAATGGAACGTGTTAGGAGCATGAGGTTACATGTAGGACTGCCTCTTTCTTTTTAGGTAGAAGCGGTGAGCACAATGTGTACTTGATAAACAGAGGACCCTCAAGTGCCTTGGATGGAGGCATACTTGAGGAGGCTTGGTATGGTAAGAAAGTTGATTATTCATTTCTTAGAGTCTTTGGATGTGAGGTGTTTGTTCACATAGACAAGGATGATAGGACTAAGCTAGAGGCTAAATCAAAAAAATGTACTTTCATTGGTTATGGTGGCGATGACTTTGGATATAAATGTTGGAGTATTAAGGACAAGAAAATCATTCGATCTAGGGATGTGGTCTTTAATGAGAAAGTCATGTATAAGCAGCAGTTACAGGAAAACAGGGAAGAATCCAAGAAAGAATATGCAGTGGTAGAGGATCTTTTGGATGGGAAAGTGACACATGAATTAGTTCAAGAACCCCTCAATAGGAACCTCAAACTCCTATATTGAGGAGGTCTTCTAGGGTAAGAAGAGAACTTGAATGTTTTTCTCCTTCTCTTTATTATTTATTACTCACTGATAGTGGAGAACCAGATAGCTTTGATGAAGCAATACAGGTAGATGCCAGGAAGAAGTGGGAGCAAGCCATGGATGAGGAGCACCAGGCTCTCATGGAGAACCAGACATGGGATTTGGTAAAGCTACCCGAAGGAAAAATAGCATTACAGAACAAGTGGGTGTTTAGAGTCAAAGAGGAAGAATGAGGTAAGAAAAGATACAAGGCCCGGTTGGTGGTCAAGGGGTTTGCACTGAAAAAAGGTATAGATTTTGATGAGATTTTTTCTCCTGTAGTAAAAATGACTTCTATTAGAACTATTCTAGGAATCATTGCAGTAGAACACTTGCACTTAGAACAGCTTGATGTAAAGACTGGATTTCTCCATGGTGATTTGGAGGAGGAACTATATATGCAGCAACAACTGACGAATATGAGGTCAAAGGTAAAGAGGAGATGGTGTGCAAACTGAAGAAGAGCTTGTATGGACTGAAACAAGCTCCATGTCAATGGTATAAGAAGTTTGATAGCTTCATGATGGGGCAAGGTTATATCATATGTCATTCTGACCATTGTGTGTATACAAAGAAATTTGAGGATGGAAGTTATATTATCCTATTTTTATATGTTGATGACATGTTGGTTGCAAGTAAAAACATGTAGGAAATAAAAGTACTCAAGAAGCAGCTAAGTGAATCCTTTACTATGAAGGATTTGGGTGCAGCCAAAAAAATCCTTAGTATGAGGATATCTCGGCATAGGAAGGAGCAGAAGTGACTTTATCTTAGGAAGAGTACATTAAGAAAGTCTTGAAGAGATTTAATATGCAAGATGCTAAAGCTGGTTGGGACTCCTTCGGTAGGCCATATCAAGTTATCAAAGGAGCAAAGTGTCCCAAGATAGAGTAGGAGAGAAAACAAATGTCCAAGATACCCTTCTCATCAGCTAGTTGGTAGTTTGATGTATGCCATGATGTGCACTAGGCCTTATATTGCCCATGCAATGGGAGCGGTGAGTAGATTTATGAGTGATCCATGTAGAGATCACTAGCAGGCAATAAAGTGGATCCTTCAGTATTTGCGAGGGACCATGGGGATAGTTTTGTGCTATAGTGGATCAAGCACCATTTTTTGTTGTTATGTAGATTCAGATATGGCTGGAGATGTAGACAGCAGGAGGAGCACAACAGGTTATGTTTACACTGTAGGTGGAACAACAATAAGCTAGATTTCACGACTATAGAAGTTGGTGGCTTTGTCAACCATGGAGGCTGAGTATGTTGCTGCCACAGAGGAAAGAAAGGAAATGATTTGGTTACAACAATTACTTGAGGAGTTGGGGCATAAGCAAGAGGAAGGAAAGTTGCATAGTGATAGTCAGAGTGCTATACACCTAGCTAAGAACTCTGCTTTCCACTCTAGGACAAAGCATATACAGTTAAGGTACCATTTCATCAGGACAACTTTGGAGGAAGAGAATTTGAAGTTGGAGAAGATTCATACTAGTCAGAATCCTATAGACATGATGACCAAGGTGGTCACAAGGGAAAAACTGAAGTTGTGTTCAGCTTTGGTTGGTCTTCACAGAAACTAGTGAAGGGTTGAGAAGCTTTCTCAAAGGAAAACTAGTCTCCAAGTGGGAGATTGTTAGGTTATGGATCCTGTTTTCATGTGTGAAAGTGTTGAAGACTGTACACTAAGAGTACTGTACACTTTTCATGTAAATTTTTTTTAGGCGTAAAATTTTTTGGCCACGAAAAATGCACCCAACATATCGGGAAACATGCTCTTCTCATATGGGCGTGTTTTTGGACCCATAGGTTTATGGGATGGGTTTTTCCCATGGTTTTGATACCCACATTTTTGTAAAACTTCTTAAGAAGTTGTCTATTTATATGGTCTTATGCATATAACAAAAATGTATTCTAGATGTGTTTTGAATTCGGGTGTGAATTTCAGAGAGTTTGTTGAGCATAGCTCAAACGGATCTGGGTATTATATTGAGAGAGTGGAGGCTTGTAATAAAATCTAAGAAAGTGATTCTTGGTGGATGTAGCCCAAATTGGGTGAACCATGTTAAATACTATCTCTTTGTGTTGCGTTATTTTATTCTGCAATTTTATTTGAGATCTGTAATAATTTCTGCATATTAGTTTCTATTGTTGCAATTTTGTGAGGGATTATTCCGCATATTTTATCTCTTTTTTCCTAATAGTTAACTATATTATAAATTTCCTAAAGATAATCACACATATTATACATATAAACATTATTAAGTTGGTCAAGAACATTATACGAAACTTATTTTCAAATGAATTGAGGGAGAAAATACATACAAGTATCCCATGTTTTGATTGATGAAAGGATACATAAAAAATAAAAATTGAGTATGAAATATAGTGAGGCCAACATGTAATGTGAATAATCAAGCTGCGCAACAAACATATTGTCATGAATACAAAAAAATGGAAATGATAAAGAAACCATAGGGTTCCACCAAGCCAAATGTTACTATAATCTTGATAAATTCAAAGGACATTCCAACAACAAAATTCAAGTACTCCACAAGATCAGGAAAGGGTGAGATAGGTTTTGTGAGTGCGACTAGGTCTAGGGATGGCACGGTGAAGATAGACGGCTCATCAGGTCGACAAGTGCTTTGACAGAGTCTAAAAATTGAAGTACGACTAGAATTTTCAATTCTAGGGAATCAGAAATCCTTATGTAAACCCAAAAATGTGATGGAGAAGGATTAAGCCTTGTGAAGAAACAAGGAAGACTTCTACTAGATCTTCAACCAAATGCACAAAATGGTCTTAGTAAATGAAATGGGATGCGACCGCTATGACCACTGCTTTATCTGCACACATCACAAGGTAATTGAACATGAATATGCCTACAATATCAAAGTTTACATGAGTTGTTTTGGTCTCTCTGGAGATACTCCACACCAAGGATCTTCACAACCGTAGTCATAACATCTTTAGATTCTATGCGGAATAAATTACGAAGATGACTATAAGACACAATAGAAATGAATTTCGTTTCCCACTTATTGTTGCACAAGAGGATGAAAGGAACATAGGTAGATTGCATGAGGGTAAGGGGAAAAATAAAACCAAAATGTGATAAAATGAGTGAGGATAGGTGAAACCACAACCCAATTAAATAGTCGCTTGACTCATGTGAGGAAGGTCGACACAATAAAAATGGATGGAGTCATCAACATTTTCCCATGCATTGGCTAGATTATTTGATGAAAATGCTATTATATTATATTAAATGCAACATGATAACGAATTCTCTCAACAAAATAAATGGTTCATATGAAAGCAAGCCCCAAAGCTACAAGCACACTAGGAAAAAATAGAAAAACAAAAAAAAAAAAACTATACAGGGTCTGAAGAACACAAAAACAAAGGCTAGATTATGAATAAAGGTTACCCTTGATTTATAAAAACACATTATAAAAATCACATTACTTGAGACAATCACACACATTATACATAAAGGTTTTATCAATTAAATCTACCGCACCACCCTTGGATCCGGCTAGGATGGACAACGCATATCTCGCGATTTTGAATCATTGGCATTGTATCTCGGAGGGTGGGGGCACTCCAAGAGGATTTCTTCTAAGGAGATGCCTATAAATTTCACTTGAGGGTTCTTGGTTGGCAACAACGTCAAAATTTCACCACTTGTGGTTCTATAGGGTGTAAATTTTAAGGCATTCTTTGTCCAGCTTTATGAATGCATGTGGTACTCATGTGAACCACCTTCTGGTTGTGCTCATTGAACTTATATTCCATGATATTATTCACAGCATTTTCTTCTGGCCCAATGATATTTTGTGGTGGCTAATGAAATTCCAAGTTTTCATTATCCTCCTCTTTAAGCTCTCCCCATCAAACTTTGTCCGACGCCATAAATGTTTCTATTTTATATTGGCTAGCAGCCACTAGGCTTTATTTGTTGCTTTAGAATAACATTTTTAACAATTTTAAAATTTCATTAACATTATGTTTTAAAATGTATAACCCATTCATGCAAAGAGTGCAATATGTAACGCTTGTCTAATTCTTCTTAATCATAATCTAGCATGTGTGTGGGGCATTTGTGTGTATCACTATTCTCTTATTCAATATCCCCACATCTTACTCTATTAGATGTAATAAATTTCATCCCTAGCTCAAGAAAAGAGCAACGTAGTGAAATCCTCATTCGTCTAGGAAAACTTATCATTGGTTTGTGGAAACTCAAATCATTTGCTATCACAAGTAAAACCATACAAATAAAAATAAAAATACTTATCCTCACATAAACTCCTTGTCAAGGGCAAACAATGCATCTCCACTAGATATAAGCTTAAGGTTTTATTTTCCAATAAATTTTTAAAATTTGGTTTAATCCCCGCTAATCTAACAAAGCATCAAGTACCGAATAACAAAGAATAACAATTGATAAAAAGACATTCTCTTATGAGACCATGTTTCTTAGGAGAAAAACATCATTCGTATCATCATTTACGTTAAAGTTGGTGGTAGACATCAAAAAATACAAAATGTCAACATCTTGCATTTTTTAAGGGATAAAATAAATAGAATACAAATCATCTAGAAATTAAACATCCATAATAAACATCCAAAGTAAACATAAACTATAAATTACTATTACTACCATAAGGGTGGAATGGAAACATCAATAAGGGATATGAGGGAGTAACATGAGGGAAACTAAATGAAGGGGGCATATGTTAAAGAAGAAATAAGGGTAGTGTCATGCTCGTTGAAATTATATTCCACGATCTTCCTCATTTTGTTTTTATCGGCCCAATTCTATTCGACAGAGCTGGTTAAAATATAGGTCTTTGTTATCATCCTCTTTAAGGTCTCCCCATCACACTTTTTTAGATGCCATGAATGTTTCTATGTTATATTGGATAGCGTCCACTAGGAAATAAAAATAAATATTTTAAATTTTTTTATTCCCTATAGATATGCCAATTCATGAAGTACTTGAACCACATAAAATAACACTTGATAGTACAAGACACTCTCTTATGAAAACATGTTTCTTATCAAAACAAAGAAAGCAACTCAAATCCTTTGTATCATCATTTACATTAAAGTCGGTGGAAAATGTTAAACAATACATAACTTCAACATCTCTCATTGTCTTGGGGGTAAAAAAGTAGAATACAAATACTCTAGGAAAATACCATAGGAGTGGCCCATTTGACTCGAGAATAAGATTATCATAACCATAACAACTAAGCTTTTGATAGCTCTATGTTCATCCTCCTTGTTGAAAAAATTAAAAAAACCAAAAATCCCTCCTAACCCTCATCTTCTAATCCATGGCTGAGTAGACATGCATGATGTGTTCAAAATGTCATTAAGATTAACATATAAAGAATTGGTAAAAATCATATTATAATTTCGGGGAAGCGTCGATGGATCTGCAATTCAATAAGCATAAAATGTTTCTATTTTATACTTTCTAGTGGCCACTAGAATTATTTATTACTTGTGAATAAGGTTATTATCAATTTCAAAATGTTTTTAAGATTAAACCATGCATAACTGAAAATTTTTTTATTTTATTTTTCCGAGAATCCAACATTGGTGTGAGAAACAAAATTTTAAGAACTTGAAGGTAGTTACTTTATTCCTTTGAAATGCATAATAAATTGTTGGAATTGGAACAAAAGCACATAATTCAAATGCCAATTTTCTGTTTGAACATTTTCAATGATCTATACATGTTTTTGTGCTCTCTTGTAAGTTTCAATGATGTACATAATTGACTATAGATTTTCAAATCAGTCTTATAGTTTCCATAAAATATCCCATATGTTGGGGTTGTGAGAGTGATTTATTCTTTGACCTCATGCAACAAGAATCTTGCATCATCAATCAAAATTATATTGTTATAAATACCATAATGAAGACCAGAATGTAGTTTCAAAATATTTTGATGTAGTACTTATCAAGTCACCACTAAACTCTCCTTCAAAGTATTATCTAGTCCCAAATCTAAAATCTGGAACCATATTATGAGGTATTTTATCAGCAATACCAGAAATACCAAACAACAAACCTTCAATTTGCCAAAACTAGTAATTTCTAAGGCTTCCTAATAGGATCTATTAAAAATGCAGAATAAATGTAAGCTTCCAAAAGTGATTAAAAATAAGGCATCAAATTATTTAATAAAAACTCAAAAGAAACTTATAAAACTATAATATCATCTCAATCACGGTGAAGATATAAAAGCTGTGTAATTATTAATTTGTAATGTCAACATGTAAAATAAAAAGTGACCATATGATTTATACAAATGAATATCATTGTAAAATAAATTCAAATAATTAATAGTTCTATGTTTTATGTTTGCTGAAAATTTTGAATGCCCTCCACAACACTCAAACCCTAACATAATATCTATGATATGTTTATGTACAAATTGGTCATAAACTACATATCTTTGAAGCAATTTTCTTAATTAGATTTCTTCCCAAACATAAAATTTTTCTGAGGGTTTCCCTTTACGCCTATTGTAATACACAATTTGTTTGTAAGGTTTAAAATAATACCATCTCTACTCCAAATCTTTTGGAGATCCTTTTCTATTATTTCATCTTCAACACAACAATATTGTTTACCCAAACTAATAAATGTGTTGAATTCAAATGAAATTTTTTTATCAAATCCTAAATAATATTTTCAACTTCGGTGCAAGAGAGATAGCTAGACCAAAATCCCACATCACATTTTGCTACAAGTTTCTTTAAAAATTCCTTGATCCTACCTCACAAGTTGAGAGTATCCTTACCAAACTATCTTTGTCAAGTCTTGGTGCGATAGGTTTTTCTCATAGAGAAAACCTTCCAAATCTAAAATAATTAAATAATCCATTTGGATAAGCTGCACTTAAGTATTTTTTCCTCAATTGTTCGCAATTTGATATTAAATAATTCAAATAATCAAAATTTAGAATGTTAACACTAACTAATTGAGAATCATCTCTCGATTTCCTCACACTCCTCCTCTATAGGTTCTTGTAATGTGTGTTCTATTTAAAAAAATAGTAATCAATTCAAAATAAATTTAAAGTCGATTTAAATAAATACATGAAACAAATCACTTTTATACAATCGCATATATGTTGTTGTATATTAACCACTAATAGGCATAAGAAAACTATATAACAATAGGTATTTTTAATTGTTAGAAAATAAATACTAACCAATGAACCAAAAAATTACTCAATTCAAAATAACTCTAATAAAAAGATGCATGTTACCGCCCACTAGGGTAATACATATTACAAATAAACTTCTTCAAGTATAGGTTCCTTCAATTATGAGGGTCTTATAAATGGTTTTATTTATAATTTTATATGAATATAATAACATTTTATATTTGTGTGTTCATGCGTGGCATGCGAACAACCTTAATATTTGGCATCAAATATGGAAAAAATGAATATTTTATTAAAAATATGTAAAAAATAACATTCAAAAAAACATCTTGTTGGGATAAATTTATAAAACGTGTATTTCCCACTCACATTTTATAGATTCAATGGATAGATGGTCAGTGACATATGGGGAAACATTTTGAATTGGTTCTAACATACTAAGATCAACATCGTCTCCTCTATTTGTATGTGGAGAGTAAGAGATGGTTTCTTCCTTTATTGTTTGGTTGTTTGCATAAATATTGTATGTATTAGTTCAAATTCCTTAAACTAATACAATTGTTTCAAGTGATCTTAATCAATGTAATTTTTTTCAAATGACAATAGTAATGTTGTAAAAACATTTCTTTATCATGTGATTCAACCAAAGCTTGACCGCAACACTACCTCCGTACAACACTATATCCGGAGAATTATTAGTAGCGAGTTGACTAAACATATGACACCAAAACCCATACAATCTTTTGTAAAGAAAATGATTTTTCTTTCCTCGTAGGTAAATTCTTCTTGCAGTTATAATTTTCTACGGAAGATATTCCATCAATCTATTGTGATTTATGCTATATCCCCATCATCAACATCACAATTGTGCACATTATTTATTGTGTACATAAGACACGAGGATCTTAAATTTTATAATCTTTGTCACAAAATATTTAAAAACCTTCCACTGCGTATTCCCCCTAATTTTTGAATTTTTTCATGTATTTTTGTAATGTCTCTCTTAACATTTTTAAGAAGCAACAAGTATGAAGAAAATAATTACACAATTTATCAAACAAGATCCAACAACTTTAACCAAGTCCATTATTGCTTGAAAAGTTAGAAGACTAGACAAATTACAGAAATTTATGACTACACATTTTACATTGAATGGATTAGTTCACGGAATTGAAAATATTGTTGACTTGAGATGGAAGGGATGTGCACATTGACAGTAAACTCTTTTTGGTGTATTCCATCCTCGCTAGAATATTTTCTTCCATTGCACTCATGTAGTAGTCTATAATTGTTTGAGTTGCGGATTTGGGAGAACTTATCGCTTCATCATCAAATTTTCTTTTTCCTAATTTTGCACTTCCTTCGGGATCAACATTTATTTTTCCTTTAGGCTCTTCTTCCAAGAGTACACACAACTAAGCGGTAGTAATAATTATGTAAACTATATTTTTCAACAATATTTATTTCAATCCATTCTATTAATACATGATTACAAGGATATTTAATTTTAACATATGTTCTCTCATCTTTCTTGTCATATTTTACTCTATTGCGCAAAGAACTATCTAAAGTCTATGTTATGGCCTTTGCTTAAATAGAGTGAGTTAGCCATACTCTCCCTACTTTTACTTCATCTAGTAGAATTGATATCTCTTCATCGGTCATTCCTCTTGCAGGCCTAAAGTTATTTTCTTTGAACTTTGATAATGAATTTGGTTGAAAGATAGCTTTGTTATCCTTAAAAGGAGAACAATCCAGGACCACTGATTTAAATAACTCAATGGTTGTTGTCGATTTTTTCCATATGTCCTCAGGTAAATATAGAAATTTCAATTTTGCATGAAGTGTCTCTATCTTAGACACTTTGAAAATAGAAAGATATTGGATCTCAAAATACATGGAATATGAACTAGTATATTTATTTTCTACCTTGTTATCCTTAAAAGGATAATAAGCAAGCCCATCGGATTTAAATAACTCAATGGTTTTTGTCAATTATTTCCAAGTTCTCGAGGTAAATATATAAATTTCATTTTTTCATGAAGGGTCTCTTTCTTAGACACTTTGAAAATAGAAAGACATTGCATTGAAATATGAAATAGTATATTTATTTTTACATATTACAAAATTAAATTTTAAGAACAAACGCATAAGATTTTTTTCGTTAATTTCAAATTATCTTACTTTGATTTACCCACTGGGACTCTAGGAAATTCTAAAGATCTCCAAATCAATCGAGTGTTGCAGATTACATCAATAAAATTGGTATCAATCCATTTTTTTACATCATTTTTCTCTGGAAAATTTTAACAAAGTCTTCATAAGGAGCTAGTGAAGACATAATGTGAGCCTTTATAAACTAAATATTAGTATGTAATGAATTGTATTTGATTTAATGTAGAAGACAATTTTGGGAACAAATCATATGTTTACCGTCAAGAATGTAGAAGTGCACTTCATCCCTTTTCAAGTCATATGGATCCTTGAGTTGCACAAGTTACTTTGTATAAGGTAAAAAGGGAAGAAGAAGTGCATCCTTCAAAGTGTAGGAATAAAATTAATCAACATTAAATTGACATGAAGGTTAAAATTATCATCATAAACAACACATAATCAATATTATGGAGGTGTTAAATGGCACGTAGAAATTTCAATTGGAAACGCATGATCATTGAACATAAACAATTTTAATTTTTAGCATTTAAAGTTTTTGTTTTCTCAAATATCTTGGTCCCTTTCTCTTCAACATTAAAGTTGATATGTTATTATTTTTAAGCCCTTGCAATTTTGAATTAGATGGATCTATCTATAATTTAGAAAAATAAGATCTCCTCAAAGAAGGTAAATGGCTTTGGATGTTTTGGTGGAGAAAGTAAATCTTTTCTATTCAATTAATGACAAACCGAAGAGGTATTCCCGGTTCTATATAATTTTTAAATTTCAAATTCATGTTGTTATGAAATTCAAGGGTAATTCCACAACCTATTTTATCCGAGTGCATGAAATTCCCCAAATTCCAACCCTATTTCAAATGAGAACTCACATTAATTTCTCTACAATCCTTCATTTCCAGTTTCTTGAACAACGAAACTTCCAACTCCATGTCAAGAATAAGGTAGTTAATAATTTTAGCATCAATGTGTTCTACTTGAATACATAATGTTTTATCATCAATAACATTTGAATTTAGTACCATACCGACTTCACTAACAACATCCTCATAAATATAAAATTAGGTCAAATCATAATAATTTTTCCTCGGGGGAATGCATTTCAAGAAACCAATTATTTTATCTTTTTCATGTCCTCTACTTCTTCAATCAAGGGAATTTGCATGAAAAAGTGCAGCCAATGTAAGACATATTACCTAAGAAAAGGAATTAAACAAATTAATATTTTTAAGTAATTGGAAAGGAAAAATATTGTTTCTTAACAAAGTGTAATAACAACGAGATGCCCTATCTTAATATCATTATTTCATAGAGAAAAATTCAATTGGAATAAATATTTATAGAATAATAGTCACCGGTCATACTTGAACCCTTATTTAGTTATAATACACAAGAAAACATTAATAAAACAAATTGTTATGTGTTGGACTAAGCAATTTAAACAATCAATCACTATTAAATTTGGATTTTTCAACTAGTGATTTTTTTACTAGAAGTTTAGAATAGCGACTAATAACATCTATTTATTCTCATCACTTTGTAAAAAACATATTTGAGTTACACTACATCACTGTGAAAACACAGGAAAAAACATGGTGATAATGGATGAGAATTGAATATTTAATCTTTGTCAAATCTTACATGTCATGATGTGTGTGGGTGTTGTAATTAGGTGAAATTTATAGTTCTCATAAGATATATCATGTATATCACATAATTTAAATCGACTTGTATATAGGAAAATGCATAGACCAACCACTAGGTTCAAGTAGTAATCCAAAGTTATGTTTTCTCGGTATCAAGCCTTAATAGTTTCTTATTTCAGAATTAGTAATCAAATAACAAGAAAATCATTGAAAACCCTAACATCTAATACGATCCTTGCGATGGATAGTCTACCTAATGGGCACTAAGCTTAAGATTACAGGTTTGTCTATGTGTATTGTATTCTCTTGAATCTACATGTGTATTGTATTATCTTGGATATTCTTGTGTTAATTAGGTGTATTCAGAAAAGTGGTTAATATTTTTAATTACTTGTATTCAGGAAAGTGTTAAATATCTATCTAGTCTTTGAATATTAGTTATCTTCTCTTGTCTTGGAACATCAAAGAAATGAAAGCTGGTTACTGACCACTACAATATCTATGAAATTTTTAGCAACCACTAAGTATTTAATCAATGAAAAATTCATAGTCTACATTATCAACAAATATTAGTTTTGGAAAATAATAATATAAGTATATATTTTAAACTTGAAGACGTATCTTGTTCATCTTGGCCCTGCATATTTTTAGAAATTAATCGTTAAGGAAAATAGTATGTATCAAAATTACTAAACATCAAAGGTGAAGATGTACACAAACCTTGGATAGGAATAAAGGATAAGAGGTCATGAAGAGCAATGCTTGTTTTATGCTTTCCAATTATTCTTAGATGAGAATGATAGTGACCACTAGCCTCTCACAATATTGGGGAATCCGGTTTAATGATGCAAAAACAATCTCAAAATCTTTGTTGTCGTTGTTTGTAATTATTTTATTTTATTTGGACTATCCTTGGCAGATCCAATTCCTTGAATATATACCTTCCGTAGAAGGTGACACCTTACGTAGTTATCATTTGATATTTCGTGTATAAAACATAATCTATATATTTTCATATAAACAAAAATGATTTATAACTCGATAAACACATTTTTTTAATGAAAGGTAAACATCGTTAGTTAAATTTGGTAAGAAAGATAGACACATAGTTAGGCAAGCTTAGATAATAGCATAGGAAATGAGCTAGTCATCATTTAAGAGCTTTCTAGAACCAATTAATAATGAGGAAAATAATTAAACAAAATACACTTTAGCAGAGTAGCTAATAGTGGTACACCCTAAATTAAGAGGTCCAAAAAATCAATTGTTTATCATATAGGATTGTGATTGTTTCACTAAATGTAGTTCATATTTTTGTTAGCTTACATTTTTATATAGAATGTTAAATTAGTTGGAAATATAAATTTTGAATTGATTTCAAATAATAAATTTGAGTTACACTATAACCATGGTGGAAACTAATACTTGGACATGGGTAAAAATGCTTGATCATTGAATTTTTATACTTGTACATGTGTACGAGGTCTTACATGTCATGATGTAACTAGATAATCTACATTATTATTATGTCAAAAATAACTAACTAATACATAGTACTATGAAAACTATTGGGTATTGTTTGATCGAGTAGTCATTTCAACTATTAGCCCTCTCCCCTAACAGTTCATGATTTTTCTAATATGCATATTTGTTTCTACACATTTAAATTATTTGTAAAATATAATTTTAAGGGATTTAAAATAAGTACTTTGGAATAAAAGGAATTTAATCCAACCCATTACTTGAGAATAAAATCACATTTTATGAGTTGTCTATGTGTCACCATTTCATTGGATAATTAATTGATGAGACTTGATGTGACTTAATTTATTGGGTAGTTTTTATTTACATTTTAACTTGAATTATAATAACTAATGGTACTTTATTTCACATACCCACTAATGGTCATTGGCTTCTTTTCCCTAGCACACGAAGATCATAATAGAAGAATTTGTTTCTCCGACAAATGACTCAAATACTAATGAATTACTTATTGGAGGAAACTCCCATATTATTGTTAACGTCATTGTTTAAAAGTAGACCTTGTCATGAATAATCATTCTTGTTTTATTAAAATTCCGTTTTTATGATCTCATTAACTCCATATTGGACATTAAATATTATCTTTTAAGATAGCTAATAAATAGGTAGGTTTTGTGAAAAATTGAGTGACTCACCAATTTGTTTTGTGATAAGATTTACAATAAATATTTTGATTGGCACCTTTTCTAATAATGGTGTATATTAAATTTGATGGATATCTTGTATTAATTTGAAGCTTACGATGACATATTTAGTCCATATATTTATTTGAACACTCACCCTTATTTCCACACCTTTCAGGTTTTCTTCACGAGAAGTCATTTATTCTTTCATGGTTGAACAAATGATTCCTTTCATGCAATTTTACACGGGTGTGGGTGAAATAGGATTGTATACTAAAATATTGCGTAGTCGTTTGAAATCCATTTTTTGTTTGATTATGAGAAATAATTTTTTGCAATGTAGGGATGTCTTGGAGATGATTATATTTCTATAAAGAGACATCGAGGGTAAATGTAGAAGTTGCTTTGACAACCGTTTGTCATCTTCTTATCACTCATCCGGATAAGGATTGGGCTTTTGAGATGGTTTGTCACTAGATCAAGCCAGAGTATAGGGTTGGCATGGAAGAAGATATGGAAAAAACCTTGAGTGCATTCCGGTCTTTTATTTTGATTCTCTCTACAAATAGGAAGGTTTGGTGCATGTAAACAATTTTGAAGAGTTTTTCAAGTATTTTCATGTGTTGAATCATTTCTTGTTTGAAGTTAACAAATGGGGCGAGAAATCATCGACGGGAAATAGGTCGCTTGTTTTTGCTAACCTTGATGTTATGTCTACACAACTACAAAAACAACTGACACGTTGGGATGTTATTTATGGGAAATATTTTGAGCCATATGATTGGTTAAAGAGATGATTTGTTGTCGAGAAAAGAGCATCTTTTCTCGAAACCGCCAATGGAAACCATTTTCATTCCCTTTAAGCTAAAGGTTATGGAGATGTCATCTAATTTAGACAAATAAGGGTTTCTAAAATCCTTCACATTGTATCTTTATGGTTGTTAAATAGCATTGTCAGTTCCATTATTGTCTATTCATACTATCTAGCTTACTAGTTTGGTGTTTTTAGCATTCCCAACCACTTGTTCTTTTTGGCATTTTCCCTTGCATTTTTACCAAGTTATTGCATCTCACTATATCTATTATGTAAAGGGAAATGGACACTTCAACCCTCAAACTATAAAATGCAAGAAATCATTAGTAGAATTTTATGTTGTGCATTGCAGTAAGCAACTTAAATAATTACTCACTATTAAATTTGGGTTCTTTCAAGTTTTCACTTTGTTGGTAGAACTTAAGACTAGTGGCCACTAGCATCTATATATTCTAGGAGATCTTTCCATTATTTTAAAAAAACAATATCTATAGATTTAAGTTTGACGAGCCTTAATACAAGTGAAGAATTATCCTGGCAACCACTAATCTCAAAACTGTGTTATGTTAAAACAACACCACAAACATCAAATAAAGAAATTAAACATCTACCCTAGTATTCACTAGTCTCGGAAGGTAGTATGTAGCATAAAAATATAATAAATGAGATTAGTAAGTTTGTTAGTCGGTCATTATAAATTGCCCTTTATGCAAGGGAAAATATATCATGTGACCACTAATATCAAGATTTTGTTATGTAGTACCAATGCTATTTAATAATCTTTGACCTTCTCTTGGCTACTAGGATTCAAATATCATGGCTACTAGGATATAAATATAAAGCTAGGAGTACTTTCTCTAAGCGGGATATTGAGGTGGACCTAGGTCCTTAATGTCTACCGAACAATTCACATTTGAAGTGCCTCACTATGTTCCACTTGGTTCCTATGGAGAAGTTAGAACCCTACCTCAAGGTGTCCCCATGACCACTTATTGAAAGCACCCAATCAACTAAACGAGAATGAACTTGGGTTGATGATTACAAATTTCTTTAAATTTATGGATGGTAAACACTTTTATTATAGAAGAGCTACGAACTAGAGTGGTGGAGGAGGAATTTCTCACGGCGCGACATGATGATAGGATTGTGTCCTTAATGTCCACCGAGCGATCCACATTCGAAGATCCTTGTTATGTTCCACTTGGTCCATATGAAGACGTTGGACGCCTACCTCAAGGTGTCTCCCATAGCCACTTATTGAAATCATACAATGAAATCAATGTGAATGGAACTTGGGTTGATGATTAAAAGCTACCATTTAATAGTTCATGATGTTTTTAATATGCATATTTTATTTTAGACATTTAAATTATGTAGAGAACATATTCTTAAGGGATTTAAAGTAAGTACTTTTGGTACAAATAAATTTAAGTCATCCCATTACTCTAATATAAAATCACCTTTTATGGGTTGTCTACGTGGCAACATTCCATTGGATACTTTAGTTATGAGACCTGATTTAACTTACTTTATTGGCTAGTTTTTATATAATTTTTAACTTGAATTCAAGCAACTAATGGTAGCTGCGAAAAAACATGGGTGAGTAATGAATAGAAATTTAGTAAAATTTTAAATGTATGATAAATAAGTTTAAGCACTGGAACTTTATTTGTCCCTAGCTAATGAATCAAATAGTAATGAATTGATTATTGGATCTGACTCCCATATTAAAAATTCATCATTAAAATGCATACCTTGTCAGGGAAAATAAATCTTGTGTGATTAAAATTCCCTGTGTATGCTCTAATTAACTCTAGATAGGAACTTGAGTCTTACCTATTAAGATAGATACTAAATAGGAATATTTTATGACAATATTTGCAAAAATATCTTGGTGGCGGACTCATCACCTTTCGAAATAAACCTTGATATTAAATCCACTTGCACATTTGTACTAATTTCAAGCATGCGATGGAAGACTATTGAAAATTATCGAGTAGCCACTAATCTAATAACATATTAAACTCAAGGGCTTAATAGCGCTACAAATATTATTACCAATGTTGCAATCAATGATATGGATTTCATATTGATTTCATGCAATTCTAAAGATTAGAATCGTCTAGTAAATATCATTTCTTGTGAAGGGAGGTGTAGAAACTACCTCCATTATTAAATGTGGATCATGTCTTTTCATTTTTAGATAGGTTTTCATTCCTCTTTCCTCACTATTCTCTCTTCCCATTTTCAAGTAGGAGAATTATGGTTTTCATGGGATTTCCTTTTACTTCTCTACACAGTGAACAATGAAATTGTCCTTCTCATCCTCTATATCCCGTAGGCCTCTTCGAGGATGTATTTATTTATGAATCTATTCATGAATTTGAAGTGATCAAATGTGTTTTGGGTGACTCATATATGTAGGCTTCTAATAGGGTGCGGGTTGCTTCTGATATAGCCATGGATTTTGTTTCCAATTATCTTCGACTTCACTCGGAAAAGGTGGATGTCATGGTTTGTAGAAGAGTAGTTCATTTACTCGGTTCACAAAGGTGGCTTCCATGATGAATTAACTAATTATCCCATCGAAATCCCTCTATTTTGGTGCTAGAGGTTGAAAAATAGGCTATTGGTCAAGGGTTTGGGGTTCATTGGCTCGGGGAGAAATAATGAGAATTTCTCATTCATGTTGATAACATGCATGCTTCCCATTAGCATGGTGGAATTGATCTCCATAGTCTTCCCCCATTCGACATAACTACTTCCTATTTCCCTATTAATTAGGCTATTGATCACCTTAACGAGTTTTGTGCCCTACGTAGGGAGAAATTTCTTCTCTTACTCTACAAGGCTTCTTAGTGGGTAGCAGGTGGTGTGGGTAGGTAGATGTTGGTTACGGTGCTTCTTGGTTTGTTTTGGTTCTTCAATATGTTCTCTTTTTTATCTCCCCTTCATTGTGTTCCTTTTATGGGGATTTAGATTTTTGTGTCACTTGATTTTCATACTATTTCTATATTATATGGATGGGATCTCATAAACCCCCAGTTCAAAGCTCTAGTCAAAAAAATTTAATAATTCCCAAAAACATATTGAACTCATCAATTTCTATTTGGAATATGTGTCATCATGAAATATATTATAATTTTTTATGTTACACGAAGGGAGTATAATAAGCTTCGATCTTAGGGGCTACATGTAATCTAGAAAATCATTTATATCTATCCCATCTTCAAATATGTTTTTAGATGATTCAACGGTTTTGATAGGTGCTTAGAACTCCGGGATTGACAGGATCTAATAAAATTTCAAACATGAAAGATAATCAATAAATAACATGACCCAAAAAAATAAAACCACAAAAACTAACTGGTGCAAGATGAGAAAACACAAAAATGACAGCAAACAAAATACCAACCGCTGAAAACTAGTGATAAGAACCAGAAATTAAAATTTAGAGGTTGAGTTGTTCAGCCACAGAGAAATTTTCCCACCCACTAAGACATCCACCCAAGCCCCTCATAACAAACAATATGAACTCCAAACAATAATTGCATCTAAACCAATGCAAAATATTGGTGATCTAATAATCCATCTTTGAGGACAAAAAAATTGATTTCAAACATCATTAATTACCATGTGGGAATTACCTTCAATTTCAGAGCTTCAAAACCAATACCAACTACCATTTTGAGACCTACCAGCAAAGCTTGAGCCTCTACCTCATTACACGTGGCATTTTAAAAAAGAAATGACCCAATTTTTACTAAACTTCCATCCACATCTTTATTTAATATCCTTGCTCGATAGATGCGGGTTGCCTTTCGAGGCTTCGTCACACAATGTATGTTGTTGAAAAGTGGGAGGGGTGGAAAATTTTGGATGGTAAACTCTTTTATTATACTAGAGCTATGAACCAGAGTGGTGGAGGAGAACTTTATATGATTGGGACATGGTGGAGGGCTTGGGTCCTTAATGTCTATCAAGTGGTTTGCATTAGAAGCAGCCCGCTATGTGCCGCTTGGTCCATATGGTGAAATTAGACCTCTACCGAGAAGAAGTCCCCATGACCACTTATTGAAAGAATCCAATGAAATTAGTGGGAATGAAATTTGTGTTGATAATTACAAACTACTTGTATCTCACCAATAGCCCAAGAATTGACTTCATCTTATCCTTGAATATTTTCTATCTAGTCGAGTATTTGAATATCCATTAGGTCATTATGTATTGCCTTGCATGCAAGACAAAAGGATATCCTTGTGGTCGACAACAAATAAAATACGCAACCACCGATACCTAGCGATAGGAACCAGAAATTAAACTTGAGAGATTGAGTTGTTTGGCCGTGGAGACATTCACCCACCGACCGAGACATCCTCACAAGACCCTTAGAACAAGAAATATGAACTCTAAAAGAAAACCACATCTAAACCAATTAAAAATATTAATTATCTAATAATTGAACTTCTAGTACAAAGCTTTTGCATTTCAAACATCATTAATTACCATTTGGGAATTGCCTTGAATTTCCAAAGCTTCACAGCAATACTAACTTCCAGTTTGAGACCTATCAACAAATCTTGATCCTCTTCCTCATTACGCATGCCTGTTTTAAAGGAAATGACCCAATTACTATTAAAATTCCATCCACATCTCTATTTAAACTCCCGCTCCCGATAGGCCTAGGTTTCCTTTCGATGCTTCATCAAAGGTAACTTGTCGACAAGTGTGAGGGGGTCGAAATTTTTTGATGGTAAATTATTTTATTATACCAAAGCTATGAACTAGAGTGGTGGAGGATAACTTTCTATAATTGGGACATCAAGGAGAGCTTCGTTCGTTAATGTCCACCGAGCGATCGACATTAGAAGCACCACGCTATGTGTCGTTTGGTCCATATGGTGAAATTAGACATCTACCCCAACATGTCCCCATGGCCACTTAGTGAAAGAATCTAATGAAATCAATGGGAATGGAATTTTGGTTGATGATTACAAATTACTTGTATCTCACCAATATCCCAAGAACTTGACTTCATCCTATTTTTGAATATTTTGTGTCTAGTTGTGTATGTGAATATCAATTAGGTAATTACTGATTACCTCACATATAAGACAAAAAGGCTATCATAAGTAATTTGGATAGCAAACATAACACCCAACCACTGACAACTAGCGATATGAACTAGAAATTAAACTTGAGAGATCGAGTTATTTGGTCGGGAAGACATTCCCCCACCCACTAAAACATCCTCCCAAGACCCTTAGAACAAGCAATATGAACTCCCAAAGAAAACCGCATCTAAACCAATGAAAAAAATTGGAGATATAATAATACAACTTCTAGGAAAATTATTTTTCATTTCAAACATCATTAATTACCATCCGGGAAATGCCTTTAATTTCGAATCTTTGTAGTCTATATCGACTACCGGTTTGAGACCTACCATCAAATCTTGACCCTCGCCTCCTTACACGTACCATTTTTTAAGGAAATGACACAATTATTACTAAAATTCCATCCACATCTCTACTTAAACTCCCCACTTCTGATAGGATTTGGTTTCCTTTTGAGGCTTCGTGAAAGGTAAGTTGTCGAAATGTGAGAGGGGTTGGAAAATTTTGATGGTAAATTATTTTATTATAGTAAAGCTATGACGTAGAGTGGTGGAGGATAACCTTCTATAATTGGGACATGGGGGAGGGCTTGGGTCATTAATTTCCACCAAGCGATTTACATTAGAAGCACCCCGCTATGTGTCACTTGGTCCATATGGTGAAAGTAGACCTTTACCCCAAGGTGTCTCTATGGCCACTTTTTGAAAGAATCCTATGAAATCAATGGGAATGGAATTTTGGTTGATGATTAAAAACTACTTGTATCTCATTAATAGCCCAAGTACTTGACTTCATCCTATTTTTCAATATTTGGTGTCTATTCGTGTATTTTAATATCAATTAGGTCATTACTGATTGCCCTGCATGCAAGATAGAAGGCTATCCTAGCGTCTGCTAACCTAAATCCTCTATGATGATGCAAGAACATTTATTTGAATAACATAATGAACCTAACGACCACTAGGATTAAAATTTAACACAACGGTGGCTAGGCTTAATCTTTCATTTAGAATTTTTGTGATAGGATTCGAATATAATAGTTAGTTGAGTGGAAGTTAGGGTTAAATTTTCATTTGAAATCATGAGTATTCATGAAATAAATGTAGTGAGAGACCACCCTAGTAGTCTCCTGTCGTTAAAAATAGTCTTTTAAAATTGAAATATAATTGTGGTGAACATTCAAAGCACCTAACTATGTTTCTCTTGGTCCATATGGAGAAGTTCGATCCCTACCCCAAGGTTTCCCCATGGCCATGTATTGAAAGCATCCAACGAAGTCAATGGCAATGTATATTGATTTTATGATTACAAACAACTAGTAAATTTTAGATAGTAAATTTTTTTCTTATACGTGAGCTATGAACTAGAGTGGTGGAGGAGCACTTTCTTTAAGTGGTACATTGGGGTGGGCTTGGGTCCTTAATGTCGATGAGTGATATGCATTCGAAGAGCCCTAATATATTCTACTTGGTCCATATGGAGAATTTTATCCCCCACCCCAGTGTGTCCACAAGGAAACTTATTGAAAGCATCCAATGAACTCGAGTCATGTATTTGAGGAAACCTTGAGTTCGTCTTGTATTTGAATATTTCTTTTCTAGTCATGTATTTGAGTAACTCGTTGAATATAGCAGACACTATGCTTAAATTTTCACTTTGAATTCATATGATACAATTCGAATATAGTATTCAACTCAATGTTCGTTAGGCTTAAATTTCCATTTAGAATCACCAAGTATTTAGGAAATAAATATAGTGATAAATCACCCTAGTGGTTGCTATTCGTTAAAAATATTCTTTTAAAATTTAAATATAATAACAGAGAGGATAGCTATATTTTCAATTAATTGGGTACAAAATTTCTTGTATGCAAGCAACATGTATCCTAGCGTTCGCTAACCTAAAGTTTTTTTATTTTACTTGACCGCCATGTAATTAAGTTCCACCACAATGCGGACGTTAGGAATATCATGCAATAAAATTTGTATAGCATTTTGTACTCTTACGCTACCTAGATAAACTATTGTAGCTAGAGTTTAGTTTAGTATTGATTTTTTAGTCAAGTCATTAATCAATATCTTGAATGTAAAATAAGAATTATCCCAGCGATCATTAATATTATGTCTTTTTTATGTTACACCATTGCAATGGAATAATCTATTACCTTAGCAGCCACTAGGATTTGAATATCATGTGATAGACTTTGGATAACATATTGAACTCAGTAGCTACAATGCAGAAAATATCATGTGAAGACAACAAATATTCAAAGAAAGAAAGTAAACATCTACCCTAGCGGTCACTAGTCTTAGAAGGTAGTATTGTAACATCCAAATATAATAAAGGAGCTTAGTTAGTTTTTCAATCAGGTCATTACTAATTGTCATGTATGCAAGGAAACAAATATCGTTGCGCCACTAATCTCAAGTGTTTGTTATACTACACCAATGCTATTTAATACTCATTGACATTAGTAGTCCCTAGGATTTTAATATCATGGAAGGATTATGATAAATTAATACATAAATCTAAATATAATAATGTTTCTTAGCTTGGTTTTTAGGTGAGCCATCCTAGTTGTATCATATGCAAGTCAACCTAAATCTTAGCGGTCACTAGTTTCCCTTCTTGTTTGAAAAATGTATTTAGGAAACTCTATAATATTTGTCTTGTCGTGGAATATTTGTTGCCTTGCGTTGTTTTGTAATAGCTAGGCAATGTCATAAACAATGAGCTTAGGGACCTTTAGTCTTGGAATATGTTATTTAAAAATTTAAAAATTGTTACTTTTGATTGGGTTAGTTATCATGTAAGTTGTTACTAACTACAAATGGAATATATGTTTATACATATAATGATTAACATTTATATTTAATACTATTTACGAGTCCATATAATGTTCTTACCTTTTACTAAACATGATTGTTTTTGTAAATATAGTGCATTTAATTATTTCTATGTGGAAAATATAAAATAAAAAACAATGTATATTAACGCCGCAATCAATAGAGAATTGAATATTGAAGAATTAGTCATGACTATTTCTTTCATATTAACTAATCATTAATGAAAGTCAAAATGATTACCTATACTATACAAAAGAAAACCATTACGATTTATAAAATAAGAATCTACAACTCATTTTTGTTGTAAGATACAAATTCCAGTGCTTATAGGAAAAAAATGGACAAAGAAGAACAAAAATAAATCCATAGAAACAAATATAAGGGCTGAAAGTGAACCTGTTTAACTGACACGAATACTTGAGTGATGGCTGAGCATAAAAAATGGATTTTTAGGAGTAAATATTCTAAAAGGGATTATAAAATCTTCGCTCATGGGAAGATTAAAATCTTTAGCGATAACCGAAATAAATATTCGGTCGTGGACGGACAAAAATATTTAGTAATGGGCAAAAAAATCTTGAGTCATGGGTGGAAAAAAAAATCAGTCATGGGCGGACAAAAATTTGGTTTTCACTAGGAGATGTAATGGAACTACAAAGGCACCAAGAAAAGGCAGGGATGATTATTGTGCAAAACACAAGAACTTAGAAAATACAAAGCACTGCAAGTTCCGTCATCAACTATGGTTCAAAAAAATAACATAGATTCTTTTGATAAATACATGTTTTAGTTGTATCTTATATATCGACGTATTTGATCATGTCTATTTAAGCTCCGTATTCTCTCTAAAACACAATATCAATGAGATTCTATCTGATAACCTATTTTGCTCTTCTCTTTTGATTTTTTCCTTTGTTGGCATCCCGATCCGTACTCCACCTATGATATATCCATAATTACTATTTTTTGTCTTGTTTGTGTGCCCCCAAACGTGATTACGATCATTTCCACATCTTAGTATTCAAAAATCCCTCAATAAATTGAACACTCGGACTAATGAATTAGTTATTGTGTGCGTTGGATTATAATCTCAAGAGATCCTTTTTATGCTTAAAAAATAAAAATATACCCTAATATATATTTCTCTAGTTTCCTTAGTTTTTTCTAAATGCATTCAACAAAAGAAATTAAGAAAACTAAAAAAATGGGAATAGAAAATATCAAAATTTGAAATTCCACTTCTTAATACGAAAGTGTGGGATTTTGATATTTCAAATATTAAAATTTAATGTAGGGGATTTCACATATCATACTCTTAATTAAATCATCACTAATATTTGCATTTAATTCGAGGCATATTGTGCGATACAGGAAATCAAATTGATTAATTTTACCTACTTTATAAAAAAGTGGGAGAGTGATAAAATTTTTCTTTTGAACACTCAAGAAAAGCAAAAATATTAATTAAGAATAATAAGAAACCATTTACAAAATAGAATTGAACATTAGCATACAAAAATATTTAAATTTTAGTAGACCGATATACACCTAGTTAATTATTAATTTTTGTAGAGTGCAACTTCAATTATTTTAAAATATATTGCACATTAATTCAGGGCATAGCATGGGATTTGGGAAATCAAATTTATTAATACTACCTAATTTAGAAACAACAAAGACATCGACAAAATTTTTTATGGATTCGCGAAAAAATGACAATTATTAATTTTGACATAATAAAAAACCATTTAGAAAACCTAATTGAACATTAGGAAACAAAAAAATTAAAATTTTAAGGAATGATATAAGCCTCATTAATTATTAATTTTTATATAGTGTGAATTAAGTATTTTATTAATATAATTCACGTGAATTCAGGGAATAACGTCGGATACAGGGAATTAAAATTTATTAATATTACCTACTTTAGAAACTGGTGGGATGACGCGTCGAAATTTTCTTTATGAACTCATGGGAAATTGAAAAATATTAATTTAAGGTTAGTAAAATACCATTTAGAAAATAGAAGTCAACGTTACGAAACAAAAAAATTAAACTTTTAGAGAGCGATATATGCCTTTTTATAATTAATTTTTATAAAGTGTGAATTCAATATTTTTAGCTATAAATCTGTGTTAATTAAGAAAAATCCAAAAATGTGGCATCTTGAAAGTTGATCCAGATTAATTGCATAATTATGTATTCGACACATTTATTAAGAAATTTTTAATTAGCAATAGAATTAACAAATATTTTTAACCTATAAAAGTCCACATTATTATGATGTAAATGCAATCCATTAATATGTTTCCACGTGGCATGAAATTTCTAATATATCTCTTAATCTTAGATATTTATTAGTTATTTACACATCACTCTAGAAAAATTAAAACATAAGTTTACTCTACACCCGAATTTGAGAGTACCTTATAGATAGGAAAGAAAATAGCAAACGTTATCCTCCATTTGTATAATTTTTTTTGCAACACCAAATTTAAAATAATAAATACTTAGATTTTATATGTGATTAGGGTATTCTCTTTAGCATGTGTTAATGAACAACTTTGCATGTCGTATGTTGTCTTTCTATATGATGAGCAAAATCCTAGAGGTCACTAGCCTTTATAACTCCTAGGTTTAATTTCCAGCAATGTTAATAAATATCATTATACATGTCGATAGTTCTAATAATTTCATCAATTGTAATCTTATCTTATTGAATATACATTCCTTCCAAAACCAATTCGGCATTACATACCATATAAAAATTTCTCAACTTCTATATTACTCATAAGTTCTTATGTGTCTAACACATAATTTATACTAGTTCGTATCAAGTGAAATACTTAGCAACCAGCTACGATCCATTACTTGAACAAGATCAATCAAATAATGGTTCTGAAAGAAAATGCTTAGTGATGCTAAGCTTCAAAACTCACCATAAGGAATGGTTATGAGGAAAATTTTGTAAACAATTTCTTGATAACATAGATGGTTTTTGAACAAATCATAGTAATAGATATTAGTAGTCCCTAGGAATTTTCCATAATATCTTTTTATGGAAGATAGGTGAGATATGGAAAATTTTTATTCTCGAAAGCTATGGTAGTCATTGCATCAGACAGCCGGGAAGAAAGATGATTAATAAAAATATTTTCAAAGTACTCATATAACATCGTAGGGACTCCTAGGCACACAACTTTACATCTTTTCCTTTTTATTCATCAACGTGCATCGGTGAAAATGATTAGTGACTTCTAAACTCAGCTACTTGTCACGAGGAGTAGATTAGAAACTACTAGGCTCAAATGATTTTTATTTTGAATATAGAGATCAAAGAAAAGTTCATATTAAAGAAAATACTTAGCAAATGCTAAGCTCGATTACTTAAATAAATGAATGATTATCTTGCATGACTACACTAAACAATATATTATTTCAAACATAGTGCTAAAATAACATATCATAGTAATAGATATTATTGGGCGCTACACATTTTTTGTTAAATTTTTAGATCCAAAATTTGTGAGATATAAAAATTGTTTACTATCGAATGATAGGGAGGTATTTTGAGAAAGTAATGTTATCTATGAATCACAAAGCATCCTTCACTTTGAAAAATCTTGCATGCTTAATCTCGTGGTGTGATTGGATTATATGGGTACTATCTCAAACTTGTGGGACTTGCTACTTGAGATAGACCTCCAGAGAAAGTTGGTTCTTTCTCCTAAACTACCTGCCACAATCTACTCTAATGCAAGAAAAAATATTTGTCCTAATCTAACTTTCCAATGGAATAGGGAGATAGAGTGAATGAAAAATATCCTACACTAAAGTGATGATACACAAAAAAAGGAGGATATGAGAATAGTCTTCCAATGTGTGGAGAGTAGAAGAAAAGTGCATACTAGAAGAGGTGATAACAGTTTCCCACATTCCAATAGATGCATTCACAAAAATATTCCATACATGCAAAATGAGAATGAATCCCTACAGAGTATAAGGTAGAAACATTATATTTGTAATCATTTTGAAATCGAAAGAAGGATGCAAACAAACACGGGGAAGAAGTATCCACAAACTTGTATCTATTGCTTCATTGATATGCACAATCCAATCTATTATAGAATAAGGGCCTGGATCACCATGCAAGGAGTCCACTATAAGGGCCTATAGCACATTGGCTTCACAAAAAAATTTGACATAGTTTTTCTACTCAAAACTATCTCTCTTTACAATGAGCCTAACACTCCAATTTATAGAAATCTAAGAAGAGAGAGAGAGAGAGAGAGGGAAAATGAAAATCCTGAAATCTGTCCTACAACCACTTGCAAGAGGTAGTAAATGAAGTGAAATGATTTTATGTTGATTGCAATAGGCCCCTCGTACTATCCCATAACTTGTAACAATGAAATATGTCATCCCATGCTTCATTTAATGCATCCTACCACCACTAAAATCATTATTCTAAACTAGGCACGTTTTCTGCAAAATCACCGTCGATTACTCATCAAATTTTAGATTTATTGATTTATGTGCTTTGGGATTGGAACCATGATTCCAATGGTACAAATTTTGTGCATTTCATTTAGAAGCTGCAGAAGTTATGGCCTTCGGGTGGGAAGCTTTTTTTGGTATGCGGGCATTTATGTAATTAAATGGGATTGGGTATTTAATTTATAAGATATGGGGATGTTTCCTTCATTTTCATATAGATACCCTCATAAAAATTAATAAATTAAATTTTTGTGGCATAGAGAATGTCGTGCTAGTTTGAGAAAGTCAAATTTCATGAAAATCGAGCTCGAGGTCGAACTTATGGTTGTATGAATTTTGGGAGAGTCGGGCATTGAGTTTTCATTTATATGTGGCTATTTAAGTGAAAATAGGTTTTGGTGTTCTATATGTCTCTTGTGTGACTCGGGATGAAAACCTCCACTTCATCCACATCACACTTGACCCACTTTGCAAATCAGACAAGTCAACTTTTTGGGGAACTCATGTCCCATGTGTACTTGGACAATCTAGGTCTGCATTCTCCACATTGCACAATTCCCACTTGGTGCAACAATTTCTTCCTTTGATGTTCTGTCTATCTAGGTCTTTGTTATCATCCTCTTTAAGGTCCCCCCATCACACTTTTTCAGATGCCATGAATGTTTCTATGTTATACTAGATAGCGTCACTAGGAAATAAAAATAATTTTTTTAAATTTGGTTTATTACCCATAGATATGCCCAATCATCAAGTACTGAACAACATAGAATAACACTTGATAGAACAAGAAACTCTCTTATGAAAACATGTTTCTTATAAAAAAAAGAAACCAACTCAAATCCTCTCGTATCATCATTTACATTAAATTCGGTGGAAGACGTCAAACAATACATAACTTCAACATCTTTCATTATCTTAGGGGTAAAAAATTAGAATACATATCATATAGGAAAATACTACAAGAGAAGCCCATTTGACTCTAACAATAATATTATCATAACTATAACGATTGAGCTTATTGATAGCTCTTTGTGTGTCCTCTGGTTGACAAAATTAACAAAACCAAAAATCCCTTCAAACCCCCATCTTCCGATCCATGGTGAGTAGACATGCATGATGTGTTCAAAATGTCATTGATTAACATATAAATATTTGGCTAAAAATCATATTATAATTTCGGGAAGCCTCGATGGATCTGCAATTCAATAAGCATAAAATGTTTCTATTTTATACTTTATAGTGGCTGTTATAATTATTTATTACTTGTGAATAAAGTTCTTATCTATTTCAAAATGTCTTTAAGATTAAACCATGCATAACTAGAGAAAAAAATATTTTTCATTTCCGAGAATTCAACATCGGCGTGAGAAAAAAAAGTTTAAGAACCTTAAGGTAGTTACTTCATTCCTTAAAAATGCACAATAAATTGTTGGAATTGGAACAAAGTTTATAATTCAAATGCCAATTTTGCATTTGAAAGTTTTCAATGATCTATACATTTTTTTTTTCTCTCCTGTAAGTTTCAATCATGTACATAATTGAGTATAGATTTTCAAATCAGTCTTATAGTTTTCATCAAATCTCCCATATGTTAGGGTTTTGAGAGTGATTTATTCTTTGACCTCATGCGGCAATAATATTGCATCATCAATCAAATGTATATTTTCATAAAGACCATAATTTAGTGTCAAAATATTTTTATGTAGTACTTCTCAAGTCACCATTAAACTCTCCTTTAAAGTATTCTTGTATTCCCAAATCTAAAATTTGGAACCATATTAAGAGGTATTTTGTTGGCAATACCAGAAATACCAAACAACAAACCTTCAACTTCCAAAACTAGTAATTTCAAAGGATTCCCAATAGGATATATAAAAACAAATCAGAATCAATGTAAGCTTCCAAAAGTGATTAAAAAGAAGGCATCAAAGTATTTTAACAAAACTCAAAAACAACTTGTAAATCTATAAGATCATCTCAATCACATTGAAGATATAAATATTGTGTAATTGTAAATTTGTAATCTCGACATGTAAAATAAACAATGAGCATATGACTTTACGAATGAATGTCATTGTTAAAAAATTCAAATAATTAATAGTTCTATATTTTATGTTTGTTGAAAATTTTGAAAGCCCTCAACAACACTCAAACCATGACTCCGTATATGTGATATGTTTATGCACAAATTGGTCATCAACTACATATCTTTGAAACAATTTTCTTCATTAGATCTCTTCCTCAACATAAAATTTTCTTGAGGGTTTCCCTTTGGGCCTATTGTAATACACAATGTGTTTGTAAGGTTGAAAATAATGCCATCTCTACTCCAAATTTTTGGGAGATCTTTTTTTATAATTTCATCTTCAACACAAAAAATTTCTTTGTAGTTCCCAAAATAATAAATGGTTGAATCGAAATTATAATTTTTTTATCGAACCTTAATAATAGTTTCAACTTGGTCTGCAAGAGAGATAGCTAGACCAAAATCCCAAATCACATTTTTTGCCAGTTTATTTAAAAATTCCTTGATCCTACCATGCAAGTTGAGAGTATCCTTACTAAACTATATTTTCAAGTCTTGTTGGGATAGGTTTTACTTTAGATAGAACCCTCCAAATCTAAAATAATTAAATAATCCATTTGGAAAACTACACGAAGTATTTTTTCTCAATTGTTCACAATTTGATATTAAGCTCGATTCAAATAATCAAAATTTTGATGTTAACACTAAGCTGATTGACACTATGTCTTAGATTTCCTCACACTCTTCCTTTGAAGGTTCTTGTAATGTTTGTTCTATTTAAAAAATAGTAATCAATTCAAAATAATTTTTAATTCAATTTAAATAAATACATGAAACAACTCACTTTTATACAATATTGCATAGATGTAGTTGTATATTAACGACGATGGCGTAAGCCAACTATACAAAAGTACATATTTTTTTATTATTGTAAAATAAATATTAACTAATAAACCAAAAGTTTACTCAATTCAAAATAACTCTAATCAAAAGATGCATGTTAGCAACCACTTGGGTAATACATATTACAAATAAACTTCTTCATTATAGGTTCCTTCAATTATGAGGGTCTTATAAATGATTTTTTTATAATTTTATATGAATATAATACCATTTTCTATCTGCACTTTCGTGCATGATATGCCAACAACCTCCCCATTTGGAATCAAATCTGGAAAAAAATGAATTTTTAATAAAAAATATGTAAAAAATAATAATCGAAAACATCTTGTTGCGATAAATTTATAAAATGAGTATTTCCTACTCTCCTTTTATAGATTCAATGGATATATGGTCAGTGACATATGGGGAAAAAGGTTGAATTGGTTCGAACATACTAAGATCGACATTGTCTCTTCTGTTTGTATGTGGAGAGTAAGAGATGGTGTCTTCCTTTATTATTTGGTTGTTTGCATAAATATTGTATGTATCAATTAAAACACCTTAAACTAATACAATTGTTTCAAGTGATCTTAATCAATGTAAATTTTTTCAAATGACAATAGTAATGTTGTAAAAACATTTCTTGATCATGCGATTCAACAATAAAAACCACCGATAGACCTAATTCAACCAAAGCTTGCCTGCAACACTACCACTATACAACACTATATCGGAGAATTATTGGTAGCTATTTGACCAAACATATGAGACCAAAACTCATACGATCTCTTGTAAAGAAAAGGATTTTTCTTTCCTAGTAGGCAAATTTTTCTTCCGGTCATAATTTCTTTGTGGAAGATATTCCATCCAATCCATTGTGATTTATGTTATATCCCCATTGTGAACATCACAATTGTCCACATCATTTATTTTGTACATAAGACACGAGGATCTTAAAAGTTGTCTTGTTTTCATAAAATATTTAACAACCTTCCACTACGTATTCCCTCTTATTTTTGAAATTTTTCATGTTTTTTTGTAATATCTCTCTTAACTTTATTTAAGAAGCAAAAGGTATGAAGAAAATAATTACACAATTTATCATATGAGATCCAACAACTTTAACTGTGGTCCATTATTGCTTGATAAGTTAGAAGACTAAAAAAATTACAGAAATTTATGATCACACATTTTGCATTGAGTGGATTAGTTGATGGAATAGAAAATATTGTTGACTTGAGATGGAAGGTATATGCACATTGTGAGTAAAGTCTTTGGTGTCTTCCATCCTCGCTATAATTTTTCTTCAATTGCACCTACATAATAGTCTATAATTTTTTGAGCTGCGATTGGGAGAAATTTTGTTGCTTCATCATCAAATTTTCTTTTCCTAATTTTACACTTCCTCCAGAATCAAATCTTCTTTTCGTTTAGGATCTTCTCCCAAGAGTACACACAACTAGCGGTAGTAAGAATTATGCGAGACTATATTTTTCAACAATATTTGTTTCACTCCATTATGTTAATACATGATTATATGGATATTTAATTTTAACATATTTTAGAAAATTTTATCTCATATTTTCTTGTATTACAGTGGTGACTATCTAAAGTCTATGTTATGATGCCTTCTTAAATAGAGCGAGTAAGCCATACTCTCCCTGCGTGGACTTCATCTACTAGAATTGATGTCTTCATCGGTCATTCCTCTTGCAGCTTGAAGTGATTTTCTATGAAACTTGATAATGAATTTGGTTGAAAGATAGCCTTGTTATTCTTAAAAGGACAACAATCCAGACCACCATATTTAAATAACTCAATGGTTGTTGTCAATTTTTTCCATATGTCCTCAGGTAAATATAGAAATTTCATTTTTCATGAAGGGTATCTTTCTTAGACACTTTGAAAATAGAAAGACATTGCATCTCAAAACACATGGAATATGAAATAGTATATTTATTTTCTACCTTGTTATCCTTAAAAGTATAACAATCGAGACCACCGATTTAAATAACTCAATGGTTGTTGTCAATTTTTCCCATATGTCCTCGAGTAAATATATAAATTTCATTTTTCATGAAGGGTCTCTTTCTTAGACACTTTGAAAATAGAAATACATTACATTGAAATATGAAATAGTATATTTATTTTTTGCATATTACAAAATTAAATTTTAAGAACAAATGCACTAAAATTATGTTTCCTTAACTTCAAATTGTCTAACTTTGAGTTACCCCCTTTGGGACTCCAAGGAAATCCTAGAGATCTCCAAATCATTTGAGCCTTTTAGATTGCATAAATAAAATTGGTATCAATCAAATTTTTGCTTACATCATTTTCTTGCTGGAAAATTTTAACAATGTCTTCACAAGGAGCATGTGAAGACATAATGCGAGACTTTCTAAAGTGCATCTTAGGATGCAATGACTTGTATTTGATTTAATGTAAAAGACAATTTTGGGCACAAATTGTATGTTGACCATCAAGAATGTAGAAGTTCACTTCATCCCTTTTCAAGTCATATGGATCCTTGAGTTGCACAAATTCCTTTGTATAAGGTGAAAAGGGAAGAAGAAGTGCATCCTTCGGTGTAGGAATAAAATTAATCAACATTAAATAGATAATAAGGTCAACATTATCATCATAAAAACACATAATCGATATTATGGAGGTGTCAAATGGCACCTAGAAACTTCAATTGGAAAAGAATCATCATTGAACAAAATCAATTTAAATTTTTAGCATTTAAAGTTTTAATTTTTTCAAATATATTGGTCACTTTCTTCAACATTAAAGTTGATATGTTATTATTTTTAAGCCCTTGCAATTTTGAGGTAGATGGATCTATCTATAATGTATAACAATAAGATCTCCTCAGCAAGGTGAATAGCTTTGCATGTTTTGGTGGAGAAAGTAAATCTTTTCTATTCAAATAATGAAAAACAGAAGAGGTATCCGGGTTCTATATAATTTTTGAGTACCAAATTCATGTTGTTATGAAATTCAAGGGTAATTCCACAACCTATTTTATCTCGAGTGCATGAAATTCCCCAAATTCCAACCATATTTCAGACGAGAACACACATTAATTTCACTACAATCCTTCAGTTCCAATTTCCTAAACAATGAAACTTCCAACTCCATGTCAAGAATAAGGTAGTTAATCATTTGAACATCAATCGTTGACTTGAATACATAATATTTTATCATCAATAACATTTGAATTTAGTACCATACCGACTTCACGACAACATCCTCATAAATATAAAATTACGTCATATCACAACAATAATTTTCTGTGGAATGCATTTCTACAAACTAGTCATTTTATCTCTTTTTCATATCCTCCACTCCTTCAATCAAGGGAATTTTCATGAACAAAGTGTGGCGAATGTAAGACATATTACCTAAGAAAAGGAATTAAACAAATTAATATTTTTAAGTAATTGGAAAGGAAAAATATTTTTTCTCAACAAGTGTAATAACAACGAGATGCCCTATCTTAATGTCATTTTTTCATAGAGTAAAAGTCAATTAGAATAAATATTTATAGAATAACGGTCACGGGCATATTTCAACCTTTATTTATTTATAAAAACAAGAAAGCATTAATAAAAAAATTGTTATGTGTTGGACTAAGCAATTTAAACAAATAAATCACAATTAAATTTGGATTTTTCAATTAGTGAATTTTTGCTAGAAGTTTAGACTAGCGGTTGCTAGCATATTTCTATTCGTCATTATAAAAACATATTTGAGTTATGCTACATCATTGTGAAAACCTAGAAACCAACATGGGTGATAATGGTTGAGAATTGAATATTTAATAATGTAAAATCTTACATGTCATGATGTGTGTCGGTGTTGTAATTAGGTGAATTTTATAGTTCTCATAATATATATCATGTATATCACATAATTTAAATCAACTAGTTTATAGGAAAATGCATAAGAGACCACAAGGTTCAAGTAGTAATCGAAAGTTAGGTTTTCCCGAGGTGTCAAGCCTTAATAGTTTCTTATTTCAAAATTAGTGATCGAATAACAAGAAAATCATAGAAAACCGTAACATCTACTAGGATCCCTATGGTGGCTAGTCTACCTAATGGGTGCTTAAGATTAAGATTACATGTTTGATTGCGTGTATTGTATTCTCTTGAATATATGTGTGTATTATATTATCTTGAATATTCTTGTGTTAATTACGTGTATTATGAAAAGTGGTAAATATTTTTAATTACTTGTATTCAGGAAAGTGTTAAATATCTATCTTGTCTTGGAACATCAAAGAAATGAAAAGCTGTTGGCAACCACTATGGTATCTATGAAAATTTTTAGTGACCACTAAGTATTTAATCAATGAAAAATTCACAGATCTACATTATCGAAAAATATTAGTGTTGGAGAATAATAATATAAGTACATATTTTAAACTTGAAGACGTATCTTGTTCATCTTGGCCTTGCATATTTTTAGAAATTAATAGTTAAACAAAATAGTTTGTATCAAATTTACTAAACATCAAAGGTGAAGATGTACACAAACCTTGGATAGGAATAAAGGATCGGGAGGTCGTGAAGAGCAATGCTTGTTTATGTTTTCTAATTATTCCTTGCTGAGAATGATAGTGACCACTAACCTCTACAATATTGGGGAATCCATTTTAATGATGCAAAAAAATAATCTCGAAATATTTGTTGCCATTGTTTGTAATTATTTTATTTTAGTTGGACTATCCTTGGTAGAGCCAAGTCCTTGAATATATACCTTCTAGAAGGCTGACACATTATGTAGCTATCATTTGATATTTTGTGTATAAAATGTAATCCATATATTTTCATATAAACAATAATGATTTATAACAGGTAAGCACATTTTTTAATGAAAGGTAAACGACGTTAGTTAAGGATGGTAAGAAAGATAGACACATAGTTAGGAAAGTTTAGATAATAGCATAGGAAATGAGATAGTTATTGTGAATCCTAATGTAAGAGGTTGATAGAACCACTTAATAATCATAGAAAAAATTAAACAAAATACCCTTTAGTGGAGACTAGTGATAGTTGTACACCCTAAGTTAAGGGGTCCAAAAAATCAATTGTTTGTCATATAGGATTGTGATTGTTTCACTAAATGTAGTTCATATTTTTTTTTATCTTATGTTTTTAGATAGAATGTTAAATTGGATGGAAATATATATTGTTAATTGATTTCAAATAATAAATTTGAGTTACACTATAAACATGGTTGAAACTAATACTTGAATATGGGTGAAATTGCTTGATCATTGAATTTTTATACTTTTACATGGGTACGAGGTCTTACATGTCATGAGGTAATTGGATAGTCTACATTATTATTATGTCAAAAATAACTAACTAATACATAGTACTATGACAACTATTGGGTATTGTTTGATCAGTAGTCATTTCAACTATTGGCCCCTCTCCCTAAACGTTGACGATTTTTCTAGTATGCAGATTTGTTTTTACATATTTAAATTATTTGGAAAACATAATTTTAAGGGATTTAACATAAGAACTTTTGAATACAAAGGTATTTAATCCAACCCATTACTTGAGAATAAAATCACATTTTATGAGTTGTCATGTGTCACCATTTCATTGGATAATTAATTGATAAGACTTGATGTGACTTAATTTATTGGCTAGTTTTTATTTAATTTTTAACTTGAATTCTAAATACTAATTATTCTTTAATTCACATACCCACTAATGGTCATTGGCTTCTTTTCCTAGCACAAGTAGATTATAATAGAAGAATTTAGTTGTCCATGACAAATGACTCAAATACTAATGAATTAGTTATTCGAGGCAACTCTATAATATTGTTAACATCGTCATTTAAAAGTAGACCTTGTCAATAATAATCATTATTTTGTAATTAAAATTCAGTTTGTATGATCTCATTAACTCCATATTGGACATTAAATATTATCTATTAAGATAGCTACTAAATAGGTACATTTTGTGAAAAATTGAGGGAATTACCAACCGTTTTGTAATAAGTTTTGCAATAAATATGTTGATTGGCACCTTTTCTAATAAAGGTGTATATTAAAGTCGATGGAAATATTGTATTAATTTCAAGCTTACAATGACATATTTAGTCACTATATTTATCTCAACACTCCCACTTATTTCCACACCTTTCGGGTTTTTTCATGAGAGTTCATTTATTATTTCATGGCTAGAAAAATGTTTCCTTTCTTGCAATTTTCTACGGATGTGTGTGAAATAGGATTGTATATCAAAATATCGTGTCGCCATTTGAAATCCATTTTTTTTCTTGATTATGAGAAAGAATTGGTTGCAATGTAGGGAGGTCTTGGAGATGATTATCTTTCTATAGAGAGACATTTGAGGGAAAATGTAGAAGTTGTTTTGATGTTCGTTTGTCATCTTCTTATCACTCATTTGGATAAGGATTGGGATTTCGAGATGGTTTGTCACTGGATGAAGCCAGCATATAGGATTGGCATGGAAGTAGATATGGACAAAACCTTGAGTGTTTTGTGGTCCTTTATTTTCGAATCTCTCTACAAATAGGAAGGTTTAGTGCATGTAAACAATTTGGAGAGTTGTTCAACTAGTTTCACATGTTAAATCATTTCTTGTTTGAACTAGACAAATGAGGCGAGAACTCATCAATGGGAATTAGGTTGCTCCTTTTTCCTACCCTTGATGTTATGTCTAGACCACTGATAATAGCTGAAATATTGGGATGTTCTTTGCAGGAAATGTTTTGAGGCATACGATCGGTTAAAGAGATGAGTTATTCTTTGGAAAAGAGCATCTTTTTCCAAAACCACCAATGGAAACCATTTTCATGCCCGTTAAATTTGAGGTTATGAAGATGTCATCTAATTCAGATAAATAAGTGTATCTAAAATCCATCATGGTGTATCTTTGTTTTGATTGTTAAATAGTGTTGTCGGTTCCATTATTGTCTATTCATACTATATGGCTTCTTGGTTTGGGGTTTTTAGCATTCCCAACCACTTGTGTTTTTGGCATTTTCCTTGCATTTTTACCAAGTTATTGTATCTCATTATATCTATTATATAAAGGAAAGGGAAACTTCTATCCTCCTTCAAATATAAAATACAAGAAATCATTAGTAGAAGTTTATGTTGTGTGTTGCAAGTAAGAAACTTAAACAATTACTCACTATTAAATTCGGTTCTTTCAAGTTTTCAATTTGTTGGTTGAAGTTAAGACTAGTGGCCACTAACGTCTATATATTCTAGGATATCTTTCCATTGTTTAAAAAATCAATCTTTATAGATTTAGGTTTGACGGTCCTTCATGCAAGTGAAGAATTATCCTAGCAACCAATAATCTCAGATTGTGCTATGTTAAACCAACACCATGAACATCAAACAAAGAAAGTAAACATCTACCCTAGCACTCGCTAGTCTTAGAAGGTAGTATGTAGCATCCAAATATAATAAAGGATATTAGTAAGTTTTTAGTCGAGTCATTAGAAATTGTCCTTTATAAAAGGGAAAAATATCCTGCGCAACCTTGCAGTAATCTCAAGACTTTTTTATGTTACGCCAATGCTATTTAATAATCTTTGATATTGGTGGCTACTAGGCTTCAAATTTCATGGTAGGATTCCAATAAATTAATACAGAAATCTAAATATAATGGTAGGAGTACTTTCTTTAAGTGGGACATGGAGGTGGACCTAGGTCCTTAATGTCAGTTGACCAATTCACATTTGAAGCACTTTGATATGTTCCACTTGGCCCTAATGTAGAAGTTAAAACCCTACCTCAAGGTTTCCCCATGGCTACTTATTGAAAGCATCTAATCAACTCAATGGGAATTAACATGGGTTGATGATTTCAAACTACTTGTAAATTTTGGATGGTAAACACTTTTATTATATAAGAGCTATGAACTGGAATGGTGGAGGAGAAATTTCTCTAAGCGAGGACATGATGGTAGGTTTGGGTCCTTAATTTCCACCAAACTATCTACATTCTAAGATCCTTGTTATGTTCCGCTTGGTCCATATGAAGACGCGTTGGACCCATAACTTAAGGTGTCCCCATGGCCACTTATTCAAATCATAGAATGAACTCAATATGAATGGAGCTTGGGTTAACGATTAAAAACTACCATTCAATAGTTCATGATTTTTTTAATATGTAGATTTTATTTTAGACATTTAAATTATGTGGAGAACATATTTTTAAGGGATTTAAAATAATTACTTTTGAGTACAAATAAATTTAAGGCATCCCATTACTCTAATATAAAATCACCTTTTATGGGTTATCTATGTGGCACCATTCCATTGGATAATTTATTTGTGAGACTTGATTTGACTTACTTTATTTGCTAGTTTTTATTTAATTTTTAACTTGAATTCAAACAACTAATGATAGCTACAAAAAAATCATCGGTGAGTAATGAATAGAAATTTAGTAAAATTTTAAATGTATAAATAGATAAGTTTAAGGACTGGAACTTTATTTTTCCTTGGCTAATGAATCCAATAATAATGAATTAATTATTGGATTCGACTCCCATATTAAAAATATGTCATTAAAATACTTACCTTGTCATGAAAAATAAATCTTGTGTGACAAAACTTCCCTTTGTATGCTGTCATTAACTCTAGATTGGACCTTGAGTCTTACCTATTAAGATAGCTACTAAATAGGAATATTTTGTGATAAGATTTGTGATAAATATCTTGATTGGCCAGACTCATCACCTTTTCCAATAAACCTTGATATTAAAGCCACTTGCATGTTTATATTAAATTCAAGCATGTGATGGAAGACTATTGAAAATTATCGACTAGCCACTAATCTCTTACTACCTTCTTACTAATGTTACAATCGAAGGTATGGACGTCATATTGATTTCATGCAATTATAAAGATTGGAATGGTCTGGTAGATATCATTTCACATGAAGGGAGGTGTGGAACCTACATCCATCATTAATGGTGGCTCGTGTATTTTCATTTTTAGTTGGGCATTGGCTCCTCTTTCCTCACTATTCTCTCTTCCCATTTTCAAGCAGGAGAATTATGGTTTTCCTAGGATTTCCTTTTATTTCTCGCACGACTAGTGGTAGAAATCATCCTTCTCATCCGTCATATCCCACATGCCTCTTCGGATGTCTTTCTTTATGAATGTATTCGTGAAGTTAAAGTTATCAAATGTGTTTTGGGTGACTCATATATGTAGGCTTCTAATATGGTGTGGGTTGCTTCGATATAGCCACATATTTTGTTTCCAATTATCTTCTACTTAACTCGAAAAGGAAGATGTTATGGATGTATCAAAGTAATCCATTTACCCAGTTCTAGAGGTGGCTTCTATCATGAATTACATGATTATCCTATCCCAAACCCTCTATTTTGGTGGTAGAGGTTGAAAAATAGGCTATCGGTTAAGGGTGTGGGGTTCATTGGCTCGGGAGAAATAACAGAATTTCTCATTTATGTTGAGAACACACATGCTTCTTGTTAGCATGGTGGAATTGATATCCATAGTCTTCCCCCTTTGATCTAAGTACTTCTCGTTTCCCTATTAATTAGGCTATTGATCACCTTAACGAGTTTTGTGCCGTAGCTAGGGAGAAATTTATTCTCTTTCTCATCAAGCCTTCTCGGCGGGTAGCGGGTGGTGCAGTAGGTAGATATTTTCACCATTTATTTTTTCTCATATTCATTTTCGTTTTGGTGCTTCTTCATTTGTTTTGGTTCTTCAGTTTGTTCTCTTAGTTTATCTCCCCTTCATGGTGTTCCTTGTTGTGGGGACTTGGGTTTTTTGTGTCACTTGGTTTTCATATTGGTTCTATATTATATGGGTGGGGTCTCGTAAACCCCGATTCAAATCTCTACTCAAAATAGTTTAAAATTCCCAAAAAAACATATTAAATTCATCGGTTTCTAGGATAAAAATTTCTTTTTGGAATATGTGTAATCACAAAATTTATTAAATTTTTTTATGTTACATAAAGGGAGTATAATAAGCTTCGATATTAGGGGCTACATGTAATCTGGAAAATCATTTATATCTATCCTATCTTTGAATATTTTTTTAGATGATTCAACACTTTTGATAGGAGCTTAGAACTTGGGGATTGACAGGATCCCACCCAATTACAAACATGAAAGATAATCAATAAACCACATGACCCAAAAAAACAAAACCACAAAAACTAACTAGGCTACATGATGAGAAAGCACAAAAATGACAACAAGCAAAATACCCATCTACTGAAAACTACTGATAGGAACCATAAATTAAACTTGAGACGCCAAGTTTTTGGCCATGGAGATGTTCTCCCACCCACTGAGACATCCTACCAAGCCACTCGTAATAAACAATATGAACTCCAAAAGAAAACTCCATCTAAACCAATGCAAAATATTGGTGATTTAATAATCCATCTTCTAGGACAAAAAATTTCCATTTCAAACATCATTAATTATCATCTGGGAATTTCCTTCAATTTAAAAATCTTCACAACCAATACTGAATGCCATTTTGATACCTACCAATAAATATTGAGCCTCTTCCTCATTACACATGCCATTTTTTAAAGGAAAGGACCCAATTATTACTAAACTTCCATCCACATCTCTATTTAATCTCCTCACTCCTGATAGGCCCGGGTTTCCTTTCGAGGCTTCACAAAGTTAATTTGTCAAAAAGTGAGAGGGGGTGGGAAACATTGGATGGTAAAATATTTTATTATATCAGAGTGGTGGAGGAGAACTTTATATAATTGGGACATGGGGAGGGATTTGGTCCTTAATTTCCATCAAGCGATCTGCATTAGAAGCACCCCTCTATATGCCGCTTGGTCCATATGGTGAAATTAGACCTCTACTCCAAGGTGTCCCCATGGCCACTTATTGAAATAATCTAATGAAATAAATAGGAATGGAATTTGGGTTGATGATTGCAAACTACTTGTATCTCACCAATAGCTCAAGAACTTGAGTTTATCTTATCTTTGAATATTTTGTGTTTATTCATCTATTTGACTATCCATTAGGTTATTACTAATTGCCTTCAATGTAAGACATAATGCTATCCTAGTGGCTAGACAACAAACAAAATACCCAACCGCTGAAAACTAGTGATAGGAACCAGAAATTAAATGTGAGAGGTTGAGTAATTTGGCCGTGGAGACATTCTCCCACCCACTGAGACATCCTCCCAAGCCCCTCAAAACAAGTAATATGAACTCGAAAGAAAACCACATCTAAACCAATTCAAAATATTAGTGATATAATAATCCAAATTCTAGTACAAAGATTTTCCATTTCAAACATCATTAATTACCATCTAGAAATTTCCTTTAATTTCCAAAGCTTCATGACCAATACTAGCTTCGGTTTGATACCTACCAAAAAATCTTGAGCCTCTTCCTCATTACATGTTCCTTTTTTAAAGGAAATGACCGAATTACTACTAAACTTATATCCACATCTCTATTTAAACTCCCCACTCCTGATAGGCTTGGGTTTCCTTTCAAGGCTTCATCAAAGGTAAGTTTTTGAAAAGTGAGAGGGGGTGGAAAAATTTGGATGGTACACTCTTTTAATATACTAGAGCTATGAGCGAGAGTGGTGGAGGAGAACTTTCTATAATTGGGACATAGGGGAGGGTTTGTGTACTTAATTTCCATCGAGGTATCTGCATTATAAGCACCCCGCTATGTGTCACTTGGTCCATATGGTGAAATTATACCTCTATCCCAAGGTGTCCCCTGTGGCCACTTATTGAAATAATCCAATGAAATCAATGGGAATGGAATTTGGGTTGATGATTACAAACTAGATGTATCTCACCAATAGCCTAAGAACTTTAATTCATCCTATCTTTGAATATTTTTGTCTAGTTGTGTATTTTAATCTCAATTATTTCATTACCGATTACCTCAAAGGTAAGACAAAAGGCTATCCTAGTGGCTCGAACATCAAACAAAATACCCAACCACTTACATCTAGTGATCCGAACGAGAAATTAAACTTGAGAGGCCGAGTTGTTTGGTCATGGAGACATTCTCCCACCCACTAATACATCCTCCCAAGACCCTCTCGAAAAAGCAATATGAACTCCCAAAGAAAACCGCATCTAAACCATTGAAAAATATTGGTGATATGATAATCCAACTTCTAGGAAAAATATTTTCAATTTCAAACATCATTAATTACAACTGGGAATTGACTTAAATTTCAAAATCTTCACAACCAATACCATCTGCGAATATTTTGTGTCTATTCATGTATTTTAATATCAATTAGGTCATTACTGATTGTCATGCATGCAAGACAGAAGGCTATCTTAGCGTCTGCTAACCTAAACCTCTATGATGTTGCAAAAACTTTGATTCAAATAACATAATGAACCTAGTGGCCACTAGGATTAAAATTGAACACAACGGTGGCTAGGCTTAACCTTTCATTTGGAATTATTGTAATAGGATTCGAATATACTAGTGAGTTTAGCAGAAGTTAGGCTTAAATTTTCATTTGGAATCATGAGTATTCATGAAAGAAATGTAGTGAGAAACCACCCTAGTAGTCTCCTATCATTAAAAATAGTCTTTTAAAATTGAAATATAATTATGGTGAACATTTAAAGTGCCTAGCTATGTTTCACTTGGTCCATATGGAGAATTTTGATCCCTAACCCAAGGTGTCCCCATGGCCATGTATTGAAAGCATCCAATGAACTCAAGGGGAATGTATATTGATTTGTTGATTACAAAAACTTGTAAATTTTAGATGGTAAATGCATTTATTATACCATAGTTATGAACCAGAATGGTGGAGGAGCACTTTCTTTAAGTGGTACATGGGGGTGGGCTTAGGTCCTTAATTTCGCCAAGTGATACGCATTCGAATAGCCCAAATATATTCTCGCTTGATCCATATGGAGATATTTGTCCCCCACCCCAAGGTGTCCCCAAGGTAACTTATTGAATGCATCTAATGAAATCAATGGGAATGGAATTTGGGTTGATGATTACAAACTACATAAAACTTACCAATAGCCAATGAACTTGAGTTCATCCTGTCTTTGAATATTTTTTGTCTAGTCATGAATTTGAATATCCGTTAGGTCATTACTAATTGTCTTGTATGTAAGACAAAAACTATCCTAGTGGCCACTAACCTCAATCCTTTGTGATGTTGCAACAATGTTGATTTGAATAACATATTGAACCTACTAGCCATTAGGTTTAAAGTTGAAAAAAGCGGCTGCTATGGTTGATTTTCTATTTGGAATTCATGTGACAAAATTTGAATATATTATTGAGATGAGTGGGTGCTAAGCTTAATTTTTTTTTGAATCATGAGTATTCATGAAAGAAATGTAGTGAGAAACCACCCTATTGGTTTCCTATCGTTAAAAATAGTCTTTTAAAATTGAAATATAATTGTGGGGAAAATTCAAAGTGTTCCGCTATGTTCCACTTTGTCCATATGGGGAAGTTTGACCCTTACTTCAGCGTGTCCCCATGAAAAATTATTAAAAGCATCAAGTGAAATCAATGGTAATGGAATTTGGGTTAATGATTACAAACTAATTGTAACTCACTAATAGCCCAAGAACTTGAGCTGATCCCATCTTCGAATATTTTTTATCTAGTCATGTTGATTCTCTTGCATGCAAGACAAAAATTTCCTAGCCAACACTAACCTCAAGCCTATATGATGTTGCAATAATGATGATTTGAATAACATAATGAGCCTAGTTGCCATTAGGATTAAAATTAAACAAATCAGCTGCTACGCTTGAATTTTCATTTGAAATTGTGTGATAGTCTATGAATATACTATTGAGATTAGTGGCCGCTAGGCTTAAATTTTTATTTGGAATCACAAGTATTTAGGAAAGAATTATAGTGAGAAACCACCCTCGTGGTCACACAATTTATTAAAAATAGTCTTAAAAAAATGAAATATAATTGTGGGGAGAATTCAAAACACCCCACTATATTCCACTTAGTCCATATGGATAAGTTTAACCCCTATGTAAAGGTGTCCCCATGGCCACTTATTGAAAGAATCCAAAGTGAACTCAATAGGAATGGAACTTTGGTTGATGATTACAAACTATTTGTAATTTTTTATGGTAAACACTTTTATTATTCTAGATCTATGAACTAGAGAGGTGGAGGAACAATTTCTAGAAGCATGACATAGAGGTGGGATTGGGTCCTTAATGTCCTCTCGAGTGATCATTATTCGTAGTGCCCCACTATCTTCTCGCTTGGTCCATATGGAAAATTTCAACCCCTACCTCAAGGTGTCCCTATGGCCACTTATTGAAATAATCCAACAAATTCAATATGAATGGAACTTGGGTTGATGATTAACAAACTACTTGAATTTCACCAATAGTCCAAGAACTTGAGTTCATCCTATCTTCAAATATTTTTATCTAGTCATTAATTTGAATATCCATCAGGTCATTACTAACGGTCTTATATGCAAGACAACAACTATCGTAGCGGCCCCTAACCTCAAGCCTATAAGATGTTGCAACAACATTGATTCGAATAACATATTGAACCCTGCAACCACTATGCTTAAAATCAAACATAATAGACGATGGGATTAAATTTTCATTTGGAATTCATGTGATAGACTTCAAATATACTAGTGAGCTCAGAGGCTACTAGGCTTAAATTTTCATTCAGAATCACGAGTATTCAACAAACAAATGTAGTAACAACCACCCTAGTTATCACCAGTCGTTAAAAATAGTCTTTTAAAATTAAATCATAACTAAAGAGAGCATTCAAAGTGCTGCTCTATGTTCCGCTAGGTCTATATGGAGAAGTTCAAACCCTACCTAAATGTGTCCCCACATGCCCAGTTATTAAAAGCATCCAGTGAACTCAATGGGAATAGAACTTGGTTTGATGATTAAAAACTACTTGTTACTCACCAATATCCCAAGACCTTGAGTTCATCTTCTCTTTGAATATTTTTGTCTAGTTGTGTATTTGTGTAACTCATTGAATATAACGGCTGCTAGGATTAAATTTTAGCTTTGAATTCATGCAATACACTTCGAATATAGTATTGAGCTCAATATTCGTTAGGCTTAAATTTCCATTTAGAATCACCGGTATTCGGAAAGAAATATAGTGATAAATAACCCTAGTGGTTGCTATTTGTTAAAAATAATCTTTTAAAATTTAAATATAATAACAGAGAGGATAGTTATATTTTCAATTAATTGGTTACAAAATTTCCGTATGCAAGCAACATGTATCCTAGCGTTCGCTAACCTAAAGTGTTTTTTATTTTACTTGATTGCCATGTAATTAAGTTCCACCATAGCGGATGTTAGGAATATCATGCAATAAAATTTGAATAGCATTTTGTACTTAGATTCCACTTGGATAAACTATTGTATCTAGAGTTTAGTTTAGTATTTATTTTTAGTTGTGTCATTAATCAATATCTTGAATGCAAAATAAGAATTATCCCAGTGTTGCTAATATTAAGTCATTTTTATGTTACGCAAGTGTAATGGAATAATATATTACCTTAGCAGTTCTAGGATTTTAATATCATGTGATATACTTTAGATAACATATTGAATTTATCAGCCACAATGTAGAAAATATCATGTGAAGACAAGTATTCAAAGAAATAAAGTAAACATATAGCCTAGCGGTCACTAGTCTTAGAAGGTAGTATTGTAATATCCAAATATAATAAAGGAGATTAGTTAGTTTTTCAATCAGGTCATTACTAATTGTCATGTATGAAAGGAAACAAATATCCTAGCGGCCACTACTCTCAAGTGTTTCTTATCTTTGCACCAATGCTATTTAATACTCATCGACATTAGTAGTCCCTAGGCTTTTAATATCATGGAAATATTCTGATAAATTAATACCTAAATCTAAATATAACAATGGTGCTTAGCTTAGTTTTTAGGTGAGTCATCCTAGTTGTATTATATGTGAGTCCACCCGAATCTTAGTAGTCGCTAATTTCCTTCTTATTTAAAAATAATATTTAGGAAACTCTATAATATTTGTCTTGTCTTGGAATATTTCCTGCCTTGTGTTGTTTTGTAATAGCTAGGCAATGTCATAAACATCGAGCTTACGGGCCTCTAGTTTCGGAATATGTTGTTTTAAAATATAAAAATTGTTACTTTTGATTGGGTTAGTTATCAAGTAAGTTGTTACTAACTACAAATGGAATATATGTTTGTCCATAGAATGATTAACATTTATATTTAATAATATTTATGAGTAGATATAATGTTCTTACCTTTTACTAAACATAATTTTTTTAAAGACAATATATTTAATATTTTCTCGTAAGGAAATATATATATATAAAAACAATGTATATTAACGCCACAATCAATAGAGAATTGAATATTTAAGAATTAGTCATGACTATTTCTTTTCAAATTAAAAATCATTAATGAAAGTCAAAATGATTACCTATAATACGAAAGAAAACCATAACAATTTATAAAGTAAGAATGTGCAACTCATTTTTAATTGTAAGATAAAGATGCTAGTGCTTACAAGAAAAAAATGGACAGAGAAGAAAAAAATAAATCCATAGAAATAGATATAATGGTTCAAAAAGGGAACCCATTTAAGAGACACGAATACTTGAGTGATGACTAAGCATAAAAAATGTGTTTTCAGAAGGAGTAAATATTCTAAAAGGGATTACAAAATCTTTGCTCATGGGTAGACAAAATCTTCACCATAGGCGAAAAAACAATTTCGGTCATGGATGGACAAAAATCTTTAGTAATGGGTGAGAAAAATCTTTGGTCATGGGTGGAAAACAAAATTCGATCATGGGCGGACAAAAATTTGGTTTTCACTAGAAGATGTAATGGAACTACAAAGGCAGAAGAAAAGGTAGGGACGGATTATCGTGCAAAACACAAGAACTTAGAAAATACAAAGCAGCCTGCAAGTTCCCGTCATCACCTATGGTTCAAAGAAATAACATAGATTCTTTTGATAAATACATGTTTTAGTTGTATCTTATATATTGACGTATTTGATCATGTCTATTTAAGCTCCGTATTCTCTCTAAAACACAATATCAATGAGATTCTATCTGATAACCTATTTTACTCATCTCTTTTGATTTTTTCCTTTGTTGGCATCCCGATCGTACTCCAACCCATGATATATCCATAATTACTATTTTTTGTCTTGTTTGTGTGCCCCCAAACATGATTACAAAGGCACCAAAGCAAAAGGCAAGGATGAATTGCCATGTAAAACACAAGAACGTAAAAATACAAATTGGTTGCAAGTTCCCGTCATCAACTACGATTCAAAACAATAACATTGATTCTTTTGATAAATACATGTTTTAGTTCTATCTTATATTTTGACGTGTTTGATCATGTCTATTTAAGCTCCGTATTCTCTCTAAAACACAATATCGGTGAGATTCTATCTCGATAACCTATTTTACTCATCTCTTTTGATTTTTTCCTTTATTGGCATCTTGATCTCGCACTCAAACCTATGATCTTGTTTGTGTGCCCCCAAACACCATTACGATCATTTCCGCATCTTAGCATTCAAAAATCCATTAAGGAATCGAGTACTCAGATTAGTAAATTAGCTTCGCGTGCTTTGGATTCTTATCTCAAGATCTTGTTTTTTATGGTTACAAAATAAAAAATTAACCCTAATATATATTTCTCTAGTTTACTTAGTTTTTTCTAAATGTATTCAACAAAATAAATTAAGAAAACTGAAAAAAATGGAAATAGGAAATATCAAAATTTGAAATTCCACTTCTTAATACAAAAGTGCGGTATTTTGATATTTCAAATATTAGAAAATAATGCGGGGATTTCACATATTGTACTTATAATTAAATCATCACTAATGTTTGCATTTAATTTGAGGCGTATCATGGGATACGGGAAATCAAATTGATTAATTTTACCTACTTTATAAAAAGTGGGAGACTGATAATTGTTTTTTCTCAACACTCTAGAAAAGCACAAATATTAATTTAAGAATAATAAGAAAACAATTACAAAATAGAAGTGAAAAGTAGCATACAAAAATATTTAAATTTTAGTAGAGTGATATACACCTAGTTAATTCTTAATTTTTTATAGAGTGCAACTTCGATACTTTTAAAATATATTGTGTGTAAATTTAAGTGATAGTATGGGATTAGGGGAAATCAAATTTATTAATACTACCTAATTTAGAAACAAGTAAGACATCGACAAAATTTTCTTTGTGGATTCGTGAAAAAATGACAATAGTTAATTTGTACATAGTAAAAACCATTTAGAAATCAGAATTCAACATTAGGAAACAAAAAATTTAAAATTTTAAGGAATGATATACGGCTCTTTAATTATTACATTTTTTTGTAGTGTGAATTCAATATTTTATAAATATAATTCACGTTAATTAGGGGAATAACATGGGATACACGGAATTAAAATTTATTAATATTCCCTACGTTAGAAATTGGTGGGACGACATTGAAGTTTTCTTTGTGAACTCCTAGGAAAATGACAAATATTAATTTAAGGATAATAAAATGCCATTTAGAAAATAAAAGGGAATGTTACGAAATAAAAAAATTAAACTTTTAGAGAATGATATATGCCTTGTTTATAATTAATTTATATTGAGTATGAATTCGATAATTTTTAGGTATCATCTGCGTTAATTTAAAAAAATCCAAAAAAATGTGGAATCTTGAAAGTTTGAACCAGATTAATTACACAATTATGTATTTGACACATTTATTAAGAAAATTTTAATTAGCAATAGAATTTGAAAATAATTTTAACCTATAAAAATATGCATTATTATGATGTAATCGTAATCCATTAAAATGTTTTCACGTGGCATGAAATTTCTAATATATGTCTTAATCAGAGATATTGCTTAGTTATTTACACATTGTTATAATAATTTAGCATAGGCATATTTATTACATTTTATTGCATTGTCTTTTATTTAATAATGTGCAACATGTGCACTCTAGTCTAGTGACTTGCATTCAATATTGTTATGTTAGATAACATTCAATATTGGTATTAGTAGTAATTACATGTGTATGTGAGATGGGTCTTATCATCTCGTAGTTGGTGTCTGATAGGGTGTCATGTCTATCCATATGAGGTTGTCTAATATCTATAAATATTACAGCTCTTGCATTGTTATGTAATCTGATTCCATGATCAATAATATTTGTGAGGCTTCCATCCCTCTTTGGTCATTGTAATCTTATTCTATTCTATCATTTGGTATCTAAGCTATACCATTATTATCATTTGGTATAAGAGCAGGTTCTATCCAACCAAGGTCAAGAGGAGCACTATTGGAGAGGATCCATTGGAGAAGAAGATGCATCAAAGGAGAGCCATTGAAGCATCCCCGGCCTCTTTTCCTCCCAAGCATCCATCAACTAAAATTTGACCTATCCACTTATTTGGAATGTAAAATTTTTTTATTAGTCATTGGCATAGCCAATTGATCTAACATATTGGCGGAATATTTCAGATTTGGAGATCCTTAAAAAAAAAAAAGGAGAAAGATCTTGAACAAAATTGCAGATCTAAAATTAAAAAAAAAAGATTTGTGAAAAAAAAATCTTAAAAAAAAGAAAAAAGGAGAGAGATCTTGAAAAAAATTACAGATCAAAAGAAAAAAATAGATTAGATCTAAAAAAAATCAGATCTGAAAGTGGAGGTGTGAAGAATTCGGGAGCAAAGGTTGAAGCAGTCTTGTCAACAAAATTCCAGCAGATAGCTCTTAGAAAAAAGAATGTAACTTTTTCATAAAATGTCAGATTGATGTGCTGTTTTTTTCCTAGAAAGATAAGAAGGAGGCACACAACTTTGTAGTTTACATCATCTTCAGATTCGCCATCTACATATAACGAAAAGTCTGTACAAGTCGGATCATTTTTTTCTAAAAAAAAATCAGATCTAGCTGGTAAATTGGTAAGATCTCAAAAATAAGATTCTGATTCTTCTGAAATTTTGTGGGTTTCAAGAAAAATATTGTATGATGCTGCTTTCAAAATTTTAGAAAAACTTAGATCACGGTTTGTGAGAAAAGGTGAAAACAATATTCAGATTGTTTGTTTGGATCTTGGGAACAAACAGGTCAGTGGTTCAATTCCCACTCTCTCCATATTTTTTCTTAAATTATTTTTTTGGAAAATTTGGAGAAATTAATAAATTTTGGAGATTTCCAAATTTAGAAGCTCACCAAACACATTTAGAGCCACCGCTAAATTTAGCGGAAAACACCTATTGGGGGTAAAAAAAATATTTTTGGCCTAAATTGTGTATTTTGTGATTCTAAACCCTTTTTTGTAAAGAGTGGGGACACAAAAACTTCATTTTGATGTACTTTTGGAGCATTTTGTACTAATCTTGGTGCATAAAGTGAAGAAAAAAAGGGTACAAATTTTTTATTTTATGTTTATTTCTATCACACGAGATCTTTGATGTCATAAAGAAGCGTTCGGTATATACGGTGCTCGGAAAGCACTTACGGGTGATGCCATCACAACTACTACTGCACTTAACACCTAACATGGCTGCCTAAACATCGTCTAGGCATCGATCCTATAAAATCGACGGGAGTAATAAGGACACAATAAACACACATTTGAGCCCTCCCATCCGTTTGTGCTTGCACAAACCCCTCCGTACTATCTAAGTACCACGTACAAAATTATTTCACGTGCATTAACACCACTTTCCATCGACGGGTATATTGAAAGGGTGATCTTCTTCCACGTATTAATGGGTATATCGGAAAGGAGTGTATATAGAAAGGTTTGGTATATCAACCTCGATGGTATATTGAGAGGGAGACCATAAACCGGAGTGGTAAGAGCCTTACCCTTTGTCAAAAATTCGAGTTTGAAATTCAGATTGCAGAAATGGGTGCACAAGCACCAAATTGCTTCTTCCCGCATTCACAACCGCTTAGAAGAGACAACTATGCTGCATAGAAACCGAAGATCAAGACATTACTTGAGTTTGAAGACCTATGGACAATTGTAGATGGAAAAACAACAAGATCACTTGATGATAGAAGACAACAAGTTCAATTTGACAGGCCAATCAAAAGGCCAAGTTGATCATCTTGTTTAGCGTAATGATGATGTGCAACCCCACATTAGAGATGCCACATCGGCCAAGGATGCATGGGATAAGTTGAGCACACCTATGAGGCAAAGAACAAGAATGCCATCCTTAACCTACTATCACAACCGCATACTCAAGTTAAAGCACGGTGAGAAGGTTGAAGTTTTTTTGAGACGAGTTGCCACTTTGAGGGCATCTCTATTAGCATTGGGAAAAGAGACAAGTGATGAAGACCTCATACCAATGTGTGTTGCGAGCACTTCCTCCTTCCTACATAATCTTTGTGACAACTATCAATATGAGTGAACACACAGTCACCTTTGAGAAGTTGATCAATCTACTCCAACAAGAAGAGGCAATGAACAACAAAGATCATGAAGATGAGCAAGCACTATCTTCCAATCATAAAGGAAAGGGGAGATTTCACCAAAGAACAAGAAGTCCCAACAAAATCAAAGTCAACGAGACAACACCAAGAATTGTCCCATTTGCAATAGAGGGGGACATGACATCAAATATTGTTGGTACAATTCCTACAAAAAGGGTTCATCAAGTAATTCAAAACCCAATAACCAATAGGGTAACAATAATTCAAATAAAGGGAAGTCTAACAACAACAACAATCAAGGGTAGAAAAATGGTAATTGGCAAAGAAAACCCAAACAACAAGGGTACATTGCCGAACATGAGGATGATTCAGATGAAGGACACCACATGTATTCTACTCAATTTGATGAAGAAACCAAGTCCACACAAGATATCTGGTATGTTGACTCGGGTGCAACTCGACACATGACTAGACGTAAGGATTGGTTCTACACACTGCGTGACTCACCTAACAAGAACCATGTGTCATTAGGTGATGACTCATCATATAGTGTCAAGGGGATTGGAAACATTTCACTACCTCTTAGAAAGCATGACTGCAAAATCACAAATGTATTGTATGTACCTAGGTTGACCAAGAATTTGCTATCAGTTAGTCAACTCTTTGATCACAACTTGAAGTTGGATTTTGACAGTAATAATGGAGAAAAAGTGTGCTTGATAAGAGATAAGTCAAGAGGTTCCAAGATTGTAGCAAGAGCCTCCAATGTGGGACGCATGTTCCAACTTGATTTTGTCCACAAGGATGATCAAGCTCTAGTGGCCAAAGACACGCAATCTGCAGAACTATGGCATCTTAGATATAGTCACATCAGTTTTGGCTATCTCTAAACACTTAAAAAGGGAAACATGGTGAAAGGATTTCCTACACTCAAGCACAACACTAACAAGTGTCACAATTGTCTAGCTGGAAAGCAACACAGAGTACCCTTCCAAAAGAACATATATAGAGCTAAGGGAAAGCTTTATTTGGTGCACACCGATCTTTGTGGGCACATGCAACCAAGTCATTCGGATGTCAATACTTCATGCTTTGTGTTGATGATCTGCTCAAGAAATATGTGGATATATTGTGTAAGAAACAAGAGTCAAGCCTTTGAGACATTTCGAAGTTCAAAGCACTTGTTGAGAATGAAGTTGGTCGCAAGATCAAAACTCTCCGCTCATAACGAGGGGGAAATTCATAAGCAATGAGTTCAAGACTTACCTGGAAGCTCATGGGATTCGTAGATAAATGCCTCCTACTCACACACCACAATGTAATGGTATAGTTGAGAGAAGGAATCGTATTTATCATGGAAATGGTGCGATGTATGATTGATGACTCAAAGTTTAACAAAGACATTTTGGGTAGAAGTGCAAGAACTACAGTCTATTTGTTGAACATAGTGCCCATAGTAGCTCTTGAAGGACTGACACCTCAAGAAGCATGGTCAAATCGAAACCATCAATTACACACCTAAGAGTATTTGGGTGTAAAGCTAGCATGCACATACCCAAGAAGAATAGGAACAAGTTGGATATGAAAGCTGGGAAACTAATATTCATTGGATACAGTGAAGAAGCACTTGGGTACAAATTATGGGATCTGAAAGCAAAGAAAGTATATACAAGTAGGGATGTTGAGTTCTTTGAGAAGAAACAAGCAGATGCTTCACTCAACGACTCAACAAACATGTAGAATACACCTCTTGTGAAAATAGAATTTGATGTTCCCACTGAAGATGACAATGATGAATTGGATGATGGTGAAAACTTGGATCCACCACAATCCAATGGAACAACTAATAAGTTACCTAAATGGTATACTCAATTAATAAGAGATGCAAATTTGGATGAAGCACCTAGCACATCATCCAATCCTGGACCTAGAACTCGCAGTCAAGCTCGTGAAGAGGTCAATTATGCCCTAATGAGCAGAGTTGTTGAAACAGTTGAGCCATCTACAGTTCAGGAAGCCCTACAATCAAAAGCTTGGAAAGATGACATGGATTCAGAGTATCAGTCATTGATGAAGAACAACACATGGCAAATTGTCGACCTTCCACCAGGGAAGAAACCCATTGGATGCAGATGGATATTCAAGACTAAGTACAAATCAGATGGGACTATTGACAAGTATAAAGCAAGGCTTGTAGCAAAGGGGTATGCACAACAAGAAGGCATTGATTATGAGGAGACATTTTCTCCCACAGCTAAGATCAAGAAAATCAGGATGGTCTTTGCTCTACCTGCACAATTTAGTTGGAAAGTCCACCAAATGGATGTGAAAAGTGCCTTTCTTAATGGAGATTTGCAAGAAGAAGTCTATATGACTTAGCGAGAGGGTTATGTAATACCAGGAAAAGAGATGATGGTATACAGACTCATAAAATCTCTATATGGCCTAAAACAGGCACCCCGGGCATGGTACATCAAAATTGATGAGCATCTCATAAGTCATGGATTCGAAAGGAATCCTTATGACCACAATCTCTACTTCAAAAAGAAAGGGGGAGATTTTCATTGTGGTTGTTTATGTCGACGATCTAGTCATTACGAGATAGTTCGTGAAGATTATCGATGCAACAAAGAAGGATTTTAATCGATCATTCGACATGACGGATCTCAGGCTCATGCACTATTGTCTTGGGTTGGAAGTATGGCAAAAACAGAATCATATCTTTGTGTCACAATTGAAATACACCAAGACAACGCTCGAGAAATTTAGGATGATGTACTACACTCCTATTGCTACACCTATGGAAGTGAGACTTCAGTTATCTCGTTCGATCCATCACCACCGGTGAATGCAACTCTCTATCGGTAGTTGATCGGGAGTCTCATTTACCTGACATATACTAGACCAGATATCAGCTTTGCAGTCAGCTATTTATCACGCTTCATGTAAGAACAAAAATATGTCATTGGAAAGTAGCAAAGAGAATACTGAGATATCTAAAGGGTACAGTTGACCTTGGTCTAGAGTACAAGAAGAATGACAACTTCTTCTTGACAGGATATTCAGATTCAAATCATGTAGGAAACATGGATGATAGGAATTCAACATCAGGCTTCGTCTTCTTTATGGGATCTGGACCGATATCATGGGGAAGAAAGAAATAGAACTTTTTTCTCGTTCTTCTACAGAAGCAGAGTATCGAGCTGTAGGTGAAGCTGTTTGTGAAGCAATATGGCTACGCCGAATACTGGAAGGAATTGGTCTACCACAACATAAATCTACTCCAGTATATGTTGATAATGAAGGAGTTTTGAAGCTTGTTCGTAATCCAGTATTTCATGAGAGAACCAAGCATATTGAAGTACAGGTTCATTTCATACGCGAGCATGTCTTGAAGCACAACATACAGCTCCAGTTCTGTCCTACAACTGAACAAAAGGTAGATGTTTTCACTAAGTCACTTGCACGTGACAAATTCACACTATTCAGAGAGTTCCTCTCCACTTCATTGGAAACTATGCAAAATTAAGGGGGGGAATGTTAGCATAATTTAGCATAGGCATATTTATTGCATTTTCTTTTATTTAATAATGTGCAACATGTGCACTCTATTCTAGTGACTTGCATTCAATATTGTTATGTTGGATAACATTCAATATTGTTATTAGTAGTAATTACATGTTCATGTGAGATAGGTCTTATCATCTCGTAGTTGGTGTCTGTTAGGGTGTCATGTCTATCCATATGAGGCTGTCTAATATCTATAAATATTATAGCTCTTGTATTGTTATGTAATCGATTCCATGATCAATAATATTTGTCAAAGCTTCCGTCCCTCTTTGGTCATTGCAATCTTATTCTATTCTATCATTTGGTATCTAAGCTATACCATTATTATCACACATTACTCTAGAAAAATTAAGACATAAGTTTACTCTACACCCAAATTTGAGATTACCTTGTATATAGGAAAGGAAATAGCGAAGGTTATGCTCGATTAGTATAATTTTTTTGCAACACAAAATTCAAAATAATAAATACTTAGATTTTATATGGGATTAGGGTATTCTCTTAAAGACGTGTTAATGAACAAATCTGCATGTCGTATGTTATCTTTCTATTTGATGAGTGAATTCCTAGTAGTCGCTAGCCTCTGCAATTCCTAGGTTTCATTTCCAACTATGTAAATAAATATCTTTATAGATTTTGATCACTAGTAATTTCATCAATTGTAATCTTATCTTATTGAATATACATTCCTTCCAAAACCAAGTCGGCACTACATACCATATAAATATTTCTCAACTTCTATATTACTCATAAGTTCTTATGTGTCTAACACATAATTTATATCTGTTCGTATCAAGTGAAATAATTAATGACCACTAAGCTCCATTACTTGAAGAAGATGAATCAAATAGTGGTTGTGAAAGAAAATGCTTAGTGATAGCTTAGCTTCAAAATTCACCGAAGGAATGATTATGAGGAAAATAGGCTAAATAATTTCTTGCTAACATAGATGCTTTTGAACAAATAATAGTAATAGATATTAGTAGTCACTAGGCATTTTCCATAATATATTTTTACGGAAGATAGGTGCGACAAGGACAATTTTTATTCTCGAAACCTATGGAAGTAGTTGAATAGCAGGAAGAAATATGATTAATAAAAATGTTTTTCGGGGTTCTCATATAACACCATAGGGACTCTTAGGCACATACCTTTACATATTTTCCTTTTTAATTCATCAACATGCATCAATGAAAATGATTAGGGACTTTTAAGCTCTACTACTTGTGACTAGGAGTAGATTAGTGACCACTAGGCTCAACTAATTTTTTATTTTGAATATAGAGATCAAAGAACAGTTCATATTAAAGAAAATACTTAGCAACTGCTAATCTCGATTACTTACGAAATGAATGATTTTCTAGTATCTATGATAAACAATATCTTATTTCAAACATAGCACTAAAACAACAGATCATATTAATAGATATTATTGGGCATTACACATTTTTGTTAAATTTTTAGATACAAAATTTGTGAGATATAAAAATTGTTTACTATCGAAAGATAAGGAGGTCTTTTGAGAAAGTAATGTTATCTTTGAATAACAACACCCTTCAATTTGCAAAAAAATTGTGCTTAAGCTCATAGTGTGATTGGATTATATGGTTACTATCTCCAAGTTGTGGGATTTGCTACTTGAGATAGACCTCCAAAGAAAGATGGTTCTTTCTCCTAAACTACCTGCCACAATCTACTCTAATGCAGGAAAAACTATTTGTCCTAATCAAACTTTCCAAGGGACTAGGGAGAGATAGTGCATGAAAACAAAGCCTACACTAAAGTGGTGATACACCAGAAAAGGAGGATATGAGAATAGTCTTCCAATGTGTGGAGAGTAGAAGCAAAGTGCATACTAGAAGAGGTGATAATAGTTTCCCACATTCCAGTAGATGCATTCAAAAAAGTACTCCATACATGAAAAATGAGAATGAATACTTGTAGAGTACAAGGTAGAAACAATATATTTGTAATAATATTGAAAGGGAAAGAAGAATTCAAACAAACACAACAGGGAAGAAGTATCCACAAACTTGTATCTATTGCTTCATTGATATGCAAAATCAAATCTATTACGAGAATAAGGGCCACAGTAACCATGCAAGGAGTCCACTATAAGGGCTTGTAGGACATTGGCTTCACACAAAAAATCTAACATAATTTTTCTACTCAAAACTATCTCTCTTTACAATGATGCCAACACTTAAATTTATAGAAATTTGAGAAAAGAGAGAAAGGGGGAAAAATGAAAATCCCAAAATCTATCCTTCAACCACTAGCAAGAGGTAGTAAATGAATTTAAATGATGTTCTCTTGATTTCAAAATGTCCCCGTAATGTCCCGTAACTTGTAGCAGTGAAATATGTCATCCCATGCTTCATTAAATACATCCCAACCACCACTAAAATCATTATTCTAAATTGGGCACATTTTCTAAAAATAACCATTGATTACTCATCAAATTTCAGATTTCTTGATTTTTGTGCATTGGGCTTGGAACCACAATTCCAATGGTACCATTTTTTTGTATTTATGTGTAGAATTGTAGAAGTTATGGCCTTACTGCGCACGGGAAGTTATTTTGAGTATCTCAGCCATTTCTGTCATTTAACGGGACTAGGTATTTGATTTATCATATGTGGGGATGTTTCCTTTATTTTCATATAGCTAACCTCATAAAAATTAATAAATCTTGTTTCGTGGCATAGAGAACGTCGTGCTTAGTTCCGAGAAAGTCAAATTTCATGAAAATTGGAGCTTTAGGTCAAACATTATGGTTGTTTGAATATCGGAAGGGTCAGGTATTGTGTTTTCCTTTATATGTGGATATATCAGTGTCCTAGATGTCTCTTACACAACTTGGGCCAAAAACCTTTGCTTTATCCAAATCATACTTGACCCGCTTTGCAAATCAGACAAGTCGGCTTTTTGGGAACTCATGTCCCGCGCTTACTTGGGCCGTCGGGTCTCCCTTCTCCACATCACCTGATTCCCTCTTGCTGTAGAGATTTTATCTTTTGACATCCCATTTATCACTTTATTGACTGAGCTTATCAGGGCCGTTGATTTCTGCTCCACCCGCATCCCTTTATGATCGAGTTATTTCGGCTCTTTGGAGAACTCGTATCCCAATCTCCCTACGGATTGCCTTGATAAAATTTATCTAACCTTGCCAATTTGAACTACTTGTAGAAATTTTGGAAATGAGGTTCCCAGGTGTCCCAACATCCCTTGTGTTCCCTAGAACATTTGAAGCTTACTTAACCCCTTTTCACCATTTCAGAAAATCTAGTTTTGGGTCCCAAATGTCCCGATTGAACTCCGTGCGGCCCGGGACAAAAAAATCATATGTTTCTGCATTTCACTATCTTCTTAGCATTTTAGGCCTGAATTTGGTGTGATGTACCTTGGTACAATCTGCCTTGGTTTTATCTGCAACTCTCGGTCTCGATTTGCATTAAAATAGGCTGCGACCTCATTTTTAAGATTTTAGCTATTGTTACTAACTCCTTGGATTTTTCTTAGATAGGGGAGTTAGAGGAGAGCAAGGAGGTACCCAAAATCTATAATATTTGCCTTCAAGCCATTTCAACTTGCTTAGCCTAAAGAAGTGATACAAGTTATAAAAATTACCTTGAGGGGTGAATTTTGGATAACAAGTAATGGATTAGCGGACTCAAGGCTAAACTATTTATTAAGTTCAAAAATAGAGATAAAAAATAGTTTTTATAAAAGAAATGTCTAGAACCAAAAATCTCAAATGCTTATAGAACATAGCACTCTACAGTTATTGTTTATTGATAAATGACAAAGGAATAGATTAGCGGCCTCTAGGCTAAACTATTTCTTAATAAAGAGAATAGAAATTTTAAAAAAAGTTTTTATTACAAAAAAAGCTTAGCGACCACTAAGCTATGATACTTACATAACATGGTTCTTGGATAATAGATCATATCAATAGATGAAATGGCATTGCAAGATGTTTTTTCACGGTTCGTATCAAATACAATGTATAGTGACCACTAAGCTACATTACTTATTGAAAGGAGTGTCTCAAAGTGCTCACTTGGCTATACTATTTATGTTTTTAAAAAATATCAACCAAATAAAAGTCATTGTCTATCTTTCGACTTGTTAGAGCATAATAATAGAAGTACATATTTGAAATGTGAAGACATACCCTCATCTTCTTGGCCTTGCATATTTCAAGAAAAAACCTATCAAACAAAATAGTCCTAAACGTTTTACTATAAATGGACGGAAAAGATGAACACATGTCTTTCTTAGGAATGAATGGTCGAGACCTTGAAGAACAAAGCATTTTTAACATGATTTCCAATTATTCATTGATGACAAGGCTATCGACCACTATCCTTTCTATTGTTAATGAATCTATTTTAATAAATTAAAAAAATCAATCTCAATAGGTTTGAAGTGATTATTTTAAATTATATTATATTCGATGAACTATCCGTGGTAGAGCCTAATCCTTAAATAACAATCTTTGAGAAGGATTACTAACCACTAGAATTTTTTGAACTGATAATCATCATTAGTTAGTATGGTTACGCATATATGTAGTAAATTTCGAGAAGTTGATTCGCAAATGTGGAAGGTGTTATTATAGAGAATGTTGAAGAGGGTATTGAGAAAATAATGTTAGTGGAAAGCATGTTGTGTATAGTTTGTGTAGAAGGAACTGTCTTTAACCAACCCTATCGATATAATATTGTATCGATCAATTTTTTCCCAATATAGTTGTTCGAGATGAATTATGTAAGTTTTCGACTATTTTCATTAAATTTTAAGAAATGAGTTTTTTTGTTCAAGACCACACCGATATTTTTTATTTCGAAGCAAAACAACAAAAGGCAATTATCTATCCTCAAGACTTGCCTAGATCTTGATGGTACTATCAATATCTACGCACTACTAGTCAGTAATTCATAGTTGACACTTAATTTTCTTTTCTTTTCTCTCTTGTGATGTTTTTTAATCAGATGTACTCTTCAGCTTCTTGTCTACCAATTTTGAACTCGTGGCTTTGGGGTGTGCTTCCATATCTTTGTGGAATTTTTTTGTGAATATTTAGATAAAATTTTATTTGTTAATATAATATAAGATGTTATTCATATATAAAACACACTATCCATCCCAAATCTGTAATTTAAAATTATATGTAAAAGTTATTGAGATTACTTGAAGGAAAAAACATAAAAATTGTATGTTTTAATGATTATTAATAGATTGAAGATTAAATTATGTAGTATCTTGATATTGATTACCGAGGTTGTCCCCAACTGTAGATTATGGACCATGATACCACCAAATGTAAATTAATAAATATATTAATCAATAAATTAAAGTATGAAAACATTGTTAGTCCATTGCTATTGAATTGAATAGTAATGAATTAATTATTGGAAGTGAATCTCATAATATTGCTAACACTACCATCAAAAACTTTGTGAGAATAAAAATCGTTTAATACTCTTTCTTTAATTACAGACTGGACTGTTGATGCAAAATCACAGCATGCCCCAAATGGGCTCGGATCTGAGTGGGGTATCTGGTGTGATCTACATAACACGGGACAATCTCTCAAGCTGTGGGACTTGCGGACTTGAGATGGCCCTCTAGAGAAATTTGGCTTCTTCTTCCTAAAATACCTTCCATAAGCTACTCTAGTGTAGGAAAACTATCTAATCCTAATCTAACCTTCGAAGGGATCAGGGAGAGAAAGTGCATGAAAACAAAGCCTACACTAAAACGGTGATACACCAGAAAAGGAAGTGGCTGATTACAATCTCAGATGCCTGAAATGGAGAGAGGTGAGAAAAAGAGAGGGTAGAAAAGATGCACCATAGACCAGAGATGAAGTTAAGATGGATCACCACCGCAACACATTAAACAAAGATCCCAAAACATGTAATAGACATCTGAAGCATTCACAAGTATACCATGTAATGACGAGAGGAAAGAAAAGACTATAAAATAAGAAAGGATGGACAAAATACATTACAAAATAGATTTTATTGCTCCAAAATTTCACATAGTACATCATCTTTATTCCCTTGAAAATATCTTACTTTGTATTTCGGTGGATAAATCATGAACTCGATCATGTTTCTCGGTTCCTCAACTATGACTGGGATGCCATGTCATAACTTTTGTAAGATATTCTTAATAATTATTTTATTTTGTCATGTAATAAATCCCCTTTTTAATAATTCTCAGGTGGCTCCAGATGGCTTAATCTCACAAGAAATCCTTTTCACCTTCGAGAATACACCTTGAGGAATAAATACCCACATTCATGCCTCTCAAAAATGAGTCTCCTCGCATGGATTATACTACATATCTGCGCTGCAAGTCTGAGTTGGCCAAGTGTAAAGAGGAGCCAGCAGAATCCTCCATGTGTCTCCTTGGCACAACTACAAAGGTGAAGTCAAGAGGCAGGTTCCTCAAAAGAGCACGAGGCCCTCCACATGTTCGGGATACGAGAGAGTTACACCGGCCACTAAAAATATTAAGGATGGGAAGGTCCAGTGGATGCTCCAATGTGTCTATTTGGCACAACTTCAAAGATGGAGTCTAAAGGTGGGACCCCAAACAAGCGTAGGATTTCCATGTGCCCTAGGCCCAAGAAAGTTTCCTCGGCCATTGAAAAAGTCTCGTATATTGAGGATCAAGTTGAAGCCTCCATGTGTCTCTTCGACACACTTTTGATATGGCACCCAAAAGTAGATACCCCAAACAAGCACAGTTCTCCACGTGTCTCCGGCCTAAAAACATTGTACCGGCCATTGAAATTTTTTAAGAACCAATAGAGGGTGCCATGTGCCTAGGGTCCAAGAAAGTTACATCAGATGCTTGAAAATTCTAAGTATGGGAAGATCTAGTAGAAACCTCCATGTGTCTCCTTGGCACAATTCCAAAGGTAAGACCCAGAGGTAGATCCTCAAATGGATGCCGGCCCTCCATGTGTCCTTTTTCTGGGTGTTAGAAATTTACCTTATACTTTCAAGATGGCTTTGACATCCTTGTACTCTCACCCCTTATACTTTCAAGTCGGTTTCGAGGAATACTTTTTTTGTTACATATTTGTTCCAGAAAGTGATATTTAACAAATTTACACCCAAAAGCTGCCAGGTGTACAAAAGATAAGCTTTTTCAATTATTTCCACTAGTTGTTTTTAATTGGGGCATCTAGTTGTCACTTTTAGAAAATTATTTGGAGCATTCCCTCCTGATTCTAAAAACATGATGCACACAAAAAGAGGAAGAATGCACGTAAGCCTATTGATCATCCTTTGTGCATGTAGCTTCCTTCTCTTCATCCTTTTCCTCTTCTTCATCCTGGTAGTTTTCTATAGGTACACGAGCAATTATGATTCAAAACAGAAAATTTCACACTTTTTGGGCTCACAAATTGAGATCCACAACAATTCTGATTGCACTTCACTAATAAAAATGACAAGAGACAATGAAATTAACAATAAAAGATGAAATGCATTCAAATCTCTTGAGGTCTGGAGCGTTAATGGTGGAAGAACTAAATGCCTTGTATCATATCCATTAACTTTGTCTTTCACAACTTAAAAATTGAGTCGTCCATATGGAAAATATCTTAGCTGAAGTGGGCTTGGGGTACTTTTATATTTTTGATACTTTAAGAAAATGTGTATTTTTGGACATTTTGGCCCACCCCTCCACTTTTGATACGGGCTAAACACATGTCTTTACTGGGCAAAAATGGGGTTACAACTAACATTATAACTTTACTCCTTTTCACAAAAAGGCCAAAATTGTCGAAGTGCTCCGGTGACCCGCCTCCCTATTTGACTTTTCAATGTTGACTCAAACATGTGACATGGTTTGGTCCCCAAAGGAAATGTGGATCATTTTATAACTTTTCTCCTTTTCAAAAAAAGGCAAAAATCTTCAAAATGCTCCAATGATCTACCTATCTTCCTTTGACTTTTCAAATTGCCATGTGTCCTTTTGTGGGCCTTAGGCATTCCTTTTATAGTTTCATTCCTTTCGCCATAATTCCTCAAAATAAAAAGGTCCCACCTTTCCGCAGCCTACTTGATTTATGACAGTTTACATCTTCGGGGTCAAAGTAAGAAAATTGCTTTTTCGCTTCACGTTGTTGAATAGCCAATTAGAAACTATCGGGCCATGGGACCAATTTGACATTTTTGCAAATATAATAAAAAGTGACTATTTCACCAAATAAACCTCGCCATCCCTCATCCAATTAAAGACAACCACGTAGCCGTGGATGTTGGGAAAAAATTGACATAGAATACGTGACTATGAAAAATAAAAATTCCAGAGAAACCCCAAATTCACGCCCAAATTACAAATTTTCTCTCATGGATAGAGAAAATGTAAACAATACCTGACTCAACGTGATCCATGCCCATAGAGATCGATTTACAACAACACCCTTTTAAAGATAAAATTTTAACGCGTCCACACAAGGAAATATAAAGTACTCCAACCCATGTAGACTAAAGAATTTAAATGAAAAGGGTGAGCTTAAAGATGAGCACTAACGTTGGCTCGACTCAAGGATGGGCACTCTAGCAAGTCTTTGGAAGAAAAACGTAATAGACCATGTGCAAAAAATCCATTGGGAAATGGATTCAAGAATAAGCTTGCAAAGTAGAAAAACAATTACCAATCCTCCCAAGATTGAACCGAGAAACCAACAAGAACTGGTCACTAAGGACTAGGAGAAACCAAAATAGAAAACGCAAAAGTAAAACAAAAACAAAAGACTATACATTATACAATGATGCATACCTTGATTCTAGGAAATCAATCAAGGAAATGTTTCAAGTTCCTGCCATTCTAAGTACGATCAAGCTAAGAAGTCTTGATACTTTTTTAACAACTGGACATATGCTTATTTTTCTTCTCTATCCAAGTTGTTACCTAGCCATATTTTCTGAGGTTTATCTTTTGTGCCTTTACCAGATCTAGAAAAAACCCCATCAAACAATAGAGTCCAAGGAGAACCAATCTTCTCGGGATACTTGCACTCATCAATTTTATGCTCCTTAAAATAAGCATAACCCACAAAGTTTTTGACATCGACGTCTGTGTACAATACTTCATAAGAAGCATTGTTAGGGTCCTCAATGATATGCAACATTTTCTTCTCACCGTACAACTTCACAAGGTTCCCCCTCTACTGGTATGGTTGCATATAACATGTATATTTATATTCTTCCACCCACACTAGCACCCCATTTCCTAGACAATAACATCCCCCACTTGGTAGGACAGTCCATAATAACCAGATTTAAGGTGAACCATTTTCCTAGACAGTGATAGTTGCACTACCATTCCTTTGACATATCCAATTACTATCACTTCTCTTTAATCCATAGCATAAAATTTCCCAAAAGCTGTTGTGACCTTGATATTTAACTTATTAATGACCTCAAGATGCATTATCTTACAAGAGGCTTCGAATCAAACATGCAGTTATGTACAAGCTTATCTTTAATAATCAAAGTGGTAAAAATGGATCCATATTAATCTGATATTCAACTAGAGAATTTCCCAAATACACCTCAAGTGATTCTCCCTGTTCTTCCAATACTTGGTATTTCTGATTTTGCAATAATTTGAGGAACCTCTATATTATTAACACTTTTTCCCTGAGTAATCTTTCTTCCTTAAATCCCAAATATTCGAATGCCCTTTTCCTATGCTCAAGGGTCCTCAGTTATTCAAAAATGGGAACAATGACCTTGATCTTATTCAAGATTTGGGCCATGTCACAAGGAATATATTTGGGTAAGGTAGTATTAGGAGGGAGATTCAACACTTCATCTAACAGTATAGGAGTTTTCAGAGTCTGGGCATGGGTAGGACAAAAAAATTTATTTGGGGTATTAGGCCTTCACCAGATGTATCTTTCTTAGAGTTTTCCTTCAAGATATTAGTAAGAACTAGAACTTTTGGCTTTGTTTGTGGCCGTACCCCTTTGACAACCTTACTTTTGATGTTATATTCTTTCTCTTAAGCAACTACTGCATTCATCAATAGTTGCCTATCCCCTTAACAAGGGATCCCTCCATCATACTTTTTAATCATCAAGGCCCTTAAGTATTCAAAATAGTGATTAGGTAGATCAAATTCTTGGACCATATCAATTTCAAAAGTATTGCTAAGAGGAAGAGCTAATACCCAGTGAATTTAATCCCAGAAGTTTTCAATAGTTCTGGCACTTATCAATTCAGTTGAGGTTTCCCCCTGCCATGAGTTTACAGGGCATTCCATCATGCACACATCATCATATGTCTCATCATCATCTACTTCCTCAACTTCTTGATCTACATCACATGGGGAGTGTGGTAATAAACACCTATCACACCACTCAATAACATTGGCCTCCTCCATAGTAGCAACCCTAACAGTCAAAGGATCAGGAACCAATCTATTCTCCCTAGGTTGAGGCTGTTTATTACCTGATCCCATGAGCCCTTTCCCTCTGTCATCTATTCTGTGATCACCTCTAGGAGGATTTCAAAATCTCTCCTGACCATGTGGCTTTTGACGACCTTGGGAACTTTGTCCTATCCCTTTTTCTACGCTAGCTAGTATATAGGATATCTCCTTAACTGCTCAAGCCAAAATTTTTACAACCTCTTCCAGATCCACAACTTTGTTTGATTGAGGCCTCTCTAGATTGATTAACTTGACACCATTTCTCTTAGGAGGCTTTCATACTGCTTTGATGTTATTTCCTATTTGTAAGGCCATGGTGAAAGCCTGCCTTAATGTTCCTGGGTTCTTAGCTCTCAAGTAATAAGCAACCTTTATTATAAAAAGCATCAAAATATTTTATCAAACAGACTCATCACTTGGCCTTATGATTATAGGTAGCCTATTCAAGGTCTTATTGAACCGAGTATTGAAATCATGGATAAATTCATTTGGATTTTTCTTTATATTTTCAAATTCGATAAAAGGAAACTGGGATCTCTCTTATTCCCATATTGCAATCTAAAGTCATTTTTCATCTCAGCCCATGAATCTATTGAATTATCTGGTAAAGCCTTGTACCACCACATGCATCCTCCTCAAGAGTATGAATACTTATTTTTATCTACACATCTTCAAAATCAGTTTCAAAACCTTCCATCATATTGAAAAAGAGTCTTAAATAGTGGTCATAAGTGATGGCATTATTCCCTTGAAATTTTGGCAACATATTAGGATATCCATCAATACCTGTGAAATCTATACGTCCAAAAGTGTTGAAAACAAAAGGAAGTCTAGTTGGAGGATGAGCCATGTTGCCTTGAGGAGGCGATCTTTTCAGAGAATCAAAATTATAAGGGATGAGGGGTCTTTGGGGCACAGGAGTATAAATCTCAAAGTAAATATCTTCTAATGACTCATTTTCTTGGAAAACCCTATCAACCTTAGAAGAAATAGGGGAAAAATGAGAGGCACACTTTTGAAACACAAGTGATGGCCCGTCTCCAGATGGATAACTCAAATTTATATAAAGATTACTTGGTTTAGAATCACTTGAGAATGTATGGTAATCTTAAACCATAGATTGATTACCTTTCAAAACTAATATCTCCTTTTTTTATTCTTGATTTCCAAAAACATTCTAGACTTATTTTCCTTCTAAATTTACTTTTCCTAGTTCTAGAAATAACTTTTTCGTAGGATCCCTAGTGAAGAATGACCTTATTCCTTGATTTTAAAATATCGATGTCAAATTTCACTTGACATAGGTTAAGACACTTTTAATCATCAAACTTTCAATTCAACATAGAGTCGCCACTAAGGATTTTCATCTTACTTGTGTAGATGCACTATAAGTAATTGCCAAGTGTCTATCAACGCTTAATTTCTCGTAAAATTATGAGATATGACCTTCCTTTACCCACATTTATCACTATTGATGTAAATTTAGTGCAATAACAACAAGAAACTTGAAATGTTGCACAATGAACTTGTAATCTTTCACAAATCTTACAAATCTCAACAAAGGATGATGTTTAAACAACTTATTTGTACTTAAATCATGTAAGAAACATTACTAGGGTTGGTATGTGTACGCATTTGTAAAAATATTCCCTGGCATCCATACCACTTGGGTGTTGTTGCCACACAAATAGGTCCTAGTGTTCAAATAATCCCGATAACGATGACCCTTTAGTGTTGTTGCCACATAAATAGGTCCCGATGTTCAAATAATGCTGGAAATGGCCCCACATGGGTGTTAGTATGCAAATTTATTTTCACGTGAGGGATGAGAAGCATCATGAAATTGGTAGGATGCTTAGAGAAAGAAAAATCATGATATAGGTCTGTTTGTAGCCGGGTATGGGATTCAGTTGACTATTTTTCACTCAGGCATTGGAGAAATGGATAGAACCTCACTAAGGGTTTGATGTACCCTCACTACTTTAGGTTCTTCCTTCAACCAGGATGAGAGGACCTGTTCTATAACTTTGTGTTGGTGAAGGATATAAAGATATCATTCTTTGCACAATTTTCATGAAAACGTGACAAAATAATATCAATACAACACAATCTAACTCTAATGAGTTGTCACACTAGAGAGTGGAGATATTTCCTTGACGAGGTTTGGGTTCTAAAGAAAATAATCTAAACATGATTGTCTTTGCATATTTTGGTAGTGAAATTTGTTAAATATTTGTGGATACATAGTACAAAAAGTGGTAGTTAATGTAAGATTTATCATTTGAGAAGTTTTTGGTGCGTAGTTAAGAAAGATAAAGTTGATTATACCAAATCTTTGAGAACCTATACAAATATTGGAACACTCACAGACAAAACCCTTCAAAATAGCCAAAATATTCCTTCAAGCGGAAGGTGTGTATCAATGGAGTCCTAGAGATGCACGGTTTCATACACTCAAAGAAGAATTCAACATAAAGGCTCGCGTTAAAGACTCAATTAAACATTGAAAGTCCCTGATTCGTCACACCTAAGATACACTCATACACTTATAAAGAATCTTTGTCAACCTAGTGAAAGTAAAGTGAATTTGAATTGTTTATTTCTTTACAAGATGAAAGATCTTCTCACAATGAAATTTCATATTCAGAATACTACCACAGGATAAATTTTTGTGTGATTCAGAGGGATTTAAACATAAGATTGTAACATAGAACAAGAAACAACTATTTGAAAACATTCCAAAATAAGAGTAAGTACAATTGTGCTCATGATCAACACAAATTCATTTCAAGGTTCATTAGATTCATCAGCAGGGGAGAGCCTCTTTAAAAATCTCAGAGCTTGTCAATGGTTGTACACTTGTAACCATCTTGACGTGATTAAATCTAAAACATAGGAAAATAAAAAAGTTTCTCAAACGGTCTCTCGAGACAATGGTTTTTCCTCAAAATTTATCAGAAAAATTAACCCCCTATGCAAGAGTATTCTCATTACATTTATACAATTTGACTTGCTCACTCATCCAAAAATTTTCCCCAAAATTCTAATTCTTCAAGATAATATTCCTCTTTACAACATATCATTTAATCATGTTTATTCCCTTGAAAATATCTTACATTATATTTCCGGGTGGATAAATCATGAATTGATCACATTTCTCAGTTCCTCAACTATGACTAGGATTCCATGTCATAACTTTTGACAGTCTTTTTAATCATTCTTTTATTTTTTCATGCAAGAAATACCCTTTTTAATAATTCTCAGGTGGCTCCATATGGCTTGATCGACAAGCAATCCTTTTCACCTTCGAGAATACACCTTGAGGAATAGATACCTACATTCATGCCTCTCAGAAATGAGTGTCCTCACATGGATTATACCACATATCTATGCTACGAGTTTGAGTCGGCCAAGTGTAAAGAGGATCCAGTGGAATCCTCCACGTGTCTCCTTAGTGCAACTACAAAGGTGAAGTCTAGAGGTAGGTCCTCAAATGAGTGCAAGCCCTCCATGTTTTCAGGACTTGAGAGAGTTGCATCGGTCTCTGAAAATTTTGAGCATGGGAAGGTCCAGCTAAAGCTCCCATGTTTCTAGTTGGCACAACCAGAAATGTGGAGTTAAGATCGGGACCTCAAATGAGCGCATGCTCTCCACATGCCCTAGGCGCAAGAAATTTGACTCATTCATTGAAAAATTCTCAGTATAAAGAGGATCCGGTGAAATCCTCCACATCTCTCCTCAACACACTTTTGATATGGTGCCAAGAAGTAGATACCCCAAACAAGCACGGGCTCTCCATATGGGTCGGGCCTAGAAAAGTTGTATCGGCCGTTGAAAAGTTTAAGAACTAGAAGAAGGTGCCACATACCCGTATCCGAGAAATTTGAATCCAACGCTTGAAACTTCAAAGGTAACACCTAGAGGCAGATCCTCAATGAACGCAGGACCCTCCACATGTCCTTTTGCGGGTCTAAGGCATTTACCTTATAATTTCAAGCTAGATCTGACATCTTTGTACTCTCACCCCTTATACTTTCAAGCTGGTTTCAAGGAATACTTTGATTTTATAGATTTGTTCCAGAAAGTTATATTAAACAAATTTACAACAAAAAGATGTTAGGTGTACAAAATATAAGATTTTTCAATTATTTCCACTAGTTGTTTTTAACTAGGGCATCCAGTTGTCACTTTTGGCAAATTATTTGGAGCATTCCTTCCTAATTCTAAAAACATGATGCACACAAAAAGAGGAAGAATGCACGTAAGCCTGTTGATCATCCTTTGCACATGCAACTTCCTTCTCTTCATCCTTTTCCTCTGCATCTTTCTCTTCTTCATCATGGTGGTTTTTTTTAGGTGCCCAAGAAATTTTGATTCAAAATAGCAAACTTTCACACTTCTTAGGTTCAAAAATTGAGCTCCACAACAATTTCGGTTGCACTTCACTGATATAAATTACAAGAGACCATGAAATTTACAATAAACGATGAAATGCATTCAAATATATTGGGGTCCTGGAGTGTTAATGGTGGTAGAACTGAATTCCTTGTATCATATCCATTAGCTTTGTCTTTCAAAACTTCAAAATTGAACCATCCACATGGAAAAGATCTTAGCTGAAGCAGGCATGGGGGTACTTTTTATATTTTGTGATACTTTAAGGAAATGTCTATTTTTGGACATTTTTTCCTGGTCCTTTACTTTTGATACGAGCTCAACATGTGGCTTTACCTAGGTGACAACGGGGTCACAACTCACTTTATAACTTTACTCCTTTTCACAAAAAGTCCGAAATTCCCAAAGTGCTCTAGTGACCCACCTCCCGATTTGAATTTTCAATGCTGACTCAAACATGTGACATTATTTGGTCCCAATGAATTGCGACTCATTTTATAACTTTGCTCCTTTTCACAAAAAGGAAAAAATCTTCAAAATGCTCGATGATCCGCCTCTCTGCCTTTGAATTTTCAAACCACCATGTGTCCTTTTGTGGGCCTTAGGCATTCCTTTTATATTTTCATTCCTTTCACCATAATGCCTCAAAACACAAAAAGGGCCCACCTTTCCACAACCGCTTGATTTATGACAGGTGTACATCTTCAAGGTCAAAGTAAGAAAATTGGATTTCCGCTTCAAATTATTGAATACCCAATTAGAAACTTTCGGGCCACGGGACCAATTTGAAATTTTTGCAAATATAATAAAACGTGACTAGTTCACCAAATAGAACCATGTAGCCGTGGATGTTGGGTCAATATTGACAAAGAAGACATGGTCGTGGAAAAATAAAATGCAAGAGAAATACCAAATTCATGCCCAAATTAAAAAATTTCTCTCATGGACATAGAATATGTAAACAATACCTGGGTCAACGTGATCCACGACCATAGAGATGGATTTACAACAACACCCTGGTAAAGATAAAATTTTTATACATCCACACAGGGAGATAGAAATACTTCAAACCATGCAGACTGAAGAATTTAAATGAAAAGTGTGAGGTTAAAAATGAGCACCAACACTGGCTCTGACTCGGGGATGGGCACTCCCAATGAGGCCTTTGTCAGAACAACATAATAGACCATGTGCCAAAATCAATTAGGAAAACATTCAAGAACAAGCTTGCAAAGTAAAAAAAAATAACCAATCCTCCCAAGATCAAACCAAGAAACCAACAAGAACTCGTCACTAGGGATAGGAGAAACCGAAATAGACAAATGTGAAAACAAAAGAAAACAAAAGACTATATACTATAAAATGATGTGTACCTTGATTATGAGAAATCAATCAAGGAAATGTTTCAAGTGTCTTCCATTTTGAGTACGACCAATCTAAGAAGTGTTGATACTTTTTTAACAAGTGAAAATATGCTTTTTGTTTCACTATCCAAGTTGCTACCTGGCCATATTTTCTGAGGTTTATCTTTTATGCCTTTACCAGATCTATAAAAACCCCATCAAACATCGACTCTAGAGAGAACCTATCTACTTAGGATACTTGCAGTCATGAATTTTATGCTCCTTAAAATCAGCACAACCCACAAAGTTGTCGACATCGATGTCTTTGTACAATACTTCATAAGAGGCATTGTTAGGGTCCTCAATGATATGCAACATTTTCTTCTCACCGTAAAACTTCGCAAGGTTCCCTCAACTAGTATGGTTACATATGACATTTCCATTTGTACGCTATTACCCACACTAGCTCCCCATTTTCTAGACAATAACGTCCCCCACTTGGTAGGATAGTCCGTAATAACCACATTCATGGTTAAGCATTTCCGATGATAGGCTAATAGTTACACTACCATTCCTTTGACATATCCAATTACTAGCACTTCTCTTGAATCCATAGCAGTACATTTCCCAAAATTTGTTGTTACCTTGATATTTAACTCATTCATGACCTCAAGAGGCATTACATTACATGAGGCTCTTGAATCAAACATGCAGTTATGTACTAGCCTATCTTTAATAATAAAAGTGGTAAAAATGCATCCACATTAAGTTTAGATTCAACAGAGAAGTTCCCAAATACACCTCAGTGATTCTCCTTTTCCTCCAATACTTGTGGTATTTCTAATTTTGCAATAATGGGAGGAACCTCTATATTATAAATTTTTTTTCCCTGAGTAATATTTTCTTCCTTAAATCCAAAATATTTGAGTACCCTTTTCCTATACTCAAGGATCTTGAGTAACTCAACAATGGGAATAGTGACCTTAATCTAAATCAAGATTTGTGCTATGTCAAAATGAACATATTTGGGTAGGGTAATATTAGGAGGGAGATTCACCACTTCGTCTAATAGTATAGGAGTTTTTAGAATCTAGGCATCTGTTGGAGCATATGTTTTATTTGGGGATGTTAGGCCTTCACCAGATGTATCTTTCTTAGGGGTTTCCTTTAATATATTGGTAATAAATTGAAATTTTTGCTTGGTTTGTGGCCCTCCCCCTTTGACAACCTTATTTTTGGTGTTATATTATTTCTCTGTGTAACTACCGAATTCATCAACAGTTGCCTTTCCTCTTTGGTAGGGATCCCTCCATCATACTTTTTAATCATCAATGCCCTCACATATTCAAAATCATGATTAGGTAGATCAAATGCTTGTACCATATCAATTTCAAAAATATTAATAGGAGGAAGAGGTAATACCCAATGAACGCAATCCCATAAGTTTTCAACATTTCTTGCACTTATCAATTATGTCAAGGTTTCCCCCTTCCATGATTTTCTAGGGTATTCCATCATGCACACATCATCATATGTCTCATCATCATATAATTCCTCAAGTTATTAATCTACATCACATGAGGAGTGTCATAATAAACACCTATCACACTACTCAATAACATTGGCCTCCTCCAAAGTAAAGACCCTGGAGTGAAAAGATTGGGAACCAATCTATTCTCCATGGGTTAAGGCTGTTTATTACTTGATCCCATGATTCCTTTCCATCGGCATTGGGTATGTCATCACATCTGGGATGATTTCAAAATATCTCATGACCGTGTGACTTGTACGACCTTGGGAACTTTGTCCTATCCCTTTTTCTCATCGGAAAGTTTATAGGATATCTCTTTAATTGCTCCAACCAAATTTTTTTACAACCTCATCCAGATCCATAACTTTGTTTGATTGAGGCCTCTCCGAGTGATTAACTTGAACGCCTCTCTCTTAGGAGGCTTTCCAAATACTTTGATGTTATTTTTTTATTTGTAAGGCCATGGTGAAAGCTCGCCTCAATGTTTCGGGTTCTTATCTCCCAAGTAATAAGCAACATTTTTATCAAAAGCATCGAATATTTTATCAAACAAGACTCATCATATCGCCTTAGGATTATAGGTAGCCTATTGAAATCATGGATAGATTCATTTGGATTTTTCTTTATATTTTAAAATTCAGATAAAAGGAACTTGGGATCTGTCTTATCCCCATATTGCAATCTAAAGGAATTTTTCATCTCGGTCCATGAATCTATTGAATTATCTGGTAAATCCTTGTACCATTCACATGCATCCTCCTCAAGAGTATGAATAAACAGCTTTATATACACGTCTTCAAACTCAATTTCAAAATCTTCCATCATATTGAAAAAGAGTCTTAAATGGTGGTCACCAGTGATGGCATTATTCCCTTGAAATTTTGGCAACCTATTTCTGACATCTTGTGGCACCATATTAGGATATCCATCCATACCTCTAAAATTTATAGGTTCAAAAGTGTTGAAAAAAAAGGTCTAGGTGGAGGTTGAGCCATGTTGCCTTGAGGAGGTGATATTATAGGTGAATCAAAATGATAAGGGATGAGGGGTATTTGGGGCATAAGAGTATACTCTCAAATTAAATATCCTCTAATGATTCGAGTTTCTTGCAAAATCCTATCAACCTTGGAAGAAACAAGGGAAAATTGAGAGGCATGATTTTGAGACACAAATGATGGCCCCTCTCCAGTTGGAGAGCTCAAATTTATATAAATATTACTTGCTTTAGAATCACTTCAAGACATATGGTAATCTTCAACCACATATTGATCACCTTTTAATCGATATCTCATTTTTGATTCTTGATTTCCAACAACTTTATAGACTTTTTTTTCCTTGAATTTGCTTTTCCTAGCTCTGGAAATAAATTTTTTGTATGATCCCTAGTGAACGATGACCTTCTTACCTCCATCCTTTTAAATATTGATGAAAAATTCCACTTGACACGGGTTAAGACATTGGTAATCATCAAAATTTCAATTCAACATATACTCACCACTAAGAATTTTAACCTTATTTGTGTAGATGCACTATAAGTAACTTGTCAAGAGTCTATCATTTCTTAATTTCTGCAAAGCATAATAGATCCGACCTTCCTTTACCCACATTTATCAAAGCATTGATGCAAATTTAGTGCAATAACCACTAGAAACTGGAAATACTACACAATGAACTTGTAATCTTGTAAAAATATTACAAATCTCAACAAAGGATTATGTTTAAACAACTTATTTGTTCTTAAACCATGTAAGAAAAATTATGAGGTCAAGTATGTGTACGCATTTTTAAAAACAGTCCCAATTCTCGTAAACGACACCACTTGGGTGTTGTTGACACACACAAATAGGTCTTGGTTTTAAAATAATCCTTGGCAACTGAGCCACTTCAAAGTGTTTTTTCACACAAATAGTTCGTGATGTTAAAATAATCCTCTGTAATGATACGAATTGGGTGTTGGTATCCAAATTGATTCTCCCATAAGGAATTTGAGAAGCATCATGAATCGACAAGATTCTTAAAGACAAATAAATCATGATATAGGTCATTTTTTAGCCAAGGAGGGGATTTCGAAGACTCTTTGTCACTCATGTGTTGGGGAAATGGATAACACCTCACTAAGGGTATGATCTACCCTCACTACTTCAGGTTGTGCCTTCAACTAGGTTGAGAGGACCCATTCTCAGTAACTCCGTGATTGTGAAGGATATGAAGAAATCCTTATTTGCACAATTTTCATGAAAACCTTGAGAAAATATGATCAATACAACACAATCTAACTCTCACAAGTTGTCACACTAGAGAGTGGAGATGTTTCCTGGAGAAGGTTTGGGTTACTAAAGAAAATAATTGAAACCTAATTGTGTCTGCATATTTTGGCAATGAAATTTGTTAAATCTTTTTGATACATCGTACAAACAGGGGTAGTTCATGTAGGATTTATCATTTGATAAGTTTTTGGTAGGATGTTAAGAAATATAAAGTTGAGTATACCAAATATTTGAGAACCTTTACTGAGATATGGGAACATTCACAGACAAAATGCTTCAAAATAGCTAAATTATTATTTCAACCAAAAGGTGTGTATCAATAAAGTCCCAGATATGCATGATTTCATACACTCTTAAAAAATTCAACATAAAGGGTCATGTTAAAGACACAATTAAACATTTAAAGTCCTTGATTCATCACACCTAAGATACACTCATAGACTTATAACTAAAATTTGACAACCTAGTGAAAGTAGAGTGATTTTAAATTGTTTATTTCATTAAAGATGAAAGCTCTTCTCACAATGAAATTATATATGCCACAATACTACAATGTTGATAATATATTTTGTGATTCAAAGGTATTTTAACATAAGATTGCAACAGAACAAGAAAAACTATTTGAAAAAATTCTGAAATAAGAGCAAACACATTTGTGCTCATGATCAACATAAATTCATTTCAAGGTTCATTAGATTCATTAGCAAGGGAGAGTTTCTTTAACAATATCAAATATTTTCAATGGGTGTACACTTGCAACTATCTTGATGTGATTAAATTTAAAAAAAGAAAATAAAAAGGTTTCTCGAGATGGTCTCTCGAGGAAATGGTATTTTCTCAAACTTTCTCGTAAAGATTAACCCGCCTATGTAATAGTATTCTCATTGCATTTATATAATTCGACTCACTCACTCATCCTAAATTTTTCCCCCAAAATTCTAAATCTTTAATAGAATTTTTTTCTTTACAACATATCGTTTAATCATTTTTATTCCCTTGAAAATATCTTACTTTTTGTTGGTAGGTGCATAAATCATGAACTGATCACGTTTCTTAGTTTCTCAACTATGACTGGATTTCATGTCATAAATTTTGAAAGTATTTTTAATCATCCTTTTATTTTGTTGTGTAAGAAATCCACTTTTAATAATTCTCATGTGGCTCCATATGTTTTGATGTGACAAGCAATCCTTTTGACCTTCGAGAATACACCTTGAGGAATAAATACCGCATTCATGCCTCTTAAAAATAAGTGTCCTTACAAGAATTATACCCCATATCTACGTTGTGAGTCCTAGTAGGTCAAGTGTAAAGAGGTGCCATTGGAATCCTCCACGTGTCTCCTTAGCACAAATTCAAAGGTGAAGTCCAGAGGTAGGTCCCCAAATGAGCGTAAGCCCTCCATGTGTTCGGGACCCAAGATAGTTTCATTGATCGATGAAAAGTCCGAGTATGGGAAGGTCTAGTGGAAAATCCCATGTGTCTATTTGGCACAACTTCAAATATGGAGTCTAGAGGTGGGACCTCAAATGAGTGCAGGCTCTCCACATGCCCTGGGCCTAAGAAAGTTGCCTTGGCCATTGAAAAATTCTCAAGTATAAAGAGGAGCTAACGGAAGCCTTTAGGTGTATCTTTGGTGCACTTTTGATATGTTGCCAAGAAGTGGAGACCCCAAACAAGCGCGAGCTCTCCATGTGTCTCGGGCTAAGAAAAGTTGTACCAGACATTGAAAAATTATAAGAACCAATGGAAGGTGCCACGTGCCTAGGGTCTGAGAAATTTACATCAGACGCTTGAAAATTCTAAGTATGGGAAGATCTAGTGGAAACCTCCACGTGTCTCCTTGGTACAACTTCAAAGGTAAGACCTAGAGGTGGATCCTAAAATGAACATCGGCCCTCCATGTGTCCTTTAGTGGGTCTTAGGTATTTACCTTATACCTTCAAGTTGGCTCCACTATCCTTGTACTCTTACCCCTTATACTTTCAAGACGGTTCTGAGTAATACTTTGTTACAAAATTGTTCCAAAAAGTGATATTTAACAAATTTACACCCAAAAGCTACCAAGTGTACAAAAGATAAGATTTTTCAATTATTTCCACCAGTTTTTTTAACTAGGGCATCGATTGTTACTTCTAGAAAATTATTTGGAGCATTCCCTCCTGATTCTGAAAACATGACACACACAAAAAAGAGGAAGAATGCGCGTAAGCCTGTTGATCATCCTTTGTGCCTGCAGACTTCCTTCTCTTCATCCTTTTCCTCTACATCTTGCTCTGCTTCATCCTGGTGGTTTTCTATAGGTGCCCAAGAAATTTTGATTCAAAACAACAACTTTCACACTTCTCAGGTTCAAAAATTGAGCTCCACAACAATTTTGATTACACTTCACTGATAAAAATGACAAGAGACCATGAAATTAACAATAAAAGATGAAATTCATTTGAATCTCTTGAGGTCCTGGAGTGTTAATGGTGGCAGAACTAAATGCCTTGTATCATAGCTATTAACTTTTCCCTTCACAACTTTGAAATTGAGCCGTCCACGTGGAAAATATCTTAGCTAAAGTGGGCCTTGGGGTATTTTTTGTATTTTGTGATACTTTAGGAAAATGTTTATTTTTAGACATTTTGGCCCACCCTCCACTTTTGATACGGGCTAGAAACGTGGATTTACATAGGAAATAACGAGGTCGTGGCTCACTTTGTAACTTTATTCCTTTTCACAAAAAGTCCAAAATTCTCAAAGTGCTTCGGTGACCCATGTCCTTGCTTTAACATTTGAATGTTGACTCAAATATGTGACATTATTTGGTCCCCAAACAGAATTGATTCATTTTATAACTTTTCTCCTTTTTACAAAAAGGCCAAAATGTTCGAGATGATCTACCTCTCCGCATTTGACTTTACAAACTACCATGTGTTTTTTTTGCGAGCCTTAGGCATTCCTTTTATATTTTCATTCCTTTCACCATAATGCCTCAAAACACAAAAAGGGCCCACCTTTCCACAACCGCTTGATTTATGACATGTGTACATCTTCGGGGTCAAAGTAAGAAAATTGCTTTATCACTTCACATTGTCGAATAGCCAGTTAGAAACTATCACGGCCCTGAGACCAATTTGAAATTTTTGCAAATGTAATAAAAAGTGGCCAGTTCACCAAATAGACCCACCATGCCTCATCTAATTAAAGATAACCACGTAGCCATGGATGTTGGGACAAAATTGACATAAAAGACATGAATGTGGAAAAATAAAATGCAGGGAGAAACCCCAAATTCACACCCAAATTACATTTTTTTCTCATGGACAGAGAAACTATAAACAATACCTGGCTCAACGTGATCCACAACCATAGAGATAGATTTACAACAACACCCTGGTAAAGATAAAAAATTTATACATCCACATAGGGAGATAGAAAATACTTCAAACCATGCAGACTGAAGAATTTAAACAAAAAGGGTGAGGTTAAAAACAAGCACCAACACATATAGTGCCATCACGAGGGATAAAGGTTGATTTTTTGCATCAAACTTCATAGGAGGGGAGTTTATTCTATTCCATGTACCATTTATTTAAATTCTAAATCAATATATTACTTGCTACTCATAAAGTCGACATGCACAAGAACACCTAGGGTATAATTCCTCTCACATAGACCTAGAACTACATTGGGTCTAACATGTAGTGCAACAATCGGTGATAAGTCCATCTATTTGGCGGGTGAGGAAATTCTAACCCCTTCATATGAAAATTTTTGTTTATGATTTAGATGCTTTTTTGGGGTTTTGTACGTATTCTTCATTATAGGCTTAGAGCAACATTTTCCTTCATTAGGTGACATTCACATGAGAGGAAGATAATATAGGAGAACATCAAATGATACTTTATAGGAGTTTCCTATTCATTTATACATACCTGTGCAACCTGGACCTTAGACCAAGGCATCCCATGTGCCCCTATCCCTTCGTAGGTATTATAGAATACTTAGATAACTAAGATCTACATTTTCTTAGGCTCGTTTGTGATGTTTTCCTCCTATCAAGTCAGTATCCACTTGTGACATATTTAAATCATACAAGGCCTCCTTAACTCACTTTGTACATTAGATTTTCATGTTTCATTGCTTAGATTGCTTGTGTATTATTTTAGTATTTTCTCACTTCATTTATTCAGTTATTTTTCTTCTTCAATAGAATTATATTACACTAGAATATTTAAATTTAGTTAATCATTTTAGTGAACCCGAAATCGATCTTCACGCTTTTAGAATCCTACTTATTTATTTATCATGATAGATTCTTGGCATCATGAATATATCCATCCATACTTATCTCGTAGAATCATCCTAAATGTATTAATAGGATCAAGCACTAATCATGTCATCCATACCCATAAAATATTTGTGGCATTTGGAGATGAAACAAAATTAAGTAAGTAACCCAAATCCATGTGAGATAGGGAAAAATATGAATTTCTCCATGCATTCAACTAAAGAAACACAAATCCTTGAAAATGCAAAGGGAAATATAGTTGAATCACCATATCAAAGCACACAAAATACAATCTTAGAGAATGACCCCAAGCATCATGCGAAACCCAAATTGTTTATCAAAGCAACTAACTCCCATAGAAAATATAGTGGTGGCAAACTCTAGGAGTTGGGTACCATTGTATTGAGAAATAGAATCCTCAATACATCAAACCAGAGTGGCTCTAAATGCAAAACCCTCCAAGGAATTGAATTTTCATGTAACTTACACCCACAAAGAAACCACACACAACTCAAAACATAGAAGCCACCACATCAAAATTTTTACAAATATTTCCTCACAAACATAAGAAACCAAGAAATGAGAAAATGGAATCAAAATTTTAGAGTTAGGTATCAATTGAGCCAAAAATCAAAAAAAAAATTCCTACCTTTTGTTTAACTATGGCCAAAGTAAAAATTCAAATCAAAATAATAATCAAGAAATGGCAGCTAGGGTGAATAAAATAGCAGCCATAATGAAGACAAAGAATTTACATTAAAACCAAGAGGCGTAATGAGATCGAGATTCACCTTCCATGATTGCAATGATTGAAAATTACAGAGGTTATATAGGCTTCCAAAACTTGTTCCAAATGATAAATGATAAATGAGGGAGAAATTAGGGTTTCATACCATAATCTAGGTCTGGTTGTCTGAGTTTTAACTTACCTCCTATCACCCCAAGCATGGTAGGGTGTTAATCATGGTTAGGGTTATCATATTATCCCCCTTTTATTTTTCACATAATAGGTGTAATGATTTTATTATTTCATGAATATATGCATGCAAAGGATGGTGAATTATTCCAAAGCACATGATTATCCCTTGTATGATGTGCACTTTTCTATAAAATAAAACGAGATAATAATAAGCCATTTTTCATGTTTGAGGGGGTAATATCTCTTTTCCCAAGTCAAAGTAAACCATGATGAGTCATGCATGTGCTAAGTTTCAAAAGTATCTTTTAAGGATAACACAAACATGGAATATTACCTGTTATCTCTATGAAGTGAACCGTAATGAGAGATAACAATGGGGTTCTAAGATTTTTCCCTCACTTATGAAGTTACAATGGAAGCACCCCAAGGTTGGGGTATCCCTATGTTGAGGTGAGTCTCCAGGATTATAAGGCTATTTCCTCATTAATATATCCTAATACTGATTAATTGTGGGGTTTTATTGTAAAAGATGGGTAAAACTAAAAATTAAACGGAGTGATACACTAAGATTAACGGGAAAATTTAAAGAGATACATGCACAATAAGTTGTGAATAAGTTGTACTATCAGGAACCAATCAGTTTCAACTAATTTCATGGCTAACACTTTACCTTTTAGGGACTTCTCACAACAAAAGTGTAAATTATTGCACACTAAAACTAGTAGAAAACACCAATTTGTAGCAAGGTAAAACAACCTAAGCAAACCTAATGAAATTCAGGGAATAAAATTCACAAGAATAAACTACATACATACACACTATAGGAAAAAATGAAAGTGAAGCAATTGATTCTCATATAAGGGAAAATCTAGCACAATGGCTTCAACTCTCCAAAAATCTCCCCTTTGTGCTTTGCCAATTCACACAATAAATAAAAAAATTATTCACTCAACCCCCTCAAAATAGAATAAGTCCTAAATGCACTTGCGTGTTATTATTAACCTTCATTTTGATTGAATAAAATCAAAATATAGCATTTTATTATAATTAGGAATTAATATCCTATTAGTTCCAAAAATACATCCACAATGAAGTGTCATTTGACTTATCTAAATCTAATACACTGAATAAATTGGGTGAATACTTTATCTAATAATATCCCTTTGCTTGATGTGGACATCATCCAAGGTTTAGATGAAATACTCTTATTTTTCCTGTGGTGATGATTAAATAATCATAGTTAATTATCCTCATGCATAGCAAAAATAATATACTTTGAAAATAATCAGTATTTCATTATTTGTCCCTTGGCATATATACTTGATTCAAAAATTATGGGTCTTGATTAGATAATAACCACCCTTTTTTGTAAATAACATATATTAATCTTTGTTTCACTCCCTTTTGATTGTAAATCATGGCATATATCATAGTGATGGGCTTGTGGAAAATATTATATTGTTTTTAGATCTTAAACTAAGGTCAATAGAAACAAGAATTACAGAATGGGCCAGTCCCTCTACTATGATGACTTGACCCTTTGCATATTGTCGGTGGTTAAAGCCTAACCATCTTTGACTTACGGTTTCTGAGGGAACTCTCCATGTATGTACTCTTCTTAACTCTGGTCAAATTTTTTTAACTTTGTGGTAAGCCTAGAGTTTACATTGGAAGGTGTTCATTTGGATCCTCGACCATTGATCTTCATACTTCTTTATCAACATCATTGATTTCATTAACTCATTGAATTAGTTATGTTATTGGGTAGTTAGGTTGAGCTAAAACATCTCAAAACCCTATCTTTTATTTCATTTGCATTTTAATATAGAGGGCGAAGCCCCATTTTTTTTTCAAGATGCCATGAATGATATTTTCAATATTTGTCATTTACAAAAAAATGAACTCTGTGACTTTTGGGTATGGATTCTTGAATTCTAAGTTATCTGTGGATCTAGTTGAAGCTTCATTATGGATTCCTTATGAAAAAATGACTATTGTTTTTAGCATTTAAATCTCTTTACTTTTGTTAGTGAGATAGAATAACAAGGCCTACCTTTTCCTTTGTGTTGTCAGTAGGGGAGAAGGTAACACCGTATTTCTTGAATATTGTAACTTCGCCTTCTTGTCATTTTGGTTTCAATATGCACCGATACTTCATTTATTTGCATTTTATTTGTGATTTCTAGCAATCTCGAGTTCAAATCTATGTCTAGGAATTTATTATTTGCTTTGCATTCTTAGGGTTTGAGAAGATGTCACTCAAAAGGTGAGTTCTTGTTTCATTTTTTGAATATATTTTGCAAAACTTGTGAAACATGGAATGACTATAAATAAAATAAATTTTTCTTTTTGTGAATCTATAAAATATTATAAAATTTTGTAATCTTGGACTTTTCGAATTAGTAAAAATCTAGAAAAAAATGTAGGAATGAACTTTAATGAACCTTGTATTCATAATGGATGCCATTATTGTTGTTCTTTGTTTTAGATTTTGTAAGGGTTTTGAATATATGTTGTCCCATTATTCTCGATTTGATATTTTTGTTCCTTTAGTTTACTTTTTCTAAATTCACCTCATTGATATCTTGTTGATATGCTTGAACTCAATGATTTATGTGTTTTCTTTCTGCCATTCTCTGGGAAACTTGAGATTTGAGTTTGATTCTTAGTCGTTATTTACCTTTCACTCATATTTTTTGTTGCATGAAGATTGGAGTTTTAAACTAGGTTGCATCCATCCCGTGACTATTATGCAATCTTCAAACTCTAATAGAAGGGTTTCAAAATAAATTTTCCTTTTAAGACCATCATTCAAATCTCTCGCAGTTGTTGAAGCTTTATTGAAAATATCATGATTCTTATTCTTGTAGCCTCGTGAATTTGTTCTGAATGTTTTTATTTTGTACACTTTGTAAAATATCATTCATTCACCTTTTCAAACTTAATTATGTGGATATGAAAGCTCCTTTCAAAATTATTCTTAACTAAATCATTATATTGAAATATTGATCTAAAAATCTGTCAAGATCTTGATGGTACCGTTAAGCGTAAAAATTATTTCTTAAACTATTTTGATATCTTTTGCAAGATTTTAATTATTGAATTTCTTGAAGTTTGAACTCTATATTCTTGAATGATACTCTAAACATTTTCTTTTGTACTGAACTTATTTACATAACTTTAATGAAACCGTATAGTATCTTGGAATGCATATGTGTAAATTGAATTCCTTTTGAAAAGATATATGGTTGTTAGGGAGGCTTTGTTACTCCTTGGTTTTATAGCTAAAACTCCCATTACCACTTGTTGTGACCATGAGATTTTGAGGTTTTATTTCATTCTACTCTCTACGAAGAGACATGTCCCGCTACAAGTATATCTCGAAGATCATTTGTAACCTCGAAACTATTATTTTAAAAACTTTTTGATCTTACCTATAGTAGATTTAGCTTCTCAATATACCTTACTTTGATGAGGTAAGTTGAAGTAGCTGCTCATTGTAGTTGTCACTCTTTTCTATTAAGTGTAACCAAAGATTTGTATCTTTTTGTCTTCCAAATGTACTTCTTTTCAATTGTGTATTGAGGATGTGAATTGGCTCCTTTTTCTCTAAGTTGTTCCAGTATTTGATTCATTCACAAGTAATTTGTTGTACTCTTCTTCTTAGGTATCCTACAACTTTACTTTGATATTGGTAATGAAACTTCTCGAAAAATACTTTAGAGCTCTCCTTGATAACTAGCTTAGTAAGAAGAAATTATAAGTACTTAGTTAAGACTTGATGTTATGGAATATTTAGGATAAATGTAACAAAATTAATCATAATAAGATAGAAACATGGTTTGAATTGTGATATTTTCATAATTATGTCATTTTCAGCTCCATGTTGAGTTTTTTTGTTGCTGAATTCTTGATATAGATGCACTTTTTCCCTTGATTAGGACATCTCTTCTTCAATAATTGATCCCACTCTTCCATTGCTGAAAGATCCAAACTTGTTCTTGATGTAACTTCATATAAAAGTTTCAGGTCATTTTGTTCCTTGATGTCTATTAGATCTATGGCTTAAACATGCAATGCAATTTGAAAAAGAAACTTGTATTAGCTTTGAAGCTTTATCATGAAGTTTGAATTTGAATTTTGTAGTTTGATAGGCACATGAACCTATGTATTTTGACTATAAATTCACTTTAAAATTTATTGTTTTGTTTTACTTTAGTCAAATTATTTTCAAGATTTTCCTTAAAGAAAAACTTTATTTTTAAACTTTTTTAGGTAAATATTCAAACTGTGCCATGGAATGATTCAAATTTGTTTTTGTGTTTATAATTACAAAGTAAGTTTTTCTTTTCATCTGCTACATGTACCTACAAACTCAAGAAAAATAGTTAGAAAATAAACAATCCTTCAGCCTATCTCTTGTATTCCATAGTGACTTTTCATTTCTTTTCCTTTCGCTTCGTTTGTCATGATTTATGAGAATGTTAATGTGATTTTGCAAGATAGTACTTTCTTGATTATGTAAAAATATCTTTTAATGTACCTTATACCTTTTGACCTTAAAAGGTTCATTTTGTTGAAAGTAATAGCACATGCATATAGTTTAAACTCGAGCTTGATAACTAAAAAAACTCTCTTCTTTTTTTCAGGTACAATAATGGAAATGGATGATGTAAAAGATGAAGATGAAGAATATTCCATTGGTGATGATGAAGACCAAGAGAAGACCCAAAAGGAAATGATGGATTTTCTTTATATTATTTTACTTTTAGCTTTGTGTACATGCATCTTTTACTTTTATACTCATAAGTTACATCGCACAACTTTTGTGGGAAACGCTGAATTTGTATCTTTATGAATAAATGAAATTAAATAATGGAATTGAGTTTTCTATTTCATTTTGCATTTGATTACTATAAATAAATTTTTTTGAATGAACTAAGCAAGTCAAAACATAACTAATTGCATTCAAACATAAATAAATAAGAATAATTAATATACATGTAACTTATAATGTACCTTTAGCCATGAAAACTACAACTCTATTTCTTGCTATGGGATGAAATATCCTAGCTATATTGTGATTACCATCTTCATCAAGGATATACACTAGTCATTAGGGGGCTTCGTATTTCCTTGCTGAAAAAAACTTGGAATTTTGTTTGTGTGTGACCTACCTAGTCATCGTCCACATCACATGGTGAGTCATCCCGCCTTGTGAGAATCATTGGTCTAAGGGAGTCAAATGACAAGTCTCGATTCGGTCATAGAATCTGTCAGTGTGTCATAGGAGTTACATTCCTTATTTGGAATTGTAACTCCTCCTTTAGTGGCATCATATGCGTCAGTCATGTCATATGTGTCAGTGGCATCATAGGAGTTAATTTCCTTGTTTAGGCATGGGGGTTACACAACACCCCTATTTGTACTTCCTTTTTTCAATCTATGAGCATGAGCAGACATGTTTTCTTATTTGCATATTCTTTCCATTATTTGAATCTTGCTTATTACATTGGAGCTACAACGTTACCATTAGAGTGCAAATTCATCATGGTGCATTGTTTTGATATCAGTTCTCACATTTACCTCTTTCATGTTATCATAGATGATTTTAGTAAAACACGCACTCTTTGTTTATTAGTTGCTTATTACTTCTGGTTTCTTCTTATTTCCTCATGCCAGTTTTTTCGATTATTATTTTGGAATCGTATTGCTCACCTCGTATTGAAGTTTCAATAGTTACAAGTTTGAGGTTTTTTGGTTGATTTTCTTTATTAGTTGTTGAGTTCGTGATTGCTTCTATTCTCATGAGCTTGGTTTTGTTTTGGCGTGGACTTGTGGTTCATTTTTGTTGACTTGTGCATTGTTCAACATCTGCGGGTTTTTTTAGCTTGTCAACCTCTGCATTGGTTTTTCTGGCTTGTATTGTTTGGGAACATCTTTCCTTGCAACCTGCTTGAGGAACCATATCATCCTTGACTCCAACTCGGGTTACTCTCTACGTGGAATTATATGCTATGAGTTTGTGTGATCTCGGCTTGTGCATTCCATCCACCTATGCATTGGATCTCTCGCTACCCTCTTTCATGGCTTGTTTGCATTTTCTTTGACTCTGCCATGATCAAGTCAGGGTCATCATATTCACCTCGTGCTCTATGGTTAAGTGCTCACCCGATGTGCAATCTTGCTCATGCCTCTACATTGACTCACCACCGATTTCTTTTCTTGGACTCGGGCTTGTTTGTGGTCTAAACATGGTTGTTTTGGATTGTTCAAGGTCTCAATGTGGTACACTTGGCTTAAGTTATCCCTTGTGGTGATCCAACCAAACCATGCCTTGGCTCCTTCCCATGCATTTCTCTTTCTGCCTACTTTTCTACATCAGCTTCATTAGTCTCTCGCTGTTCGTATTGGTTCATTTTTATGCATTGGTTGTTATTCAAATTTATGTGGGATTTGTATTACACCTAATTCTATCTTGACGGATCGGATATGCATGATTCATTTCGTAACTCGCATCATGCCCATGTATCAATATTCATGTGTTGGTTGTGGTGATCCTTGACCGTATGTTCGTCATGCTCTTAATATTTCTCATTGGGATCTTGTTTTACCTTGTTCCACGGTATTTTGGTGATCTTTATCTTTGGTGAGGTTCAAGCTTGTTTGCATTGGTCTACAACTTGAGTCTCACCTTGTAATCTCATTTTTTGGTCAACTTGTGCACCATTGGAAGCTCGCATCTTCTTTGAGCATTTACCTCAAGCTTGCACTCGGCCTTTCCTTCTTCTGCGTGTGACTCCATCTTCTTCCCTGTGTTGAGTCCCATTGTCAGTTCAACCTTCATTTCTAGTCAACATGACCATTTCATCCATGGCTAACACACACTATTTCTCTACACTGTGAAGGGATAATCCCTTGGCACGTGGATTGGTCGACATGTCTAGCAATTCTAGACTATCATTTGAGACATGGTAATAGCTAGCTCACTCTATAGGTCCAACCATTACTATTTGAGTAGCTTAGTCAAAGCTTTCCTCTTTAGAATTGGTTATTGGTAAAATCAATATCTCCTTTTAAAATATTTTCAGAGTTAAAAACATTCTTTCATTGGCATTATAAATTTTTTGGGTCTTTTTCTTGTTTTATTGTCCTTCCTTCGAGTGTTGAAGATGGAGGGTGAGGTTCGGGGTTGGCAGGAGGCTAATCCCCCCTCGCAATAAAAACAAACCCTATCTAAAATTTGATGCCATTTCTAATGAGCATACATACGACACCCTTTGCATGTGTTTAGGGAACTTTTTAATCCATTTGTAGGACTTATTGGTGTTTTCCATCAGTTGCGGGAATCATTTTTTTGCTATAACTTTTGACTCATTGCTCGGTTTTGAGCACTTCTTTAGTCAAATTTGTATTTTTTTTCGCACACTACATGATGGGATTATCAATTTTATAAATGCATTATTTTATAAAGTGTTGCATTCTGGGGGTGTCATTATATTGCTTGTGTAGGCTCATTTCAAATCATCTTGAGCATTATACTATCCCTTTTATTGCTTGTGGACTTGTGAGCGCGTCCACCACAGTCTTATGGAAAAGGGGTTTTTTCATGCAATGTGAGATGCTATTTCTCACAAGGCCTTCTCTTCCCCTTCTTTTTTTCATTTGTTCTTGTGCCCAATGAACCTTGATTGTGGTCTCCACTATTGCGCGTTATTACGCTAATTGCAAGGTGAGTGACATACTGGTTCTTGGACGCACAATCGTATATGATTGTAATCATCACATTAAACTATGATGTGCTACAAAAAGGGGGGGTTAAAATACTATTATTTGGAGGCTCCTCTCATCATGCATGTATTGAATTTAATCATTTTGTTGTTCAACTAGGACCAGGAAACTACCTATAATGGAAGAATGGAATACTCGATCATTGCATTATGTACAACTTGTTACCACATCTTCTTGGGATGGCACCTAAACCTATTGACCACATTCATCACCAAAATTGGTTGAACAAGAGTGACATGGCATACGGGCTTCTTTGTTTTACTATGCCGGAGGACCTTTAATGTCGAATAGAGTTCACAGAGTCTTGGCACCAAGCTTGGACTTTCATTCAAAATTTTAATGGAGAATTTAATCCTCTTTCATCTAGTTATGGATCTTATGGTGATCTTGCATCCATGGATTAAAGTGATTTCACCGATACATTTTCTTACAAAGGGCCACACACACATATTTATTTGTGTGATGAAAGTTCCACTAACACATACTCGCTTAGTTCTACGGTGATGAGGATTATGGTCCTAGTTCTGATGTCAAGAGTACTATAGAGTACTATAGAAGACACATCTCATCGATATTGAGCAGTCTCCTATACAGTCTCATATAGTCATCACATCTGCCACTTTTCCATCTTTAGTTTTTGAGGCCTCTTTCACTCCTCCAACTTCATTAGATGACACATACCTATCTCGATATATCTCTACTATTTGTTGAGCCCCTCATTGGGATGAGTATTTTCCTAACCTTAGTCATATTTTCATAGATGACACTTGTGATGTACTATAGGTTCCTCATCCATCTACAGGTATTTGAGAGGATTTCATCATCTCCATTGTTAGGAGTGCCCCTTCTACAACTCTTACCACTTCAAATTTTCCAGAGACCTTCATTGATCCACCCTTTCTTGTAAATCCATTTTTTGTTACGGGGATATTTTTTTCTCTCACATCAGGTGGACATCCTTTCTATAGGTGTTCCCCTTCTTCACTCTGACAGTTCTATGCACATGGCATTACCTTCGGTTTCTTGGTGCTTATTTACTAGACCTGTGTCAAATTTTCATGGACCAGACTCAAAGTTCTTTGTGTTGCTTCCTTTAGTTTCCTTCATGGAGTGGGCAGACTTCTAGAACATAATTTTTTCCTTCCTAATGGTAGGCACATAGTTTGGTGTGGATAGCTGTTCTTCAGTCCAGAGGTAGAGGATCTCGTGATGGACATTCTTCTAGGAGACTTCTTAGAGTTGCATAATTCAGATCCATACATGGTATCTTTTGCATCCCTCTCATCTCGCTCTTCTCCTCCTGTTTTTTTCTTCCAAAAAGATGTTGTTTGTATATGGGCACCTTATCAGGCCTTTAAATGTTAAGCCCCATTTGGTACATATTTCTTAGTTGTGTAGGGGAGTCTTCTTTTTTGTTTTGTCTTACCATGACCTCTACCTCGACATTGATGAACGGGACGCTGGTGTGTGTGACATGCCTAGTCATCGTCCACATCACATCATGAGTCATCTTGCCTAGATTCATAGATCTTAGGGAGTCAAATGACAAGTGTCAAATTCTATCATAGAATCTGTCAGTGTATCATAGGAGTCACATTCCTTATTTGGAATTGTAAATCTTCCTTTAGTGGTGTCATATGCATCAGTCACATCATATGCGTCCACTGGTGTCATAGGAGTTTCTTTCCTTATTTAGGAAAGGGGTTACACACAACACCCCTATTTGTAATTCCTTTTTTTGATCTATGAGCATGAGCGTAATTGTTTTCTTATTGCATATTCTTTCCATTTAATATTTCTTATTGCATTGGAGCTATGACATTACCATTGGAGTGAAAATTTTTCATTTTGCATTGTTTCAATATCGGTTCTCACATTTTCCTCATTAAGGAATGGAAACATATGTGAGGTGTTGTATTCTACAAAGACAACACACATAGTTACAAATTGCATTACTTTTCAAACTACTACAACTCAAAAAATAAATAAACCTTCCTTCTTTCCCTTATTTAAGTCCATCACATATATCCCTTCCATCTCGAAACAAAGTTTTGAGTTTCCCATTTTAGCACAAGTGTAAAAATTGTCAACATTTTTGGTGATCTTGCTAGTAAAGTTATCTGCTAGCTTCTAAGACAAATTCCTTGCTCTATTCCATTGGGAATGAATTCAAAAGTACATTACCAAAATTCGGCCTTTTCTTAAAAACTAAACTTTCAAAAAACAAAACTAAAGATGGGAAAAGATCTGCTAAACTAGATCATGTGCATGAATGCACTTATTAAAATTAAAATCTACAATGTACATGAAATGGACTTACTGAAATAGAAATCCTACTCTAACAAGAACTTATAAGATATTCAATAACAGTTCTTGAGAAACATACCATTCGTAGGAATGGGAAGTTCCTCTCCACTCAACCTTGAAAGCTAAAATGTAGTATGCTCTTTAGAAGTTGAATTTATGTAAGGACCAATCTAGATTATATCAAACTTTGTGTGGTTCCTTATCTTTTCTCTATCTACATTCCACTTCAAAACTATGTCTCCTTCATTAAAAATTATGAATTTATCTTTTTTATCAAACATGCTTTTGATTTATTTCTTAATCTTCTCCATGTTCAAGTGAGCTTGATCTCTTACTTCTTGTATTTCCATATGTTCGGATAATGAACCTACATTGGTTCATTCTCAAGTAATTCCATTTTATGTAATAAATCCAATGCGGGTAGCTTAATTGGAATATGCATTCTTACCTCACGACCGTAAACAATATTGTACGGTGAATTTCCAACCCGATCTTTAAGGACTCACTTTATCATCCCAAAGTGTTGAATTTAACATCGATACCAATCTCTTTGGTTGTTTTTAAGTGTTATTTCAATAATCTTGAGAATATTTTGTTAGTACTTTCATCTTATCCATTACCTTCAAGGTAGTAATTAGATGAATTTCTCGGATAAATACCATGCTTGACAAAGGTAATCTGTTAGGTTTTCACCAAGAAAATCTAATACATTATCTGAAATGATGGTGGCTAGAACTCCAAATCTACAAACTATACCTTCGTAGAATAATAATATTAAATTTTCATTGGCTTCTTTAAAAGCCACGACTTTAATCCAGCGAGTAAAATAATCTCTGGCAGTCAAAATATACTTTTTTTCCTTGTGATGAAGGAGGATTTATCATGCCAATGAAGTAAAGATCCCACTGTATGAATGGATGATCCACTGAAATATGTTGTAATGGAATCGAAGCTAATCTTTATTTTCCTACAAAGAATGCACACTTTTTACACTTCTTTATCCATTCAAAACAATCCTTGAATATGCTAGGCCAACAATAACCAACTTTCATAATTTTAAGAGATGTAGTACATGCTTTGATAAATGAGTTCATGTGGGTCCTTCATGAAATTCAAAGAGTAGTTTTTGCACTCTATCATAATCAATAGAATGCAACAAAACTTCATTATATATTTCTTTAATAACACACCATTAATAAAAGCATAAGGTATGGCCTATAATATAAAATACTTTCATTTGTACTTGTCCATACCTTCGTATAGGTGTCATGATGCAAGTAATTAATTGAATCAGTCATCTAACTTGATCCTGGAACCTTAGGATTGAGTTCGGTTACTAATTTGCGAGGCTATACTAAAATTTCAAGTTGGTGGTATGAAACTACAACATCTTTGTGATGGATCTGTAGCCTATTATTTTTCCATATCCGCAATCAAATGTTCATGTAATCCTTTTCCTTGCACTATTTTTGCATCATGGATATCAAAATCATACTCCAAAACTTTTGTAATCCAACCTGCTTGGTTCTCATTAAGTTCCTTGTTCAATAGGAAGACTTTAATACTTAGATGAGAGACTAGAACATGAATCTTGTTATTGAAAGCATGTAATTGAAAATTTTCAATCTTATAATTACAAGTACTTATTTTTTAGGAAACGTTTACCTTGTCTCATAGTCATGTAAGCTCTTCCCAAAGAAAGCAATGGGTTTTTCTATGTTCTCATCATTGACCTCAATCAATATGACCAAAATAGTTTCATCTACTTGTAAGTGCATATATCATGAAGTCTTTGTCAAAGTTAGGATTTTCCAATGTAGGAGCTTATGTAATAAAAACTTAATGGCTTCAAATCCTTTTCTTCCTTCATTGGTCCAAGAGAAATTTTTTCCTATCTTTAGCATATCTATTAATAGCTTAACCAATGCTATAAAATCTAGAACAAATCTTCTAACAAAGTTGAGTTTCCCAAGAAAAATTTGTAATGCCTTCTTATGATGAGGTAGGGATAGTTGCAATATTACATCAATAATGAAAGGATTAATAGCTAAGCCCTTCTTATCAATAATATGCCAAATTAATTTAAATTCTTTCACTGAAAAAATGAACTTTTTGGGATTCAAATATATGCCAAATTGTTTGTAGATCTGAAATGTTTGTCTTAAATGCATAAGATAAACATCAAAAATATTTGAAAAAGTAGTTGAATTATATAAATAAACCAATATGCATTTATTCAAGAGGCTATTAAAATCCATATCTATTACATGCTGAAATGTTACACCAACATTAGAATGTCCAAAAGACATTCTCTGTATGCATAAGTACCCCACTTCATGGTGAAGGATGCCTTGTATCTATTTTCTTCAAGCACAAGAATCTGATTATATCCAATGTAACCATCTAACGGGGATATCCTATCTCAACTTTAAACTATTATTAAAATTTGATCCATGTTGGGAAGTGGATAGTGATCTTTTAATGAAGCTTTATTAAGATCTCTAAAATTCACAGATAACTTTGATTTTACTATCCTTTTTCCAAATAGGAACAAGATTACTAACCCACCTCAAATGCTTGACTGGAAAGATAATACCATCTTCAATCATCATAGATAACTCTTTCCTCATAGAGGGTTCAATGCTAGGATTTACAGGCCTTTTCTTTTGCTTAACAATTTTTAAATTTGGTTAGAATTCAATAGTATGTTGTGCCAAACTAGAATGAAAACCTTTGAGATCTTGGTATTTACAAGCAAAAACATCTTTGACTTCTTTGCATAAATGGATAAAAGAGTTTTTTTAGATAAGGAACATACCTTTCAAATGTGTAAGTTCTTTGCATCATCAACTGAAATCTCTTCGTAGTTATCAACATCTATTGAGATCTTTCCTTTGTCCTTTTCGAGATGGTAATTAGAAGAGAAAATATCTTCTAAAGTGACAATCCCATGAGGAAATTTATTTTGTTTCAGCTGAATACTTTGGTCACGATATTGGTGTTATAAATTTTCTTGATTAACTTCAGAAAATTCAACTTCTTGTTGTAGAAATATGCAGATTTGTTTGTCATCTTCATAAACCTGCCGCTTTTTTCTTCATTATTAGGCATTAAAGGTCTGATAACCAACTGTATATGAGGCTGTATTTTTTCATTTTCAATCTGCTCTAGCACTTCAAAACTAGCTCCAACTACTACAATTGTTTTTGCATTCTTATTTTCAGCTTTTGGGACTGATTGAATGTTAATATATTCAAAATCATCCATCAAGTCTTAAACTCTATTCTTGTAAGATCTCAACAATTAATTCTTACAAACATTATAGTCTTTCACTTGATTTATAACTAATTCAAAATCACCATAAACCTGTAACATGTTGATTCCTCTCTTTCTGGCCCATTTGAGGCCATGAATCAATGCTTTGTATTCAGCCACATTACAAGTACATGAAAATTACAGACTTAGAGATGAAAAATACTTCCTATTCTAAAGGGAAGTCAACATCAAACGAATACCTTTTCATTTATTATTCTTTGCTCCATAAAATTGTAGTTGTCATATACCTTCATCTGTACATTCTATTTTGGATAGCAAGGGAATAGGTGCATTTTCTTCATGAATACAATACACACCAAGTAATACTTATTCTATTTCCTTGTACTGATTATAAGTGTGTGTTCTTCTTGAATGTTTTTATCCATAAACATGTTTGAGACACCATATAATGAATTAATATGTGTTGTGACATCAAAATCATTTTGATATATTGCTACATAATTTGTTGTAAAATTTGCAACATGATGTTTAATGCGGAATCTAGCTAGAGGTTATGAATTTAAAGTAACCTTAGTTCCATACCTTGTAGTGAAGAAAAAAATGACCCATCCAAATAAAGATGACCCCCTATTTTTGTTGTGAAATCTTTTGACAAGAAAACAAAAAAATAGGGTAGTAGATCCACAACAATTATACCTTGTAAAATTGAAACATTGGGACAAGAATGTAACATTACCTCCAAGTTTTTGATGATGCCAACTAAAAGGAATGATAACCAGATCACACCAAGCCAAGAACAAAGATGTTAATCAAACACCACAATCTATAAGATGAAAGCAATTTGCGAATAACTTTACATGAACCTTTGCAAACAAATGAGCAACAATATCATATATTATCAAGGAACTCAATGCAATACATTGAGAATGGGCCTTGCTTAAATAGGTAAGGAATAACAATCTAAGAACAGTGAAGGTCATAGATCAAGCCATAAATCAAGGAAATAACTAGTCATCAAAGAAATAGTTAAGACCGTAGATTTAGGAGAGAACTAGACATCAAGGATCTAGTCAATACCATAGATCAAGGAAAGAACTATACTTAGTAACTAGATAATATCTCCTAATATCTAAATAAGATAAAAGAAATATCCACACACATAAGTGGGTGAGGATAAATACAATAAAGGTAAATAAAGTACCTAGGTGAACATGAGCTAAGGTAAATACCTACTCTAACACCCCCCTCAAGTGAAGATAGGTGCCAAAATAGAAGTGGCATGTCCATAGTATGATTCCTAGAAACTAGGCCGATGAGATACTCATTATAATAACACTGGAAAAAGGGACACCACAAGGTATCCAAAACTAGTAACAACAAAGTGAAGAGATTAAAGACCCACTCCAAGGCATCCCAAGAAGCCCGACTCAAAAACTCATACAATCCTCGAAGAAGCTTGGTGTGCACCGTGGTCCGAATCCACTTTGCTCAATCACAAAACTAAAAAACAGCTCGACACTAGGTTTCACTAGAATAGCTCCATATAAGGAGCTTGTTAATGGAGTGATGTTGAAAGTGTAAAAAAACCAAACATAATTTGATCAACTGCTATAAATAGGTGTGCCACGATCCAAGAACAATAACCAAAGCAACAACGCAAGGGCACAAAACCCAAAGTAGCAGTATTAACACCACACACCCTCCCATACTTGTAGAATGGGTAGAGTGACACCATGAGATCTATATGAGTTTTCAAAATCAACTACTCGAACACTAACAAACTAACATTGGGCTCCTCTAGAATAGTTCCCCACAAGAGAGACTATCCACATGCCAAATAAATTTTTGAAAATACAGATCTAAAATATCTCAACAAACAAGAGAGATATAAATGTATACACCCATAGATACAAGAATGCAATAGCCAAAATTTAAGGACATCGGGCTCTACGAAAATGCATCCACAGTGATCACAACTCCCTCCCGAATTCGGCATTTTATAATTGAGTGTATGTAAATATTACAATGAGTAATAATACCTTTTACATTTGAAATATGTGTATAAAAATTTCACCAATGCATAGATCTTGAAAAAATACACAATTTCAAAACAAAGATCACCTTAATCCAAGCTATGAATCAAAAACAGTATGAGCTCTACAAGGTTTTGCTTCTAAAATAATATTTTAATGCTAATCTTTTTAAAAGGTACACGTAACACCCAAATGTCCAAAGGGTAAAAGAGTGCATCCACATGATACATTTTGTAACCAAAGGATAAAAGCCTGCGCATAAAACCTAAAATGTCCAGAGGGTAAATCATTGCATCCAGAGAGTGCGCGCTTATATCTAATGGATAAAATAATGCACCAGAGGGTACAGATCGTGTCCAGTGGATAAAAGACTACATCCAGAACCAAAATACCCAGAGGGTAAAATAATGCATCTGGAAGGTACACACTTATATCCAATGGATAAAAGAATGCACCCATAGGGTACAGATCTGCGTCTAGTGGATAAATGACTACAACCAAAATTTAAATTCCCAAAGGGTAAAAGAATGCATCTAGAAGTTACACGTTTATATCCAATGGATAAAAGAATGCACCCAAATTTGAATCTCTCAAAACATGGTTGATTTTACAGTGGATTCTAGGGTTTTGGCACTTTCGAAATCCAATTCCACACTCCATTTTGCATAAAAATGCATGCTGCAAAAAATTGCTAACAAATTCCACATACATGAAAAAAATAAACTCTTGCTTGCAAATAAAAACTTACTTGATGTCTACATCATCTATCACTCTGATACCATGAAAGGAATGGTAACTAGATTGTACAAAGCCACGAACACTGAGATCATGCTAATAAAACACCACGATCTATAAGATGAAAGTAATTTGCTAGAATAACTTTACATAAACCTTTGCAAACAAATGAGCAACAATATCATATATTATTATGGAACTCAATGCAATACATTGAGAATGGACCTTGCTTAAATAGGCAAGGAATAATAATCTAAGAACCAATCAAGGTCATAGATCAAGCGATAAATCAAGGAAACAACTAGTCATCAAAGAGCTAGTAAAGACCATAGATTTAGGAGAGAACTAGACATCAAGGATCTATTCAATACCATAGATCAAGGAAAGAACATTCAATACCATATATCAAGGAAAGAACTATACCTAGTAACTAGATAATATCTCCTAGTATCTAAATAAGATAAAAGAAATATCCACACACATAAGTGGGTGAGATAAATACAATAAAGGAAAATAAAGTACCTAGGTGAACATGAGCTAAGGTAAATACCTCGTAACACCAACTATGTTGGTTGTTTTCACATCAAGGTGCAATACACTCTTTTTTGTTGGTTCATACTACAGGCCTAATTTTTCTTCAATTTCTTTAGGCATAACTATGTTTCTTGCACCACTCGAACCATACAATTGTGAACTAAATCATCTCCAATAATTAGAGAAAGATAAAAAGGAGGTGGTTTTCTTATGTCATGAGCATTCAACACTTTCTATACCATCCACTTAACCTTGTTCATACAATCTTGTTCAAATGTACAAAGAACCATATCAACTTTCTAAGCTTCTTTCTCGTGTTGGTTTTTAAGAAATCTAAAACGTGGCAAGCTCATGAGCAAGTAACTCTTTCTATCCTGAAATATCAAAGAATCCCATCAAGAAATAGCGATATTATGTATTTTCATAGCCTCAAAAACATTAAAATAATTTGTAATAGTTTTAGAATAAGCTTTAGCAAAAATTATTATGCTTCTACTGACTTTAGAAATCGAGGTATGAATAAGCATCTAGGATCTAGTTGAATTTGTTTTTTTTGCTCTTTAGGGGCTGAACGATTTTCTATTTTATCACTAATGATTGGTAAAATAGGTCCCTTTTGTTGTTTTTCTTCATCCCGAGACTTATTTTGAATTGTTGTTGTAACTATGATATGAAAAAATTCCTCTCCAAAAATAACCAAGTTTTGTTTAGGTATTTTTAATTCTCATAATCTTGATGTCCACCCTAAATTTGAGGCTTGAATAATGTTTAAGATTGGGGTTGGTCAACAAATCTTAAATTCAAAAAGATATTTGGAAAACTAGCAGCTAGATGAGGTTGATTACAAGGTGAACACTAATATTCAAAGACTATATTAACATGTACAAGGGCACTAGATGAGAAAGCAGATTTAGGATCAAGTTTTCTTTGTTGATATGAATGCCTATAGTTCTGATTTTTCTAGTATGGATTCTTATTCTGTTGATAAGGTCCTAGATAAGGCCTCCTAGGCTGTGTTAACTGGTTTTTTCTATTTGTTATTATGTTTGCATATGTCTATAAAGTCTTTTTATGTCAAGAATATCTATCACTATAATTGGTTATGGAATAGGTTTCAAATCTTGTATAATGGACATAAAGGGCATTAGGGCTAATTTACCACTTGAATAAGGTTGTTTTAATCTCTAATAGCAATAACATAAGTTAATAGAAGTATAGTTCCTCACATGGACTATATCATGGCTACAATATCTCTGTTTAAGTCTCAAGGTAATATATAAATGCATGATCAACTTGAGGCTTAACGGTGTTTGGAATTTGTTATCCAAATAACTCTCCTAGTTATTTTGGATAACTTGTATCTTCATTTTGACTCTGATGCTTTACATTTCAGGTTACATGCATGCAAGCTTGCTCATTTGGAATTTTTCATAGGTTGTAGTCCTTTCGCATGCTCGTTGCACCTTACAATTCTTTCATGCACCCCTCTACATATGCCTTCCAAATTAGTTAAGTTTCAGGTCTTCCTGTCGCGCATCCTCTTGTCTTTCTAGCACCATGTGCCCTTTCTCAGTTGGATATTCACACCCTGATTCCATACATGTCTTTCGCAAGTATGCATTATTTTCTCGTGCGTGCACACCTATGTGTACACATTCTCTCTACTACGAGCATTTGCATCTTGCCACATGCCTCTTTTCCTTGCTACAATTTGTTTGCTTGCCGTCGTGCTCTTTCTTACTTCTCCCTTTGCATTCTACTCACCTTCCATTTCCCCCTTTTGTGCCTTCCTCCCGCACACTCACTTTCTTCCCTTCTTCTTGCGCATGTGCCTTCTTTTCTATCCGCTCGTGCCCTCCTCATGCACCATTCTGCGAGACACCTTAAAATTTTCCATTCCTGCTCTTCCTCTTGCACACCTACATACACCCTGTTGTGCCACACACCCTCCTATAGATTGAATGCCCTGTACACCCCATTTCCATTCCTTATATAGGTATACCTTACTCCTATGCACATGCCTCTGCATGCACCTTCCCGTATTTCCCTTTTGCAGCCCGCGCTCGACTTCCAAACTTCAAAAGGCCATAACTTTTGATCTAGAGCTCTGATTTTCACAAAATTGGACTTTTCGAATAGGAAAAACGTCCTCTATTGCAAAATAATGGATTTCTTAATTTTGATGATGGTAGATATATGAAAATTAAAGAAAAATATCTAGCTTTAGTCAATTAAATGCCCAATCTTGTCAAATGACAGAAACTACTAGCAAATCGAAAACAACGGCCCCACTCGAATATCATATATTTCACATTTTTCAATGAAATCACACAAAATTGGTACCGTTTGGATTCATGGCTCCAAGAACAATGCACATAAATCAAGGAATTCAGGATTTAACAAGGAATTGATGGTGATTTCATAGGAAATTCTTCTAGTTCTGAATAATGTTTTATTTCGTAGTTGGGGGCACATTAAATGAAGCATGGACTGACATTTCTAACTATTGAAAGTCATGGAACAACATGGTGAGCCTTTTTAAAGTAATCAGAACATCATTACACTTCATTTACTACCTCTTACAAGTGGTGAGTGGACATATTTCACGATTTCCATTTTTGCCTTTCTCTCTCTCTCTTCTCATATTTCTATAAACTGGAGTGTTGGGCTCATTGTAATAGAGGTAGTCTTCGGTAGTAAAGCTCTCTCAAATTTATTTGTGAAGTCAATGTCTTGTAGGACCTTGTAGTGGACTCCTTGCAGGGTGATCTGGGCCCATATTTTGTAAAGGATTGAACTGTGTATTTCAATGTAGCACTAGATGTAAGTTCATGGATGTATCTTCCCTTGCTTTTTTTGGTTTGCATTCTTCTTGCTCCTTCAATATCATTGACTATATATTGTTTTTATTCTATGTTGTTGTAGGGATTCACTATTAACATGCATGTATGAACTATGGTTGTGAATTCATTTGTCAAATTGTGAAGGACTGTTATCAACCCTTCTAGTATTCATTTTGCTTCTATTTTTCACACATTAGAAAACTATCCTCATTCCCTACTTTTTTTGTATCCCCACTTTAGTGTAGGCTTTTTTTCATGTAATATCCTCCTTGGTCCCTTGGAAAGTTAGATTAGGACTAGATAGTTTTGCCTCCTTTAGAGTAGATCTGGCAGCGACTTAGGAGAAAAACCAACTTTCTCTAGAGGTCTATCTCAAGTAGCAAGTCCCATAACTTGGAGATAGTACCCATGTTATCCTATAACACTATAAGCTCAAGCACACACACTTATGCAAACCAAAATGGTTCTTTGGTTCGCTAATAAAAAAATTATTTTCCATGTTCTTACAAATTTGATGTTAAAACTAGCAATAAATTCATCAGGAGCTTTCTTAATGGTGGACAACTATTCTATGAGAGAAAAATGATCAGAATTATCTTGAAATTATTTATGTAACTGATCTCCCAATTCATCCCAAGTTGTTATAGTCCCTACTGATAAAGTTATATACCATTGCAAGGCTTGTCCTTTAAATGATGTAGCTAAGAGTCTTAAAGCTACATCTTCATGAGTGATATTATGAACTGAACAAAGGGTTGCAATGTCTTTAATATGTTCAATAGGGGTAACATGATTTTCACTAGTAAATGAGGGTAAACCCTTTAAGGAAGCAGTAGGTATATGATGATAAACATGAATTATTAAGGAGCTGCCACTATTAAAGGGTACAAAAAAATTGGTTGTTGTGCTTGTGGCTGAGCAATTGTAATAAATGGGATTTGAAGAACAAGATTGACTTTAGGAGAAGGACGATTGAAAAAATAAGGATTGTTGTAGAGAGTGGTATTTCCAACTCCTCCTCTTCTAACAAAATTAAAAGGTAAGGAAATAAAATCAGTAGGAAGTCCTCTTAGTGATGATCTTTTAGTCACATTACACATACAACACACTATAAAACGAGTGTGTAATCATCCTTATGGAGTCACCAAATATTTTTATTTTTATTTTAAATGGATATTTGTAGCTTTGTCCTTCCAAAAGTGTTGTTTATTTGATGTAAATCTATCGTATGTTCACCTGAAAATCTAATTCCTAGTCCCATTGGGCATGGAAAAAATTGTTATCTCTCGAGAACTACACCATGATTGAGGGATAACAACAGGGGTTCTAAGATTTCTTTTCCCTTAACTATGCAGATATAATTGAAACACCTCATTGATGTGAGTATCCGTATGTTGAGGTGAGTCTCCCAAATTATAAGTTCGTTTCCTTATTGATGTATCCTAAAATTTCTTAACAAAGTGTGGACTAAGGGTAAAATATGGCTAAAACTCGAAAAGCACATGGGGTGATACACCAATATTATTGAGAAACTTTAGAGAGATACATGCACAATAATTTGTGAATCAGTTGCACAAACACGAAGCAATGCATTTTAGCTAACTTCAAGGAAAACACTTTCTTTGTTAAAGGAATGCTTACAACAATAGTGTAGATTACCGCACACTAAAACTAGCAGAATACACCAATTTACAAAAAGGTAAAACAACCTAAGCACACTTAATAAAATTAAGGGAATAAAATTCATAAGAATAAACTATATACATACAAAGTACTATAAAAATGGAAAGGAAACAATTGATTCTTAGACAAGGAAAAATATGGCACAATGGCTTCATCTCTCCAAAATCCCCCTTTGTGCTTTACCAATGCACACAATAAGTAGAAAAATTATTCACCCAACACCTTAAGAATAAACTAAGTCCTAACTACATGTTCACGCTATTATTAACCTTCATTTCGAATAAATAAAAGAATAATAAAACATGTTGTTACAATTAAGCATTAATAGCCTATTATTTCCAAAAATACATCCACAGTCAAGTGTAGTTTGATTTATCTAAATTAAATATAATAAATAAATTGTGTGAATACCTTAGCTGATAATATCCCTTTCTTGATGTGTAATTCATCCAAGGTGTACATGAAAAACTCTTCTTTTTCTTGGATTTGATGATTAAATAATCATACTTTATCCGCTTATATAACACAAATACTATAGTTTGAAAATAATCAATATTTGATTATTTGTCCCTTAGCATATATAATTGATTCAAAACTCATGGGTATTGATTAGATAATAACAACCCTTTTGGTCAATGGCATGTATTAATCTTTGTTTTAACCCTCATTGATTTTAAATCATGACACATATCATAGTGTCGGGCATGTGGAAAATATTATATTATTTTTGGGCCTTAAACTAAGGTCAATGCAAACAATAATTTCAAATGCCATTTGTCCCCTCCACCATTGTGACTCGACCATTTGCATATTGTGGATGTTCAAATCCTAACCATGGTAGAATTAGGGTTTACAGGGAACTCACCATGTATGTACTCTTTTGATCTCGGTTGAGTTATTTTAACTCTATGGTAAGCCTAGAGTTCACATTGGAAGTTGTTCATTTGGATCCTTAACCATTGATATTTTTACTTCTTGATCCACACCATTAATTTCTTTAACTAACTGAATGAGTTATGTTATTGGGTAGTTGGATTGAGCTAAAACTACTCGAAACCTTATCTTTCATTTCATTGCAGATTTGATCTAAAGGAAAACCCTAGAAAAATTTGTCCAGATGCCATGAATGATCGTTTCGAGCTCTATCCTTTGTAGAAAAAATAAATTCTATGAGTTCGGGAATGGATTTTTGCATTTTATGTTGTCTTTGGCTCTATTTGAAGCTTCACTATGGATTCCTTTCGAAGAAATGGCCTCCATTTTTAGAATTTCAAGCTCTCTACTTTCATTTTTTTAGTGTGAATAATAAGGTATGCCTGTTACTTTTTTGGCATTATGGGAGAAGATAAGGCCATATTTCTTTAACACTATAAATTGTCCTTCTTGTCATTTTATTTTCAATATGCACTTATACTTATTTTCTTTTCATTTCCTTTGTGATTTCTTACAATATCGAGTTCAAAACTCGTTTCGGGCATTCATTTTTAATAACTAAAATTAATAACAACACCTACTTTGCAAAGCTAGGTGTTGTTATTGATTTTAGTCTGTATACTTTTATTGTGAGTCATCCCTTAACATCTTCAATTATCCGTCCTTGAAATCCACCCACACCCTATGGATCATCCAAGTTTCAATACTTTTTGTTTTGTAAATTTGTGCATGCTCTGTATCATAAACCCTCCCAAAAAATTGGTGTACAACCTCCTTTTATGATTTTTATTTTTCCTTCTAAATCTTACCCCACAAGCTTAGTTTAGGGATACATCAAAAGGGGACCAGCCCTTTAAATCTTGAGATTCACCTCCCAATCGAGATTACCACAACCAATGAGGTGTCTCAATTGTATATCCGCAGAAGTGAGGAGAGCAAGAGAGAAAAACCTTCCATTCCTCAAACAGGGTGCACTTCTTCTAAATAACATTAATTCTTTGAAAAAAAATAGTTTTGGTTTCTAAGAATTGTGGATTTTCTATTTAAAAGAATGGGATATGTGAATTCTTTACAAATTATTTTCATTATATTTATATTACGCTATCACATATACAATGCTCTAAAACGAATAAATTAAAATCTCATTAACATGCCACAAATATTTTACAATTAAATTTCCATAGTATTGTACCGAAATTTTAAATAACTCTTTTTATAATATGTAGAAATTCTATTTTATTGATAATGTTGCATTTTATAAAAAAATAATTTAGAATTCATAAATTAATTTATTAGTCATTTTAAAATAATTCATAAGTTTAGGACTAATAATTCATTGATATTTTTTTATTTAAATTTTTCATAAATATGAATTTGTTATAATATAGAATTGGAGATGTATTTTTTTAACAAATTTCTAACATTATGTAAATTGTGAAACATCCCAATATTTAAGAATATTAAAAACTAAACTATAATAAAATTTCCACAAATAATCTATAATTCTTTTAAATTATATATTTTTAAAAAATATTTATAATAAAAAATCAGTTTACTACACCAAAGGCATTTCTTACTATGGGGTTTGGATTTAGGGAATCTGATTGGCGTGAGGAGATCAATGGCATGTAGTACAACGTACGTCGACGTCTGCATAGGTGAACTAGTGTTCGTTTATCTATAGTAGGATTTATTTGTTTCCTCTGCTTATTATGTCAACAAATGTAAATATATCCAGGTTAGTGAGTCATAAAATGTGTTTGGTGATAGGAGCAACTTTTTGGATGTATTGACTAAATGTTAGCTCTTACAGAAATTTAATAGTTCCTAGTTTTACAATGTATCTTTCGAACCTTGCCTTCCTTTCTATTTCGTGGGAAGAAGATGTTTAGAACCAAAACTTCCCACCTCCAATGGAGCCTTCCACAGCTGATTCGTCATGGGTTGTAAATCACTCGTCAGATACGTGGCCTCATCCAAAACATGGTATCCCACTTCGAAAAAGGTGGAGATGAAGTCGGCCATTCTATTTTTCCTTCTTGTTTGGTCCTTCCTCTTTCCTCTGCAAATTAAACCATGGGAGCTCACCAGTATTTCATCGACATGCTTTTAAATCATGTGGTGGGATATTCGTATGTTCTCGATGATAACTACATTCTCCTCATTTATGCGCTCGTCCACGCTTAACACTAGTTTCTCCTCGAACGTATCATCCACCACAAAAAGAGGTCCTCATTCCAAAATGGGGTAACTGAGTTGGTTTTCTTGTTCGTAGAGGAAGTGGGGCAATTCTTGAAGAGATGAGAGCTAAGATGGGCCTTGAATATGAGGTGTCAGCATATAACAAAACAAAATTAAATCATCGTCATGTTCTAATATCCTTCAATGTTCTTTATATACCCATATAGTCCATAAAAAATAAAAAACAAAGTGTTAATTACAATGTCCATAGTGTCTAACAATAGGGTATCCAAAATATCTAATAATGTCTATAATGTCATTAAGCAACTAATAATCATGGTCATAACAAAATAGGAGTCACAGAGGAGTGGGAACTATATCCCCTCCTCTTAGACTTGACTTCCTCCTTTAAGTCATGGAAAGATGTATGGAAGAAATGTATACAAATAGAAATCATGCGTTCTACGGGGTTTCTTTACTTTGAAGAAAAAGAGTGTCCTTTGGCAGCCAAGTTTGGTCCAACACTATAGGAAAAAGAGAAGGGAGACTATTAGGCACAGATACTAATGTCCTCTAAATAATATTGCTATAATTTAAACCTATAGAATAATCTCTACAAGGTTACCTAAGTTACAACAAACATCATTTAAACATGAATTTTCGATGGGACCCCAATGAATGAATACTAAGGTCTTTGAAGAATAGGAAAATTTGTGTACATAAGGTGTCCACGTAACCACACATGGGTGTAACACACGGTAAAAAGGAAGGATAAGACTTCCACTTAGGTTCAATTATACTTCATGGTTCGTTCTTTTAGAAACCATTTATGACTACCAACCATGACCTTCGATTTTACATGAGAAACCACACCTTCTTATAGAAATAAAAAAATTAGGGCCACACAAAATGAGGCTTAACAACAAGGAAACCACTTAATTTTAACAAAATCATTTACAAGAATGAAGACTATTCATTGGAAGTACTTTATATAATTAAAAATAACTCCCTGAAATTTTCATGGTAAAACTAAGCATGTTCTTAGCCAAAAGGTTTCCATAACTTGAATGTGTACCCAAGTATTGTAACACACAGACTACTAATGTTGAATGAGAATAACCAAATTAATTAGATAACATTTTTTTTTTAGGATAGGCAATCTTTATCCACACTATCCTATTGACACAAGAGATACCATTCTCTCTATTTAACAAACAAAATTTATTAGTGGTAAACACGACCTATCTCAAAGAATATTAAAACATACACAATCCTATTATTATAACACATAGGAACACTCAAACAAGCTATGATAATATAGGAAACAAAATTTTCAAAGTAACAATTTACCTATGCGGCACACCAAACATTCTTGTAGAAACTTACAAAAACATTATGCAATTTCTCTTCCCCGGAGGAAAAGGGGGAAAACATCATGGTTTCCCAAAAAGAAAGGAGGATTCTAAAATTCCTTCATATCCTTAATACATTTTGCCAAATATTTATAATAAACCAAGGTCACCATTGACCTATTCAAAAAAATGAAGGGTGCCTCTCTTAAAAGTGGAGATATACACTCACTCTTAATAGACCAAAAATCATACACTTGTCAAGCTAAAAGGAAAAAGGGTCTGACGGACTAAAAGGCTCCATTAAGGAGGATTACACACATTTATTTTCAAGTGAGAAAAACATGGCTAGAACAAATCACTATCAATGAGGCACTCCATTATTCATGGTAGGTGGAAAGATGTAAATGTTCAAATAGTTTCCACCATTAGCAAGATGGATGTAGGGCCCACAAAGATGAACATAACTATTAAAAAAATCTAATAAGGTGATAATATCCTTATGTATACTTCTAAAAAAAAATTCATACTAACAAGTGAGAGGTCCCAACTAAAATGACCTAACATGTGACTTGTTTTATAAACATTATACCAATGTTTGTTGTTTGATATAAAAAAGGGAGGTATGGAAAATCCTTCAATAATTACACAACCCAAATTATTAGGATGCAATTGATACTAGATGCTTTTACAGTAGCTCAAGCCAACCTTTCAATTAGCTCAACTTTTCAAATTGTGTCCTCTATAAATTTTAAGGCTTTATGATAGCATTTTATAAAATTTAGGTTGTGTATTTTAGCATTATACTTGCGCTCAATCACATAAGATTATTTATCCCATATTCCAAATTATAAAACAAAAGTTATAGTTATGTTCTTTACGCATATTTATTATAAATTTTCAAATTAATGCATTTGCTATATTATTATATCCCATATCTTGTGTCATTAAGGGTCACCACCAATGTTGGCATGATATCTCGCCACTCAAAATGGGCTGAAAAATTATTCGGTTTACTTATAGGGAGAATATGAGAGGATCCATTCTTATTTTTCACATATTTTTATTTCTTCTTTTAAACTAAAAGGTTAGAGTAAGGAACCTATTTCCTAGTGTCCAAATTTACTTATTAAGTTTCTAAGTCCAATCCTCCCACTTAGAGTTCTAATATGCTAAAGTTTTATGTCATTACCAATTGAATTTCAATGAGTAGAGAAAACAAAGCATATCACATTCTTGATTTCATAGAAAATAATATTTCATTAACCAAAAAAGAACACACCAAGTTTACAAGAGTTTTATCAAAAGTTACATGCATCACCGATGAATTTCCAGTGATTCTCCACAAGTATCAATAAGAGTTACCATGAAGGCACACATTATAAAGTGATAAATTTACTTTTACGAGTTCAAGGGGTTTAGATATACATGAGGTAGAAAACAATGTTTATTGTTTAAACTCAAAATAGGTTCACTGGATAACAAAGAATTTCCAAAAAAAACTTATACCTTTACAAGATACCTTGACCAAGCATCCAATAAGATAAGGTGGGTTGTACCCCATAGACACCAAACTTCCTCACCAAGAGGACATGAAAATATCAACGGGAAGTTAATAGTTATACCCAAAACATATTTTCTAAAGCCAAGAGTTATAACCTTGAATTAAGGGGCATGCCATAAGGACAGAAAAGGTTGAAAAATTAAGACCGGTAAAACCAAGATCTCTAAGAAATTTTTTGAAAAGAGAAAAAAAATCCATATGTGCCTAAAAATAACTTGATACTAATAGATTATAGTGTATTTTATGTTAAATGAATAAAGATATTAAGATAAGGGTGTATCTATCTATGGGTCCTCAAAATCAAAACCAACATACATATTTAAGCATTAATACCAAAGTAGCTTGAGTATAACCATATTTATCTAGGGTACTTATATTCCAAAATGTCTATCTTTTCTTAAATAACAGAAAGAAACCAAGTTAGGATTCGAGTGTTCCCATCGGTGGACCATCATATCCCAACAATACACTATCAAGCAGAACCTATAATTACCCAATAGTTAATCCATTCTGACATGATCCATAGGTTCATAGTGAGTATCAAATCTACCCTAAAGTGCAAGAAGAAACATAATCACCATCAAAAGCGCCAACTATACTATGTGACATAGAGAGTCCTCTACCTACGAAAATCTAATCATCAAGATGGTCACTACAAGGTTCTAGATACGCAAATCCCTGTCACCCCAATACTATAGGCATGACCTGAAGCACCTAAGAAAATATTCATGACATCTAGGTATACCCCCATACGATGAGATAACACAATCAAAACTTAAAGAAAAACTCGTCAACGAGACAAGAAGAAAGCCACGTAACATCCTAGATGACATTTAGCCAAGTGGCCTTTGAGGTAAACAAGATCCAAGTTACCAAAGAAAGGTAACATTTAATCAATCTTGGAAACCAAAATAAATGGCTAAGTATCCACATTTCAATCCTAAAAAAATATTGCAATAAGACAAAAATTATAAGAAGAGCCTTAGAGGTTCTCAACAAATAATTAAAATAAAACGTTGGTCCTTGATAATAGATTTTAAGTTTACAAATATAAAACACATGAAATATCCACATCACAATCACTTCACATCCATTCTTGGGATGTCGGTAGGGGTACTCTACATAAAGCTCACATATAATAATATACATAGAAAAAGGGATCTAATATGACATCATGTCAAGATATCTAATCTCCCATATGGGAATTAAATCCTCAAAGTGAAGAACATCAACCAAATCCATAGGCACTAACAAACTATACCCATATTTCCTAACAACTGAAGAAAAGGGGAGTTCTAAACAACTAATCTATCTTTGGATATCCTCCATATTATACCCTAGACATTACCTCTAGTACTAATTACAATGAGTTGCACCTATGAAATAGAAATCCAAATAAGGGACGGTCTTTATGCGGTCAACACCATCACACGTCCATAACCAAGAGATAGGGACCCATTGAATAACATCTTCGGAAGGAACCAAAATCCTATCACTAAAGAATTTCATGATAATATCAAACTTAATTAATATTTCCCCATAACCAAGATTGGTAGGATGCCCAATTTGGGGAGTTCCACAATCTAAAAAAAAGTATTATTGTTATTATTATTTTAATCCTAGAGGTTCAAGTGTCTTAGGTTTAGGTTTCACCAAATGATTTTTATGTTTCTATGTTTTCCGAGGGTCCAATTTTGAACCCACGACTACGATACCAAAGTGTCAACATATAAAAAAACAATAATATCCTTCAATTTTCTCTATATTCAAATATAGTCCATAATAAAAGGAAAAACTCAATGATAATCACAATTTTGTTGTGTCTAACAATAGGATATCTAAAATATAGAATGATGTCGATAATGTCATTAAGAAAATAAGAATAATGACCATATCTAATTAGGTGTCGAAGAGGAGAGAGGAAAGTACATGAAATCCACATAACAGTGAACCTTACGGATATTGTATGCTTTGATGACATTCACCCTCGATATAGTAAGATCTTTAGGAGAAGATTTTCCCAAGTTTTAAGTAATAGAGATGTATGGACTTTACACTTTATTTCTCTTGAAATACAATTTAAAATTTACTTCACTTCCTCTATGTAGAAATTTTTTATATGCATTGTGCGTTATTGACTATTCAATTCAAACTTTGTAATTTATTGTTTCTTTGTAGGAGCAATTTATAGTTGATCACTTGTTTAATGAAAATTTTGGTCTATGTAAATTATATATGTACATGTCTACTATATCAATTTGATTTCTGATGTCTAATAATATACTTAGTCTTGGAGTGGGTCAAGAAGAGATAACACGAAATAATTTTTGATGTTTTTTCCTTGAGAAATGATATTCATAGTTGTATATATTTTTGTTAGAGCGAGTGTACATAGTGGGTTATTGCTTTTATAGATATATTAGATTATAGATTGAATGTATACACATTCCTCCATAGTTTCATGTAGTTCTTGGTCTCTTTCTTTACATTAAAATAACTCATGTCACTAATTTTGTAAGCCTCGTGATTTGGATCGATCGCAAGAGGTTGAAATACCTCAAATAAAACAACAAACAATTTGCAAACAAACCAAAATATTTAAAATTTATTTCTTATCATTTTCTAACCCACACTAATATTTTACATCATTACAATCTTCCTTTTATTTCACACTAGCTCTAAAAACCCTAAAATGTGAAAAAACCCTTGAATGCCAAAACTACCTACTAGTAAAACATCTTGGATAGCCCCCAAAATTTTCATGCCAAATATGCCTTCGTATATTAAGGATCACATAATTTTGGGCTTATTTTCTAAATCACGGAAAAATTTATTAAAATTCTAAGATCTAGTCAAAATAAATAAAATGTTTGAAGCCAATTTTAGACCACTAGACAAAAGAATCGGGCCCAAAAAAATATCTCGAAATGGACATAATATTTAAATAAAGGTTTTATGTGGTATAGTTTTAATGAATAGCTACCATCTTGGAAAATTTAAAGATGATTAAATAGTCAGATAAAATTTTAAGGGCTTCACAAGTTATGTTCTTGTATGCTTCTCCCCTTGTTGAAAAGAATTCAAACCTTGCGAATTAAGTTTATGGAATTCATGTAACTTTCCATTTTCAATCTTCTTCAAATCCCACTAAGGAATCAATTATTTTCTTCCTTTTGCAAACCTTCTTGTTGACAATTTTCACACTTCTACAAATATGGGCAACTCAAAACTTTGTTACGATGGATAACATTGGTGATGTATACCTAAGGTAGGGGAGGTTCTTTCGTAAAAATACTGTTACTATCGAATTAATTAATTATTAGATGAAATATGCATCTATGTGTGTTATCACAAAATGTAACAGATCACATAGCCTATAATTTCATGCTATCTTCAGAAAAAGAACAAAAATCCTCGAAAGATAGTTGTGTTCCTTGATGAAGACACTCGAATTGCATAATAGATGAAGTGTTAGGTTTTGAAGCAGCAATCATGACTGCAGATTATAGAAATCATATTTCATTACTGGATGTTACATGTATTCTTTAATGATATTTCCTTCATGATTAAGACATTCAATTATATTATTGGGTTGTTTAGTTCATCATACAATCCATATCAGAAATCAAAAATGCAGAAAGAAATACACAACTCAATTTCATAATTCAATATTTTATTCATAAGAAATTTCAAATGTTCCCACATAAGCCATGGGATGTAACTAGAAAGTAAAGTACAACTATTGAAATAAGAGGTACACATGCATGAAAGATAAAATAAAGGAGTATGAGTGAACCCATCATTGCCTTGAGGTTTTTCCTTCAGTTGATGCATCCTCATCTTCAGCTTTGTTCCCTCTTCATCTTCATTGTTGAAAGCACTATACCTAAAAACAGAAAAGAGAAAATCATTAGTTACAAGCTCAGGGTTAATCCATATTCCTATACTATCCTAATTCGTGCACATGGATCTCTAAATAACAAGAGATATAGATTACTTGAAGATCAAACAATATACATGATTTACTCACTCAGAAAGAAGGAAAGAGAAGAAAAGAAAAACATGGACATAAGAGAGGCCAAAAAGCCTAAATATTTTCTAACTATTTTCTCAAGTGTGCAGGTACAGGTTGTAGTCAAGAAGAAATAAATCATATTCTAGATTCCTCATTATAGATAAAGATTGCATAGATCAATAATTTATATGTTATGGTACATGAAGCAGATAAGTGATAAGTACATACTAGTATGAAGGAAGAATGCAACACAAAGTTCAAGCAACTATTCTAGAAATAGAAGAAGTTGCATTACAGAATAGAGGAGAGACTTGTAGATAAAAGTACATGTTCCAGATTACAACACAAGAAGAAAAGTCGAGAATACACTAGAAGTGGAATGAGAAAGAAGTATGAGAAAATTTTGATAGGGCTTCACCATGTAAAATAGACATTTACTAATACATGCTTTAAAAGTTGTATGTAAATCAAATAAGTGATACAGAAAAGTAGAAAAGTATGCCATGATCAAGATAACAGTTATTATGTTTCAATTTCCAACAACAAATCAACTTCAATAGAAAAGTGATACATTCTATTTTCTAAATTAGAAAGTACATCTATTACAACTGAAATAGAAATAAAAGAAGGAAATGGGAAAATTTTGGCAGGGCTTCGCCATGAAAAATGGATATTTTAAATTTTCTAGCATACATACTAAAGTTGTAATGAAGATTAAATGCAGTATTTTAAGAAAAGAAATGGACTACACTTTCAGTCATCAAATTGAAGAAATTTGGAGCTTTCATTCTAGCTTAACATAGTTGAATAAAATGAATTTTCAAGATAATACTACAAAGTTTAGCTATTTTAATTTACGCTTTTTGTAATGAAGCAAATATGAGAGCAAAAACTAGTACAATATCAATGAAGTACATCCATTCAAGAAAAGAAATAATCATTTATAACATGGTGGGCTAAACACCTTTGAATAATCAAGGAAGTCAAGATCATAATTTTAAAAGGTACAAAGATCTCATGGAATCAAAAACATCAAAGTATTAAAGCTAGAACTTCCAGAATCAAATGCAAGCCTATCTGTCTATCAATAAGATGTCAAATCTTAGAACATTCAAGATACAATAATACAAAAATATCGAAAATGAAATCAATGGAAGAATAGATGTTTGTAACATAGGAACTACAAGTGCAGCCAAACAACTTCAAATTTACATAACGATTCAAGACCTCGAGCCCAAACCTGGGATAGATGGAAGTGTACAGTATGCTACAATATACTTTAGATCTAATTTTAAATGCAAGATTCATGGTTAAACAGAACTAGAATAACCCATAAGGAGAACCAATTTTCGAGTTTGAATCAGAACAAAAGAAGATACCCATCAAAATAAAGCTTCAAATCAGAAGTCTATAAAGACAGACTTGATGCCCAAGAGTAATCTTGAAACCAAATGCACAAAGAGCCACATAGTACAGAGTTTTCAATTACAAGGATAATAGAGCATAATACAGGAACTTCAAGATATTTCTAGTTTAGAGCTTCAGATGCTCAAGGTCGACTAAGTGAATAAGAAACTAAACTACATGCTCCAAAGTTAGAGCTCAGAAAGAACCTACTAATGGGACCACATTGAAGTAAATCTCAAGATCTCATCTTAAACAAAGTACAAGGAGAAAACACAAAGAAACAACTCTTAGTCAAGAGCAGAGTAGTACAGCCAAGTACTAAGGCAATCTCAAAATAGAAATGTCATATAAATACAATGTGGAGAGCTATAAAAGATCAAAATATTAAAATATCGGAACAACCTCCAAGGAATGTATCAAGGAAACATGAAGGGAGCACCTGTTTCAGCAATTGAAAGTGCACTACTAAAACAAATCAAGCATTATGGTAAAGATGTTGTAGAAGTTCAAAACAAAATCTTCACACATACTGATTTTTGTAGGTACAACCAAACCGAGGCATCATCAAGTGAAAGCGTGAATTTCAGAAGCATAGGTCCATTTATATACAACCAGGTGTATCTTATCTAAGTTTATTTTAAGATTACAAATTTAGACAAAAAAACTTGAATCAAAATTGCATGCACATCTTATTTGAAGAAAGATTCAAGTTTCAAATTATCATCCCCATTAAAAATCATTTTCATATCACGAGAATAGAAGAATAAAAATACAGATCTTGGTTTTCATCGCAGACCCATTAATGGGTATATCCAAATCAGAATAATGAAACAAGGACTTACTGATTAAGCCGAATATGAGTAAACCCTTGAACGGTGATGAGTTCAAGACTAAAATGAAGAACCCATTATGGGTTTTAGCTCAGAGACCAAGGTTGGCCCATGAGATCACAAAATATGTAAATAAAGAGAAATATATCAATATATCGAAGCCAAATGATAATGACGAAGTAGTTACCATGCTCAGAATTCAAATACTTACCATCCTTGCATCGATACAAGAATGCTAATAACATAGATCCAAGCTTACAGAGGCTGAACAACGAATCCAAGAACAAAACTCACATATTCCTTCTTGACAAAGAAGATGAGCTCCAAGATTTCACCATTAGCACCAAGACATTACAGAGCTCAAGTAAGCAAGGAATCAAAACCTACAAGACCCTCTCAGATAACTTAGACAAATAAAAATGGTGACCATTAAACCTTTCATCGAATTCAAGAGCTAAGCTCGACAAAGAAACGATCACAGAAAAAACAAATGTAATACCCATGTGTAGTAAGAGCCAAGCTCGAAGATCACGAAAGTGGTGACAAACTCCATGACTACCTTGCTTAGAAAACTCAAAACATAGGAAAATATACAAAATGCTGAACTAACCGAGCTAAGAGATTCAACCCGGTAAGGAATTTGAGCTTCATAAGATGAAAATGGTATCGATACAAAAATTTCTATGGCTTTTCTTGTGACACAGTTGCAAAATGAAAAAGTACATGAGGTTTGATTTTTTTTTACTCACCCACCTGAACTTTGTCTTAACCTAACCCTAACCAAGGGTTAGTGATCAAAGGATCAATATTCGACAAGTACAAAGATTAATGCTTAGGAATCGATCCCCAAAAACAAAGAAAACCATCATGGTCAGATGCCACCGGCCACATTAATTACGGGATTAATACACTAACAAAAATTACATATATTGACGGCACTGAACAACAAAGATGAGAGATCGACGACCCGGGATTAATTACAAATTTGAAAACAAACTCAACCCAAGTTAAAATGCCACTGAAAAAGTGCATGGAGGGGTGAGTCATCATCACAAGGGGGAAAACCCTTATTATTTCAAAAATTATTTGCATTTGACATACCAACTATAGTCCAAGCTTGAATATTCCAAAAGTGGTGACCAAATCATGTTATGCAATGATCAAACCAAAAGGTGTCCACCTTATTCTATTCACAATACAAAGCTGACCAACTATACAATACAATATTAATCAAAGGTGGTAGACTACTAGTATAACCATGTGTTATACAAAGGTTCTTAGAATAAAGGATGATTGTTTTTAAAAACTTACCTTCGCACATGTGTTTGAAAAATCATGGTGATTTGCTAAGTCCACAAGAGTGGCCAAACCATGGTGAGACTATTACTGAATTGCAAAGGTGGTCCCCACTATTGAAGGGGTTGGAGATGATTTACAAGTGTGCTATCCATGTGACCACTAGAGGACAAGGAATGTCAACATCAGAACTTGAGCTTGGAGGTGGTCCCCATTAAGTTGATATTTGGATGAATTATTTTTGCAAGTATTGCAAATATTGTATTTTTTATTTTTCTCAATACACAGGATTTTTTTGCATGCCTTCACAAAAGGACAGATCAACAAGAGGACAAAATTTGCATGCACTAGGAGGAGACTTGCTCATGAAGAAAGATTTATTATTAGCGAATTATTCAGCCATGCTTTTCTTAAAAATAGAACAGTCAACTGCAGTTTGATTATATGTAATCAAAGGCTATTAATGCCTCGTTGTATTAGTTTACTTTATTTTATTCCTTTATTTATTATTAAATAAAGGATAAAAATAGGATGCATGGGTGAGTACAACCTTAGTATATTTTTAGGAAGGGTGGGTGAATCAATTTTTCTATATATTGTGTGCCTTGGCAAAGCACAAAGGAGGACTTTTTAGATACAGGAGTGCTAAAGCAATTTTTTGCCAGTTTTTCCCTTTGAATGTGAAGTATTTTCTGCCTTTCCAATTATTTTCAGTCTTTTGTATGTTTCCATTAATCTTGTGAATGTTGAATTTCCTAATTAATCATCTTACCCTATTACAAGTTCAATATTTCGCATGATATTAATGTGTATGTTTAACTTAGCAATATTGTTTGATTCTCGTCCCTTAATACATCAAAGTGTTTACCCTTAATTATCTTTAAAAACTGTTGGCATGTGCTTCAGAAATTAATTCCATATCAATTGTGCATTTACTCACCAAAGACCTCATACAAGTTTGGTGTATCACCTCGTTTTAATTTCATGTTACAGTCATCTTTTACCCTTAATCCCCAGAAAATCAGTTTAGAATACATCAATAAGGAACTAGCCTTGATACCAAAGACTCACCTCAAAATAGGTATACCCAAAGACCTAAGGTGTTTCCATTGTATCTACGAAAGAGAGAGATAAAAATTTGTAAGCATAGAACACCTATAACCATATCTCTATAGGTGTACTTTCAAGAGATAACAATTTTTGGCATGCTCGGTGGGACTGTGAATCAAATATGCATGCAAGTTATAGATATTTATAGGAAATCTACAACAGATTTACTGCAGATAAAAGTTACTTTCGGGATAGCAAGCTATAAGAATGTATTCTAAAGATTTATATATCTATTTGGAAACTCTGTTGGGCTGACTTCAGACCGTATTGTGGCATGTTCCATGCCTAAAGTAACTACAAGATTATCAAGAAGAGGAATTCCTTTTGAGTTTATTTCTTTACCTTTCAATTTTGCAAGAACGATAAGATTTGGTAATACTTTACCTTATAATAGGCCTAGTTTTGATAACCCTCCTCCTAATATTCCTTCACCACGTATCAATTTATCTATTCAAATCCCAGTCTTTCAAATGGCTATTCAACCACCTAGGAATTTTGTGACCTTTACTAATGGCAGCCCATTAGTAATCCCAGTTTACCATGACATCCCTAATGCTGCCATGAAATTTTTTCCATCATTCACTAGTGAAAATTAGGTTACACCTATAGAGCACATTAAATATGTTGCAGCCTTATGTGCAGTTCATAATATCACTCATGAGGATGTAGCTTTGAGACTTTTAGTTGCATCTCTTAAAGGAAAATCCTTGCAATGGTATAGAAATCTAGAGATTGGATGCATAAGAACTTGGGATGACTTAGGTGATAAATTATTGAAACAATTTCAAGATAATTCAGATCATTTATCTCTCATAGAACAACTTTCTACCATTAAAATATCTCCCAACAAATTTATGTCTAGTTTCAACATCAAATTTTCTAGAACTTGGGAAAGAATTTCAAGTAAGTGCCAAACCTCAATTTGATCATGCTTTTCTTTATTATCTTAGGGCATTAAATAATGATATTTCAACCAAGATTTAGTCTATGGGAGGAAAGACTCTCCCAGAGCCTATGATATCATCATCCGAGCTGAAAATAGTCTTATTCAAGCCCAAAAATTAGCACTAAGGCCTTCAATGCCTTTTTAGTAGATTTAGCTCCTATCCCACAACCTATCACAATTATAGAACCCGCTATTACAGCCCCATTAGATGACATATTTAAAGCTTTACAGACTATGGGGAACAAGTGACTTCAATTGAGAATAGGCTTGCATTACCTAGCAGACCTTATCAGGATCCTTATCAGCAAAATCAGCTAAACCAACAAAATAGGTAGCCTTACCAACAGAATCAAAATTATAGGCAGCCTTATTAGCAAAGGAAATTTGACCCAAAGGATCCTAGTTCATCTAACGCTTTAGTCCTAGTTAATATGGCTATAGAAGAGTGGTGTCAACCTTGTAATCAACCTCATTCAGCTGCAAGTTGCCCAAATACTTTTCTAAACATAAGTCTTGTTACACAACCTCAATATGAGACATTGTTCATGCCTTAAATGGAGGGTGGGAAACAAGATACTCAGGTTCAAAGGTCACCTGAATAGAATTTAGTGAGTTTCGGTGAGAATGATTTCATTGTAGTTACTACTAGGGCTCAATAAAATGCCGCAAAGAGCAAAGAATAGCATAATAGGCCTGTTTCTACCTACTCACCGATAAAACAACAACTATAAGCCAAAACTAGAAAAAATTGTATATATTCCTCAAAAAACAACAGGTGTTATAGTTGGTAAAGAACAAAAAAAAATACATCCTGATCCAAGAAGGTTATTTATACCTCAGATATCAAAAGCAATTGAAGCAGAATCAGTTTTCGCCAAAGCCTATGCTAAAACAATAGAATCTGTCTCTAAAATTGTTGCTTCTTTTAACATTGTTGATGTAATGAAAAATCATAATGTTAACATCTCAATGTGGGATGCTCTAAGTATTCCAGGAAAACAAGATTTACTTTCTCATGAACTAGCTAAGCTGCAAATTTCTTCTAAAACAATAGAAAAGGAAGTCCAGAAAGTAGACATGGTCCTTGGAACAATGGAACAAGACCACATCAAATAAGTTAAATGGATGGTTCAGAAAGTCTTAAATGCTCATGACATCAAGAAGCCACCACCATTTTATCTATCACTAATTATTGGAGAACATCTTGTTCATAACTATATGGTGGACAACAGTGCAAGTATCATAGTTATTCCAAATTGCGAGAAAAATTGGGTATGCAAAAGTATGAACCTACGAGAAAAGAGTGTCCTATAGTTTGATGGGACTACAAATAATACAGTTGGTGTCATCAAAAATCTAGAGGTAACATTGCATGCTTGCCCAAATGTTTCCATTTTGCAAGATATTACTATTGTAGACTTACCTCCTTACTTTGCTATATGTTTATCAAGAGATTTCACAACAAAGATAGGAGGCTATCTCTCTTCAGATTGGTCTTTCTTATTTTTCACTACTCGTTATGGGACCAAGGTTACTATCAATTCAGAACCATTGGCCATATTTCACATTGAGCCTCACACTTCTAATGCAGTAGCTAATTATGCAGCCTTAGACTAGTCTAATTTTGATAATATAGCCCATGTTTCAGCATTAGATGGTGTTTCTAACATGTTTATGGATGAAAAGACACATGAAGATCATTCCCATGATCCTTTCAAAAAATTTGAAGAACATTTTTTGGGTTTTTATTGCTTACATGAAGAATATACACCAATTCCCTTGCTATCCAAAAAAAAAAAAAATGCAATGAAGGGATTTGGAAGCTTCATTTCGATGGAGCTAAAAATAAGAAAAGACAAGGAGCAGTTTTTATGCTCACATCCCCAAAAATGAAAGGTATTTCTCAGCTTTGAGTCTCTAGTTTCCATGTACTTACAACGTAGCTAAATACGAAGCATTAATTCATGGCTTACTTTGGGCTACAAAGAGAGATATTAGCATGTTACATATTTTTGGTGATTTTGAGTTGGTTATCAATCAAGTAAGAAATTTCAATGTTTATAAGAATCCATTAATGAAGTCATATAGACATAGATTTTAAGGATTAATGGAAGATTTTGAAGCTATTAACATCCATTCCTTTCCTAAAATAGAAAATAAGCATGTAGATACACTTGCCACAATTGGTGTAAGTTTTGAAGTGCTAGAACATATTGATAATTGAAAAATTCAGCCTCATATAAACATGATTATCAGTTCTTTGACACGATAATGACTTGAATTGGATTTTTTTGAAAATGATGATCAAATCTATAGGTTTTTACAAAGAAGAAGTTGATTTTTCCGTAATAAATCAAGATAAATTACAACACTTATATGGCAACATGATTATTCAATTAAAGACAAATAAACTACCTCGATTTTTTGTCACATTAGAAGACATCTTTAGCACTGACAATTAATTAAGGAAGGTCAAGACTAAGATGTCAACAAATGCTGATAATTATGATGAGATTTTAGTTGATGAAGGTAAATATTTATTTCTTGGAAAGGTATGTTCTTTAGCTGAAAAACATTCTTTTATTAATCTTTGCAAGAAATTTGAATATGTTTACAATTGGAAATACCAAGACCTGGAAGGCTTTGATCCTAGTTTAGTACAACATACTATTGAATTATAGCCAAATTCGAAGCTAGTTGGGTAAAAACAGAGGCATGGAAATCCCAAAATAGAGCCTCTAATGAGGAAATAGTTATCTAAGTTGATTGAATCAGGTATTATCTTTCCATTTATGCATTGTATTTTGGTAGCAAATCTTGTTCTCGTTAGGAAGAAAATGGAGAAATCAGATTATGTGTGGATTTTGAGATCTTAATAAAGCTTCATTAAAAGATCACTACCCACTTCTAAGTAGGGATCAGATTTTGAGAATAGTTTCTGGTTCATATAGATTATCTCTTCTAGATGTCTATAGTGGATACAATCATATTTTAGTCCGAGAAGAGGATAGCTACAAAACAACTCTCACCACTAAGTGGGGTAGTTATGCTTACAAAAGAATGTCTTCTGACCTTTCAAATGTTAGTGCAACATTTTAATGCACAATGGACATGGCTTTTCACTTCTTGTTAAATAAATTCATCCTTGTTTATTTATATGATGTTACTATATTCTCCAAAAAAATTTAAGAATATCTAATACACCTAACGTAGACTTTTAGTTATGCAGAAAATTTTGGATATCTTTGAATGCTAAAGTCTATCTTTTCAGTACATCAAGGAAAATTACTTGGTTAGATTGTTTTGATGCAAGGTTTAGCAATTGATCCTTTTATAATTGAAGCCATATCATAGCTATAATTTCCACATCATAACAAGGCATTACAGAGTTTTCTTGGAAATATTAACTTTGTTCCAGTATTTTGTAGCATTGGTGAAACCATTGAAAGCTATGTTAAAGAAAGACAAAAAATTCTCTCGCACCAGCGAAGGGAGAGAAGAATTTGAATCAATCAAAGTAGCCATCTCTCAAGCTCCTACTCTTGAAAATCAAAAATTTGATAAATATTTTACAATGTATGCACTTGCAGGAGCTAAAACAATCTCAACCATATTAACTCTAAGTTAATGATGAAAATTTTGAGCAGCCAATTGCTTTATTTAGACATAGCTTTCACAATTACGAAAAAGGTACACATTTCTTGAAAAACAAGTACTTTTAGTAGTCAGAGGGCTAAAGAATTTTAAGTACATGCTTTCAAACAAAAAAATCCATGTTCTTGTTTCTCATCCAAGTGTGAAAGCTTTCTTGTTAAATAAAGAATTGAATGAGAAAAGAGTAGGATGGATAATGAAGGTCATGGAATATGATGTTGATATTCGTATTGTGAAGACAGTTTGAGGAAAAGGCTTGTGTGAACATCTAATTGCTGATATGGAAAAACAACAGATTGTAGAACTTAAAGATTCAAAATAGCATGCTGAAATTACATATCAACAATCAGACATTATGGTTCAACCAGAAAATCAGTAACCTGAACTTGCTCAAGAAGTCTAAGAATCAAGATGGATGGTTGATTTAGTTAAATATCTACAACATGGCATCTATTCGGAAGGTATGGAAAAGAACAAATGAAGGTATTTCAGATTACAAGTTGTACCCTATGTTTTCATTGATGGTGTATTATTCAAAAGGGATATAAATGGAATCTTGCTGTGATGTGTTGACTATGAAAAAATTTAGCACTTATTATCAGAATTCAACAAAGGACTTGCAAGGGGTCATTTCTCAAAGCATGTACCACATCCTTTCAAATAATGAAAGCTAGTTACTATTGGCCTAGTATATTTAAGGAGTATTTCGAATGGATTAGGAAGTGTAAGAAATGTTCTTTCTTTGTTGGAAAAGAACGTTTGGAATCTCTACCTTTACTGTCTATTTCAGTTGATCAACATTTTATGTAGTGGGGCCTTGATTTTATTGGCATGATAAACCCACCTTCATCACAAGGACACAAGTGGTTTTTAACTGCTACATATTACTTTACATGCTGGACATTAGCAATGCCCTTGAAAGATGCTAATGAAACTTTGATACTATCCTTTTATGAAGGTACAGTTTGCAGATTTGGTGTTCCAGAACTATCATAATAGATAATGCTTTAGCATTTCTTAGTGCAAAGGTAATAGATTTGGGTTGTTAATCATGGAATTTATCTAAGTTCTTCATCTAACTATTACCCAAAAGGTAATGGGTTAGCTGAAAGTACTAACAAGAATCTTCTAAGGATCATTAGAAGAACACTCAAAGATAACCAAAGAGCTTGGCATCTAATATTGAATTCGACATTTTGGGCTGATAGATTGACTCCAAAAAGATCAGTTGGCATTTCACCATACAAGCATGTTTACGTAAGAGAAGTAAGAACACCTATTTCAATTGAGTTAGCCAAATTAGATTTGTTGCATCAAGTAGAGCTTCTTGAAAATGAAGCATTGTAGGTTTGTTATGCAGAATTAATGGAATTACAAGAGCTAAGTGTTCAAGCTAATTTAAACATGGAAAAGAATCAGAAACAGATGAAGAAGAATTTTGATAAGAAAGCAAAATTTAGAATCTTCAATGAAGGAGATATTGTGTTAAAGTGGGATGTTGATCGTGCAAAGCTAGGAAGACACATGAAGTTCAATAAAATCTTGAGTGGTTCATACATGATTTCTACTTGCAAAGAACACAATGATTTTTAACTCTCGAGGTTGAATGGAGAGGAACTTCCTATTCCTATGAATGGTATGATTCTCAAACATTGTTATTGAAAATCCTACGGTGTTTGTTTAGAGTAGTATTTACCATCAATAAGTGTAGTCCATGCACATTGCAATGTTTCTCAATGCAATAAATCCATTCATGCACATGATCGATTTACCAAATCCTTTTCCAATTTTAGTTCATTTTGTAAGGGTTGGATCTTTAGAAAGGAAGATTTTTTAGGTTACATGCTTTATTATCCATTCCCAATGGACAAGAGTAAGGCATAGTTTTACAAGCTAGCAGGAAGCTTTTCCCATAGGATCTCCATAAATGTTGACAATTTTTACACTTGTGCAAAAATGGGCAACTCGAAACTCCGTTACAATGGATAACATTGGTGAAGTATAACTAAGCTAGGCAAGTTCTTTCAAGCAATACTATTACTTGTCACAAATTAATTAATGATTACATGAAATTTGTACCTATGTATGCTATCACAAAACATAACAGATCACATAGCCTACAATTTCATGCTATCTTCAGAAAAATAACAAAAAGCCCTGAAAAATAGCTATGTTGCCTTGATGAAGACACCAAATTGTAAAATAGATGAATTTCATTACTTGATATTACAGGTATTCTTTAATTTTCTTTCCTTCATGATTAAGACATTCAATTATATTATTGGGTTGTTTATTTCATCATACAATCCATACCAAAAAGTAGAAATGCAGAAAGAAATACACAACTCAATTTCACAATTCAATGTTTTATTCATAAGGAATTTCAAATGTTCCTGCACAAGCCGTGGGATGTGATTGGAAAGTAAAGTACAACTACTGAAATAAGAGGTACACATGCATGAAAGAGAAATCAAAGGAGTATGACTGAACCCATCATTTCCTTGAGGTTTGTCCTTCAATTGATGCATCCTCATCTTCAACTTTTTCCCTCTTCATCTTCATTGTTGAAAGCATCGTACCTAAAAATAGGAAAGAGAAAACCATCAGTTACGAGCTTAGGGTTAATCCATATTCCTATATTTTCCTAGTTCATGCACATGGATCTCTAAATAACAAAAGATATATATTACTCAAGATCAAATAGTATACATGATTTACTCACTCAAAAATAAGGAATGAGAAGAAAAGAAACACATGGACATAAGAGAGGCCGAAAAGCTTAAATATTTTCTAACTATTTTCTCAAGTGTGCAAAAACAAAGTTAGGTGCAAGAAGAAATAAATCATATCTTATAGTCCTCACTATAGATAAATATTATAGAGTTCAATAACTTCTATCCTATGGTACATGAAGCAAATAAGTGACAAGTGCATGTTGGTACAAAGGAGTAATGAAACACAATGTTCAACAACTATTCTAGGAATAGAAGAAGTCAGATTATAGAATAGAGGAGAGACTTGCATATAAAATTACAAGTTCCAGATTACATATGAAGGAGAAGAGTCGAATTTAAAGGTTGATGTTAATTAGAGAGAGAAGAATACACAATAAGTAGAATGAGAAATAATTCCGAGAAATTTTTGACATAGCTTCTCCATGTGAAATGGACATTTACATATTTCCATCATGTTTTTTTAACTAATACATTCTTTAAAAGTTGTTTGTAAATGAAATAAGTGATACATAAAAGAAGAAAAGTATACCGTGATCAAGATAACAATTATTATGTTTTATTTTCCAAAAAAAATTTTGCTTCAATATAAAATTGATACATTCTATTTTTTGAATCAAAAAGTACATCTATTACAGATGAAATAGAAATTAAAGAAGGAAATATAGGAAAATTTGGCCAGGGCTTCACCATGAAAAATGGATATTTTTAATTTTCCAGCAAAGAACTTGTAATGAAGATTAAATACAATATTTTAAGAAAAGAAATGGACTACACTTTCAGTCATCAAATTGAAGAACTTTGGAGCTTTCATTCTAGCTTAACAACTGAATAAAATGAAGTTTCAAGATAATATTACAAAGTTCAGCTATTTTAAGTTGCAGTTTTCAGAATGAAGCAAATATGAGAGCACAAAAATACTACAATATCAATGAATTACATCCATTCAAGAAAAGTAGTACTCATCTATAACATGGCGAGCCAAATAGTGAATAATCAAGGAGGTCAAGATCATAATTTTACAATGTACAAAGATCTCATGAAATCAAGAAAAATCAAAGTATTAATACTATAAGTTCTAGAATCAAATGAACAAGCCTATCTATCTATCAAGAAGATGTCAAATCTCATAAGATCGAAGCTACAAGTAATAAAGAAAGATAGAAGATTAAATCAATGGCACAATAGATGTTTCAGAACAGAGGAACTACAAGTGCAACCAAAGAACTTCAAATTTACATAATGATTCAAGACCTTGTGCCCAAACCTAGGACAGATGGAAGAGTACAAAAGATGTTACAATATACTTCAAAGAAAATTTTAAACACAAAATTCATGGTTAAATAGAACCAAAATAAACCAAAAGGAGAACCAGTTTCCAAGTTTGAATAAAAACAGAAGAAGATACCCATCAGAATTAAGATTGAAATAAAAATTCTATAAAGATAAAATTGATTCCCAAGAGTAAGCTTGAAACAAAATGCACAAAGAGACACATAGTAGAGAGTTTTAAATTATAAGGATAACAGAACATATTATAAGAACTTCTAGATATTTCTAGTTCCAAGCTTCGTGTACTCAAGGTAGACTAAGAAAATAAGCAACTAAACTACATGCTCCAAAGTTAGAGCTCAGAAAGAACCTACTAATGGGGACCACATTCAAGTAGAGCTCAACATCCCGTCTTACAGAAAGTAAAAGGAGCAAACAAAAGAAACAACTCTCAGTCAAGAGGAGAGTAGTAAAACAAATTACTGAGGCAATCTCAAAATATAAATGTCATATGAATACAATGTGGAGAGCTATAAAAGGTCAAACTATGCATATATCAGAACAACCTTCAAGGAATGTATCAAGGAAACATGAAGGGAGCACTTGTTTCAGCAATTGAAAGTGCACTACTAATACAATTCATGCATTACGGTAAACATGCTACGAAGTTCGAAAAAAATATTCACACGTACAAAATTTTAGATACAACCAAGTACCGAGGCATCATCAAGTGAATTCCCAAATTTCCGAAGCATAGGTCCATATATATATATATATATATATATATATATATATATATATATATATATATATATATATATATATACATATACATATACATATATACACACACACATATATATATACATATACATATATATATATATATATATACATACATACATATCTATATATATATACATATACATACATATATATGTATATATATATACATACATACATACATATATATATATGCAACTAGGTATATCTTATCCGAGTATATTTTAAGATTATAAATTCAAAAAAAAAAACCTTGAGTCAAAATTTCATGCACATCTAGGTTGAAGAAAGATTCATGTTTTAAATTATCATCCCCATTAAAAATCATTTTCAAGTAGAAAAATAGCAGAATAAAAATATGGATCTTGGTTTTCATCGTAGACCCATTAATGGGTATATCCAAATCAGAGTAATGAAACAAGGACTTACTGATTAAACCAAAGTTGAGTAAACCCTCGAACGGTGATTAGTTTAAGACTAAAATGAAGGACCCATTACGGGTTTTAGCTTAGATAGCAAGGTCATCCCAGGATATCACAAAATATGCAAAGAAAGAGAAATATGCTCAGAAGTCAAAGACTTACCATCTATGCATCAAGACAATGATGCTTATAACATTGATCCGAGCTCGTAGAGGCTAAACAATGAATCCAAGAACACAAAAACCACAAATTTCTTCTCTATAAATAATATGAGTTCTAAGATTTCACCATTAGTGCCAAGACATTACAAAGATCAAGTAAGAAAGGAATTAAAACCTACAAGACGCTCTCAAAGTGCGGAGAAATAAAAATGGTGGCCATTAAACCATTAAGAGAGTTCAAGAGATTATCTCGAAAAATAAATGATCATAGAAATAATAGATGCAATACCCATCTACAAAGATGAGCTGATATTGATGTTCACGGAAGTGGTGATAAACTCCATGAATACCTTGCTTGGAAAACGCAAAACATAGGAAAAACTACTAAATGTAAAACCAACTGAGATAAGAGAGTCAACCTAGTAAGGAAGCCAAGCTTTATAAAATGAAAATGGCGTCGATAAAAAAATTTCCAGGGCTTCGTCCATGAATCAAATGTGAAATGAAAAATTGGATGAGGTTCAAGTTGTTTTGATTCACCCACCTAAAGGTTGGCTTAACCTAACCCTAACCAAGGGTCATTGATCAAACGATAAATATTTGATAAGTATGAAGATCAATGCTTAGGGATCAATCTCTGAAGAACAGAGCAAACCATCATGGTTAGATGCCACCAGCCACATTATTTGCGGGGTTAAAACCCTAACCAAAATTACACATATTGATGGCACTGCATCAATAGTACAAATATAGATGTCTCAAGATTGATTACAAATTTTAAAACAAACTCAACCCGAGTTAAGATGCCACCAACAAAGCACATGGAGGGGTGAGTCATCGTCACAAGGGGGCCAACCCTTATTATTTCAAAAATTATTTTCATTTGACATACCAACTATAGTCCAAGCTCAAATATTCCAAAAGTGCCAACCAAATCATGTTATGCAATGATCAAACCAAAAGGTGTCCACCTTATTCTATTCACAATAAAAAGCCAACCAACTATACAATACAATATTAATCAAAGGTGGGGGACTATAGTATGACCATGTGTTATAAAAAGGTGGCCAAACATAGGATGATGGTTTTTGCAAAGTTACCTTCCCACATGTGTTTGAGAAATCATGGTGATTTGCTAATTCCACAAGAGTGGCAAAACCATGGTGAGACTATTATTGAAATGAAAAGGTGGTCCCCACTATTGAAGGAGTTGGAGATTATTTATTGTGTGTTATCCATGTGACCACTAGAGGAAAAGGAATGTCAAGATTAGAACTTGAGCTTGGAGGTGGTCCCCATTAAGTGGATATTTCGATGACTTATTTTTGCAAGTATTAAAAATATCATAGTTTTGATTTTTCTCAATACACAAGATTTTTTCGGATTCCTTCAAAAAGAATAGATCAGGAATAGGATAGATTTTGCATGCACTAGTTGGAGAATTTCTCACCAAGAAAGATTTATTATGAGGAAGTTATTCACCCATCCTTTTCTTACAAATAGAATAGTCGACTACGGTTTGAATGTATGTAATCGAGGCTATTATTGCCTCTTTTTCTTAGTTTGCTTTATTTTATTTCTTTATTTATTATTAAATAAAGTATAAAAATAGGATGCATGGGTGAACACATCCTTAATCTATTTTTGGAAGGGTGGGTGAATCAATTTTTCTATATATTGTGTGCCTTGGCAAAGCACAAAGGAGGAATTTTTAGATACATGAGTGCTAAAGCAATTTTCTACCAGTTTTTCCCTTTAAATGTGAAGTATTTTCTACCTTTCCAATTATTTGTAGTCTTATGTATGTTTCCATTAATCTTGTGAATGTTGAATTCCCTGATTAATCATCTTACCCTGTTGCAAGTTCAGTATTTCTGCATGATATTAATGTGTATGTGTAACTTAGCAGTATTGTTGTGATTCTATCCCTCAATACATCAAAGTGTTTACCCTTAATTATCTTTAGAAAATTGTTGGCCTGTGCATCAGAAATTAATTCCATATCAATTGTACATGTACTCAGTCAAATACCTCATACAAGTTTGGTGTATCACCTCAATTTTAATTTCATTTTACAGTCATCTTTTACCCTTAAACCCCAGAAAATCATTTTATGATACATCAATAAGGAACCAACCTTGACACTGGAGAATCACCTCAAACAAGGTATCCCCATAGACACTGAGGTGTTTCCATTATATCTACGATAGAGAGAGATAAAAATTGCAATCTTAGAACACTTGCATCCATCTCTCTAGGGTGCACTTTCGAGAGATAACACTTCCCACTTCACCTAATATATGTCAGAACTCCCATGTGTAGTAGTGATTGTCTTCTAGTCCAAGACACACATCACACATTCGTTTTTATTTTTCAGCATTTTCTTCTCCTAGTTTACTTCTTCCTCCTCCAAGAAATTTATCACATGAACAGAAAATTATATAAGTCGAAACATTAAAAATTGGTGATATAGAAAATTTGTCGTTAGTTCCACCTTTAAGGCATTGTCATTCATTTTCTTCAAAATCCTACATGGCCCAATTTTCTTATACTTTATTTTACTATATGTCCCTTTTAAAAAATCTCATTTCTAATACTAACCATCACCATATCTCCTTATTAAAATACAATTACTCTCCAAAGCATCTACAACTACTTTATATTGTGTGTTACTTAATTTCCTCCCGTCCCTCACTTCTTCCCTGGAATTGTAGAATGTGTTCTACAAATGATTTTACACTATCACTTATTTTATATTCACTGGGTAGAACAATAATATCTACGATATCCATGGGATTCCTACCATATACAATCTAGAAATGAAATCTCTTTGCTGACCTATTTTACCGAGATATTATTAAAAAAACTCAACTTATGATAAATCCAAGTACCATTGTTATGGATTTTCTCCAACTATGCAATGTAGGAGATTTCCCAATCTTTTATTTATTACTTATATCTACTCATCAGTCTTGGTGTGATATGCACTAGTGAACTATATTTTTGTACCCATTTTCTTGCATGATTCTTCCAAAAGTGATTCAAAAATGTTGTGTTCCAATCTAAGGTGATCATTCTTCGAACTCCATCCAACCTTACCATTTCTTAAAAACAAATGTGTAACTCTAGAAGCATCATTAGTTGTGTTATATGTAATGAAAATTCCATCTTAGATGATCTATCCACCACAAAAAGATATAATTATTCACTCATTGTGTGTTAGGAAGTCCTAACATGAAATTAATACTCAAATCAACCCATGGCACTGTAAGGACAAGTAATGGCATATACAATCCACTATTTTGTGTATGTTCATTATCCATTTATCACACTCTACATCTTTCTACAATCTGACGTATGTCCCTCTTTACCTTTGGTTAATAATAATTTTCTACTACAAGAGTAATTTTCTAACTTATACCAAAGTTTCCAGCCAACTACTCACCGTGTGTAAGTCTCTTATATCATTTTCTCTCATTGAACTAGAAGGGATGCACAAGTGTTTTCCCCCGAATAAACAACCATCATGCATTAAATAATAAGAAGAACCACTACCCACTGTAGGGTCCTTACATTCTATCCAACATCACCAAAATATGGATAACCTTCATACAACTCCTTAACTTCTTCAAACCCTACTACTTCATTTTCCATTTTTGTCAAAAGTAATACATGCCTACTCAAGGCATCAGCAACTTGATTTTTCTTCTGGGTTTTTACTATAAGATAAAATTATATTCTTGCAAAAATAAAACCCACTTTTCATGGCTACTTTTTAGTTTCTTCGTGTGTTTACATATAACAAGGATTCATGGTCAATAAAATGACAAATTCCTTAGCTACCAAGTAATTTCTCTAATGTCGTAATGCCTAAAAATATCCTAAAATTCCACATCATAAGTAAAATATTTCCTCCTTACTTCATTTATCTTTTCACTAAATAATGCCATAGGTTATCTTTATTGACTGCATCTTGCTCAATTTCGACATCCGATGTGTCACAATCCACTTGAATGACCTTGCTAAAATATTGCAATAACAAAACACGTCTCTCGACACTTTATTCATCAACAAATCAAAACTATATGTTTCTACCTTGGTCCATAACAACTTATTCCCTTCGCACTTTTTTCTTGGGTGTATAAATGTTATTGAAATTCTTAACAAACTTGTTATAAAAAGTCTCGAATCCATCCAAACTACAAACATATATCACATTCTCGTAGTTCCTGTTTTCCTTCCACACCTTCCGATATTGATCTCGGATCGCTAACTATATTTTGGACATTGTTATAGTTTAATTTAGCATGATGTTAGATGTTAGATCATGGTTTATTGTGGACTTTGATTCATATATGGTGCATGATGATTATTAGAGACATTTTAGATATTGATGTTGATATATTGTTTGACATGGTTACATTATAGATGTTGTTTGGACTTGTGATATTTGGATATTTTGAGTAGACCTAGAAAATGAGAATTGAATTAAAATTGGTGATGATATAGTTGTGGATGAAATTGTAAGTGATATTATTGATTTTCTTGATGTTTGTTGTGATTCATGTATATGTCAATGTTCTTAAAATTATACTTATATTAAATTAGATGTTCCAATATGGCCACGAGGACAAAGGAGATATTTGTATTTTACAGTTTAAAATATCACAACAAACATTGGGGGATTGGAGATGAACCACATTGGAATTCTCGATGAATTCAATAAGTTCACCATGGCAACTTGTATTTGTTTGTGTGTTTGATTCTGTTAGGGATTCCCATGGGGGATCACCTTTAAGTGTGACCAATGGTTATCTGTATTTATTTATTTGGTTCCTTTTATTGATGTTTGTATGTGTTTATTAAGTGATGTGTTTACCTCTTTTTATATAAATAAATTATGGTATATAATGTGAGTAATCATATTGTTATAATAATTTAACCAACTTGGATCATAAGAAAGTAATTATTGGAGTGGTTGACTCTTGTATTAAATGTTGTAAGAAATGCGTAAGTGATGTGTAAGAGATATGTAAGTAAAATTTGGAGTATGAAACACTTCATCTTCTTTGGAATTTGAAATTGTCCTTGGAGACTATTTTGGAGGTTTTTGGGACAAGTTAAATTTGTCCCATACCTCTTAAATTTGCATACCAACCTTACCTATGGTTGGAAAGTTTAAATGTAGCCTTCATTATGCATTTTTGTAAGTCTAGATGAATGTTTTAATCACACTTCTTGCTTGAAATTAATTTCAGTCATTTGGGGTATGGGCTTGATTTCAGTGTGTGAGTAAAACTGTCACCTACTTATTTATTGTGTCTTGCAGATTGAAGTTGACTTGTGAGTTGGAGTTGAGGATGTGTGTTGTGGAATCATACTAAGATTAACCTAATCCTCCTCTCTCCCCCTTCTATATATTGGAAGTCATTTTATTTTTTTGGGGTTACACTCTTTTGGTTACTTCATTTTTGCATACTTCTTTTGGGGCAAATTATTTTGTTGTTTTGAGCTCTTGCTTTTGTGGAAAGTTTGCAAACTTTTTATAGGCCTGTGTTTCATTGATCTTGGTCTATTTTGGATTGGAAAGATTGTTGTTTGGAACTTGGAATAAATTCCATTATGGAGAGGTAAGATCTTGGCTCTTGAAATGCTCCTCTTTTATTTGTGCAAAATTATTATTGTGAATGTTTTGGCATGTGTGTGCGTTGTATGGGTAGATGGCCTAGGGATGGTGTAGGAGAAGACTATGAGGTATTTATGTGTGAGGCATAAGTGTTTTGGGGAGGTATAAGTGTTGAGGGAGTTGGGATTTGGGTTCCACCTTACAAATAAAAAGCTTACATTTCTTTACTCGTTATGGGTTGCCGTAAGAGGTTGGGGAGGCATAAGGCCATGTCAAGGATTTGAAATGATATATATATATATATATATATATGGTATATATATATATATGTTATATATATGGGTGTTCTCAGGTGGTGATACCCATTTCCCCTTGGGAGGCATAAACAACATCCCCCATAGTTTCTTGCTCCTTTGGCTTGCATGATGAAGCCTGAGTGTTGTTTTTGTCTACATTTTGTGGTTGTAAACTACAGTTTTGCTTTGGACTATATTTTTAAAGTGAAATTTGCATGTGTGTTGTGGAAGCCTTTTGTTGCCATGAGTTGAAATAAATTTATTTTTGCATTGTGGTTGGCACTAATGGGCTAATAAAGAGGGTGGATTCCCTTGTCATTGGATGTCTTGGTTGGGTGTAGAGTGTTGCCTTTCCCCATATTCTGTTGTGATCAAATTGAAATAAAGAAAATGGAGGATATTCATAGTGTTGTTCTAGAGTAGGGCAAAAAGACAAGTTTGACAGTCCTTGTTGAGATTATTCTTATTGCAACCCTTTCCCCATGAAGTGGATGACCTTGTACATTATTGGTGATGGAAATATGTTTTTTATTGGCTATGAAATTTGCAATTCGAAATGTGAAAGAGATATACTCTTGTTTTGGTTTTGAATAAATATGGTAGAAATTGTATTTTGTAACCTTTCCCACCTTGAACTTCATGATCTTGTATATTATTTTTTGGAAATACTAATCTATTTTAGCTATGAAATTTTTAATTGATTACGCAAGAATATATCTAGTATTCAATTCGTGAACAAAAAGAAAGATATGTTTTTGGTATGTTGTATTTAGAAAATAAATGGGAAAGAAGTTGTAAGAGATTCCTTTGAATTAATAGAAGTGTTTTTCCTTGTTCATATGATATTATTTCCTTGGGAAATGTGTGTTTGATATACGAGAGGAAATATCTCATTGTAAAAGGGAAAAATAAACACTTATGAAGAAGATATATTACTCTGTTTTTGTTGAAACACGTGATTTGAAAAATAGAAGTTGCATTATTGTTTTTACATTTTGATTGAAGGAAAGATAAGTAGTTAAAAATAGCATGAAATGTAATCAACATTTATATGGCATGGAAAAAAATAGATTAATCTTTGGTTGTGAAATGTATAAAACTAATTTTTCTTTCACGGTAAACTTTGCAAATTTGTATCAAAATATACATAACAACCCTATAAAACTATGGAAAACAATTGAAACACTAATACAATCTAAGAAAGATCAAAACGAGCCCAAAAAAACTAAAATACTTACAAAATTTTTATAGAACCTTTCAAATCGGGTTCAAACAAAACTCAGACTTTTGATGGATAAAAATTGGTAATTTTGGAATTTCTAATCAATCAAACCTTTTGAACCTTGCAATCCATCCTAAAATATTACAAGTAAAATCCTCCATGTCTGTTGGGCATGTTGAGAAAGAGTTAATGGAAAATTTGAACAAAACTTATAAGTTTAAAAGCCCATTTACTTTTTAAGTGAAAGAAAAATGTTTTTGTAAAAGAATTACCACTCAAAATTTATAAAAATTATAATCATAAACTTCTTGTGTAAAGAGGACTTTGGGAGATTTCCAAAAAGTCCTCGTTTTCTAAATATAGAGCTCCCATTCAAAAGTTATGGCCTTTTGAATTTTTACTTCACCTTGGCTTCAAAATCTAATTATCAAATTTAAATAAAATATTATTGGGCAGACCCGTAAGCTAAAAATGTTCTTTTGTGCCTTTTTCCCAAATACGTTTAAGGCATGAAGTTCCCGCCACTCCGCTGACCCGTAAACCTTCTAATTTTTCAAAATAAGCTAACTTAAAAAAAATTAATTTGGGAAATAATTCTAGGTTTTCCCCGCTTTTCCATAGGTCTGCAACCAATCGAGTGCTGCTACATGGCTTAATGAGGCTCTGTCGGAGGCAAGAAATTCCTTCTAACCTTGGCGGTTGCAAAATTAAAATTTGGGAAATTTTCTTATTTTTCGCCGCTTCCCGCCACCCATACCAATCATGTGTTGCCACGTGGCATGATGAGGCGTTGTCGATACGCATTCACTTTAAACCTTAGTGCTTTAAAAATATTTTTTTATTTTTTGAAAAGTTTCTCGCTCTCCCACGGGTGTGTAACCAATCATATGTAGCCACGTGGCTTCACGACGTGTCGACGAAGGAGTGGATCCCTTCTCTGACTTAACGCTTCAAAAAAATTATGGTAAAATTCTTAAGTTTCCCTATCGAGCCCCACACTGTAACTAATGATTGATTGACAAGTGGCATCCTTCAAAGATCGGCGGAGGCGTGGTGTTTTTAATCTTAACGCATTTTGGGAAAAAGTCAAATTTTCTTAGTTTTCTCCACCGGCCAGCTTCACCACTTGGAAAATTGAGACTGACACGTGGCATCTCTACGCGTCGGCAGAGGAGTGGGTAATTTTGAATCCTTTCACCCTTTCAAAATATATATCGAAAAAAATTCAATTTTTCCTCCTGGCATCCCACCTTCCGCCTAGGCTATAATTTTGAACACGTGTCCCTTGCGGACCTCAAACTTAAATTTCCTCTTGGGGTGTGAAGTCCCACCACGAGCTCATGGGGGAATATTTTCTATTTTTGCTAAAAGTGAAAAATGCCAAACTACCTCCCCAACCCTGCCGATCTGAATCCCTTTTTGGGAAAATTCTCTTCCTAGGGCTTGCTTTGACCCATAACTTGAGTTTTATAGGGAGTTAGAAGGACTTCTTTATATCACTAGAAAGGTGAGAAAATTTCCTATGTAATCGGAATGTTTTTAGTAGATTTCATTTCCATTAATTTTGAGAAAAACTAGGTTGAATCTCTTAATCTTGTCAGGGGGTGGGAGAGTGAGAAATTGCCCTCTTAATCTTAATGATTATTCTAACCCTTAGTTTTGACCCTGTAAATTTAATAATTGTTGTAATTGGAAAACTATGAGCTAATATTTTTATTTGGCCTCTAAACCTTACTTGTGGCAATTGTTGTTTTGTCATCTTCAGAAGCAGACACTTTTATACAAAAAAATTATCCCATAATTTTTCTAACTAATCCTGTGTTTTCTCGAGTCTCAAGTGGGTTAGTTTAGTAGGCATCAAACTTGGTATCAGATTATGGGTTCAAAAGCTTGGGCCCTTGGGCACACTAGAAAACTTGAGACATGAACATTTAAACCTAGTACAATATTAACCTAACACAATTTTTAAATATAGAGAGCAACTTGTGGGAAATTGTATATTTAGTGGACATAGAAAAGTAAATAAAACCTAGAATAATGAACTAACTCTCACCTTGGTCTATGCAGGAGGCCCAAAAAGATGAGGGGTATTTTCACATAGACCTAAACTTAACACCACTAGATCATGGTATATAGAACTATCCTATGATAGATTTTACATACACTTCAAGATGTTAATGCCACTCTATGCAGAGGGACCATAGGAGCACATTCAGTCGGACATGATAGGGTGACATCCATTGAGGCTCATGCATCTCCTTGGCATAGTGAGGATCATAGAGGAGAGAACTCCCATGAGGAGTCAGTCAAAGTAGAGTCACCACAGAGGGGACAGGGAGACCGAGTTTCAGGACACAGAGATAGGTCTTGGAGCCCTAGGTTTAGAGATGAGCATGTAGAGAGGTCTAGGGGCTGCCAAACTACAACGCAATATCACATCAAGAAGAACCTGAAGCTATGGCTAGCTCATTATTCTAGTGAAATAGGTGGATTTCAGGTAGAGGCTTGTTTGGTGAGCTTGAGTGGATGCTTCAATCTCTGCCCTTGTTCTAGCAACACGAAAGCTCATGTTGTGATCCATATTCTAAGGGATGGAGCAGGCGTATGGTGGAGGAAAGAGGAGTAGAAGCTCCATGTTGATTTTGAGATAGTTACCTAGGAGCTCTTTAAGGAGTAGTTCAGGAGTAGATTTTTATCTCAAAGTTTCGTACAACAAAGGATTGAAGAGTTTCGAAAACCTCCGAAAGGCATCTCTTACGGTGGCAAGAGAGTATGAGTGTAGATTTTGGATCTACTCCAATATGTTTATTACATTTAGGATGAGAGGGTGTGCAAGCATAGGTTCATCTCTGGGGCCTAAATCTAGACATTAGAGGTGTAGTGCGGATCCATTGTTTAGAGACATTGGCTGATGCCATTGAGAAGGCCTGTATATCAAAGGAGACTTAGGGAAAGACCCAGTAGGCTAGAGACCGAGTCTAGAGCCGTATATAGTAGATGTAGGAAAATGGATCGGGGGTCGTACTTCCTCCTCATGGTGGAAAAGGTTCAACACAATCATCCTTTAGACCACAGCAGTAGTCTCACCCACCATATAGACCTCCACAGAGATTTGATGCATAGAGGGGTCGGAGTATGGGGCCTCCCCTAGGGGTCCCATTAGGACACAGGGAGCACCTAGATCTTATTCAATAGGAGATCACTAGCAGAGACCTCAATAGTCCACAACAGGTCATTAGGGTCCACAACACACCCCTCTAGGGCACCGACTGGAGATGCTACTTATGGGAGAGGATCAGGTGGTTGTTTTGGGTGTGGTGCTACTGGACATTTTTGGAGAGACTTCCCACATAACCCTAATAAAAAGGGTAAGACACAGATCTCAGAGCCTACTATTGGTGACATGGGGCGCAGTCATAGGATGTACACAGTGGTTGAGAACTACCAGGCCGAGTATCAAAGTACATTTATTGAGATTACATGTAACATTGGTGGTATTCCTACCTCCATTTTGTTTGATTCTAGTTCTTCTGATTCCTTTATTGCACCATCTTTAGTAGAGCAATGTATGCTACCTGCAGATTAGGCAAGGTCATAGTTAGGATGTTGAGATGGATTTTGGAGCCAATATCTCTATAGAATCCTTAGTTAAGGAGTGTGTAGTGGATTTGGGACCTTTCACCACTACCTCAGATCTTCATATCCTTCTGTTGGGCTCTTATGGAGTCATCTTGGGCATGGACTAGTTATCTGCACATAGAGAAAGAGTGAATTGTTACTGTAAGATCATATCTTGATGATGATATAGGAGTTGAGGCGGTGATAGCGGGGGTCGGAGACCCATTTCTATTCACACCATCTCCCCTATGTCACTTAATCGTTGTGTGTGGCGGGGTTTTCATATGTTTGTTGTCATAGTTAGTGACAAATCGAGGATGGGTCTAGTGGACCTTCGCTAGACGATTATCCCATTTTGAGAGAATTTTTTGTTGTCTTTCTACGGGAGCTACCAAGTTAACACCCCACGTGAGATAGATTTTTTTATAGATCGTGTTATGGGAGTAGAGCCTATCTCATAAGTACCTTATCAAATGACTACCACCGAACTCGTGAGATCAAGTGAACTTGAGGGACTTCTAGAGAAAGGCCTAATTGATCATAATGTATCCCCTTGGGGTGCATCGGTGATGTTTGTAAATAAGAAGGAAGGATCCTTGTGGTTGTGTATTGATTATGCTAGCTAAACAAAGTAACATTCAAGAATCATTATCCTCTTCCATGCATTGCTGATTTGTTTTATCGATTAAGGAATCCACAGTTTTTCTAAAATAGACCTTAAGTTAGGGTACCATTAGTGAGGATTTTGGAAGTGGATATTCATAAGACCACCTTTTTATGAGATATGGCCACTATGAATTCACGGTGGTACCCTTTGGCTTGACCAACCCCCACAAAGTGTTTAAGAGTTTGATGAATGGGGTATTTAGGACCTTCTTAGATCACTTCGTGCTCATCTTCCTTGATGAAATTTTGATTTACTCACGTACATGTGAGGAGAATGAGGGGTACATTTTCTAGGTTCTTTAGTGTATTTGTGAGCATTAGTTTTACAAGAACTTTGAGAAGTGAGCATTCTATCGAAAGAGATGCGATATTTGGGTCATATCATTTATGGGGAAGGTATCACCATTTATCCTTCCAAGATTAGAGCTATCATGGATTGGCCAAGACTCCACTACTATGACTAAGGTGTGTATCTTTATGGGATTAGTATGGTATTATAGGATATTTGTTCACGTCTTCTCTTGAATTACGTACTCAATCAATTCCCTTTAGCAGAAAGGAAAGAAATTTGTTTGGTTAGATAGTGCAAGAAGGCCTTCGAGGATACCGAATGAATGTATCACTATAGGACCTATTCTTGCAGATGACGGATCCATAGGGTGAGTTTTTCATATGCACATATGCTTCTTTGGTAGGACTTGGAGGTGTATTGATGTAGGAGGGCGGGTGGTGGATTTTGAGTCTCACAAACTCAAAGATTATGAGATTAATTATCCGACTCATGATCTTTAGCTTGCGGCATTTCGGCATGCCTTGGTTCAATGGAGACACTTTCTTTTTAGTAGGAGATTCACACTCAAGACTGATCATTTGAGTCTTCGCCTCCTCTTCACGCATCCCAATCTCAACATTCGTTAGCGGTGTTGGATGGAGTTGCTTTTATGAGTATGATATGGAGATTGAGCATTTGAAATGGAAGGAGAATGTGGTTCTAGATGCTCTTAGCAGATGGAGGCATGTGGCTATGGACACCTCGGTGAGCACAAATTTTGGAGCAAGATTCTACCTGCAGCCTTCCTCACGATAGCTTCTAAATTGCATCTAGAATGGATATCAAGTTGCAGAGACCCCTTGAGGGGAGGTTTGATGGGTTTTATTTAGAGGCAGATGGTCTTCTTAGGAACAGAGGTTGGATTTATGTTCCCATAGATGGAGGCTTGAGGTAAGACATATTTCCGAGAGGCACATTATGCACCCTATTGATCCCATCCCAGGTGAAGAAGATGCATGCCACCTTGAACAATTGTTTATCCGGAGGGGAATTCGTAGAGACGTGGCTCGGTTTGTGTCACACTTTTTAGAGTGACATGAAAGCTAAGGCCGAGAGTCGGCATCCAACTGCCCTTCTCTATCCTCGTGTTATAGGATGGAAGTGGGAAACCATTTCCATGGACTTCATTGTTGGGATAGCGATGTTGAGATACCACCATGACACCATAATGGTAATTATGGATAAATTTACAAAAGTGGCTCATTTTTCTCCAAGAAAGACCACTTATACAACTAGTGTAATGGCATGGGTATATCTTGATTCGATTGTCAAAGTTACACGAGATTTCGTGGAAGATCATATGTGACCGTGATCCTTTCTATAATTCCCATTTTGGACCACCATGCAATATTCCTTGGGATGAGGATCAACTTCAGCATAGCATATCACCCCGAGAAAGATGGAAAACCAAGCGGGTGAATCAAAGTTTAGAGGACATTCTTAGGATGTATGTGATGGATCATCGACGAGATGGGAGGAGTTCATGTACTTGATGGAGTTTGCCTAGAATAATAATTTTCAGAGTTCTATAGGCATGGCTCCTTTCCGGCCTTGTATGGGAGAGAGTGCTGAGACTCCTCTTACCTTTGACAGGTTAGAGGATAAGGTTTCTCTCGAGACCATATTTTTACAAGACATGGAGCGGTAGGTGGTTAGGATCGGGGAAAAGACTGAAGGAGGCACATAAAAGGTAGAATAAGTATGCTAACTAGTATATGAATGATCATAGTTTTGATGTGGGCATGAACGTGTTCCATATTGTCAAGCCACACAATAGCCCTATCTATTATGGAAAAGGTTCAAAGTTAGCACCTAGATTCATGGGTCCTTTTGAGATTTTGGAGCGTATCGCCCTTTGGCCTACCATCTAAGCATTGCCACCTATCTTTTCTCACATACATCATGTGTTTCATGTTTCAATTCTTAGGAGATATGTTGTAGATCCTTCTCATATACTAGATTGGACATCTTTGCAGATGCAGTTCAGGTGTAGGTGGTGGTGGATCCCATTCACATTATAGATCATGCGGGACCCCGGGCCTTTGAGGCGAGATATTGATCAGTGTCTAGGTGCAGTGGGATAGATATGATGAGACTATAGCTACATGGGAGGATGCTACTTTGTTACGAGTTTAGTTCCCACATCTGTTCAGTGACTTCCAGGAGGAATTCGAGCCTAAGGGGAGGGGGATGTAGTACCCACTTTCCTTCAACACCTTGTGATATTGATCGTGATACTGCTAACTATATTATGGAAATTGTTATAGTTTAATTTAGCATGATGTTAGATGTTAGATCATGGTTTATTGTGCACTTTGATTCATATATGGTGTATGATGATTATTAGATACATTTAGATATTGATGTTGATATATTGTTTGGCATGGTTACATTATAGATGTTGTTCAAACTTTGGATATTTGGATATTTTGAGTAGACCTAGAAAATGAGAATTAAATTAAAATTGGTGATGATATCATTGTGGATGAGATTTTAAGTGATCATGCTGATTGTCTTGATTTTTTTGTGATTCACTTATATGTCGATGATCTTCAAATTATACTTATATTCATTTAGATGTTCTAATATGGCCACAAGGCCAAATGAGGTATTTATATTTTACAGTTTAAAATATCACAACGAACATAGGGGAATTTTAGACCAACAACATTGCAATTATAGATGAATTCAAGAAGGTCACCATGGGAACTTCTATTTGTTTATGTGTTTGATTGTGTTAGGGATTCCCATGGGGGATCAAATTTAAATGTTACCAAGGGTTATGTGTATTTATTTATTTGTTTCCCTTTTATTGATGTTTGTATGTGTTTATTAAGTGATGTGTTTACCCCTTTTTATTTAAAGAAATTGTGATATATAATCCGAGTAATCATATTTTTAAAATAAATTAACCAACTTGGGCCATAAGAAAGTAATAATTGGAGTGGTTGAATATTGTATTAAATTTTGTAAGAAATGTGTAAGTGACGTGTAAGAGATATGTAAGTAAAATTTGGAGTATGAAACACTTCATTCTCTTTGGAATTTGAAATTTTCCTTGGAGACTATTTTTGGAGGTTTTGGGACAATTTAAACTGGTCCCATACCTCTTAAATTTGTATGTACCAACCTTACCTATGATTGGAGAGTTTAAATATAGCCTTCATTATGCATTTTTGTAAGTCTAGTTGAATGTTTTAATTGCACTTCTTGCTTGAAATTAATTTCATTCCTTTCGGTATGGGCCTGATTTGAGTGTGTAAGTAAAATTGTCATACTATTCACCTACTTATTTATTGTGTCATGGAGATTGACGTTGACTTGTGAGTTATAGTTAAGGATGTGTGTTGTGGCATCGTACAAAGATCCACCTCATCCTCATCTCTTCCCCTTCTATATATTCTAATTCATTTTATTTTTTAGGGTTGTAATCTTTTCGTTTCTTCACTTTTCCATACTTCTTTTGGGGTGAATTCTTTTTTTGTTTTGAGCTCTTGCTTTTGGAGAAAGTTTGTAGACTTTTAACAGCCCGCGTTTCATTGATCTTGGGTTGTTTTGCATTGGAAAGATTGTTATTTGAAACTTAGAACAAACTCTATTATGGAGACGTAAGATCTTGTCTCTTGAAATGATCCTCTTTTATTTTTGTAAATTTTATTGTTGTGAATGTTTTGGCATGTGTGTGGGTTGTATGGGTAGATGGACTAGAGATGGTGTAGGAGAAGACTATGGGGTATTTCTCGTGGGAGGCATAAGTGTTTTGGGAGGTATAAGTTTGGAGAGAGTTGGGATTTGGGTTCCACCTTAACAATAAATAGCTTGCACTTTTTTATTCATTATGGGGTGCCATAAGAGGTTAGGGAGGCATAAGGAAATGTGAGGAAGAAGGGGTGCTTGGGGAGGCATAAGGGAATGTCAGGGATTTGAAATGATATTTTTTTTGGTGGTTTTTCTTAGGTGGTGATACTCATTTCCTCTTGGGAGGCATAAGTAGCATCCCCCATAGTTTATTGCTCCTTTGGCTTGCATGATGAAGCTTGACTATTGTTTGTTGTCAACATTCTGTAGTTGTAAACTACAATTTTTCTTTTTAGTGTATTTTTAATGTTAAATTTGCATGTGTGTTGTGGAAGCCTATTGTTGCCATGAGTTGAAACAAATTTCTTATTACATTGTGGGTGGGGCTCAAGGGAAAATAAAGAAGTCATCTTCCACTTATCATTGGATGTCTTTGTTGGGTTGAGAGTGTTTCCTTTCCCCCTGTTCTATTGTTATCAAATTGAAATAAATAAAATGGAGGATATTCATATTATTGTTCTAGAGCAAGGGAAAAAGACAAGTTTGACAGTCTTTGTTGAGGTTATTCTTATTGTAACCCTTTCCCACTTGAAGTGGATGACCTTGTACATTATTGGTGATGGAAATATGTTTTATATTGGCTATGAAAGTTATAATTCAAAATGTGAAAGAGATATACTCTATTTTCTTGTTTTGAATAAATGTGGAAGAAATTATATTTTTAACATTGAACTAAGGAGGAAGACAGAGTTCTGAAAGTTCCTTATGAAACTTATTTTTGTAACCTTTCCCACCTTGAAGTGGATGATATTTTATATTATTTTGTTGGAAAGACTACTCTGTTTTAGCTATGAAAGTTTTAATGTATTATGGAAGAATATATATAGTATTGAGTTTTATTAATGAAAAGAATGATATGCTTTTGGTATGTTGTATTTTGAAAATAAATGGGAAGGAAGTTGTAAGAGATTCCTTTGAATTAATAGAAGTGTTTTTCCTTGTTCATATGATATTATTTCCATTGGAAATTTGTGTTTGATATACAGTAGGAAATCTCTGTTGTAAAAGTGAAAAAGAAACACTTATGAAGAAGATATATTGCTCTATTTTTGTTGAAATGCATGATTTGAAAAATAGAAGCTGCATTCTTGTTTTTACATTTTGATTGAAGGAAAGATAAGTAGATAAAACTAGCATGAAATTTAATGAACATTTGTATGGCATGGCAAAAGAAATAGATTAATCTCTGGTTGTGAAATGTATAAACTTCATTTTTATTTCATGGTAAAATTTGCAAATTTTTATCAAAAGATACATAACAACCCTGTAAAACTATGGAAAACAATTGAAACACTAATAAAATCTAAGAAAGATCAAACTGGGCCAAAAAAACTAAAATACTTACAAAAATTTTATAGAACCTTTGAAATCGTTTCAAACAAAAACTCGACATTCGCTAGATAAAAATTCCTAATTTTGGAATTGCTAATCAATCAAACCTTTTGAACCTTGCAATCCATCCTAAAATCTTCCAATTAAAATCCTCCATGCCTGTTGGGCATGTGTAGAAAGTGCTAATGGCAAATTTGAACAAAATTTATGAGATTAAAAAGACCAGTTCACTAGTCACAGAAAATGTTTTCTTAAAAACCTTACTTTTAAAAATTTATCAAAATTAAAATCATAAGCTTCCTATGCAAAGAGGACTTCGGGAGCTTTCCAAAAAGTCCTTGTTTACAAAAAATGGAGCTCCCAGTCGAAAGTTATGGCCTTTTGAAGTTTTACTTCACATTGGCTTCAAAATATAACTATCAAATTTAAATAAAATATTCTTGGGTGGACCTGCGGGCTAAATTTTTCTTTTGCACTTTTTCCCAAAAAGAGCTTAAGGTAAAACGTTCCCTTCTACTCCACTAACTTGCAAACCTTCTTATTGGTCAACATAAGCTAAGTAAAAAAAATTGGGAAAAATTTCTAGGTTTTCCCCGCTTTTTCGTAGGCTCGCAACCAATCGGGTGCTCCCACATAGCTTAACGGGGATTCGTCGGAGGCATATAATTCCTTATAACCTTGGCGATGCAAAATTAATTTTTTGAAATTTTCCTATTTTTTTCTCTCGCTGCCCCAGTAACCAATCAGTTCTACCACATGGCATAACGAGGCATTGTTGGACGCATGGTTCACTTTAAACCTTAGCGCTTTAAAAATAAATTTTTGGAAAAATTTGTAAAGTTTCTCCACCTCCCGCCGGCCCGCAACCAATCAAATGTTTCCATGTGGCTTCATGAGGCGTCGGTGGAGGAGTAGATCCCTTTCTGACTTAATGCTTCAAAAAAATTGGGGTATAATTCTTAAGTTTCCTCGCCGACCCACCATCCCGCAACCAATGATTGATTGACACGTGGCATCCTTGGGCATCGTCGAGGCGCGGGTGATTCTTAACCTTAACACGTTTCAGGAAAAAGTCAAATTTTCTAAGTTTTCTCCATTGACCCACTTCCCCGCTTGGAAAATTGGGACTGACACATGGCATCTCTACGTGCTAGTGGAGGAGCAGGTAATTTTGAACCCTTTCACCCTTTCAAAAATATAAGGCAAAAATTCAATTTTGCCTCCGGTGTCCCACCTTTCCGCCTAGGCTAGAAATTTGGACACGTGTCCCTTGCAGACCTCAAACTTAAATTTCCTCTTGGGGTGCAAAGTCCTTATGTGGGCTCATGGGGGTGCGGGTGAATTTTTCTATTTTTTCCAAAAGTGCAAAAATCCAAACTACCTCCCCAACCCCGCCGACCCGAATTCCTTTTTGGGAAAATTTTCTTCTCAAGGCCTCTCTGCCCATAGCTTGAGTTTTATAGGGATTTAGAAGGACTTCTTTATATCACTAGAAAGGTGAGAAAATTTTCTATCTAATGGTAATGTTTTCAAAATATTTCAAGTGTGTTAATTTTGAGAAAAACTAGGTTGAATCTCTTAATCCCGTCGGGAGGTGTGCAGTGAGAAATTGCCCTCTTAATCTTAATGACTATTCTAACCCTTAGTTTTGACCCTATAAATTTAATAATTATTGTAATGGGAAAACTAGGAGCTAATATTTTTATTTGGCCTCTAAACCTTGCTTGTGGTAACTGTTGTTTTGTAACTTGTAGCAGGCATAATTTTATAAAAAAATCCCATAATGTTTCTGACTAATCCTAGGTTGTTCTTGAGTCTCAAGTGGGTTGTTTTAGCAGGCTTCACACATTCCTTAGAATAGGTTATTCCAAAATAACATTTACCTTTTCCTCATCCATCCTCGGTCCATCCTTTGAGATAAAAAACCCCAAAAAAACTAGACTTTTCTGAATAAATATACACTTCTTTAAGTTTGCATATAAACTCTCTTTATGTAATTATTCTAACACAAATTCAAGATGTAACAATTTTTCTTCCACTATCTTACTGAATATAATAATATCATCAAAATAGAAAAAAAAAATTCCATTGTATTCTCTGAGTACTTTTTTCATTAACCTCATGAATATAATGGGTGCATTAGATAGCCCAAATAACATCACGATCCACTCTTATAATCCATTTTTTTTAAAGCTATTTTAGATTCATCCCCTTCATGAATTTGGATCTAGTAGTACCCACTCCATATGTCAATCTTGCTAAAATATCTAGTTCTTGCTAGCACGTCCATCATATCATCCAATCTTGGAATTGAGAACAAATATTTAATTGTGATTTTTTTATGGCCTTACTATCACACACATTCTCTCATCTCCAACCTTTTTGGGATTCAATAGCACCTGAGTTTCACATAGACTCATGCTTTATCTCATTAACCATTTCCATATTAGAATTTTCACTTTCCTATTCAACTCCTCGCTATGTGTGAAACTCATCTAGTAGATTTTTTGATTTGGAAGGGCCAATCCCGGGATCAAATACATATGGTTTCGTATATCTTGCTTCTAAGGTAATCCCTCTTGTAGCTCATCTGGTATGAAATCCTTGTATTCTTTTAGTACCTTTGTTTCCACAACAGGTATATTAAATTACTCTATTTAAACCTTTTTGACATCAACGCATAACACCACCCAACTTCTTCCATTTCTATAACAAACTCTTTTTAGCCAACAAACCCTTTCCCTTCTCTTCTTCCTGAAGGGTAACTAGACCACCTTTACACCATCCTTCCAAAAATGTATATGTATTTTTCCTTTCATAATGCGCAACCTTTAAATCATATTTTGAAGGCCTCCCAAGTAATTTCTTGCATGCATCCATTGGTATAACATCCCACCACACTTCATCCCTATAGGTATTCCAAATTAAAAATTGTAAAAGGCATATTTTATTTATTTTTACTTCATTCCCTTTCTTAAACCATGATATACAATACGGATATGGTTTCTTACCACATGTTAGATTGATTTTATCAATCATCATAGTCGATAACATATTCTCACAACTACCGCCATGAATAATAATTTTACATACCTTTCCACAGAAGTGCATCTCGTTAAGATATTTATTGGCAGTAAAGAATCAACACCAACACCATTATCCTATTTCTCATTCCTTTATAAAATTATCATTCTCCTTATTATGATGTTTTTACCCAAGTCCTAGAAACCTCCATTTTTTCTTCTACTTCAAATTCAACAAGGTTTACTAGTGCTTATTATTGTTTCCATCTATCCTATGTAGGATAGTTCATATACTTAAAATATTTGTTAACTTATTCACCACATCTATAACATGTATAATATGTTTGGGGGATATTCCAACCCCGTTCTCTATTATAACCACTTCTCCACTTAAAACCCCTATCTCTATTGTAGTTACCCGACTTTGACTAAATTATTCTTTCCCTTGTGCATTAGAAGATTCACCTTTATAGGATCAAATCTATGTCTTCCTCTCATTGGAGATGATGATGGCCGTATCTTCATACGAATTCTAAAATTAGTACTCTTATTATTTTAATTTTCTTTTAATGCAAGTTGATAAACATCATCTAGGCTATAGATCCAAAGTATACTGGCCATCCGGTATGGTATAACTCAACAAATTTACATACCTTGTAGCCTTTTGTGATTCAAACTCTCCTTGTTCTACTCAAAATGACAACTTGTAAAATTCAATGGTATACTCTTTAATGTTGATATCCTTCTATCAAATGTTTTTAAAAATTCAAAATAGTGTGTGAGCATAATCTACCAAAAGAAACTTTTCTTTCAACTTCTTCACAATTTTATTCCAATTTCATAAATTTCCCTTTCCTTTCCATTGTCTTCAATTTTGCAGGTCATCCCAACAAAAAAATGAATGTGTGATACCGTGTACACTTATTATTTTCCTATGTTAGATTGAAAGAAAGAAACTACCACCTAAAATATTTTCCTAACCTAGCTAGAAACAAGAAGAAAGTACCATCAAGATGAAGAAATAAACAAGGTGTACATTAGCATCATAACTTTGAAATAATGAAATCAAGCATAATACAAAATTAAGAACTCTATTCTTCTAATTGCCTAATTAAATGAAGTGGACCTATGTATTCCAATGGCAATCAATAATATTGTTTGCTTTGATCTTTCATGGATGCTTGGGTGTGAGGCTCATCTCTTCAAAATGGATGGTGAAGGGTTTGAGAATGGCAAAAGGCTTTTAGTGCAAGACTATGTGCTTTCCTTTACTCTCTCAAGGGAATTAGGTGTAAGTAAAAAGTTAGGGGGAGGGTTCTTTATATATCCCAAAGGATAAAGGATTCAACACATCTTCATGAATGTGGGATAAAGGTAAAACATGACTAGGAATGGATAAGGTTGCTTTATTAAAGGTAACCTTACTTTAGAAGGGTTTAATACATGTTTAGCAAGTCATGGGAGTTGGGGGGTGCTTTAATTAATCAAAGGTGATTAATTAATAGGTAGGTGTGAGCTTATAGAATCCAATTAGAGGAATATTAGTATGATTTACGTAATTAGAAAGGGATTAAATCAATTACATATTGATTTACTAGTTAAATGAAGGGGAAAACTAATTAATTAATAATAATTAATTAATCTAGATAGAAGAGGTAAGTAATTAACAAAAGGTCATTAATTAGATAGTTAGCTAGATAGGTGACTTAATCAATTAGCGTATTGTAATTAATTAATGACAACAAAAGGGAATATGAGCACTTTTGACGATATGTCGTCAATTTGTGAGAAATGGGATAATTAGCGTAATTTAAGTATTTAAATTTCTTAGGCATAATTATAGGTGTCTACATTTTCCCCTCTTTGGGCTGGCGTAAGTGACGCCACTTCAAAGATAGTAGATGGAAGAAAATTTTGAAGGAGTAGAAGAAAAATTAATAGGAGGGAAAGATGTACCTCGAGTGTCGATGGGGTGATGAAAGAAGTTGATCGACGATCGAAAAAGATGAGAAATAGATAGAAGAATGGGGAAGAGACAGATGCCCCGATGAAAGAGAAAATGAGGGGTGAAAGGGATGTGACATAGAATAACTATGGAAGAGGAGGAGGGAAGATCTTAGCCTCTAGCCATTATGTATTGGAACAATTTTGATGTCGTCATATTGCCATAGGAACTATTGTTGTATATATCTCCCCTCGGGTAGATACGGGAATAACAACCCAAGGTGCACCTTCACATGGCGCAGTAAAGGGTGCACATCAAAAGGTGTTGACATGAAAATGGATGCGCCCATGGCACAGGTCAGAGGCGCACAACAAAGGATGTCGACATGAAATGGATGCGCCAAGGCGCAGGTAAAGGGTGCACAACACGGAGTGTTGACAAGGGAAAATTCACACCCAAGGTGTAGGTAAGTGGCGCACGTCAAAGAGTGTCAAAACAAATATGGATGCACCTTTGGTGCATGTAAGAGGATGTCGACACAAATATGGATGCGCCTATGGTGCATCTTCAGGAGGCGCAACATTTTGAGTGCTGACAGGAAGCAGACCCTGGCGCAGATATTCAGATGGCCATAACTTTTCACAGGGAGCTCAGATTCATGCAAGGTTAGAATTTTCAGAAAGCTTACAAAGTCCTCTATCCAACTACAACTGGATATATTTAATTGGGTGAGAAAAATTTCTTAAAAATGAAAAATACATTTCACCACTTTTTGGGTTTGCTAGGGTTCTCACCTACCACCATAAAGAGATGAATTAAATGCAACCTGGAGGTGGTTGGGGTAGATTTTGATTTCCTCTCTCTTCCCTCTCTCATTCTTCCTATAAATTTTAAGGAGGGGCTTCTTTCTAAAGGTTGGACATTTTTGTTTTTCCCCTCCCTTCTTCTCTTTGGTAGGTGAATTTGTGGAGTTAAAACCTCCCATTTAAAACTGTAATGCAACTTTTCCTCTTGGCACCTTGTAGTGTGTTGTATCAATATTTGAAGCAAATAATGCATGTCTGTGGATGATTCTCAACCCTCTCTGTGTTCATTTGCATCCTCTTGATCTTTCACTGCAAATCTAGCTATCTGTGCATGATCTTGCATTACATTTTTTATGTTTTGTGTTTATTGGCAAGACAGGTGTTCTTCATTCCTCGGTGCATCACCTTTGTAGTTTAGGTTTTATTTTATGCATTTTCTTACCCTGTCTCCTTGGTAAGTTAGATTAGGTTTTTAGTAAACCCTTTGCATTTTATTTGTGCATCTGAATAGAGGAATAGGAACCGGCCTTCATCCGGAGAGCTTTTCCGATTTCGCAAGGTCCCACACTTGGGAAAAGCTCCATGTTATGCAATCGCACTGAGAGTCTTAACCCATCGTGTTGCAGACATTTAGGGGTGTTGTGATTCGCCATCAACAACTACATCATCGGTCCTTATGAAAAATATAAGCATACGACAATGGTAGAATGACATGAAAATCCATACTATGAACAAGTGTCCATTGTTGAAAGTACCAACTCAAGTAACATACAATAATGCAATGCAATACGAGAAGGAAAGAATCTCATATAACAGAGGAAAACAAGAACAAACGCACATATCCAACCCAACAACGGTCAAGACAGTTGTACAATTTTTTTGTTATCACTGCTGAAGAGATCCACAAGTTTTGGATTGACAACAATGGTTAAAAATGATGCCCCAAGCAAGGATACATGCAAGGGGAAATGACAATGGACATAGGGTCCATGAAAAGCATTTGTGCACAACGAAACAACACTAGGAAACAAAAGTGCCCCAGAGTACAGACGAAGCAAGTAGCTAGCTTTGTGAATGGTTGTGAATCTAGTGATCCATGAGTCATATTAATCGGGGAAGATGTGAGACAAACCAATAGGATATGGAGAAAATACCATGCGCAAGACACAAGTTTCAGCCGTAATAAGCAAGTTACCATTTTTGTAGGGTTTTTTTACTTTTTAGGATTTTTTGAAAAAATTGTCCTGTTTTTGGATTTTTTGATATATATTGTTTTTATTGTTTTTGCCTTTCAAACCATGGTGAATAGTAGAAGAAAGTAGAAGAAGAAAGTGAAGGGCCTAGGGGTGACAGAAAGTGCCCTAGGTGGAAGAAAGGAGAAATAATGTCCTTGTTTAGTGGAAAATTAGGAAAAAAATTATTTGGAAAATAATTATTTATGAGAGTGGGAAGAAGAGTAAAAATTTCCAAGGAGCAATAAAATTGTCCGAGGAGAAGAAAGGGGTATCAGACAGCAAAAATGCCCCAATACGGTGAAAAGATAAGAGAAAAATAATTATTTAATAAAAATAATTATTCCACAGTGAACAGAGGAGAAAACGGTGATCGAAACGGGTCTCCCGGCCCTCCGAACGGTGAAAAATAGGTTAATATACCCCTTAGGGGGGGTAAAAACATCGCAATCAATTCATTTTAACCGCTCAGTTTAGAAAAATTACTATGTGAGCCTCTGACACTTAGGAGAACCATGGTGATCGCACGAGACCATTTGAGGCATGTGGATGCAGTCCAGTGGGTACCAGTGGCATGCGGATGATGGCCCGTTTGTGAGTATCGCAACCCTACCCATTAATTGTGTCATTAATGCATTAAATTAGGGTTTTTTAGGCGTAGAAAACACGTATGTGCACCTATATGTAGGTGCGAGTGCATGGGATAGGCACGCATGCACCATTTTGGGGGTGTAGGAATCAGCTTGGAGGTTGCAAGTGCTGTGTCATGTGTGCACACGTGCAGACAAAAATCACATACACACACATGCACACGCGCACACATGAGCACATGAGCATGCACACATATGTATAGGAAAGCACACATATGCAGAAGTGCACATGGCCATGCGCAAGCACCAGATTGGTGGCGCACATGCCAAAAATGGCACGCAGGCACCTGAAAGAGGGCGTACATGCCAGAAAACACATGCGTATAGGCGCAGGCACTGAAAATGTGGCACACACACCCAAAAGGGTGCGCAGGCACCCTAGACAGTAGAAAAAGATAGGAAAGTGTCCAAAAATGTGACACTGAGAAGAATGTTTAGGATTTTTTTGTTAACCCTAAAAAATGAGCTAGACTTTTAGAAGAAATGCAAGAAACTAATGAGTGGCGTGTATTTTGTAGAGATGACTACTAGTATTATAGATGTGGGAGTGTCACTCCTAGATTACTAAGTTAGAGGGAAGCATGCACCAGCCGCGACTGCCGAGCTATGGCGATACTACTTGAGGTAGTGGGACTGGGCCTCGTGGCTCGGATGCCTTCTATTGTACTAGATCATGGCCTCCTAACCGCGCCGCTAAGCAATGGCACAATGAGAGTCAGTGTTTTAGATTGCCCACAGTACGATGATGTGACTATAGAGGATGTGTGGCAGATTTTATGCATGCCCATGATGGGTACATTGATCAAGTATAGTTCGGATGTAGGTCTGATCAGAGTAGCGTGTAGTGCTTTATTTGGGGTTGATGACATCCCACATGACGGGATGACTGTAGCCTTACATGAGTGCATTTCCACCCAACATTACATCGGGGACCACTCTATATCATGTCGCTTATCAGTGGGTTTCTACTCACTGATAAGACAGGGACTTCATTCCCAAGAGGATTGCTGCCACTAGTTCATGGCATTTATAGTGGTGAGAGATATTGTTGGGGGTAGTGTATACTAGCCCACTTATACTGGGATCTACACCTTATTACATACCATGGTCAGAAGACCGTGGGGCCTACATCATTACTACAGATATGGTCATGGGATCATATAGCTATTGGATGCCCTGTGGGCCCATTCTCGAGTCTGAGATCCTGAGGAGCCATCATATATGGCTTGGATAGCAGCTAGCGGAGATGTCCATGGTCACCTTGGTAGCCTATTCAGATATAGGTGAGAGTTTGATGAGCTACAAAGTGATAGACATCATTTGGCGTCCATACAGGCACTTCCAGTGGCCAGAGGATGCCACAGAGCTCAGCATGTGCTTGGTGGAGCACTTTCTTATTGGCAGCCGCAGCTACATCATGGAGTTGTATCGTGTTGACAGGTGTCAGTGGCAGCTTGGCCGAGTACAGGTGTCCCTTAGCCAGATAATTGCCATGCTCATAGGGATTCCGAGAGAGGCGACTATGGGGCCTCAGATTGTAGCAGCCCGAGCTAGGGCTAGTTTCTTACAGGTGGTCCCCCAGGCATGGGACCCATTACGATAGGTTAGAGACCTAGGGACTATAGCTGATTATGCAGCGTGGTATGCTACAGTATTACCCCAGTGTCTTACTATTCCAGAGGTAGCTTAGGCAGCAGGCATTCACCCACCTGTAGATATATTGAATGGGGCGAGCGAAAGGCCGAGCTAGAGCAGCAAAGATCGGGCCAAACCGAGAGGATCCATTTCATGGCATCCCTCATGATGGACAGGGTGCCCACATGTATAGGGACCGAGGTTGCAAGGTCCATCATAGGTCGTTATGTAGCCACCTAGAGGTAAGGTGTTTGTGAAGGGGCAATCTTCCAGAGTACCCCAGTGACCAGTTCCTAAGGCACACACGCCCTCTCGGCCCAGCTGATGTAGATAGCCAAAGATAGGTATAGGGGCAACATCTCTTAGCCGAGAGATACGCATCCCGAGTAGAGAGAGACAAGGCTTGAGGGTGGTGCGTGATAGCCATAGCGGAGTGAGATGAGGCCCGAGCCCACATTATGACATTAGTATCGTGGCGAGATCAAGCTCGGGCCTAGGCTGGCCTAAGAGATGACAGAGGTCTATCGAAGAGCCAAATCTGAGAGACAACAGCATAGGGGGCTCAGATATTGAGCCTGCTACATCAGTCCCAGTCAAAAGTGCACATGGTTGTGGCACAGAGAGATCACATACATTCCCGTTATTAGGTAGTATTAGCACAGAGGGACCAGGCCCACACCGAGCTACAGGTGATGACCACAGAGAGGGATTGGGAGGATGTTTCCTCGCCGACGACAGTTGAGGCAAACCTGGGACAAGTGACAGGTGAGAGAGATACTACCCTTTAGGCAAGCACTCACCTCAGGTGATGCGGATCTGATTCGTGATGCCACCAGGCTTGGTGGTGAGGCCCTTTTCTATAGGATTACATATTACAGAGTGGTGCCACCATAGCAGTAGAGAGTGGCATTGCCATAGTTATCAGGATTGAATGCATCAAGATCTTAATCACGAGGTCTAGGCATTCCACCGCATTAGTTAGACAGCCTTTTCTAGATCAGCTAGCGAGACCAACGCCATCCCGGCCTCTAAAGTTCCAAAGGTCCAGATGATAGACATGGGAGCCCCAGCAAGGGTGAGAGTTGTGGTTGATAGCCACCTTTGTATTTTATAGATTCTTTTATTTGTACGCCTCTTATGAAGGCTGATTTTGATGTACTGTGATTGTAGACATGTATTTTAGATGATGCCTCATGATGAAGATGTGAATCTTTCGATACATGCCCCTTTTTTATGGCATTATTTATTGATGATGTATTTGTAGTGAGCACTCGATCAGACATTGTATGTATGTATACAAAAAATTTGATGTATCCTGTACGCCTAAATTTGAAAGAATTTTTGATATAGAGTACATGATTTGTATCCAGATTTTGATATAGATGTAGATTTTGACACACATGTATATATATATGAGGATTACCTTATTTCGTCTCGACTCACATGATTATGAGATGATGTATTTTATTGTTGTTGTACTCTGATGCATGTGACATGAGTGGGCATAATTCTATGATGTGAAATACCCCTTTTCGAAATTACTATATGTTGATTCTCATTACATGTTGCGTTTGTTTAATTCAGCACTTATGGACAATGTGATGATGTTATCTGATTTCATACATTGTATGTATCTGATTTCAATGTTTGATGTATACATGTGCTTGTGGATGTTAGATGATAGATCTGTAGATGATATCAAATGTATTTCTCATGTGTTATTTTGATGTATATGGATGGGATGATATGATGATATTGGTGTGGAGGGGATAGATTTTTTATTATGGGCAACCCTCTTGCCGCCATTGATGATACGATATGTGATGATTAGCTTAGCATACATGCATGATGTAAAACTTAGCATTTTTGTTTGTATATGATGTAAAGATGATGTTAAGTGTGATGATAATGATGGTAATGTGATGCAAATGATAACAAAACAAAGCACATGCACTAAACAAAACCAAATGCTAATAAAGAACACCAAGAATTAATGCAACACACCATGATTCACCATGCTTTATTAACCAAAGTAATAAACACAACCAAATGCTAAAGAAATAACATAATGAATTAACACACTACATCATGATTCACCATGTTGTATTAAAAATTAACAACACACCGTAATATGCAATCGTAGGAATAAATCTAATCTAAGCAAGAAAAGATAAATCCCAAAAAATTATGCCCAAGCAACAAACAACGTAAAAGCAAGCACACAAAACACTATACAAGCAATAAGCAAAGTAAGGAAACAAGCCAATGCAAGTATATGCTTTTGTAAGATATGTTTTCATGCACCAATGTTCTATTGTTTTTGTGTTTTTCAAACAATTTTCTATTTTTAATTTTTTTGAAACAATTTTCTATTGTTTTTATGTTTTCTTGAAATAATTTTCTATTGTTTTTGTGTTTTCTAATGGTCTTCCGAAGCTATGTGCAGTAACCAAGAAAATATGGATTCCCCAGAGTTAGGTGGGGAATATACAAGTGCATAAGCCATGCGCTTATGAACAAGAAGGTGAAGTCGTTGAGTTTCCCCCAGCGTAAGTGGGAAATAATGAAAGACCACATCCCTCACAGAGGAATAGAATAAGGAAAAGTCGGATCAAGGCTGGAAAAGATGGTGTCCATAAGGAATCTTGAAAGTAGAACCAGTGTCTAGGCCAAATATAACTACCCCTCTAATATCGAATTCTTGTGAACAACAAATCCTCCTGAGGCACCGGAAACTAGTTTTCACCTAAGGACTTCTCTAGAGTGCCACAAGTGCATTGTTTTCACTAGTGGACGACATGTTTTCTATTTTTCTTTTTCTAAATTTTTTTGATGTTTTTGTATTTTTTTAATTTTTGTGCCATGTTCAAGCATAGAACCTTTTAAGATGCATGGTGTTCATCGGATCCGGTGCTCATCACCATTAGGGTGAGCCGCCTTTGTATGCCCCGATGCCATACTTGGCAACTATGACATAGGGTCCTAACCAATGTGGTTTGAACTTCCCTTTCTTGTCTCACTCTACTCCGGTATTAAATCTGTTATCCTTCATAACCAAATCACCAACCTCAAAATGATGAGGGATGATTTGCTTTTTGTAGTTTCCAAAGACTCTATGTTGATACACATTCAGGTGATTAAGGGTGCGAATGTGCCTCTCATCTAGGAGTTCTAACTCAGCCAGTCTAGCCACTCGATAATCTTCATCTTTATCTAGATAGTCTCAAAGAGAGATCCTCAGGGACGGAAGTTCAATCTCTAAGGGGATGATAGATTTTGTCCCAAACACTAAGGAATATTGTGTCACACCTATAGGGGTGCGAATGGATGTTCAAGAAGCCCAAAGGGTGGATGGATTTGTAGGTGCTAGTTTCAACCAATTTTGCTAACCATCTTCTCCATTATCCTGAAGAAAGTCTTGTTTGTTACCTTAGCTTGTCCATTACCCCCGAGGGTAATATGGCCTGGACCATTTCAATCTGATTTAGAATTGTTGGTAAATACCTTTCACGCTTTGTTCTTAAATGACTTCCCATTATCTCAAAAATGGCTGTCGGAATACCATATTAGCAAATAATGTGATTCAAGATGAATTTAGAAATATGGGCTCTGTGACATAGGTTAAAGGGATGGCCTCCACCCATTTTGTAAAATATTTTGTGGCTGTGATGATATGTGTATAAGCATCGATGAGGTAGGAGTAAGTTTCCTTATTAAATCGAGTCCCCACTTGGCAAATGGCCATGGGCGGTGATTGGTCGTAATGGTTGCGATGGAGCATGGATGAAATTTCCATACTTTTGGCAAAGCACACATTTTCTAACATAATTACAAAAATAGGTTTCCATGGTAGGCCAATAGTAACCTACTCTCAAAAGTTTCGTTATCCAAAATTCACCCCCGGTGGTAAATTTGATAACATGCATCGAATACTCAAGTCCTGTGCAAATAGATTGATGCAAGGCTAAAAATCATGTTTCTAGGGTCCCCTCGATTTTTTCTAACTCCCCGTCCAAGAAGAAAGGAGCAAGTTCGAGAAAAGGTGAAAAAGTTGCAAAAAAAAGCTTGGGCCAAAAAAAATCATGAAAATTGGCTAAGTCCTGGTCCAGGCGGCCCTTGGGGCAGTTGGGACGTTGGGGCGCGAACCGGCTGAAAATCCTCCAGGTGGTCTGCGTAGCACTGGGACAGTTGGGACATTGGGACACGCAGGACACAGAAAGCCGATCTGGCCAAAGGTAAAAGCAAAATTGACTAACTATTGTTTAGAACAGGCTGGGACATTTGGGCCGTGAGGATGTGAAGGACACAAACTGCCTGGATCCGCTGAAATAGATAACTTTAGCACTGGGACAGTTGGGACAAAGGGATGCGTGGGACGCGGAGCACCGAAGGAGCCGAGAGCCAATCAAATTACGCCACGTGTCATCGGCCGAAAGAGGGATAGGGAAGCCTGAATCGGGTGGATCGGAAGTTTTTGTCCCAGATAGTTTGGGACATCTGGGCCAAAAGGATGCGAAGGGCATGAAAAGCCGGTAGGCCCACGGATGAATCAGGAGATGCCACATGTCACAAGGAAAATGTCTAAAATTTCAAAGGGCAAGGTTTGAAGCACCGGCCCGAGCCAATCAGAAGAGGACACGTGTCCTAAGGAGAAAGGTAGTGCAAAGCTCAGGGAGGAATCAGAGAATTTGGCAAAAGTTTTGGCCAAAAGCTAAAAGCAAAAGTCTTCTCCGCACCTTGTCAACCAATCGATGCATGCCACGTGTCCTAAGTGGCGGGCGCAAAGGAAACGTAAGAAATTTTCCAAAATTACATAAGGTCAAAACTTTCAACGAAAACCCGCGGGTAAGTGAAGGAGAGAGAATTACGCATCCAATCATCGTCCGACACGTGTCGTCCAGTGGCGTAGAGCGGGAAAAAATTTTCAAAACTCATTCTTGCTGTTTTGTGCCCTAAATCTTCAGATCTCCATATCTTTCGATCCAGAGCTCGGATTTGCATGTTCTTTATATCAACAGAAAGATTATGAAATTCTCTACATGATTCTAGGGTTAATATTGAATTTTAGTGCAGTTTGGAGAGAGAAAGTTAAGAAACCACTCTGACGTGTGTTCATGGCCAGAAGTGACATTTCAGTGACCAAATTTAACGCAGAATGGGTCACATTCTCCTGCAATTCGGTCAAAAATGATAGGGTATGGGTTTGTAAGGTCCCCCATGCCATTTTAATGCATCTGCAGTCAATGAGGAATGGGCTCCCACGTTTTGTATGTTTTCTCTCTCCTGGGCTCGACCCATGCAATGTAAAAGCCAATTTTGGCTCATTTCTTAAGGGGAACACTTTCGGGCATAGCAATCTTCTTCTTTCACCTCCAACAAGTGATTGTTAGAAGAATCAGACCTCTTTAAAGACTGTAATAGCTTTTTACCTCTCTGAGGTTGTAATGTAGTGGTTTTGACATTGGAAATAATAATGCAAGCTTTGTGAATGGTTTCAGTCCTTTGTTTGTATTATTTGCTTCATTTCAGACCCTAAATTATATCTTATCACTGTGTATGTTTTATATTGCAATATTTGGTTTGTGTCTATTTGCATGAAAAAATATTCACCACTCCTTTTGGTGCATCACCATCTTTAGTTAGTTTCAACTTTTTGCATTTCTATCCTGTCTCCTTGCAATTTAGAGTAGGATTAGGATCGAACCTCTGTAGTTGTGAAAATATAGATCTAAATCGGAGGAGTTGAGGAACCAGACCTCTAATATGGAGATTCCTCTCTTAGTTTCACAAGTCCCACACTTGGAGAGAGGTTTCCATGTTGTGCAATCACACTGGATGCTAGAGTGATCAACCTAGAAGCCTGATCTGCATCCAGGGGTGCTGTGAGCCTGCAACAACAGTTTTGGCACGCCCGGTGGGACACTAGAGGTCTCATTTTTATTGCAGAAAAGTTGATGTGCATCTGCTACAATTTTCTTGCTTGAAAAGAGCTATTATTTACATATCTGGTGACTCCAAGGGGAAGAATCAACTGGTTTCAGTAGTACAGGCCTGAAAACTCATGAGAAGAATCACCACAAGGTCAAGAGTTGGAGAAGAAGAAGTGTTGTTTGAATACCTAAAATTATCTCCAAGAAGAAGGCAAAGAGGAAGAAGGATTCAAAGGTCTCCATCTCCACCAAATAGAACTCTCTCAACTCCTCCCTCCACGGTAGGCCTTTCATTCAGTCAACAAGGGTTTTAAGACCAATTAGAATGGCACAAAACAACCCCTACGTCAACTTCACAGGCAACAGCCCACTTGCCCTCAATGCACAACATCCAATTCCTATTGTAGCCTTCATGAACATTCTCGTAATTCACTGGAGAAAATCAGACTACTCCAGGTGATCATGTTAAAGATATTGCTAACCTTTGTGCAATCCATGAAATCAATGAAATGCAAGTGGCTGTCAAGTTGTTGGCATCTTCATTCAAGGGTAAAGCATTGCAATGGTTTAGAAGCCTTGGAGCTGGTTCTCTCACAAATTGGAATTAGTTGTGTATAGCACTTCATGAGCAATTTGGAGAAAAGGGAGACAACTTGTCTCTTTTGGAGTAGTTGACAACTATCAAGAGAGCTCCCAATGAGCAGCTGACCAATTTCAACTTCAGATTTCAAAAGACTTGGGAGAGGATTCCAGTGGCGGTCAAAGCACAATGAGAAGGTGCTTTTCTCTACTATCTCAAAGCTTTAAATTCTGATATTTCTATGTTGATTCAATCCATGGGGAGGCATAACCATTGCCATTAGGGCTGAAAATTATTTGATCAAAGCCGGCAAACTTGCCCCTAGACCTCCCATGCCATTGTTTCCAAGTTTAGAGAGTCCAAACACCAGTCAAGCACCTAATTTGGCTCCTTCTCCCACTCCTAGAAATCAGAGTTCAAATGAAGCTTCCACTTCATCTCTAAGTGCCTCAAATGAGCTTCAAGAAGTCATGAAGCAATTGTAAAACCTAGGCAATGAGCTGGTTACTCTCAAAAGGCAGCAGGCTCAAGGTTTTAGACCTTCTTATCAACCCCAAGCTCAACCTAACAGGCAGCCATACCAACCAAAAAGGCCACCTAATCCAGCTGCAAATATGAATCAAACAAGGCCTCTTGCCAATAGACCATTTCAGCCCTATAATCCAAATGCCATATCTGCCTCTAAGGCATTGGTGCCAACCGAACAACATTGCTCGGGAGTATGATTGGTGTTTTCCATGCAATGAGCCTCATATCCAATCCATGTGCTTCAATGGTGCTTTGAATCAAGCATTGATGGTGACAACCATCAGTGCGGAGGGTGAGAGAAATCAAGGAAACAACCAACAACAAGAAACATTCCAACAGCAATCAGCCCTAAATGACACCACATTGGTAAATTGGCAAGTAGAAGATTTTTGTGGCATGAATCAAGCGGTTTCTCAAGGTGTTGCAGCCAACACATGGTCAAAGAAAAGGAATTTGGGTGAAGAACAGCCATTAGCCCCAACCAATCCACAACCTCCCATGGTTCCACAAGCGGTTGGCAAACAAAATCCAGTTGTAAATGCACAAGGGAAGCCAAGGACAGCCCCTAGGCCAACTCAAATACTAGTTATTACTGCCCACGTGCAAGGAGTGAATGTGTAAACCAAGGGACAGAAAAGAGAGCCTTCATCACCATTTAGTATCATTGATCAGATGAAGAAGAAAAATGTCAATATATCAATGTGGGAATCCCTATCTATCCCAGGCCAAAGAGATCTACTGCAAGCTGCCATGAAGGACTAGCCAACTTCAAATCAGCAAGTTCAGATGCAAGATAAAGTGCTCACAAATGCCACCCAACCTGAGGGAAATCATGGAGGACAGCAAGGTAAAATGTTGAAGCCCCCTCCTTTCTATGTTTCATTGATCATTAGAAATCAGTTAGTGCATAATTACATGATAGACTCCGGGGCAAGTAACTCAGTAATGCCTAAACAAATAGCTGATCAACTAGGGCTCCAGTATGAAACAATATCCAAAGGGGTAATGCAGCTAGATGGGACAGCAGTAGCAATAGTTGGAGTGATTAAAAACTTGAGTCTTACCTTGCATACATGTCCAAAGGTTGTTGTTTTACAAGATGTATCAGTCATAGACCTTCCACCACTCTTTGTCCTATGCTTGTCAAGGACTTCACAGCCAAGATTGTGGGATATTTGTATACCGATTGGTCACACATGCTGTTCAGAATGAGGTATGGGACTAAGGCTACAATCAGGTCAGAACCTATTGCAAACTTTCACATTGAGCCTTACACTCCAATTCAGATCAATGCCAATTGCTCAGCATTTGATCAAGAAGATCACCCAAGCACGGATGAGGTGACACTAAGGTTGGAAGCATTGCAGATCTAACTCTTGATGAATGGGCAAACAAGTTACATGCATTTGATCCTTATCAAGAAGTGGAAGAATCTGAGCTAGGAGTCTGCATACATGAAGAAAATCAGCCTATTCCTAGCATCACCAAGCCAAACCACAAGGATGACAATGAGGTATGGGTTGTTTTTGATGGATCAAGGAGTAGGCAAGGTGCAAGAGGTGGAGCTATGCTTGTTTCACCTCAAGGAGTCAAGTACTATTAAAATTTTAGATTTTAGTTTGCATGCTCCAATAATTGCTTGAATATGAAGCCTTGGTGCAAGGGATGCATTGGGCAATCAAGAGAGGAATAAAGAACTTGCAAGTCTTTGGTGATAGTGAATTGATTGTAAATCAAGTCAAGGGACAACATTCTACCAAGAATCATCTACTCGGGTGCTACAAGAACAGGGTGTGGGACCTCATGGAATATTTTGAGGGTTTTGGCATCAAATCCATTCCCAAGAAAGAGAATCAAGCTACTGACAGGCTTGCAGCTAGTGAGGGACAGCCTTTGACATTGTGGAAAGCATTCAACAAGACAAGGTAAAGCCAAACATCCACGTGATTGTGAGGCCTTCGGTGCCAGATAACAATGTCAGTTGGCAAGTGTTTTAGAATGACCAGAAAATCATCCATTTCTTGCAAGAAGAAGCTAAGTTCTTAGCCAAGAATCAAGAAAGATTGGAACAGCAGTATGGTGACCAAGTAGTACAGCTGAGAACTAACAAGCTGCCCAAGGGACTCATCACTTTGGAGTCCATTTTTAATCCCAACGATCAGTTTAGACAGAAAAAAGTAAACATTCGGGTCAAGAGTGAGGATTCAGTATCCATCTTGGTAGAAGAGAACAAACCATTGCAAATTGGAAGGATGACAACTGAACAAGAAAGGTATGAGTTCATACAACTATGTCAAGAGTTCCCTGATGTGTTTTCTTGGAGCTATGAAGACTTGAAAGGTTTCAATCCCAACTTAGCTCAGCATACCATCGAATTAGATCCAAATACTAAGCCTGTCAGGCAAAAACAAAGACCAGTCAATCCACACATGGAGCCTCTTATGAGGAAAGAATTGGACAAGCTGATTGAGTCAAGGATCATATTCCCAATCAAGCATTCTAGTGTGGTTGCCAACTTAGTTCGATCGAAAGAAGAGTGGAGAGATCAGATTGTGTGTCGAGAGACTTGAATAGAGCCTGTCTCAAGGACCATTACCCACTCCCTTCCATGGAGAAAATCTTGCAAGTGGTGACTCGGCTCCGAGAGGTTTTCACAAGTTGATGGCTACTCGAGGCTACAATCAAATTATGGTGAAGGAAGAGGACCGATTCAAGACAGCCTTCACAACCAAATGGGAACTTTTGCATACAGGAAAATGCCATTTGGGCTTTCCAACGCTGGTGCTACCTTCCAAAGGGCAATGGACATGGCATTCAAAGGTTTGATTAACAATGTGGTGTTGATTTACCTTGATGATATCACTTTTTTTCCAAAAATACAGCGAGACCACCTCTCTCATTTGAGGCAAGTCTTGAAGAAGGTGCGGGAGATTTGGAGTGTCTTTGAATCCTAAGAAGTGCATCTTTCTTGCACATGAAGGAAAGATCCTTGGCCATATTGTCTCCAAAGAGGGATTAGTAATTGATCTAGAGAGGGTTGAAGCCATAAGAGCACTACCATTACCAAGCCACAAGAAAGCCCTTCAGAGTTTCTTGGGAAGGATAAACTTTGTTCGGAGGTTTGTCCCTGATTTTGCATCCCTTGTCAAGCCCATCATTAAAATGTTAAAGAAAATCATGGCTTTCAAGTGGACAGCAGAAGGCAAGGAGAGTTTTGAAGCAATCAAAGAAGCCATCACCCAAGCACCAACTCTCATCAACCCGGACTTCTCCAAGGATTTCATCCTCTATGCATTTGGAGGTAATGACACTATTTCGCCATTTTGGTACAGCATAACAAGGATAATGATGAGCAGCTAATTGCTTTCTTCAATGAGAGTCTAGATGACTACGATGTGAGGTACTCTTTTATTGAGAAGCATGTACTTGCAGTAATCAGAAGCTTGAAGAAATTCAAGCATTTAGTCTCAAACAACAAGGTCCAGATTGCTGGTCTCACATCTTTGTTGTTAAGGACTTCCTCCTCAACAAGGATTTGAATGAGAAAAGGGCAAGTTGGATCACCCATGTCATGGAGTATGACATTGAAATTAAGATTACCAAGCTGGTAAGGGGGAAAGGATTATGTTAGCAGCTTGTTTGGGGAAGCAAACAGAAGTATGCAATGAAGAAGAGGCTGTTTGATGATCTAGGATAGCCGTGAGCCAAGTGGCAATCGAGAAGAAGACAATGCTGCCCCACTCCTTGCTAGACCCAAGGCATTATACACTTCCTAGGCACAGGCCTATGCCCTCCAGGAGATGAACAAGACCCAAAGGAGACACTTTTGATTGCGGGATGTCCCATATGCCATTGTTGATGGAGTTTTGTTCAAGAAAGATGTAAATGGAGTGCTGCTGAGGTGCATTAGCACAAATCAGATTCAAAGAATGTTGGAAGATTTTCATAGTGGACCAGCTGGTGGCCATTTTGCACTGAGAGTGACAGCTCTAAAAATCATGAAGGTTGGTTATTATTGGCCTAAAATCTTCAGTGATTGCTATGCATGGATCAAGAGGTGTAAGAATTGTGCATTCTTCACAAGAAAAGAGAGCCTATCTTTGCCCTTCCATTGCATCCAATCTCAGTTGACCAGCCATTCATGCAATGGGGTTTGGACTTCATTGGAGTGATTAATCCCAATTCAAGCCAAGGGCACAAATGGATTTTGTGACCACATGGGACTACTTCCCCAAATGGACATGAGTAGCACTCAAAGAGGAAAATGAGTCTAGCATCTTAGACTTTTACGAGGGGATAACAACCAGATTTGGTGTACTGCTACAATAATCTCTGATAATGCAGTGGCATTCATTGGATCTAAGGTGACTGAGTGGGCTGTCAAGAACGGTATCTACCTAAGCACTTCATCAAACTATTACCCTCAAGGTAATGGCTAGGTGAGTCTACAAACAAGAACTTTTTGAGGATCATTAGGAGGAATCTTGATCGAGAATCGAGGTCATGGCATACCAAACTGAAATCAGCCTTATGGGCTGATAGGATAACTCCCAAAAGATCCATAGGTAACTCTCCATTCAAACTTGTCTACGGAAGAGAGGCAATCTTGCCCATGTCACTTGAGTTGCCAACATTGGAACTCATGAAGTAGCTAGAGTTGCTAGAATTTGAGCCCATGGAGGTGAGGTATACAGAGTTGATGGAGCTGCAAGAGATCAGAAATCAGGCATCCCAAGCCATGGAGAAGGATCAAGCTTTGATCAAGAAGACCTTTGATAGGAAGGCCAAGGATAGATCTTTTCAGGTTGGAGATCTAGTGTTGAAATGGGATGTGGACAGAGCAAAACTGGGAAGGCATTCAAAATTTGATGCCATTTGGAGTGGCCCATACATGGTCACGAAGTGCAAGAACAACAATGCTTTCCAATTGGCCTCATTGGATGGTGAAGAACTATAGATTCCAGTCAATGGAATCTATCTCAAGCATTGCTTCTAAAGGAAATTCACTACCTTGTAAATATTAGATTAGATTTTCATTCCTCTAAGTTCTTATGCACATTGTTTTTCTATAGGTTAGTTTTGTTTTCCCTAAGTGCTTTGGCACAGCTTGTTGTCCATGAAGATGTTTTGCAGTCCTTGCTTGCCCATTAGGTGATATTCCATCTTCCTCCTTGCACATTCTGAGTCAGTTAGGGGTTCTAAATAGAATATTTGATGACTCCATGTCCAATGGACCGCTGTCAGATATCTTGGCATCTTCTACCTAGCAGAAGGTAACCCCCCATTAAGTCACCAAATTGTTATCCAAAATTCACCCCCAGGGTAAATTTTATAACATGCATCAGAATACTCAAGTCCCAGGTAAATAGATTGATGCAAGGCAAAAAATCATGTTTCTAAGGTCCCCTCGGATTTTTTCTAACTCCCCTGTCCAAGAAGAAAGGAGCAAGTTCTGAGAAAAGGTGAAAAAGTTGCAAAAAACAAGCTTAGGCCAGAAAAAATCATGAAAATTGGCTAAGTCCTGGTCCAGGCAGCCCTTGCGGTAGTTGGGATGTCGGGGTGTGAACCGGCCGAAAAGCCTCCAGGCAGTCTGCATAACACTGGGATAGTTGGGACATTGGGATGCGTGGGACGCAGAAAGCCGATCCGGCTGAAGGTAAAAGAAAAATCAACTAACTGTTGTGCAGAACAGGCTGGGACATTTGGTCCGTGAGGACACGAACCACCGGGATCAGCCGAAACAGAGAACTTTAGCACTGGGACAGTTGGGACAAAAGAATGCGTGGGACGCGGAGAGCTGAAGGAGTCGAGAGCCAATCAAATTACGCCATGTGTCATTGGCCGAAAGAGGGACAGGGAAGCCCGAATCGGGTGGATTGGAAGTTTTTGTCCTAGACAGTTTGGGACATCCGGGCCAAAAGGATGCGAAGGGTGCGAAAAGCTGGCAGGCCTGCGGAAAAATCAGGAGACGCCATGTGTCACAAGGAAAACATCCAAAATTTCAAAGGGCAAGGTTTGAAGCGCTGGCCCGAGCCAATCAGAAGTGGACATGTGTCCTAAGGAGAAAGGTAGTGTGGAACTTAGGGAGGAATCAGAGAATTTGGCAAAAATTTTGGCCAAAAAGCTAAAAGCAAAGGTCTTCCCTGCGCCTGTCGACCAATCAATGCATGCCACGTGTCCCAAGTGGCGAGGGCGCGGGGGAAAAGTGAGAAATTTTCCAAAATTACAAAAGGTCAAAAATTTCAAGGACAACCCATGGGTAAGTGAAGGAGTGAGAATTACACATCCAATTAGCATCGACACGTGTCGCCTAGGTGGCGAGCACGGGAAAAATTTTTCAAAACTCATTTTTGCCTGTTTTGTGCCCTAAATCTTCAGATCGCCATATCTTTCGATCCAGAGCTCAGATTTGCATGTTCTTTATATCAACGGAAATCTTATGAAATTATCTACATTATTCCATGGTTAATCTTGAATTTTGGTGCATTCTAGAGAGAGAAAGTTAAGAAACAGCTCTGACACATGTTCATGGCCAGAAGTGACATTTCAGTGACCAAATTTAACGCAGAATGGGTCGCATTCTCCGCAATTCGAGAAAAATAAAAGGGTATGGGTTTTAAGGTCCCCATGCCATTTTAATGCATCTGTAGTCAATGAGGAATCGGCTCCCATGTTTTGTACATTTTCTCTCTCCGGGCTCGACTAATGCAATGTAAAAGCCAGCTTTGGCTCATTTCTTAAGGGGAACACTTTTAGGCATAGCAATCTTCTTCTTTCACCTCTAGAAAGTGATTGTTAGAAGAATCAGACCTCTTCAAATCTTTGTGACATCTTTTACCTCTCGAGGTTGTAATATAGTGGTTTTGACATTGGAAATAATAATGCAAGCTTTGTGAATGGTTTCATCATTTTTTTGTATTATTTGCTTCATTTCAGACCCTAAATTATATCTTATCATCCTGTGTATGTTTTATGTTGCAATCTTTGGTTTGTGTCTATTTTCATGACAAAAATATTCACCACTCCTTTTGGTGCATCACCATCTTTAGTTAGTTTCAATTTTTTGCATTTCTATCCCTGTCTCCTTGCAATTTAGAGTAGGATTAGGATCGAACCTCTATAGTTGTGAAAATATAGATCTAAATCAGAGGAGTTTGAGGAACCAGCCTCTAATCTGGAGATTCCTCTCTCAGTTTCACAAGTCCCACACTTGGAGAGAGGTTTCCATGTTGTGTAATCACACTGGATGCTAGAGTGATCAACCTAGAAGCCTGATCGCATCCAAGGGTGTTGTGAGCCCTCAATGCAACAGTTTCTTAGCCAAGACCATTCCCTTTGTATGTGTTCCGCATACCCCTTCATGCACTTCCTTGATTTCTTGGATTGACTCCGTCACATGCAAACAACGTAATTCAGTCCATAGCCATGACGATAAAGTGTACCTCCTAAAAGGGTGTAACGGGCTATCCGGGAATTAGGATTTTCTTTTTAGAGTGGGAGATATCAAGAGGGAATGTGTTGTCCTTAAGATAGGTGAAAATGGGTTCGTACCACGAGAGAATGGGGATCAACAACCTCACAAGCCGGGAAAGATTCTAGTATGTCATACGTGGGCGGGCGTAGGTTTTCGTGAAGAATGGCATAACATTGTTTCTCAGTGAAATATGAAGCATAGATCCCACCATTGCCATGGCATCCACCGATCTCGTTGCGTGCTCTTGGACTTTGTCAAAGGTAATGCAAACAATATACTCCTTTAGAGTTTCCAATAACTTTTTGTAAGGTATGAGCTTGTCATCCTTAACCTTATATTCATCATTTACCTGTTTAATGATTAACTATGAATCACCTACAACCTTAACATGATGAATATTCCACTTGATGGCTAGCTTCATCCCTGTAATAAGTGCTTCATATTCTGCAATGTTGTTCGTGCAAGGGAAGTCTAGGCGGAAAGACTACAGTATAGGATCACCCAAAGGAGTAATAAGGACCACTCCTGCACCTGAACCATGAAACTTAAATGATCCATCAAAATGTATCTGCCACATGGAAGATTCTTCAATGTAGAGCAAGGAGGCATCTAGCAAATGAAGACTCAAAGGTTTCATGCTTTGCAAGGGTGCTTTCGCTAACTGGTCTACAAGTACTTGTGCTTTAACTTATTTTTTATGGACAATTTCTATGTCAAATTCACTGATTAGAATGATCCAATTAGCCATTCATCCCATGAGGGTGGGTTTGGACAAAAATACTTCAGTGGTTCGACCTTGGATATGAGCTTTGTCTTAGTATTCAGCAGTAATGGCGAAGTTTTTGAAAGGTAAAAACAATGTACCAAGCAATCCTTTTCAATACAAGGATAATTAAGTTCATAAGTGATGAGGGTACGACTCGGATAGTACACTACTTTCTCTTTATGGCTAAGGTTGTATTGAACAAGTAGTGCACGAATAGCATATTATGTAGTGGAAATATAGACCAAAAGTGGTTCTCCCAGAGTGGGAGGCATGAGGACAGTGGATTAGCCGGGTATTATTTTAGCAAAGAAAAGTCTTGTTGTTGCTCGGGTCCCTAGACAAAAGCAACATCCTTTTCAAGAAAATGGGTGAATGGGTGACATTTATCTGCAAGTGGGAGATGAAGCGGTGAATGGCTTGAATTTTCCCTTGTAAGTTGTGTAGTTGCTTGATATTCTCAAAGGCGGAGGCATTTCAGTGATGGAAGACACTTTAGCAGGTCAATACCTCATCTTGACACAATGAAGCCTAATAGTTTCTGGATAACACACCAAAGACACATATCTTTTGATTCAGCCTAACTTTGTATTCACGTAAGCATTCAAAGATACGCCGTAAGATAATACGATGATCCTCTCTTGTTTTGGAATTTCCCGGGATGTCATCTACATAGTTCTCCATGATATCATGAATCATATCATGAAATATTACTATCATGGCCCACTAATAAGTTTCTCCCACATTCTTAAGGCCAAATGGCATCACCTGATAGCATAAGGTTCCCCAAGGAGTTTTGAAAGTTTTTTTGTGTTGGTCCTCCTCAGTGATCTTAATTTGATTATAACCTGAAAAGCCATCCATGAGTGATAGCATTTCATACCTTGTTGTTGAGTCAACAATCATATCAATGTTGGGCAGCAGAAAATCATCTTTAGGGAAAGCCTTATTGATGTCCCTAAAATCCATGTAGATTTAGATACCGATAGGTTTCTTCTGGATAGGAACAATGTTTGATATCCATTCAGAATAATCAATTGGTCTGATGAATCCCACTGCAAGAAATCTTTCCAACTCTTCTTTAACCAACAAGGCCACTCTTGGATGCATCTTTCAGAGCTTCTGTTTGATATGCTTTGCGTCTGCATGCATGACTAGGTTGTGCATGACCAAAAATGGATGTAGGTCGGGAATATCTTTGTAAGACCATGCAAACACATCAATGAACTCTCACAACAACATAGTGAATGTCTTTTGTTCTCTAGCTGAGAGTGATGCCCCTAATTTTACTATCTTGGGATCTTCTTGATACTCAATGTTGACATCAATGGTTTCTTCGACTAACAATTTTTATAAATCCTCCATACACGTAGGATCAGGAAGTAGGTTAAGATATTCATCCAAGGATGTCTCTACGAGATTTTCATCCTTGGTGTGGTCACTTTATTTATCCTTTGATTTTCTTATTTTTTGTCACTGTGCCTCAAAGAGGTTTTCCCTGTGTGACTTGGACTTCGATATTTGCTGAGGCTTCTCTTTAGAACTTTTTCCCTTGCTTTTCTTTAGATTTTTTGACCACGAAGTTCAGCCTCCTCGCCGAAGTAGGCGTAGGTGTCTAAGTTGATTAAAAACCTTTCTTCTGATCTCTAATGGGGATTTTATCCCTTATGCCCATGAACTCTGCAATAGCCTTGTCGTTCTCAAATAAATCTAGTGGCACATGATGTTGTTGGTCCCATTCAACAAGGGAAGGGTATCCAAGGTCAAGGGTTGGTTCAAGTGGGGATTATGGTAAGGCAAATGTTGTTCATGAAAAGGTTCATGAAGGCCAAATCCTCATATTGGCTACAATGGGAATCCGTATCCTTGTCTCTCAAATAATTGGAGCTATCCTCATGCTAAAAAAAGTCACGTCTTGATCGTTGGGGTGTGCTCCATAAGGATGAATCCCAATGCCATATCTTTCTATTTTGAAATGTGGAAGAGGGACTGGTTCTCTTTGTCCTTGTTCATTCCTCCCACATCCTAGGCCTTTGTAGCCCATGGAGTACATCATTCTGTTAGATTTTTCATATTCCAAGGTTTGATAACAAGAAGGCTGAGTGTCCTCTGGGACCCAAGTTATAGGTGGATCAAGTAATTTCTCCTCAGCTAACAAGCCTCTCGATAGGAACGACCCAATAGTTTGTTCTTCTCTAGGTCTCTTGAAGCGGAAATTAGGTCGACCTCTAGTCTTGGGTGACAATGAGAGGTCATAAACCAAAAGTGCTTGTTGTACATTATACTCCCCATAGACATATTCCAGAATTTTCATCTCTAATGAATCAAATGGAGATGTTGAAGTGGATGCCTCATTAGCACAAGAACTAAGAGAATTTGAATCGACCACCCAGAATTCCATAGCCTTGGACTGAAGAGGGATAGTTATATCTCGTGGAGGAACATGCATATGTACCATTTCATGTAAAGCTATTGAGAGCTCTACAATGAGCAAAGGGCTCCAAATCACTGGTATTGTAATTGTATGTCCCTCATCCTTCAACTTGATGCATTGATGAAACGTTGATGGCACGACCTACATGCCATGAATCCATGGCCGGCCTAGAAGCATATTATATGGAAGTTCCAAGTCTAGGACATGAAATTTGACTGATGACATCTAGGGCCCACCTACATGGACAGCGTAATGGTGCTGCGACTCTCTTTCCGCATTGTCGTATGTGGTGATAGTGATAATATGGGACTCAAGATCTTCCTCTGTATGTCCCAATTGTTTGACCAATTTAACTGTGCAGATGTTCAATCCCGATCTATTATGCACAAGCACATATTTTATTTTCCTATGGGTGACAAATACCTCAATGTATAAGGGAAGGTTATGTGTAGGATTCTCGGTAGAAATTTCCCTATCGTTGAAAGTGAGATGCTCGCTTGGTGTAATGTTGGCCACCACAGCTTGAAGGTGTGTAAGATAAAATTCTAAAGGCACTCCCGACCCCCGAAGAGTTTGATATAGAATTTCCTTATGCACATTGGATATCTTGAGAAGATTTAAGATCAAAATCTTAGCAGATATCTTCTCAAGTTGTTCTAAAAGGTTATACTTACCGGTTTATGGGGTCAACGGGGAGGGTTTCAGAATCATGAGGCGGGCACACCTTATTACTTTAGCGTGATCCTTTCCCTTGATCCAGATGGTGTTGACACGGTCAATAGGAGAGTGAATACATTAGATAAGAGAATCGTAATGATTGTTATCTCTTTTGGTTTACAAGTAATTCACGGCTTTATAGGTTTGGGATGATTCTCCCCAATCCGGCTTTGTCTTTTCTGACTTATCATGCTTGGGGAAGGGTTCCTTATAAATCCCCATTTTCTCATTAGGTGTTTGTGTTTTGCCAAGGTTATCCACCTCTATATTCCCATTGTCAATGAGGTCCTGAATATAATGGCGAAGCCGCAGACATTTTTCTATCTTATGTCCTTTAACGTGATGCATTTCAAAATATTCATGCTCCTTATACCATGAAGGTTTAGGAGCATTTTCATCAAATGGTTGCATTGTAGGATAGGTCATCATGTGGGCCACATTTTACTGTTTTAGTATGGTGACAATAGTACATTGAGAGAAGTGAATGTTCATCACTTTGGTGGTGGTGGAACTGGGCCCTTAGTTAGTTTAAAAGGTTGACTAGTTTGGACCATTTGAATGCGTTTAGAATCAGTGATTCTTGTCTCCCACCACGATTTTATTTTTGTTGAAGATCTTAGGATTTTCCATGGGTTTGACACTTTGATTGTCTTTAGATTGGGTTCGAGGGTACCGTTGGCAACAAGAGCCTTTTCTATCTGAATCCATTTCTCGATAACCTCCTCAAAAGTGCAGACACAATGCATCTAGAGGTGGAAAGCTATATCTGGGTTGAGATTGGGAATGAAAATACTGACCAACTAATTTTTAGGGAAAGTGTAAGGGAAGCAACTAGCTATCCCTCTCCATCGTTGGAGGAAGCTAGCGAAGGTCTCATTTGGGCGTTGTTTGGCTCCACACAAGTCTGCCATGGTGATGTCACTCTCTATGTTATATGATAAGTGATGCATGAATCTTTATGCCAATTCTGGCCAAGTGAAAATTGGTCCTCGTGGTAAGCGCGTAAACCAATACAATGCTTGACCTCCAAGACTCTTGGGAAAATTTTTGATGAGGTAATTATCACTATAAGACACCTCTTGACATGCCATGTAGAAGTCTTTAACATGATCCTTTGGGTCTCCCGTTCCTTTGTATTTTTTGAAATTTGGCATATCAAATTTATTTGGAAAGGGTTGAAGGGTCATTTTCTTGTCAAAAGGATAGGGGCATAGTTCTTCATATTGATATTTCCGATGCTCCCTCCATTGCTCTCTTTGAATCTTGAAAGCGTCACTTTCATAGATTACACTTCCTGTGTGAGCAACTGTTCTTTAGTGGGAGAAGTGGGGATGTGAACACAATGATACCCTATGTCTTCTTCTCCTTGGTTTTCCTGATGGAGTTCATTGATCTTAACCTTCGGCCTCAACTTTTTCATGTTTTTGTTTACATCTTTTTATATATGGGAGGTAAGCAAAGCTAGTTGTCGGCTTAGGTTGTTGATTTGTTGTTGGATTGTGGTTTGGTTTATAGCCTCTTCTTCTAAAGGTTCCTCCTCTTCATACTATGGAGGTTCTTCCCCTGTCTCATGTTCTATCGTGTTTCTTCATGGCACTTTGATGAGGGGTATTATATGCCCTACCACTTTATCATTTTCTATGTAAGAAGTGGAAGCATGCCTGCCTGTTAAAATATATTCCATATTGATAAGGGGGTGTTCTTCCTTAGTAGTGTCATTTATAGGTAGTATTGGTTCAATCTCGATGGGTAATTTGGCCCCTAATTCGACAACCTATGCCAACACTCTATCTTTGTTCCTTAGAAGAAACTCATCTAGTAGAGTAGGGTCAAAATCAAAGTCTGCACGTGGTGATTCTAATTCATTTCCACTGTGGTTGACCATGTCTTTTGTTTCCTTTTATACAGAAAAAAATGGTCCTAGGTCGTGTCTAATGAATGGGTTTGACCCTTGTCTGTTATAGGTTTCCCAAGCTTGCGCTTGTTGTTCCTCATATGTCTATTTCTTTAACCCTAGACGTGTTTTGGGAGCCATGTTTTCATGATAGTTTCACTAGGGTAAGTTGTAAATGTGTCCAAAGCTTAATGACTACCCCTAAGTGAAATGCAAGATGTATTTGAATAAATCAACAATGTGAGAATACCAATGTGATAGAGTGATAAAATCACCAATGATACAAGTGTTTGGTATTGGAACCTGTTTAAATGAAGTAACTTGTAGACTACATTTGAAGAGTAGTTCACGTCACAAGATGATTAACAAGATGTCTCCACTTATGCCGAGTTCAAGGGAATGAACAAGATGCAAGTAAATACAAGAAGTCAATGCCAACTCCCAATCAATATTTACAATGAGTGAGCTCAAATCTGATTAAGACCTATATCTCCAAAGGCACTAATTACAATTCGTGAATGACACAACAATATCACCCGGATATGTTAACCTACTTTGTGAGAAAGTGAAGTATTGATATCAAGGTGTTATTGATATAACATGCACAAATGGTAACACCTAGCATTCTTTGAAATTGAGGTAATAATATAATCGAACTAAGAAGCTCAAAGTATAGCTAGGAATAGTTAAAAATGTGTGCAGCATAAGCACATACAATATAGGTATTTATGTCAAGATTACAAGAAACAAGACATAAATATCAAAATTTTAGTGATATGATACAAACAAGCTAAATCTTCTAAGGAATTTTGCGGTGATGAACCACGCCTAACTACAATGACGATCTTGACATGGGCATTGTTATCATCTGAATCACAAAGCACCCATGTGCATATATTTGAACTCTCAAGTGTGATTGGATAACATGGGTACTATCTCCAAGTTGTGGGACTTGCTACTTGAGATAGACCTCCAGAGAAAGTGGTTCTTGCTCCTAAACTACCTACAATCTACTCTAATGTAGGATAAGCTAAGCTGTTCTAATATAAATTTCAAGGGACCAGGAGAGAGAATGCATAAAATGAAAGCCTACACTAAAGCGGTGATACACCAGAAAAGGAGGGTGTGAGAGTAGTCTCCAAATGTGTGAAATACAGAGGGAAAGTGCACACTAGAAGAGGTGATGACAGTTCACCATAATCTAGCAAAATGCATTCACAACAATATTCCAAGCATACACAATGTTAATGAATCCCTGCAAGAACATAATAAATAGACACAATATTCTTATAGAAAGATTAAAGGGCAAGAAGAATGCAAGAAAACACAGCAGGGGAAGATACATCCACAAACCGGTATTTTATTGCTTCATGATATATGCATTCAATCTATTACAAGATAAGGGCCTGGATCACCATGCAAGGAGTCTACTACAAGGGCCTGCAAAACATTGGCTTCACAAAGAAATTTTGGCAGAGCTTTGCTACCCAAAAACTCCCTCTTTTACAATGAGCCCAACACTCCAATTTATAGAAAAAATGAGAAGGAGAAGAGAAGGGAAAATGGAAATCCTAAAATCTGTCCTTCAACCACCTGTAAGAGGCATTAAATTGAGTGAAATGATTGTATATTACTTGCAAAAGGCTCCCCATACTATCCCATGTGCTGCAACAGAGAAAGAATGATGACCATGCCTCTTAATTGCACTCCCAGCTACCAAATAAAACACTGTTCTGAACCCGGCCACGTTTTCTTAAAAATAATCAATTTCTGATCAAATCTGGAATTTCTTGATTTTTGTGCATCGGGCTTGGAACCACGATTCCAACGGTACCAATTTTGTGTGATTTCGTTGAGAAATGCAAAAGTTATGGCCTTCTGAGTGCGGGCAGCTATTTTGTGTCTGCGCAAAAGGCGTTTTACGTCATTTGACGGGAATGAGCATTGACCTGATCAAGCCGAATATGTTTCTTTTATTTAAATATATCTACCCTCATTAAAAATAAGAAAGTCCAATTTTGTGAAAATCGGAGCTCGGAGTCAAAAGTTATGGCCGTTTGAAGTTTCCGGACCGAATGTTGACTTTTCTTCTTCTCCTTCGGCCGCTTCGGCTTTTCGCATCCCACGCGTCCCTTTGTCCCATTTGTCCCAAATGCTGCGTGGGAAAAATCCTTCCGAACCGCCCGAAATGGGCTTCCATGTCCCTTTTCTGCCGGTGACACGTGGCGTGATCTGATTGGCTTTCGGCTCCTTCGGCTATCCGCGTCCCGCGAGTCCCTTTGTCCCATTTGGCCCGATCTTGAAGTTCCCTATTTCGGCCGAATTGCTATTTGGTCGAAGTTCCCGGTTCGCGTAAACTTGTCCCACTTGTCCCGAACTGTTTGGGACAAATTTTCCGATTCACCCGGTTCGGCCGGTTCGCGTACTTTGTCCCGTGCGTCCCCGATCGAAAGTTCTCATTTCGCCGATCCAAATTGCCGGTTCGCGACTTCACGTACCTTCAGCCCAAGCGTAGCGGGCTTCCTTGACTCATTTTGGCGATCCGGTCGGTTCGCGTACTAATTGCCCGAGATGTCCCTGTCACTGTTTAAGTCAATAGTTAGTCAATTTTTTCAACTTTTCGGCCAGTTCGGATTTCGCGTCCGCGCGTCCCTTTGTCCCACTTGTCCCAAATGCTGCGCAGACCACCCAGCGGCCTTTCGGCCGGTTCACGCCCAGATGTCCCAACTATCCCAAGGACCGTCTGGACTAGGAATTAGCCATTTTTCGTGATATTTCCTGGCCCAAGCTTGTTTTTTGCAATTTTTTCACATTTTCTCAGAACTTGCTCCCTTCCTCTTGGACAGGGGAGTTAGAAAAATATGAGGGGACCCTAGAAACATGAATTTTCACCCTAAATCAATATAATTTCTTGGGACTAAAGAATTTGATGCATGTTATCAAAATTACCTTGAGGGGTGAATTTTGGATAACAGGAATCAAGATCGGAATGACTACCAATGACATGAAAAGTCCTCTGCACACTTTAGACGTTTAACTAACCCAGCCACAAACATAGATGGGTGTAAATGGACATAAAAGTGAGAGAAACAGCTGATTGGTAACATAAAGGTATTCACCCTTCTTCTGATCAACAAAGTGTCAAAAGAATGTGAAGGAAGTAAATCAAAAAAATGATGAAAAATGTTGGCCTCACTTTGGTAGAGTTTCACCTCACTCTAAGGAAAGTAAAAACTTGGTGAAAGTAACGCGTCACACGTTTCTCAATGAAAATATGGTTCACAACTCAACAATATTTTAGAATGGTAAAAGTTGGCTCTGGCCAAAGTATATCTTCCTAGGTGCTACAAATATTATCCACGAGAGGGACGATTTGCCCAAAAAGTCACAATGACTAGTTTGGGAGTATCTCGACTTTTCCCCCTTCAAGCATAGTGGGCAATAAACATGTTTAAATGTGTACTTAAAAGGGTCGCGTAGGGACAACTTGTAACTCTATCTCACAAAGGATTTACTAGTCAGATAGGTAGTGCAGAGCACTTCCCATTTTGTCCACAAGGTTCCCTCTTACATGGACTACTTTGGGGTTCTTGGAACCACCCCCATTGTTGTAGCTTAAGGCATTATGCCAAAGGGGTTATGTTCCAGTTGAGCAGAGAGGGACGTACCCTTTTCTAAAACCTGTAATACAGTGTTTTGAATATGTTGTTCTTTTTATCTTTTTTAATTAGATGTGGTTTGCTTGAACACCATTTGGCAACGTGTATGACAACTGTATTAGTAGTATTCTGAATTTTGTTTGAATCCTTCATTCTTTGACAAGCGTTTTGGTCTGTATGACGATGATTAGTAGTTTTCCATCAAAACAAAAAGTATCATTTTTGATTCTCCAGATCATCCAAGGACGCAAGAGAAGAGAATACATGATGTCTTCACAAATCCCAAAAGATAACCAAATGGAACAACACTTCAATTCAACAATGCCAAATTAAACAATTCCAAATCAAATACCCCTAACAATCTTAAAGTATCAAAAGGACTCGGGAATCATTTTTGATTCCCAAGATCACCCCGAGATACGTAAGGGAAGAGCATACGCGATCTTAATCCTATAAGAAAAAGTGCAAAATATTACCTAATAAAATACAAACATGTAAAAATAACCTACAAGAATGTTAGCACATCATTGCTTTAAGTTCAAAAATGCAAAGGGAAACATGCACCCTTTTTTCAGTGCATGTGTGTGAGTTAGGGCGTATGTGCCACCAAAGATAGTTTTAGCACAAAAATTACCTGCGCCACCCAAGAGATGTGTGCGCCCTAAAAATCACTGTGTCACTCTGTGAAACTTTTAGATCAATTAAATGCCTACGCCACCCAAGAGGTTTACGCTCCACAAAAACAACACATGCACTACTTTGAGAAAGCAGACAGAAAAATAGACAAAATAACTATATTACAAGAAAAATATACTTGTGCCACTAAAACCACATGTGTGCCCTGGTTAGGGCATATGCGCCGATCTGACAGGTTTTAGTATGTAGTGAAGGTACAATATGAAATGACGTGTGCACCGGGTTAGTATAATTTGCTGTGCTGCGCTAGTTAGGGTGGGTGCAACAGGTTCATGAGGGTGTGCCGAGTGGGTCGGCAGACAAAATGAAAAATTCTAACAGCACACCTATACCACCAGAGAGATGTGTGCACCTTGAAAACCATGCCTGTGCTCTAAAAATCATGTCTATGCTCTGACAATCGTGCCTGCACTCTAAAAATCTTGCCTATGCCGGACACTGCAACGCAGAGTATGGAAAAAACAAAGAAAACTTCACAATATCTCTAATTTTTGACAAGTTAGTTTCGAATGGAAATAACCCATTAAAATTTAGGCCATGAACATGAAGTTACACACATTAAATGAGAAAAATTTCCAAAAATAGACATTAATTACTACATGTGCATATCAAAAGTTAGCCAAAACAATGAAATTTAAACTAAAATGCCATGGGACTAAGGGTCCCATCGGGTGTGCCAAATGTGTACACTTATTCTTTTCCTAGGTTAGATTGAAAGCAAGGAACTACCACCTAAAATAGTTTCCTAACCTAGCTAGAAACAGGAAGAAAGTACCTTCAAGATGAAGAAATAAACAAGGCCTACATTAGCATCATAGCTTTGAAATACTAAAATCAAGCATAATGCAAAATTAAGAACTCTATTCTTGTAATTTCCTAATTAAATGAAGTGGACCTATGTACTCTAATAGCAATCAATAATATTGCTTGCTTTGATCTTTCACGGATTCTTGGGTGTGAGGCTTAGCTCTTCAAGATGGATGGTGGAGTGTTTGAGAATGACAAAAAGGATTTTAGTGCAAGACTATGTGCTTTCCTTTACACTCTCAAGGGAATTAGGTGTAAGTAGAAAGGTAGGTGGAGGATTCTTTATATAGCCCAAATGATAAAGGATTCAACACATCTTCATGAATGTGGGATAAAGGTAAAACATGATTAGGAATGGATAAGGTTTCTTTATTAAAGGTAACCTTACTTTATAAGGGTCTAATACATGTTTAGCAAGTCATGGGAGTTGGGGGTTCTTTAATTAATCAAAGGTGATTAACTAATAGGTAGGTGTGAGCTTATAGAAGCCAATTAGAGGAATATTAGTATGATTTAGGCCATTAGAAAGGGATTAAATCAATTAAATATTGATTTACTAGTTAAATGAAGGAGAAAACTAATTAATTAATAATAATTAATTAATCTAGATAGAAGAGGTAAGTAATTAACGGAAGGTCGTTAATTAGATAGTTAGTTGGATAGGTGACTTAATCAATTAGCATATTGTAATTAATTAATGACAACAAAAGGGAATATGAACACTTTTGACGATATGTCATCAATTTGTGAGAAAGGGGATAATTAGCGCAATTTAAGTATTTAAATTGCTTAGGCGTAATTATAGGTGTCTACAATACCCAAAAATCGCCATGTCAAACCAAGAAAAAATCAACTAGAAAGTCATGACAAATTTTATTTATTTGATTACATTAATGTAGTTAAGCCAAATTTGAGATACATTAATTACGATTTGTAACAACTTCCATATTTTTTCATACATCCCCTTCTAGGTTAATTTAGTCTATTTAACCCAATACTATTAATTTATTAATATTCTATTACATTAATTAATCCTAAATTAATTTTATTTAATTAATTACTTAATCCTTACTTAATTTTGTTTAACCACACACTTAGATTAATAATAGATTTAATAAAAACTTATTAAAATAATTATTTACCTTCATTAATTAAATCTTTACCCATATAGGAATTATCTCATGATATTAACATTAAATCTAAACATATCTTTAATTGATTTCTTAAGATAACTTTAATGAAACTCGTAGTACAACATTAAACTTTTCCTATCAACATTAATCCTAACCCACCCTTTTAATTATTTACCATTAGACATACCCCCATAGCACTTACCCTTTTTAAACACCTAATATCTCATTTAATAAATGACCTATATAACATTCTTTGCGTGACATTAAAGTAAAATCATTGATAAAATATTCCTTATCCATTTAATTTACTACACATCTAGCAAAAAAATTTCCTACGGCTTGAATATATTAGTCTTACTCACACGTAGTAAAATTATTCACCCATATCTAAGGGATGAGATTTAAATCTCAGATGTAGGATTCATTTAATCCTCTCCCTTAGATCTTAGGGATCCTTATTTTCCCTAAATTTTCCTTATGAGCTCTATAACTTTCTTCTAACACTAATTGTGCCTCCACTTTCACATTTGAAGCTACATAATGGAGAAAGAATGTAGGAAAGGGATGTTGGGTTGATACTATGTTGGTGACGATGTAGCATGGATAGAAATGGGAGGATTTATCTCCCTTTATCTCATTATTTCAATTTATTGGTTTCACTAGGGTTTGATTATTTTTATTGTGCAAAATTCATTATTGGTTCTTGATCAAAATCTTTTGTTGTGGGTGTTTGATCACCCTATGTATTTTTATGAGTTTATAGGGATGAATACAAATTCATTTAGAGTAGAATTTTTTTAAGCTGTAAATTATTAAATTTGTGTGGAAATACATTATTCTTTATTTCATTCTAAGGATAGATCATTTTATAGAGGTATATATATGTATATATACAAAAATTATGTATATATCCATATATATGCTTAATGTTTGGCATTATCAAAATTGTGATTAATTTTTATGAGTTTAAAGTCTCAAAAGAAGTTTCGCATCGAATCGGGCCCTTTTATTAAAATAAGTTTCTTTGCACATGTGACCAAGTGTCATTCATGTAACCAGTGCCAGTAAAGTCAAGGGTACCGGTCTTGGTAGCATAGAATGATATCAGTCTCTGTGGATCTCGTATTTTTATTAAAATGGGTATATGTATATAAATATATATATCAAGATATATATATATATATATATATATATATATATATATATATATATATGTATGTATGTATGTATGTATGTATGTATGTATGTATGTATGTATGTATCTATGTATATTTAGATACATATACTTAGGTTTCAAACCATTGATCTATTTTTACAAAATAAGCGCATCATGATTTTAAATGCTTGCAAACAGTAAGCCTAAGTATATTTTGTTATAAGTAAATGTGCGGGGAAGAATTTGTTTTAAAAATGGAAGAGCATTAGCACTTCCATATGTATATTTTCCATAGTGATTCCACATTACATTCAAGGTATAGACATACATTTAATGCTTTACTTCCATAGATGGAGATACGTGAAGAAAAGAACCAATTTCTTTAAAATCTAAGAAAAAACAAAGAAAAGAATCCATAAGACAAGCATAAGAGAGATGAATTCCTTCAAATTTATTTTAGACTTTACTTAACTGATTACATAAAGTAATGTATAATATTTTACATAATTTCCAAAATAGATTCAAACTTTCCTAACAAGGCAGATTTTTGAAATGATTAAAGTAAAATTTAGATTGCAAAATTTCTTTCCAATGTCTTACAAGTTCCCAAGGATTACAATATTACCTTAGAGGCTAATTTCATACCAATTAAACAAAAGTACATACTTTTAGTAAGAAAATTACACAATAATTTAAACAAAAAAATTATTTTCAAGTCTCGCAACCTCAAATACATTAAAAAGTTTTAAACTTAAAAAGGTTACAAACTTTTCAATTATTTTACGTGTAAAAGATTCCAATTTGAATTCATTATTAAATAAAAAATTTACAATGATTTAAAATGAAAACAAATATAAGCCCTCCACCAAGATGGTTAAGCCAACATTGCCATTTCTTATATAATATAAAATATAAAACTCCTTTAACTCCTACAAATTTTCTTTAATTCCTTTAAATATGCAACTTCTCAAACACATAACAAGGGAGGGAGATAATAAACGCTCTCCACCCAACCATAAATTAAATAAGGGGGTGAGGAAATCCCCATCATTAACCCCCCGAGATCAACTAAGAACAAATGAAACAATTTCACAACAAAGTAAGCTACACCAATGGCTTCCATACACAAAAAAACAAACAATTTCAGAACACACCCCACAAAAACCCGGAATCCAACAACTTTCCAATTATAACATAGGGTCAAACTAGAGAAAACGAAGAGAATAAACATGAGTTATGCCTAATACCTCCCGAGTGGGTTGCGTGTCCACCTTGAAAACCTTTAAAATCCATCAAACAAAAACTCTTATCCCTCTCTTAAGCTCTTATCACTCCCTCAAGTAAAATGTACCAAAGTAATCATGAATTTTCCGTTATCCCTCGACAAGGTGGAATGCCCTTCCAAAAATCCCTCCGAATTTACATATCTCTTTTCCCTCCGCATGCCTCCCATTTTCTTTCTCCCCACACATTCCTTAAGGGCCACTACTAATAAACCCAATAAAAATACACACTTACATTCAACAATTTACATTTCATAAACAATAAAATAAGGAACAAAAGATCAAGATCCTACCTTTCCATTTGTGGAACCTTATCTTTCCAAGCAATCCAAACTTCAAGATCCTTCACCAAAATAAGAAACTCCCAAGAAAGCACTCTCCAAATCCCAAAATCCAAGTAAAAACAAGTAACCCCAAAACATAAGAAGGAAAACATATAAATAGACAAGATGGAGGGAGAGGTGATGTGGATACATGTAGGGTGCCAACTCATCTCCCTCAAATCCACATCACCATTCCCACACAAGACAAAAAGCATCATAAATAGGTGGTTGAGGATATGACATTTCCAAACATGCACACAAGCTCCCTTTGCACATTTCAAAATTCAATTTAGGAGACCAAGAGAAAGAGAGTAATAATTGCCTCTTTTCTAAAAAAATTCATCATTCTGAAACTAAATATGACCCTAGAAGTCATAGGTAAGGTTGGGGGAAGAGATTAAACATTATGGGACAAGTAAAACGTGTCCCAAAAGCCTTCAAATTTCAGTTCAAAGCCCAAATCCAATATTCAGTTTAGACTGGCACAAAACCAACGCCAAATTCAAAAACATAAAAACCAAAGTAAAGACTAAAGGATAACAAACATGTACACTATCCCCATTTATCACATTAAAAATTTAACACAAACTAAAACATTACATAGATAATTAGGGTACACTTACAACATATGAACATAAGGGTACATTATGACATAATTTAGAATCACTTTGCTTCCACAAAATAATTAAACGAAACAAAAAAATAAAATAAAATAAAAAAACTAAAAAATACAGCCATGGTCTCATTGCAAGGTGCTCCCCCATGGAGACCTCCTAACATATGATAAAAACAAGACAACACACACATACATACATGTAGCTACCAAGTTTACCGTGTTGTGAACTCACAACATTCCTTCATGGTTTGCCTTCTTAGTCCCACATTGTTTGTGTGATGTTGTTTCCTCTAATCAGAAAATAATACCACCTTTTCCCTCTAGGTCACATCAATATGTCATGGAAATAAAAAACATAAAAAAATCCATCATATAATCATCATCAAATATCAAACTACACAATTATATTCTAATTCAAACATTTACAATCATCCATCGTTCACAATTTACATTTTATGATAAGTATGAAATTCACATACATGTCGATCACCCAATATCATCATCAAATAATGACCAAAAATATCACTATACACTTGGTTAAACAATACATCTATACAAAGTTGCAATTTGGTTACAAATCAAGACGTAAGTATATAAACAACACAACACTAAATCAGCATATGTTGTAATATCTAACGATTGTCACTAAGCATCCATTTAATCCTTGATAAAATCAAATCACCATAATAATCAAATGTCCATATAGTCTATCACATGCTATCAAAAATAATATCCATGTCTCTAAAAGCTAGTAAGCAAGCATAACATAAAAAGTTTTGAAGAGGAGTGCGTACTACATCCCCCTTATGTTACACTTGACTTCCTCTTGGAAGTCACTAGAAAAAGTGTGGAAACTGAGCCCATAAAAAAGTTGCATCCTCCCAAGTAGTTGATGTCTCATCATACCGATCCCATTGGATGTGCGCCTACTAAATCTCATGGCCTTGAAGGCCCAAGGTCTGCACGCGATGCACATGAACTCCACGGTCACATGTCCCTACTCCTACACATTAAATTTGATCCAATCCAATACATGGGAAGGATCTGGAATATATCTTTGAAGAATAGAAACTTCCATATGTATATTTTCCATAGTGATTCCAGATTACATTCAAGGTATAGACATACATTTAACTGCTTTACTTCCAAAGACGGAGATACATGAAGAAAAAGAACCAATTTCTTTAAAATCTAAGACAAAACAAAGAAAAGAATCCATAAGACAAGCATAGCAATAGAGATAAATTCCTTCAAATTTATTTTAGACTTTACTTAACTGATTCACTGTAAAGTAATGTATAATATTTTACATAATTTCCAAAATAGATTCAAACTTTCCTAACAAGGCAGATTTTTGAAATGATTAAAGTAAAATTTAGATTACAAAATTTCTTTCCAATGTCTTACAAGTTCCCAAGGATTACAATATTACCTTATAGGCTAATTCCATACCAATGAAATAGAAGTACATACTTATTAGTTAGAAAATTATACAATAATTTAAACAAATAAATTATTTTCAAGTCTGCAACCTCAAATACATACAAATATTTTAAACTTAAAAAGGTTACAAACTTTTCAATTATTTTACGTGTAAAAAGCTTCCAATTTGAATTCATTACATAAAAATTTACATTGATTTAAAATCAAAACAAATATAAGCCCTCCACCAAGATGGTAAAGACAACATTGCCATTTCTTATATAATATAAAATATAAAACTCCTTTAACTCCTACAAATTTTCTTTAATTCCTTTAAATATGCAACTTCTCAAACACATAACAAGGGAGGGAGATAAGCAACTCTCTCCACCCAACCATAAATTAAATAGGGGGTGAGGAAATCCCCATCATTAACCTCTCGAGATCCACTAAGAACAAATGAAACAATTTCACAACAAAGGAAGCTACACCAATGGCTTCCATACACAAAAAAACAAACAATTACGTAACACAGCCCACATAAAACACGGAATCCAACAACTTTCCAATTATAACATAGGGTCAAACAAGAGAAAACGAAGAGAATAAACATGAGTTATGCTCGATACCTCCCGAGTGGGTTTCGTGTCCACCTTGAAAACCTTTAAAAATCCATCAAACAAAAACTCTTATCCCTCTCTTAAGCTCTTATCACTCCCTCAAGTAAAATGTACCAAAGTAATCACGAATTTTCCGTTATCCCTCGACAAGGTGGAATGCCCTTCCAAAAATCCCTCCAGAATTTACATATCTCTTTTCCCTCCTGCATGCCTCCCATTTTCTTTCTCCCACACATTCCTTAAGGGCCACTACTAATAAACCCAATAAAAATACACACTTACATTCAACAATTTACATTTCATAAACAATAAAATAAGGAACAAAAGATCAAGATCCTACCTTTCCATTGGAGGAATCTTATCTTTCCAAGAAATCCAAACTTAAAGATCCTTCACCAAAATAAGAAACTCCTAAGAAAGCACTCTCCAAAGCCCAAAATCCATGTAAAAAAAAGTATCCCCAAAATACAAGAAGGAAAACATATAAAACACAAGATGGAGGGAGAGGTGATGTGGATACATGTAGGATGCCAACTCATCTCCCTCAAATCCACATCACCATTCCCACACAAGACCCAAAGCATCATAAAGAGGTGGTTGAGGATATGACATTTCCAAACTTGCACACAAGCTCACTTTGCACATTTCAAAATTCAATTTATGAGACCAAGAGAAAGAGAGTAATAATTGCCTCTTTTCTAAAAAAATTCATCATTGCAAACTAAATATGACCCTAGAAGTCATAGGTAAGGTTGGGGGAAGAGATTAAACATTATGGGACAAGTAAAACGTGTCCCACAAGCCTTCAAATTTCAGCTCAAAGCCCAAATCCGAGATTGGGTTTAGGAGTGGCACACAAACCAATGCCAAATTCAAAAATCATAAAAACCAAAGTAAAGACTAAGGTATAACAAACATGTACATTGTCCCCATTCATCACATTAAAAATTTAACACATACTAACAATTTACATAGATAATTAGGGGTACACTTACCACATAGGAACATAAGGGTACATTAGGACATAATTTAGAATCACCACTTCCACAAAACAATTAAACGAAACAAAAAAATAAAATAAAATAAAATAAATAAAAAATACACCCATGGTCACATTGCAAGGTGCTCCCCCATGGAGACCTCCTAACATACGATAAAAACAAGAGAACACACACATACATACATGTAGCTACCAAGTTTACCGTGTTGTGAACTCACAACATTCCTTCATGGTTTGCCTTCTTAGTCCCACATTGTTTGTGTGATGTTGTTTCCTCAAATCACAAAATAATACCACCTTTTCCCTCTAGGTCACATCAATATGTCATGGAAATAAAAAACATAAAAAAATCTGTCATATAATCATCATCAAATATCAAACTACACAATTCTATTCTAATTCAAACATTTACAATCATCCATAATTCACAATTTACATTTTATGATAAGTATGAAATTCACATACATGTCGATCACCTAATATCATCATCAAATAAATGAGCCATAATATCATTATACACTTGGTTAAACAATACATCTATGCAAAGTTGCAATTTCCATGAAATCAAGACGTAAGTATATAAATAACACAACACTAAATCAACATATGTTGTAATATCTAATAGTGTCAGCTAAGCATCCATTTAATCCTTGATAAAATCAAATCACAATAATAATCAAATGTCCATATAGTCTATCACATGCTATCAAAAATAATATCCATGTCTCTAAGAAGCTAGTAAGCAAGAGCATAACATAAAATTTTTGAAGAGGAGTGGGTACTACATCCCCCTCATGTTACACTTGACTTCCTCTTGGAAGTCACTGGAAAAAGTGTGGAAACCGAGCCTATAAAAAGTTGCATCCTCCTAAGTAGTTGATGTCTCATCATACCGATCCCACTGGATGTGGGCCTAATAAATCTCATGGCCTCGAAGGCCCAAGGTCTTGCACGCTGATGTACATGAACTCCACAGTCACATGTCCCTACTCCTACACATTAAATTTGATCCAATCCAATACATGGGAAGGATCTGGAATATATCTTTGAAGAATAGAAACACGGAAAATAAAATAGACATGAGACAAGTTGGGTGATAGGGCTAAGCGGTAGGTAATGGGATCGATCCGCTCCAAGATCTCAGATTGACCCATGAATCTTGGAGCTAGCTTAGAGCCTTTTCCATAATGGATAGGGCTCGTATGATGTATGAATCTAAGGAATAAGTTCAAGCCCACCTTATAACTGTGGTCAAATCTCCTCAAATCTCCATTCTTATTTTTCCTATCTCATTCCTTTTGCAATATCTTTCTAATCAAGGTGTCCTGCTGCTCCATATCTTGTAACATTACTGGCCCAAGAGATATCCTATCCTCTAACTTATCCCAACTCAATGGAGTCTTACACTCCCTACCATATAACGCTTGAAATGGTGACATGGGGATGGAACTTAGAAAGTTGTGGTTATAAGAAAAATCTACTAAATAAAGATACTCCTCCTAATGTGACTATTAATCTATGACATACATGTGAGCATATCCTCAAGTATTTGGTTCAACCACTCTATCGACCATCTCTCTAGGTGATACACTATATTGAAGTTAATATTCATCCCGACAACAAACTTCATGGTTGTCTAAAAATGTGATGTGTACAAATGGTCATGGTCACAAATAATCTTCCAAAGAATCCCATGAATTCTAACTATATCATCCAAATAGACTTGATAAAGTGCAAAGGCCATATAATTGGTCTTTACAAGAAAAAAGTAAGCCACTTTCATGAATCTATCCACCTTGACCATGATGGCGTCATGGTCGTATCTCAGCGTCAGTAGCCCCATAATGAAATCCATGGAAATGGTGTCCCATTACCACTGGTATAACAAGGGGATAACAAAGGCCATCTAGATGTTGATGCTCGGCCTTCAACCTCTAACACTCCAAACACCAAGATACAAACTACGCTATATCCGTTGAAGACCCTCCAAAAGAACAAATTCCTTAGTAAAGTGTGTATGTTCTTTACCCTTGGATGGGCTGAATAAGGTGCATGACGAGCCTCTGTTAAGATATTCTATCTCAATCCTCTGTTTTGAGGTACATAAATATAGCCCCTATGTCGAAGAATCCCATATAACCAGCTAAATATAGTCCCTAAAACTTCCCCATAAGGGGTCTATTTGAATCAAAATTTTCTCTAGCTATAAGATAGAACTGTCCTAAGGAAGTTCTTTGCAAGATCTCAACCATCAAAGTTTTTCCTAATATTTTAGCCAAGACAAGGTTCCTTTTTCGAATCAACGCATCTACAACCACATTATCCTTCCCTTTCAAATTCTCAAACTCTATATCATACTCACATATAAGCTCCATCCAACGTTGTTCATGGGCATTGAGATTGGGTTGTGTGAAGAGGTATTGTAGGCTCATATAATCTTTGTTGAGTGTGAACATCATGCCCAGAGAAAATGTCACCATCGAACCAAAGAATGGACCATTGCTGAAATATGAAGGTCATGAGGCTGGTAATTGACCATATAATCCTTTAGTTTGTGAGACTCAAAGGCAACAACTCACTGTCTTGTATCAATACTCCTCCTATCCTTAAAAATGAACCATTTGTACATTTGAATAAATCCCTATGTGGATCTAGCACTAGTCACTTAGGGATTGTAATAAGTCATTCCTTCAAATTCCTAAAGACCTAATCATATATGTATGACATAAAACACTTCTTACCTTTCCATTGAAGGGAAGTAATGGGATGACTAATACGTGAGAATTTCTACACAAACCTCCCCTGTAATACTTTTCTAATCCCATGAAGTTACATACCTTGTTCACATTGGTTGGCATTGGCTAATAAATGATATCTCTAATCTTGGAAGGATTAACTACGATACCTTCCCTATAAATAATTTGACCCAAGTACCAAACCTCTAACCGAATTAATACACACTTCTCTAGGTTCCCATAAATTTTACTCTCGATGACACAATAGAAACTAAAAATGTGCTCCTCAATATCCTCATGTGCGCATGATAAAATAAAATGTCATCTAGGAATATGAGAATGAAGCGGTCTACGAAAGTTTTGAGGACCCCATCCATCAAAGTCATGAACACTACGGGGCATTCGTAAGACCAAATCACACATTTGTGAACTCGTAGTTGCCATACCTACTTGAAAACCTATCCTATGAATATATTCCTCCGAAATCCTCAACTTATGATACCTCAACTTCAAATATATCCTAGAAAACATAATATCCAATATAATCGATCAAATAAATCATGAATACATGTAAGGGGGTAAGTATTCTTGATCGTTACTCTATTTAAATGCTTGTAATCAATACAGAATCGTAGGGATTCATCCGATTATTTAAGAAAATCACCATTCCACCCTATGTAGATATACTAGGATAGATCAAGTCCTTCTCAAGAACTCCTCATGTTAAATCTTGAGCTCACAGATCTCGGGGGTAGTCATCTTATACAAGTGAGCATGAGATATGATCTGCTCTAGGAACCAAATCTATATGAAAATCTATCTCATGTGGGGGAGCTAGGCTAGGAAACGCACTAGGAAGCACATTGATAAACTCTCTTAAGATGTGATGATCATCCATTGAAGTCCCACTAGACTCATCCTTTGATCTCACTTCGATCGAAATAGGATACAATGACATCCCCAACATGTACCACACTTGAGTTGCATAGAATATATGGTGTGAATAGAAATGGGCCTCCTAACCCCAACTATAACTGAATCAACACCCAAATCATCAAAAAAATATATAACCTTAATCTAACAATCCACTCTAGCTATGTGTGCAGATAACCAATCCATACCCAAAATGACTCCATACGAATCCAAAGGAAGAATACAAAGATCCGTGGTCATGAGAAAGGGTACTAGGTGAAATACACACTCCTTTACCATGGAATCCCCTAAGATCTTGCATCTACAAGCCATCTCAAATTTGTAACTTTAGCCCTACCTAACGTCAAGTAGCCTACATCACTCTACTAATGATGGAAAAATAAAGGAATCGAAGAGCCTAAATCAAACAAGATAGAGGTAGAAATACCACTAAATTCTACCCGTAGTCTCAATCATTGTTCCCTAATTCTCTTCTTGGCGGTTCTCGATTGCTGCATAATTCTTGTGGCTCCTAGCCATGTCACCAACTATCAGATCTCAAATGGGATTCTTACCCCATTTATTAGGTTTTGTAGACACTCTCTCTAGTGATTCACCGGTACACCGTGCATCTCAAACAATTATCAAGTCTTATCCAATGAGAAGTGTCTTCTCTTAGTGCTTTGGTGGTCTATGTTGTAGATCTCAATGATCCTACCAAATACTATTGTGGGAAATATGTACGAGCTCCAATTGATGGGTTCTGGTTGCTCCCAAAGTGTCCTGTTGGTCCCCTAGTGAAGGCCCCATACTACGTCCTCTCGAGCATCATATCTCTCTGGAGGCCGAGAAAGGTGAGTGATTCTTTTGTTGATGTTACTGTAGTGGTTGCGGATGAAAGAAGAATTTGCAAATCCATGCCCGCCACGAGGGGAGGGACCACCCCCTTCGACCAATGGTCTTGTAACTTCTAGATATGACTCCTCGCTCGTCTTGTACGTGCTACGTCTTCCCCTATTCTCCTCTACAATATAGTCGTTCTCAATGGTATTTTCTAAAGTTTTTGGGCATTACATGCATACTATCCCTCCCAAATCAAAGTTTAGGCCTCTCGATGAACCTTTTAATCCTAACCTTCTCATCATGCATGTAATCCACATTGTGAAGCGGGTCCAAGAATCGATCTCATAGTCTATCGTTGTCATGCTAGCCTATCATAGATCATGGAACTCATTAATACACTCTGAATGAACCTCCTATAGATGTATCTACTATGGAAATTATCCTGAAGATCTCCCATGTCACCAACTCTTAATATAGGTGGAGCTTATGCTCCTTTTTCCTCCTCGAAAATGGATTACAACACAAGCCTTCATGTTGCTTCAAAGCATAGACATAGCTTGAAGCATCTGCTCAAGCTAACCAACCATGCCTCTTCCGAAATCGTCTTGTATCACTAGTATAGTGTGGTGGATGAAGCTTCGGGATCACTCAAATAGGATCGACCATTGTCATCTATCTACCCCTAGGTCTGTCCTCATAGTCATACCTCTATCTAGGGCTCCTATATCTCTCTTTGTGTCTCATGGCCCTATCTCCTTGTGCCGAGGCCTCTCTATCCGACTCCACATGAGAAGTCTCTTCCCTATGATCCTCATACCGGTCTCTCACGAGTCCCTATCATGCATTTGACTAGTTCATCCCCCTACCGATCCTCCTCCTATATAGCAGCATTGACCTCATGTAAGGTCTGTAATATTTTCATAAATATAGCAGTGATTTCCTACTCCAAGGGTGATATATTTAATTGTACATGCAAGAACTCCTCATCTTGTTCGCTCCTCCTACACAAATCAAAATGAGAGTTAGTCCATTATTCTAGGTGTGTTTTAGTTTACAAGTTTTTCTACGTTTTGAAAATTTCACACAATTCAAGTGTTCTAGGTTTAGGTTACACTAGGCTTTCAACTATGTTCCCATGTTGGCCTAGAGTCCAAACATTGAACCCACAACTCAAATACCATAGTGTGGCACCCAAACATTGCCACGTCCAACCATGCAAAAACTAAGCTAGAAAGTCATGACAAATTTGCTTTTTATTACATTAACATTGATAAGACAAATTTCAAATACATTAATTACAATTAGTAACAACTTACACATTTATTCATACATCTCCTTATAGGTTAAGTTAGTTTATTTTACATTCTTATCGTTAATTTATTAATCTTACATTCAATTAATTAATCCCAAATTAATTTTATTTAATTAATTACTTAATCCTTAATTAATTTCATTTAATTACCCACTTAGGTTAATAATAATTTTAATCCAATCTTATTAACATCATCCTTTACCTTTATTAATTAAATCTTTATGCATATCGACTTATCTCATAATATTAACATTAAAGCTAAATCTATTTTAATTTATTTCTTAAGTTAACTTTAATAAAACTTCGAGTACAACATTAAACATTTCCTATCAACATTAATCCTAAGCCACCATTTTAATTATTTACCCTTACACATAACCCCATAACACACAACCTTTTTACACACCTAATCTCTCATTTAATAAATTACTTATATCACATTCGATACACAACATTAAATTGAAAGGCTTAATAAAATATTCCCTATCCTTTTAATTTACTACACATCGACAACAAAATTTCTTTTGGCTTCGATATATTAGTTTTACTCAAACGTAATAAAATTTATTCACCCGTCTCCCGTACAAGACAAGGATTAAATATCAGTCATATGATTCATTAAATCCTCTCCCTTAGATCTTAGGGTTCCTTATTTTACCTAAGATTTTCCTATGATCTCTATAGATTTCTTCTAACCCTAAATGTGACTACATTTACATAGGTGAAGCTATAGAAAGGATCCGGAATGGAGGCAAGGGATGTTGGGTTGGAACTATGTTGATGAGGATGTAGCAGGGATAAGAATGGGAGTATTTCTCTCCCTTTATCTCATTATTTAAGTTTAATGGTTTCCCTAGGGTTGGATTAGTTTTGTTTTACAAGTTTCATTATTGGTTCTTCACGAGTCTCTAGTTGTGAACGTTTGACCACCCCTATGTAATTTTATGAGTCTACAGGGATAAATACAGATTCATTTAGATTATCAATTTTTGTAAACTATAAATGATCAATTCTGTGCGGATATGCATTCTTATTTTATTCATTCTAAGAATAGATCCTTTTAAAGAGGTATATATATGTATATATACAAATAATTTTGTATATATTCATATATATAGTTACTGTTTGGCATTATCTAAGTTTTGATTAAGTTTTCTAAGTTTAAAGTCTCAAAATAAGTTTTTGGGTTGAATCTGGCCCTTTTATTAAAAATAAGTTTCTTTGGACAAGTGACTTACGTCGGTCACGTAATCGATGCAAGTATATTTAAGGGTACTGCGTGCCGATAGTATAGTCGACATCGATCTCTCTAGAACTAGATTTTTTTGATTTAAGGGAGTATATGTATATAAATATATATAAAGGAATATATATAGATTTACATACATATACTCTGAGTTTCAATCACTAATCTATTTTTAAGCACTTACCGCACATGATTCTAAATTCTTGCAAGAAATAAGTATAAGTATAACTGTTATAAGTAAATGCGATGGGGAAGAACATGTTTTAAGAATGGAAGAACATTAACCATTCTAGATCTATATTTTTCATGGTGATTCCATATTACATTACAACTATATACATACATTTAACTACTTTACTTCCAGAGATGGAGATATTGGAAGAAAATAAAAAATTCTTCAAAAGATAAGTAAAAATAGAGAAAGGAATCCATAATATAAGAAGATCAACAGAGATGAATTCCATCCAATTTATTTCAAAATTTTCTTAACTGATTACAGATAGTAATGTATAATATTTTACTGAGTTTCCAAAATAGATTCAAAGTTTCCGATAAAGCATAGTTTTGCAATGATTAAAATAAAATTCAAACATGTTGGTTAGATATTTTTCAAGACAAAATATGAGGTTCAACCATAGTGCATGGCATAAAATCCCTCCTCAAAGACAGGTGAGGCTACTGTTTATTACTAATCTAAAACACAGCAGAAATAATACGTACAATATTTATTGGGATAGAATCCTAGAATCCATATCCACCGTAAATGGAGATATTGTTGTTTTCAAGTAAAATGGATTGGAAAGAATACACAATGGAAAGGAAATGATGGGAACGTATTTTCTTTCAAGAAAACATAGATCACGAAATAATCATACGAGTTCTAGATAAAAAATGTAATGTAATGTTTGAAATGATTAAAATTATTGAGAATGCTAAACAAAGAATAACTTAAGATCCTGAACATAAGAACAATATCTTAAGAGAGATGAACCTCACAACACAAAGTTTGCAAAAACAACATCGATTTCTATTCCTCAAATGATTAAAAGAAAACACAAAGTTTTTCTCCTTCACAAAATTTCTCAATATTCCAAAAATCTCATCCCTTTGGAATACATAAGCATCCCTTATTTAAAATAAAAAGAGTAGAGAGAAAATAGGATAAATCCTAGGAAATAGTCTTTTAACAAGATTCCTATTTTTCTTGACTCTCATGCAGGAGACCAAGTCAAAATCTGCTTCCTACGTGATGAAACAGAAATGAAAAAGACATGTCAATTTCAAGATTGAAATGACATGTTGCATTGTGCCTATTTTGAATCGTCATCTTTCTCTTCCTCCAACAAAGCCTACTTGTTATGAAATTCTTGGAATTTTTAGATTATACCTTGCATTTCATTCTCATCAGGCACAAAGTGGAATGATCACTCAGAACTTCACATGTTTCCTGAGTATCACTAGCGTTGCCGGGAAGCTTTTTCAATCTCTTGTTGAGTTTCCTCAGGGTCTCTAAAGAATGTTTGATTTTCACAAACCTGTCAATGACTTCCATGCCAAATCCGTAAGTTGGTTCATGTTGAATTGATTCTTGGATCTGTTTGTAAAGATCATCAACAGGTAGGATACCCGAGCCTTCACTCAACACTTTCACATAGATTTTGACCAGTTCTTCTTCCAAGTCATTCTTTCCATTGACCAATTGATCTCTTGATTCTCTCAATTTGCTACAAGCTTCATTGAGAATCTTTATTCTGAATCTGATGGCTTTAGTTAGCTGAAAATGTTTATCCCCATGTGGAATGATGCCCTCCTCAACCAAGATGTGGGATGGGATCTGTTTCAGCGTTTGGAGAGCTTCGAAAGTCAGCTCCAGGTTCCCAATTTCTGAAGAAAATTCGTCATCCATTTTCTCTCCATCTTTCTTTATGTCCTCTAAAGATTGGTAAACTTCCATAGTATCTTCAATGACTTCTTTTCCTGCAAAAGAATCCTTTAGGTCCATTCATCAACTATTCTCTCCTTTTCATTAATCTTTTGATCATGGGTACCGATGAAAAATCGAACCCGATAGGAGTAGAGGATGATGGTGTTGACTCAGGGGGCTTTGAGAGCTTGAGTAATACTTCGGTCAACTGCTCCACTTTCTCTTTAAGCTCAAAATGATTTCCTTTGTTTCTTTAAACTTATGACATAGCACGTTCATAGCATCTCATGCATCTTGTTGTGCTCCTTCTACCGTCACCTTCCCTAGATCGACCCTGGTTATCTGATAGTCAGAGGCCATTATGTCCTCTCACGGTATTGTCATCCGTGAGAGTGGTGATCTCTAAAAATTTGTGCCCAGAAGCATCCACTGAAACCTTTCAAATTATTTTGGGTTTCTTTGTTGATTTAGCAGTAGAGGCCTTGAGTGAATTGAAATCAAAGGCTGGTAGGGGAACTACCACCTTCCTTTTCCTCGGAGTCTGATCAAGCAACCATTGAGGTGTGTCAGAGAAAGTTGCTACTACTGCAGGATTTTGGGTCACACTTACAGGTGGAGGAAGACTTACTGGTGGAGTGGGAACAGCCACAAGTGTGGTAGTGGATTCAGTGAAAAGAGGTGCAGAAGGAGGAGGCATATCTATAGTCACCTTGGTTCCAGCAGAGAGAGGTGAGAGTTTGGAGAAATTTTTTGCCATGGATGATGAAGAAGATGGAAAAGAGGAGGTGGAAGTGGTTGCGAAAGGAGGAGGTGGAAGTGGTTGTGAAGGAGGAGGTGCAGATCCTAAAGCCAAATCCTGGAAAGTAAGGGATAAACTTACTTCTGTTGGGAAATCAACAAATGGTGAAATTAGAGGTTGACTCACCTCTAACTCCAAAGAGATTTCCCCTATTTATGGTGGTGTTGGTAAATCTAGTATGCTCACCATCTCAACTGGAGTGGTAGTTGAAGGGGCTTCTTGTTCTCCTCCCTTCTTGACAAATTTGACCTTTATAGGCCTCTTAGAAGAGCTCTTGTCCTTTTCCTTTTTGAGGGCCCCGCTTCCAAAGCAACCAAATTTGAAAACTATCTTCTTTATAACTCATTCCCCAAGAGGTGAGCCATGCCTTAGTGCGTGTGAGAATCGGAGCTGATCTATCTACAATAGAATCTTTTTCACCGATAGACCAATCAATAGCTAGGAAAAAATATTGATCCTCATTCAGTCTATCGTATGAAGCATCCAGAACACTTTCATTGTCACCAGTACCTCTAGGATGTCAATGATCTCGAGTGTCTAAATATATTTGAGTGTTAATATGCTATGATCCTTTCTTTGGACGAAAACTTTAGTATGAAGATCAACCCAAATGTCTTCTATGCCGTGCACGTGCGGGTATAGGGTTCCATATGAATTAAGAACTCCTTGAAATTCAAACTCATCTTTGGGCTTCATACGATTATTTAACTTCTCCCGAAGCTCGTGTACTATGTTCTTGGATTTTACCACCATTGTGTAGGTATACATTCTAATAGAAATTTGGAAGGATGCGGTGGCCTTGTGCTTACTCTGTTGTAACTTGTGGAAATCCAACAATTGCCTGACCAACTCCATCAGGACCAGATTATCTCCTGAGTATCTGGGTAATCGGAAAGGATCACCCGGGTACATAACCACTCGAAGATATGTGAACTTACTAAATTTAAAAAAGACACAACCCCATTTTGAAACTTCATCCCATGCCTCATCAGAGACTCTTATTTTCCTTAGTTTGAGGTTCATCCTACAAATGTTCTCATAAAAGAAAGCATCATTTACTCTTCTGAATTGGTCCTCGGATCCCTTCCTTGTTAGCTGAGGAAAATACCGATAAATGTGTTCAACTGCCTTGTTCCCCTTTGTGTCTAATCCGAGATAATTCCTCATACCAGTTGCTGCATAAGTAACATATGAGGACATACAAAAATTTCTGTAGACAAGACTGTTTTAAGCTGGGAGTCTATCTCGTCACTGATAAGACTACCCTAATCAATCCCTTGTTGATTATTCTTAATGATGATCATGAATTGGTACATCCATCCTTGGAAAACATTTGACTCAGGAAATCCAAAAACCCGGCTCAACAAAGTAATGATATCATTGATCTCTTGAATGAAATCACTTCTAGGAACAAATCTTGGAAACCTAGAGACAAGTCGGCTTGGCTTTGATCAGGAACTTCTTATTCACATGTTTAATACAGTCTTCTTGATCTTTGTCCCAAGATTTCTGGGCTGACTTGAGATCTACATCCCCATACTCCTTGAAGTTAGGAAATCTAAGAAGGTCATCGAAGTAACCTCCGTCTAACTTAACTATGACTTCTCGCCCTTGATTTCTCACTGAACGAGAAGTAGAGTCATAATTCAAAGCTGTAATGCCTCCATTTATAAAAAATAAATAAATAAATAAAAGGTATTAAAATTAAAAGAATAACCCGTGATTTCTTCATCAAAAGTGAGCTTTTAGGGAAAAGGATGCCTTTGTGGTTTTTGGTTGTCTTTTTGCTATGGGGAGTGAGCACCGCCACCTTGGAGGGAGGGGAGAAAGCTCCAACTTGATCAATTTACATTTTCCAGTGAATCCCTAGCCTGCATCGAAGAAAAATGAGCCCCTAACTGCACATCATCTTGCAAAGTGTAAATGATTTAGAGATTTTGATAGATGTTGTAGTTGCAAATACCTTGGGGGACGTGGTTACAGGTTTTGACTAGAGGAAAGAATGGGACATCTTCTTAGGGAATAGATCTTCTGCTGTGTGTGAGAGAAAAAAAAACGTGTTTTAGAACCTGAGCGAATCCTTGGACAGCGCATGAAAAGGATAGAGGGGATTTTCTTGTTAATTTGTGGGCCTTGTGGATAGGCGTTAAGCTTTGTATTGGCTATATAGCCACGTGGAGGGATAAGGGTTGAAATGTTTGGAGATTTATACATGGTGGTTTTCAAACAATGCGTTGGAGAGATAAGGTTTAAAATTGCGTGGCAGCTTGGAGCAAGGTATGAACAAAAGAATCTAGTTTTTGTAAGGGTCTTAGTTGTTATTCGTGAAAATGTGGAAGTGTTTTCAGGGCATGTGAACTGTTTGACAGAATGCCTCAAAGAAATGTGGTCTCATGGAGTGCCATGATTTGCAGGATCTGCACAAAATGGGTATGTTAGATACGGATGCAAAATGTGAAAGCTTTGACAGAGCACATTAACTATTTGCAAAATACCCCAGAGAGATGTTTTATCATGGACAACATGATTTGTAGAGTATGCACAACCATGGTTTGTTAGATCTGTATGCAAGTTGTGGATTTACAAACAAGTTGGTGCTCATAAAGATCGGTTGAGCTTGGATTCATTCGTGGAGATATGCATGCTCATAACCTACTATGGTGGGTGAAAGCCAAATTTCATAACCTTTGCAAGCATCCTAACTCCTTGTGCCGAAATGTGAATCTTGGAGCAAGATTGTCATGTGGTGGACTTGTTGCTTGTATGTGTTCTAACTAGCTTGGGGCACCTCATACACTGCATCATCGATTAACAGGATTTGTACGAAGTGGGTATGTTAAAAAGCTCAGAAAATTTCAAGCAACTACTTATTCTATTGGAAAACTTCAAGTGATCGGGAAGTTGGTGTGATGTGGTGGAGGTTAGATCCAGGCTCGTGAACTGGTTGACAAAGTGCCAAGCAAGATGTTGAACCGAAGCCTGCGGCTTCGACCGACTTAATTCTCTAGGCATGGTTCTTCTTCCCTTACCTCTCATAATTCTCATGTTTTAGTTCTCTTTTGCAACTAAATAGAATTTTAAATTATTAGGATTTTTAATACAGTTAAATGTCCTTTCAACTCGTTGCAAAACAATAAATTTTCATGTCGTAACTCACGATGTCATTATAACTTGTCTACTTTAAACGATGAGCTATTACCCTCACTTCAAGATGATTTAGAAAAATCTTACCCATCTTGATCACTCCAATATTTTTTTACCGACTGAGATTTAATTCAACTCCCCATTGATAAAGTTGACCTTCTTTAAAATAGTTAAATTTTGCATTTTTCAGAGGCTCACTAAGTACCCTTTATAACTCTGGAAACGAGATGTGAAGTTTCATTCGTGTACCTTGGTATATGAGTAGTCACCTTGACCTTTGGTTTGACCCAAAATGAACATATGACATCCTTTGGATGCTCTTATAGAGCCCTGTTACCTTGTTTTTCAACAAGAGAAAGCTATTAAATCTAGAAAGTTGGCTTTCATTTTGAACCGCCATTTGAAACCTTCATGGAGAAATTTCTTCCCGTCTTCCCAAACCTCTAGTGTCTATACTAGACAATTACACGGAACATTCACTATAGGAAAGAACACTTTTCGGGATAGTTTGGTGAAGTCATTTTGTAGGGCTCCAGTCGCAGTTTGATGAGGTCAAACTGGACCAATTTCGTCTTGTCACCCCAGAAAACTTGTCACCATTTGAAAATAGTTTTCTAGTTCTCAGTCCCGTCAACTCTGATGAATTCTCCTTATATAGGGGAACTATTAGGAGATGCCTTGTTGTGTGCTCCTCCATCTAACGTCAGTTATGGACATGGTTTTCTATCCCTCGAGCTAACTTTTGTCATTTTACAATTGGGTGAACTACGATCAGTAGCCCCAGAGAACTAGCTGCCAAACACAAACCGTTCACTCTTTTTCAATTTCGTCAGTTGCTATGAACTCTTGGTATATCTAGGGACACGTATAAAGTTGATCATGGTGTGCATTCTCATCGGAAGATAACTTTTGGAAGTGGTTTCTTAGCCTCCGAGCCTGTTTTGTACATTTTTGTAGCTAGTAAGAAAATGTAAAAATAGAAAGCTGCAGACCCTCATAGGGTTGCCAAATCACCCTAGGAAACTTTTAACACATGCAAATAATGGTTTAAAACACTATAATGTAACTTTTTTTGTGCATTATAACTTTTGATAAAACAGTGTTTTCTCTCTCTTCCCTTCTCTTTCTCTCTCCTGGGTTACAAAATGAAGAAAAATGAAATGTAATGAATACATGTCTCTAAACCTTTTTATTTCATTTCCAAATTGTAATTTTTGTCTTATGTAAATGGGAAACTGAAAAATGATAATTATGACTGATTAGGGTGGATGCCATGCCATCGATTAATCATTGATATCTTGCTCACGTGGTTTTTGCAGGATGAAAGAATGATGACGTAAAGGCATTGAGTAATTCATTGTTTACTTTTGGTATTATATTGAAAGACTTATTGTTGAAAATGGTAGTATGTAAAAGTCGTTAGATTATTAAATGCTTGAGAAAATTGGTATTTCTTTCATGGATGTTATTCTGATCCAAAAATTGTTATGGTAAAAGTGAAATACAAATGTCAAAAGGAATTGAAATTATTATCTTGTAGTGAACTTTCATTGTGCTATTATTGGTTTAGTAATTGGTGTTGTGTTTCTTACCTTGAAAATGTAATAAAGGAACCTAACCACAACAGCCAACCTTAGTTCAAAATTTGTATATAACTAACCTGCCGATGTTAATCCCTTAGCGTAGAAAACCATGACCTTCAAACAAACCTTTACACTCGATGGAACATCCTAGTGTTAGGAAAATAAGATCCCAAGAAAGGGGTTTATCGTCTTAGTAGGTACGTTTAGTGACATCGACATAAACCAGACATATAGGAGCAACACAATGCCAAACTCGACCTGGAGTAAGTAGAGCTAACCCTCCCTCCGTATCCTAGTGGATTACCTTGTTTTTCCGAAGATAGATTTAAAAGTAAATTTTTCCCCATCGAATGAAATCCCTGTTGAATCCAAATGACATAATTAGAGATCGTGATATAGTTTCTCTATGTCTGGCATTCTTGTTAGTAAACTCTTTTGTCCCTCGTAGATAAATGTCTTATCCTTGGCTAGTGACAATATAGTGTTTTGATCTTTTATGGAGAGTTTATAGGGCGGATATGTTTTGAATCTTATTCTAATCTATAATAGAGCGTAAATCCCTAAGTGAAAAAATTGGAATTTAACTAAACCCTAGTGGATTAGGAAGTTAGCTTGTGGGTATAAAACTATAATTTAACTCCTTGCATACGAAATTGAGTTGAAATATGTTGATTCTAGAGAACCTTACAAATTGAAATCTTGTCCCATAACCCCTTTTTATGTCATTCTGTGGCATTAAGGAATAAGGAATATTTCTTATGCGGAATCGTGAAATGCAGAGACATGGGATCATTGTGAACATATGTCACTTATGGTTCATGTGTATTTTATAATGCTTCTAACCATGTACTTCCTTAATATGTCAGACAAGTGCTTTCGTAACTCTTTTGTTATAGAACGATGGTAAAAATGTGACCATAGTGTGACGTAGAAAAATAAAGCAGACAAGAGTAAAAATGAGAGTTGAGGTTATGCATACTATCACTCTTGGAGTCCTTATAACTCAATTAAGTATCATTATGTGTTTCAAAGAATATGTATTGCCTTGGTGTGATCTAACTTCGAGAAAACAAAATATATATAAATATAAATGGAAGTCAATAAGTTATTGAACTTTATTAACTATGGTAGTGAAATAACTTTTCCGTGGTCAAAGGATGTTCTTGGGAAAAATCTATTTCGAATCTATGTCTCCTTAATCCCAAGATTTCATCTTGACATCACGTTAGGTTCACTTGTGTAGCAAGGTTAAATTTTAAACATTGAATAAGCATTTGGGAAGCATAATCTTAACATAAGAATGAGAGAATTAGAATTTTGTATGAAATTTGAAATATGGAAAAAACTTATGTAAGTTATGAAGATTGTCAGAAGGGTAAAGAGAAAAATTAACTGGTTGAACAATAAGTGAAATGTGAAACGAATTTTCAGAACATGTAGGTGGAAAAAGGGAGAAAATTATGCTTACATAATAATGTTATTGGATGTTTAACGTACTCTAGATGTAACCATGGTAATGTTGTGTTGTGGGTTGTCAATCCTTAAGTCCCTTTTTATTGTGGTCGTGTTATTTCTAGCATTCGTTCATTGGGGAAAGTGTGGTATCGACAGGTATATGGCGTTGTCATGTGTCTATGTGATTTGATGACTGATGTAAGTGTCGTATATGTTGTTGAGTTTTCCTACTTGGAGTCCTTGTGGCATTTTGCAATGAGCAATGTATATAAAAATAAATTATCCTAGTATTTTACTGTTGTATTTGTGTGTGTAAAGTGTGGGCACTACAAAAGCACATGTGAAAATGAACTCAGGGCACCGAGAAGACATGGGGAATCCTGCTGCAAGAGGGAGGCCACTGCCAGCTATTGATCTCATCCAGGAGGTTTGGGAAGAACTCTTGACTCTATTCCAAAAAAATTCCATATCTATATTTACGAGTTTTGTATCCTGGATGTCATAATTGCAATCAATGTAGGAAGGAGACTCCACCTTCCTGAATTTGTACTTCATCTTCCCTGATTTATCTGACTTATCTTGTGATGGACCAGGATCCGACATGAGGAGTCTTGGAGGAGAAATGCCTTGATCACTTCTAGTTTGAACACTCGGGTTTGAAAACTTGTTGAACAACCCCACAAACCCGATGCACTACTGAGTGTGTCGGAGGTTAGGCTTTGTCAGACACTTTACAAAACTTGACACACTAGAGAGAATGTGTCGGAAACCAGTATATGTCTGACACTCTGCAAAACCTGATATACTGCGGGAATCAAAAGATGTCGAGCACCTTGCTAGACCCGACACACTAGAGAGAATGTGTTGGAAACTAGTATATGTCTGACACTATGCAAAACCTGAAACACTACGAACTTGGAGATGGTAAAACACCCTGCAAAACCTAAAAATAAGGGGTCGGGTTTTTGAGATGTCAAGACATGAAATTTTTCCATCATTTCAACAGTTAGGATTTTTGTATTCTTCTTCTTTTCTTTAAAATACAAAAAGGTATATTCCAAGGAATAGAATAAGCAAACACCCTAAGGGTGAACTTTTAATCAATGATTTCTATTGGAATACAACTCAAAAGAAGAAGAAAACTCTAAAACCCTGAACCTAAAAGAAAAATAGGAAAGGAAGGAGGAGATACAAAGAACATCACAAAAATATTTTGACAAAACTTCACAAGCGGAGGGTAGAGTAAATACCTTCAGCAAATTTGAAAAATAATTGAAAATGGACCACGCAATCAAGCACAAGATCAAATCAGGTTTGGAGGCTGAGAGAGCATGTAGGAGAAAATCCATGCAACCAAAAGCACAAAAGATAAAAATGACGTGTAAATCCAACTATTTATAAAAACCCCACATTTATTACATCTCACTTGACGCGTGTGCCAACTACCCAACAACTTGGCATTAATGCCATGTCATCATGCTTGGAGTGTCTGGAAACCTCGACATGAAGCATGATATGTTTAGATGCTTGAAGGTTCCGAAAAACCTACACAAAGGAACATATCGGGTTTGGGTTTCAGAAGTCATGTGACATGAAGCATGTTTTTGATCATGCATGTTCCGATGCTCCGGAGTTCCAAAAACCTGACACAAGGGAGTTGAATCGGGTTTTGGGTTTCAGGAAACAATTAGCATATAGCATGTAAATAACATGTTTGCATGTTGTTGAAACCTAAAAACCTGAAATACTCTTCAAATGGGAATTTTAGTAGATTTTTTCAAAAATTTCTATGGTTATCTTGATTTTAGCTGGAATCACTAAAATGGGATAACAAAACTACAAAATATTTTCTAATGGTTTACATGTTCGAAGGATTACATGATTGCCTTAAAAGCTAATTTCATAGAAATTAAATAAAAGTATATACTTTTCATAAAGAAAGTTATACAATAATTTAAACAAATACAATATTTTCAAGTATGTAACCTCAATTACATACAAAATTTTTAAACTTAAGAAGGTTACAAAATTTTCATAGATTTTTAGTGCACAGTCATTTCAATTTGACTTCAATACATACAAAAATTACAATGATTTCATTTATGCAATAAAATATAATCCCTCCACCAAAACGGTGAAGACAACATGTCCATTTCTTCTAAAATATAAACTATGCAACTCCTTTACTTCTTGCAATGTTTTTTTAATTCCTATAAATCTGTAAATTCTCCAACACACGACAAGGGAATGATCTAGGAAACGCCCTCCACCTAACCATAAATTTAATGAAGGGGTGAAGAAATCCTATCAATTGACCCTTGAGCTCAACCCAAGAACCAATGAAACAAGTGTAGAACAAAGGAAAATACAACAATGGCTTCCATACAAAAAAATAAACAAACAAGTACGTAACACCCTAAAAACACAACGAATCCAAAACTTTGTAATAATAACATAGGCTCAAACTAGAGCCAAAGGAGAGAAGAAACATGGGCAGCCCCTTATACCTCCCAAGTGGGTTAAGTGTCCACCTTGAAAACCTCCAAAACCCCATCATACACAAAACTCTTATCCCTCCCTCAAACTCTTATCACTCCCTCAAGTAAAATGTACAAAAGTAATCAAGAATTTTCTCTTATCCATCCACAAGGTGGAACACCCTTCCCACAAATCCCTCCAAAATTCACATATCTCTTATCCCTCCCTGTGGCTCCCATTTTCTTTCTCCCTACACCTTACTTAAGGTAACTACTACCCAACCCAAGAAAAACACACACATACATTCAACAATTGACATTTCATAAACAAAAAAATAAGGAAAAAAAGATCAAGATCATACCTTGCCGTTGGTTTCACCTTCTCTTCCAATTAATCTAAACTTTAAGCTCCACCAAAACAAGAAAATCCTAAGCAAGCATTCTCCAAATCCCAAAATCTAAGTAACAACAAGCAACCCAAAAACACAAGAATAAAAATATATAAATAGACAAGATGAAGGGAGACGTGATGTGGCTCCATGTAGGATGTGAACTCATCTCCTTCAAATCCACAACACCATTCCTACATAATACCTAAATCATCATAAAGAGGTGGTTGAGGATATGACATTGCCAAACTTGCGCACAAGATCACTTTGCGCATTTCAATTATCAATTTAGGAGACCAAGAGAAAGAGAGAAATAATTGCCTCTTTTCCACCAAAATTTCATCATTACAAGCTAAATATGACCCCCCAAGTCATAGGTAAGGTTGGGGGAAGAGATTAAAGAGTGTGGGACAAGTAAAACTTATCCCACAAGCCTTTAAAATTTGGCTCAAATCCCAAATCCGAGATTGGGTTTAGTAGTGGCACACAAACCAATACCAAACTCAAAAATCATACCAACTAGAGTAAAAAATAAGGTATAACAAAAATGTCAATTGTCCCCATTCATCACATTAATACTTTAACACATACTAACACTTTACATAGATAATTAGAGTACACTTACCACATAGGAACATAAGGGTAAATTAGGGCATAATTTAGAATTGTTACTTCCATAAAATAATTAAAGGACACAACCAAAAGAAAATAAAATAACACAACTACAAAATACACCCATGGTCACATTGCAAGGTGCTTCCATAGACACCTCCAAACATACAATAAGAAAAATATGACACACACATGTATACACGCAGCTACAAAGGTGATTGTGTTGTGAACTCGCAATATTTATTTATGGTCGGCCTTCCTAGTCCCACCTTGTTTGTGTGATTTTTTTCCTACAATCATAAAATAATACCACATTCGGCCTAAAGGCCACGTCAATATGTCATGGAAATAAAACACATATAAAACATCCATCATATAATCATCAGCAAATATCATAGTACACAATTGAATTCTAAGTCAAATCTTTACAATCATCGATCACCCAATATCATCATCAAATAAATGAGCCATAATATCATTGTACACATGGTTAGATGATACATCTAAACATAGTTGCAACTGCCATGAAATCAAGATATTAGTATATAAATAATGCAACACTAAATCAACATATGCTACAATATCTAACAATGTCAGCTAGGCATCCATAAAATCCATGATAAAATCAAATCACCATAATAATCAGATGTCCATATAGTCTATCACATGTTATCCAAAATAATATCCATGTCTCTAAGCAGCTAGTAAGCGTGAGCATAACCATAAAAGTGTTGAAGAAGAGTTGGTACTACAACACATCTAGCCAAATTACTACATACAAACTTTACCTTATTCTCCTCTGAAGGAGTTTTATACTCATATAATTTTTTCATGTGATTCAACATTTCAATCTAAACCTTTGGTCATAACCCTCCACCATAATCGGGAATATTAATCTCGGTGTCATCATTCTTTCCCTCTAAAGCTTGAATCAATCTCTCCTCAAATGGTCTCTCATTCAGGGTTTCTTCATCTCTCTCATCTTCTTCTTCATTTCTTCCTTCAATCATTAATGGAGATACTTCTTCAATATCACTATCTAAGTCTCCATCCCTAATTTCATGTCTCCTTCAAAGGCGAGGTAACTTCTCGTGCGAGCTCAACAAATTATCTCTATAGCTCCTACATATAGCTATTAATCTATGCATAACCTCCCTCTCATGTCTAGTCATTCTTATAAATAATAGAGGCATTAAATTACAATGAAAGAATTAGTATATATTACCTTAACTATTCCCAAAAGATCAAAATCCTACTATGATACCAATTGATATGGATCCAACTGCAAGAGGTTGAAATACCTCCAAAACAAAATTAAAAATTTCCAAACAAACTAGAAGCCTTAGAATATATTTATTCTCCTACACTAACACCACAAATACCAAAACATTTGAAGCAAATTTTACACTATTAGATGAAGGAATATGGACCAAAAAATAGGACAAAATAGCAGAAATTTTTTATGAAATGTTTGGCCCCAACATAGTAATAGTGAATATCTACCACTTTGTAAAATTTCAAAATGATCCAACGGTCAGATCAAAAGTTGTGGCATTAGCAAGTTATGCTCCCGCATCAACCTACCTGAATAAAGTCTACGTATTAATAATATAAGCATGTGTTTCATAATCATGACCAATTCCATATTTTTCTCTTTTTTATTAAAAATGCATTAGATCATTATGGGTCATTGGAGAAGCTAGATAATATATTTCTATATAAGGATACTTTTTGTGTGGTAGGAAATTTTTAAATAATTGTTTAAAATCACGACTACTTGAAAATTAACGCATCCCAGCCTCATGGCTTACATCACATATTGTTTGTGGTGTGGTGAATGTAGACGAATAATTTTATATCCTTAGATTTCTTTGGAGTGAAATGAATGGGATTCACTAATTTTTTTCTTTCATGTGCATGTGTGATCCACCCAAGTGATGGACCAATTCTTAATCCATAAAATGATTCATAGCCACACTTCATGATGAGTACTAGTCTCCCATTTATTTAATGGAGAATTTATTCTCTATTGTATTTATGAAAATTAAAACAAATACAAAGTATAAAACATTTATATGTATAGGAAAATATGGATAGCTGAAGGAGAAATCTACTAATTATGGCTTCTCTTATTGATATAGTTTTAATATCAACATAATTGGTACCCCAATCCAATATTTGTGGTATAGTTCAACCCAACCAATTTAGTTCTATAAGAAATAAGGAAATAGAATCTTTGGAATCTGTTATAAGTTTTGTGCCTTTAGATTTTATAAAATGTTTACAATTGGCTTCCTTGCATTAATATATAACAAGGTAGAAAGTTTGATACAAATAGTATGAAATGGTGAACATCAAATATGGAAAAATTGGTCTATCAAAATATATGATAAATATGAAAAATATGGTAAATCAATTTTTATGAAAACATCATCCACAATTATTTATTAGTTAAAACATAATTATATAGTAGATAAAAATTACGATATGTTAAGAATTTGTTATGTCCATAACAAATAAACATTTGTATAACTTAATTTATCCTACTAGTGCTCTCTATGTACTTTGTAGTGTGTTATAAAATATTAAAGCAATATTTTTAATTAATAATAAACAAAAGTAATAATAAGAGAAGTTTGAATTTTTTTTTTTAATTTATATTTTTCTTAGGTTTTTGATACCCCTTTATTAAAATTTTGAATTTTTCTTTGTTGTATTACTTAAATCTTGAAAAATGCGTTGTTTAATACAATGGACTGAAAAAACAATGAAATAAAGATCATTTCATGGAATCCACTGTACTTGATAATTGTTATCCAATTTCTCCCCTCATGTAAAATTTGACAAACAGTCCTATTATAGAGAAAATAAAAGGATTGTTTTATCCATGGGAGCTCACGTTTTGGGGTCAAGCCGAGAAAGTTGATGTGGTGAAATGTTGAGAGTTAGAGGGATGCACATTTGAAGATACATTTAGGAGTTTGAAGAATTCAGATTTCGTTCCTAGAAGCATTCGGGCTTGGTGGATTAAAACTATGAAATGGTGGGCTCAAAAGGTCTAAAGGAAATCAAAGTCTGAAGTCTGAAATTTAAACTTCATACATTCAGTAGTTAAGAGTTGGCAAAGTGGGGTCGATGATGAGCAGTGCCACGAGGGGAGGAAAAGGGTCTGAAAACCAAAGTATGAAATTCAAACTTTGGGATTTTGGGATTTCGAGATAAATGTGTCGTTCGGATGGATGAACAAGACCTAAATCATGAAACTCGAACCCTAAACACAAAAAGGTTTGAAACCCAAAGTCCAAATTTCAAACTTTTAGATTTTGACATTTCAGAACATTTAATCCCTAGTGTACGATAATCATAACTTGAAGTGCAAAACCTGAAGTCTAAATTTCAAACTTGAGTTTCAATGTTTCGGAGGTTTCACGAATTCGGGTAGATGAATAGTAAAAATTACCTCCAAAGTCAAAATACCCGAAGATTCGAATCCTAAAAGTTAAAAATTTCAGATTTCGGAGGGTGCAATGTAAGTTTGGATTCCAAAAATAAAAATAAACAAATCACAATTATTGCATTATGGAACCCTAATCTTCATATGGCCATAAATTTTGACTAGGAACTCAAATTTGCACTAAATTACACTTTTGGGAAATCCTAAGTTTCCTCTACACAACTCTAGTAAGGATAAATATTTCAAATGGGAAAATATAGTCCTCATTTTAGATTAGTGGCTTCAAATTTCTCACCTATCAATATCATGCGGTATGGGTTTTTTTTCTTCCCCAACAAGCAAGGTACAATATAGTATGGGCTTGGCACACTTTCCCATCACTCATGTGAGGAAAATGGTTGATTTTTAGGAGATTGGAGTGCATTTTCATGATTTTATTCCCTCTCTCTCCTCATTTATTTCTCTATAAATTTTAAGGGGTGGCATTTTGCAAAATGTTGATCATTTTCTCTCCTCGCAACCCCTATTATGCTAGGATTCAATCCTTCTTCTCAAGACATGTAATGGCTTCATGCCTCTTTCTTCTACAATAATGTATTGTGTATATCCATATGGATTAATAAGATTATGTCTGTGTTGATCTCTTTAACCTCTCATGGTTTATCGTCTTAATCTTACCTTTCATTGTCCCTACTTAATCTGTGTATTTTATTGTTATTACATGATTCTAGTGTGTTTTTCTCATTCAGGAATGATGTATTGGATGTAATTTAGTTTGTGGTGTAGGTCCACCCTTTCTAGGTTCATTAATTCGATGTTTTACGAGGCTAGGGAAGTGATCAAAACTCCTTTCTTGGTGTATCACCACTCTTACTGTAGGTTTTCATTCCATGTATCTTTCTCCCTGTCCTCTTGGAAGCATTAGATTAGGATTATTTTGTATTTTTCATGCATTAGGAGTAGTTAGTGGTACATAGGTTAGGAGCAAGAACTGGCCTTCTCTAGAGATCTATCCCATTTCACAATGTCCCACACTCAGGATAGCTCCATCTTTGGTAATCACGCCTAATGTCTCATCTCAAACTCAGATCATTCAGGTGGTGATGTGATTTTGGCATAACAATAACTATGATATATAGTTGTAAAGGTTACATTGTTGCAGACACAACTACTTAGCAGCATTTTGAGGACCACTTATTTTTTTTAATAAATAAGTGCCTTGTTTATTTGAATGATTTGGAAAATTGTTGATGTTATTTTTGCATACGCAATTTTTCCGTCACTTTTAGCTCATAAATGAAGTAATATTATTTTAAAAATGTTTTTGGAAATTAGAATGCGCGTGTAACCCTACTTCATCATGGAAATTGACATGTCATATCTAATACCTACTCTTCGATTATTTTAATTGTAGATGGAAAATGGGTGAGTTAAGTCAATTGATGCCATGTGTAGCATGGCCTTCTCTCAATTATCTCTTCCTTATCAATTTTGATAGCTTGAGTATTTCGCATTTCTAAACATAGGTAATTTCAAACACCTATGCACAATTTAAGATTATTATTTCATAAACATGTTAATTTAAATGAAGATTTTAATATTTTTATTTATTGATGGAAGTTCAATGTTGATAGAGTGGTGGAAACAAGTGAGGGAACAACACCTTTTCTCATGTTAGAGGTGTTGGTATTACCCCCTCATTACATTTATATGTCCATTATATTCGTGTAAGAGCTCCACAACTCTTATTTTTACTAATTCTGTTCCACTGCTTGATGCAGAGTTTTATTTTTTGAGTTATTGGTAATTAGTATGAATAAATATCCAATGATGTATTCCACAAAAAGATTTTTCTTTCATATCTCAATGTTGATAGACAAGTGGAAATTTAGTCAACACCTAACTTCCTAGCGCACCAAGAAAATATTTGTTTTGTGGTGATAATGTGTGATCTTTCTTGGCATGTGTGGAGATTTTTATCAGGTTTTCCTCATTATCAATGTGGACATGGAAAAATTATTACAAAAAGAAAATAACATGTGCATCGAATCTCCTCGATTACTAGAGGTCACTCATGTTTGGGTGACTAGAGCCAATAAAATGAACAAAATGTTTTACTAAGTTGTGTACAAAAGCCTCTACGAAAAATTTCCTTGGCTTATCTCATGGACTATGTGTCATACATTTCTTCCTATTAATAACAAACCCTAAACTTCCTCAACTTCTCCCTAGCCCACTTTTCCCTTCCCTTTTTCTTGTTTAGCTCTCTATTTTTGGCATTTACTCATTAATTGCTCTTTCAAATTAATTAATTTATCATCCCATTACTTAAAAAATTATTATTATTACTTATTAAATAAATTGATGAACTAATTAGTTAGTTAATTAAATATTAGGTTTCCTATTAATAACAATAATAAGTAATAATTTTCCACTTATAAACTCAATTTTTTTGTCCATTTCTGTCACAAGGTTGTAAACAATTCTATTTATGTGGAATATTATATGCTATTTCGAGAATACTTGCCAAACATCTACATTACAATCTTCAAGTACATATTATCAATGTCGATTAAATCTTGCTAATGAAACTTTTTACATATGTGCCTTGTAGTAAGAAATATGGCATCTACAAAATGGTTCCAACCCATATCATCCTCTTTGGATTGCTTCTCCTCGCTCAAACCCCTCTTTTGCACCTCTTTTTCTATTTTTCTCCCTCAAAATAAACCTCATCTTAGACTACCCCTTTTGTGTTAACATCACACACTTCACGTGTGATTGCTAGTTATAGCTAAAATGTAACGCCCAAAAAAATTTCCTCGCATGAAACCCAATAACATCCTAGGTAAAACTATAAAAACTACGGAATGTTTTTTTTTGAAAAGCATGCCATAAAAACATTTCAAAAATAACGGTTGTCACATTATTGTTTCTAAGTTACTTTAAATTAATAAAATAATTTTCCTTTTAATCCCCATTATAATAAAATAATAAAACTCTCAAGTCCATTCAATAACTTAGTTAGCCTAAGGTATGGTTTAGGTTCCCCCTAAATGTTATTTTGATAAACATTTAAATTCCACTATAGTCAAACTAGAACAAATTAATCCCATGGGTAAAGGGGTCTATTTAATTAAATACTAAAGTTATTTTAATCCCACAAGGTGACAAGGTTAAAAATAATAACAAGGTGCTCAATTTAGCACAAGGGGTAGAACAATAATCTCATCCCTTACACAACTAAAGTGGACCCCTAAAATACAACCCATGCATTTTAAATTTAAAATTAGAATTTTCTCTCACCCACTCCACACCTACTCTTTCAGAGGGGTGAATCTCAACCATTGGAAGTGTTGGTATCCAAATTGATTCCCATTTGCAAGCTAAGCAACATCACATATTTAACATGAAGAGTAGAGACAAATAAATCATCATGTATGTTCTTTTGTAGTGGGGAGGTGATTTAGATGGCTCTTTATGTAGCGCACCAAAATTACCAACACAAGAACAACACAGTGAAATACAGGATAACTTTTTTTTTGACTTGCTTTGACTCAACACGACACAACATGTCATCACAAGGTTACAACCAACCCTTGGAACCATTTGTTATGGGGAAGACCACAAGGTCAGCACGGAAACGTTCACACTTATCAAGGACAATTTATTTTTTTCTTTTTGACGAGACAACATGGAAGTCCAACCACATGACACACTCACAGCTAGGGCAAGCCACAGTAAGAAATGGTTAGGGTTTATTTATTTTGGTAAGACACCCTTTAGCTCATGACTTAAGTTTTCAGAAGGAATCAATATATGGTTCACACAAATTCATCTCACCAACTGAGTTAATTTCTTATACACTGAAGAGTAGTTCACTTAAAGTCTTCTCCTACTTGCTAAATCTTATTATCTTCCAGAAAATGACCATTGTTTTCCCTTAAGCTTGTTTAAGAGTTCATCCAAAAGGGGTAGTTCACTAGTAGCTAGGGATATCAATTTATATATAAAAATAAATAAAAATTTACTCCTCAAAGGATGGTTTCATTTTGATCACTCATGGAATTATTTGATTTCAAGTAGATCACCTCTACATTTATTTGTTGAATATAAAATTATCATATGTTTAGCTTCTTAAGGGTTAACTGACCCATTTTACTGTACTTATAAAATATTGTCGCTAAGTCTTAGAAAGATTTAACTTAACAATTTATTCTCAAGATCAAAGTTTTACAATACTCATATCAATGTAAAGATTGAATGCCATTTCTCACAAGGATAATTTCAAGCTTAACTACACATGAACAGGACACTTTATTTCACCATTACCAAACAATCCCAGGCATGAGGTCATATCAACTCTCTTTACAAGCAATGCTACACAATTTACAACACATTGGACATTTTTACAAGGAACTTCATAATGGTACAGATGAAACTTTTACACTCTTTTCTTCTAGTCTACTCGCATAATCCATCTGCACAAATATTAACTAGAGTCAGTTCGCTAGAACTGAGCATGTTAAGTCTATACATTGAAATAATAAGCTAACATTTAACAATTGACATGAAAGGATCAAAGCACAAACCAATAATCTACTTTTCACACGAGGTAAGGATCTACACCAGCCAACAATGAGGAAGTCAAACATTCCAGCAAGCAGTATATCACAAAACAAAGAAACAATCCAAGAACTCATGGGATAGGAACGAAAGGTCAATAGTATAGAGAATTTTGATCATGCAACCGTATGGATTACGTGACTTAAATCTAATATACAAACCATCCATCTTAAAAGGGAAAGAAAAACTTGAGAGTCAAAGACATACTAGTTACGATCAAGACGCGAAACAAAACATAGTTACCCAGTCCTTCCAGGAGGATGTTTCATAGCAATAAAGGGATACGTGACCCCGAAGGAAACATTCCATCATTATAATATAAACAAGAGGTCTACCACCTCTTCCTTACAAGGTCTTTTAAAAGTAATAAACGTTAACAACTAGGATTCTCTCTAATTTCTTTGGTTTGCAACTAGGATTCTCTCTTCCTAGAACTTTCTATTGCTAAAGGTTGTATCCTGAATCCCATTGATCTACTTTCGGGCATTGAGGACAATAGTGAAATTTCCTTCTTTCCTTCCTAATGTCTAATACCAGAATAGATTATTGAAGAAACTACAAGCCGCAAGCCTTATTAGGAAACAAGTAATAAACAAAATAGCTCACAAGCAGGCTACACTCTAGGTAGGCAAGCATGACAACTTTTAAATGGAAGCCTAAACAAACTTCATTCGTAATCTTCATAAATAGCATACATACTACTATCCAAGACAATATAGCACTTATGTGTAAAGTGTTGTACAATATCAATTCATTCCAGTAGGACTCTCACTTACGCAACAAATTACATTCAATAGAAAGGTAATTCAAGGAGTAGTGTTACAACTAATAAAACAAGAGCCACTCTAGATAAGGACCCAGATTTCTATATTTTTGATATTCCTTATCAATGATGATAAAACACCGCAAAAGAAATATACATGCATTTGTGTTTTATCCAGCGGTAAGTCTACATTCAGAAGATCTGAAAGGTGATAACTATCTTGTCAGCACAAGCAAGGGAACAAGCCAAAGAGGAAAGAAGCATTCGAGTGGGGCAGCAGTACTAATGAAGGCAACCCCCTAAGGAAGCAAAAAGCAAGAAGTATCTACTATCGAGCAGAAATCAGACCCAAGCATTTATGAGCCTTTATTGATTTGATATCGCTTAGGGTAGCCATAACCAAGCATTTTGAAAGGTAACACATTTTTTTTTAAGCTTCCATGTTTCATAAGAATGTCTCTTTCCATTTCAGATGATTTGATCCAAAAGAAACAAAGCAAGTACAACATTGTTCTCAGCCATATAATTACAACAAAGTAAAGATAACAACAATTTTCCCCTATGCAAACCAATCATGAAAGGAACAACGATTCAGGAGAAGGAACAGGAAAATAAAGAAACCAATGTAATCAAGGAAAATTGATAGAATCAAACACAATATTCCATCTTAAAGCGTCATTTCAGGTAGTAGATCATTTATTTCATGAAGTTGAAAAAGGAAAGCAAAATATTTCAGGGGCTAGTCTTAACATGCCTGGTTTAGAACGCCATCTCCATATGAAAAAGATTTGACTCAAAGTCGCTGCTTGCCCTTAACCCAAAGTGCTCGTGAGCTCGTGCTAGCGCCACATTCACGCAGTGAAAAACAGCTACAACCAACCCCATGATTTGAAGCTCGGACACGAGACATACTGATTACACCATGCTCCTGGCTCGGGTAGGCATCTACCGTGATGATCAATAAACCTTTTCCTTCATCAGATTTGGGGACAGCATCAAAATCTCGGTGCGAACATTGCAGTGTAGCTTGTAAGGTGTGATAATTCCAACAGCACCCTTTATGCCTGCCAACATATTGACTCGTAGAAGATGCTCATATAGTTGCAAGGCAAATTGTGCTTCATGAATATTCTGATATGAAACAGATCGGCCTCAAAAGATTACAAAGTTGAACCCGCCACAGAAACCAATCAACTAGCAAACCCCAAACCTACGAAGGACCGTTGTCTCAAAGGTAGAGTGCTCAACAATGCTGATGGAGGTCCTTGATTTGAGTCCTAGCCGATCCATGCCTTACAACATTATCATTAGCAAAATTCTAAGCAAAGTGATCTCCCTGAAATGAAGTAGTAAGATGGAACAATTGTCCTTAGTTCTCTGCACATCCTTCAGGCTCCTACAGGCTAGAGGTAGTCCCACTGCTAACTGAGTTACCATTTCTCTTGATCAAGCAAACCATCATGGGTTCTTTCCTTGGGCTGATATAGTACAGATCCACGCCTATGAGATTCTCTCCCATGAGTTACATCGTAAAACAAGTAAGGAAGCAATAGAGAATCTCATAAATAAATTCCATCAGGTCTGTTGGTAACACCCTCACTGTCACGAATCGGTTTTGGAATAACAACTCAGTACAAGATCTGGATCTGAAAGAAAATATCCTGCTACCTTCATCTCCCAAGACATTTTCTCCAACATTGCATAGATCTCCCGTGTCCATTGTGTGTGATCTGTCTCCTTGAAGGAGAGTCCCAAATTCGAGGGTGTAAATGATGCTGAACAGATAACAACAAGGTTGGACCACCTGCTTGTTGGAGCGCTCAACCCGGCTTCTACTACTGCACATGCCTGCTGCCTAGCTAATTAATGATGCAGGCAGTTGCTGTGGATCCCGAACAAGAACACACCATACAGCACCCAATGAACATGGGGGTAACACGCCTACCTCCCTATCTTGTAGCTTCATCTACAACCACCATATCAAACCCATGGCCAGAACTAGGAACAGTGGTGAACACGATCTCAGCCTCATTGCAAAACTTGCCTCAAGGTTTGATCGAGCTTCTTCTATGCTAGATCCGCCACCTGGACAGAGGTGACTTCCCAAAAAGAAAGGGTAAGACAGCCCAATCTAAAACTTTATCTCGTTCTCCTACTACAGCTACGAGATTTTGCAACAGCCGATCATGGCTGTGGTCGCGTGTAACTGCAATGGTCCAGAACACCTAAAATGGTTAACCCGCCAACACGTTGCCCTTGCAACACTTTCACAGTCACTTCGTCGATTTTGAGAACAACTTGAAGGGGAAGAACCCGAGTCTGAGGATGCAGTCGAACTGAACAGATAACAACATAGTGGACAACCTGCACGTTGGAAGCGCTCAAGACAGCTTCTGCAACAGCTGCAAGATTTGGCAACAACTGAACACGACTGTGTGGTCGCGTGCAACGTCTAGAACATTAGGATCGACACCCATGGCTCCTTGGGTTCGCCCTGTGGCAGCAGTCACACATAACTCTCTCTGGAGGCCACTGATTTTCTGAGATAAGTTTACTTCTCTACCCTGTAGCTGCTGTCAATCGCCGAACACCTCCTCACGGCACTGTCCTAGGAGAATTTCAGTTCTACACTCCACGATAGGTACAGGCATAGGCTAGAGGCGTGCTGGTCTTTGTTTAATGCATTTGGTGAGACAGTGACAGCCACTGAAGCCCCCCCTGCCAATCTGAACTAACTCTCACCCACCCGCCTTTAATTCTCTTAGAAAAACCGCCCCATTCTTTCATTTGGTCAAGCAATTAAAATATGGCAGGAGGCCATACACTCCTCCATGCACCCCCCACTTGCCAGGAAACAAATAAAAAAAGAAACCTTCAACCCCACACCAACAAAAGGAGTAAAAGCCATAAAGGCAGTCGGTGGATGACAAAGAAAAGATTAACATGGCCTGAAAAGGCTTAATTTATTCCACATAAATTTTTTTATTATTTATTTACACAATTAAAGTATAATTGTTACTGATTCCTTTATTATCTATTCTTATTACGCTTTAAGACATCGTGACACCTAAACGGGGTTCGAATAATCGTTTAGGAACTAACACGACAGTGACAAAACAAAATAATTTGATCGAGGGGTCGGGCACAAGAGAGATCAATACTATGGTTGAAAAGCTTGCAAGAACTAATAACTATACTGCTAAAAGAAAATGACACTAATCATAAATAATCGCCAATCGACAAAATAATTTAAAATATTATTTTTATCATTATTTTTTTTGCATGACTTTTATTAAAAACATAAAATTATTAATCATGTTACTAGCGATCAAAAGGAACGCTCGACAAGGCGAAGACACAAACGTTTCAAAGGAACATAACAGCATTCATCTCCTAGAAGCATGGTCGTCGCAGAAGCAAGGGAGCGACGATGAATGGTCATTACACTTTGTCATTCAAATATTGGAGAAATGGATAACACCTTCAAAAGGATTTGATCTATCCTCACTACTTTAGGTTGTGCCTTTCAACTAGGGTGAGAGGATCCATTTTATAACCTCTTGTTATCACCGAATCTCAAAGCACCCCCGGATGTTGATCGATTTCTAGTTTGATCATTCTAAGCATCCAGTGTGATTGGATAACATGGGTACTATCTCCAAGTTGTGGGACTTACTACTTGAGATAGACCTCCGCAGAAAGCCGGTTCTTGCTCCTAAACTACCCGCCACAATCTACTCTAATGCAAGAGAAACTAGCTATTCTAACCTAAAATTCCAAGGGACCAGAGAGAGAGAATGCATAAAATGAAAGCCTACACTAAAGTGGTGATACACCGAAAAGGAGGATGGGAGAGTGATCTCCAAATGTGTGAAATACAGAGGCAAAATGCACACTAGAAGAGGTGATGACAAGTTCACCATAATCCAAAGAAATGCATTTACAAAGCAATATTCCAAGCACACACAATGATAATGAATTCCTGCAAGAACATAATAAATAGACACAATATACTTGTAGAAAGATTAAAGGGGCAAGAAGAATGCAAGGAAACACAGCAGGGGAAGATGTATCCACAAACTTGTATTTTATTGGTTCTGGTATGCACAGATTCATTTATTACAAGATAAGGGCCTGGATCACCATGCAAGGAGTCCACTACAAGGGCCTGCAACACACTGGCTTCACAAAGCAATTTTGACAGAGCTTTGTTACCCAAAAACTCTCTTTCTTACAATGAGCCCAACACTCCAATTTATAGAAAAATGAGAAGGAAAAGAGAAGGGAAAATGGAAATCCCGAAATCTGTCCTTCAACCACCTGTAAGAGGAATTAAATTGAGTGGAATGGTTATAGATTACTTGCAAAATGCTCCCCATACTGTCCCATGTGCTGCAGCAGAGAAGGAATGATGACCATGCCTCTTAATTGCACTCCCAGCTACCAACTAAAACACTGTTCTGAACCCGGCCACGTTTCCTTAAAATTCTCAATCAATTTCTGATCAAATATGGAATTTATTAATTTATGTGCATCGGGATCGGAACCACGATTCCAACGGTATCAATTTTGTGTGATTTCGTTGAGAAATACAAAAGTTATGGCCTTCGAGTGCGGGCAGCTATTTTGGGCCAGCGGAGCGTTTTTGTCATTTGACGGAAAGAGCATTGACTCGACTAGAGCCGAATATGTTTCTTTTATTTAAATATATCTACCCTCATTAAAATTAAGAAATCCAATTTTATGAAAATCGGAGCTCGCTCCAGAAAGTCCAATTTTATGAAAATCGGAGCTCGAAGTCAAAAGTTATGGCCGTTTGAAGTTTCAGGACCAAACGTTGACTTTTCTTCCCTGCCTTCGGCCATTTCGGCTTTTCGCGTCCCGGATGTCCCTTTGTCCCATTTGGCATAGTGCTGAAATTTCCCATTTCGGCCGATCCGGCCGGTTTCGCGTATTTTGGCCCGCGCGCCCCATTTGCTTTTGACTGTATGCGGCACAAATTCACCGGTTCGCCGGTTCGCACCCTTTTGTCTCAATCTGTCCGGGACAAAAGTTCTCATTTTGGCCGATTCGCCTTGATTCGCGTACTTTTGGCCCAAGGCGTCCCTTTTTCTTTCGGGCCGCCTTGACTCATTTCGCCGATTCGCCTGGTTCGCGATTTTTTGGCCCGCGCGTCCCTTTTGCTTTCGGGCCGCCTTGACTAATTTTTGGCCTGGTTCTACTGGTTCGCGCCAACTGTCCCAAGCTGCCTGGTCTAGGACTTAGCCATTTTTCGTGATTTTTCTGGCCCGAGTCCTGCATTTTTGCAATTTTCTTACCTTTCCTCGTAACTTGCTCTCTTCTTGAGGGGTGAATTTTGGATAACACCTCTTTTGGTGAAGGAGAATGAAGAGATCCTTCTTTACACAAATTTGAAAGGAAACCTTGAGAAAATATGATTAATGCACCAAAATTTAACTCTCACAAGTTGTGACTTCTAAAGAATGGTGATATTTTCTAAATAAGGTTAAGGTTAATAAAGACATTATGGAATCCTCATTGCTTTTGCATATTTTAGAGTAGAATTTATTCATTTGTGGACATATAGGGAAAACATGGGTAGTTCAGGTAGGATTCATTTTTTTGAATAATTTTTGGTGGGAGATTAAGCAAGATAAACTTGATTTTTCTAGATCTTTGAGAACCTTCACAACAATTGGAAAAATAAATGACAGAATGCTTCAAAATAGCTAAAATATTCCTTCAACCAGAAGGTGTGCATCAATGGAGGCCTAGATTTTCATGGTTTCACACAATCTCCAAGAATTTAACACGAAGGCTCGAGCTAAAGACTCAATTAAACATTAAAGACCCTTGGTTCCTCATGCCTAAGATACACTCAAAGGCTTATAGACAATCTTTATCAACAAAATGATAGTAAATTGATTTTAAATTGTTTATCTCATTACAGGATGAAGGCTCTTCTTGTAATGAAATTGAAAATTCCACTAAACTATCACAAGGACAATATCCTGTGTGATTTGGAGGGATTTTAACACAAGATTGCAATAGGAACAAGAAAAACTATTTGTAGACATTTTGAAATAAAGTAGACACAAATTTTCCCAAGATTAACACAGATTAATTCAAAGTTGATTAGATTCATCAGCAAGGGAAGGTTTCTTGAACAATCTCAGAGCTTGTCAATGGTTGTACACTTGTAACCAACTTTACATGATCAAATCTAAAACATAAGAGATTAACAAGTTTCTCAGATGGTCTCTCAAGAAGATGGACTTTCTCAAATTTTCTCATAAGAAATCAATTCCCAACCATTTGCATGACTAAAGAATGCTTTTTATAACACTCGATTTACATCTAAGCTTTCCCCACAAGAAAAAAATATTCGAGGGAGATTTGTTTTTAACATGTTTAATCATGATTTCAAGAAAATGAAGTTTAAAATGTTTGCGACAAAAATTCACTAGCTATTCAAAAAGGTGAATCATTGTAAATATCTCCTTCATTGTTTTAACTTGGGCACCCATTCATTTCCTCTAGAAACACATTTTTCATCCTTTACACCTGCAACCTCCATCATTTCATCCTTTTCCCATTCTTTCCTAGAAAAATTTGCTTTGCATCCAACTTCTCTGGTAATTCACATTTTTGCAAGTGCTCGAGAAATTCCAACTTCAAAATATCAGCCTTTATTTTTCTTAGAATCATAAATTAAGCTCTAAATCCATTCAATTATAGTTTGTAGACAAAAATGACAAGGAATTTTATCAGAAAATGATGAAAAAAAATGTGTATTCACATCTCCAAGTGTCTTAGAGAAAAAATGGGGGCAAAATTAGATGCAATGCACAATAACCATTGATTATGTCCTTTCTAAACTTTAGATTAGAGCCATCCACGTGCGAAAATATGATTCAAAAAAGGCCTGGGGTTGCCTTTTGTATTTTATGAATTTTGGAGAAAATGTCAAATTTTCACATTTTCCCTGGCCCTCCACCTTTGAAAATTAGGCTTGAAACATGACTTAATTTGGGCCTTTGATGGATTCGTGGCTCATTTATGATATTTTACCATTTTAAACAAAACGCAAAATTTTCAATTTTCCTTCACAACCCTGGGTTCTCAATTTTATCTTTTGATGTGGGCCCTAGTGGAGTTGCAGTCAATTTATAACTTTGCTCCTTTTTTACAAAAGAGAAAAAAACTTCAATATGCTCTAACAATTCGCCTTCCACTTCTAAATTTTGAAATATGCCACATGTTCTTCTTCGGGGTCAAAGTAATACTTTTTCCTTGCCTCTTCATATTTGCTAGATAGCCAATCAGAGACTATCGGGGCCACAGGGCCAATTTGATATTTTTTACAAATGTGACCAAAGTGGTAAGTTTCATACAAAAGACCGATCAAGTTGCATCCAATCAAAAATGAACACATATTTGAAGGTGCTGAGGTATAATTTGATGGGTAAAACATGCCCTTCGAATAATAAAATGTAGGGGAACTTCACCATTTGCTTCGAATTGAATTTTTGTGAAGGAAAAATAATTTGAAATGATACAAGGCCCAAATGTGATCCACGACCATGGAGAAGGATCTTAAAAACATACAAATGAAGAAAACCTTTCACGCATCCATTTAGGGAAATAGAAAATATGACAGAACCCACAGATTGAAGAATTTTTAGAGCAAATGGGGTGAGATCAAATTGAGCACCAAGATTGTCTCGACTAAGGATGGGCACTCTGCTCGAAAGTGGAAAGAACAAATAGTAGACCAAGTGCCAAAAATAAACCATTGGGCAATGGAGTCATGAGCCAACCCTCTAGGAACAAACTGAGAAACCAACAAAATGGCCGTCAAGGACCAGGACGAACCAAAACAGAAAAAAATGAAAGAAGAAAGGAAAAAAGACTATACACTATACAATGGTGCATAACTTGATTATGGTAAATCAATCAAGGAAATTTTTCAAATGCCTTCCATTAATAGGAAATTCAAGAAATTCTCCATCTAGGTCTTTTAAGAAGAATGTATGCTCACCAATTTGAATGTCAATTGAATAAGGGCCCATCCCTAAAGCATCAAACTTTCCATGTTTGCCCTTATCCTCATGCCTCGTTATCCCCACAATAGCACAAGATCTCCCACACTAAAATCTCTTGGAGTCACCTTTTTATCAAACAACTTCTTCAATTTCTCTTTGAATTTTACATGCATTTGATGGGATGCCTTTCTTTCTTCATCTAACTCAACAATTTGATTGATGTGAGCATCATAGGGACTAACCTTTTGATTTTACGGTTGTTGAAGAAATTGAAATGAAGACAATTGTATATGAAGGGCGGTAGAGCTTGAGTTCCATACACTAACTCAAATGGAATTTTTTGAGTAGCTCGTTTTAATGCTTATTTGATCAAGCTAAATAACAAACTTCAAACTGCTCACCCCACGTCCTTTTGTTCAACTCTAAATTTTTTCTAATTATTTTCAACATATTTTTATTGTTGGAATCTTCTTGTCAATTTCCTGGAGATTATAATTGGAAGCATATTTCAAATTGATCCCATATTCATAGAAAATGGCCACCAAAGGTTTAGCTTGAAATCTCATGGCATTATCAACAACTATTTTTGCACGCATTCCAAATTTTCAAATGATATAACTCATAATGAAATCAATGACAATTTGGTGAGTTTCCTTCTTGGTGGGGATTTCCTCCACCCACTTGGTGAAGTAATTTTTGCCACTAATATCAACTTATGGCCTACACTTGAAGGATCAAAATCTCCCCAATGAAGTCAATCCCCCACTGCTTAAAAGGGGCTTCAATTGATATAGGCTGCAATGGGAGGGATCCTAAAGCTTTTAATCTCCCTAAAAAGCATTGGCAACTTTCACATTTCCTAACCAATAGAGTTGTATCCTTGAAAAGAGTTGGCCACAAATAACCAGCCCTTAAGATCTTATGGGTTATTACTCTCCCTAAAAAATTCCCCCCATAAACTCCTCCATGTAAATCATCAATTATTTTTGGGGCTTCATCTTCAATAACGCATCTTAAGAGAACTCCCTCAGGGTTCTTCCAAGCTAACCCAAAATTAGTAATGACATATTTTTGGGAAGCTAACTTAAGTGCTTTTTTCTGATTCTTCCTAAAATGTTCAAGGCATTGTAGATGTTTGAAATAAAAAATTATGTCCTTGAAACATTAAAAATTTACCATTTTTTCAAGGACATTCAACCTTTCTTCTTCAACTTCATTTTCCTTAATTGTCTACAGATTGCTCTCTACCGAAGTTTTTCCAAGACCAAACCTCGACCAATTTTGTTGTTTGGATGTCCATATCATACTCTTGAAATTTGTTTACCCACCAAGTAAATCTTTCTTGAAACCTCCATTTATGATAGGATATCTTTCACCATGGTGTGGGGAACATAAGCAATGACTTCAGAACTTAGAATATATGGCTTGAATACCTTTGATGCTTTTACCAAAGAAAATACCTGCTTCTCCATGATAGTATAGTTTATCTCAGCTCCTTGTAATTTCTTACTGAAAAAGGAAATTGGTCTTTTATCTCCCTTATCATCCTTCGCAACAATGAGAGATGCAATAGTACTTTCTCAAGCAAAAGAAAACATTTGGAAAGCCTTCTTATAATCTAGAGCATGTTAAAACGGGGAATTCTTTCATGCTTCTTTGATCCAAGAAAATCTTGAAAAGCTTCTTCTTCCGATTTGATACTTTGATCTTTCTTTAGTATGTTAGTTATTGGGATAATTAGTTTAGCAAAGTTGGAGATAAATGTCCTAATAAAATTAATCTACCCAAAAAGGGATTGAATTCCCTTGTTAGTTCTTGGAATAGGGACTTTTTGATGGCTTCTACCCTTTCAGGATCAATCATTACCCCTTACTTTGACACAATGATTCAAAGAAGCTTTGCTTTCTAAATTCAAAATGGCACTTCTTGGGATTTAGTGAAATACCATACTCCTTCATCTTAACAAATTTTTTTCTAAGTGTTGTATGTGGTCACTCCCTTTTTGAGAAAACTGTCACATCATCTTGATATACAATAATGAAATCATTAATATAGCTAAAAGGTACATCCATTGCTCTTTGGAAAGTGGCTCCAACATTCATTAGACCAAAATGCATTCGACATATACATATGTTCCCCAAGGAGTGGTAAAGTCACTCTTGATTGACTCTAATTCCTTCACAACTACGTGGTTATATCTAGAAAAACCATCCAAGGTGGATAACAATTCCGAACTAGTAATGAATTGTAATATATTTTCCATATTTTACAGAGGGTAGTTATCCTTCATTGATTCTCTATTTAAGTTTCTAAATTCCACACACATCCTTATATCTCCATTCTTTTTTCTGATAGGTACCAAGTTTACAACCCATGATGAGTACCTTGTGGGTGGTATGATTCCTTCATCCCTAAATTTTTTCAATTCTTCTTACATTTTTAGGGAAAGGATTAGATTGATTGGCCTCTGTATCAACCTAAACGGCTTGGTAGAATCTTCCAAGGTAATTTCATGCTCAAAAAGATCCTCTCTATATGCTTTTAGTTCAAAATAAGATTATGCTAAGAATTCTGGTATTTCTTCAATAATTGGACATACAACTACTTTTCTTCCTTGCTCGATTGCTACCTAGCTAGATCTTGCATGGTTTATCCTTTCAGTGCCTAGGTCGTGCTCTTTAATATCCCTCGAGGGTGACATGTTTTTGTTTACAATACAATCAACATTATCAAAGTTTGATTCAAGTGCTACCAAACCTCTAGGTATAGTATTAGTCTTCAATCGAATGATGTTTTTTCCAAATAAAGTCTCCTTTCCATCAACTGCACAAACCATTGGCTCCTAATCTATACGTTGATCGGTAAATTCTCCTTGGTTCTACAAAACCTTTGAACATGTGCATCATCTTTAAACACTTGCAGTTGTTTAACATTGTTGCGAATAGATGAAATAGTTAATATCTCAATATTATACTCACAATTGGGGGATACAAGATACAATTTTTAAATCTTGACCCCAATATGGCCAATTTTTATGCTAGATTATTGTACTTCCTATCATGATGTATTATTTTGGAGCAGTCAAAAATTTCAATGAAATACAAGATTGCATGCTTATACTACTTCATTCTCTTATTTTTTGTTGCATGCATAATTTTCCAACTTGCTTGACAATTAGCTCCGAACCTCCTTTAACAATGATGTCTCTAATACCATATTTCCAAGCAATTCTTAAACCCAATATCGTTGCTTCATATTATGCAATATTGTTAGTGCAGTAAGAGTTGAGTTTAAAAGAAAAAACAAACTCTTCCTATCCTGGAGATATCAGAATAATACCAACACCATTTCAAAATTTAGAGCAAGTCTCATCAAACAACAGAGTCCAAGGAGAACCTACGTGTTTAAGAGACTTTCATTGATCAATTTTGTGCTCTTTACCATCAGCAAATCAAACAAAGTTGTCATCATCAATGTTAGTGTATAACACTTCATAGGAAGCATTATTGGGATCCTTAATGAGATGTAGCATCTTATTTTCACCATATAACTTTGCAAGGCTGCCCTCAATAGGTATAGTGGAAAAATACATATCCATTTACACACTCCCACACACACTAGTAGCCATTTTTTTGATAACATCATTCCCCATTTTGTAGGGCAATCAACAATAACAACATCTAGTTTTAAGTTCTTGCACGGGTAGGCTTCAATTTGCACTATCAAACCCTTGACACATCAACCACTAGCACCTCTATGAAATCCATGGTAGTGTAATTCCCATAAGTTGTTATCACTTTGACATGTAATTCATTCATGACCTCAAGAGGCATAACATTGCATGATTCTCCAGAATCAAACATACAGTTGTGTAATAACATTTCCCTGAAAATCGAGTAGTGAAAAATGGATCTATATTCAATTGGGACTCAACCAAGGATGTTCCCAAATATACTTCAGGTGGCTCACCTAGTTCTTCCAGTACTTGGGGTTTTTCCAACTCTGCAATGGTAGGAGGAGTATCAACATTGTTTACATTTCTTCCTTGAGTAATGTTTTTTTATTTCAATCCCAAATACTCAAAGGCCCTTTTCTTATGCTCAGGAATCCTAAGCAGCTCAACAATTGGAACAGAAATCTTGATCTGACTCAAGACTTGGGAAATTTCATAAGGAATATATTTAGGCAAGGCAACATTTGGAGCAAGACTGAAAAACTCATTTGACAGCAAAGGATTTTTCATGGTCTGAGCATGGGTAGGGATACCTATTATGTTTAGGGAAATAAGGTCTTTGTCAGATGTATCCTTATTAGGAGTTTCCTTTGGGATATTGGTGAGAACTGGAGTTTTTGGTTTTTCCTAAGGCCTTGCCCCTTTGACAACTTTACTCCTACTTTTATACTCTTTTTCTTGGGAAACCACAACATTCATTAACAAATACCTATCCTCCTCAAAAAGGATTCCTCCATCATAATTTTTGATCATTAATTCCCTTAATTATTCAAAATCATTATTAGGTATTTAAAAAGTATTTACCATATCTATTTCTAAAGTATGAGAGGGAAGAAGGGTAATACCCAGTGAATGCAATCAAAAATCTACAAGTATTCGGAACTAATTAATTCTTGTTGCTCTTTAACATGAGCTTGTAGAGCACCCCATCATGCACATGTCATCATTATATTCCTCAACTTCTTTGTCTTAATCACATAGGGGCATGTGGCAAGAAACATCTTTCACACCACTCAATTTCATTGGCTTATTTCATAGCAGCAACTCGGCGAGTCAAAGGATCGAGGCACGATTCTATTTTCATGAGCTTGGGGCTATTTATTTCTCGACCCCATGGGTCCTTTTCCTCTGTCATTGGATCTCGATCACCCCTGGGATTATTTGCAAATCTTTCTTGACCTTGTGGCTTGTGCTGACCTTGGGAACCTTGTCCAATCCCTTTCTCTGCTTTGTCCAATTTATAGGATATTTCCTTAATGCTCCGGCCAAATTTTTACAACCTCTTCTAGATCCATAGACTTACTTGACTGAGGCTTCTCTAGATTTATCAACTTGATACCTTCCCTCTTAGGAGGCTTACCAACTTCCTTGATGTTATTTTCAATTTGCAAAGCCATGGTGAAGGCCTGCCTCAAAGTTCCTAGGTTCTTGTCCCTTAAATAATAGGTATCCTTTTTGTCGTAAGAATTAGAATACTTGTATCAAATAATAAATGTCACTTTGCCTCGGGATTACCGGTACCCTATTCAAGGGCTTATTGAACCTTGTATTGAATTCATGAACATATTCATTAGGGTTCTTAATATTTTCAAATTTATTTAAAAGAAACCTAGGGTCTGTTTTATCTCCATATTGCAATCTAAAAGCATTCTTCATTTTTGTCCATGAATCAATGGTGTTGTCTGGAAAAGATTTATACTAGTTCTGTGCATCCTCCTATAGAGTATGAATAAACAATTTTATGTACACATCCTTAAATTTGATTTGAAATTCTTCCATCATATTAACAAAAAGCTTTAAGTGTTGATCACCAGTAATAGCATTATTTCCTTGAAATTTAGGTAGTCTATTTCTAACATCTTGGGGTATAGCATTCAGATATCTAGCCATACCTCTGAAATATATAGGACCAAGTGTTCACAACAAATGGAGGTCTGGGTAGGGGCTGGGCCATATTATTTTGGGAGGTGATCTTATAGGAGAAATAAAATGATGAGGACTAAGGGGTCTATGGGGCACAAGAATGCAATTCTCTGAATGAATATTCTCTATAAAATATTTTTCTAAGAGGATGCTATCAACTTTGGAAAACATAGGGACAAAATGAGACAAAAAAATTTCAAATACAAATGAAGGACCCTTTCCGGTTTGCGAATTCAGATCTAGAAAAACACTACCTAAGTCGGAAGCACTTGAGGAAGTATGGCAATCTTAAATGACAAAGGTGATCAGTTTCCACAATTGAGAACTCTTTTCTTGATTTCTAATCTCGACTAAATTTCTAGATTCTTCTTCCTTCAAAATTTGTCTTTCCCAATCATGGAAACAACCTTCTAGCATGGTCCTTAATGAAGAAATATCTTCTTCCTTCTAGATTTGTAAATATTAGTGATAAATTTCAATTGAAAGAGGTTAAGACACTAGCATTTATCAAAAATTAATTCAACATGGAGTCACCACTAAGGAATTTCACCTTAGTTCTGCAAATGCACTAAAATTGATCTTTCAAATGTATATCAACACTAACTTCATGCAAAGATTCACATATCTGACCTTCCTTTACCCATATTTAACATTGATGATGTAAACTTGGTGCAAAAACCTACAAAAATTTGGAATAGTGCACACAAAACTTGTAACTTCGCAAATCTTATAGATCTCAACAAAGGATGGCATTTAAATAACATATTTGCACTTAGATCATGTAAGAAACATTACCAGGGCCAAATATAATAATGCCTTTGAATATCCCCGATAATGGTTCCAAAATTGTTGTTGACGGGCCAAATGGATATGAACTGGCAACAAATAAACAAATCATCACTTGCCACGATGCTAAAAGTGTTGGTATCCAAATTGATTCTCCTTTGCAAGATGAGAAGTATCACATATTTAATAAGAATCCTATAGATAGATAAATCATCATGTATGTCATTTTGTAGCCGGGAGGTGATTCAGCTAGCTCTTTGTCACTCAAATGTTGGAGAAATGGATAACACCTTCAAAAGGATTTGATCTATCCTCACTACTTTAGGTTTTTCCTTTCAACCAAGGTGAGAGGACCCATTTTGTAACCTTTTTGGTGAAGGAGAATGAAGATATCCTTCTTTACACAAAATTGAAAGGAAACCTTGAGAAAATATTATCAATGCACGACAATTTAACTCTCATGAGTTTTCACTTCTAAAGAATGGTGATATTTTCTAAACAAGGTTAAGGTTACTAAAGACATTATGGAATCCTAGTTGATTCGAATATTTTAGATCAAATTTATTCATTTGTGGACATACGGGGGTAAACATGGGTAGCTTAGGTAGGAATCATTATTTTTAAAATTTTTTTGGTCGGAGATTAAGTAGGATAAACTTGATTTTTCCGGATCTTTGAGAACCTTCACAAAAATGGAAAAATAAATGAAAAATACTTCTCAATAGCTAAAATATTCCCTCAACCAAAATGTGTGCATCAATGGAGGCCCATTTTTTCATGGTTTCACACAATCTCCTATAATTTAACACGAAGGCTCAAGCTAAATACTCAATTAAACATTAAAGATAACTAGTTCCTCACGCCTAAGATACACTCAAAGGATTACCGATAATCTTTATGAACAAAATGACAAGATAAAGTGATTTTAAATTATTTATCTCATTACGGGATGAAGGATATTCTCATAATTAAATTTCAAATGCCGTAAACTATCACGGGGATGAGATCCTATGTGATTCAGAGGGATTTTAACACAATATTGCAACAGAACTAGAAAAATATTTGTAGACATTCTGAAATAAAGCAAACACTAATTTTCCATGGATTAACATAGATTAATTCAAATTTGATTAGATTCATCAGTATGGGAAGGTTTCTTGAACAATCTCAGAGATTTTCAATGGTTTTACACTTGCAACCAACTTTACATGATCAAATCTAAAACATAAGAGATTAACAGTTTCTCAGATGGTCTCTTAGGAAGATGTGATTTCTCAAATTTTCTCGTAATAAATCAACCCCATAACCATTTTCCCGACTAAACCATGCGTTCTATAACACTCAATTTACATTTGACCTTACCCACCAAGAAAAAAGTATTCGAGGAACCTTTGATAGTTACATGTTTGATCATGATTTCCAGAAAATGACGTTTAACAAGTTTGTGACAAAAAGTTGCGAGTTGTTCAAAAAGGTGAATCATTACAAATATCTCCATCATTATTTTAACTGGGGCACCTAGTCATTTCCTCTGGCAACACATTTTTCATCCTTTGCGCCTGCAACCTCCATCATTTCATCCTTTTCCCATTCTTTCCTCTGCAACTTTGCTTTGCATCCAACTTCTCTAGTAATTCACATTTTTACAAGTGCCTAAGAAATTTCAACTTCAAAATATCAACATGTACATTCCTTGGACTCAAAAATTATGCTCTAAATCCATTCAATTGCACTTTGCAGACAAAAATGACAAGGAATTTCATTAGAAAATGATTAAAAACAATTCGTATTTGCATCTCCGGGAATCTTGGAGAAAAAATGGCAACAAAATTAGATACAATGCACAACATCCGTTAATTTTTCCCTTTCTCAACTTTAGATTATAGCCGTCCATGTGGAAATATCTTATTTGAACCGGCCCTCTGGGGTTACCTTTTGTATTTTATGACTTTTGGAGAAAATGTGTAATTTTCACAATTTTCCCGCCCCTCTCGCATTTGAAAATCGGCTTGACATGTGGCTTAATCTGGTATTTGAAGATGTTGAGATATAATTTGATGGGAAAAACACACCCGTCAAATAGTAAAATGAAGGGGAACTTCACCATTTGCACCCAGAATTGAATTTTTCTTTAAGGACAAAGAATTTGGAAATGATATAAGGCCCAAATGTGATCCACAACCATGGATAAGGATCTTCAACAACATACAAATGATGAAAACCTTTCACACATCCATTCTGGGAAATAGAAAATGTGACAAAGCCCACAGGTTCAAGAATTTTTATAGAAAACAAGGCAAGATCAAATTGAGCACCAATAGGAAGGATTTATTTAGGGCCACAAGATCTAGGGGTTCAAATAAACCCAAGTTTGAATATGAAAGGCTTATTTCTCTTTTATTTGACTTATTATTTCTCTTTTGTTTTGTAGATTGATGGAGGAGAAGGAGGAAGCTAGTAGAGGCCATCCCAAGCCTTTGGAAGGATACACATGATCCATCTATTTCCTTGTTTTATTTATACCCTTACCTAGGTTTTCAATGTATTTATTTATTTTTCTTTATCTTATTATTTTACCATTTTCCCAAATGCGCATGTGGGTATTTACTCTCTTTTAGAGAAGAGGTAGAACAATGTTTGTATGAACTTGGTAAGAGGTTATATATATATATATATATATATATATATATATATATATATATATATATATAAACATATATATATTTCATTAAAATTTCTTTTAATACAACCCCATAATCAAGACTTTCATTTTAATACAACCCGAAATAGTAAATTCGTATTAACAAAGAGTTTGGTTCGTAAAACCCCCATGGCGACACTATAAAAAAGAAATCCATAGTCAAAGCGAAAGTGTAACGGTGGTTAGCCCTATGGCGTTTAAATGTTTAAAATATTATTGGGTTGGGTTTATTAAATATTGGGTTTATATGTATGTATCTTTTAAATATAAATATATTAAATATTAGGTATATTAATATATTAAAATTATTATTAATATCATTATTAATAATGATTTTAATATCAATATTTTGGTCAATAGGTAGTAATGTTTCTATTATTAATAGTATTAACAAATCTAAAACTTATACTTAAAATTTCTCTTAAAATTTGGTAGAAATATTTCCAAGTGTTAGTTTAAAATTTTGTTTTCCCTACCACTACCATTTTCTTGACATCTAGTTTAGAATGAAGTTAGTTTAATCTAACAATACATTTACAAAATCAATAGATCTAAGGTCTACTTTGCAACTTTGTAGTTCCTTTACACAACTAGATTTAGGAATTATTCTATTTTATTGGGCAAGTAAATGACAATTAAAAATTTAAGTTCTTTCCATCTACACATATAGAGTTCAAAATTTCTTTCAATCAATACAAGAAAGTGCACAAATATAGTCTAAATTTTCATTATGTGCCTTTCAAACGATACATTTAAAATTAATATTTATTTCCTTTACAACATAGAAATTTCGAACACTCCCACAAGACATTTACAACAATATTTTCCAATGATTTTTAGAGCAAGAGAAACACACTTATGTGAGGAAATAAATGAACTACAATGGTAACAAGATGTTTCCCTTTTCAACTTCATTTCTATTTTATCAACTTGATTCACTAATATTTCCTTTCATTCCCACATACATTAAAATTATAATAACCAATAATCAATACAAATTTTCTTTCGAAATAAAAAAATACAATAATCTTCCACTTGAAGTGGGAATTTATGCAAAAAAATAGCTACAATAGAGGAATGTTTATTCTTGTACAAGTTCTCCAAGTATCAAATCTCCAACATGGCTCCATATTTCTTCACTTGATCACAATAGACAAAAATAGGGAGAGGAAACACTCTCCACCCAACCAAAACTTCAATGAGAAGAAGAACCAAATCTTCACATTGGCCCCGAGCCCCAACCACAAGGCAATAAGGGATCGATCAAACACATGGAAACTATACAATCCTTTTACACTTTCAAGAAAAAAACACACAAGAAAGATAACCACACAAAAACACTTATTTTTAAGCACAACAACTTCCCAAAACAATGGCTCTAAAATAAGCCAAGTAGAGATAGGAATATGGGGATACCCTTGTGCCTCCCAAGGGTTTGGATGCCCACCTCTAAAATCCTCCAAAATACAATCAACCCAAAAATATCTTATGCCTCCCCACAATAACAAATATATGTCTCTTATGCCTCCCTCACTCTTATGCCTCCCTCTCTCTTATGGCTCCCATTATACATAAAAATAACAAACTAGAACAAGGTGGGGCATCCAAAACCCAATCCCTCCTAAACACACAAGGAAGCTCTTATGCATCCTAACATATTTCATCCCCATTTCACCATCTCAACACAAGCTAAGTTCAATTTACTATCTGAAACTTCAAACAAGAACACACATCCATACAACACATATCATACAAGAAAACAAGAAGAAAAACAAGAGCACAAGACCCTATCTTGCCATGGTAAAGATCCAGTCTTCAATAAAGTCCCAAAATCTTTCAAATTCAAGAAATTCCAAGCTCCCTTCAACTCCCAAAATCAAGCACTCCAAAATCTAAGAGCCAAAAATAAGCAAGTAACCCCATTTCCTTCCCAAAAAATTCAATAAATAGAAAAAAAAGAAGAGGGAGATGATGTGGCTCCATGTAGGATGCCACATCATTTCTTATCCAACCCACATCACTCAAGTCAAACCCATAATCCAAGGCATAATAAATGGGTGGTTTAGAGGTATGAAAAACCTCTTACACATACCACTCAAACCCATACCCTTTTAGGACAAAAATTAAACACATCTAAGAAAGTGCTATTAAAACTCACCTTTTGCTTTCCCAAAATACATAATGGGGTATGTTTATGACCCCCAAACCTTAGGTAAGGTTGGTATAGTAAATTAAGATGTAAGGGACAAGTTTAACTTGTCCGAAAAGCCTCTAAAATTGTCCCGACGCCAAATCATAATTTCTAAGGAGAGGTAGAGTGTACAACACTGAAGATCACATACACTCAACTTAAAACACATAAAAAAAAGAACCATCTAATCTAATAAATGAATTATTTTTATCCCATCCATAATTAGTTTAGTAACATGATTAATTTACTAATCTAGACACAAACTAATTAATGATAAAAGGGAATTACATCACCATAAAATCACATACTCTAAAATTAAATAAAGGAAAAGAAAAGAACAACACACAAACCCCTTGGTCATAATTGGAGGTCATCCCCCCATGGGAACCCCCTAACAACAAATAAAACACACAAACACACAACATAACACAAGTTGCCATGGTGACCATTGTTGAATCCATCCATCATTCCAATGTTGTTGGTTTACAATCCCCCATTGATTGTTGTGATATAATCATCTTCAAAACACACAATACCTCCTTTAGCCTTGTGGTTGTGTCAAAACATCCAAGATAAAATATATGCATATAAATAAAAATCATCAAAACATAAATTAAACCATTATCTAGGCAAATAATATGACTATTTTAAAATTCAACATCTCAATTCTATATTTCATCAATACCACTAGGATCACAAGATTAGTTCACTGTTAAATCTTAATCAAGTATGACGAAAATGTATAATGTCAAATATATATATATATATGTCAACAACACATCATCATCAATATAAAATATCTCTCTAAGAAATCACACAAATCATAATATGAAGAAATCCATCAAGAGTCAAAGTATATCTATCATTTAATCATCATGTTAAGCCAAAATGATACAACAATATCCATGTATATAACCAACAGTAATCAAAATCAAAATATAATAAGTGTCGAAGGGAAGTGGGCACTACATCCCCCTCCCCTTAGACTCAACTTCCTCCTAGAAGTCATTGAAATAGGTGTGGAAACTGGACTCGTAGCAATGTAGCATCCTCCCATGTAGCAAGTAGTCTCATCATACGTGTCCCACTAGACCGAACCTCATTATCTCTCTGCCTCGAAGTCCAAGGGTCCTGCACTCTAAAATATCGACATGATCCACCATCACCTTCTCCTGATCCTACACCTGCAATGACGTCCAATCTAATACATGACAATGATCAGTAATGTATCTACTAAGTACAGAAACATGAAACACAAGCTAGGTGGCAATGCTAGACGATAGGCCAAAGCACCGATATACTACCGGATCTAAAATGGACCCAAAAATATAGGAGCAATATTAGATCCTTTTCCGTAATGGAGAGGGCTCTTATGAGGCCTAACATAAAGAAATACCTTTGTGCCCACCACAAAACTACTATCTGTAATATGTTGATTCGCATACTTATTCTGCCTATCCTACACCTCTTGTGATCTCGCCTGATCATAACAACCTGCTACTCCATATCCTATAGTAAAGCTCACATAAGAGAAACCCTTTCTTCCAACATGTCCCAACTCAATGGTGTCATGCACTCTCTTCCATACAGTTCGAAAAGGAGCCATACATATCGAACTCTTAAAGCTATTATTGTAGGAAAAATCCACCAATTACAAATACTCCTCCCACCTTGACTAATAATCCATTACGTACATCCTAAGCATGTCCTCTAGAATCTGATTCACCTGCTAATTTTTTCCATCTATCCCAGGATGATAAGTTTTTCTGAAATTGATCTTTGTCCCGAGAGCATACTACATCGTAGTCCAGAAGTGAGAAGTGTACAAGGGATCGCGGTTGCGCAAATGATATTCTATGGAATCTCTTGCAATCTTACAATCTCATCAAGATATACCCTTGCCTTTGCACTAGTTGTGTAGGTGGTCTTCACCATCAAAAAGTGAGCCACTTTTAGCAATTTATCCACCGTGACCATGATGGTGTTGTGGTGGTATCTCGGATGTTGGTAACCCCACTATGAATTCCATGGAAATGGTGTCCCATTTCACTCTGGTATAATGTGAGGGAAGAGAAGCCAAGATGGATGTTGACGCTCGAGACTTCACCTTATGACACTCTAAACAGCGTGACAGAAAATGAGCCACGTCTGTCTTCTCCAATGTTACAAGTGTCTCAAGGTGGCATCCATCTTCTTCACCCCGAGATGGGATGAATAAGGTGCATGATGAGTCTCTATCAAAATGTCATGTCTTGAGCCTCAATCTCTAAGAACATAAAACCAACCTTTTTTTCCCGAGAAGGCCATATGTCTCTAATGAAAATTCATCAAATCTCCTCTCATCCGGTATTTGAGACTCAATCTCTCCTTTGGTTGTAAGGTAAAAGATATCATAAGGAAGTTGCTGCAAAATCCTACTCGTAAATCTGCACCCACCGAAGTATCCATAGACACATGTCTCCATCTACTCAAGGCATCTATAACCATGTTCTCCTTCCCCTTCACATGCTCTATCTCCATGTCATACTCACAAATCAACTCCATCCAATGTTGCTTTGACAAGCATTGAGATTGGGTTGTATGAAGAGGTGACAAAGACTCAAATAATCATTCCGAGTGTAAACCTTTGGCCAAAAAGGAAGTATCTCCACCATGCCAAGGCATGCACAATTTTTGTAATCTCAAGGACATGATTCGGATAATTGAGCTCATAATCCTTGATTTTCCAAGACTTAAAAAGAAAATAGTCTTCCCTCCTCCATCAACACACGTCCAAGTCCTCCCAAAGAAGCATATGTGCAATCAAGAACTCACCCTCGGGTCTTGTACCCCAAGAATAGGAGCTTTCATGAGGCATTCCTTCGATTTCTTGAAATCCTACTCACATCTATTTGACCATACAAACTTCTTCCATTTCCAGTGAAAGGAAGTGATGGGGTGCACAACCCAAGAAACATCTTGTACAAGCCTCATGTAGTATCCTACCAAACCAATGAAACTATGCACCTAGGTCACACTAGTGAGTACTTGGTAATCCATAATAGCTCAAATATTAAAAGGACTGACTACGTTACCTTCCTCGAAATGATTTTTCCAAAGTATTGCACATCTATCTTAAAGAATGCACACTTCTCTAGGTTCCCATAGAGTGCTGCTCATGAATACACTAAAGAACCTAAAGAAGGTGCCCTTGATCTCCTCACATTTACATGAGTATATCAGAATTTCGTAAATAAAAATGAGCACGAAGTGATCCAGAAATTTCTAAAATACCCCATTCATCAAGCTCATGTACACTTTGTAAGGCCATTCGTTAGACCAAAAGGCACTACTATGAACTCATAGTGGTTATATCTCGAACGAAAGGTGGTCTTATGAATATCTACCTTGCTAATCCTCAACTGATGATAACCTCACTTAAGATCTATCTTGGAAAATATAGTTTCCCCTTTCATCTGATCAAATAAATCATCAATGTGTGGAAGGGGATAATGATTCTTGATCATTACTTTGTTCAGATAGCAATAAACAATACACAAACATAGAGATCCATCCTTCTCCTTAAAAAGTCACTGTTGCAGCCCAATTGGATACACTATGATGGATTAGGAATTTCTCTAGAAGGCCCTCAAGATGAAACTTGAGCTCGCGGAGCTCGGGGGTAGTCATCCGATAAGGTACTAGTGAGATAGGCCTTGCTCATGGAACTAAATCTATGTGAAAATCTATCCCGCATGGGGGAGGTAACCCCTATAGCTCCCCTAGAAAGACATCAGAAAACTCTCTCAAGATGTGGTGTTTCCCAACATAGCTCAAGAGTATGATTGGTGTTTCCCATGTAATAAACCTCACAAGCAATCTATGTGCTTCAATGGTGCTTTGAACCAAGCCTTAATGGTGACAACTACTAGTGTAGAGGGTGAAGTGAGTCAAGAAACAAATCAGCAACAAGGAACATCTCAGCAAAACACAGCTCCAAATGAAACCACACTTGTGAATTGGCAAGCTGAGGATTTTTGTGGCATGAATCAAACAATTTCTCAGAGTGTAGCAGCTAACACAAGATCAAAGAAGAGGAATATTGGTGAAGGGGAGTCATTGGCTTCAAGCGATCTACAACCTTCCATCACTCCACAAGTTGTTGGTAAGCAAAATATAGTTCCAAACACGTAAGGAAAGCCCAAACCACCTTCTAAGCCAGCTCAAATGCCAGTTGTATAGTAGTCACTGAACACCGTCGGCCAATAATACCCTGCATTCATTATCTTGAGAGCTATTACTCATGGGGTGAAATTTCCTTTGGAATCTCCATCGTGAAAATATCATAACACCCTCTCAATTTGACCTGTCCCAATACACCTCAATAGAACTCCATTGATGTCTTTTTTAAATAAAACACCATCAACAAGCACATATGGAATGGCTTGTAATCTGAAGTATCTTCTTTTTGCTTTGCTCATTTCTTGAGGGCATAGGCCTACCGTAGGAAGGGTATCATATTCTTAGTCCAACAAGGAGCGGCCACATCATCATTTTCTTGTTCTTGACCATCCTGTAGTACCAAGGTAGTCTCTTTTTCATCACCTGCTTCAACTTTTTGACTCAAAGCTAGTTGTTCACATAGTCCTTTTCCACGTACTAGCTTAGTGACCTTAATTTCGATGTCATATTCCATGACACGAGTGATCCATCCTACATTTTTATCATTCAGATCCTTGTTTAGAAGGAAGTCCTTGACTCTCGCATGAGAGACCAATAATGGGATCTTATTGTTTGAGACTAGGTGCTTGAATTTCTTTAAGCTCCTGATCACTGCAAGGACATGCTTTTTAATGAAAGCGTACCTAGTTTCGTATTCCTCTAAGCCTTGACTAAAGAAAGAAACTGGTTGTTCTAATCCTTCTTTGTTTTGCTATACCAGGATTGCAGAAATTGTGTCTCCACCACTGAAGGCATATAGTATGAAGTCCTTGGAGAAGTCTGGATTGACGAGAGTCGAGATCTTGAGATATAGCCTCTTTTATTGCCTCAAAACCTGCCTTGCCTTCAAATGTCCACTTAAATGCCATGTTCTTTTCAACATCAGTGTTATTTGCTTTACGAGAGCTACAAAGTTTGGAAAAAACCTGCAGACAAAATTGATCCTTCCTAAGAAGCTTTGAAGAGCCTTCTTGTGACTTGGCAATGGCAACGCTCGAATTGCTTCAACTCTTTCTGGGTCAATCGTCAATCCTAATTTGAAACAATATGGCCTAGAATTTTTCCTTCGTGAGCCAAGAATATGAATTTTTGGGATTCAATGATACCCCAAATCTTCTACACCTCTGAAATACCTACCTCAGATGAAAGAGGTGATCCACTACATTTTTGGAGAATACAGTGATGTTGTCAAGATATATCAAAACTATTTTATTGATCAATCCCTTGAATTCCATATCCATTTCCCTTTGGAAAGAGGCTCCAAGCATTTGATATCCCAAATGGCATATTCTTGTAGGCATAGGTGCCCCATTTGGTGGTGAAAGCTGTCTTGAACTAGTCGTCTTCTTTCACCATTATCCGATTATACCCTAAGTAGCCATCTAAGAGAGAGAATCTCTCGAACAGTACACTACTTGCAATATTTGTTCCATTGAAGGAAGTGGGTAATGGTCTTTGAGAGATGCCCTGTTGAGGTCTCTAAAGTCCACACACAACCTGATTTCTCCACTCTTCTTCCTGACCGGAACCAAGTTTACAACCCAGCTTGAGTGCTTGATCGGGAATATAATGCTCACCTCTATTAGCTTGTTTAACTCTTTCTTCATTAGAGGCTCAATGTGGGGGTTGACTGATCTCTACTTCTACCTAATGGGCTTAGCATCTAGATCCAATTCTATGGTATGTTGTTCCAACTTCAGATTGAATCCTCTCAAGTCTTCATAGCTCCAAGTGAAGACATCTGGAAATTCTTGGCAAAGCTGTATGAAATCTGATTTCTCCTGCTCAATGGCCACTTTACTAATTTGAAGTTTTTTTCCTTCCCCAACTAGAATTGGCTCGAATCTTCTCTTTTAACTCTGTATGTTAGCCTTTTCCTTACGGAATTTGGTCGTTAGGGTTGAAGATAGACTCCAATGTTACTAAACCCTTAGGAAGCTTGTTTTTCCGTAGTTGCACTACTTGATCCCCGTACTGCTACTCTAGTCTGTCCTGATTCCTAGCTGAGAATTCAGCCTCTTCTTATAAAAAATTGATGATCTATTGATCATTCTCAAACACCTACCATCTTGTGTTATTATTTGGAACTGCTGGCCTCACAATCACATGCATATGTGGTTGTGTTTTTCCCCTTCTGATGTTGTCAACCACATCAAATATTGCTCCAACTGCTGTGAGCCTATCCGCGGCTTCATTTTTCTTCCTAGGTATGGACACGATGTTGAAAGCTTTGAAATCCTCAATGAGGTCCCATACCCTATTCTTGTAGTTCCTCAGTAGGTCATTCTTTGTAGCATGTTGTCCCCTAACTTGGTTGATGATTAGCTCGCTATCTCCAAACACCTGCAAGTTCTTTATGCCCTTTTTCCTGGCCCAATGAAGTCCATGAATCAAGGCCTCATATTCAGCTATGTTGTTTGAACAAGAAAACTGGAACCGGAAAGCTGAATAATATTTGATGCCTTGAGGTGAAACAAACATAACTCATCCTGTACCTTGCCTACTCCTTGATCCATCAAAAAATAACTGCCATACCTCATTCTCATCCTTATGGTCTTGTTTGGTGATGCTAGGAATAGGCTGGTTTTCTTCATGTATGCAATAGACTCCTAGCTCAGATTCTTCTACTTCTTGGTAGGGATCAAAAGCATGTACCTTGCTTTCCCATTCATCAAGAGTCAAATGTGGGATGCTTCCAACTTTGGTGTCAGCTTCATTTGTGCTTGGATAATCTTCTTGATCAAATGCTAAATAGTTGGCATTTGTTTGGCTTGGAGTATGAGGCTCAATATGGAAGTTTGCAATTGGTTTGGATCTAATTGTGACCTTAGTACCATATCTTGTTCTGAACAACATGTGTGACCAGTCAGCAGATAAGTAGCCTCCAATTCTAGTTGTGAAATCCCTTGATAAGCATAGGGCAAAGAGTGGTGGAAAATCTATCACTGACACATCTTGTAAAATGGTAACGTTGGGGCATGCATGCAAGGTAAGATTCAAACCTTTAATCACTCCCACCATTGCTACTGTTGTCCCATCCAATTGCACTACCCCCTTTGATATGACTTCATATTGGAGACCCAGCTGATCAGCTATTTTCTTGGGCATGACAGAACTACTTGCCCCAGAATCAATCATGCAATTGTGTACTAGTTTATCCCCAATGATTAATGAAACATAGAATGGAGGGGGCTTAAAAACTTTACCTTGTTGTCCTCCATGATTCCCTTCAGGCTGAGCAGCATTTGTGAGGACCTTCTCTTGCATATGGACATGCTGGTTTGAAGTTGACCAATTCTTCATGGCAGCTTGTAGAAGATCTCTTTGGCCTGGGATGGATAAATATTCCCACATTGATATATTCACATTTTTCTTCTTCATTTGATCAATGATGCTAAATGGGGATGAAACATCTCTTTGTTGTCCTTTAGTCTGTGCATTCCTTTCTTGTGCATGGGCAGCAACAGCTGGCATTTGAGTTGGTTTAGAAGGTGGTTTGGGCTGTCCTTGCGTGTTTGCAACTGTATTTTGCTTACCGACACCTTGTGGAGTGATGGAAGGTTATAGATCACTTGGAGCCAATGACCGCCCTTCACCAATATTCCTCTTCCTTGATCTTGTATTAGCTCTGCTACACTCTAAGAAATTGTTTGATTCATGCCACAAAAATCCTTAGTTTGCCAATTTGCAAGTGTGGTATCATTTGGAGCTATGTTTTTCTGAGATGTCTCTTGTTGCTGATTTGTTTCTTGACTCACTTGACCCTCTACGCCAGTATTTTTCACCATCAAAGCTTGGTTCAAAGCACCATTGAAGCACATAGATTAGTTGTGAGGTTCATTGCATGGGAAACACCAATCATACTCTTGAGCTATGTTGTTTTGCACTAGCACTAATGCTTTAGAAGTAGATGTAACATTGGGGTTATAGGGCTGAAATGGTCTATTGGTGGGAGGCCTTACTTGGCTTTGATTTGCAGTTGGATTGGGTGGCCTATTTTATTGGTATGGGGCCTAGCCTGGTACTACACTTGAGGTTGATATGGTCTAGCACTTTGAGCTTGTTGTCTTTTGATAGTCACCAGCTCATTTCCAAGGTTCTGCAATTGTTTCATAACCTCTTGGAGTTCATTTGAAGCACTAGAGGATGAAGTAGAAGTTTCATTTGAACTTTGATTTCTAGGAGTGGGAATAGGAGCCAAAGTAGGTGCTTGACTAGTGCTTGGATTTTCTAAGTTTGGATACAAGGGCATGGGAGGCCTAGGAGCTAGCTTACCATCTTGAATAAGACATTTTTCAGCCCTAATGGCAATGCTATAAGCAGCAGGTAAGGTTGTGCCTCCCATAGATTGAATTAACATAGAAATATCAGAATTCAAATCCTTAAGATAGTATAGAAAAGCACCTTCAGCTGTTGGCCTAACGGCCACTGGAATCCTATCCCAAGACCTTTGAAATATGAAGTTGAAGTCAGTCAGTTGCTCATTGGGAGCTCTCTTGATAGTTGTCAATTGTTCTAGTAGAGAAAAATTGTCTCCCTTTTCTCCAAACTGCTCATGGAGAACTATGCATAACTGATTCCAATTTTGGATAGAACCAGCTCTAAGGCTCCTAAACCATTGCAATGCCTTCCTTTGAATGAAGATGCCAGCAATTTGATAGCAACATCCATTTCATTTATCTCATGGATTTCACAAACATTAGCAATGTCTTTGACATGATCACCAGGAGTGGTATGATTTTCTCCAGTGAAAAATGGAATGTTCTTCAATGCTGCAATTGGAACTGGATTTTGTGCATTGAGGGAAAGTGGGTTGCTGCCAGTGAAGTTGACAAAAGGGTTTTGTTGTGCCATTCTGATTGGCCTGAGAACCCTTTTTGATTAGATGAAAGGTCTACTAGGTGGAGGGGTTGATAAAGTCCTGTTAGGTGGAGATGGTGATCTTTGTGGTCTTCTTCCTCTCCTTCCTCTTCCTGGTGATAGTTGCAAGTGAACAAATAGCCCCTCTTCTTGAGTATCAAACCTAGTTCAAATTATTCTCATGTTCCTGGGAAACTTTTTTTGCTACACCGCTGAGTTCTATCCCTTGAGTCACCGGATGTGTTAGAGAACAAGCCCGAAAATGTTGGATCTACCAAGTTACACACCAAACCTGACAATATTAAAAATATAATTCAAAACCTCAAAGGACTGAAAGATACAATTCTTCAATTCAGTTATCGGGTATTGTTGTGCAGTTACTAATCCCCGAAAGGTACGGGTGAAACTCAGGTCATGCAAGGCAACTGGGAAAACCCGAAATACTAAAAACCATGAAATTTTGAAAGTCAAAATATCAAAAAACTAAGAATACCCTTTTGAAGATTATCCCCCGATCTATCAACTGGTGAAATTTTGACTTGTTTTGAGAAAGTTAAGCCTTTGAAAAATAGATTTCAAAGTTCAGCCTGGAAGGTAAAAAAATATGAAATTGTAAAACCTGCAATTTCTAAGTCCAAATTTCTTGAAAATTCCTTCAAATCTTGTGGAATGACCTCTTTGTCCCACCGGGCATGCCAAAACTGTTGATGGCAAATCACATCACCCTAATTTTCTACAACTCGATGGGTTGAGACTCTCAGTGCGATTACATAACATGGAGCTTTTCCCAAGTGTGGGACCTTGTGAATCGAGAAAGCTCTCCGGATGAAGGTTGGTTCCTATTCCTCTGTTCAGATGCACACATAAAAATGTAGAGGGTTTACTCAAAACCTAATCTAACTTGCCAAGGAGATAGGGTAAGAAGATGCATAAAAATAAACCTAAACTAACAAAGGTGATGCACCGAGGAATGAAGAACACCTGTCTTGCCAATAAACACAAACCATTAAAATGCAATGCAAGATCATGCACAGATAACCAAAATTGTAGTGAAAGATTAGGAGGATGCAAATAAACACAGAGAGGGTTGAGAATCATCCACATACATGCATTATCTACTCCAAAGATTGATACAATACACTACAAAATGCCAAGAGGCAAAGTTGCATTACAGTTTTAAATGGGAGGTTTGAACTCCACAAACTCACCTGCTAAAGAGAAGAAGGGAGGGGAAAAACAAGAATGTCCAACCTTTAGAAAGAATCCCCTCCTTATAATTTATAGGAAGAATGAGAGAGGGAAGAGAGAGGAATTCCAAATCTACCCCAACCACCTCTACATTGCATTTAATTCATCTCATTATGGTGGTAGGTGAGAACCCTACCAAACCCAAAAAGTGGAAAACTATATTTTACGAGTTGGACACAAGACCTCGTAAGTTTTCTCGAAAAGTCCAACCTTGCATGAATCGAGCTCCCTGTGAAAAGTTATGGCCATCTCGAATATCTCGGGTCGTGGTCTACTTCTTGTTAGCCCTCAAAATGTTGCACCCCCGAAGATGAGCCTTGGCGCATCCATTTGCGTATCGTCATACTCTTAAGTGCACGAGAGGCGCATCCATTTTCATTTTGACACTCTTTGATGTGCACCTTCTATTTGCGCCTTGGCATGAACTTTTTCATGTCGAAAATTTTCTACCTGCGCCAGGGCACATCCATGTTCATGTCGACACTCTTTGACGTGTGCCTTCTACCTGCGCCTTGGCGTGAAATTTTTCATGTCAACACTTTTCTACCTACGCCAAGGCACATCCATGTTCATGTCGACACTCTTTGACGTGCGCCTTCTACCTGCGCCTTGGTGTAAAATTTTTCGTGTCGAAACTTTTCTACTGCGCCAGGCGCATCCATGTTCATGTCGACACTCTTTGACGTGTGCCTTCTACTTGCACCTTGGCGTGAACTTTTTCATGTTGACACTTTTCTACCTACGCCTGGGTGCATCCATGTTCATGTCGACACTCTTTCACGTGTGCCTTCTTCCTACACCTTGGTGCGAACATTTTCGTGTTGACACTTTTCTACCTGCGCTGTGGGCGCATCCATGTTCATGTCGACACTCTTTGACGTGCGCCTTCTACCTGTGCCTTGGCACAAAATTTTTCGTGTCGACACTTTTCTACCTGCGCCAAGGTGCATCCATGTTCATGTCGACACTCTTTGACGTGCGCCTTCTACCTGTGCTTTGGCATGAACTTTTCGTGTTGACACTTTTGTACCTGCGCCTTGGGTTGTTGGTGACGTAATAAATATCAGGCTCTAAGTTTCTTTGATTTCCATATTCTTCTGGTTTTCTATATCTACCCGAGGGAGATATTTACAACAATGACCACCTAGAATCATCCTCAGATTTGTCACTAACTATGACAACATACATCTAGAAACCTCGCCACACTCACCACTTAAGCTGTATAGCAGAAATAGTGTGGATAAAAATGGGCCTCCTAATTCTTGCTATCACCGACTCAATTCCCTGACCATCCGTACTTGATACAATCTTATGGTCACAATCCACTCTAGCTCTATGTATAGATAACTAATCCATTCCCAAGATGACTCCATAAGAACCCAATGGTAGGATACCAAGATCTCGAGGTAGTGGTGAAGGGTACAAAATCCACTACACACTCCTTAACTAAGGAGTCTACAGATATTTTTTCTCTAGAAGACATCTCAACATGCCAACTAATCCCCGCCTAACTACCACTAGCCTACAATGCTCTATTAATATGGTACAATAAATGAATCTAACGAACAGAACTAAACATTATAGAGGTAAGAATACTATTAATGTTACCTGTAGTCTCTATCACGGTGCTCGGGGCTTAGCCTTGCATTTCTCGATGATTGTAGATCTAAGGCTACATCCCATGTCACCAACTATAGGCTCAAATATGTGCCTTTCCCTTATTACTAGGTTTCTATGGGTAACCTCTCCAATCATGTCAACAACGCCACAACCATTACGGTTTCCTGTTCCTCTTCAATGAGATGCAGTCCGGGTAGTATACTAGAGGTCTGTTCTATGGATCCTAATGATCCAGCTATGGACTCGCTAAGATCTATATTGATGAGATCCTACTAAATGAGATCTCAGTTATCCTTGTGTTCTAATGGGACCCGTAGGAGGAGTCCCCATACTCTATTGCCTCGAGTCTTGAATCTATTTGGAGGTTTGTATGGTGGATGAGTTTTTTGTTGCTGCTGAGGTGGATGTTTTTGTGGCCTGAATGAAGACTGTACTGAACCATATCTGCCATAAGGAGGATGAGTCCCCCTCAACATTTTATCCTACATCTATTAGAAGTGGCTTTGCACTTTGTCCCTTTCTCGCTAAGTCTTCCCGGAGTCTCCTCTACAATTTAGGCCTTCTCAACGGCCTCTACTAAGCTCGATGAGAAATGAATCCAAACCACACCTCCCAAATCTAAATTTAGGCCCCTGATGAACCTTTTAATCTAGACCTTCCCTTCCTACATATAGTCGACATACTAAAGTACATCAAGAAATTGACTCTCATACTTAGTGTCAGTCATGTATGCCTAACTGAGAGGTCACGAAATTGTCTATCCTCTATTTAATGAACCTCTAGGATAAATACTTACTCATGAAATGCTCACAAAGAGCTCCTGGTAACTATCTTTGAATATACATGGAGCTTCGATCCTTAGTCCTCCACTGCGGACACCTACTCCATCCCTTAGAAGATGGATTGCAACATGAGCTTTCGTGTTGCTAGTACATGGGTAGAGCTTGAAGCACCCGCTCAAGCTCACTAACTAGGCCTCTTCTTGAAAACCACATGTATCTCCATAATAGTGAGATGGGCATAGCTTTAGGATCTCCTTGATATGGTCTTTAGTTGGTGAGAGATGACCCCTAGGTCTCTCTACGTGCTCCTCCCTCTGCCTAGGGCCCCGAGATCTTTCCCTATGTCCTAAAATCATGTATCCATGTTCCCTATATGATGACTCTTCTCAAGCTGATTCCACTTGGGAATCGTCAACCTTATGCTCCTCGGTGTCAAGGAGATGCACAAGATTCAATTGATGGCTCCCTATCCTACATGGTACGACGTCCTCCTAAGAACCCTCTATGTATAGCGACATTAACGTCCCGAAGCATCTCTAATATCCGAGGTCAAAAATCCTCTACAACCTAATCTGGAGGTGGTAAGTCTAGATATACATGCAAGAAGCCCTCATTCTAGACCACGTCTCTTGCACGAGACTAAGGAGAGATTTTTTTGGAGTTATGATCCATGTTGACTAAGAGATAGTTACCTAGAATCTATTTGAGGAGTGTTTCGGGAGGAGGTATTTTCCAAGGAGGTTTATTAAGAAGCGAGATAGATGTGTTTCATGACCTCTGCCGAGCATCTATAACTATAGCCGAGTATGAGAGTCAATTTCTGGATCTACTCCAATATGTTGACTATAGGTAGGATGAGCAAGTACGGATTCATAGGTTCATCAAGGGCCTAAAATTGGATTTGGGTGTTGTGGTGTGCTTTCACCACCCACGTAAATTAGTAGAGGTCGGGAGAATGCCTATATTCTTTGAGGAGACATGGGGAAGAAGCAACAAGCTAAAGATAGAGTTTAGAACTCGCATCCAATAGATGCAAGATGGTAGATTGAGGGTTTTAGTTCCTCCTCCTCATGGTGGATAGGGTTCAGGAAAATATTCATTCAAGCCACCAAAACTGACCACCTCACTGCAATGAGACCCGCCCACCTTATAGACCTCCTTAGAGATTATACGCGTAAGGGGCGGAGTATGGGGCTTCTCCTACGGGTCTAACTAGGACACATGGTACACCGAGATCTCGGTCGGTATGATCTCATCGAAGATACCTCGTAGTCCATAGGTGTGTCATCGGGATCAATAACATAGACCTCAGAGTCTTGGTGGAGTTGCATCCCCTTTGGAGAGGACCAGGTAGATGTTATGGTTATAGAATTTCTATAAATCATTGGGACGGAGTGCCCATAGAACCCAAGTAACAAGGGTAAGACATAGATCTCATAGCCTATAGTTGGTGACATGGGACAGAGCAATCAAATCTACGTAGTGGTCGAAAACACCAGGTTGAGCACCAGAGTACCATGATAGAGACAACAAGTAGTATTGGTGGGATTTCCACCTCTATATTGTTTGATTCTAGTTCATCTGATTCTTTTATTGCACCATCCTTAATAGATCGTTATAGGCTGGTGGTAGTTAGGTAGGGTCATAGTTGGGATGTTAAGATGGCTTCTGGAAGCAAAAATTTGGAGACTCCTTTGTTAAGGAGTCCAGTAGTGGATTTGGGACACTTCGCCATTACCTCGATCTTCATATCCTTCCTTTGGGTTCCTATGGAGTCATCTTTGGTATGGATTGGTTTTCGCACATAGAGCTAGAGTGGAATGTTACCATAAGACTTACTTTTACAAATGATCTAGAAGTTGAGTCATTGATATTGGGATTTAAGATGCCCATTTCTATTTTCACCATCTCCGCTATGAAAATTAAGCGGTGTGTGCGATGAGGCTATCGGATGTACGTTGTTACGGTAAGTGATAGATCTCGAGGATGAATCTAGTTGACCATCCCTTAATGACCACCACATTTTTCTGATTTTTTTATAGTGGAGTTACCGGGGTTACCTCCCCCACGTGAGATAGATATTCACATAGATCCGTTTCGCTCACATAGCCTATCTTATGAGAACCTTATCGATGTATACCCCCGAGCTATGTGAGATCAATTTTTAGGTTGAGGGCCTTCTAGAGAAAGGCCTAATCCTTTCTAGTGTATCCTCTTGGGGTGCACTGGTGATTTTCATGAAGAAAAAGGACAAATATCTGTGGTTGTGTATTGATTATCACTAGTTGAACAAAGTAACAATCAAGAATCGTTACCCCCTTTCATGCATTGATGATTTATTTGATCAGATGAAGAGGGCTACGGTATTCTCCAAAATAGACCTTAAGTCAAGGTATCATCAGCTGAGGATCATGGAGGAAGATATTCATAAGACCTCCTTCCATACAAGATATGGCCACTACGAGTTCACAATGGTACCTTTTGATCTGACGAATGTCCCTGCAATGTTCATGAGCTTGATGAATGGGGTATTCTGAACATTTTTGGATCACTTCATGTTCATCTTCCTTGACAACATTCTGTTTTACTCCCTTACGTGTAAGGAGCATGAAGAGCACCATCTCTAGGTTCTTAAGTGTCTTCATGAGTAATCTCTTTGCAGGAACCGGAGAAGTATGCATTCCTTTAGATAGAGGTGTAGTATTTGGGCCACATCATTTACTGGGAAGGTATCACAGTTGATCCTTCCAAGATTCAAGCTATCATGGATTGGCCAAAGACTCACTAGTGTGACCAAGGTACACGAGGTTCATGGGTTTGGAAGGATATTACGGGAGATTTTTACAGATTTTTCTCATATTACGCTTCCCATCACTCCCTTTAGTAGAAAGGAAGAAGTTAGTATGTTATAGAAAAATGTGAGCAGGATTTCGGGATAGTGAAGGAATGCCTCACAATAGTGCCTATTCTTGCAGTATTCAAACCCTTAGGGTGAGTTCTTTGTTTATATAGATACTTCTTTGGCAAGAACTGGAGGTGTGTTGATGTAGGATGGTAGAGTAATTCCTTTTGAGTCTCGTAAACTCAAATATTATGAGCTCAATTATCTCGACTCATAGTCTTGATCTTGAAGTAGTTGTGCACATCTTATTTTGATGGAGACACTTCCTTCTTGGCCATAGATTTACACTCAGGACTTATCACTTGAGTCTTCGCCACCTCTTCACATAGCCCAATTTCAATGCTCACAATGAAATTGGATGAAATTTATTTTTGAGTATTATATGGAGATAGATCATGTGAAGGGGAAGGAAAACGTTGTTGTAGATGCTCTTAGTAGACAGAGACATGTCGCTATGGCTACTTCACTAGGTATAAATTTGTGGAGTATGATTTTGTAACAACTTATTCATGATAGTTACTACCTTGCAGCCAGGAGTAGAGATTGAGTCTTAGTGACCCCTTGAGGGAGATTTGATGGATTTTCTTTAGAGGTATATGGTCTTCTTAGACACAAAAATCAGATATATGTTCCTAGAGATGGAAGCTTGAGATAGGACATTTTGGCAGAGGCTTTTGTGCACCTAATTCAGCCCATCCCAGGGTGAAGAAGATGCATGCCACTTTGAGATAATTGTACAATAGGATAGGACTTCAGAGAGACGTGGCTTAGTTCATGTCACATTTTTTAGAATGTTAGAAGGTGAAGGATGAGCATTATCATCTAGTTGGCCTTCTCTTTCCTCATGTTATACCAGAGTGGAAATGGGACGTCATTTCTATGCATTTTATAGTTGGGTTACCAACGTCGAGATACCACCATGATGCCATCATGGTCACGGTGGATAAATTGACTAAAGTAGCTCACTTTTCTTTGGTGAAGACCATCTACATAGCTAGTATCTTGTGGCACGAGTATATCTTGGTGAGATTATCAGATTGCATAGGATTTCATGGAAGATCATTAGTGACCGAGATCCTTTGTACACTTCCAACTTCTTGTCCACCATGCAGCATGCTCTTGGGATGAGGATCAATTTCAGCACTGAGTGTATCACCCCAGCAGAGATGGACAGATTGAGTAGGTGAATCATATCATGGAGGACATCCTTAGGATGTATGTTATGGATCATCACTCAAGATGGGAGGAGTATCTCGTACTTGGTGGAGATTTCCTACACTAATAGTTTCCGAGTTCGATAGGCATGACTCCTTTTCTTTCATTAAATGGCAGGAGTGCAGGACACCTCTAAGTTGGGACAAAGTTAGAGGACAAAGCATTTCTCTTGGGCCAACCTTATTGCAAGATATGGAGCAAGAGGTTGTTATGATAAGGATGAGATTGCAAAGTAGGCACAAGACAGTAGAAAAATTATATGGATTAGCATAGATGGACCATAGTTTTGATGTGGGCACGAAGTTGGTTCTTTTGTCGAACGCATAAGAGCCCTATCTATTATGGAAAAGGTTCTAATATTGCTCATACATTTGTGGGTCCCTTTGAGATCTTGGAGTGCATCGATCCCTTGGCCTATCATCTAGCATTGTCACCTATCTTGTATCATGTCCATGATGTGTTTCATGTTTCTTTGCTTACGAGATGTAGTTTTTATCCTTCTCATGTATTAGATTGGACTACATTACACGTGTAGGATTAGGGATAGGTGATGGTGGAACCCATCCACATTATATAGTGTAGGACCTTGAGATTTCGTAGAAAATAGATTGAAGGTTCGATTGTATACATGAGAAGATTTGTTAATAAACAAGAAACTAGCTAAGTAGTTCCATGATCTAACTAAACCTATCATAAACATCAAGATGAGTGCTAAATAAGATAACTTCAACAATAATGAATTAAACTAAAACACTATCATTTTATCTCTAACTACTCTATGATTACTTAAAACATAAATTGAACCTAGTTTAACCTATGAGAAATCAAATTAGATTTTTGTTTACTTCGGTGGAGGTGAAGAGGTCTCTCTAAAATGGCTACAACGCCAAGTTAGATACCCTCGTACTAACCTACTATGAATTTATGGATTCAAGATGGAGGAGCTTTAAAATGGAGGATAACCAAGATCAAATGCCCGTTAGCTTGGCTAATGCAAATGAGGTCTAATGTAAATATCTCCAAATGTGGGAGAGAAGTAATTGTGAGTGAAGTTGTAAGTTTGAAAGAGAGGGGTGACCCTTCTATTTATAGATTTCCAAATGAGAGGATGCTGAAGTTTGGGTGTGTCGACACTAAAATTTTCCTCCATAATTTCTATTTCATTAATGTATGTATTAGGAATAGGATGTTGTTAAGTATAATTAGTAGTAGTGTTTGATAGAAGATAATGGTGGCATCGTGTATGGCCGCCAATAATGTGGAGTATGGTAATAGTCAAAGTATAATAGGAATGTTGTAAAAAGTAAATATTTGTCGTAAGTGGTCCGGTAATGTTAAAATGTCAAAGTTTGGGTAATTAGAGAAGTAGGGTCTACGTGATTAGGAATTAGAAATATTATATTGGTAATAAGGACAAGGAGTGAGGTCATAAATATTTTGTATATTTTATTTGTAAAAAGTCTAAAAATGTGGAACCCATGTAAAATGATAAATTTTATCTTATCTTAAAAGATAAGCTTACATGTACATATAAGAGTTAAGGTATGGAATATGATTCGTCAGAGTGGATTTCTTATCCTATCTTAGAGATAAGATGGATAATCCTGGAAGTTCTATAAATAGAGAGGCCACCCCCGTCATTTAGCATAGAAGGAAGTAGTGAGAAATATTGTAGGAAGTGTGCGAAGGAAGCCATTAAGAGGTGTAATTGTAAAGTTTCTCCCATAGTCTTGGTGAAAGGCAAGTGAAGTCAATAACACTTGAAGTACCTGATGGGTGAGATTGTAACAATTTCATGTTAATATTATAAATTACTTTGATATTTTAGATTTGTCATCATTCCGTCTTATCATAGTCGATGGTATTCTTGTGTTATGTTGTTGTTTTGTTTCCATATTACATCCACCAAACTAAAGGCTGTGCATTAGTAAATAATCATAGCACGAGGAGTTCCTGGTAAAGAATTATCATAGTGCCGGATTGGTGATGACATTTTGGTTCCGTTTCTGGGACCATTCCTCGTTGGTAGATTTTTTGGAGAGATATTCCCACTTAGTCAAAAATCATTTGGAGGGTAACCTTGTTTTTACTGTGCATAGTAGTTACCATGGTAAAGTCATTTTTGCTGGGAATAGTAGTTACCACAGTAAAGTCACTTTTTACCGTGAATAGTATTTACCGCAGTAACTTCACTTTTTACCGTGAATAGTGTTTACCACAGTAAAGTCAGTTTTTACCGCAGTAAGTCAAGTTTTACCATAGTTTACCGTGGTCATTTCTATTTTACTATAGAAAGGTGTAAAGTCACTTTCTAGTATAGTGATTCCAATTATTTGTGCACATAATTCTTGTTGATTATACTTGTGGGTTGGTATTTCACGGTGGTTACTTTTGAAAATGGGAAAGATTCCTATTTTTTCAGCTCAATCTAATGAAGATGCTTCTTCTTTCATTCAAGAGTTTAAGCGATCTTGTATTTGTAATGGCCTTATAAGAAGGGAACAATGGACTGAATTTTTTCCTACCTTTTTGGATGGTTCAACACTTAGGTGGTTTGAAACACTAGGTGATAATGTGAAAAATTCATGGGATTTATTAACTGAAATTTTTCTTGAAGAATTTGGTGAACAACTGAAATATGCAGATCTCATGATTGAGATCACAAAGCTATCCCAAGGAGAGAAGGAGAAGATAAGGGATTATCATGCTCATGTTCTAGAGCTAAGGAGGAAGCTCGATGCCCAGATCCAGAAGGAACGATTAGCGGATGGGTTGATGAATGGCATGGATAATCTCCTTTGTAAGCACTTCATTCTTGGGATAAAGCCAAAGATCAGACAACGAGTGAAGTATGACCACCCAGGCTACCATTGAACAAGCAAAGGAGATTGCAAGAAGGCAAGAAGAAAGCATGGAAGAGGAGCCCAAAGAAATTGTTGCTAAAGTAGAGCCTACACAAAGCACCTTTGGTCCATAATCCACAACCACTCCCGGTGAACACAAATATTTCTCCTAGTACATCTACTGAGTATGAAGATTTGCTCAAAAAGATGGGTCAGTTAACTATTAATCTTCTTCAAGGAAAAGAATTTAGTTCTCAGGGAGGAGATAGAGGTCCAAAAAGAAATATTTCTGAAGTTGTATGTTATGGTTATTATAAAAAGGGTCATTATAAGTATAATTGTCCAGATAGAGCTTCTACATCTGGTAAAGGAGATAATGATAAAGGAAAAGCACCTATGAATTCTTTTGATGTAGTAGATAAGAGCAGAAATAATGAAGTAGATGTGTTTGTAACAAAAAGAAAGAAAGAAAAATATAATCAAGATGGAAATGATCCTAAGAAGATGAAAGAAGAAACTAGTAAGAAACATAGGAGAAGAAAGTTGGGTGTGCAGGATTTTCTAATTTCACAGGGGCAAGGACCATACTCCATCTTGGAAGATCTGTATAAAAGACCTGCAAATATTACATAAGGTCAACTCTTGGCTATGTCTTCTGAGAAGAGGCGGGAGTTGCGAAATGGACTCAATGCTTGACGAAGGATGGAGGTTGAGGTCCCTATTTTGGAGGCAGAGGCAAATCCCTATGCTCCACAAGCTCAGGTATTATGTAATGGTATTTCAATTCATGATGTCTTAGTTGATGGAGGTGTTGTAGTTAATGTAATGACCGAGTTTGTAATGAATATGTTGGGTTTAAAAATTGATCGCCCTTCAACACTTATGTTAAGGTCATTAAATAAGGGAAAAACTAAACCAGAAGGTGTAGTTTCAAATGTGGCAATATCTGTTATGGGTGTTGTATGTGTGGTAGACTTTGGGTGATGAAAATGGTAATGCTTTATTGCGCACTCCAATGCTGCTTTGGGAAGACCATGGCTAAGGAGAGTTCATGTAAGAAACTACTAGAATGAAGGTTTCATGACACTTGGACGTGGTAGAGAGAGGGTGAAGATAAATGTGATCCTCGACATCATAAAGCAGTAACTCGTGGATTCAAGTGATGAAACCGATGATTGGACATCCTCTCGATTACTCTAGTACAAAGTGAAGTGGACATCGAAGATGAAGAAAGTGAGGTGGATGTTTCACCATGGATATCCTTCAATCACACCTACTCATGACCCCATAAAATTATCTAAAGAATAATTTGATGATCATCTCCAACAAATAAAGATTGGTGATCTTGTGATGGAGATTGAGATGGAATCCTACCTCCAGCTCTTTCGAAGGTACATACACCTATTCACTTTTGATTACAAGGAACTCCGTCAAGTAAGTTGGGTAGAACATTGTATTGAGCTAGTAGATGGTGCTAAGCCCATAAAGCAAATGCCATATAGAATGAATCCTAATTTTTCCAAGACTGTAAAAGAAGAAATAGATAAGTTGCTTAATGCAGGATTCATATTTGCTGTGGAGAATTCAGAATGGGTTTCTCCCATTGTGATCTCAATAAAAAAGAATGGGAAGCTACGCATTTGTGTTGATTACAGGAAGCTCAATAAGGCAACAAAGAAGGATCATTACCCTCTTCCATTTTCAGATCAGATCTTGGATGAAGTAGCTGGCCAGGAGTGCTATAGTTTTGCTGATGGATATAGCGGCTACAACCAAGTTCGTATAGCAGAGAAAGATCAGCTGAAGACCACGTTCACCACTCCTTGGGGAACGTTTTCTTATAGAGTTATGCCTTTTGGGTTGTGTAATGCTCCAAAGAACATTCCAAAGCATTTGATCAATAGGGTGTTTGAACCCTACATTGGGACCTTCATCAGAGTATTTCTGGATGATTTTTGCATCTATGGGAGCAAGTTGGACCACCTGCACCAAATGGAGATAGCATTTCAAAGGTTAGATGAAGCACAAGCCTCACTAAACCCTACAAAGTGTGTCTTTGGATGTTCTAAAGGTGTTTTGTTAGGGCATGTTGTATCTAGAGATGGTATTGGTACTGATCCTGATAAAGTTTCAAAAATCAAAGATTTACCATTTCCTATTAATAGAATTAATTTGAGATCATTTTTAGGCCATGTGGGTTACTATAGAAGGTTCATCAAGAATTTCTCAAAGATTACACAAGAACTAACCTTGGTTCCTTAAGAAGGATGTTACTTATGAACCAGAAATAAGGCGCATGAAGCTTTTGGACAATCAAGGAAGCCCCGGTGTCTTCACCTATTTTGAAGAATCCAGATTGGAGCAAGCCATTCATTGTGTACACCGATGCCTCGGATGCGCAAAGACTAGGAAGTACTTTGAGCCAAAAGGATGAAAATGGGAATGAACATCTAATTTACTTTAGGAGCGCACAAATAAGCAAAGGCTTTGAGGTAAATTATCTCAGAATCTTTGAAAAAGAGGCTCGCTATCATTTTTGTTGTAAAGAAGTTTAGAAATTACTTGCTAGGGCAAAATTTTCTAGTTGTAGAATGCATCATCGTGCTCTAAAATATATTGTAAATAAGCCTAACCCATCAGGGAGGATAGCAAGATGGATAATTTTGCTACAAGAATTTGAATTTGATATTATAGATAGGCCAGGAAAGAAGCATGTCAATGCAGATGCACTCTCTCGAGCCTATGATGGTTTAGGATCATCTTGTGATGATGATGATTTCCCCGATGCAGCCTTGTTATCCCTTGACACAATCCCTAGTGAATACATAGATATTTGGAATTATCTGAATGAATTCAAGTTTCCTGATGGTGCCAATGCAAAGACTAAGAGAAATATTACTCAAGCCAGTCATCCATATTCTATTCTGCATGGAGTATTATTTCAAATAGGACCTGATGGAAAGTACAAGAGGGCAGTTGGACGTGATCAAGGGAAGGAACTACTAGAATAATTCCACAATGGTACATGTGGAGGGCACTTCTCTGGACAACTTCCAACAAGAAGGATCTTGGATACGAGTTATCTAGCCCACTCTTTTTAAATATTGTTATAATTATTGTAAGACATGTGATATTTGTAAAACACATGGTAACCGTAAGACTTCATCATCTCCATTATGTCCTATTCTTCCACTTGGTCCCTTTGAAAAGTGGGGAATAGACATTGAGGTCCACTTCCAACTACATCATGCCAAAATAAGTATATTGTAGTTGCACAGATTATTTAACCAAATGGGTTGAAGCTAGGCCATTGAAAATAGCTTCCATGGATGAAGTGGCAAGGTTCATATATGAACGCATTGTCACCGATTTGGTTGTCCATTAGAAATTGTAACAGATCAAGGAAGCCACTTCATTAATGAGGAGGTAGAAGCCCTAGTCAATAAGTTTTCTATTAAGCACAAAAGAAGGCAACAACATACAAACCAAGCACAAATGGACAGGTGGAATGAACAAATTTTTTATTGTGTCAAATTCTAGCAAAAGATGTAGCCTTGCAGGTACATAAATGGGATAAAAGTATTCATGCAGCATTGTGGGCATATAGGGCAACATCAAATTCAGCAACAAGATACTCCCCATTTCAATTGGCCTATGGCATTGATCCAGTTCTTCCTATTGAGTTTGATATTCCCACTGTGAGAGTTATGAAAAATGAAAGGATGGATGAAAGTGATTCAGTAAAAGAAAGGTTGGTACATCTTCATTTGCTGGAGGAAATGAGAGAAATAGCAAAGGATACAAGCCATAAGAAGAAAATGAAGCAGAAGGAATACTTTGATCAAAAGATCCGGTGGTCTCCATTTCATGTGAATGACTTGGTTCTAGTATATGATTCCAGATACAAAAAGAAGACGAGAAAATTTCTTCCAAAATGGATGGGACCCTACAAAATAGCAAGTACATGCATGAAAATGGTACGTCACTGAGTGGAGGAATTGGATGGCACTCCCATTATGAAATGGGTCAACCACGACAAGTTGAATATTTTCCAAGCACCTGAATAGTCTACTCCGAGGACGGAGTAGAAGTTAGGAAGGGGGAAGATGTCGACACTAAAATTTTCCTCCATAATTTCTATTTCATTAATGTATGTATTAGGAATAGGATGTTGTTAAGTATAATTAGTAGTAGCATTTGATAGAATACAACGGCGCCACAAGACGGGGTGCGCCAATAATGTGGAGTACGGTAATAGTCAAAGTACAATAGGAATGTTGTAAAAAGTAAATATTTGTCGTAAGTGGTCCAGTAATGTTAAAATGTCAAAGTTTGGGTAATTAGAGAAGTAGGGTCTACGTGATTAGGAATTAGAAATATTATATTGGTAATAAGGACAAGGAGTGAGGTCATAAATATTTTGTATATTTTATTTGTAAAAAGTCTAAAAATGTGGAACCCATGTAAAATGATAAGGTTTATCTTATCTTAAAAGATAAGCTTACATGTACATATAAGAGTTAAGGTATGGAATATGATTCGTCAGAGTGGATTTCTTATCCTATCTTAGAGATAAGATGGATAAGCCTGGAAGTTCTATAAATAGAGAGGCCACCCCCCTCATTTAGCATAGAAGGAAGTAGTGAGAAATATTGTAGGAAGTGTGCGAAGGAAGCCATTAAGAGGTGTAATTGTAAAGTTTCTCCCATAGTCTTGGTGAAAGGCAAGTGAAGTCAATAACACTTGAAGTACCTGATGGGTGAGATTGTAACAGCTTTCATGTTAATATTATAAATTAATTTTATATTTCAGATTTGTCATCATTCCGTCTTATCATAGTCGATGGTATTCTTGTGTTATGTTGTTGTTTTGTTTCCAGCATTACATCCACCAAACTAAAGGTCTGTGCATTAGTAAATAATCATAAGACGGGATTTCCCGTGTGAAGAATTATCATAGTGCTTTGGATTGGTGATGACAGTGCATGTGGGACTAAAGCTCAAAAAGAACTTTTAGATTAGATTAGGATAAAAATGCTTTAGACTTAGTTCAGCTTGCTTTAGGCTAGTTAACTATGGTTTAGGCTAGTTAAACTTGATTAGCAAGTGATTAGAGACTTGTTGAGAGTTGGGAGGGGTCAAGATAACAAATTTTGACTAATAGATAGCCTACGAAGTCAATAGAAGTGGTCTAGAGAGAACTAGGGAGGTTCGAATGGTTAAAAGGAGGAATGTTTTGCTAATAAGGGAGATATTAGCCAAATTAAGCTAATTATAGTAGGAATACAATTGAGAAGGTGTCATAAATGGGCATCTAAGAGTGGAGCAAAGAAGGGTTGATTAACGAAGTGTCGTCAATTGGTTGAATTGGATGAAATGCTAAGTGTAAGCATGTTTTAGGTTTCTACATTTTCCCCTCTTTGAGGTGGCGTAAGTGACATCACTTGAATAAAGTAAACAAGCATAAACAAGTATAAAATTTTGAAGGGATGCAAGAAAAATGAGTAGAATGGAGGATGCCCCTTGATTTTTGATGGGGTGATAGAAGAACTCGATTGATGATAAAAAATAAGACGAGAAAGAGAATAGAAGAAAGAAAAGTGTGAAGAAGAAGAAAAGAAAGGCAATATAGAATAAAAATGAGTATGAGGAAGATGGAATGAGCTAATATCCACTGAATGCCTTTTAAACAACTTTATTTTTCATCATATTGCTAATGATATTCATCATTGTTCCTTATTAAACATAATGAACAAAAGTGCAGTATGACATGAAAAGCCATATATGAACAAATTTCCATTGCTAAAAACACCAACTCCATGCAACATACAAAATGCAATGCAATACAAGAAAGTAAAATATGCCTAACTCCATGCAACATACAAAATGTAATGCAATACGAGAAAGTAAACAAGCCAAACCTAATAGAGAAACAAGTACCATGTTTTTGTTATCAAGCTTCAGTTCCAACCTATTCAAATTAACAACAAGGGTTAACGATGGTTCCCCAAGAAAGGATACATGCAAGGGGAATAATGAAGGACACTTGGGTCCGATGAAAAAGCAATGTGTACTACAAAATAGTACCAGGAAACTCGTTGTACCCCAGAGTACAGACGAAGTAAGAAACTTAGCTTTTGTTGATGGATGTAGATTAAGATGATCCGCGAGTCGCGCACATGTACAAGTGAGAACCAAAGAGCGACGTTTTGTAGGATAAGTTTAAATTTTTAGAAGTTTTATAAAACATATTTGAATGTTTTTGATGATTTTAAAATTTATCCGAAACTATGTATAGGAAGACAAGGAAACGTGGATGCCATGATAGGTAGGATGTACAAGGGCATAAGGCCACGTGCGTACGAGAAAGGTGAAGATGGAAAAATGCCCCAACGATTAGGTGGGAGTATTCAAAGGCAAACTCTTCACAAGTAGAAGCGGGACCTAAGGCCATTATTGATAGGTTCAATGTGATGATAAACATAAGCCAATGAAGTGTTGAGAAGAAGTAAGGATTCTCTCGGTGTAAGTTGGCCTAAAAGCACATGATAGAAAGGAAGGAGAATATTTTTTTTTTGAAAGAGGACAAAAGTGTCCGAAAACATGGCAAAAGTAATCTTATACACATGGATGTTCTGAACGAAGTAGAATAACATTGTGAATGATATGAATGTAACTTAGAAGCCTCGCGATGAAGAAGTGATTAACCAAAGGCACAAATCATGAGATGAGATATGGACTAAAGTAATAGTCTCAACAAGGTTAAAAAAAAAGAAACTTGATAACATACTAAACGTGCTTTTCTCATAGAGATCTAATGTTTGCACATGGAAATTAATTATCTCTTGAAGGGAATATTTAATAGACAACCAGTGAAGACACCCTAGCCAATGTGTAGGAATAATTTATTTTTATAAATGATAGATGATTTGTGCATGAAGGGTGGAAGGATAGTCATACATTGCTCCACTTCCACCAGTGTCCATAGCCTTTGACGGAGATGTATTTTATTCTAATCGCAACATTTCTTTACTACCAATCAAGCATCCATAGCCTCGATAGATTTTATTGGAAAAACCCAAAGAGAGAGTAATATATCAATTTGCTTTTTGCTTTTAGCTTTAGCTTTTGATTTTCCATTGATTTTGATTCTTTTGCTTTCGAAAACTTATTTCAGCTCTCTTGTTTGACAAGGGGTTAAGAACCACGTATGGCTTGATGGAAGGAGGTGGAGGTGATTATGATGACAACATTGTATATTTTCAACAAATATGTCCAAAAGTTATTCGCAACAAGTTTATTAGATGTTGAATGTGATAGGATTTCTAAGAGGTTAGTTGTTCTTTAATTTACCAAGGTGATAAAAGATCAAGGTTAAATATATACCATAGAAATAAATGTCACAACATGTGTGTGAAAAGCTTAACCACAATATCACCAAAGGGATGAAAATGGAAGGAAGACTTTCATAAGAATAGCAAGAAAGGGAAGAAAGAAACATCCATGTGTACGGAATATCTGATTGCAATGTTTGATCTTTGAAACTTTGATTTTTTCTTATGTTTTCTCAATGTTTTTTATTTTTTGGCATTGTTTTTTATTTTTAGATTTTTGATAGTTTTGGAAAGGTGGGAACAACAGAGTCACTCTTTAGTAGGATCCAACAATAATTTTTGCAAATTCCTTGATAAGGAGAATAGTCGCGTTTGTTTATCAAGCATAATGTTTTCTCCAATCTCAATGATCATGGTGATATCATACTCAAAAAATGACTTCGATTTATCTTGAAATAAGGATGTTGTATGTGGGAACTTGAGTTCTTGATCCAAAGGTTTATGCACTTTACACCATAATTGATGGTTATGTTGGACGTGGGTTCTTGAATTGCACTTGATTTTTAACCCTAAGATCATGTGAGTTGCTAGGAGCTTTGGAGCTCTTAGGATTTTTTACCTAAGCTTGATTAAGAAACTGTTTGGGTTTCTTATAAGATGATGTGTGAATTTTCTGATCTCAAGAAGGAGAAGAAAGTGAACATGCATGTTTATAAATGATGTGAGAAATGATTGTGGGCTTGCCACAACCATTTATAGAAGAAATATGTGATGGATGAAAAGGATATGTTTTAAGAATTGAAGATGATGGGATACGTAAGGTGAGCCACCGATATAAGATGATGAATGGATTCTAGGATATGGCCCTAAGATGGAAGAAATTAGGCTACTCAGAGGTGATCCTTGGCTAGAAGATGAGGAAGGGCTACTAGGATGTGGCCCTAAGAGGGAAGAAATTAGGCTACGAGGACATGGCCCAATAATAGAAGATGATATCGAGGGAATACGAAGGGGTGACCCAAGTATAGATGAGGAGGGACTACTCAAAGGTGTCCCACAGATAGAAGAGGATGAAGGGCTACTATGGTGTGGCCTAAGAATAGAAGGGAATGGGCTACCAAGAGGTGACCCAAAAGTAGAAAATGGAGGGCTACTAGGGTGTGGCCCAAGAATAAAAGGGAATGGGCTACCAAGAGGTGACCCACAAGTAGAAAATTGAGGGCTACGTGGGGGTGACCCTAGGATAGAAGAAGAAAATGGGCTACCCAATGGTGAACCTATTGGTGGTAAAAATTATCTTGCCCCATTCGTACCTTCGATAACTTATTGATTTACGACCTCTGTCATTTTATCCTTCCCAGTGTTGAGCTTGGTCAGTATTTTTGGCCATTTTTACATTGTTCCTAGGTTGTAAATCATGTAAAGGTCTATATTTTGGGTCCCCCATTCTCTGTTCATCTAAATACTCGGGTTCCCCCATGTTTTATGTCCCCCACGATCAGGATTTTCCTCCCTCATCATTTTCGCCCTAAATACTTGAAGAAGAATGAAATGATGCATCCCTGAAGAATGTATTCAAGCCCTATAACATTTATAAACTTTTTGTCCTTGAAGAAAATTTCATTCCCAGGCTCAAATGGTCATTTTTCTATATTTTATGGTTTGATGGGTGTTTCTCTTGGTCAAATTTGCATTCTTGCATCTACAGGGGACATGGAACCTATTAGTTAGACACGTCTCAGCTGGGTACATAGAAAAATTCATGGAAATCCTTAACTAAAAATTTTTCCATGTGGAGGCATGACACTAATTTAAATATCTACTTTTTATTTTTGCCTTGGAGTAGCTCCATGAGGACACATGGAGGCTTTTGTTGCTTGGCCAAGACTTAGACAAATTATTATGTAGTTGAAGTAGTTTGGTAGAAAAGGACATGTGGTGAGCTCTTGCTCATTCGGGGTCTCTCGCTCGGCACCATCTTGAAGTTGTACCATGGAGACACATGGAGGGCTCCGCTCACTTTGAATTTTTCTTAGACTTTTAAACGGCCAAAAGAGATCGCCTAAGAACATGACACATGGTGCGTTCGGTTGAGCTTCAAGCATTCAATGTCCGACCTTGCCAAAATGGGACACATGGCAACCTCGTGCTTGTTCAAGGTATAAAATTTTGGGACTACCTCAAGGTCCTCCATGGTGACATGTGGAATTTTTAAAATTCAAAGAGGTGGGGAGGTGGGCCATCAAGCCCAATCAAAATGGTCCGACTTTCGTGCCCAATCATTTTTTTTTCTTCCCACGAGCATGCAAGGGGCCAAATTTCACAAATTAGGGGTAGAAGTGGTTGTAAAATTTAAGGAAGAGTGATCTACTAGAAAAATGAGTCGAATTCAAGAGGCATTCGATGAAATATACCCTCGAGCACCTAGAGACTTTTGTAAATCTGATTACGTGAATCACGAAAGAATCATGGCAAACACTAGTGCATTAAACTTTTTTTTTCTTTTGGGATGGAGAGGCTCTTGAAAAGGTTATAAATGGAATAAATTTCTAGTTCAAATGGTTGGGAGGTTGGAAGTTGGAGGTCAGAGTGCTAGAGGTTGAAGAAAATCCCCAAGAGGAAAATTTTACTAATCCTGTCTTTTGAGAATCCATCTGACAAACTAGGTTATCTCTTTTTGTATTAAGTTTTATTGTGTCAAGGTGGTTGCAAGTGTACAACCATTGACAAGCTCTAAGACTGTTCTAGAAACTTTCCCCTGCTAATAGACTTAATCAAATTTGAGTTCTTCTATGTTTTCTTGAGAAAATGTGTTTGTTTGATTTCTGAATGTCTACAAGTAGTTTTTCTTGTTTCTGTTGCAATCTTGTATTAAAATCTGATTCAATCACATAGGCCTCAATCCTTGTGACAGTTTAGTGGCATATGTAATTCCATTTCTCAGAAGAGCTTTCATTTGGGATTGGAATAAATGATTTAAAATCACTTTTCTCTCATCTATTGACAGAGATTGTCTATAAGCCTTTGGGTGTACCTTAGGCATGATTTGGCTTAGATCTTGATGCTTTTCTAGGTTTTCTAACTCGAGCCTTCATGATAGAATATCAGAGATTGTGTGAAAGAGTGCTAATCTGGGCCTCCATTGAAGCACATATTCTAGTTGAAGAAATATTTTAGCTATTCTGTGGCATTCTATTGGTATGACTCTCCATTTTGTAAGGTTCCTCAAGGATCTAGTGAATCTAGTTTCACCCTGCCCCACCTCCCACAAAAATTCATTTAACAACAACCAATCCTACCCATACTACCCCTGTTTGTCATGTGTGTATGCCAATGCACAATCCTCATCACCTAAACATGCAGAAGAAAGTAGGGTCTCAAATGTCTTTAGTAACCTTTGCCTTGTTGTGAAATTATCTCCATGATCTGGAAGTGACAACTCGTGAGAGTCAGATTTGGTGTGTTGATCATATTTTCCCAAGGTCTTCTCAATAAAATTTATGTAAAAGAAAGGTACTGTATCTCCTTTCATATAACAGAGGTTACAAAATATGTTCTTGTACCTTGATTAAAAGGCACAACCTAAAATAGTTAGGATCAGATCACATCCTTTTTAATGTGCTACCCACTCTTTTCAAATCCTCGGGTGATAATAAGTCGATAGATTGCTTCCCCAACTACAAAATGACATACAGGACTATTTATCTACCTCTCGATTGTCTTGTCTAATCCATAATGTTCCTCGGTCATTGAAGGAGGTTAAATCTAGGTACCAATAGACCCAAGGTGAGATTTGGATTGAGGAAAGATGATAGATAATGAATGATTTTGTAACGAGAAGATAGACCATGGATCAATGCTAGACCCCGAAATATCATCATGCTCGGAAGAATGCGAAGATGGAATGCTAGAAGAAGAATCAAGTTCCATGGCCTTAGGATCTTCCCCTATGTTTTGATAAAAGGAATCAAATTCTTTTCCCCAATATGTGAGCGTATTGAGTTCTAGAAATAATCCTTGTTTGCAATCCTCTAGAGGATATCTTCATGTACTCGATTTTTCTTCATTTTGACAGTAAATCAATCAAGAGAGGTTGTTTTTCTTAGGCCATAGAAGGTTGAATAGAAGAAACAGTCCGATAAGGGGGAATATTGATTGTGAGAAGAATAAGACTCAAGAGAGGAAGTAGAATTGGTGGTAGGTGTCTCATGAATGGATGTTTTGGATCCGGACCTAGATTGCTTTTCTAGAAGATGATGCAATGTAGGAGAGAAAACAAGATCACATAGCCATCTGTTACATTGTGACGTAGGATTCAAATTAGATGATTGACTAGAGGGAATATGAGTTGTGGAACTCTTCAACAGAGAAAGAGGTCATTGAGACAATTTTTGAAGGAGGACCTCCAAATAAAGGGAGGATCGTGACTCAAGAACCAAATTAGATGTTCGATCAACGAAACTTGGAGTCACATGAGTCTTCAAAGGAGGAAGACATCATTAAGGTGATTTGGAATAAAGGTCCTATGAAGGAAGGGAGGACTGTGATTCACGATTTGAATTAAGGGTATCCTCACAATAGTTTGGATCCGAGTCTTTAGAAGAATATTGGGAGTCCGAATGGTAGTTTGGATCTGAATCAGAAGAAGAAGAGTGGGGTAACCTGAATAATAATTTGGATCAGAAGCATCCAAACCATACCACCAACTATGAGCTGAAGGTGGGGAATAGGGTACCTAAATGGGTCCTCTCGACACAAAGAACCAAACAAGGTTTAGCTATAATGGGAATATTTTGATTTGAATTCCTAAATCTTGGTTCTATGTTTTTCTAAGTATGGAGAACCGCGTGATAGTTAGTCATTTTTGGCATTGTTTAAGTAAAAATGTCTATCTATAGAGAGTGTGATGCAACTCCTTCAAAGGGAAGGAAGTGACACGTCGATTCAGGGAAGCATAATGACGTCCAACTAGAAATTTCGTAAGTGTGGAGATATGTGCATGATTTTCCAAAGAAGGTCTAAGGAAAATAGACATTTTGATGATGCAATATTGAAGAGATCAAAAAGGATTGTCCTAGAACAATAAGTTTTACGGATGAATAATCACAACAAACAATCATACAAGTGTGAAACAAAAACCCAATCAACAAGGAAATACACCCTATGCAAATGTATGTTCAAAGTGATAGTTCGATGCAAAGATGATCAACAAAATGTTAATGCTTAAGTCAAGTTCAAAATGAACAAGGCATAAGTATTAACAAAGCATAAGTACGACTCCCAATCAAAGGATACCATGACAAGTTCAACAACCAACAAGGTCTTAATGTTAAAGGGTGAGGATTACAAATGTAAGCCACATAACCACACTAATTGGACACGTCTGTCAAGCTTTGTGGAGAAGAAAAATATTAGTTTCAAAGTGGTATCGAAACGATGCAAATAAAGTAAGCGACACTCTTCAATATTTTGGACAATGTTTAAAGTAAAACTAAGTCAAAGTATACTAAGGATTTTCTAAAATGTGCGCAGTGTAACGCCATAATGTAGACACTTAGATCACATTTACGAGAAACATGACATAAGTATCTTAATTGTGTTGAGACAATGTGAATAAGCTAAGACAACAAAGGAGATCAAATGATGAAACAATCCTAACTATGATGATGATCTTGAAATCAATATCAAGTGTCCATCAAAGATATAGGGACGCATCCACACACTTTAGATGTTTAACAACTCATTCGCAAACATGGATGAGCGTAAATGGATAAAAAATTGGTGAACACTATCTATGACAACACTCCCAAAAGATTCCTTCTCTTGTCCCAAATGAGAAACAAGAATGCAAATGTGTAGATCAAAATATGGAAATAAACTAAGTGTTACTTGGGTAGAGTTTCACGTCATCCAAAGGTAAGAAAGAAACCAAGATAAGTAACATGTTGTAAACTCCACGATGAGACACTTAGATCTAACTTAAATAGATTTATTACCATGTTTAGAAAACAAGGCTTTGAATCCAAACAAGTTATCAATTCGTGATGGCCCAGATGTGATAATGGACTTGTGAGGTGAGTTCTAAGACAAAATGGCTTCCCTAATAAGATCTCTCAACTAGGTGTTACAAAGTTGTCTTAAATGAGCTCGATTTACCCAAAAAGTTGCAATGACTAATTTGGGAGTATCTCGTCTTTACTTTACCCCCTTCAAGCATAATGGGAAATAAATGCATCCATGTGTACTCTCACTGGGGTCATCATATGGACAACCGGTAACGCTAACTCACAAGGAAAAACTATTCAAGTGGGTAAGCGAAGCGCTTCCTGTTTCATCCACGAGGTTACTCGGTGGTGGATTAATTTCGGGTTCTGGAACCATCCTCATTATTTTAGGTTAAGGTGTTATACAAAAGGGGTTATTTTCTAGTGGAGTGGATAGGGAATACAATGTGATGTGGAATGGTGTTTTTTTATCTTTTAACTTAAATGTGGTTTTAAGTAGCATACAATTTGGCAACTTGCATGTAAACACATGTATTAAAAGGTTTTTATTATTTGGTTTTGATGTATTTCTTTGAAAAAAATTTGGTCCTACATACCAAGGTTAGTAATTTTCCAAAATGTCATACAAAGGAGATAAGATGTTGTTTTTGATTTCCCAGATTGTCCTAAGACGTAAGGAAAGAGCATACGCAACAAGGTATCTCACTCAAATTTTTAATAAATGGAAAATTCCTAAGTACAATGTAAAAATGATTTCCTTTTAACCAAATTTGAAAGCTAATTAAACCATTTTGCAAGTATGAAGAAAGTGGTGAAACGTTTCTGATTCCCAAGATCACCTAGAAAGGCGTGAGAGAAGAGCATACACATTTCAAACTTTCACAAATGAAGATGCAAATTTTTTAAACAAGTTAGTAAAAAGAAACTTAATGAAGAGGAAACTTGTAAACCACTGTTAGAACCCTGCAAAAGTTAGAAAACCAAGAAAATCATAAAATTCTAGAAATCTATTTTTAGCAGTTTTTGACAACTTTATTATTTTGCATTTTTAAGGTCTACAAGGAACTTTGGGATTTTTGTGATAGAAGAAATTATACCAAGGGCATATTACATTTGGAAGTTCCTCACAAATTGTGCTTCATTCTATTTTCGATGCTTATTTAAACTCAAAACGGACTAACGGGTTAAAAGATGTGATCAAAACAAGGAGCACTAAAAATAAAATGAATGAATTTAGACTACACATAGACACCTGCGCATCTAGAATGACGCATGTGCACCCCATCCCATAGATATTCACCCTACCCAACACAGACACATTCAAGGTATAAATGTAAAGGGGGATAACACCTACGTGGGATTTTTGATAGGTAAGCTATGGTTTTGATGCAGACACGCATGTGTCGGCGGATACGCCTCCAAACAAAAATAGTAAAATCCACAGTATACCAAAAAAACACAAATGCATCTAGAAAGACAGAGATGCTTACAACTCGATGTGGATGCTTAGGTTTCAATGGAGACATGCTTAAGCATAAAAAAAAAATTCAATTTTTTACACAAAGTGGGGTTATTTACACATAATGACTATAAACAAAGATGATTTAGCCCCTTTAAGAAATGGAAACAAGCAAATAACAAGTTTTTTCTAAAAAGATGAAAAATGGGCTAAAAAGCTTGAAAGAGGCCTCCATTAATGGAGTAGGGACTTTGTGTCCCACCGGGCATGCCAAATGTATGCATGAGAAGATTAGTTATGTTAATAAACAAGAAACTAGCTAAGTAGTTCCATGATCTAACTAAACCTATCATAAACATCAAGATGATTGCTAAAAAAAGATAACTTCTTCAATAATGAATTAAACTAAAACACTATCATTTTATCTCTAACTACTCTATGATTAATTAAAACATAAATCAAACCTACTTTAACCTATGAGTAATCAAATTAGATTTTTTGTTTGCTTTGATGGATGTGAATAGGTCTCTCTAAAATGGTTACTGAGGCCAAGTTAGATACCCTCCTACTAACCTACTATGAAGTTATGGATGCAAGATAGAGGAGTTTCAACAATGGAGGATAGCCAAGATCAAATGCATATTAGCTTGGCTAATGGAAATGAGGTCTAATGCCAATATCTATGAATGTGGGAGAGGACTTGTGAGTGAAGTTGTAAGTTTGAAAGGTAGGGGTAACCCTTCTATTTATAGATTTCCAAATGAGAGGATGTTGAACTTTGGGTGCATGTGGGACTAAATCTTTTAGATTAGATTAGGATAAACATGCTTTAGACTTAGTTAAGCTTGGTTTAGGCTAGTTAACTAGGGTTTAGGCTCGTTAAACTTGATTAGCAAGTGATTAGAGACTCATTGAGATTTGGGAGGGTTTGGATAACCAATTTTTATCGATAGATAGTCTACGAAGCCAATAGAAATGGTCTAGAGAGAACTAGGGAGGTTCGAATTGTTGAAAGGAGGAATGTTTAGCTAATAAGAGAGATATTATCCAAATTAAGCTGATTATAAGAGGAATATTACTAAGAATGTGTCATAAATGGGAATCTGAGAGTGGAGTGAAGAAGGGTTGATTAATGAAGTGTCGTCAATTGGTTGAATTGGATGAAATGCTAAGTGTAAGCATGTTTTAGGTGTCTACACCAATCCAAAGTGGGAAATGTATGACAAGACTTCTGCTATATGGGAGGATACTACACTTCTACAATTTTAGTTTCCACACCTATTCTAGTGACTTCTAGGAGGAATTTGATTCTAAGGGGAGGGGGATGTAGTTATAACTTCCCTTCAACACCTATTATTGTTGATTTTGATACTATTGACTCTTCTTATAGGCATTTTATATTATTATGACTTACCATGATGTAGATGTTAGAGATACTGATACTATTATTGGTTTTTGATTCTTAGTATGATGTGTGTGGACTTCTAGAGACATTTTGATATTGATGATGATATGCTATTTACATGGTGAAATATATTTCTAACATGTGATATTTTCATCACACTGAGTAGGCCTTGATAATTGAACTAATGTTGTGATCATTTTGACATGGATGAAATGTAGAATAGAGATGTTGATAGAAATTGTAAATGATGTCATGATTTCCTAGATGATGATTTGTTTCATATATAGATGATTTTGGATTTAAATTTCATGTGTTTTGTAGGTAAATCTAATCACAACAAACAATGGGGGCATTGCAGACTAACCACATTGGAATGCTAGGTGAATTCAACAAGGATCACCATGACAACATGTATTTTTGTGTATGTGTGTTTGAATTGTTTTTAGGGGATTCCCATGGGGGTGATCACATCCAATTGTAACCATTGGGTTATTGTTGTCTTCTATTTAGCTTCCTTTATTTGATTTTAGTTTTTGATTTATAGTGATGTAATCTCTGTTAATTAATTACTTGATTGGTGTCTAGATTAGTAAATCAACCTTTTGCTAAATTAATTTTGAATGAATCATAAGGAATGCATTTATTAGGTTGGATGGCTCTTGGATTTTGTGTTGTAAGTTGAGTGCTTGTGATCTAGAGTGGTGTACACTCTACCCCTTCATCGAAATTTTAATTTTTCCTTAAGGGCTGATTTTGGACGCTTGTAGGACAATTCAAACTTGTCCCATACCTCTTACATTGCTATAACAACCCTACCTATGGGTTGGGGGTAAAAATATACTCCATTATGTTTTTTGGGAAGATAAAAGGGTAAAATTTTATTTCACTTTATTTTTGTAATAATTTTTTTTCCTTAGGGGGTGTGGGCTTGGATTATGTGTGTAAGTAACTTTTCATTCCTCTCACCCACCATTTTATGGTGCATTGGGGTTGAGGATAAGTGTTGTGGCATTCTACATGGAGCCACCTCACCCTCCTCTCTCCCTTTTCTATTTATTTAGGTTCTTTTTGTTTGGGGTTACTTCATTCTTTTGTGCTTTTGTATTTCTAGGAGTTAGAGGATTTTGGAGTGTTTGTGGTATTTTTAGAGCTTGTTGGTGATTACTTGCGTTGGAAGAAGCTTGAATATTTACTCTTATTATAAACTCTACCATGGAAAGGTAGGAGTTATACTCTTGCTTAATTTTCCGTATTTGTGTGTATATGTGCTTCTTTTGTATGTTTTGATATGCTTGTTGGGTGCTTCGGTAGATTTCCTAAGTGTGTTGTAGGAGGGGACTATGTGGAGTATTCATTTATGGAGGCATAAGATTTTATTTCATGTTTTGGAGAGAGTTTGGGTCGGGTGTCCCACCTTGGACAAGGAATGCTTTCATTTCGTGCTTGTTTATTTATGAGGGAGGCATAAGAGTATGTGGAAGGCATAAGAGGTACTTGAGGGAGGCATAATATTGTGTAAGGGTTTGAGATATGTGTTTGAGGTTTTTATGGTGGGCACCCATTTCCCGTTGGGAAGCATAAGTGACCTCCCTATATGTTCTTACTCCTTTGGCTTTTCATATTTGAAGCCTTGTATATTTTGTGGTTTTCCTTCCTATGTTTGTAGTTTGAGTTGAATGTGCTTTGGATTTTTTTCTGAAATACTTGGTTTTGTGACGTTTCCATGTGTTGGATCCACTTTCATTGCAATGTGGTTGGGGCTCGGGGCCAATGAGGAGGATATATTCTCCTGCTCATTGGATTATTTTTTGGGTGGAGAGTGTTGCCTCTCCCCCATTTTTGTTGTGGATAAAGAAAGTATGAAGGAGCTCTCTTGTTGGTGATGTGAAGCTTAGATATTTTTTGGAGTCCTTAAGAAATACCTTCTTGTGAGAAGCCTTATTGTTATTCCCACTTAAGGTGGAGGAACTTGTAATATTGTATTTCCTTGTAGCTTACATTCTTGTATAATTTCCCACTTTAAGTGGAAGACATTGTAATAATCTTGTGAATGAAATTTGCATTCCATTATTGGGTATGAATGTTTTATTGTATATTGAAAAAGAGAAAGAAAGTTTATTATCTTTATTTGAAGTCTTACTTGTATTATGAGAAAAGAAGTTTTTTGTTTTAAAAGAAATGAGTTATGTTCAATGGGAAAAGAAAGTTTACTTTCATTGTGAAATTGTATTATTGTAAATGAGAAGGAATAAAAATAGAAGTGTAATATGTTAAAAATGTATGCCTAGTAAAATTGAATGTAGAGACAAATTGTTATAGATATTTTGAACATATAAGTCGTAGTGAAAATAAAAGAGGAAAAAAATTTGAGGTATATTGTTATGTGGGAATGTTGCATTTTATAGAAAGAAAATAACAATGTTAGAAGTAGATTTAGATCCTTTTTACTCTTGGAATTGAAATAAGATTAGTTGAAAAAAATGGAATTGATCTTGTAGTAGTTATTGCTTTATTAGAATAGATAATGTTTTAAAAGAGTAATTTTAACTAAGAAATGAATAAATGGAACTAAATCTTGCAAACGGGGAAAATTTAGGTGCATAAAATCAAGTTAGAATGTATTTTAAAGCATATTAGTGACTTTTGTTTTTTGAGAAAACTCAAAATTTTAGGTTTTGTTCCTAAGGAACAGGACCGCTGCCCTTTGCAGAGCAGCAGTCTCATAACCACTTTGCTAAGGCAAGATGGTGGTCTCGAACGCCGCCACTTCGTAAGGCGGCGGGTCATGGTTTCTCACCTAGGTAAGGAGGTGGTCCTAGGACTAGTGGCATGCTCTATGCATCGGAGTTCTGTCACTTATGATGGAAATTCATAGTTCCGCACCTGTGTAAGTTTTAACTTGTTCTAATTAAATTTTGAAGCTTGTAAAAATTACAAGGAAACCACTAACAACTAATTAATGGCTAAGTCTTATTGTTTAAAGCAAATACATCTCTAAATGGTAAATTAAATAAATCCTTTTCATTTATATTAATGGGAGTAGGGTTTTCTCCAAATAGAAAACCCCAAATACAAATAGATTGAAATAAATCTAGTTTTGGAAAGAAATCCCTTCAATCCTTGAATGAAAGAAATTACAATGATAAAACTATAAACTAAAATAATCTAATCTTGATCTCCTTATAGACTCCTCCATAGTTCTTCCTCTCTTTCTCTCATGGCTTCCTTCTCTCCAACCTAAAAATTTAACAAAGGAAAAGTGACCAAATGAGGAGACTTGGGTAAAGAAAGAGATTAAATAAAAATTCATAAGGATATTTAGTGTTAGTTTGAAACCATAGGATCTAGTGGCCATAATTGAATTGATCTAAGGGGGGAGGATCAACACTACTTTAATTTGGTAGTAATGTATTTTTAAATGTTTAAATTAAATCCTTAAGGGTATGTGTAGATGGGTGAATGGGGCCATTTAATTTCCTTGGGGTGCAAAGTCTTTATTAGTTCTTAGTATGTTTTATGAATTTAATAAAAGGGACTTTAAGCTATTAGGATAATGAAACTAAAATAATTAAGCATGAGGTTAACCATTTTGAGATTGAACATTAACTAAAGAGGAGAAAACACTTAACCAAGTAAATTAAATTAGGGCACCTTACTAAATGACTTTTAATTAATCGACCTTAGAGGTAAAGTAATTTTAATATTTAATCATTTAACTAGACCTGGTCTATCATTTGTAAATTTGAGATTATTGGTGTAAATTAATTTGATGTACCCTAGGGGTTAACACCCATGTAACCTTTTACTTTAAAAAAATAGTCACAATTTTTGGGATAAGTGTTAGGTTTTAACGTGTTCTAGAACGTCATTTTCTCAAGTGTTACATCCGCATTCAAAGTGGAAGTGGAATGGTGGCTACCCCTATGGGGTTTAAATGATTAAAAGATTATTGTGTTGGGGGAGGTTTGCCAACCCCACCCCCATCCCATTTATTAATGGGGTGGGGGTGCGGTCAGCAACCCTTCCCCCAACCCTTACCCTTATCTAACCACATAGGGTGTGGCCTAAGCATGACAAACCAATTACTATGTTTTTTTGTTAAAATGTTCAGGTATTAAAATTTTCGGTTATAATACCACATTTTACATACAACCTTGTGTGTGAGTGTGTGTGTCTTTAAAATATAAATATATTAAATATTAGATATATTAATATATTAACATTATTAATAATGATTTTAATATCAATATTTTGGTCGATAGGTAGTATTAGAAAATCTAAAACTTATACTTAAAATTTGGTAGAAGTGTTTCCAAGTGTTAGTTTAAAATTTTGTTTTCCTTACCACTACCATTTTCTTGACATCTAGTTTAGAATGAAGTTAGTTAAATATAACAATAAATTTACAAAATCAATAGATCTAAGGTCTACTTTGTAACTTTGTAGTTCCTTTACACAACTAGATTTAGGAATTATTCTATTTTATTGGGAAAGTAAATGATAATTAAAAATTTAAGTTCTTTCCATCTACACATATAGATTTCAAACTTTCTTTCAATCAATACAAGAAAGTGCACAAATATAGTCTAACTTTCCATTATATTCCTTTCAAGTGATACATTTAAAATTAATATTTCTTTCCTTTACAACATACAATTTCAAACACTCCCACAAGAGGTTTACAACAATATTTTCCAATGATTTTTAGAGCAAGAGCAACACACTTATGTGAGGAAATAAATCAACTACAATGGGAATAAGATGGTTCCCTTTTCAACTTCATTTCCATTTTATCAACTTCATTCCCTAAAAATGCCTTTCATTCCCACATACATTAAAATTTTAATAACCAATAATCAATACAATAATCTTCCACTTGAAGTGGGAATTTTACAAGAAGGTAGCTACAATAGAGGAATTTTTAGTCTTCTACAAGTTCTGCAAGTATCAAATCTCCAACATGGCTCCAGCTTTCTTCACTTTATCATAACAACGAAAAATGGGGGAGGGGCAACACTATCCACCCAACCAAAACTTCAACGAGAAGAAGAAGAAATTATTTTCATTGGGCACCGAGCCCCAACCACAAGGCAATAAGGGATGGATCAAACACATGGAAGCAACACTTCCACACTTACTTTCAAGAAGCAAACACACAAGAAAATATAACTAGACAAAAACACTTATTTTGAAGCACAAAAACTTCCCAAAACAATGGCTCTAAAATAATCCAAGTACATATAGGAATATGAGGATAACCTTGTGCCTCCCAAGGGTTTTTATGGCCACCTATAAAATTATCCAAAACACAATCAACCCCAAAATCTCTTATGCCTCCCCACAACAAAAAATATATGTCTCTTATGCCTCCCTCACTTTTATTCCTCCCTCACTTCTATGCCTCCCTCTCTCTAATGGCTCCCACAATACACAAAAATAACAAAATAAAACAAGATGGGGCATCCAAAACCCACTCCCTCCTAAACACACCAAGAAGATTTTATGCCTCCCAACATATTTCATCCCCATTTCACCATCTCAACACAACCTAAGGTAAATTTACTACCCAACACTTCAAAAAAAGAACACACATCCATACAACACATATCATACAAGAAAACAAAAAGGAAAACAAGACTACAAGACCCTAATCTTCAAGAAAGTACCAAAATATTTCGAGCTCAAGAAATTTCAAGCTCCCTAAAATCCCACAAGTAAGCACTACAAAGTCCAATATCCAAAACCAAGCAAGTAACCCCATTTACTTCCCAAAAATTTCAATAAATAGAAAAAAAACGAAGAGGGAGATGATGTGGCTCCATGTAGGGTGCCACATCATTTCTTCTCCACTCAACATCACTCAAGTAAAACTCATTCTCCAAGGCATAATAAATGGGTGGTAAAGAGGTATGAAATTTTTTTTACACGCACCATTCAAACCCATACCTTTTTTAGAACAAAAATTAAACACATGTAAGAAAGTGCAATGGAAACTCACCATTTGCTTTCCCAAAACACATAACGGGGTCTATTTTTGACCCCCAACCCATAGGTAGGGTTGCTATAATAAATTAAGATGTATGAGACAAGTTAAACTTGTCCCACACAGCCTCGAAAATTAGCCCTTAAGGCCAAATCCGAATTTCTAAGGAGAGGTAGAGTATACAAAGATGAAGATCACATACACTCAACTTAAAACACATAAACCAAAGAACCATATAATCTAATAAATGACTTATTTTTGTCTCATCCAATTTTATTTTAGTAACATGATTAATTTACTAATTTAGACACAAAGTAATTAATGATAAAAGGGAATTAGATCACCATAAGATCACATACTCTAAAATTAAATAAAGAAAAAGAAAAGAACAATACACAAATCCCTTGCTCACAATTAGAGTTCAGCCCCCATGGGAACCCCTAACAAAAAATAAATCACACAAACAACATAAACACAAGTTTTCATGGTGAGTATTGTCGAATCTATCTAGCATTCCGATGTGGTTGTTCTCTAATCCCCTTTGATTGTTGTGATATAATCACTTGCAACACACACAATACCTCCTTCGGCCTCGTGGCGCAAAATATCGAAGATAAAATATTTGCATATAAGTTAACAATCATCCATACATAAATTAAATCATCATCTAAAAAATAATATTACTATTTCAAAATTAAACAACATCTCAATTCTATATCTCATCAACACCAATAAGATCACAAGATTAGTTCACTGCTAAATCCTACTCAATATGACGAAAATGTTGAGTGTCGAAATACATAAATATGTCAATAACTCATCATAAACAATATAAAATGTTTCTCTAAGAAATCCACACAAATCATACTATGAATTAAAATCCATCTATAGTTAAAGTATCTCTATTGTCTAATCATCATGCTAAGCCAAAATGATACAATAATATCCATGTATATAACCAACAATAATAGAAATCAAAGTATAATAAGTGTCGAAGGGAAGTGGTTTTTGACTTACTTGAAGATAATACAACACTACACAAGTTCTCTAGGAAATACAATCCACTAAAGACATGCTTTCCACAACACGGACCCACATGGTTACGAGATAAACATGAGGCACACATTAAGGACACAATGGTTCATCTAAAGTATGCAATTTTACAACAAGGTCTTCCCCACGAAGGTTTCTTTAGATTCCTATTTTAGTTGTAAGTGTTTTTACATTCTTTACTTTTCGCAGAGGAATCACGATAGGAGAATCGAAAGTCATGTCTCCTTTGAAGAATTTTCCCTACCTTGATAATGTTAAATACAAGTGTAAACCAATTATATAATAGCAAGAGGTTACTTCATTTACTTGATTAACTTATTCATTTGTGAGGAGGCGAGTTAATTTCTCAAGGCTCTTAATTTTATCAATTTGTTTTCGACGTGTTGTGCTTTTGAACATATATGTTTTACCTTTTCAAGCGGTCAATTTTATTTTATTTTATTTTATTCCAGTACATGACCGTCTAACTCTTGGATTCATCATTAAGATCTTATTAGTTATTAATAAGATTTCATTGGGGTCAAGAGTCTAATCAGAAAAATTAAAGGTTTCACTTGGGCTTCACTTGAAGAGATAGAAATAAGTATACTGTTTACATTTTCAACGGGTAAGACAGATCGAAGAGTTTCTTAGGCAAGTTCCTTCTATTTATTATAATCTTATTATCTTCCAAGAATTCAATCATTGATTTCACCTTAAGGCCGTTCTGAGGGTTTACCACAATAAGAGATTGTTGATTAGTTTACGCGGGATCACAAGGTATATTTGTTTCTCTTGTTTTCTTTTTGCTAGGTTCAAAAACATAGTCCTCTACCAAACGACACAAGACCAAGGTAACTAGAGCAATGCAAGATGATTCAAGTTTGGATAATTAGAATTAGGTTTGAAAATTCAAGGATAAATCATATTCTGAAAAGTGAAAATTCAACAAAGGATACGCATGTCAAAACAAGTTCATTTAATCTTATTGACGATAATATTTCTCAAATTGAATTTCAAACGATAACAACAACCTCCATGAGAACAATAAAAAATTATAACACAATGCCTTCTAGATAGTCTCCACAATTTCCATACCAATGATGTAAAGCAAAAGAAAACATTCGTACAATGACAATGAGTTCTAAGAAGGATGGAATCCACTTTCTACACGTGTTCCTTTTTCTCTCTTTTTTTTTTTCTTCTACTCGGGAAATCCTCTGCACATTTGTTAGCACATGTCAGTTAGCAAGAATCGAGCATGATAAAAGCTATAACATTAAGACAATATGTTGTTATCTAACTGTTTCAAGGAAGAGAAAAAAACACCGTTGATTATGAAAAATAATCTAAGAGTCTAAACAAGAGCAATTAAAAAGAGTTGTCAATAGCATAAAATGTCGAATAAAAGGGGCGACACAACTCTATTTAATTATCATTTTCTCATTGGAGCAGTTAATAAACATCATAGTGAATTTCACTCATATCACAATAATGACCGTCATTTTAACAAGATAACATTTTGAAACAAAAACAATTACAAGAAGAGAATTAATTTCAAACATGATATATCCCTATTTGTTTAAGTTAGTTCACCAAGCCAAGGACTCACTATGTCATTGGAAGATCCCAAACAATCAATCGACATGAGAACATCTAAACCAACATGACTTATTAATATTAAGATGATGTGCCTATAACAGTTAATTTTATGTCAGCACAGAATAAATAAATTGGAAAGAAAAGGGATGAGACGCACAAATGACCCTGTATGGGCCACGTCCTATTCTAACAATCCTTCTATTAAACTTTCTTCTAATCAAGAGAATGTCTTAAGAAAAAGGACAAACTTTGACAAGACCAAACATAACCATTATAAATCTTACAGGAGGGTTACTCAATCATTCACAAGAACACAACACAGGATACATAGCTTCCAAAGGATCTATCGTCAACAACAAGTCAACTTTAACCTTTTTGGTCAACACATAACCATTCTACTACAATGACAGCAAGGAGGTCGTATCACAACGATCATCACAAAAACCAGTCAACCAATGAGTTTCCAAACACACCAAACTCTAAGTCACAGGAGAATGAAATTTAAGCATCTTTACGGAGCAAAATGTAGAGTAATTACTTACGCATAAAACCAACATCCCAATTTTAAGATTTGAAAACTTCCTCACTAATGATCAAGTAGCTCTCGTATCCTCCAACATGTGTGAAACAAAATCAAGGTAAGAAAGAGTATTTCCTCTAACATTTTAAGCTATCCAAAAGAAATGTGAGTATCGTCAAAAGAAAACATTCCATAGGTTCAGCTACATTCCTCAAAACATACAACAGTCACCAAGGGAGAGAAGGTGGTTCCAAAGACAACAATCTCCAAATGGTGAACATGAATTGATATCAATTATGAAAATCAAACATGACACTCGAAGAATAAAAGTATTTCTTCGAGCGATTCAAAACAAAATAACAAAAGCAACTAACCTAGTTGAAAGTAAATATCAACTTGGCTCAATTCAAAAGTCAGTCAAGCTAAGCACACACCAAGCCAACCGGGAAGGGTTACTAGAACCTAAAACAACTGAAAGAAAAGGATAGAGACAGGAATAGCATCATTCACCTATACACAATGCACTCGCAGTACTCAATCACCAATTTGCAAAAACCCAACATAGACCAGAACTACAGATCTCGAGCCGAAACAAGAATAAGAACATAACAGGGACTATAAAGTTGAGTCCAACGACAATGTTTGGTAAAACATTCAAATCGTGAGACCAACACCTAAAACTCGAGAATTTTCATTACAAGACCCCCGCCTCTTTTGTTTTATTAGTCTTAAGAACAAAGTTCACCCAAATAATATTTATTAAAACCCAGAAAACAATATAAGGGCTTCAACCAACGCAATCATTTCTAACGCCAAAACAAGTACAAACGAGCCAGGAAAGTGGAAACCAAACAGTATACCATCACACGAGACATTAATATGAAGAGTAGAGTTATTTAGTGATTCAATTAAATAACAGCATAAGAATTAATGGTATAGAGAATATCGTGTACGATTAAGCTCCCATGATGATAACAAGATGGATGGGGCAACAAAGAACCGAAGCCTAAATCCATTTTCTTCAAGCTCGTTGGGCGCCCAAACATCAAACATCTTCATGTTGGCACAGGTAGGAGTTCACAGCCAGGGTGGGTGGTCTAAAATACTTGCCATCATTCTCCCAACACCGCTCCAAGATCAGCCCTAGAACTTCTGTAGGCCCCATTTTGGCAATTGAACTTAATCCTTCGTCATACATCCAAACACCTCCACCATCTCCATATGCATCTGATTGTTTCTAATTTGGACCTCCTAACCTTGGTGTTCTCATGTTAGGAGCAGCCCTAGTTTGAGACAAAGCAAAAGAAGATGGCTTTAAAACCAAAAACAATCTCTTGATACAGACTCCATATCCATAAAACAGTCCCTAGACTTAGCATCCTCAATTAAGGTGACCGGTCACTAGATTGCTTCAATGCAGCTTGCTTCATGAGCTCGTGCAAAGTGCCACATTCATGCGGCGAATAACATCTACAAGGCCAACCCCATGATTTGAAGCTTGGACACAAAATATCTGATTACATCACACTCCCGGCTCACGAAGGCATCTACCATAATGATAAATAAACCTTTTCCTTCATCGGATCGAGGACAAGATCAAACTCTCGGTGCAAACATTTCATTTGTAGCTTGAAAGTGTGATAATTCCATCAAGCACCCTTTATGCATAGTGCTCGTAGAAGACATAGTGACTCGTAGAAGATGCTCATAGTTGCGAGGCATGTGCTTCACGAATACTGCGATATGAAGCAGATCCGCCCCTATCGATTCTCTTCTTCCATGAGTTACATCCTACAACAAGTAAGATCTCAATAGAGACTCTTTGTAAATAAATTTCATCAGGCCTGTTGGTAACACCCTCACTGTCACGAATCGGTTTTGGAGAAACGACTCAGTGCAAGCTCTGGATCTGAGGAATATCCTGCTACCTTCATCTCCCAAGACATTTTCTTCAACATTGCATAGATCTTCTGTGCCTGTGGGTGTGATCTGTCACCAATACAAAAAGCATGCGCCATTTTATTGGCTTTAAACTAACTACACCAAGCTTCTTTTTTTTTTTTAATTCCTCTATCCTTCATCGACAAGCTCTCTTGCAAGCAAACTGTGCTTCAAGATTATTCCGATATGAAACAAATCCACCTCGATGAGATCCTCTTCCATGAGTAACATCATGGAACAAGCAAGATCTCAGTAGAGGATCTCTGTAATAAATTTCATCGGGTCTCCTGGTAACACTCAAACTGTCACTTAATCGATTTTGATGAAAATATCTTGAAGGAGAAATCCCGAATTGAGGATGCAGTCGAAATAAAACAGATAACAACATATCTGGACAGTCTGCCTGTTGGAAACGCTCCAAAACGGCCTGAATACAGCCAAGCTTGATAGGCCAACAGGAACGAGCCAAAGTGTGACCGAAGTCACCAGAATCGGACACAAGGAGGTAGATACTCATCTACGGGTAGAGTGGAAAATGTGAAACGGCCAAGGCGGTTTGTGCTTCATGAATATTCTGATAAAGAACAGATCCGCCTTGAAGGAGAATCCCAAATCTGAGGATGCATCTAGTACTGAACAGATAACAACATAGATGGACAACCCACTTGCTGGAAGCGCCCAAAACGGCTTCCACTACATCGAAACACACCTGCCGCCTGGCTACTTACTGTGCAGGTCGTTTGTTGTGGTTTCCCGACTCGAACACACCTCGTGGCACCCAGAGAAAGTTGAGGTAATGCGCCTGCGACTGAAGCTTCATCTAAAACCGCCATATCAAACCCACGCGGCCAGACCGAAAGAAAACCGTGGGCAAACTAAACAATCCTCCTTGTTCACGCGGCCGGGGAAGACAGAAAAGGACGCGCCCAGGAGGAACGGAAGGAGACGTCTCATACACGCCTGCTACACTGGCTTGTAGCTTCATCTCACCATCATGTCAGACCCATGCGCATTGAATAGAGGATCAGAAAGAGATCATGGCAAGGAAAACGGGGCTCCTCCCACTGTCACACGCCACCCAGGAGATTACAGACATTTAAGAAGTGACATGATATGTCACCCATCCGCCAGCTCAGAAAAGTAAATTGCAACGAGGCACTACATTCTCCTCCCCTTAAGAAAGCATCGTCCTCGATGCGACATAACACAGAGGAAAAGAAAAAGCACGTAACCAACAACATGCAAGGGAGAAGTACACTTTATGGTTTTAAATTTTAGTTAGTTAAAGCAGGGTCACAAGGTAGCCTTAGGAACATTTGGTAGAAATTTTAACTTTTAATGTTCTGTGAAGATTGGCAGTTCTTTCTTGTTCATCATTTCATTAGTCTCTTTCCATAAGCATTATTCTTAGTTTAATTGCTTTTAAAATTTCATCATTAAAGAGTTTTTTTTTTGTTCATTCTTTATTGTGGGTGCCCAACATGAACTGCTACCACAACGCCCTATCAGGTTCACAAGACACTACAGATTCACAAGCACACAAGTATATACTTCAAGATTGTATTACACCACAAAAGGTTACACAATTACGGAAAAGAATAGGCACACTTCCCATAACATAGGTACTCATCACACATCAATGACTGACATACCAAATACTCAAACAGAAGAGTACTACAATCCACCAGACATTTCCTCAATTTGCATCAATGAAAGACTCACATAACAACAAACCATGCTATGGTACATAGTGTCCACTGAGGAAGGGAATCAATGACATGTCCACAACATCGACACAATAACACATACATCAAAAGACCACTACCAAACATCAACATATATAACATCAACAAATATCATAAGCCTCCCTCAAACTCTTAAAATCAAGTCTCTTATGCCTCCCTCAAACTCTTATGCCTCCCTCAAGTCTCTCTCCCTACTCTTATGCCTCCCTCAAGTCTCTTATGCCTCCCTCAAACTCTTATGCCTCCCTCAAGGAGGCCGGTTGTCTCTCTGTGCCCAAGGCACATCGAGTTTGGACACTCCTAACCCAAGTGACATAATAACGCGTAGTTCTCAATAACCCGCTAGTCATATGTACCCCTTGGGCGTACCCCATACAATGAAGCGGGTCCATAGGTCCAACCAATCCATGGTGCATCCCATGACCCTATTCCACACATCACGACATTAGAACCAGCACAACAATCCAGTCAAAGTGCCAAGTGGCAAAGTACAAGCCTTGGGCAAGGCGGTAAAAATTCCAAATTTAAAAGAAGACCCCAAATCAAGCTAAAATAAATGACCAAATGGCCAAAGTTAGTATCAAATCCCCATGTTAGTGCCACAAACCACGGAAATGCCCAAAATTGTAAAGCATTGCAATCAAGAAAAGATGCTGGTCCTTGCAAAATAAAATAAAAGCTCAATTTACGAATAAAATCAACTTATAATAATGTCACATTACGATAACTGTGTGGCCTTATCTGGCCACCAAAGGGGTACTCAACGAGTTGCTGGCACTCGGAACATCGAGCCTCAGCTCGTAAAATATATATATCAATCCCGCCACCCTTCGACAAGGCTAAACATAGTCATAGATACACTAGGGTTGCATACATACAACCACATAGGGAGAGAGGAAAGAGTCACATGTAATCTACTAAACCGAGTTTTGACTCGAGTTATTGACCCATGGTACACCATTCCTCACTCTCAACATACACTTCTACCGATCTCCCTCAGGGTTGGTTAGTGTAAGGCTCACAACATAACATGTAACTACATTACTAACACCATGGTGGTACACACATAGCTACCATAACGTCTCACGTATGGTAGGTATACGGGGTAGATCACAATCATACATTCACAGGGCGCAATACATCACTTTACCACATTCTGCACCCAAAGTGCAATCACAATACGATAGGGTTCATACACTCACCGTATGACCCAAAATCACAACATGAAGCATTACATATTACACAACTCATATATACGATGAACATAGTACATCACAACATAACATACATTGCAACATAACAAGGTGGTACACACGTTTCTTCAAAACATGGTAAAAACATCATGATACAACTCATTTCTTTTAACATCAACTAGTCATACAACACATTGATACACCCACATATCACAATATGCCACAATGCTCCAACACTACGTCATCCACATTAGAATTCTTTTCACACATCACAAACAATAATTTACACGTGAATTCTTCCTAGAATCCACAAGAAGGAGAGAGAATACTCTCATCCCCAACACATCAACATGATGACAAATACGCACTGAGTGACATACACATCACGTGCGTTCACAATATCACAATTACGACAATAATCACATCACGCTTAAAGCACATTACTCTTCCAATATAAATCATCATCATGCAACATCATCATCATCATCCAAAGTATCATCATGTAACACCACCACCACCATGCAACATCGCCATACAACACCAATCCGGCCCATAGGTTCGAGAGCATGAACCTACGCTCACGATACCAAAGTGTAACACACCAAAATTACCAACACAAGGACAACACAGTGGAATACAGGATAATTTTTTTTGACTTACTTGAAGATAATACGACACTACACAAGTTCTCTAGGGAATACAATCAACTAAAGACCTGCTTTCCACAACACGGACCCACATTGGTTACAGATAAACATGAGGCACACAATTAGGACACAATGGTTCATCTAAAGTATGCAATTTTACAACAAGGTTTTCCCACAGAAGGTTTCTTTAGATTCCTGTTTTAGCTGTAAGTGTTTTTACATTCTTTACTTTTCGCAGAGGAATCACGATAGGAGAATCTGAAAGTCATGTCTCCTTTGAAGAATTTTCCCCTACCTTGATAATGTTAAAATACAGTGTAAACCAATTATAGAATAGCAAGAGGTTACTTCATTTACTTGATTAACTTATTCATTTGTGAGGAGGCAGTTAATTTCTCAAGGCTCTTAACTTTATCAATCTGTTTTTATTATTTGTGTGCTTTTGAACATATATGTTTTACCTTTTCAAGCGGTCAATTTTATTTTATTTTATTTTATTCCAGTACATGACTGTCTAACTCTTGGATTCATCATTAAGATCTTATTAGTTATTAATAAGATTTCATTGGGGTCAAGAGTCTAATCAGAAAAATTAAAGGTTTCACTTGGGCTTCACTTGAAGAGATAGAAATAAGTATATTGTTTACATTTTCAACGGGTAAGACAGATCGAAGAGTTTCTTAGGCAAGTTCCTTCTATTTATTGTAATCTTGTTATCTTCCAAGAATTTAATCATTGATTTCACCTTAAGACCGTTATAAGGATTTACCACAAAAGAGATTGTTGATTAGTTTATGCGGGATCACAAGGTATATTTGTTTCTCTTGTTTTCTTTTTGCTAGGTTCAAAAACATAGTCCTCTACCAAACGACACAAGACCAAGGTAACTAGAGCAATGCAAGATGATTCAAGTTTGGATAATTAGAATTAGGTTTGACAATTCAAGGATAAATCATATTCTGAAAAGTGAAAATTCAACAAAGGATACGCATGTCAAACAAGTTCATTTAATCTTATTGACGATAATATTTCTCAAATTGACTTTCAAACGATAACAACAACCTCCATGAGAACAATACAAAATTATAACACAATGCCTTCTAGATAGTCTCCACAATTTCCATACCAATGATGTAAAGCAAAAGAAAAACATTCGTACAACAGCAGTTCCTAAGAAGGATGGAATCCACTTTCTACACGTGTTTCTTTTTCTCTCTCTTTTTTTTTTTTCTTTTCTACTCAGGAAATCCTCCTGCACATTTGTTAGCACATGTCAGTTCGCAAGAACTGAGCACGATAAAAGCTATAACATTAAGACAATATGTTGTTATCTACTGTTTCAAGGAAGGAGAAAAACACCGTTGATTATGAAAAATAATCTAAGAGTCTAAACAAGAGCAATTAAAGAGTTGTCCAATAGCATAAAATGTCTGAATAAAAGGGGATGACACAACTCTATTTAATTATCATTTTCTCATTGGAGCAGTTAATAAACATCATAGTGAATTTCACTCATATCACAATAATGACCGTCATTTTAACAAGATAACATTTCGAAACAAAAACAATTACAAGAAGAGAATTAATTTCAAACGTGATATGTCCCTATTTGTTTAAGTTAGTTCACCAAGCCAAGGACTCACTATGTCATTGGAAGATCCCAAACAATCAATCGACATGAGAACATCTAAACCAACATGACTTATTAATATTAAGATGATGTGCCTATATCAGTTAATTTTATGTCAGCACAGAATAAATAAATTGGAAAGAAAAGGGATGAGACGCACAAATGACCCCGTATGGGCCACGTCCTATCCTAACAATCCTTCTATTAAACTTTCTTCTAATCAAGAGAATGTCTTAAGAAAAAGGACAAACTTTGACAAGACCAAACATAACCATTATAAATCTTACAGGAGGGTTACTCAATCATTCACAAGAACACAACACAGGATACATAGCTTCCAAAGGATCTATCGTCAACAACAAGTCAACTTTAACCTTTTTGGTCAACACATAACCATTCTACTACAATGACAGCAAGGAGGTCGTATCACAACGATCATCACAAAAACCAGTCAACCAATGAGTTTCCAAACACACCAAACTCTAAGTCATAGGAGAATGAAATTTAAGCATCTTTACGGAGCAAAATGTAGAGTAATTACTTACGCATAAAACCAACATCCCAATTTTAAGATTTGAAAACTTCCTCACTAATGATCAAGTAGCTCTCGTATCCTCCAACATGTGTGAAACAAAATCAAGGTAAGAAAGAGTATTTCCTCTAACATTTTAAGCTATCCAAAAGAAATGTGAGTATCGTCAAAAGAAAACATTCCATAGGTTCAGCTACATTCCTCAAAACATACTACAGTCACCAAGGGAGAGAAGGTGGTTCCAAAGACAACAATCTCCAAATGGTGAACATGAATTGATATCAATTATGAAAATCAAACATGACACTTCGAAGAATAAAAGTATTTCTTGAGCGATTCAAAACAAAATAACAAAAGCAACTAACCTAGTTGAAAGTAAATATCAACTTGGCTCAATTCGAAAGTCAATCAAGCTAAGCACACACCAAGCCAACCGGAAGGGTTACTAGAACCTAAAACAACTAAAAGAAAAGGATAGAGACAGGAAAGCATCATTCACCTATACACAATGCACTCGTAGTACTCAATCACCAATTTGCAAAACCCAACATAACCCGGAACTAAAGATCTCGAGCGAAACAAGAATAAGAACAAAACACAGGACTATAAAGTTGAGTCCAACAACAATGTTTGATAAATCATTCAAATCGTGAGACCAACACCTAAAACTCGAGAATTTTCATTACAAGACCCCCGCCTCTTTTGTTTTATTAGTCTTAAGAACAAAGTTCACCCAAATAATATTTATTAAAACCCAGAAAACAATATAAGGGCTTCAACCAACGCAATCATTTCTAACGCCAAAACAAGTACAAACTAGCCAGGAAAGTGGAAACCAAACAGTATACCATCACACGAGACATTAATATGAAGAGTAGGGTTATTTAGTGATTCAATTAAATAACAGCATAAGAATTAATGGTATAGAGAATATCGTGCCTGATTAAGCTCCCGCAGTCGATAACAAGATGGACGGGGCCTGCAACAGCAACCGAAGCCTAAATCCATTTCTTCAAGCTCGTTGGGCGCCCAAACATCGAACATCTTCACGTTGGCACAGGTAGGAGTTCACAGCCAGGGTGGGTGGTCTAAAATGCTTGCCATCATTCTCCCAACACCGCTCCAAGATCAGCCCTAGAACTCCTGTAGGCCCCATTTTGGCAATTGAACTTAATCCTTCGTCATACATCCAAACACCTCCACCATCTCCATATGCATCTGATTGTTTCTAATTTGGACCTCCTAACCTTGGTGCTCTCATATTAGGAGCAGCCCTAGTTTGAGACAAAGCAAAAGAAGATGGCTTTAAACCAAAACAATCTCTTGGTACAGACTCCATATCCATAAAACAGTCCCTAGACTTAGCATCCTCAATTAAGGCTGACCAGTCACTAGATTGCTTCAATGCAGCTGCTTTGCGAGCTCGTGCCAGTGCCACATTCATGCGGCGAATAACATCTACAAGGCCAACCCCATGATTTGAAGCTTGGACACAAAATATACTGATTACATCACACTCCTGGCTCTGAAGGCATCTACCATAATGATAAATAAACCTTTTCCTTCATCAGATCTGAGGACAGCATCAAACTCTCGGTGCAAACATTTCAGCTGTAGCTTGAAAGTGTGATAATTCCATCAGCACCCTTTATGCCTGCCAACATAGTGACTCGTAGAAGATGCTCATATAGTTGCAAGGCAAATTGTGCTTCACGAATATACTGAAACAGATCCGCCCTATGAAAGTTACATCCTACACAAGTAAGATCTCGATAGAGACTCTTTCTAAATAAATTTCATCATGTTGGTAACACCATCATGGAACGGTTTTGGAGAAAGATCTCAAGCTCTGGAGAGGAATATCCTCTACCTTCATCTCCCAGAGACATTTTCTTGACATTGCATAGCCATTTTATTGGCTTTAAACTAATTACACCAAGCTTCTTCTTTTTTTTAATTCCTCTATCCTTCATGACCTCCTACAAGCTCTCTTGCAAAGTAACCGTGCTTCAAGATTGGTCTGTAGATCCACCTCGATAAATTTCATCGAGGTCTCTATCGCTGCTGTGGGTGTGACTCACCAATAAAAAGCATGCGCCATTTTATTGGCTTTAAACTAACTACACCAAGCTTCTTTTTTTTTTTTTTTTAATTCCTCTATCCTTCATCGATTCTTGAAGCAAACGTGTGCTTCAAGATTATTCCGATATGAAACAAATCCACCTCGATGAGATCCTCTTCCATGAGTAACATCATGGAACAAGCAAGATCTCGGTTGAGGATCTCTCGTAATAAATTTTCCGGGTCTCCAGGTAACACTCAAACTGTCACTTAATCGATTTTGATGAAAATATCTTGAAGGAGAAAACCGAATTGAGGATGCGCGAAATAAAATAGATAACAACATATCTCGAAAATGGCTTTGAATACGGCCAAAAAGCTTGATAGGCCAACAGGAATGAGCCAAAGTGTGACCGAAGTCACCAGAATCGGACACAAGGAGGTAGATACTCATCTACGGGCAGAGTGGAAAATGTGAAACGGCCAAGGCGGTTTGTGCTTCGTGAATATTCTGATAAAGAACAGATCCGCCTTGAAGGAGAATCCCAAATCTGAGGATGCATCTGGTACTGAACAGATGATAACAACATAGATGGACAACCCGCTTGCTGGAAGCGCCCAAAACGGCTTCCACTACATCGAAACACACCTGCCGCCTGGCTACTTACTGTGCAGGTCGTTTGTTGTGGTTTCCCGACTCGAACACACCTCGTGGCACCCAGAGAAAGTTGAGGTAATGCGCCTGCGACTGAAGCTTCATCTAAAACCGCCATATCAAACCCACGCGGCCAGACCAGAAAGAAAACCGTGGGCAAACTAAACAATCCTCCTTGTTCACGGCCGGGGAAGACAGAAAAGGACGCGCCCAGGAGGAACGGAAGGAGACGTCTCATACACGCCTGCTACACTGGCTTGTAGCTTCATCTCACCATCATGTCAGACCCATGCGCATTGAATAGAGGATCAGAAAGAGATCATGGCAAGGAAAACGGGGCTCCTCCCACTGTCACACGCCACCCAGGAGATTACAGACATTTAAGAAGTGACATGATATGTCACCCATCCGCCAGCTCGAGAAAAGTAAACAATGCTATCCAAAATCTCACTTTCCTCTCCCATCTTCTTTTAAGTAGGAACTCTTTAGGATCCACAATGCCTTCATGGTTGGGAATTAAATATGACTAGTTTAGTGTCACTAGGGTTGGATACAAGTGGCTCATTTCTCCCAAGTTTGTCTGTCCTGCCTCTTTTGAAAGAGCTTTGGATGGACTACAGTAGGGGATGGAGACGAAATATAAGTGAAATTTTATGTGGGGAATGGCCCTAACTCACCGCATTTTTAGTTTCATTTTCCAATCTAACAGGAGGTATTGACAAGTCAATTGCAACCATATGTTTAACATGTAACAACTCATGGTGGAAATTTTCCCATGCAACAAATGCAAATAATGTTACCCCAATAACTAGGTGAGGAACGATATACACTTATTTCTTTGAAACCAGATTATGAAATGGCTCCCCACCCCGTTTGCATAGTATCACTACCTCTATAGATGAAATAACCCATATAATCTCAATGAAAAGAATTTAATTTGTTTATTAATTCATGGTACCTCTACATTACTTAAACAGTGAGAAAGGAAAATGTACTTTTAGTTGATTCCTCTACACCATGATTACTGAAACTTCCTCCTCTTCTGAATTAGATGGTGATTTTTACACTGTGGAAGATCTGCGATTAAGGGTAGTGGGTTTTATCCTATTTATCTATGTGATAGATAGATGATGAGAAAATTAACCCACCAAAAATCTGTGAGCTGGCTCTGGCTCTAGGGATATAGGCTCGAGGATCCCATACCATACTCTACGGGTAGGGTAGGGTAGGGTATAGGCTAAGATATGGCTAAGATTACAAAACTGGCAGAGTCAATATAGAGCACAAACATAAAATGCAACTAATCAAAAAGATTTGTGATATAACACTATGAAACGGCTCCCCAATAAGAGAATTAACTCAATAATAAAATTCTTGTTCTTAATTTGCATTCCCCGGTATAGAGAGTTGTACCACTAGGTGATTACCAAATGTTTCCATCCAGTTTCTAAATGGCTTCATTATATGCTCCTATAAGATTTTATGTACTAAAATTAATGAAACACAACTCTACTTCAACTAAAATGAATTTGTACATAAGACTGAGTTTTACTGCTTCATAATAATAGCAGAAGGTACATGATATTACCTAATATCAAAGCAAAACTACATGATGAGGGAGAACACCTTAATATGGTTTGATTTATAAAAATGGCAATAACCGATTTCCATTTCTACAAAAAGTTTGATGTGCTTCCGTACTCTCACTTAAGATAATGTTGAATTGATACCAATGTTCTCGGCACAAGAAGTTGGAAAGGAATATTTGTGGGGGCATATATATTTTTGGTCACAACACAAAAATAAATATATCAGAGGAGATAGTTGTCCCAAATTGAAGAAGAGCCTGTACAAGGCTGCATTGGGATCCCATACTTTGTACAAGAAATATAGGATTAAGGAATCACTAGACCCATCACCTTCCCAAAGCTTTAAAAAGCTTAGAAAACTTCACAATCCCTTCAACATCTTCTGACTGACCTACACTCATTTCCTCAATCTGTCCAACTTGTTGATCCTCTAGTAAAGGGCACTTTCAAAATTTTCATCAAATTCTCTTATTTGTGTAAGATTCAACAATACGCTGGGAAGGTGAGTTTTGTTGTTTGTGGGTGAGAGGATGTGATCGACTGCTTTTTGCAACTGCAAGACATATGCTAAGCATTTATCAACAGGAGATTTTGTAAAGGTTGCATTTGTTACTATTTTATTTAATTCTCTTGACCACAATGAAATAAACACCCAGGTATACATGGGGAAGAACAAGGGATGGCGTGATTTGGAACTCTTATGAAAGGGAAAATAAATCCAAACCATGCGGAAAAAATATGAAATCAAGGTTGGGGATTTTTCCTACAATCCAAAAAACAGGAAGATAGAATTTGACTTGCACCTTCAAACCCTTAAATGAATGAAAAATTGCAAAAACAAATCTTGCGCCTTGTGGTGTGAGACACAAAAAATACCTATTTATTCATACAAAGGGGAAAACATTATCAATAGAAATGCAAATCATATAAAAGAACAACACAGGGAGAAAAACCCTACCTGATTCACACTTTCTACATCTGCCACCATTGATTAAAGGAAAACTATGAGTCTTTGAAGCGATGGATAGTGCCTTTGTTGGAATCCGTGCATCTAAATATCTTATCTGGCCTACACATAGCGAAATGAAACCACGTCCAGGTTTAAAAACAAAAGAAAAATGTTTTACAAATTTACTCATGGATCTGATCCCCTATTGAAAAATAAATTCTGAGTTGGTTCAGGATATGGTGCCCATTTACCCTGCTGATAGTATTTAACACCCAATGGGAATACAATAGGAGAAACTTCCAAAGAGTAGTCGAAGAGGAGCAGGGGAGGCGTTGTTTATGCCACTGGATGTTTGAAACAGATCCACAAATAAGATTCAACAATGTCCCAAGCAAAGCACATGCAGGTTTTACAAAAATAAAAGAGTAGCGATTCACCCCTTCCATGGAAAAATATGTGTTTTCCATTTGGAGAAGATTACAGGGACCGCTCCCCGTATTGCCGACACTTGTAAAACTGGAGCAAAACATATAATTTTAACATCGCGGCTGCCCTAATTCTATTTTACCCACAACCACTTCCCCACACACGTCATTTTCACTTTTTCGTATTGGAAAAGTGATGAAAATATTTGTTTAAACAATTAGCGACGATTATAATTAATCGTCTCAAAATATTGTCTCAAATTGACCTAGCGTGTAGTAGTGTTTGAATGACATTTTTGTGGAGAAAAGATACAGAAATTATTACCTTGTATATGTCAAACCATTATATTCGCTTTACCAGGTACATAACATGTAACCCACAGAGTATTGGACTGTGCAGAACAAGTTCTCTCAGATGAGGTAGCCGTGCAGCTGAATCCAAAGTTGGGCCATACAAAATAATGTCCTCCTCCTTTGCTCCATACTGCTCTTCAAGACATCTATAGGCAGCTTCAATATCAGCATAAGTATTGTGCTCACTTGGCTGTATTCAGAGCACAAAGAAATATCAAATTATATCAAAATGAGAATAATGACATTTCACTAATAACATGAACTTTAAAACCTTCAGATATCATCCAAAAAAATAAAGAAATAAAGTACAACAGAAAAATAGTGCCATGTGCCACTAACATAATTGGCAAAGAAACCAATACAAATAACTATGGAGGGAAAACACGAAGCCCAAAACTAAAATCATGTGCCAAAGAACCGGGTCGGAGGAGCCATGTTGGGGGATCCTGGGAGGAAGTAAGATACTTCCTCTAGAATCACCCCTAACATCCAAGGCTGGTGTAACTCCCGTAGTAGAAAAAAACTCATAATATCCATTTGCCCCTGTAGTCTAGGGGGGCAACTGGCAAGCAATCCAGCGATAAGAAATATTCATTTCTATAAAAGTAAACTTATTTTCATTCCTAAAAAAGGAAACTCTATCGCAGTCCCGCAATAATTATCATAATATGTACTGTGTATGCACTGATAAAATATCACGTAACTGTTAGCCAACTGATATACATAAACCTAGGAGAGTTAGCAATGCTGAAATACAATATCCCTACCCTGGACACATGTTTATAACATGGCCTTATAATTTTGGAAGAAAATAAGGTCAACTCATTGGCAAGATAGGAAAATCGAGATCTTTCTAGGAATAAAGACGGATTATAAGAAGCTCATACTGTTATTTTATCCAAGATGCAAATTGCCTGGATGGTTTGTTCCTGTCTGATCTGTGAGCACTTGTTACATTCCAAAGTGAAGCATTGACATAACTTCCATAGTGCAGCCACTTTCTAAATAATACTCTTCCTTAGAATATGTTTCTCTTCAATGATACGTAAATCATGTTAAAGGCACTACCTAAACCTGTACTATGTAATTCACTTTTCTTAATGAAATGAAATCTCGTAGAAATGATACGTAAATCATGTTAAAGCCACTTTCTAAATAATACTCTTCCTTAGAATATGTTTCTCTTCAATGATACGTAAATCATGTTAAAGGCACTACCTAAACCTGTACTATGTAATTCACTTTTCAATTTATCTTATCAATATTGTTCCTTGGGTTTCAACCTTGTGACCAAGCTCAAGGATAAATTGAACCTTGCCAATTCACTACACCACTCCATATGCAGAGTAGCCAGGTAACCCACAGATTACACCTGATTGTAGGACCAATCAACTCAGCCCTAACAATACTATTGGAAATCAGTATAGCACGGAACTCCCTTCCAATTAAAAAATAAATAAAATGGAAACCCTGAGTAAAACTTTTTCAGCAAGCAATATCATCTATGGATACAAATCAAATGCTTCAAACTATTAAAAATTATTTCACGACATTTTTCATCATCCTTAGAGCTTGTACCAAAGTTGGAGCTCTGAAAGATGGATTGGACATTAATCAAAGCATAATAAGAAGAGTATTTTTTTAATACATTGTAGTTGCAGGTGCCCTAGTGGACATCTATGCAAAATGTGAAACTTTATACAGGGTATGTGAACTGTTTGATAAAATTCCTAAAGAAAGTGTGATTGCATGAACTGCAATGACTATAAATATTCACAAAATGGATATGTTCAAAGGCCTGGAAAGTTTTCACAAAGCTACAAATTGTTAGCTTTTGTCTAGTTGTTCCAACGAAGGGTATATGGGAAACAAATCTACCAGAACAACAGGCACTCAAGATGCAAATCATATGAAATAGTCATACTAATTTTCTGATATTATGTAGCTTAAGATTTTATTAGTTATTGTTCATTAATGTTCTCAAATAATCCTACAGATAAGAGAGTGCAGGGACATTTACAAAATCTTGATGTATACCATATAATTCTTCATTCTCTGAAAGATGGAACGACTACTTATAACTGCACTAATAATAACACTAAGCCCCGGATCAGTAAGCAAAATATCTGCTACACTCCTAGCAGCATCAGTTGCATCCTCCACAGCAATTCCAATGTCAGCCTTTTTCAAGGCAGGGGCATCATTAAAAGTTTCACTAACTTTAGGAATTGATCTGTTTGGTTTATAATTTAAGAATTCATCAAATTCTGCAGACGATGAAGGTATGAGTCTCCATGTTCATTGCAATAAAACTAGCATTGGATGTAAATATTGACATTCATAAATATGATGTTTTTTTTAAGAGCTTTTGCATAAAAATTGGGTCTATCCTCTCAATCATCAAACAGTCACCGCAATGGTAAAAGAAATCTACATCATTTCGTAGCAAATGTTTCAATCTCTTTAAGTGACCAGCTTCTTTAAACTAGTTTTTTATAGATTAATCTGTTAATGATTCAGGATATGACATTGGTTTGGGAGATCCATTTTTGGGTACATAGGACCATGTACAGTATCAGAAAAATGTTTAGTTGTAAATATTCCTGGTCATAGTCTCACTTTTCCCAGGATACAAAAAGCAATTATTCAAGAAAAAATCAAAGCTCAATGAGCGGAGTCTAGCAAAGAGGTAATTAGTTAAGGGAAAGATGGTTAGAGAAAGTTTTAAGTCATTACAGTATATTATTCCTTAACAATTAGAAAATAGAGTTACCATAATTTCATGGAAGGATTGATAAAGTTTGTGTTGAGCATCCTTTACAATTTCGGTCTATAGACAACCTAGAAGCAGAGATACCAACCCTTAATATCGGGCTGGTACAAGGGAAGAAAATTGTACTCACCAAGGAGGATGGAAAAGAAATGAGATTGCAAGTGGAAGAGCTTAAACATAAAGGTTTAATTCGACCATCCTCTTCCCAATATTCTCGCTCTAGTTTTATTGTTAGAAACCCTGCAGAAATTAAAATGGAGAAGTTATGATGGTGATTAATTATATCCCACAAAATTTAATAATAGTGGATATTAAATGACCGTTACCAGATAAAGTACAGTTTCAGAGGGTTGCTGAAGGAAAAATACTTCCAAAGTATGATTGCAAATCTGGGTATCATCAAATAAAAATTAAAGAAGAAGATATATCTAAAACTTTTTTCTCTTTGCCGTAAGGATTATATGAATGTTTGGTAATGCCATTCGGATTAAAAAATGCCCCAGTTTAATTTCAGGAGTGAGCGGACAATTTTCACTGCATTTTTTGATTTGATTTTTAATTATAATCATTATATTGATGTTTTTCGGTTTTCTCAGACAATATAAGAACATTGCCAGCATTTGGAGTAGTTTTCCACATTTCTTGAAAAACATGGTATTGAATTATCAGCCAATCCAAAAAGTAAAAAATTGTTTCAAACACAAGTTAAATTTTTAGGCATAACGCTTAAAGGAGGTTCTGAAAAAACACATTATTGAGAAAATTTCTCAATTTCCTGATAGACTTCAATCCTAAAAAAACTGTGAGATATTTATTATTTTTAAGATGCCTAATATATGTACATAACTTTTTCCAGAAATTATCTCCCAAAAAACTAATTAGAGATTGTATGAATCAATCGCCATTCAATGGACAGAGATAGCTACAAAAGTTGTGATCACTTGTAAAGAAAATTACAGCCAATTATCAGAATTGACTCCATGCATTAAAGGACCATTCATATTACAGAAAAATGCCTCTGAAGAAAATTGGGGAGCCCTCACGATCACAAAAGGACAAGAGGTATTATCTATGTATGCTAGTGATCAATTCAAAAGCATGAACTAAATTACTGGCCAGCTGAAAAGAAATTTTTACCAATAATAAAAGGAGTGAAAAAATGGCATGCATTACTCTTGCTTGAAAAATCCACTAAGAGAATTGACAGTTAGAATTTAAAATGGTTCATTTCAAAACCCATCAGATCACAGTTATGTGGGGGCAGATATACATTTTGTCTCAATACTATTTTAATGTACAATATATTCAGGCAAAAGATAACAATTGCCTGATTCCCTCACAAGGGAACTTGCAACAACTACTCTCCATATTTTTCAAGGCGAGTCCAGTTCTCAAGAAATCAAATGGTCTTGGCTCCCAAAGCAATTTTATATCTGTTAATAGATAGTTGGTATGCTTATAAGTAAATAATTGATAGTTGATACAAGATAAAATAAATAAAAAAAATACTTTTAACAAAGAACCAAAACACCTAGAATGAAGAATTATCATTTTCCCAACCTGTTTTGAAATGACAGCTGTAGGATAGGGAAAAAGAATTCATCAAATCCTAACTATTTTTTAAAAAATTGGCATGTTCAGTGAACTATTTGATTAAATGCCGACAACTATTTGTATAAATTCCAGAAAGAAATATGTGTGCAGAGGATATGGTTATTGCAGAATATGCACAAGAACTCTTTTTCTCATGCATTTCCTCAAAGCAATCCAGGCCCTGAGCCCACACTCCTTCCATGCATTTTGTCAAACAGTTTAAATCCAAACTTCTTCCAATACTTTCATCAAACATCTCGCATGCATTGTTTTGTTCACAATTTTTACGAAGCATTTAGTGAAATAGTTTACACCCAAACTTATTCTAAGCATTATGTCAAACATTTCGCATGTGGTGTTTTCATTGATGCATTTACTCAGACAAATTGCACACCCAAAAAAATATTCCCACAAGTAAAATCTCTTTGAAACCTAAAATCTTGATAAAAACAATCTTGTGTCGTGTCTTGAAGATCCTTATTCAACACAGGCATGGAATACACTTGCAAACCACATACATGTGCAAAATGAACCCCAATTTCATTTATTAAATCAGAATCCACAAATAAAAACATCCACGCAAATGCTAAAGAACTGTCAATGCCTAAAAAAAGAACAAGAAAGTAGTAAAACAATTAAGGGTAGCGGGGGATTCACGAACCCCAACAACAAGAGAGCGGTCCACCTCAAAAGCACAAATCCAGAGCAAATCGGGGAAAGACATATATATGTACAGATGAGGATACCCATACGTAATGAGCAAAAGCGAGCTAAAATGGAAACAACTTACCAGCAGGAGGAAGTGGCCGAGTCCAAATAGGCCGAGTTGAACTTTACAAAGCCAAACCGAATCGGAGTGTAGCGATTTGGGAAAATAAGTGCCGAGCTAGTTACAAACCCCAACACTCTGCACTCATAAGCGATCTACCACGACATTGATGAGCCATGGAAAACGAAAGTATGAGCTAGCAATGCTTAGCTCCAATAGAGAAAACCTAGAGCTAGTTGTTTTTCACAGCCAATGGAGAGTGACCTTGACCCAGAAAATCTAGAAAAGAGTCTCATCTAATGCACACTGAAACAGAGCAAGAGCATGGAAGATATACGCCCAAATGGAAACCAATACAATAAATCCATGGTGAACAAACCAAACCAAATGCCCAAGCGGCCAGGGGGAAATGAAAATAAGATCCGAAGCCTCACAGTAACTCAACGAAGAAATTAGAATACAGATCTTGAAGATATGGAAATGGTGGCTAGATACATAGCTCCAAAAGTGATGGATACAGGTAGATATATTAGGGTGTTTATCATGATTGGGAGGAGAACAAGATCCATAGCCCGCAGAAGGATCTCCTAGGATTGAAAAGGCTCTGGCGGCAAGAATTGGAAACCTATTTCTGAGCAGAAGGCTGGACCGTATTGCATGGCTCAGAATGAAGAGGGGACTCTGCTACACTCAACGAAGCCAAATCGGTAACCCGCCTTGCTACATATGAAACAATATCCGCACCTCTAAAGGATCCCCTACCCAACTATCACGTTGAAGCCGGAGATCTACCTAGTCTTGGCCAAATAGAACCGCTTGGACTGATAAAAAACTGGTGCAAATTTCCCCCATTTGGGTTCCCACAATTTTCCCCCAATGTAGTAAATTTAATAGAGTAAATTAAAATTTACTTTATTATTCAAAGTTTAAAATAAAAATAAGTTAGAGACAAAAATAAACTTTTAGAGACAAAAGTAAACTTTTGTCTCTAATTTTTGTCTCAAAAGAGGGGTCCATGTAGTAGTGATCTCCCTCCAACCCCTCTTTTACACCTATTTTCCTCCTTTTATGTTTTGCTCCCTCAAAATCGACCCCATCTTCAACTACCCCTTCAACGCATTAACTCGCCCAATTGCTAGTTATAAAAATTATTTATTATTAATGATCTTCTAATAGGTGAACATGGTCGAACAGTTGACATGAGTATTGAGCACACAATACCCAATAGTTGTTATATTACTATGTAGTAGTTATTCACTTTTGAAATAATAATTATGTGGAGTAGTCAATCACATCATGACATGTCAAACCTCTCACCCATGTACGAGTATTAAAAAAATCAATGTTCAAGCATTTTCACTCATATTTAAGTATTGGTTTCCACCATGGTTGTAGTGTAACTCAAATTTATTATTTTAAATCAAGTCAAAAAGGGCTTTCCATCAAATTGAACATTGCAAAAAAAAAATATAAGCTAAAACAAATCTGAATTACATCACAATCCCATATAATAAACAATTATTTTTGTGGACCCGTTAACTAAGGGTGTACCACTACTAACCTCTCTTCCTTGAGAAGAATTTCATTATTCAAAATGTTCTCTTCAAAACTCAGTCATTCTCGCTATCGTCTTCTTCCTTTCCCACCACCTGTTGTACGGGCTCCGCAACTTGTGTTGTATCATTGAGTGTCTTCCCTTGCAACATCAGCACAACTTGGGCCATGGTTGGCCTCGCATTCTCATCCTCTTCAATACATTGCCGGACCACCTCACCAGCTCTTACAACCTCTTCAACCTCTACGTTGTGCACATTAATTCTTGCATCTATCACACCCATTATGCCCCCTTTTCAATTTGAGCTACAGCCCACGGTGGAAACACTATCCTGCACGATTCCGCCGCATTCAGGTCCAAATTTCTTCGCCCGGAAATGATTTCGAGCACGGTCATTCCGAAACTGTAGACATCCACCTTGGCAGTGATTGGTACGCCGGAGATCCACTCTGGAGCCACGTACCCTACAGTTCCTCTGATTGTCGTCAGTGCGCCGCTGAAATCTCTGCCCATTAACTTTGCCAGCCCAAAATCAGCCACTTTTGGACAGAAATACTCATCCAGCAGAATGTTTTCCGGCTTGATGTCGCAATGAATGATGCAATCTCTGCATTCCTCATGGAGATAAACTAGTGCTCGTGCAGTTCCCAAAGCTATGTTAAATCGGGTTTTCCAGTCCAACGATATGATTTCTTTTCCCGCATTATCATTGCATAATAAGAACGAATCCAGAGAGCCGTTGGGCATATAATCGTACACCAGTAAACGTTCAGATCCCTCAGCGCAAAATCCTCGAAGTCTGACCAAATTCACATGCTGTATGTTTCCCACAGTTTCGATTTCGGCACGGAATTGCTTTTCACTTGGCCCTGTATTACCCTGTAATTTTTTAACGGCCACAAGTGCACCGTCTTTTAGAGTTCCCTTGAACACTGAACCGAATCCTCCGCTCCCCAACCTATGCTTGAAATTTGCTGTTGCAATCTTCAACTCCCTGTAGGTGAATGCTCTAAGAAAAACTTCCCCGCGATTCTGCCCTCCTTTCCTTTGTTGCAATCTTCGACGCTTCAACCAGGCAAACAGTGAGATTGCAAGAGCCAAACCAGTGCACACTGGAACAATAATACTAACGACATGAACTTTGTTTCTGTTGGATGAGGATTGTGGTAAATCAGTAGCAGCCAGCCGAATAAATACATACTGTCCTTCGGAAGAATGGCGGATGTTTAACAAGTCGCCGAACCATAATCCACAGACGTGAGAAGCAGTAGAACTAGTGGTGACAGCGAAGGCGTTGCAGGAGCAATTATTGAGACACGCAGCACGGCATCCATCTGGAGTTTTCTCTTCCATGTATGGAACAGCTTGTTCCACGGGCAGCGATGTTCCGCTAAGTTGCAGGAAACCATCTGTACTGCATTTCAACGGGTTACTCCGAATACAACCGCTTGACCACCACTCCTGCGAATTCCAGGGCAGATCATCGGTGGGCTGAAATCCGTGCATGCAGCTACAAAAGGGAACATTATCAGGATTGCAGGTTCCGAATGCTCCGCAAATGCCATATACCTGGCATTGATCTACGGGTAAACCACCACCGATGATCCATTGACCATTAATAAAAAGATGTTCTGCAATCGTTCCGTCGTTGTCTAGTACCAAATGGTTATGCACCTTCCCACCTTCCGGTGTTACTGTATAGGTCAGATACATATCAAAGTGAAACCTTATCGCACTGTATGTGCCTGGAATTTCTCTAAGCTCGCTGAAATTTATGCCATCCCAAACTCCGGTCGTCCAATACCAAACAGAATCATTCCACATGAGCACAAATTGGTTGATCCCGGATGGATCCTGCATACCAGAGAAAAGCCCGGGAGCTGGATCCCAAGAATTCTTCCAAGAGATTAACTTGTGCTGTTTGCCGAGCTTCATGCCAGGCAACCACGTATTAGTGGGATGGTTGAAACTCTCCCAAACAGTCTCAGATCTGTTGTCAGCATCCAGCAGAACAAAATTACCAGAATCCAGCAGCACACCCCGTGAAACCTTGTTGGTCCCATTGATCGACCAGACAGATGCTCCTTCTGCACCAAACACTCCCAGATGACCATCTCTCGACAGATTCAAAACGCCCGGTATGTTTCTGATAGGAGACTGCCTGTTTGCCACCCAAACAATTTCCTTCTCAGAGACTTGCGCATACCAGATGCCAACATACCAGTTATGTGTTCCACTAGGACTGAAAAAACCCATTGCAAACGTACCATTCTTTGACATTATCGTTTGGTTTCCGGTGAGTGAAACCCCCAACGAAAGGGTGTCTCCACCATCAACTGGTAAGGAATGGCAACTGCACAGTAAAATAAAAATCGAAACCAGTAAATACAAATGCTTCAGAAAGCTTATGTCTAGACATTTTGCAACGATTTCCATATTTTTAATGTTCTTGGTTTTGCCGCTAATGAAAATTAATAAGCCAAACAAATTAATCTGCTCTACTGAATAATTTGGCCCATTAAAGAAGACAACGAGTCCTATCGCGCCGTAAAAAGTCATCGAAGTGATCTTTCAAATCTGTTCGAGCCGTAAAATCTGTTCCTAATCTCATAAAAGCTCGCGTACGAACCGCTCTTCTCAGGTTCTCAGGTCCCGTCTTCTCCGTCAAACACCGTTTTAGGGCGACTTCCATTGTGTCGTAATTATCTACTTCACTTTGATTATACGCTCTCCTCTCAATTTCTCAAAACCCAATTTGTGGGCTAATGTGGAAATCAATTTCGAAAAGAGTTCCACGACACATATGCTGCTACGATACATTCAAAGAAATTTCTTCATAAAACATATCCCTCTATAATGCACCGAATTGCCCCTTTCAAGCAAATGCATTTAATAGCCCCTTTGTGGAGCAAGAGCCAAGAGGGATGAATGCTTCCACCATATATTTTTATAAGTTATTTTAAAGCGGACATTATTTTACACGAGTAATGTGTTTATCAAAATGAAAGGTTCGCACTAATGGTAATTTAGAGGGTATTATTATATTACCTTTACGTGATAAATTTAAGGAAAATGATTAGGAATGATATATATATTTTTTGTTTCCGAGTAGGGTCTTTATTAAAAAAAAAAATGCCTTCTAAATGTAAATCTACATAAATATCATTGTCAATTTTAGATTTGACATATCGAAACTAATTTTTATTAATTTCAAATTCATCATTCAAGTTTAAACAATATTGACCATAATTTGTATTCTTTTATGATGAGATTCAAATAACTATAAAACCCTCAAAGATACTAAATAAACGTGTGGCATTACGGGGGAATTTGATGGGAAGAACACAATGGAAGTCTCTTATATTTATGCTCATGGAAGGTGTTATTTACATTCAATCATGTACATGTAACGCACCAAAAGTACCAACACAAGAACAACACAGTGAAATACAGGATAATTTTTTTTTGACTTGCTTTGACACTACACGACACAACATGTCGTCACAAGGTTACAATCAACACTAGGAACCACTTATTATGGGGGAGACCACAAGGTCAGCACGGAAACGTTCACACCTATCAAGGACAATACATACTCTTTTTTTTTTATAGAACAACATTGAAGTCCAGCCACAAAACACACTTACAGTTAGGGCATCCCAGGAGGAATTTCTTGTTAAATTTTATTGTTTACTAAAGTGTTTCTTAATTCTTAACTTACATTCTTATAAATTTTCATGTAACGATTCACACAATTCTTTTCACAAGGGAGAACTTTCTTTTCAACGGTTTGACTAAATAACTTAAGGCCAAGCTTTCTAAACTGGGATCATCAATTTGATGTCCAAAACTTTTTATTCATTTGATTTTAGAACATTTTCCATTTCTTACAAGGTTAATTAATCTCACTCAAGCCACTAACTCCTGTTTCATACCTCTATTGCACAGGTGAAAGCATAAGTTCCGATTGAGAGAAAAGTACTGCTTAGGGTTCATAACAATAGCCTTCTTGTTTAAGGATTAAATTTTGACCTTGCTTAAGAAATATCACCATGAATCAAGGCAAGGGTTAACAGAACAGGACAAACAGAATTTAGCTTCAGGGTCACATTGCTTACTATCAGTCTTTTATTGAGGTTAAGAGTTTATCAAGATTGGTTAAATGTACTATCTAGAATTTACTTCATTAAGTTTGAAAAAGGAGAACATTTCAAACGATAGAGAGAGATTTAAGGATTCAATTAATCGATTTCCCTCCTACTGATTAAATCCTATCATCTTCTAAAATCTAACCATTACTTTCACCATGAGATCATTTAAGGTTTCACTGAAAAAGGATAATGTTTATTGGTTAGCTCGGGAAAGAAATAAGTAATCATATTTCGTTACAAAGATAGTTTCCTCTTGATTGTTCCAGGTCTCAAAGGTTTCAAGTGGATCACATCTACATTAATATGCTCATATACATAAATTTTCGTTTAACTTTTATAAGGAATATCCAGTCCACTTTATAGGGCTTACAAACTCATTGCTACTATGCCCTAGTAGGATTTACAACTCAACATTTTAACTCAAGAACAAAGTTTGACAGTTACAACATCAATATTCTACAATGCATTTACTAAGGCACAGACCCATCTTCTAAAATTTTCCCACTAGATGTTATCAATAGTTTAACCATAAAAGACAACGTACAAGCACCAAAGTGGATATCATCTATGCAACTACAACGGCCACTTCTTTCATACTTGAGCTCGGAAAAACAACCTGCAAAAACATGTTAGCTTTTGTCAGTTCAAAAGAACTGGCATGAGCATGCATTCCCTTTTCCTAGATATTTCATCATATTAATTGAATGACTAGTGCACGATTTCCATCCCAAGGCATAAGCAAAAGTGATTTGTATGAAGGTAAACAAAATAGATATCTAGTTAACAAAAGGCACACTGCAGTACATATGAAAGCCAAAATTGTGCATTTACTATCCAAGGTTACCCTTACACCCTACATTCTAAATTATAACAAATTTCCCACATAATACACCTTTTTATTTTCCTTAAGTAAGATAGTGATAACAGCATCACATTCACAAAACATAATAAAGGAATCGTACTACAACCACCCGATAAAGAAATAATAAATTCTCCTGATAATGTCAAAACAAAAGTAACAAGATTTATTATTCCGAACATCCCTACTCAGAGCAAGAATGCCACACAAGTCCACTAAAACCCATACAGCCTATGAGGGGGTTATGGCCACTCAAGGACCTAATTCAAAGATCATGTAAAAAGGAATGCATTGCATTTGCGTACACCTTAAGAAAATGTAACTGACGTTTTTGATTACTATGCCCAGTGTTTAATTATATATTCAAGATTAACAACGTCCACGAATGATAAGTTGAAACTTTGAAGGCTCCCTTAAGCCACTAGTGCCAACTCCGCACATCCCTCAATGAAAACCCCTTTATTCCCAACATAATAAAATATTCAATGTTATACACTACTAACCTACTTACCGATATGACGAAGAAGGTCTCATAAAACATTGTTGTTTGGGGGGGGGTAATTGTAATTTACCTTTCACGGGTCCCCGAAAGCATCTCAAGCCTCAGACTTAATTCCATGTTCACCACATCCGACATATACTTCATTGTTTGTTGCTCGGAAGGGGTAAAACACTGTTCATGCACTCACAACCATGGGGGCGTCTCGACAAGGAAGGGCTTTTCTTATATCGAACCCTCAAATTTTCCATCACAAAGAAGTCGGTGGACCTTTCGTAAGACCAGTTAGAGAGATAATACAAATGTAGGACTGACGAGGATATCCCTTGGCCAGGGTACTAAAATTTTTAAGGTCATCATAAGCTAGGTAAGCAAGTTAGATTTGGCCAAAACATGTTTGCATAAGACGGCGTCGAAAACCCACTATCTAGTCATAGCCAGTCACATCCGACAAGCATAATACACAGTTCGTTAAAGCTTCTAAAAGGAAATCGAAATTTACAATGTTCCAACCTTGTAGTCGACCTCCCAGGGATGAAATTGGGCTGAGATTATACCAAAATTAGATTGCTAAAAAGGAAAGAATGAGCAAGGGTCTCTCTAGTACCATTTCCAAGACAAAATTAGTACCAGATCTGATAACATCAAAAAGGCAATAAATACACAACTTCTCATGAGGTAAATATTTTTATTCATTTATTATTATATATATTTTATTTTATTTTATTTTTTTAAAATAGGACAACACTTAAGCAACCAATAACTCATTGCCACGCTGAAGATGATCCAATACCAGGTCGAAAAAGGACAAAACTACTCCTACAGGCATAACACAGACGTATCTAAAAGACCCCTCACACAACTAGCAAAAGCAAGCAGATACACTCTTGGCGGGGAAGGCATGCAAAAGCCACACAGCATTACAAATGAAAAATTCTCACGCAGAGCTTATCTCAAACAAACACAGCACACAACTACCAGGAGAACAAGCAATAATCATGCATTCAATATAGAGAAAATAGCTGGAAAAAGGGGAAAGAGCAGCTCATGCCTGTTCCTCCTGATTCGATCATCACCCCTCCTGCCTCTTCCATTGCTTGGACGCAAGACAAAGAGATTACATCACGCTCCTGGCTCTGAAGGCATCTACCATAATGATAAATAAACCTTTTCCTTCATCAGATCTGAGGACAACATCAAACTCTCGGTGAAAACATTTCAGCTGTAGCTTGCAAGGTGTGATAATTCCAATATAACCTTTATGCCTGCCAACATAGATCAAGGGCACTAAAACATACCCCAACGCCTTTCCACTGAACAAGGACACTCCCCTGATGATTTTCCCATTACCCAAAAATAATGTTTGCAGGGAAATCCCTGTCTAAGGTCCTCGCCCCATCTGTTGTCACCCATTGCAATACCATCTAGATAATATGGCACAGCATCCCCACCCACAAGAATAGAGAAATCACATCCACACCATCTTCAACAGCAGTATCAAACGCAGGAAGAATGTCAGAATGATAGCAACCAGTCATCCAGCATACCTTATATGTTGCAAGCCGAGATTTGGGTGCCATTCCTTTCTGTGTGCAACTTTGATATGAAACAGATCCGCCTCTATGAGGTCCTCTCCCATGGGTTACATCGTAGAACAAGCAAGGTCTCAGTAGGGAGTCTTGGTAAATAAATTTCATCAAGTCTGCTGGAAGCATTCTCACTGTCACATAGTCGATTATGAAGATATAACTCAGTGCATGCTCTGGATCTAAAAAATATCCTGCTACCTTCATCTCCCAAGATGTTTTCTTCAACACTACATAGGTCTTCTGTGCCTGCGGGTGTGATCTGTCACCAACACAAAAATCATGCGCCATTTTATTGGCTTTAAACCAACTAAATCCGAGTTTCTTTTTAATTCCTCTATCCTTCCTTGATCTCCTTCCTGCACCCTCTCTTTCCTTTCACCCCTCGCCATGAGAGCCTGCCTACTTAGTGACTCGATGAAGGAGTTCATATAATAGCAAGCAAATCGTGCTTCATGAATATACTAAAATGAAACAGATCCACTCCTATATCTCTGAATCTGGAATATTTTCTCAGAAACGCCCAGAGGCAAAAACTCCGCAGAAAAGCTCCAACCCGAACAACAATGAAATTATGATCAGATCCCGCGTTGTGTGGTTGGAATTCTTGGGAGGAACCTCTAGCTTTAAAGTAATCGGACAGACAATTTCCACTACAAACGATAGTCCGATGAAGGAATTTGGGGCTTCTTTCCCGCTTGCAGAGACCTTCACATACATGCGCGTTTGCACTTTTGGAGACCCAGTATCCGTTCTGCAATTTCCCGTACTGATACACACAGTGCACGCTAGCGCTTTCAGTTTGAGCACGAAACCCATACAGCTCACATTATTTTCACAAGAATCTTTGCAGTCCTGTAATTTGGTGACCGTCGCGTCGGTAACATTTAATCTGTCGAAATTGACATAGTCCAGCTCCACAAATCTCACATTGGTGCCCTTGATTTCATCGATCCACTGCAGGTTTTATTGTCGCTAGACCCGGGATCGAAACCAGGCGGACATTGGCACTGTGGTTCCCAGTTCTGATCAACCTTACACACAGCGTTCTCTCCACAAGACCCGTGGGTTTTACAGTACAATTTATGTGCTAGGCCTTCCTGTTCATTGTAATACAGAGTAATTTTGGACTGTGTGTCTATAGAAAGAGAATAATAGTTACCGGTGCCATAAGTAGCATTGGTGGATCTCGACTGCAAGGAGTCATTACCGCTGAATTTCTGTGTTGGAAGAAGGGTAAACGTTGGAAATTCATTAAAGCTCTGCCAAGCGAAATTCTGGCGCTGGCCCTGGCTTGTATTGAGGACCAAATTACCTGTATCCAGTAACATCAGGTCCATTGGCGAACCAGATAAATCCTTACTACTCCATGTGCTTTGCCCTTTCTCGTCTATGATGGACAGACTTCCATTTCACCATTAATGAACCACTATCCAGAACACGCTGTAGCAATTCATCTGTTTCAGCATTTGATGGAGCGCGACAAGCATTCGTGGTTTTGGGGAAAAAACAACAGGAGGCCACGTGAACAGCAGGTGAAGTCAACGTTTTTAATGAATGAGCATGTGCGGCACCAAATTCTCTTGCGTGAGCAGTAAAAAAGGAAAACAAAGGATTTGCCAGACAGGGAAAATAGTGGGTGCGTCCACCAGCAAGGGTTCTGTCACATCAACATTAATAGCTCCACCCTCCATGCCAAGAAGGAGACAAAGCTGACCGAGGCAAGGAAGTTTGGGGGCATTACAAGATACATAAATGATAAAAATGTGCAATAAAATGGGTTAACCATCTAACCTCCACTTTAGTTTATTTATCCTTATAATTGAATCTTTGCGTATAGCTTCATTCTTGGAATAAAAGGGTACTCCTATCAAGGGAATTTCTAATAGAACAAAAATATCTCTCAGATTGGATAAATTGGTTTCATCAATGTTGAAATGGCAAGATGCCCAAGTGCTTGTATTCAATTCAACACATCGGTGGACTCCTACAAACATTATTTATAAGTAACAACATAACACAAGTTTTAATTTTAGTTTCTTTTCACCTACTTTTGGAAGTGATTTCAAGCCTTGAACATTGCTCAACTTCAAGAGATTGTTTCTTAAGCATTATGGATTTATTGAAAAAATAGGATTCTCTTCATCATCCTCTTCAATATCTAATTTATCACGTTTTCTCAATCTACTTCCAAAATATGAAACATTGGAACATGATAAGAGTGATTCTAGCGCATATGGGAATGCTAAACAATCTCCACACACTACACTAAAATGACAATACGTTTAATTGAAGATTTATATCAAGACTTCAAGGTTGATCTTACTAAAACTAGTTTCTTTTATTCACATTTGTATCCAAAATAAAGTAGTATTGTGAAATAATTATGAAATATCCAAAATATATTTATATTTACATAAAAAAATTTGTGGTTGTTTAACAAGATCACAAGTGATTAAATATAAAATTCTAAATAGTCCATATTAAATCAAATCAAATACTATTGTAAATTCACAATATATATATTTTTACAAGTCTATTAGGTTGCGACTCATATTATGAAATGTCCACACTATCTTTACAAAATATTGAATTTTTTCTATGAATTTTTCTATGAGTCTTATAATATGGATATGTTGGTTTTTCCAATTTTTAAGGTTCGTGGAGGATATGAGAATATAGATTCTCAAGTCATGGTCTAATGGAGGGGTTCCATAAAAATTAATGGCCATAGGTCCTTGAAATATATTTGGATAAGGAAATAGCAAGAAATGAATCTCCCTCATCAATTTTACTATCCCTTGCATGTATTACTTCTCTTACATGCCGGTATTGTGAAAACTATTAAATATCATTCACTTTTTGGAATGTTAGCATTTGTTATATTTTCAAAATTTAAATATAAAATTTCGTTAATAAACCATAAATTATAATTTGGATTTCCGTTTCTTTCAATACTTTTAATAACACAAATTTTTATGGTTGAAAATTTTCATTATAAGCTTTAACATGTTTCAGATCCATTTACATCTTATGGGTAAAGAAATAATGAAATCAGTGTTTTTAAGCTATAAAAAAATGAAATAGTATTGATAAATTAGTTTTGCATAAATTTTCCATGCCATCCCCGTAACAAAAGTTGCATTTTAAATTGATCCAAATCATTTAATGTAAATCATAAAAAAGTTTCCCTCTTCCAAACTTTTTTATTTCTCCTTCAACAATTATTTTCTCAACTTATTTTAAATTTGTATTTATTTCTATCGAAATACCAATGTCATACATATAATTGATTTCTTAATAATACAAATGATTTATTTCCAAATAGTCATAATACAAGTATCATTGATGTTTTAAAAAATATTAAAATTTATATGTATTTTTAAATTTTGATTTATTGTTATGTACAAAATATCTTATTTCTTGATTAAAATAAATTTAAATATAATTATACAAGTTAGATATCTAATTTTAATAATAATTTATTATTTTTATAAAAAAATCTTTTAATTAATTTTTATTTTAAAATATCATTTAAATTTAAATTTTCTAAAATAATAAAGAAATGACAAACATATAAAGAATTGAATAAGTAAACATTTTTTTCTAAATGCTCATCATCATACATATTGAACTCATGTTTCATGTGTTATTATACTAAACTAATTTCTTGTGTCCATTAGAAATGTGCGTCTTGGGAGAATTCTTGAATGTCGATTCTCAAAAATCAAATTTCACTCATACAACTTGTGCCCGAATTCTTATTGATCTAGACATGTCAAAGAACCTTCTTACAAACATAGTGCTTAAAGTTCGGGATAGAAAATGGACCCAACCCTTTGACTATGAAGGAATTCCCCTCACATTCAAGAGATACTTCGCTTTAGGGAATATTGCTGAAAATTGTTTAATGATGAAGTGAAAGAACTAGAGAAACACTTGATGGAAAGATTCCCTACGAGATCTTTTTGTAATGGACATAAATTAAAAGAAATATTTCTATTCAAATAAATATTTGGTGGATACGGTTCCTAAAACACCACTAGTGAATAAAGGGATCACGATAAAACAAACATTACTAGTCAAGAGGCTAAAGACATTAATGTTCCTCCTCTAAATGTTAATTTTCGGCTAATTAAATCTATTAAATTCCTCATGCATGGAATATCTGATTCAGATGTTGATGACCTCATGGATGAAAGGAAATTGATTGAAAAAATGAAATCATTTTATAAAAAGACCGTTGCTCTTAATAAAAAGAATCTAGGGTCATCGTTATCCCAATTGTCTTCTTTTGATGTTCTTGTTGACAAGATGTTTTTCTCTTGCTTCTTGGGTACTTTGATTAATTGTAAAATCTTGTTTTTCTGGCCTTGTTGTTCCTAGGTGGAGTCCGAGGAAAAAAATCATCTTTATCCATTATCTACAAAAATATTGGACTCCTGATGTAGTGTTGTAATCAACATTAATAAAATGTTTTTTTTTTAAATGGGAAAGCATTAAGGGATGAATAAATTGGGAGTTGGTGGAAGGAGGAGTGGCAGAGGGAAGAGGCGTGGGGCAAAAGTTTGTCAGAAGTCTGAAACGAGGTATGGGCATCCATCATTCCAAGAAATTTTTTCAGATGTTGTAGGATGCCTCCAATTTGGTCACTCCACCTCTCACGCATCCTCCCATCCTGTGCCAAATCAAGGGCTTTGAAGACATGGTTGTGCACCTGCCAATGTATGTAAGGCAGAAGGTCCTGCATTGTATCGAGTAAGTGTGAAGAGCCCACCTAGAGTGAAAATAAGCGTGTAGCCGAGAGATATTAGAGTTCAACAAAGTCTTTGGATAAGGCGAGCTACAATGTGAGATTGAAACCAATATAACATCTACATCTTCACTAATGTTTTTGGAGAGATAAAGATCCCAACTATAACACCCGCTAAAACAACCACTCGAGACCCAAGAAAAACCTAGGTTTAGATGGAAAAATTATCGAATAATTTAGAAAAAATGTGTCCACTACGGGATTCAAGCAATAGTTGTCACAATAAAGATTCAAATTCCATCATAATTTAATGAATGAAATTTTCCCATTGTAACAACCATTAGGTCCACATTACAAATTCAATGAGTGTAATTAATCGAATATAGTTAAATTTATCGTAGGTGTTAATGTAATAAATAATTAAATTGACACTATAATTAAATATTCCTTAATTAATTTCAAAGGGTCAAAGGGGCCATAACAAATTAAGTACCCAAGGTATTTAATTCCACTAGGGATAAACAATAAACAAGGTTCTCATTTACATGAGGTTAGTAAAACATTCTTTTATTCCATAACGTGACCCCTTAAAAGGGAAATCCATGCTTTAGAGCTAAACATTTAAGTTAAAAAGGGATAATTTTCCACTTATCCACTTTCAGACACATCTTTACACTTAAACCTAGTTTTTCACATATTTAACGCACTTAAGGTTTCTTGAAAACATTTCCATTGGATAAGAAATTTCTTCCCCTTTCCAATGATATAAATAAGTCCTCCTAACTCCCCATATTTCTTAAGTTCTAGGCCGGTGGGCCTGAGGAGGAAAGTTTTCCCGAAGACGGACTTGCGGGCACTGGGAAGACATTTTTGCAAAAGATAGGCACGCGTGCCGGGGAATAATTTTTTCCTAGGGAAGGTTTCGGGCCGGCGGAGAAAGGGAGGTAATTTGTCACTTTGCACTTTTGGTAAAAAACGTAAGTTACACCCATGCACGCCACGCCCATGGCACGGGCAATGGGGCTTTGCGTGGAACGCGTTTTAAAGCCAATGTGGGAAGGCGGGTCGCGGAGACACTTAGGATTTTTTTTTTTTTCTGAAAGGAAAAAAGTTTTAAAATGAGCCACGCCTCTGTGACTCCTATGGATGTCACGTGTCATGCCTAAAATTCCCAGCAGGAAGTGGACTATCGAGAGGAACATAGAAATGCTTGCTTTTTTGTTGAAAATTATGAAGGCTAAAAACAACCCGCACCTCCACCAATGCCTAGCGAAGCCATGCATAAATCCAACAATGACCTATGGGAAGGCGAGCCAATAGAGAAACTTATGAATTTTTTTCAATCTTTTCCAAAAGCGATAAGGTATAAAACCATTCGTGCCTCGCCAATGTCTCGAAGAAGCCTTGTGTCATACCTACGGTGACGGTGGGGAAGAGGACCAAGTAGGGAGAATTAATATTTTGCTCCAATTTTTCAAAAAGAAAAGTTTGGAGGTGCGGGCCCGCAAACCTACGGAAGTATTATTTTTTTGCCAAAGGGAAAAATCAGGCTTGTGGAGCCGTGGAAGAACTTGTCACTTTTTTAATTTTTGTGAAAAGTGTTCTAAGTAGTTTTTGGTCCTGTGGATCCGATTTACAAACATTTCCTTTTTGTGAGCTTAGTTTTTTTGTTGAAACCGAACAAAGTAAAAAATAATGAAGGCCATAAATTTTGAATGGAAGTTTTGATATGAGAAAATAAGAACTTTTTGGAAAGGTCCTGAACTTCTCTTTGCATAGGAAGCACAAAATCTTATTTTAAACAAACTTGGATGGTGAAATTTAAGAAAACATCTTTCCTGCCATAAAACAATGTGAGCTGAACTTTTCAACTACCACATTTAATCCAATCCACTATTCTTCCTTCTCCAACATTCCAAACCAACATGGACAATCACACTTGATAGAAATTGGATGGATTTGCAATGATTAATTGAGTATGGTTGGGATTTCAAAATGGATTTATTTCATTTCTCTTTTCTCTAGTAAAGGCATTCTTCTTCCTCTAGCTCGATTAATGAAGTTCTGAGTAAATATAAAGGGCAACACAAACTAATATGAGATGCATTTTATTTTATCTTCCTTAGCTGGTATTAATGTTTCAATTTGTCTTTCATTGTTGCAGGGTACTCTGTATGTTTTCTGATATTTATTGCAGGTTTGAAACAATCTAATAGAGATCTATGTATGTGAATCTGGAAATTTATCCATTTCATTTGCCATAATTTAAAATTTTAAGTTCATTCCATTCTAAATTTACAATGTTCAACTTTCCTTCAATCAATACGTGAAAAGCAAGAATGTAATTCTATTTCTTTTCAACCATGCATTTCGAATAACATAGAGAATGTAATACATTCCTTTTTCCAGTCTTCAAACAGATATTTTCAAGTAATATTTCAAACAAGAGTAACACCATTTTGTAGAAAATAATCAACTTCCATTGAATGAAATAATAATCCCTTCTTTTAAAACTTTCTTTTCCTTTCATCACAACAGATTACCAAATATGTCTTTCTCATTTAAATGTAAAATTTATATCCCAAACAGAGAATCTTTTCACAACAATTAATATTACAATGCCATCCACTTAGAGTGGGAAATTTCACAATAAGGGAATCCAAGGAGAACTTCAAGACTTGTCTTGAGACACAACTCAAGAAATAGCAAAAAGAGATATCTCAAGATTTCATTTGGTCACAACAAAGAAACGGGGAGAGGCAACGCGCTCTCCACCCAACCAATAATTCCAATGAAGAGGAAAATCCATCCTCCTGATTCGCCCCAAAGCCATAACAAAATTACAATAGGAAATGGATTCAACTCATGGAAAAATACAAGCTTCCACAACACAAAACAAGTTTCACAATCATATCACATTCAAAAATAAAATGCGATTCATGAGTGAAAAGAAGGACGGTAAAAAAATATACAAGGCATCATCACAAAAATGCCAAATGAGTAAGATCTTTGGGGAATCTGCTTATACCTCCCCATGGGGCATGAGTGACCACCTAAAAACCCGCCAAAATATTCATCTCAAACCCCTACAAACTCTTATGCTTCCCCACGTACCTATTATGCCTCCCCATTCTCTTATGCCTCCCCCAAAAGTAAGAAATGCAAGCTATTTATTTTTCCAAGGTGGAACACCCAACCCAATATCCCTCCACAAAAATTTCCCCATAACGCTTATGCCTCCCCACAAAATATCCCCATAGTCTTCTCCTACACCAAACCTAGGCAAGCTACCCAACTAACCAACAAACATACCAAACACTCAACAACATTCACATATGCATAAAATAAAAAGAACACATTTTAAAAGAGTCAAGATCCTACCTCTCCATGATAGATCTTGATCCAAAAGTTCAACAATAATATTCTTCAAATCCAAACAGTCCCAAAGCACCAAAAATCCATAAGCATCCAAAATCCTCTAACTCTCTCTAATTGCAAGAGCACCAAACCAACATGAATTAACCCCTCAAAGTAACACTAATTTTTTTTTTTTTTTTTCTAACAAATAGAAAAGGGAGAGAGGAGGATGAGGTGGCTCCATGTAGCATGCCACATCACTCGTCGTTAACTTTTCCTCATAATTCAACTTCAAACTCTAAAGAAAAATTAATAATTTGGTAAATAAATGACATTTTACTTACACACACAATCTATGCACACACCCCTTAAGGACAAAAATTAATTTCATGCAAGAAGGTGTAGTAAAATCTTACAACTTTCCTTCAAAATGACATCATAAGGCCTAATTTTGACTTCCCAACCTATAGGTAGGGTTTGTTTAAAAATTTAAGAGGTGTGGGACAAGTTTAACTTGTCCCACAAGCCTCCAAAATTAGCCCCTAAGGACAGATCCGAATTTTAAAAGGAAGGTGGAGTGTTTCACACTCCAAGTTACTTACACATTACTTACAACACATAATCCAAGAGCCATCAACTCTAATAAATACATTATTTTGACCCATTTTAATTAATTTAACAACATGATTACTCACTATCTAGACACAAATAAAATAAATAATAAAGGGGAAAATACATCACTAAAATCACATACTAAGATAAAATAAAAGAAACTAAATAAAGGAATACACATAACCCCTTGGTCACATTTGAAGGTGATCCCTCCCCCATGGGAACCCCTAAAAACAATTCACACACACACACACAACAAATACATGTGGCCATGGTGACCCTTGTTGAATTCATCTAGGATTCCAATGTGGTTGGTCTCCAATCCCCGATGTTTGTTGTGACATGTTTACCTGAAAAACAAAAATACCTCCTTCGGCCTTGTGGCCGTATCAAATCATCCAAAATAAATATACAATATAATCTAAAATCATCTATATATGAATCAAACATCATCCATCAAGGTAAATCAATAATTTCATAATAACATATATGATCATAATATTAGTTCAATTTTCTAGGTCTACTCAAAATGACAAAATATCACATGTCGAAAAACACACACATATATATAACCATGTCAATCAACATATCAACATCAATATAAAATGTCTCCAATAATCCACATGCATCATATATGAATCGAAATCAACAATAGTCCATGATCTCTAACATCTAACATCATGCCATATCAAAAGCTACAATAACATCCATAAGTATAGTCGATAATATCATAATCAATAACAAAAAGTGTCAAAGGGAAGTGGGCACTACATCCCCTTGACTCAAATTCTACCTCAAAGTCATTGGAATAGGTGTGAAAAATGAACTCATAGAATATTAGCATCCTTTTACCTCATCAAGGCCCATTACAGAACCTACATCTTTCTATAAAGCCTAGGGTCATGTGCTATATAAAGTGAATGGGATCCACCATCACCCCCCCGATCCTACACCTACAATGAGGTCTAATCTAGCACATGAGAAGGATCTGCAATATATCTCTAAGTACTACAAACATGAAACACATCATGGATACGAGACAAGCTAGGTGGAAATGATTAGATGGTAGGCCAAAGGACCGATACGCTCCAAGATCTCAAAGGGGCCTACAAATCTAGGAGCTAACTTAGAACATTTTCCGTAACGGATAGGGATCTTATGTGGCCTGACATGAAGGAAAACCTTCATGCCCACATCAAAACTATGGTCGGTCCTATGTTGATCTACATACTTCTTTATGTTCATCATGTGCCTCATGTAGTATTTTTGATCATAAACCACTTGCTGCTCCATGTCTTACAATAAAGTTGGCCCAAGAGAAACCATGTTCTCTAACATGTCCCAACTAAGAGGTGTCCTACACTCTCTACCATATAGTTCCTGGAAAGGATCCATGCTTATTGAACTCTGAAAACTATTATTGTAGGAAAACTCCACCAAGTACAAATACTCCTCCCATCTCGATTGGTGATCCATAACATACATCCTAAGCATGTCCTCTAAGATTTGATTCACCCTTAGTTTATCCATTTGTCTCAGGGTGATACAACATGCTGAAATTGATCTTCATCCTCGAGGGCATGCTACATGGTAGTCAAAAAAGTGGAAGTATAAGAGGATCGTGGTCACAAATGATCTTCCATGGAATCCATGTAATCTAACAATCTCATCTAGATATACCTATGCCACTACACTAGTTGTATAGGTGGTCTTCACTAGAGAAAAATGAGCCACTTTCATCAATTTATCCACCGTGACCATGATAACGTCGTGGTGGTATCTTGACATCGGTAGCCCAACAATGAAGTCCATGGAAATGGTGTCCCATTTCCATTCCGGTATAAGCATGTAGAAAGAGAAGGCCAACTGGATGTTGATGCTCGAGCCTTCACTTTCTAAGACTCTAAACAATAGGTGACACAAACTGAGCCACATCTCTATGAAGTCCTCCAATGATACAACTATCTCAAAGTGGCATGCATCTTCTTCACCCTAGGATGGGTTGAATAGGTGCATGATGTGCCTCTATCAAAATGTCTACCTCAAGCCTCCATCCTGGGAAATAAATCCAATCTCTATTCCTGAGAAGGCCATCTACCTCTAATGAAAACCCATCAAAATTCCCTTCAAGGGGTCTCTGAGACTCGATCTCTACTCTAGCTATAATGTAGAAGTGGTCATGAGGAAGCTGTTGTAGAATCTTGCTCCGTAAATTTATGCTCACTGAGGTGGCCATAACCACATGTCTCCTCCTACTAAGAGCATCTACAACCACATTCTCCTTCCCCTTCACATGCTCTATCTCCATATCATACTCACAAAAAATCCCCCATCCAATGCCATTGATGAGAATTGAGATTGGGATGTATGAAGAGGTGGCAAAGACTCAAGTGATTAGTCTTGAGTGTGAATCTTTGGCCAAGAAGAAAGTGTCTCCCATCGAACCAAGGTGTGCACAACTACCATAAGCTCAAGATCATGAGTCGGATAATTGAGCTCATAATATTTGATTTGCGAGACTCAAAAGCAACTACTCTTCCCTCTTATATCAACACACCTCCAACTCCTGCAAAGAAGCATCTATGCATATGAAAAATCACCTGTGGATCTAGCACTCCAAGAACAAGTGTTTTGTGAGGCATTCCTTTAGTGTCTGAAAGGCTCTGCTCATAACTATCGATGACCAAACAAAACATCTTTCCTTTTCACTAAAGGGAAGTGACAAGGTGAACAACTCGAGAGAAGTCTTGAACAAATCTCTTGTAATATCCTACCAAGCCCATGAAGTTGTGCACCTCTATCACACAAGTGGGCACTTGGCCAATCCATAATAGCTTGAATCTTTGAAGGATCGACTACGATACCTTCCCCAGAAATGATGTGGCCCAAATACTACACCTCTGTCTGAAAGAACACACACTTCTCCAAGTTCCCGTGAAGCTTTGCTCAAGAGTCAATAAGAACATGCCAAAGGTGCCCCTCATGCTCCTCATGCATACGTGATAAAATAATAAAATCATAAAGGAAGATGAGCATGAAGCGATCCAAGAATTTCCTGACCACTCTATTTATCAAGCTCTGAACACCGTGGGAGCATTCTTCAAACCAAAAGGCACCACTGTGAACTCGTAGTGGCCATATCTTGTATGGAAGGTGGTCTTATGAACATCTTCCTCTGTAATCCTCATTGATGATAACCTAACTTAAGGTCTATCTTAGAGAAAATTGTTGACCCCTTCATTTGATCAAACAAATCATCAATAAATGGAAGGGGATAATGATTCTTGATCGTTACTTTGTTCAGCTGGCGGTAATCAATACACAACCATAGAGATCCATCCTTCTTCTTTACAAATATCATTGGTGCACCCCAAGGGGATACACTAGGATGGATTAGGCCTTTCTCCAAAAGGCCCTCTAGCTACAACTTGAGCTCAGAGCTTAGGGTGGTCATCCGATAAGGTTCTCATGAGATAGGATCTACTCCGGAACCAGATCTATGTGAAAATCTATCTCACGTGGGGGTGGTAACCCCGGTAGCTCCCTTAGAAAGACATCAAGAAAACTCTCTCAAGATGGGATGGTCATCAAGCGATGGTCCACTAGACTCATCCTCCGATCGGTCACTAACTGTGACAACATACATCGACAAAACCCCATCGCACACACCGCTTAAGCTACATAGCGGAGATGGTGTGAATGGAAAAGGGTCTCCTAATTCCTACTATCACTGACTCAACTCCTAGATCATCTACACATGATATAATCTTATGGTAACAATCCACTCTAGCTCTGTGTGTAAATAACCATTCCATGCCCAAGATGACTCCATACAAACCCAACGGAAGGATATGAATATCCGAGGTAGTGGTGAAGGGTCCCAAATCCACTACACTCCTTAACTAAAGAGTCTATAGAGATCTTGGCTCCAGAAGCATCTCGACATCCCAACTAAGACCCTGCCTAACTACCACCAACCTGCATCACTCTACCAAAGATGGTGCAATAAAAAAATCAAAAGAACCAGAATCAATTAGAATGGAGGTAGGAACACCACCAATGTTACATGTCATCTCAATCACGGTACTCTAGTGCTCACCTAGTAGTTCTCGACCACTATATAGATCCTATGACTACCCCATGTCACAACACCATATAGGCTCGAGATTTCATCTTACCCTTGTTACTAGGTTTTGTGGGCACTCTCTCAAAAATGTCCAACAACACCATAACCATAACAACTTCCCGGTCCTCTCCCATGAGTAGCAGCTCAGTGGTACTCTAGAGGTCTATGTTGTGGATCCTAATGATCACGGTTGTGGACTATTGAGGTCTCTGCTGATGAGCTCCTGTTGACTGAGCTCTCGGTGCACCTTGTGTCCTAATGGGACCCCTAGGAGGAGGCCCCATACTCCTGCCCCCTCTGTGCATGAATTCATGGAGGCTATATGGTGGGCGGGTCTACTACTACTCTGCTGGCCTAAAAGATGACTGTGTTGAACCTTGGTCCACCACGAGGAGGAGGAGCTAACCCCTCGACTTGTTGTCTTACATCTACTAGATGTGGCTCCATACTCTATCTCTAGCCTATTGTGTCTTTACTCGAGTCTCCTCTACTATATAGGCCTTCTCAATGGCCTCAACTAATGTCAGCAGATAATGGATATGCACGCACCACCCAAATCTACATTCAGGCCCTGGATGAACTAGTGGATCTATACCTACTCATCCTACATGTAATCGACATATTGGAGTAGATCCATAAATTGACTCTCATACTCAACTACTGTCAAATATACTTATCGGAGTTCGTGAAACTCATTTATCCTCTGTTGAATGAATCTTCGTGATAAGTACCGATCCTAAACCACTCCTCAAAGAGCTCCTAGGTAACCATCTCTAAATCAACGTGGAGCTTCTACTCCTTGGTCCTCCACCAGACACCTGCTCCATCCCTCAGAAGATGGATGCAACATGAGCTTTCATGTTTCTAGTACAAGGGTAGAGCTTGAAGCACCCGCTCAAGCTCACCAACAGGCCTCTGCTGAAACCCACATGTATCCCAATAATAGTGAGATGGTTGTAGCTTTAGGATCTCCTTGATATGGTCTGTAACTATCATATGGTGAGCCCTAGGTCTCTCTACATGCTCATCTCTAAGCCTAGGGCTCCGAGACCTATCCCTATGTCTAGAAATTTAGTCTCCATATCCCCTCTGTGGTGACTCTACTCTGCCTGACTCCATGTGGGAGTTCTCTCCTCTATGCTCCTCGTTGTGTCAAGGAGATGCATGAGCCTCAATGGATGGCTCCCTATCATGTCTGGCTGACCTTCCTCTATGGACCCTCCACGTAAAGTGGCATTAACATCCTGAAGCATTTGTAAAATATGAGGTAGGATGGCTGCTACAGTATGATATGGAGGTGGCAAGTCTAGATCTATGTGAAAGGACCCCTCATCTTTTCGCATCTCTACATAGACCAAGGTGAGAGTTAGTTTATTATTCTAGGTTTTAATTAGTTTTCCATGTTTACTAAAATATGCAATTTTCAAACAAAGTTGTTTTCTAGATTTAAAAGTGTTGTTAGGTTTAATATTGCACTAGGTTTAGTGTTCAAGTTTTTAGTGTGCCCAAGGGTCCAAGATTTGAACCCGCAACTCTCATACCAAGTGTAAAGCGCTCGCTAAAACAACCACTCGAGACCAAGAACAACCTAGGTTTAGATAGAAAAATTATGGAATAAATTTTTTCTTTCTTTTGAAAAGCGTGACCACTACCAGGCTTCAAGCAATAGTTGTCACAACAAAGATTCAAAGTCAATTATAATTTAATAAATGAAATTTTCCCATTGTAACAAATATTAGATCCACATTACAAAATTAATGAGTATAATTAATCCAAATATAGTTAAATTTATCTTAGGTGTTAATTTAATAAATAATTAAATTAACACTATAGTTAAATATTCCTTAATTAATTTTAGAGGGTCAAAGGGGCCAAAACAATTAAATGCCCAAGGTTTTTAATTTCACTAGGTCTAAACAATAACCAAGGTTCTTATTTACATGGGTTAGAAAACATTCTCTTATTCCATAACGTGACCCCTTAAAAAGGTCAACCCATGCTTTAGAGTTAAACATTTAAGTTAAAAGGGGTAATTTCCCACTTACCCACTCTCAGACTCATCTTTGCACTTCAACCTAATTTTTCACATATTTAACGCACTTAAGGTTTCCTAAAAACATTTCCATTAGATAGGAAATTTATTCCCCTTTCCAATGATATAAATAAGTCCTCCTAACTCCTCATATTTCTTAAGTTACAAGCCGACGGGCCTGGGGAGGAAATTTTTTCCAAAGGCGGGCTTGCGGGCTAGGGAAGAATTTTTTCCCAAAGGTGGGCCTATAGGAAGACTTTTCACCCAGGAAAGGTTTCGGGCCGATGGAGGAACTTGTGAATTTTTTTATTTTTGCAAAAAGTGCCCTAAGTAATTTTCATGCCAATGGATCCGATTTACAAAATTTTCCTTTTTTAACAGTTAGTTTTTTTTTTGAAACCAAATGAAGTAAAAACTTCAGAAGGCCATAACTTTCAACTGGAAGCTCAGATTTGAGAAAATAAGGAATTTTTGGAAAGGATCAAACTCCTCTTTGCATAAGAAGCACAAAATATTATTTTTAACAAACTTAGATGGGTGAAATTTAAGAAAATGTCTTTCCTGCCATAAAAAATGTGAACTAAACTTTTCAACTGCCAGATTTAATCCGATCTGCTATTCTTCCTTCTCCAACATGCCAAACCGACATGGAGAATCACATGATAGAAATTGGATGGATTTACAAGGATTAATTGATTATGGTTGGGATTTCAAAATGGATTTATTTCCTTTCTCTTTTCTCTATAAAGGAATTTTCTGCCTCTAGCTCGATTAATAAAGTTCTAAGTAAATTTCTTGAGCAATACAAACTATTTTAGGATGCGTTTTGATCATCCTTAGTTCATTTTAAGTTTTCATTTTGTCTTTCATAGTTGTAGGGTACTTTGTATATTTTTTATATTTATTGTAGGTTTGAAACAATCTAACAAAGATCTACGTATTCAAAACGGAAATTTATCTATTTCATTTGCCATACTTTAAAAATTTAATTTCATTCCATTATAAATTTTCAATTGTCAAATTTCCTTCAATAAATACATGTGAAAAGAAATAATGTAATTATATTTCTTTTTAAACTTGCCTTTCAAGTAAACACAGAGAAAGGTAATATTTTTAAGACATTTTTTTCCAGCCTTCAAACAAAGTTTTCAAAATTATTTCAATCAACAAATTTCCAAACAAGAGAAACACCATTTTGTAGAAAATAAATCAACTTCTATTAAGGTCAAATAATTTCCTTTACAACTTCTTTTTTGTTCATTAAAAGACAACTTACAAAATAAATCTTTCTCATTCGAATGTAACTTTATATCCAAAAATAGAGAAACTTTTCACTACACAAATTAATATTACAATGTCATCCACTTAAAGTGGAAAATTTTACAATAAGGAACCCAAAGAGGACTGTGAAATTGTCTTCATACACATCTCCAAGAAACAACAATAAGAGAGATCCGCTAAATTTCATTTGGTCACAACAAAGAAAAGGGGGAGAGGCAACGCTCTCCACCCAACCAAGAATTCCAATGAAGAGGAGAAGTCATCCTCCTCATTGGCCCCGAGCCCTAACCACATTACAATAGGAAATGGATTCAACTCATGGAAACAAGATAAGCTTCCACAACACAAAACAAATTTCACAATCATATCACAGTCCAAAATAAAAAGTAGTTACAGTCACAAGAAGGACAATAACAAAATATAAAAGGCCTCATCACACAAAGGCCAAAATACCAAGATTTATGGGGAAGATGTTTATACCTCCAAATAGGGAATGGGTGACCACCTTAAAACCCTCCCAAATATTCATCTCAAACCCCTAAAACTCTTATGCATCCTCCTAAAAGTACCTTATGCCTCACCCATTCCATAGTCTTCTGCCTACACCACCCATAAAGTAACCAAACATTCAACAACATTCACATATGCATAAAATTAAAAGAACACATTTTAAAATATTCAAGATCCTACCTCTCCATGATAGAGCTTGATCCAAAAGTTAAACAATAAGCTTCTTCATATCCAAAAAGTCCCAAAGCACCAACAAATCCCTCCATCTAAAATAAATCTTATGCCACCCCAACATGAAGTAATCCTCTAAAATACACCTCCCCAACAAAAGAATCCTAAATAGTAGGATGAGGTGGATTATCTACATGCCACACACTCAGGCAAGCTCCACCTAACAACCAACCAACATTAATAATACCAAACACTTAAAACAAAACATTCACATATGCATAAAATAAAAAGAACACATTTTAAAAGAGTTAAGCTCCTACCTCTCCATGATAGAGCTTGATCCAAAAGTTCAACAATAAGCTTATTCAAATCCAAACAATCCTAAATCACCAACAAATCCACAAGCATAAAAAATCCTCTAACTCTCTCTAATTGTAAGAGCACCAAACCAACATGAAGTAACCCCTAAAACAGCAAAAGAATTCGAATAAATAGAAAAGGGAGAGAGGAGGATGAGGTGGCTCCATGTATGATGCCACATCACTTATCCTTAACTCCACCTCACAAGTCAACTTCAAACTCTAAAGCACAATTAATAAGTGGGTGAATAAATGACATTTTTACTTACACACACAATCCAAGCCCACACCCCTTAAGGACTAAAATTAATTTCATGTAAGAAGGTGCAATAAGAACTTACAACTTGTCTTCTCAAAATGCATAATAAGGATTAATTTTTACTTCCCAACCATAGGTAGGGTTGGTGTAACAATTTAAGAGGTGTGGGAGAAGTTTAACTTGTCCCACAAGCCTCCAAAATAGCCCCTAAGGACAGATCCGAATTTCAAAAGGAAGGTGGAGTGTTTCACACTCCAAGTTACTTACACATTACTTACAACACATAATCCAAGAGCCATCAGATCTAATAAATACATTATTTTTGACCCATTTTAATTTATTTAACAACATGATTACTCACTAATCTAGACACAAATAAAATAAATAATAAAGGGAAAATACATCACTAAAATCACATACTAAAATTAAACAAAAGAAACTAAATAAAAGAATACATAACCCCTTGGTCACATTTGAAGGTGATCCCCCCCATGGGAACCCCTAACAACAATTCAAACACACAAAACAAAAACACATGTTGCCATGGTGACCCTTGTTGAATTCATCTAGGATTCCAATGTGGTTGGTCTCTAATCCCCCGATGTTTGTTGTGACATGTTTACTTGCAAAACACAAATACCTCCTTCGACCTTGTGGCCGCATCAAATCATCCAAAATAAATATACAATATAATTCCAAAATCATCTATATATGAATCAAAACATCATCTAGGAAAGTAATAATCAATTACAATTTCATAATAACCATATGATCATAATATTATTTGAATTTTCTAGGTCTACTCAAATGATGAAAGTATCACATGTTCGACACACACACACACACACATATATATAACCATGTCAATCAACATATCAAACATCAATATAAAATGTCTAAAATAATCCACATGCATCATATATGAATTGAAATCAACAATAGTCCATGATCTCTAACATATAACATCATGTCATATCAAAAGCTACAATAACATCCATAAGTATAGTTGACAATATCATAATCAATGAACAATTCAATAGATACTTTTAATCTTTAAAGTATTTCATAGTACAATTTAAAATATTTCCATAGCTTTGCAAATGTCAATTTATCATTCATAGAAGATGGATGGGCACTATTTTTAGTTTGAATAAACTTTTCATAGTAAATTTTTCTGTCACAAAAACGCTTCTTAAAATTTCTTCTAGCTTAATTACATATTTAGAAACCTCACACTTTTAATGTCACTAATCAAATCCTCAATCATTTATGAGGTCACATTTTATTATAATGTCTTCATCAAAAGTCTCCAGACTAATTAACTGATCTCGGGTAAGAATAATCATGTATCTTTTATCAAATGGGCCCCTTCCAAGCAAAACCAAAACTCATATGTTAATTATAGCTAGGACAAAAGACGTGAAAGTTTGTTTGTGTGATATGGCATCTGAAGAATTTACTCATTCATTTTTAGGTCACCGTGATGGAGTTTGGGTTGTGGATGCACGAAAAATTGTTATATATTGTTGTTGTTCATGACTGTGAGACTAGTATACCAAAGATGTAGAAGCTTTCGTTTGGGACATGATTTGTTTGACAAGATAACCAAAGGATTTTTGTGGCTCGAGTAGTCACTTGGGAAGTTTTGAAAAATTTTGTGAACCACTTGATGAAATGTTGGTGGACATGGAGCCGCTCTTTAACCACATCATACATGGACGGGCATGGTCTTCCTTACCTTATCTCTTATGATTTTTGTAATATTTGGCTATCCATTTTTAATAGAATAAAAATATGAAACCATTAGATACAATACAATTGGATATTATATTCAGGTGATTAGCGTGAAACAATAAAACTCTTCATGATGATTTATGTTAGTGACCTATAGTTTTCTCATCATCGTGTTATTCTTGAAACCTGTACGTTGTTATCTAGGATATCAATATTATATGGTCATGTCCACCAATATTTGTGAGTGTTAGATGATTCATATATAAAATTACCATTTATGTCTACCTTTTTTTTTTTTTTTTAAACCGAAATATTCCAACACTCGCAAAAGACCTTCTGGACCCCAGAAAAGAGAAGTGAAGTTCCATCCTTGTTCCTTGCATTATGAGGAGTCGAATTAAGCCTTAGAACAACCTTGATCGACTATTGGTAATCACTTCACCACTCCCCTAGAAGCCTGGTTATCCCATTTTTGCACTTTTGGAAGCTATCAAAACTAAAAAATTGGCTTTCATTTTGACCCACCATTTGAACCCACAACAACGAAATGCCTATCTTCCTTCGCAAACCTCTAGTATTTTTACTAGACAATTGCCTAGAACCTTCAGTTTGGGGAAAAACACTCTTCTTGATAGTTTTGCAAAGGAATTTTATATGCCTCTGGTCACATTTTCACTAGGTCTAAATGGACCAATTATGATCGATGGCTCCAGAAAAATTGTCGCCATTTGAAAACCATTCGCTAGTTCTAAGTTCCGTCGACTCTGGTGAATTTTCCATATATAGGGGAACTCGTAGGAAGTTTCTCATTCCATGTTTTTCTATTGAAAATTATTATTGGTGGTGTTTTTGTGAGCCCTTGAGCTAACTTTTGATCATTTCAACCTAGCCAATTACGACTAGTGACCTTGGAAAACTGGCCACCAATCGTAAACCGTTCACTAGTTCTGAATTTCGTCAATTCCTGTGTATTCTTGGTTTATAGGAGGAAATGAATAATTTTACCTGTGGTATGTTTTCTCTTTAGAAGACAACATTTGAAAGTGGTTTCTTAGCCTCCAAGCATGATTTGAATGTTTTTGTAGCTAACAAGAAAATGTAAAAATAAAGTTATACGATCCCTGTTGAGATGCTAAATCACCATTGAAACTTTTTGACACATGTAAATAACTATTTGAAACTCTATAGTGTAATTTTTCTACGAAATAGAGCTTTACACTAAATGGTGTTTCTCTCTCCTCCTTTATCTTTCTCTCTCCTTGTCTACGAAATGAAGTGAAATGAATACATGTTTCTAAAAACTTCTCTTTAAAATGAAAATTATGATTATTATTATATGTAAATGATAAATTAAAGACATTAAGTATGTTAGATAAGGGTGGATTCTATGCCGGTGATTTATTGCTGATTTCATGGTCACATGGTTTTGCAGGTGCAAGAATGATGGCGAAAAGGAAATCTGTAATTCATCATTTATTATTGTAATTTACATAGGTCATTGTAAAATTAATATATGTATAATGTAGTCTCATGTTACTGGGGAAAGTTATACTTGAAATTATTTAATATGTATGAGATGTTAGTTTTACAAATATCTTAGGAAATGCATTCAATCATAGGTTCAATTTGATACATAGTTATGTATGGTAAAAAGGTTTGATATATATATGGTAAATTAATTTGAAGTTATATCTTGTAGTTCATTTTCAGTGTTCAATAAATGATTAACTAATAAGCATGTTGTATTCTAACCTTGTAAATGTAATAAAGATATTTAATCGAAACACTCAACCCTAGTTCAAGATTCATGTATAACATGTCTTCATGTGTGATCCTTCTCACCATAGAAGATATTGAAACCATAGGCGATCTTAAAATTTAAACTCGATGGAACCTCCTAGTTTAGGTAAATAATACCCTAGTCCTGGGTTTATCATCATATTCGTTATGTTTAGTGACATTGTCGTGAACCCATATTTTAGGTAAAACATGGTCCAAATTTATCCGTAGTATGTGGTTTCCTTCTATTTTGGTAACCATTCATGGGGTAAGGAGAATGTCTTCTCTTCAGTCCGACATCGTGTTGAGTGATAAAGACCACCTTGGGAGTCACCTTAAGAGTCCTTGTTCAAAGTAACTATGAGGTGTAACCTTACCATTTCGTAAGTAGAGTTATTACTCCCTTAGTATCTATTCTTGTGAAATCATAACACCCCCAAATGATTTCTACAGATCTGCATTTTTCTAAGGCGAGTCATTTGGTGTGATTGCACAACATTGAAATTTCCCAAGGTATGGGACCTTGCATAAAAGGGAAAGCTCTCAGTTAAAGGATGGTTCCTATTCCTCATTACGGTGAATGCGTGAGGACTTGAAGAGGATCTATTTCTACACCTAATCTAAAATTTGCCAAGAAGACAGGGGATAAAAGAGATATAAGAATTAAGAAATAACTAACTACAAGGTGATCCATCAAAGGAATTATGAAACTAGTTTTACTGCTAAACATAAAGCATAAAATACATGCAATAATCAAGCACAGATCGATCAAATTTATAATGAAAATATCGAGATGCGATAAAAGAGATATAAAGGATCTAGTTTCGATCAAAAACATGTTTTATTGCTTTGCAGATTGATATAATGCATTAAAAAAATAGCCGGGAGGTAAGAACATACTAAAAATTGAATGGGAGGCACGAACTCCATGAATCCCTTTGCTAGAAGGAAAAGGGAGCTTGCAAAATGAAGAATGTCCAACCCTTTACAATGAATCTCGACCCTGCATTTATAGATTCAATTAGAGAGAAGAAAGGGAGAGATAAGTGGTAAAGTAGGTCAAAACTCAACCACTACCATTAATGCCTCTTAAAAATCTTCCCCAAATCCATTTTGACTGCATCAACCACTAGTTCGGCAAAGACCTGGAGGGAGAAGAAGCGGTGGAACAGATCAAATTTGATCTTGTTCTTTGAGGTAAAGTGATCCTACATTAAAGGCCTGAATACTTTTCTCCATTTTTCACCTACCAAGGCTTGAGAAAAATGAATTTTATTCTTTCCATGGCATAGAAGACGTCGAGACGCTTCCAACGGTGTCATATTTGTAATATTTCGAGCCCTGAGTTGAAAGATATGCCTCTTCAAAAATTTGTATCAAGTTCATACAAATGGGCAGAAAACATTTTGAAAAATGGGTCCCCTTTTGATATGGGACACATGGCGAGTCAAATGAGAGTGAAAATTTGGTTTTGCGGGTCCATAATTTATCCTTTTCCCTATTTTCAAAAAAAATGCAAAACTCATAAAACCCCCCGGGCCCACTTTGCTCCATTGGACACATGGCACCCTACGATTGGATGGGGAGATGCGCCTCAATTTTTTCCTTTGTTCCCTTTTGTCAAAAGGAAAATTTTCACCTTTTCCTCTGACTCCTCGCTTTGGCTTTGACTCGAGGCTCAAACACTGAATTTTTCCCTTAGGTGGAGTTACGGCCTATTTTGTGACTTTTATCCTTTTGGGATGATAAAAGCAAAAAAACTAACTTTTTCCTGGCGGCGCGCTTTCCTTGACTTGGGACATGTAGCGACACCGCACTTGTTTGAAATCCTCGTTCAAAGTTTACCTTTGGAGGAGCGTTGAGTTAACACCTGTTGGCTTCCGCTAGTCTGTGGACTTTTAAATGGTCCTTTTTACTTCGTTTGGACTTTGGGCTACATGGTGAGCTCATGCTCATTTGGGTCTCCATCCTGGGACTAACTAATGGAGATGTACCGCAATGAAACTTGGTATTCTCCACTTACACTTTCATACTTAGCCAATTTTGAGGCCCACCCTATCCGCATTTCGACTCTATTTGACAACTTGCTATGTGGAGGGCTAGTGCAAGTTTGAGTCTCCACCCTGGGCTCTCGTCCTATATTTGCGTTGAGCTGACACCTAGCACACTCTTTCTTAGTAGAAGAATTTTCAACGGTCCCACAACTTTTTGGGGCTCGGGACGCCTGGGAGCCTGACGCTTGTTTGGGCTTCCTTTTTTGGATTCACCTTTAGAGAAGTGTTGTTAGGACACGAGGTTATTTCCGTTGCTTCTTATATACTTAGTCACTTTTGACTCTTTCCTTAATAGTTTCGAGTCTGAAGACCTCGAATATTCACCATTTTTTCCTTTCTTGCTCCTGGTTCCTCTGCGAGCCTTGCTCCTTCTTTTCGAGACCCTTCTATTTCATTGTTGGGTCCTTCTGCAACTTGGAAAATGGATTTAGGACATGGAAATGGCTCAAAACAGTCATTTATTTTGCATAGGGGCATTTAGTCCCTTTTTTTCCCCATCCTCTCCATTATTGAGTCTTTCTCGTGACCTATTTATAGGTTTGAACGCAGAGTTTTCACAAATTATTTCTATACGGGGTCATGGGTGATCTAACATTTTCCCTGTGGGGCAAAATATGGATAACAATTTGGTGACTCATGGGGACATTTGCCAGCTAGATGAAGAGACTAGTGGCCTTGGAGCATCCATTGGGCATGGAGTCTACCTGCTAAACAAAAAATTGATATGAACTTTTGAACATATGATCCCGATCCAATGCAAGACTTTATATACACCTTTTCCATGTTTTTCCGATTGTGAGTCTACACTCTCAATTTTCATAAGAAAATCTTGAAAATGGAATTTTTGAGAGTAGAAAATTGTTTCAGACTTTGGGGCTTCACCTGTCTCTCTGAATGGACTGCATAAGAGCAACAAAATAACACCAAAACTATGTACAAAAATTTGAAATCATACATGCCCCAAATAGAACATGCAGAGTGTGCAAAGCACTTAGGAGAAAAGCAACCTACACTACAGCAAGACAATGTGCACCAACACTTAGAGGAAAAGAAACTAAACTAATATGTACATGGTGGGGACTTCCCTTTTAGCAACAAGTGTTTAAGATGGATTCCATTTACTGGAATTTGCAATTCCTCTCCTTCCAATGTAGACAATTGGAAAGAATTGCTACTTTTGCATCTTGTGACCATATAGGGGCCACTCCAAATGGCATCAAACTTGGAATGCCTTCCTGGTTTTTCTTGATCTGCATCCCATTTCAAAACCAGGTCTCCTTCCTAGAAGATCCTTGCTTTTTCCCTTTTGTCAAAGAATCTCTTGATTGAGGTCGATCCTTCTCTATTTCTTGAAGTGCATGCTCTCTGGTTTCTTCTAATTCTATCAACTCTGCGTACCTGGCATCCATTGGTTCAAATTTAGACATCTCTAGCTGCTTCATGAGCTCCAATGTTGGAAACTCAAGTGATATAGGTAGCACTACCTCTTTTCCATAGACAAGTTTTAATGTAGACCTATATGTAGATCTCTTGGGTGTTATTCTATCACCCATAAGGTTGATTTGAGATTTGTGTGTCGAGGTTCTCATATTTTCATCAAGTGTCTTTCTGATGATCTTTAGTACATTCTTGTTTATGGACTCAACTTGACCATTACCTTCAGGGTAATAGTTTGATGAAGTGCTCAAGTAATTCGCGTTCTTAATATCCCATCCTGTGATTTTGGAACCTATGAATTCCAATGCATTGTCTAGTATAATGGTGGATGGCACTCCAAATATGGTCACTATCCCTTCATAGAAATCTAGTATACTAGACTCATTAGCCTCCTTGAGTGTTATTGCCTCGGTCTAGTTGGTGAAATAATCTGTTGATGTCGAGAATCCATTTGTGGCCTTAGCTTGAATTTGGATTGATGAATCCAATGAATTCCAATCCCCATTGCATGAAAGGTTGGTCGACTAAGATTGGGTGCAATGGAAGTGCTGTTATCCTTTCTTTTCCCTTGAAGAATGCATAATTCTTGAACCTTTTGATCCATACATAATAGTCACTAAACATTCTCGGGCATGTAATAACCCATGTTCATGATCTTGAGTGATGTCACCCTAGGGGAAAAATGTCCTCCAACTATTTCAACATGGAATTCTTGTAACACTTTCTCGACTGATTTGTCTCAATGCATCTCAACAATGAATGCCATTGATGTCTCTTTTGAACAAGACACCATCAATAAGAACATAATGGATGGTCTCGTAGTCTGAAATGTATCCATTTTTCTTTACTCATCCCATGAGGATATAGGCCTATTTGGAGGAAGTGCACCATGTCTTGATTCCAACAAGGAATGGGTGCATCGTTAACTGGCTACTCTTAATAAATCTATAGTAGCGAGGACAACTTCTTCTTCTACTTTTGACTCGTCATGTGGCTTAGAAGAAAACTATTCACGCAACCCTTTTCCATGAACCAACTTGGTAGCTTTTATTTTAATGTCATACTCCATTACACGGGTGATCTAACCTACTCGCGTCTCATTCAAGTCCTTGTTTAGGAAAAATTCCTTGACACTAGAATGAGACACTAACAGTTGGATGTTGTTGTTTGAGATGAAGTGTCGAATGTCTTCAAAATCCTAATGACAGTAAGGACATGCTTTTCAATAAAATAATACCTTACTTCATAGTCTTCCGAGGATCCGACCGAGGAATGGTATGGGCTCCTTTGATCCTTCTTTATTCAGTTGTATCAAGATAGATGAGATTGTGTCTCGATCCTCCAAAAGCATATAGTATGAAGTCCTTTGAGAAGTTAGGGTTGATAAGTGTCGGATCCTTTGATATTGCATACTTGATGGCCTCAAAACTCTCTTTTCCTTTAGCTTTCCACCTGAATGCTCAGCTCTTCTTCAACATCAATGTTATTGGATTAACAAGGGAAGTAAAGTTTGGTACAAACATGCAAAAAAATTAATGTTTCCCAGGAAGCTTTGAAGAGCTTTCTTATGGCCTAGCAATGGAAATTCTCTTATTTCTTCCACTCTCTCTGGGTTAATTTCCAATCCTTCCTTTGATACAATATGGCCTAGAAGTCTTCCCTCATTGGCCAAGAATATTCATTTTTTGGGGTTCAATAATACCTCGAATCTCCTACACCTTTGGAACACCTTCCTTAGGTGGAAAATGTGGTCTATTGTATCTTTAGAGAATATAGTAATGTCATCAGTAGATCAACATTATTTTGTTGATCATTCCTTTGAATTCCATATCCATTGCCCTTTGGAAAGTGGCTTCGGCATTAGACAATCTAAATGGAATTTTCCTGTAGGCATAGGTGCCCCATTTGGTGGTGAAATCCATATTGAATTGATCATCTCCTTTCACCATGATCTGGCTGTACCCTGAGTATTCATCTAGGAGAGAGAATCTCTTTGAACCAGACACTACTTACAAGTTCTGCTCCATTGAAGGGAGTTGGTTGTGATCTTTGAGGGAGGCTATATTCAAGTCTTGAAAATCTACACACAACCTAATATCTCCATTTTTATTCCTAGCTAGGACCAAGTTTACGAACTAGCTTGAGTATTTGATCGAGAAAAATGATACTTTCCTCTATCGCTTATTCAGTTCTTTCTTAATCAAAGGCTTAATGTGTAGGTTGATTGATCTCTACTTCTATCTAATGGGCTTAGCAGTTGGATCTAGATCAATTATGTGTTGGGCTAACTTTGGATTAAACTCTCTCAGCTCTTCATAACTCCAAGCAAATACATCTAGAAAATCTTGGCATAGCTATATGAATTCATACCTTTCTTGCTCAATGGCCACCTTGCCAACTTGTAGTATTTTGCCTTCTCCAACTAATATTGACTCTAAATCTTCCCCTTTGATCTGTATGTTAGTTTTCTCTTTTACGGACTGATATTTAGGATTGAAGATAGACTCAAATGTCACTAAGACTTTGGGAATATTTTTTGTATGCAGCTATACTACCTGACTCCCATTATTTCTGCTCTAATCTACTTTGACTTCTAGTTGAGAATTCAGCTTCCTCTAGAAAAACATTAACGATCTGTTGATCACTCTCGAAAACCTACAAACATGTGTTGTTATTTGGCACTACTGGCCTCACAACTATATGGATATGTGGTTGTTATTTATCTCTTTTGATATTTTTGACCACATCAAATGTTTCTCCAACTACTGCAAGCCTATCATGACTTCATTATCCTTCTTGGGTATGGACACAATGCGGAAGGCTTCGAAATCCTCCATGAGATCAAAAACACTACTCTTGTAGTTCTTGAGTAGGTCATTCTTAATAGAATTAAGTCTCTCGACTTGATTGGAAACCATTTCACTATCACCAAACACTTGTAAGTTCTTGATTCCTAGCTTCCTTTCCCAATGAAGACCTTGGACCAAAGCTTCATATTCAACAGTGTTGTTTGAGTAGGTAAACTGAAATCTGAAGGCTAAATAATATTTCATTCCTTTGGGGGACACAATCATGGCTCCTCATCCTTCTCCTTGTCTACTCATTGAGCCATCAATGAACAATTGCCATACCTCATTGTCATCCTTATATCCTAGCTTAATTAGGTAAGGAAGATCACTATTCTATTCATGTAGGAAGTAAACATATAGCTTAGATTCTTCCATCTCCTTATAGGGGTCAAAAGCATGTCTCTTGTTGGCCCACTCATTGAGAGTCAAGTCTAGGATACATCCCACCTTGGTATCTACTTCACAAGTGCTTAGAAAGTCCTCTTGATCAAAAGTTGAGCAGTTGGCATTGATTGGGCTAGGAAAATAAGATTCAGTATGATAATCGTAATGGGTCCGGATCGATCATGTCGTTTCCGCATACCTTGTCCTAAAGAGCATATGTGAACAATCAACAGACAGATAGCCTCAATTTTGGTAGTGAATCCCCTAGAAAAACACAAAGAAAATTGTGGTGGAAAATCTATGATGGATACGTTACGCAAACCGGTGACATTGGGGCGAGACATGCGAGTAAGCCTCATTTCCTTGATGATCCCAATAGTTTCACTCTTGTACCATGTAATTGCATTACCCCTCTAGAGATGACTTCATATTGGAGACCCAGTTGATCAACTATTTGCTTGGGCATTACGGAACTACTTTCCGAGAATCAATCATACAATTGTGCAATTTGTCTCCAATAATCAATGAAACATAGAATGGAGGAGGCTTGATTCTTACCTGGTTGTTCTCCATGGTTTCCCTCAGGTTGAGCCACATTGGTAAGAACTTTCTCTTGCTGATTAGGGGGTTGGTTTGAGTTTGACCAATTCTACATGGCAGTCTACAACAAATCCCTCTTCCCTGGAATGGCCAGTGACTCCCATAGTGAAATGTTCACACTAGTTTTCTTCATTTGCTCAATGATATTGAATGAGCTATCTTTCTACTGCCCCTTCCCAGGCACATTTTTTTCTTGTACATGGGTTGTCACAATCGGTGCTTGAGTGGATTTGGAAGGCGGCTTGGATTGGTTCTACATGTTGGGAGTTATATTTGGAGCACCAACATCTTGTAGAGTGATGGAAGATTGAGGATTACCTGAACTCAGTGGTTGACCCTCTCCAATATTTCTCTTTTTGACCATGTATTGGCAGCCACACTTTGAGAAGGGAACTGATTCATCCCACAAAGTCCTCAGCCTACCAATTGACAAGCATAGTCTCACCTGGAGGTCCCCCTTGTTGAGATCCTTGCTATTGATCTCCTTCTGGGCTAGGTTCCTGTGGCACCATACTGGTTTGCACCATCAAGGCCTAGTTTAGTGCACTGTTAAAGCACATTGATTGGTTATGTGGTTGATTGCATGGGAAACACCAATCATATTCTTGTGCCATATTGTTCTATCTTTGGAACAAATGCCCTTGATTTTGAGGTGTGTTTTGATCATATGACACGAAAGGTGTAGCACTTGGGGCTATCCTTGGTTCTAGATCTAATTTAAAGTCCGAGATGGTGGCCTATTTTGCTGGTGATCGGGGTCTAGTCCGAAATCTTGACCCGCGAATAAGCCCGAGATTGATATGGCCTAGAACTTGGAGCTTTTTGCCTTTTGATGGTTACTAACTCATTCCCCATGTTTTTAAGTTGTTTCATGAATTCTCGGAGTTCCTTACGGGTTTTAGATGATGAAGTGGAGGCTTCGGTGAGCTTTGAATCTGGGGGTGGGTATATGAGCTAATGTGGGTATTTGGTGGTATCTCGGGTTTATTAACTTAGGATACGAGAGGAATGGATGGCCTAGGAGTGATTTTACCATCCTGTATCAAATGGTTCTTAGCCCCTATGGAAAGGTTACGGAGTTACGGGTAAGGTTGTTCCCCCTATTGAATAAATCATCAATGAAATATCATAATTTAAAGCCGTAAGAAAGTATAAGAAGGAACCTTCATTAGTGGGCTTTCTGCTATTGGAATCATGTCCTAGGTCGACTGGAATTTGAGGTTCAAGTTTTTCAGCTTCTCATTCGGGGCTCTCTGGATTGTTGTTAGCTGCTCCAACAAAGATAAGATATCACCCTTATCTCTAAATTGGTTGTGAAGAGATGTGCATAGTTTGTTCCAATTTTGGATAGAGCCTGCTTTGAGGCTCTGAACCATTGTGAATATTTACCTTTGCGTGAAGAGGTGAGAAACTTGACTTTGCAATGTCCATCTCATGGATTTCGTGGATTGTCTGGACATTTATAATATCTTGGACATGATCACAGGAGAATTCTTGTTTTCCCGGTGAAATATGGGATTCTCTTTAATGTTGCCATCGAGACCAATTTTTTTCATTCAAAGCGAGTGGGCTACTTCTAGTGAAGTTGACATAAGGATTTGGTGAACCATCCTAATCAATGTGAGAACCCCTCTTGATTGAGAGAACAACTTCTTTGGGAGGAGGTGTTGATAAGTCCCCTGTTTGGTAGAGATAGAGACCTTTGGGTTCTTCTTCCTTCCCTCCCTCTATCCTGGGGAAAATTCTAGATAGAAAAATAATCCCTCCTCTCTGGTTCTTGACTTTTTTGTATTCTTCTCATGAACTTGCTTGGACTACTGAAACCAATGGATTTGTCTCTTTTAGATTCGCCAGATGTACAATTTTAGAACTTCTTAAAAGTTAGAATCATAGCAGGTGCACATCAACCTTACTGTAATGAGATGGAGACTTCTCAGTCCCACCGGTATGCTACAAAAAATATTGGTGTGAAATCAAAGAACCCCCAAATGAGTTCTACATATCTTATTTTCTAAGGCAGAGTCATTTGGTGTGATTGCATAACATTGAACTTTCCCCAAGGTGTGGGACCTTGCAAAAATGGGAAAGATCTCCAAATTAAAGGTTGGTTCCTATTCCTCTGTTTGGGTGCATGCATGAGGACTTGTAGAGGATCTATTTCTACACCTAATCTAAAATTTTCCAAGGAGACAGGGATAAAAGAGATATAAGAAATAAGAAATAACTAACTACAAGGTGATGCACTGAAGGAATGATGAACACTAGTTTTTCTGATAAACACAAACCACAAAATACATGTAATAATCAAGCACAATCGACCAAATTTATAATGAAAAGACCATATGTGAGCAAAAGAGACAGAAAGGATCTAGTTTCGATCACAAATGTGTTTTATTGCTCTGCAGATTGATACAATGCATTACAAAAATAGCCAGGAGGCAAGAACATACTACAACTTTAATGGGAGGCCTAAACTCCATGAATCCCTTTGCTAGAAGGAAAAGGGGAGCCTGCAAAACAAATAATGTCCAACCCTTTACAATGAATCCCACCCCTGCATTTATAGATTCAATCAGAGAGAAGAAAGAGAGAGAGAAGCAGGAAAGCAAGTTGAAAATCAACCACTACCATTAATGCCTCTTACAAAATCTACCCCAAATCCATCTTGATTGCATCAACCACTAGTTTGGTGCCTTGGAGGGAGAAGAAATGGTGGAACAGATAAAATCCGATCTGGTTGTTGAGGCAAAGAGATCCTGCATTAAAGGCCTGAAGTATTTTCTCCATTTTTCACCTACCAAGGCCTGAGAAAAATGAATTTTAATCTTTCCATGGTGTAGAAGACATCGAGACGCTTCCAATAGTTTTAGATTTGCAATATTTTGAGCCCTAAGTTGAAAGATATGTATCTTAAAAGTTTGTATCGAGTCCATATGAATTTGCGGGAAAACAATTTCAAAAATGGGTCCCCTTTTGATATGGGACAATTGGCAACTAGATTAGAGAAAAATTGGGTTCATGGGTTTGTAATTTATCCTTTTCCCTTTTCTCGCAAAATACTAAAAACTCGAGAAAACCCCTATGTCCCCGATTCTTCACTTTGGACACGTGGCCTTTGTTCGGTTAGGTCGGGGATATGCACCTCAATTTTTTTCTTTTTTCCTTTTGTCCAAAGGAAAACTTTCACCTTTTCCTCGGACTCCCCACTTTGGCTTTGACTTGGGATCAAATGATGACTTTTTCCCTAGGGCGGAGTTGCGGCCTATTTTGTGAATTTTATTTTTTGGGATGACAAAAGGGAAAAAAACAAACTTTTTCTCTAGCGGACCGCTTTCCTTAACTTGGGACACATAGAAGCACCACGTTTATTTAAAATCCCCGGTTCAAAGTTTTCCTTTAGAGAAGTGTTAAGTTGACACTGTCAACTTTCATTGGTTCGTGAACTTTTCAACGGTCCTTTTAACTTCTTTTGGACTTTGGCCTATGTGGGAGCTCACGCTCATTTGGGTCTCCATCCTCGGACTAACTATTGGACATACACTACATAGACACTTGTCATTTTCTACTTACACTTTCATACTTAGCCAATTTTGAGGCCTACCCTATTCGCATTTTGACTCTACATTTGACCACTTACTTTGCATGGAGGGATGGCACAAGTTTGAGTCTCCACACCGGGATCTTGTCCCGCATTTATGCCGAGCCGACACAGTACACTCTTTCTTACTTGAATACCTTTCAATGGTCCCACAATGTTTTGGGGCTCGGGATGCATGGAAGCTTGACACTCGTTTGGGCTTCCTTTTTGGATTCACCTTTGGAGAAGTGTCGTTAGGACACATGGTTCTTTCTCTGCTTCCTCCATACTTAGTCAATTTTGGACACTTTCCTAAACCGTTTGAGTCGAAGACCTCGAATCTTCACCATTTTGTAATTTCTTGCTCTTGGTTCCTCTGCGACACTGCGCCTTCTTTTCTGACCCTACTATTTCATTGTTGGGTCCCATACGTAACTGGAAAATGAATTTAGGACATGGAAACGACTCGATAGAGTCATTTCTTTTGCATAGGGGCCTTTAGTCTCTTTCGGCCCCGGCCGCTCCATTCTTGAGTCTATATGGGACCTATTTATAGGTATGAATAATTTTTCGGAGTTATTTCTATGTGGGTTCATGGTTGATCGATATTTGGCACGGGGGCCGAAATATGGATAACGGTATCCTAGTGGAGTACCTAGTCTTACAAAGTAGATCTAGAATTTTGCTTTTCACCAAATGAATTCCTTGCGATCAGAAATTTTACATAACCCTTAGAAAATTCTATTGTTTTAAAATAAGTTGACTTAAGAGAAATAATGAAACAAAAAAATGCGGGGGGGTATCGCTACCCGATGTGTCCAGATTGCCCTTTTTACCCTAGTGAGTGGCCCAAAACAAAACATAGGTAGTTTTCCAATGATATTTCTATGATTGATCTCATGGTGGGATTAAATTACACAAGTGGATGTCTTGGTTGCAGTATGTGTAACACTACAATGTATAAGAACAAAGAATTGAGTTATCTCATGCTAGGTTACACTTTTTGTAGTAGTGAATCCATTAGTGAAAAGTAGGTGTTATTTTGGTTTACAAATGTGATAAAATGATGATAATAATGAGACCATAGTGCAATGTAAGAGTAAATCATATAAGAGTAAAATAATATTTGAGGTTAGCCGGAATAATGTAACTCTTGGAATCATTTTAACTCAACTAGACATTTCCTTATGTTAAAAATAATATGAATTTCCTTTATCGGAGAAAAATTTGAGAAAACAAAAGATATACTTCTTAAAGATGTTAGACTAGTACTTTCGTAACTCTTCATGTTATAAAGTGACACCAAAAAGAGACCTCGAAAAAATGTAAACGAAATGAGAACCAAGAGTATATGTGATAATGGATTAAGAAAACAAATTCATTTTAGGTCCTTATGGTTGATTTAAGAAATGAATTTTGTTAAGAATGGATACAAATTGTTCGTGGTGGATCTAGGCACTTGAGCCAATATAGTGTCCACTAAAAATTAAATAAAATTATGTTTTGTAAATGCTTAATTGAATCAAACTAAATTTGGAACTAAAACAACCATAGTACGAGAATAATTGTGCTTCTAATGTAAGTAAGTTTATAGGAAAGGGAAATTTTAACCTTCACCTTCTTGGAATAGTATTATTTTTTCCCTTAAAACTTATGGTTGGTCCCCTTGCATAATGAGGGTAAGATTAAATGTCAACTAAACATATTTTAAGAAACAAACCTTTAGCATAAGAACAAGAGAATTAGGAACCTTGTATGCAATTTGAAATGTGGAAAATAATAATTTAAGTTATTAAGATTGTCATAAGGGATAAAGAGAAAAATTAAATGGTCAAACTGTAAGTTGAATGTGGAATGAACTTATGAATATGTAGGTGGAAGAAGGAGAAAATTATACTTACATAATAATTTTATTGGAATGTTAATCGTAACGAAGATGTAATCATGGTAATGATGTGTTGTGGGTTTTCAATCCTTGAGTCCCTTTTCTTGTGGCTGAGTTATTGCTAGCATTTGTTCATTAGAAAAGTTTGGCATTGACATGTATATGGTGTTGTCATGTGTCTATGTGAGTCGATGAATTATGTAAGTGTCTTGTGCATTGTTGAGTTTCTCTTGGAGCCCTTGTGGTGTTGTGTAGTGAGCAATGTAAGTAAAAAAATTATCCTGATATTTTTATTGTTGTATTTATGTGTGTAAAATGTGGGCATTACATTTGGTATCAAAGCGAGGTTGATGCTCTTGAACCTCTAGGGAGGATTGGATTTGTGATGATATTGCATGATGGAGGTGGATATTGGAAGAGTAATGTGATATAAGCATGATGTGGAGTATGTCATAATTGTGAAATTGTGGACGCACATGTTGTTTATGTCACGTAGTGTGATTTTTTTACCATGTTGATGTGCTTGTGATGAGAGTATTCTCTCTCCTTTTCATGGATTCTATGAAGAGTTCTATGTTGACATTCTTGTGATGCACAACCTTGTTGTGTGTGAAAAGATTGTTATTGTCGATTCTTGAGTGTTGGAGAATTTTTTCATTGCGTGATATCAATGTGTATTGATGTATTGCATAAAAAAATTGGTGTAAAGTTAATTAGATTGTTTTGTGATGTTTTCATTGTATTGTGATGAATCATGTGCATCACCATGTTGTATTGCAATAGACTATATATTGTAAAGTTAGACATTGTGTTCCTCATACGTATAATTCATGTAATATGTGAGGGTTCATGTCATGATTTATGGGCATATGGTGAGTTTATGATCCATATTGTAAAGTGATTGCACTTTGGGTCCATAATGTGGTAATCTGATGTATCCTAACCTGTGTAAATAATGATTGTGTTTTACCACCGTATATATACCATGCATAAGACACCATGGTTAATTTATGTGAATCACCATTGTTCTAGTGGTGTAGTTATGTGTTATGTTGTGGACCCTACACTAACCAAATAGAAGGAAATCGATAAAATGTCTATGTTTGGAGTGATGAAATGTGTACCATTGACCATTCACTCGAGCAGTGCATTTGAGATTGGAAATGGAGCCTTATATAGGCTGAAAACCCCCTTTTGTTCATTTGGAATGTGTGGCACTTTCTCAACGAGTGTCATACATATTGTGTTTATCGAACACCTTAGGCTTAGGAGATGGAAACTTGTACTCCTTAATTTCTCCCGATATGGTTATTATATGGATTAAACCTATGTGATTTTGACAATGTTGAGCCTTGTCAAAGTGGTGACAGGATTATTCGGAAGATATGATGACAGGTTGTATTATTGATATGATATTTTATGAGCTGAGGATCAATGTTTCCGAGTGCTAGAAACTCATTGAGTACCCCCTTTGGTGGCTGTATAAGGCCACATAGTTATCATAATGTGTTATTCCTATACATGTATTTTATTCGTAAATTTAACACTTTCCTTTTCTTGCTAGAACCATCAATTTCTTAACCTGACATGTTCTTATATTTTTACATTTACTTGGTTGTTGCACTAACATTTGGATTTCGCACTAACCATGGTTAATTAGCCATTTTCTTTTCTTATTTTTAAATTACGTATCAAGTTTAAACTCTGTTATAGCCTAGCCCAAGGCTTGAGAGTTTTTCCACTTGGAAATTTATATGGATTGTTATGCTACTTCTAATGTCATAATTTCTTGGAATAGGGTCATGGGATTCACCATGGAGTGGTGGGACCTATGGACCCGCTTCATTATATGGGGGTATGCCCCTAGGAGTTTCTGAGATAACTAGTAGGTTGTTGAACCATGAGTTATTATGTCACTTGGGTTAGGGGTATCTTGACTCTATGTGCCTAAGGCCATAGGGTGACCGACCTCTTTTGGGGAGTGAAAAGGAAAATTTATCTTTACATATTTCTTGAGGGAGGCATAAGATGCTTGAGGGAGTCATAAGAGACACTTGAGGGAGGCATAAGATATTTGTGTGGGTGTGATTGATGCTTTGGGAGGTATATGGAGTTGTTATGTGATTCTTAGGAGGTATATGTATTTATTTTGTGATGCTTTGGGAGATATATGGAGATTGTTTTGTGATGTCTTGTGATGTGTGGAGTTGGTATAGTGAGTTATGTGTACTCTTGTGAGTCCGGTTGTATTTTATGATGTTGAGGATTGATGCTCCTCATTGTTGGTATGATGTTGTTTCCATCTTGACCATATATAGCTATAGTTAATCTCTTGCATGTGTACATGTTTAAAATTCCATGTTGTTGTAGTTTGCTTATGTTATGAGTACCTTTGTGTCAGAAGCATGTGTGATAATTACTATGTTGTGAGAGCTATGTAAACTTTTTTTTTCAAAGTGGTTCAATCGAGTTCTTGTCATGTGATATAGTCATGAAAGTACATATCATGATGTCTTGTGAATCATTAGTGTTGTGTTTAGCCCTGATGCGGTAGTATGATGTCGGATTTACGCTAGACACCCACAAAAATTACATAAACTAAAATCCTAATAATTTAACTAATATGAGTTTGAGATTAAGAAATACTTTAAAGGGAAAGAGTAATAAAGTAATAAAGTAAAAGAGGGATGCCAATCTTTACAAAACATTAAAATTTATGATATTGCCACATTTAGTTTTCTTCCTTGGGGTCATATTTTATCGACAAGCTATTTTTTAAAAAATGACACGTGTCTTTATTGATTTTCTTTCCTACCTACCCTTCGAGATTCATTTTTGTGTCACATCGAGGATGATGCTCTTTAAAGGGGAGGGAAATGTACTGCTGTAATCAACACTAATAAAATGTTCTTTGAAAGAAAGGGAAGGCATTAAGGGAGGAATAATTTCGGGAGTTGGTTGAAGGATGAGTGATGACAAAGAAGGAAGAGGCATGGGGAAAATTTTTATCGGGAGTATGAAACGGGGTATGGGAATCCATCATTCCAAAAAAAAATTCAGATGTTACAGTTACCTCCAATTTTGGTCACTCCACCTCTCACACATCCTCCCAGCCTGTGCCAAATCAGGGGCTTTGAAGACATGGTTGTGAACCTATCAATGTATATAAGGAAAAAGGTTCGCATTCTATCGAGTAGGTGTGAAGATCCCACCTGGAGTGAAAATAAGGGTGCAGCTAAAGACTTTAGAGTTCAAAACACTGTAGGATAAGGCGTGATACAACGTGAGATTTGAAACCATTATAACATCTGCATCTTCAGCTAATGTGTTTGGAGAGATAAGGATCCCAACAAAAGTATTTCATTTCTGGTGTGATCAACCGCTTCAATTATGTATGTTTCCTACACTTCAATACATGATATTTTTGAGATTTAAGTGGAAAAATATATATTTTTTCACATGATAGAGCTTGTCTTGGTTCATTTTTCTTGTGATTGCATTGATTTGTCGATCAATACTTTTAAAACACCAAACTTCAACATAGGTAGGTAAGCACAAAAAAAACAATGTGAACAGTTCAATAGATACTGTTAATCTTCAAAGTATTTCACAATAAAAATTAAAACATTTCCATAGCTTTACAAATGTCGGTTTATCATTCATAGAAGAATGATGGGCACTATTGTTAGTTTTAATAAAATTTTAAGTAAAATTGTCTATTAAAAAAACACCTCTTAAAATTTCTTCCGATTGAATTGCATATGTAGAAACCTCACACTTTTAATATCACTAATTAAATCCTCAATCATTTCGAGGTCACATTTTATTAGATTGTCTTCATCAAAAGTCTCTAGACTAACTAACTTACCCAGGTAAGAATAATCCTGCATCTTTTATCAAAAGGGACCCTTCCAAGAAAAACCAAAACACATATGTTAATTAGAGATGGAACAGAAGACGCGAAAGTTTGTTTGTGTGATATGGCATATGAAGAATTTACTCATTCATTTTTAGGTCACCATGATGGAGTTTGAGTTGTGGATGCACGCAAAATTGTTAGGACGTTGTTGTTGACCGTGACCTAGCATGACTAATATGCCAAAGATGTAGAAGATTTCATTTGGGACATGATTTGTTTGAAAAGATAACTAAAGGATTTTGGTGGCTCACGTAGTAACCTAGGAAGCTTTGAAAAATTGATTAAACCTCTTAATGAAATGCTAGTGGACATATGTGGAGTCCCTCTTTAACCGCATCATTCATGGACAACCATAGTCTTCCTTACCTTATCTCTTATAAATTTCCATAATATTTGAATATCTATTTTTCAATAGAATAAAAATATAAAACCATTAGATACAATACAATTGGATATTATATTTAGGAAATTAGTGCAAAACAATAAAACTCTTCGTGATGATTTACCTTCCCAACCTACAACTTGCTCATCATCTGTGTTGTTACCACAACCTTATACCTTGCTATCTAAGGTATCAATATTAGACGCTCGTGTCCACCAATATTGGTGAGTGTTAGATGATTCATCTATAAAATTACCATTTTTGTCTACCTTTTAAAAATTAAAAAAACACAATATTCCAACACTCGCAAAAGACCTTTTGGACCCCTAGAAAAGAGAAGTAAAGTTTCATCCTTGTTCCTTGTTTTGTGGGGAGTCAACTTATGCCTTAGATTAGCGTCAATCAACTATTGGTACTCCCTTCGTCGCTCCATGAAGGCTTGTTATCCTATTTTTCACTTTTAGGAAGCTGTCAAAACTTAAAAAGTGGCTTTTGTTTTGACCCACCATTTGAACCCACAACAACGAAATGCATATCCGCCGCAAACCTCTAGTATTTTTACTAGACAATTTCCTAGAACCTTTGGTTTAGGAAAAACACTCTTCTTGATAGTTTTGCAAAGGAATTTTATAGGCCTCTGGTCACAGTTTGACTAGGTCAAAATGGACCAATTATGATCGATGGCTCCAGAAAACTTGTCGCCGTTTGAAAACCATTTGCTAGTTCTCAGTTCCGTTGACTCTCGTGAATTCTCCATATATAGGGGAACTCGTAGGAATTTTCTCATTCCATGTTCATCCATCAAACGTTATTTTTAGAGGTGGTTTTGTGAGCCCTCGAGGTAACTTTTGATCATTTCCAACCATGCCAATTATGACGAATGACCTTGAAAACTCCAGGTCACATCGATTGTAAACCATTTGCCAATTCTAAATTTCATCAATTCCTATGTATTCTTGGTTTATAGGAGGAAACAAATAATTTTACCTCTGGTATGTTTTCTCTTCAGAAGACAATGTTTTATAGTGGTTTCCTTTCCTCAGAGCCTAATTTGAACATTTTTGTAGCTATCAAGAAAATGTAAAAACAAAGTTGTAGGACCCCTATCGGGTTACCAAACCACCGTGGAAACTTTTTGACACATGTAAATAACTATTTCAAACTTTATAGTGTAATTTTTGTGTGAAATGAAACTTTTAACAAAATGGTATTTCTCTCTCTTCCTTTAGCTTTCTCTCTCCTTGGCTATGAAATGAAGTGAAATGAAATGAATACATGTTTCTAAAAATTTCTCTTTCAAATGAAAATTATGATTATGATTATATGTAAATGGGAAACTAAAGACATTAATTATGTTAGATTAGGGTGGATTTCATGCTCACATAGTTTTGCAGGATGCAAGAATTACGACAAAATGCGATGTGTAATTCATTACTAATTATTGTAATTTACATAGGTCATTGTAAAATGAATATGTGTATAATGTAGTCTCATGTTACAGGGAAGTTATATTTGAAATTTGTTAATATGTATGAGATGCTAGTTTTAGGGATATCTTAGGAAATGTGCATCTAATCATAGGTTCAATTTGCTACATACTTATGTATGGTAAAAGGTTTGATATATATATATATATATATATATATATATATGTGGTAAATTAATTTGAAGTTAGATCTTGTAGTGCATTTTCGGTGTTCAATAAACGATTAATTAATTAACATGTTTTATTCTTACCTTATAAATGTAATAAAGAGATTTAATCAAAACACTCAACCCTAGCTCAATATTCATGCATAACATGTCTTCATGTGTGATCCTTCTTACCATAGAAGAGATTGAAACCATAGAATGAACTTAAACTTTGCACTCGATGGAACCTCCTAGTTTAGGTAAATAACACCCCTAGTTTAGGTTTACCGTCATAGTCGTTATGTTTAGTGACATTGTCATGAACCCATCTTTTAGGAATGACATGGTCCAAATTTATCCAAAGTATGTGGTTTCCTTCTAGTTTGGTAACCATGCGTGGGGTAAGGAGAATGTATTCTCTTCAGGTCCAACACCGTGTTGAGTGATGAAGACCACCTTGGGAGTCACCTTAAGAGTCCTTGTTCGAAGTAACGACTATGCAATGTAACCTTACCATTTGTGTTAGTAGAGCTATTACTCCCTTTGTATCCTAGTGGAGTACCTTGTATTACAAAGTAGATCAAGAATTTTTCTTGTCATTGAATGAATTCCTTGCGGGTGGAATTTTTATATAACCATTAGAAAATGCTATTGTATTAAAATAAGTTGACTTAAGAGAAGTGTTGAAACAAAAAAAAGGGTGGGTATCGTTACCCCATTGGTCCAGTTGCCCTTTTGTACCCCTGAGTTGCCTAAAACAAAACATAGGTATTTTTCCTATTATATTCCTATGATTGATCTCATGGTGGGATTAAATTACACAAGTGGATGTCTTTGTTGCAGTATGTGTAACACTACGATTGTATAAGAACAAATAATTGAGTAATCTCATGCTATGTTACACTTTTTGTAGTAGTTAATCCAGTAGTGAAAAGTAGGTGCTAGTTTGGTTTACAAATGTGATAAAATGACGATAATAATGAGACCATAGTGCAATGTAAGATTAAATCATATAAGAGTAAAATAATATTTGAGGTTAGCAAGAATAATGTAACTCTTGGAATCCTTAACTCAACTAGACATTTCCTTATGTTAAAAATAATATAAATTTCCTTGGATAGAGAAAACTTTGAGAAAACAAAAGATATACTTTTTCAAGATGTTATACAAGTACTTTCATAACTCTTCATGCTATAAAGTGACACCAAAAAGAGACCTCTAGAAAAAATGTAAACGAAATGAGAAAGAAGAGTATCTTCGATAATGGATTAAGAAAAAAATCATTGAAGGTCCTTATGGTTGATTTAAGAATTGAAATTTGGTAAGAATTGATACAAATTATTCGTGGTGGATCTAGCCACTTGAGCCAAAAGATATAGAGTCCGTAAAAATAAAATAAAGTAAAATAATGTCTTATAAATGCTTAATTGAATCAAACTAAATTTGGAACTAAAACAACCATAGTATGAGAACAATTGTGCTTCTAATGTAAGTAAGTTTATAGGAAATGGAAACTTTAACCTTCACCTTCTTGAAATAGTATTATTTTTTTCCCTTTAAAACATATGGTTGGTCCCCTTTCATAATTGTTATCCAAAATTCACCCCTCGAGGTAAATTTCGATAACATGCATCAAATTCTTCAGCCCCGAGCAAGTAGATTGGTTCAATTCCCAAAATCATTTTTTTCGGGCCACTTTAGCTTCTCTCTAACTCTCCCATACAAGGAAAAATACCAACGAGTTAGAAAAAATTGAAAAAATGCAAAAATGAAGTCACATGCTTGTTTTAAAAGCATTGCAGTCCGAATGTTGTGGTTCATACTAGTGGGGATCATACCAATCTTCATCGTATAAAGTTTGTGGCTGAAATACAAAGGAACTGGAAAATTCAGAACTTTTTTTCCCTGTGCCGTCCATGGGCAATTGGGGTGTTGGGACACCTAGGATGCACAAAGCTGAAATGGCCACAAGGTGAATATTGACAAAAGATGGAGTTTTTGTTCCATGTGTTCTGGGACATCCAGGACAAAAGTATGCATGGGACATGAATTGGCCAATTTTTTTCAAGTCATTCTATTGCAGGTGGTGTGGAGATTTTGTGCGGGACATTGGAACAACAAGACGTGCGAGACGCACAATGGTGAAATCGCCACAAAAGGAAGCCCGAATCGGCCGATGTAGAAGAATTTGTCTGGAAAAATTGGGATATGTGGACCCGATTTCTTTGAAATACCCGTAATTCAAAGGAAAATTCAAAATTGACCTCTTGAACTTCAAATGGCCATAACTTTTGACTCTGAGCTCCGATTTTCATAAAATTGGACTTTCTGGAATGAGCACGACATCCTATACATCACGAAAATGAGATTTATTAATTTTAATGATGGTATATATATTTAAATGAAAGAAAATATTCAGCTCTAATCTGTTAATGCTCATTCCCGTCAAACGATAGAAAACGCTGCCAGGACCCAAAATAGCTACTCACACTCAAGAGGCCATAACTTCGCATTTCTCAACGAAATCGCACAAAATTGGTATATTGGAATTTTGGCTATGATATCAACGCATAAAAAAGTGAATAAATTATTGATTTGATGAGAAATGTATGGGGAGTTTTTGTAAAACGTGGCTGAGTTTATGACATTGTTTTATTTGGAAGTTGGGAGTGCAGTTAAGAGGCATGGTCATCATTTTTCTCTCTTGCAAAACCTGGGACAATATGGGGAGCCTTTTTCAAGTAACATACAATCATTTCACTCCATTTAATGAATCTTACAAGTGGTTAAAGGACAAATTTTGGGATTTCTATTTTCCCCTTCTCTCTCTCTTCTCATTTTACTATAAATTAGAGTGTTGGGCTCATTTAAAAAAATATATTTTTCCTGTAGCAAAGCTCTATCAAAATTGCTTTGTGAAGCCAATGTCTTTGGGAGGCCCTTGTAGTGGACTCCTTGCATGGTGATCTAGGCCCTTATCTTGTAAGAGATTGAACTGTGCATATCATGAAGCAATAAAATACAAGTTTGTGGATGCATCTTCCCCTGTTGTGTTTTCTTGCATTCTTCTTACCCCTCCAACCTTGATTACAAGTGTATTGTGTCTATCCTTATGCTCTTACAAGGATCCATTATTATTGTGTATGTATGAAATATTGTTGTGAATACATTTTCAGATTGTGGAAAACTATTATCACCCCTCCTAATATGCACCTTACTTCTAGTTTTCACACATTGGAAGACTACTCTCACACCATCCTTTTCTGGTGTATCACCACTGTAGTGTAGGCTTTCATTTTATGTACTCTCTTTCCTTGGTCACTAGGAAAGTTAGATTACGCTGGTTATTTTTTCCTGCATTAGAGTAGATTGTGATAGGTAGTTTAGGCACAAGAACTTGCTTTCTCTAGAGGTCTATCTCAAGTAGCAAGTCCCGCAACTTGGAGATAGTACCCATGTTATACAATCACACCATGTGCTCAAGTACATGCGCTTTTGTAAACATAAGGGTGTTGTGATTTGGTGATAACAATAATGAGGGTAAGATTAAATGTCAACTAAACATATTTTAAGAAACAAAACTTTAACATAAGAATGAGATAATTAAGAACATTGTGCGTAATTTGAAATGTGGAAACTAATAATTTAAGTTATTAAGATTGTCATAAGGGATAAAGAGAAAACTTAAATGGTTGAACTATAAGTTGAATGTGGAATGAACATATGAATATGTATGTGGAAGAAGGAGATAATAATACTTACATAATAATGTTATTGGAATGTTAATCGTAACGAAGATGTAATCATAATAATGATGTGTTGTGGGTTTTCCAATCCTTGAGTGCCTTTTCTTATGGCTGAGTTATTGCTAGCATTTGTTCGTTGGAAAAATGGTGGCATTGACATGTATATGATGTTGTTGTGCGTCTATGTGAGTCAATGAGTTATGTAAGAGTCATTTTGCATTGTTGATTTTCTCTTCTTGGAGCCCTTGTGGTGTCGTGGAGTGAGAAATGTAAGTAAAAAAATTGTCCAAATATTTTTACCATTGTATTTATGTGTGTAAAATGTGGGCATTACACCTAACAATATCTTAAATATTATTGATTTGTGCTAAAGTCTAAATTGTTACAATTCTTGCAAAATCAATATCATTAGAATTATTTTAGTGCCACATATTTTTCTATTTGTAGTTTTTATCACATCTTTAGAATTGTTGTTTCTAGCACAAATTTTCTACAATCTAAGTTTTTAGATAGAGTCCGCAAAATTAGATTCACAATATTGCCTCATTTAGCCACACAAATATTATGAAAAAATTGTAGATATAAGGTACATTATCTAGAAATTTATTCTTTATGTTATTCCCCATTTCTTAAATAAATTAAACTTGACAACCTGAAAGGAATGATTTTAACTCATATGGAAATTATCATCAATCTCCCCACAATACACCAAAATGAAAATATGTTTAAGCGAAAATTTCCTTTCACAATTCAAAATTGATCCCGCTTGCAAATTTTAGATATAAGAAATAATTTTTAGTTTGAGTTTCAATTTTGACATGGCAAGATTTCATCATTCTTACATTATAGCTATATACACATAACAAGTTTTAGTTTGAGATTAGGAAAATTTTAAAGAACCCCCTCGAAAAAAGCTTAAATAAATCGTGGCGAATATCCTTGTAACCTATTTAATATTTTTGGTGAATATCCTCAGTAACCTATTTCACGCTTTTCTGTGAAAATAATAAAATTATAAAAAAAAACTTGGAAATCGAACGACGAATTTCCTAAAACTAGTTTGGAGAATACCCTATGATGAATTTTCTCTCTAGTGGCAATAAGCGAGGTCGACTCACCGAATCATTTTAGAATTAATGGAGGTTGATAATATTGACCCTCCCGTAGGATTTCAAATTTGTTTCCCTCTTTCCAACCACTTTACTAACAATTATTAATATATATGTGTCAATTATATTTTGAATCCCCTGCCAAAATCTCTAGCCATGTACAAACATTCTCGCTATGATCACTTTGAACTCTCTCGGTTGGACATAAACCTTGCAGAATATGCTGCATTTTATTTTTATTTTTAGTGTGGCCTCGAGGGTCAAGGTAGTCCGTGTCATTTTGATAATCCAGGAGCGACACGTGGCATGATTCTCGCTACATTATATAGTCATGGGCTTGAGTGTACTTCAAACCCTAGATTGATGGAGATAGGTAAATATTTTAGGTCAATTTTTGGTCGCGAAAGGGTCAACGGACGATATATGGAGTAAAGAATATCAAAAAAGGGGAATATTCAGAACAGGAGCTTGATGGAGGAATATATATGCGGCAGGATAAAATATATAGTGAATGAGAATAGAGAAGATATGTGTAGCAACACATAGCATAAAAATAAGGGAGAAAAAATACATAAAAAATAATGGAGAAAAAAATTTGTTTCCCAATAGGGTCTTTATTAAAAAAACCTTTTACCCTAAAAAAATGCCTTCTAAATGTAAACCTACATAAATATCACAGTCCATTTTAGATTTGACACATCAAAGCTATTTTTAATTAATTTAAAATTCATCATTCAAGTATAAACAATATTGACCATAACTTGTATTCTTTTATGATGAGATTCAATTAACTATAAAACCCTCAAAGATACTAAATAAGCATGTTAAATTATTGGGTATTTGATCGTAAGAACACAATGGAAGGCTCGATATTTATGCTCATGGAAGGTGTTATTTCCGTTAAATCTATACATAAATGATAAAAATGCGCAATAAAATGGGTTAATCATCTAGCCTCCACTTCAGTTTATTTATCCTTATAATTAAATATTGCATAGCTTCATTCTTGGAATAAAAGGGCTACTCCTATCGAGGAATTTCTAATAGAACCAAAATATCTCTCGGATGGGATAAATTGGTTTCATCGATGTTGAAATGGCAAGATTCCTAAGTGCTTGTATTCAATTCAACACATCTGTGGACTCCTACAAACACTTTTTTATAAGTAACAACATAACACAAGTTTTAATTTTAGTTTCTTGTCACCTTATTTTGGAAGTGATTTCAAGCCATGAACATTGCTTAACTTCAAGAGTTTGTTTCTTTAGAATTATCGAATTCATGGAAAAAATAGGATTCTCTTCATCATCCTCACCAATATCTAATTTATCACATTTTTCTCAATCTACTTTCAAAATATCAAACATTAGAACATGATTGTAATGCCTTGTTTTACGTTACCCCGTTCTTGCCTCAGTGACCATGTCGCTAAGCGTGGAATGGTTGTGTGTGCCCCGTTGACCATTGGTTGACTTCGACCTTGTCGAAGTGAATATTAGCACCCTTCTTCTCGTCTTGTCTCCCTATGTCATTGTCAATGCCTCTAGTTGTGGACCTTGTGGCCTCCTTTATCACTATCCAATTAAAGGAAAAGTTTCATTCTCAAATTCTATAGGTGGCTTGAATGACGACTTAGTGTTGTTAGGGTGTGTCTGGCTAGAAGGGATATCTATATAATAATAATTTTATTGAGTTTTCAATTTTTGGGTATTATTTTATTTTTTTGTCGATCTTGTGGACGATCATTATCAACGTGGTTAATAATTATTGTGAGCAGTAAAAATAATAATAATAATGATATTATTATTATTATTTTATTTGTCAATCGACAATTTATTTATTATTATTATTTTATTGAATGTTATCGACATTAATATTAATTATCTTTATGTCATTTTATTGTATCTTTTCGATCATTCTCGAAGAGTGATCCTCGATTCATTAAAAGAGGAGCTTGTTTTGTTGGTGGCTCCATTGTTTTAGAAGTGGTGTTCATGTTTTATATTTTATTGATAATTCCATGGACTAGCTCCCACCTCGGGCTGCATCGGGGCCTCCTTGCATTCCTTGCTCGCAATTGTTAATTTTAGGGTGAACTTATTGTCGCTTCCATCTATTTTTCTTCCCACGTTGGATTATTGATGTGACAAGTTTGGCATGAGGAGAAGTGGACTCCATTTGATGTCTTTGGATTATTTATTTCCTTGTTTGGTTGGAGGTGGGTGGATTTGATGGCCACCTGCCATTTCCTTAATCCTTTGTAATGTTTTGTTGGAGGTGGGTGGACTTGATGGCCACTTGCAATGGCTACCATGTTGACTTTTCCTTATGGGTGGTAGACCTCTCTCTTTTAGTAACTTTGATTTGCAATCTACTATAACCTTTGTTTTTGCCTCCACTATTCTTCTTTGGTGCTTGATGGGTAAACACATCCTTTCCTTGCTGGCTATTATTTTTCCTTGTTGTGTTTTTCTTTCTTTTTTACTTGGCAACGATTTGGGAAATGGTCATGCTTCGTTGTAGATTGGACACATGTTGGGTGTCTTCTTTTGTGCTTGCCTAGTGCTGGTGGTGGTTTGTTTGCTGGGTGACTAGATGTTGGTTTTTGGAAAGGGTGATTTGGGTAAAAACCACATTAAATTTTTCCCTTTGTATCTCTCCCGCAGCTATGGCTAGGTTCCTTGGACCCCATCACCCTAAGGCATTTGGTAACTATTTATCACTCCTCATGGATGCTTCCACACATTGCATGTGTGGCCTTGAGGCTTAATTTTCTAATTATGGAAAATCTGATTTCCCTTGTGCTCTGATGACTTTCCTATTCTTTTCCTTATCGCCCCTTTTGACCCATGTTGGGAAGATGGCTGTAAGGTTATGGGGTCTAGTATTTCCCTCTACCTCTCACGTTTTCCTTGTTTTATTTCTTGGGCCTATTCATTTAACCTACTTGGTGTTTACCTACTATCATGACAGTCTTTGAGACCCCATTCCTCCAGACAGAGGTCACATATGGAATGGAGCTCCTTGCCGGTCCCCAGCATGGATGTGTATGAGGTTTGGATGCCCAGCTAGCAGATTTTGGAGGGATGCTTGATTGTTGTTGCATGTGCCTAGTGGTCATTGTTTGCAAATGCGGGAGCTCATCACAGGCATGATAATTTCTACCCATCTGACTACTATGCTAACTTTAACCATAACATGAAAGGAATTTTCTTTTAATTACTGAAGTGGTTGTTGCTTGGGGTTATATGGTGGTTTTTGCAATCATTTCTCATCCTCCATGCTATGTGTTAGTTTCCTTTCTATGTTAACTACTTCTTAGGATGATTCCTTGCTAGATTTGATTTCTGTAAATGGTCTTGGTACTTGATTTTTCACTGGTTCTTGTTGCTTCCTGTATGTCAATGGTTACATGGAATTAAATCTCTCCCTGTCTTCTCTTTTCATTGTGAAATGATAGGATAAAATATGTACTATTGATGGTCATGTTATGGTTTTAATACTGACATTCTCCAATTTTTGAACTTGGTTTTGAATCGTGTTGGGTTCAGTTGAAACAATTATGAAATGGGTATAAAATATATTTAAATATTTTTGTTATGATAGAAGTCAATGGATATTTTACCCAAATTGTACTCTGGTGTTTTTATTCGAAACCTATGGTTTAATAAAAATCCACACCTTGGAGGTTCGGTGTTTTGGTTTGAGTTTTGGCCACAATTTGAATTTTCATATGCTTTTATATTTTCGAAAATGTTCACAAAGTGTGGAAGGGAATAATTTTTTTTATCGTCATTACATGTATGACAAGTCTTGTATCTCTCCCCATGGTTAAAAAAACCTTAGCTTAGGGGTTTGGGTTGGAATCCTGTTGAAATGTGCAATTCCACACCTCTAGTAAGAACAAGGGTATACCTATGATGTAGAGTATTAAAGTTACCCGTATCTATAAATGGGTAGGATAAGATATCATTGAGGAGAATGTAAGAATTAATGATCAACATCATTTTATATTGGCATCTAATTGGTATTAGTGCTACCAAGTATTGAGTTTGGCAGGACCAATTATCATCAATGTTGGCTTATGAATTAAGGATTAATATTGTTCAACACTTGTTTTACTTGAGTGAAGTTAAAGTGATCGACCCCTATATGAATCTGGTCCCATTGGGATGGTTTACTTAAATTCTATTGATATAGTTTTAGGGGTAATTAAATTGATCGATGGTAATTTAAATCCTTGTAAGGCGGTGGCATTAGACTATTTTAATTGTTTGATTTCCTAAATATGGATTATTTCCTTTATCATACTTTTTTCTATTTTTCATAGCATGGCAAGATGATCAGATGTTGAACTTTCCTTTTGAACTCACTTCATGTGTCCTTGGCAAGCAATTAGGGGTAGGATTGTTGTGGGGTAGATTTTACCTTTGGAAGGGGTAAATGGTGGTTAACACATGATGTTGTTTTTCGAACCCTTAATCTTTTGGATCCTGGGATATTGTTGGAAAATGTTGATAATGTTGGAGTATTGGATTTCAATCATATAATCTATGTGATTATATGATTGAAATCCCAATATGCTTGACACTTTGTTTCGGACTTACCGGGTCTTTGACCCCTACTTGTTATATGTTGATTTAGCTTTTGTCATCCTTAAAACAATGTTCATATCAGATTTTTATGGCTCCCTTCTTAATTTTGACATGGTATATTCCTAGCATGTGTAATGGTGTTGTTAGTTTTTAGAACTTGACACCCCTTCATTAAATAAAAGGTTCTTTTAATGATATTGTTAATGGTAGCATTCTATTCCTATGTGTAGTCTTTATCATGCTTAGTTCTCATGAACTGACTCAAGTTAATACTTGTGCAGATGGATTTTGTGGGTAGAAAAAAAGAGAAAAAGGTTACTAGAAGTTTCTTTGTTTTTTTCCGTAAAGTGCTATTGTATGAATGCTTAATGTGTAGTAGGACTTTGGAATGGTAATTGTGGAGAAAAAATTTAGAAGGAAAATGCCTTAGTTATTTTTGTAATTGTGGAGTAGGTTTTCCATTATGGATTGAAGCTAAAACTTATGAAACATTTGTGAATGGAATAAAATGATCACTGATTTTGTTATGAGCATCTTAATGTATGACTGCAATGTTGAAAGATAGTTTATCCTCGATATGACCAACATTGTTTTACCTATTTAATCCCGAGTCAAAATACATTAGAATTTTAAGCCATCTTTGGATTGTGTGTCATCTTTGGTAGGAAATTATGTTTCTATGTCTAGTTATCAAAAGGATAATGGTAAGCAAACTGAGTTATAACCTTGAGTTAGCAAACCCTTTTAATTGTAGAAATAACGTAATACTAGGTATCACCGAGTGGTTTTATAATCCATACAAAGGTTATACTGAAGAGAAAATATTATGATGTTGTTAACTTATAGATGAAGCAAAGAGTCTTAAAATGGAATAAAAGGAAACTATCTTCTTGTGTTAAAAGAAGGATGTACCTTATTTTCTCTTAATCTATACTAATAAATTAATCTTAGTGTCGATGGGATGTAAAATGATATTAAAATGTAAACCAATGTTTAGTAATTTATGATAGTACAAGGTTTTGTTAAACGGGGATAAATGATCAAGGAACCAATAAAGCCAACTTATCTATTATAAAACCTGATTTGTAACTTTTTAGGAATCTAATCTAATTAAGAGATGACTAGATGATGCACCTACTTAATCCTTATTGTTTTATAAGTCGCAACAAACTTATGGTTAATGTCTTGTGAGATCATGAAGATGAATGCATATTGACCTTCATACCCCTTACCCTTGTGAAGGTGTATTACAACCCTTTCTTGAGTTACTTAACCATTATGATCCCTACCCAAAGGAATTTTGTTTATTCTAAACCTTAATGGCATTTCACCTTAGTTGATCTTCCACTTGCCTCCTCATGCAACAAAAGTATGAGATAAGATATTGTAGTTTGTGTGTGGGTAAATGGTCTTGTGTGTAATATTTTTCCTCTTAATAAATGAACAAATCAAACAAGTAAATATTGTAACTTCAATGAATCTTTTAAATGGGACTTACCGTAAGAATACTTTAACTAGATTTGAGGAATCCTAGCAAGAGGAAATAGGATTGATTGATACGTATAACATGAATCTTCTAGTACGTAAGTTAAGAATTAAAATATGTTTTAGTAAATAAGAAACCTTAAAAATACTTTCACCATGGGGTCCCCTAACCGTAAGTTGCTTTGTGGTTGGACTAGTATGTGATGCCGTGTCGAAAAGAGAAAATTGATTTGTTCATGTTGGGTGTATATGTTTCCTTGTTGCCTATGTGATCAATGTTGTGTCAAGCTCATTGAGAGTTGGTCATAGCCCCTTATGGTCTCCTGTGTGGTCATGTAAACTCTATGCAATTCAAAGAAATTATCCATGTACTTTACTATGTTATCTTATGTGTCTGAATTAGTGGGTATTACAATGATAAGAGTGATTATAGCGCATATGGGAATGTTCAAAACTCTCCATGCACTACACAAAAATGACAAGACATTTAATTGAATATTTATATCAAGACTTCAAAATCGATCTTACTAAAACTAGTTTCTTTTATTAACATTTGTATCCAAAATAAAGTAGTATTGTGAAATAATTATGAAATATCCAAAATATATTTATATTTACATAAAAATATTGTGGTTGCTTATAAACATCCGAATGATTAAATATAAAAATCTAAATAGTCCATATTAAATAAAATTAAATACTGTTGTAAATTCACAATATATCATTTTTTTACAAGTCTATTAGGTTGTGATTCATATTATGAAATGTCCACACTATCTTTACAAAATATTGAATTTTTTCAATGAATCTAAAAATCTGCACCGATTCTATTGACACACCTCAACATATATATTTTATTAAAGATACACAAAAATTAAGCTGTAGATAATTTACCTAGACCTTGTCTTATTAAAAACTACACAATAATTATTTCTTAAATTCAAGTTTATGATGCTAGTTTATAGGAAGAAACTAATATTTCATACTTCTAAAAAACTAATTAATGTAAATCTAAATGATTTATTTCATTACTCAAAATTTTTGGATGGCAATATCCATCAACTAAATTGATTATAAATATAAATATCCTTTATCCTTGTCTAAAAAAATGATTATAAATATTCCATATTCTTATAAATTTCAAAGATAAACAATTTATATCAATCCTAGTTCAATAATTACTCGCTAATGGTAAAATATTTTGTGGATGTTAAGATTTTAATTTTTTTTATTTTTATTTTTACAATAATCACAATTATATGACTATATTGTAGTTGTAAAAAAACATTATCTTTATATATTTTCAACCATTATTTTTGATCTTAAAATTATCAATTTTTTTTATTAAAGACTATAAAACTAAAATCTTAGGAAAAATTCTCACTTCCTTACAAATAACATTTAAATCTATAAATCAAATTAAAAAATAAATAATTGATAATACTAATACCGAATTTTAATTTTTAATAATAAACTAAAACATTATTAATTATCTTACTATTTTTAATTTCCATTAATTTCAAATTCACCACATTAACATTATGCTCTACAAATAATAAATAGGTGAAATATTCAATTAATATAGGAACCGAGATTGTTGTTTGTGCATAGATAGTGCTATTTATTTAAACAATACCTGTATGACAAACTTTTAATTAAAAAAATATATATACAAGCGTGAATTTAATATAGGTTTAAGACAACATCCTTAGATTTTTGAGGTTCCATTGATAATTTAATGAGCAGATCAGTCACTCTAACAATATAATTTAAAATAGTCATGGGACCTGTTTCTGCAAGAAACTAGGAGTGGAAGCTCCTACATAGAACTATGCTTTCATTATGTACAATATAAATCATTTAAAGTACTGTCCTATAAAAAGGTTTCTGCTAAAAATTAATGGTCATAGGTCCTTGAAATATATTTGGATACAGAAATAACAGGAAATGAATCTCCCTCATCAATTTACATGTATTAATTCTCACACATGCGGGTATTATCTTTTGAAAACTATTAAATATCATTCACTTTTCGGAATGTTACTATTTGTTATATTTTCAATTTTTAAATATAAAATTTCATTAATAAACCAATAATTATAATTTGGATTTTTGTTTCTTTTAATACTTTTAATAACACAATTTTTATGGTTGAAAATTTTCATTATAAGCCTTAACATGTTTCAGATCCATTTACATCTTATGGATAAAAAAATAATGAAACCAATGTATTTAAGCAATAAAAAAATGGAAATAGTATTGATAAATTAGTTTTGCATAAATTTTCCATGCATCCCGTAACAAAAGTTGCATTTTAAATTGATCCAAATTATTTAATGTCAATCTTAAAAAGGTTTCCCTCTTCTAAACTTTTTTATTTCTCCTTCAACAATTTTTTCCTCAATTTTTTTGAAGCATGTATTTATTTCTATTGAAATATTAATGTCATACATATAATTTATTTCTTAATGATAAAAACTATTTATTTTCAAATAGTCGTAATACAACAATTATTGATACTTTTAAAAAAATATTAAAATTTATATGTATTTTTTAAATTTTGATTTATTTTTATGTACAAAATATCTTATTTCATGATTAAAATAAATTTAAATAGAATAATACAAGTTAAATATCTAATTTTAATAATAATTTAATTATTTTTATTAAAAAACATTTTATTAATTTTTTATTTTAAAATATCATTTAAATTTAAATTTAAATTTTCTAAAATAATAAAGAAATGACAAACATATAAAGAATTGAATAAGTAAAAGATATATATTAATGCTGCATCATCATACATATTGAATTCATGTTTCATTTGTTATTATATTTAACTAATTTCTTGTGTCCATTTGAAACATTTTGAAAAAATTCTTGAATGTCGATTCTTACAAATCAAATTTTACTCATACAACTTATGCCCAAATCCTTATTGATCTAGACATGTCAAATAACCTTCTTATAAACATAATGCTTAAAGTTCAGGATAGAACATGGACCTAACCCTTTGACTATGAAGGAATGCCCTTCACATTCAAGAGATGCTTCGCTTTAGTGCATATTGCTGAAAATTGTTTGATAATGAAGTGAAAGAACAAAAGAAACACTTGATGGAAAGATTCCCTCCTGCGTCATTTTGTAATGGACATAAATTAAAAGGAGGATTTCTATTCAAATAAAGATTTTGTGGATTCGGTTCCTAAAACACCAGTAGTGCATAAAGGGATCCCTGATAAAAGATACTATGCTGGTGAAGAGGCTAAGAAGAATGTTCCTCCTCTAACTGTTAATTTTCAGCCAATTAAATCTATGAAAATCCTCGTGCATGGCATATCTGATTCAGACATTGATAGCATCATGGATGAATGGAAAGTGATTAAAAAAATGAAATCACTTTATAAAAAGACCATTTCTCTTAATAACAAGACTCTAGGGTCATCATTACCTCGATTATCTTCTTGTGGTGTTACTGTTGACAAGATTTCTTTTTCTCTTGCTTCTTGGGTACTTTAATTTATTGTAAAATCTGGTTTTTCTATCCTTTTTATTCCTAGGTGGAGTCCGAGTAAAAATATCCGCTTTATCCATTATCTAAAAAAATATTGGACTCCTAACAACATCTTAAATATTATTGATTTTTGCTAAAGTATAAATTGTTACAATTCTTGAAAATTCACAATCATTAGAATTGTTGTGGTGCCACATATTTTTTATTTGTATTTGTTATCACACATTAGAATTGTGGTTAATAACACAAATTTTCTACAATCTATTTTTTTGGATGGAGTCCACAAAATTAGATTCACAATATTGTCTCACTTAGCCACACAAATATTATGGAAAAATTGTAGATATGAGGTACATTATCTAGAAATTTATTCTTTATGTTATTCCCATTTCTTAAAAAAAAATTAAACTTTTCAAAATGAAAGGAATGATTTTAACTCAGATGGAAATTATCATCAATCTCCCAAAATACACGAAAATTAAAATATGTTTAAGGAAAATTTCCTTTCGCAATTTAAAATTGTTCCCGCCGCAAATTTTAGTTATACGAAATAATTTTGAGTTTGAGTTTTGAGTTTTCCATGGAAAGATTGCATCATTTTTAAATTATAGATTTATACACATAACATGTTTTAGTTTGACATTAGGGAAAAATTTAAAGAACCCCCAAAAAAGATTTAAAAATCATTGTGAATATCCTTGTAACCTATTTCATATTTTTTGTGAATATCTCTTGTAACCTATTTCACGGTTTTACAGTGAAAATGGTAAAAGTATAAAAATATTTAGAAATCGAATGGTGAATATCCTAAGACTAGTTTGGAGAATACTTGTTAGTGAAGAATCACAACATTTAGTGTGATTGCACAACATTGGACCATCTCTAAAGATGTGGGACTTGCAAAACTTGATATGGACCTCAAATAAGGTCAGTTCCTACTTCCTAATCTACCCGCCACAAACTACTCGAGTGGAAGAAGAATCTATGAAATCCTAATCTAACCATTCCAAGGGGATAGGGAGAGAGAGAGAGGGTGAAAGAGAGCCTAAACTAAGCGGTGATACACCGAAAATGAAGTGGCTAATCACAACTCGACTACCCGAAGTTGAGAGAGGTGAGCAGAGGAGGGGGTGGACAAGATGCACCACAAACCAAATATGAAGTTCACACGGAACATTAATTCAAAAGCCATTAAGCAAAACTCCTAGAACCTATAATAGACATTAGTGTATGCACGTATGCCCTGTAACGATAAAACGTAAGAAGAGACGATGAAATGATCCAAGGATGGAAAGATGCATCAGAAATAGATTCTATTGCTCCAAAAGTTACACGGTACATCACCAATGGGCAAGGGGCAAGAAAATTCCATTACAAAGCCATGAGAGGAGGCTTAGACTCCATGTTCTACCCTAAGGAAGAAAGAGATTGGGAGGTAGGAGAGAAACAATGACCAACCGTTTGAATGTGCCCCTCCTTTACAATATAGAGAAGAATGAGAGATAAAGAGATAAGGAAAATCAAACTCGGTTCTAACCACCCCTACAACGCATTGAATTCCACCTACTTAAAATGTTAAGGAGAGAGGGAGAATCTGAATCCTACTTCAACCACATTAAGATATGCATTGAATTCCACCTACACCAACCACTCTAGAAAGCATTGAAATCCACCTGTAATAGTGATGGGATTTACAGAAAGACCCATACCTCCGTCTCGTATCCCTTCTTTGGACAAGAAAGAGCCCCACTCTTCATCATGGTGATAGGTGATGGAATTGATAGCCCCAAAATTAGTGAGCCAAAACATTAATGAAGGTAGGTGAGAAACCGGTGCCGAGATCTCTCAAAAATGCTCTCCCACCAAAATCCAAGGTTTGAATAGAAAAATATGGTTGTGTGAAGATCGGGGTCATGAGCGCACAATATTTAAAGATTCTGTTCATACATGATCCACATGGCAGCCTCGCACATCTTGAAGATTCATCCCCGCTTTCGCTTCGAAATTACACCAGATTAACATGTGGTAGTTTCCATCGGATCCTTGGTTTCCTTTATATTCTACCCGAGTCCCTCATGTAGGAGCAGACATCGTGCCCTACCCAAGATGCATGGAGGCTTAGCACTTGCTTGAAATTACGTGGATGAGACACTTGGAGGTCTCTACTGGCTTTTGGAATTTTAAATGGCTTACCTTACCTTTTCAGGCTCTAAACACATGGCAGTTGGTGCTTGTTTGGGGATTACCCTTTGGGTGACGCCTTTGAAATTACGATGATGAGACACGTGGTTACTGGCACATGTTTGGGGACTTCCTTTAGATTCGACTCTTGAAAGTGCATCGAAGAGACACGTGGCTCCTATTGCTGGCCTGTTCTTTTCTTTGTATTTTTCCTAAGTCCCTTTTACTTAGTGGGGCCATATAAGTCGACCGGGACATCCGGAGGCTCAGGCGTATGTTTGGGAACCCTCTCCAATTTTTACTCTTGAAGTTGTGCCAAGTTGACGCGTGGCTACTTTCGCTGGCCTACCTCTACTTAGAATTTTGAATGACCACTTCTACCTTTTCAGGCTCTGGAAATGTGGAAAACCTATGCTCATTTGGGGGCTACCTCCAGATTTTATTTTTTGAAATTGCACCGATAAGGCACGTGGAGGCTTCCACTTACCTTTTATACCTAGCCAATTTGATCCCACTCCCTTTCAGGCATGGGACATGTGAAAGAACCACGCTCATCCGAGTCTTCATTTTGGGTCGCACCTTTGTATTTACGTTGATGAGACATGTGACATTATCCGCCGGCTCTCTATACTTAGTCGACTCGGGATGATGCCTTTTCAAACCCATTTTTGACTCTTTTAGACCCTAGAGACGTGGAAGCCTTGTGCTCATTTGTGAACACGCTCTTTTCACCCAAAATTTTTTGTTATTCTGATGAGACATGTGGAGGCTTCTAGTGACACTCTTATACTTATTCAATTTAAATGGTCGACTCTGTCCGATATTTGGACCCTAACAAATGGTGATCCTGCGCTTGTTTGGGGATCGCCTTCAAAGTTGGTCTTTGAAGTTGTCTCGAATCGACACGTGGCACTTTTCTGCCGCTCTGCTCTATTTTGACTTTTCAACTATTGATGACACCCCATAGGTTCGCGGGCCCGTGCTTGAAAATTGTGCCATTTTTGAAAAGTGCAAAAGTTTCAAGGTCCCCTGCAAACCAACCAACCTGCATTTATACACAGGAAAAATTTCCTCTGCGGCCCCGCAGACTCGCATTTGTAAAGAAGTCATCCTCAGCCCGCCGATCCACGTTTTCCCATTTTTCGAAGAAAGACATCCCTGCAGACCCTCCACTGGTTTTTCCACTTTGCAAAAAGTAATCCTTCTCGAGCCCATAGGCCCCGTAATTATACTTGTGCCTTTTGAGAAAAGTGTAAAAGACAAAATGTCTCCCATTGCCTTGCAGATCCGCAATTTCCACTAGCAAAAAAATTTTCCCTAGGCCCCTGACCCGCTTTTGGAAAAAAATCCTTCCCTGTGTCCATGGCCCATAACTTGCAAAAATACAAGAAGTTAGAAGGACATCCTTATATCTCTAGAAAGGGAAAGAAATTTCCTATCTGATCAAAATTCTTTTAAGGGGGCCTTAAGTCCTTAAATATGTAAAATTTCATATCGAAGAACAAAAGAGGAAAAATTGTTTCAATTGACGCAAAAATAAGTGTGAGCTTATTTTGGTCAACAATTTGGAAACTCATGGGGATCACCTTCCTGCTAGGTGAAATGATTAGTGGCCTTGAAGCATCCATTGGGCATGGAGTCTACTTGGTAAAAAAATCTCATCTAAACTTTAGAGATCTGATCCCTGAGCCACTTGAAACACCGCTAGAACCAGAGTTGACCTCATCAAATGCTACGTTTAAAGCACCGTGCACAAGAAAAAAAACCAAAACACACTATGTAAAAAACTTGAAATCATATAGGATCCAAGTGGAACATGCTGAGTGTGCACAAGAACTTATTCTTCTAAAAACAAAATCTACTCCTACTCCTTCACTAACCTTAACAAAGAAAATCTAAACAAAGCTTGCCACAGGCAGGAAGAAATAGCTTCCCTTTCTAAGAAATTGTGACCATGTAGCTGATTTGGTGTTGGACATGGTCGGAAATGTGAGAAAACACCACCTTGTAAATAGTGTCTCACCCTCCTCAAATTATCAACAAACACAATGTACACCTCCTAGAGTTATTCTCTGCTTGGGTCTGGGAGGCACTTCTACTGACCTTTGGTGTTTTGTAGCTCAACCTCATGCCCTGAAATGAGCATGATCGGTGGAAAATCTCTTGGATCCAATGAGGCCAAGTACACGATTGGCCATGATCTAATCCTTTGAATGCACCCCTTGCTTTGAATTTCAACTCCAAGAATTGATTCTTCTTGCGAATCCTCCTAAATGGATGATGTGAGAGAAATGGGATCCTTGTGCTATTTCCCTTCCCCTCCTGAGAGGAACATGGAAGATTCGGATCTTCTAACCTTGGTTTAAGAGGGCTGTTATGAAGTGCAAGATATTGTTCTTAAATGTTCTCCTTCCTGGAAGTAGGATCATGTGCTTGGAAGGTGGATGATGGAGGAGAAAATGATGTGATCTCCTCAGGATCCTCTCCATCAAAGCAATCTTCCAATTTTGATAGACAGTCTTCCTCCTCATTGTCCTACTGCATGTGCTCGACCTCCTCCATGGTGTCTTCCCGATCTCGAAACATGCTCACCAGGTTTCCCCTTTTCTTCAAACATGAATTTTGAAAGATCAAACTCTTCTTTGACATTAGAGCTTGAAGGGGATGAAGTGGGAGGAAGAACTGAAGGTTCTTTTGTAGCCTGTTCTACACTTAGAGCCTCTCGAAACTACATGATATTCCTCCACTGAGATGGAAAGAACTCCTCTTCTCTAAGATTTTGAGTAGCTCCTTCTTCCCCTACTTGTGTTGTAGCTAGAGCTTCCACCACTTGTGGTTTGACCTCAGCCTCCTCCATAGGTTTAACCAAGGGAATCTTGGGAAACTCAAATCTAGCAGCCCAACTCTTTATATTTTCTATTATTTTTTCTTTTTGGGTTCCTCTCGCTTCTTGTTCTTCTTGACTAGTTTTTTTAGCATCTTCCCAACATGGGCTTGGGAATGTAAGGGGATTGGTGGGTGGGGTCTCCACTAGTTGTTTTTTTATGTGTGGTAGAGGGGAAGGTATTGCCTTTGGATCTTGTGTAGGGGACTTGGATCCGGAAGTGAAAAGGGAAAAATAATTCAGATGAGATGGAGAAGGGAAGTGAATAGTTGGAGCAGCAAGTGAGGGGATCAACTCTTGGCACTGCTGAAATGATAGAGCTTAAGAAAGAGAAAATTAAGGACAAGGAGCTGGTGATTGACTTACCCATTGACAATTTTGGCTTGCACTTTTCTCATATGCTTCAATGTCCTCAATCCACTGTGCAAGGTGAGGCATCATTTCAACCATGAAGTCGATCTTCTCCGAGGACTATAATGTCTTGGCATAGGGACGGTCCATGGACAAGATTCCCTATATAAAATTTTGAATGCATTCATCGTGTTGTAGTGCTAGACTACACCATGTTAGCCTTCATTATTTGGATCTTCTCTTAAAAACTAGCATTCTCCATGTATTTGTCACCATTGTATGTGTCCCCTTGTTATTAATAAGCTCCATAGCCAAATTGGCTTTGAAATCACTCATATGCGTAAGCATAGTGGTTCTAAATTTTATCATAATGCTTTGATGTGTTGGAGTTGAGAAATACATTGGAGGTGGACTACACTACCATTGCTTTCTACAAGTGTGAGTTCCAAGAAGGAAATGAATTCATGATTACACAACTTCAGAATACCAAAAATGAAATATGTGGAAAGAAATAAAATTGAAGATAGGTGGAAATGGATGGAAAAGGTCTGGAAACTCGAGAGAATTGGTTGTTGACCAAATGGAGTCACTAGATGTGTTTTGCATGTGCCTTAAAAGGTTGAATCTCAATAGGAACACACTAACTTGCTAAGATGAAGTGGTAAGGTGCTTTATACTTGTCCAACTAGGAGTTACAAAAATGTTAGTGCGGTCAAATGGTGGCTTATGATTTATTCTTGATAATGAGACTCCTAGGAAAGATTTAAAATTGAACCTCGGTGTCGACCTTTGGGCATGCCAAAAATATTAGTGCAGTCACACGGTGGCTTATGCTTTATTTTTTTGATAATGAGACACCTTGGAAAGATAAAATAATCTAACCGCAATGTCCCACCAGCCTACTAGAACTATTCGTGTAGAACCACAACACCCCGAATGGCCTGGTAATGAGTGGGTCATTCGGTGTGATTTGTGCAACATTGGAGGTCATCTCTCTAGATGTGATACTTGCAAAACTTGAGATGGACCTCTAGAGAAGGTTTCTTCCGCTTCCTAATCTACCTACCACAAGCTACTTGAGTGCAGGAAGAATCTATCTAATCCTAATCTAACCATTCTATGGGGGTAGGAGAGAGACAAGTGTGAAAGAGAGCCTACACTAAGTAGTGATACACCGTAAAAGGAAGTGGCTGATCACAGATCTGAATTCCGAGTGGAGATAGGTGAGTAGAGGAGGGGGTGGAAAAGATGCACCAAAACTAAATATTAAGTTCACACCGAACACCACTTCAAAACCCATTAAGCACAGCTCCCAGAACCTATAATAAACATCAGAGTATGCATAGTATACCTTGTAATGATGAGAGGTAAGAAGAGATAATAAAATGATCCAAGGATGGACAGATGCATCACAAAATAGATTTTATTGCTCCAAAAGTTACACAAGACATCATCGGTGGGAAAGGGGTAGAAAATTCCATTACAAAGCCATGAGAGGAGGCTTAGACTCCATGTTCTACCCTAAGGAAGAAAGAGAGAGGGGGGTAGGAGAGAAACAATGACAAACCATTTTAATATGCCCCTCCTTTACAATATATAGAAGAATGAGAGAGAAAGAGAGAGGGAAAATCAAACTCTGTTCCAACCACCCCTACAATGCATTGAATTCTCGCCTACCGATAGAGATTAGAGAGGGAAAATATAAATCCTGCTTCAACAAACTTAAGATATGCATTGAATTTTTCCTACACCAACCACTCCAAAAGCATTGAAATCCAACCTTTATCATGCGAGACACATACCTCAATCGTTGTCCCTTACTAGACAAGATAGATCCCCATTCTTCATCGTGGTGGAAGTTGAGAGACTTGATAGCCTCCTAAATTAGTGGGCTAAAAATAATTAAGGAAGGTGAGAAACTCCGACACCGAGATCTCTACAAAAATATTCTCCCACCCAAATCCAAGTTTCAAATCGAAAAATATGGTTGTCTGAAGATCACTGGTAATGGGCAAAAATATTAAAAGAGTCTCTGGTCCATACATGATCCACGTGGGAGCCTCAAACATCTTGAAGATTAAGCCCCTTCATTTCACTTCTAAAATTGTGTTCAATTGACACGTGGTGGCTTTCATGGGATCCCTTTCCTTTATATTCTACTTGAGTCCCTCTTGTTGGCGGAGACACTATGCTCGACCCAAAATACATGGAGGCTTGGCACTTGTTTTAAAGTTGCCCCTAGATTTTGCTTTTGAAATCACAGACACGAGGCACGTGGAGGCCTCCACAGGATTTTGGATTTTTCAAAGGCTAACCTTACCTTTCCATACTCTAACCATGTGGTAGGTTAGTGCTCATTTGGGGATTTCCCTTTTGGTCATGCCTTTGAAATTGCAATGATGAGAAACATGGCAAGGTGGCAAATGTTTGGGAACCACCTTTAAATTCACCTCTTAGAAGTACGCTAAAGAGACATTTGGCTCCTTCCGCTGGCCTGTTCTTTTCTTTGTATTTTGGCTAAGTCCCTTTTTCTTGGTGGGGCCATATAAGTCTGACCCGGGACATGTGGAGGCTCAGTGCATGTTTGCGAACACGCCCGAATTTTACTCTTGAAGTTGTGTAGAGTTGACATGTGGATCCTTTCATTGTGCTACCTTTGCTTAGGATTTTCAATGACCACTTCTAACTTTTCGGAGCTCTAGACATGTGGTGAGCCTACGTTCTTTTGGAGACTGCCTTTGGATTTTATATTTTTCAAATTACGTGGATGAGGCACATGGAGGCTTCCACTTACCTTTTGTACTTAGCAATTTCGAGCCTACTACCTTTCGGGCGTGGGACACGAAGAAAGCCCGCATTGCCCTCGAGTTTATGTTTTGGGTCGCACCTTTGAATTTTCATTGATGAGACACGTGGCGTTATCCGCTGGCTCTCTATACTTAGCTTAATCAAGGTTGATGCCTTTCTCGGACCTTTTTTAACCGTGTTGGACCCTAGACATGTGGAAGCCTCGCACTCATTTGGGAACCAACTATTTTGACCTAGGCATGGTTTCACGCCGATGAGACACGTGGAAGCTTCTACCGATATTATTATACTTAGTCAATTTAAATGGTTAGCTCTATCCCCTCTTTGGACATGGGACACGTGGTGAGCCTGTGCTTGTGTGGGGATCCACCTTCATAGCTGGTCTTTGAAGTTACATTGAGTTGACACGTGGCACCTTCCGCTGGCTCTGCTCCATTTTGAATTTTCAACTTTCGCTGAGACCCCATGGGTTCGTGGGCCCACGCTTGAAAATTGAGCCATTTGCAAAAACAAGTAAAATTTTCTATTGGTATCCAAATTTGTTTCCTTTTTCAAGATGAGTAACATCATAGATTTGACATGGATATTAGAGACAAATAGATCATAATGTCTGTCATTTTATAGCCAGAGATGAGATCCAACCGGCCCTTTGAACTCGGATTCTGGAGAGATGGATAACACCTTCAAGAGGACTTGACCTATTCTCACTACTTTAGCTTGTGCCTCTTCAACCAGGTGAGAGGACCCTTAGTGTAACCTCTGTTTGATGAAGTAGATGGAGATATGCTTCTATTGTATAAATTTTTAGAAGAAAACCTTGGGAAAGTATGATCAATACTCCATAATTTAAATCTCAAGATTTGTCACTTCTAAAAGATGGAGATACTTTCAAAACAATGCTAAGGTTACTAAAGAAATTATGGAATCCTTATTGCTTCTACATATTTTAGTAGTAGAATTTATACATTTGTGGACACACAGGGAAAACAGGGGTAGTTCAGGATGGATTCATGGTTTTTGAATAATTTTGGTGAGATATTAAGAAGGATAAAATTGATTATACCAGAGCTTTGAGGTACTTCACAACAATTGGAAATCTAAATGATAGAAATCTTCAGAATAGCTAAGATATTCCTTCAACTGGAAGGTGTTCATCAAATCGAGGGCCAGATTTGCACAGTTTCACATAATCTCCAAGCATTTAACATTGAGGCTCAAGATAAAGACTTAATAAAACATCAAAGACCCCTGGTTCCTCACACCTAAGATACACTCAAAGGCTTATAGATAATATTTATCAACTAATGATATTGAAGTGATTTTAAATTGTTTATCTCATCACAAGATGAAAGATCTTCTTGAAATTAAATGGTAAATGCCACTAAACTATCACATGGACAATATCGTGTATGATATAGAGGTATTTTAACACAAAAATGCAATAGCAATAATAAAAACTACTTGCAAACATTATGAAACAAAGCAAACACAAATTGCTCCAAGATTGACACAAATTAACTTGAAATTGATTAGATTCATCAAAAAGGAAAGTTTCTTCAAACATTCTTAGAGCTTGTCAAGCGGTTGTACTTTCACAACCAAGTTGACGTGATTGAGATCTAATACACAAGAAATTAACAGTTTCTGATTGGTCTCTCAAGAAGACGAGATCTCTAAAATTTTATTGTAAGAATTCAATCCCTGACCATTTGCAAGAGTATTCTCATTGCATTTATACATTTCACTTGCTCACTCATCCCAAATTTCCCCGAAAAGAAGAATATTTAAGGAAGATTTGCTTTTTACCAATTTGACTTGGAAAGTGATGTTTAAAAAATTTGCAAGAAAATTTTTCTAGTTGGAAAAATCATGAACTAATCACATTTCTCAGACCCTCGACTAATGACTTGGATGCCATGCCACAACCTTTTTACTGATCCATTCAATCGTTTTGATTATGTCATGTGAGAAATCCCCATTTTATTCATTTTCTAGAGGCTCTATACAACTAGATCTAATAGGTAATCCTTTTCACCCTCGAGGAAATACCTTTTTCATGTTTTACACCGCTAAACCTCCATCATTTCATCCTTTTCCTCTCTTTCCTCTCGCAACTCTTCCCGCATCCATCTTCTCAAGTAGTTCACATTTTTACAAGTGCTCGAGTCATTCCAACTTCAAAATATTGACCTTAATAATCCTTTGACTCACAAATTATGTTTTAAATCCATTCAATGGCACTTCTGCACAAAAATGACAAGGAATTTCATCAAAAATGATAAAAAAAGTGCGTATTCACATCTCCAGAGTCTTGGAGCAAAAAGGGAAGAGAAATAGGTGAAATGCCGAGCAACCATTTATTCTTCCCCTTCTCAACTCTAGATGAGTGTCATCCACGTGTTTTCTTAGCATAGCGAAAAGGTGAGGAATAGTTGAAAGTTTCCAAACAAGCGTGGGCCTTCCACGTACCCTAGGCCATAGAAAAACACCTTTTGGCCTTTGAGAAAATATCAGTAAAAAAGGAGCCAACGGAAGCCACCACATATCGCCTTGTTGCACCTTTGGTATGGTCCGTAAAAGTAGAGACCCGAACAAGCGCGGGATCACCACGTGTCTCATTCTAGTAGAGTTGTTAAAATATTTGAAGGATCAATTAAAGGCACCATGTGTCTAGGGTCCGAGACAATTTTCCTTAGCCATTGAAAAGTCCAAGCAAGGGCAGAGTGAGTGGAAGCCTCCAAGTGTCCTCCTGGTGCTTCTTCAAAATAAAATTTAGGGACAGAGTCCTTAAAGCAGCGAAGTCCCTTGACGTGTCCCAGGCCTTAGAAAATTTCTTTGAAAATTTTAAGTATAGAGCGGAGCCGGTAGAAGCCTCCACATGTCTCCTGGTGCAATGCAATCAGTAAGGTAGGACCCTAAGGTGGATCCTAAAATGAGTGTCGACCCTCCACGTGTCCATGGTCTACCAAGGCTGCACCGACTGCATGAAAAAAATGTCTAAGTCTTAGCGAGGAATCAAAAACCTCCACGTGTCTCCCTATCGCAACTCCAAGGTCAAACCAAAAGGTGAATTTTTAGATGAGCGTCAACCCTCCACGTGGACAAGTTTTGAGTTGAAGTGGGCCTTAGAGTTTCAAAGTGCCCCACCGAGCCACATCCAACTAGAAAGGGCCATGTTTCCATAGATGCTGAGATATAAATTTGACGGGAAAAACACACCGTCAAACCATAAAATGCAGGAAAATCACCATTTGTGCCCGGAAATGAATCTTTCTTTCAAGACAGAATTTGGAAATGATATAAGGCCCAAATATGATCCTCCGAGCTGCATCCAATCACATTTCCATAGATATTTGGGACAAAAATGACAGGGACAACAAAACGTGACTGTGGAAAATGGAAGGAAGGGAAAAAAACCTGAGTTTTTGCCCAAGTTCTGAGGTGTTCTTTCACATGGATAGAGGAATAGAAAAAAACTATGGATTTAAAGTGATCCTTGACCAAAGGAAGGGACTGATCATGGAAACCAAATGGAGGAAAGAGTTTTCATGGATCCATACGGGAGATAGAAAAGACAACAGAGCCCACAAATTGAAGAATTTCAAGGAAAACGCGGTGAGATAAAATTGAGCACCAACATCATCTCCAACTCGGGGATGGGAACCCCCTGTGAGTGCCACAAAAACAAATAGCAAACCAAGTGCCAAAAATAAACCATTGGGTAATGAATTCAAAGAATAAGCCTGTAGAACAGAACAATAATAACCAACTCCCTTTAGGATGAACCAAAAAACCAACAAAACAGATGCCAAGGACCGGAAAAACAAAAATATAGAAACACAAAATAAAAAATAAACCAAAATACTTTACACTCGTATAATGGAGTATACCATGATTATGTGAAATCAATCAAGGAAATGTTTCATACACCTACCATTAACAGAAACTCAAGCAATTTCCCATCTAATTCTTTTAAGAAGACAATATGTTCACCAATTCAAATGTCAATTGGATAAGGGCCCATCCAAAACGCATCAAACTTGCCATGTTTTCCCTTATCCTCATGCCTATTGTCCCATAATAACACAAGATCTCCCACACTAAAAGCTCTTGGAGTCACTTTTTTATCAAATAACTTCTTCAAATTTTCTCTAAACTTCACATGTCGCTAATGGGATGCCCTTCTTTCTTCATCTAACTCAATAATCTAATTGATTCGAGCATCATATGGACTAACTTCTTGATCTTCAATTTTTTGAACAAACTAAAATGAAGACAATTGTAAATGAAGGGGAAACAAAGCTTTAGTTCCATAGACCAACTCAAATCAGATTTTACCAAGAGCTCTTTTGACAAAGTGATTCGTCACACCAAACACCAACTTTGAGTTGTTCACCCCATGTCCCTTTATTTAGCTCCAAGGTTCTTCTAATGGTCTTCAACAAGTTTTTATTGCTGGACTCATCTTGTCCATTTCCTTGGGGATTGTACTTAGAAGCATATTTCGAATTGATTCCATATCCTTTCCACATTACTTCCAAAGATTTGGCTCTGAAACTCATGTCATTATCAGAAACAATCTTAGTTAGCACTCCAAATATATGTATGATTTTATTCAATATGAATTCCATGATAACTTGGTGTGTTGCTTTCTTGGTGGGGATTACTTCCACCCACTTAGTGAAATAATCAGTTTCTACAAGAATCCATTTATGACCAGCACTAGAAGGATATGAAATTTCACTAATAAAATCCATTCCCCATTGGTTAAATGGGGCTTCAATTGACGTAGGCTACAAAGAAAGGGAGTTTGAAGCTTTCATTCTTCAGGAAAATGTTGGCAACTTTCACATTTCCTAACCAATAGAGTTTTATCTTTGAAGAGAGTTGGCCACCAATAACCATCCCTCAAGATTTTTTTTTGTAACTCTTCAAATAAAATGTTCCCCACAAACTCCTCCATGGAGATGAGAAATTATTTTGGGGGCCTCATCTTCAGTAATACATCTCAAGAGCACTCCCTCGGGGTTCTTCCAAGTTAACCCAAAATTAGTAATTACATATTTTTGGGAGGCTAACTTAAATTTTTTTTTTCTGATTTTGACTAAAATGTTCAGTGGAAACATGGATCTTTGAGATAAAATAATATATTTTTGTACCATTAAGAGCTTACTAATTTTCAAGGACATCCACACTTTCTCCTTATACTTCATTCACCTTAATAGTTTGTAAGTTTCTCTCATCCATAAGCTTAGCTAGGCGCAAACCTCTTATCAATTTTGTGGTTTGGATATCCATGTCATATTCCTGCAACTTGTTTACCCATCTGTATCTTTTTTGAGACCTCCATCTTTGATAAGATATCTTTTACCCTAGTGTGGGGAACATAAGAAACAACTTTAGAGCTCAAGATGTAAGGTCTGAACACCTTTGTTGCTTTCACCAAGGAAAATGCTTGATTTTCCATGATGGTGTACTTTAAATCAGCTCCCTCGCAATGCCTTACTAAAAATGAAATTGGTCTCTCATCCCCTTCATCATCCTTCGCAACAAGACAAATGCAATTGTGCTTTATGAAGCAAAAGAAAACATTTGAAAATGCTTCTTGTAATTTGGAGCAGCCAAAATAGGGGCATGATTCAATGCTTCTTTGATCCCATTGAAATCTTGAGTGGAAGCTTCTTCCCATTTCATAATTTGGTCCTTCTTCAACATGTTAGTAATGGGGATGGCTAGCTCAGCAAAGTTAGACACAAATATTCTGCTAAATTTTATTTTTCCAAAGAAGGATTGAACTCCCTTCTTAGTTCTTGGAATTGGAACCTTGTTGATGGCTTCCACTCTCTCGGGATGAATCATGATCCCTTCCTTTCATACAATGTGACCAAGCAGCTTTGCCTTTTACACTCCAAAATGACACTTCTTGGGATTCAATGATATATCATACTCTCTACACCTTAACATCATTCTCTCCAAGTGTTGCAAGTGATCATTTCTTTTTAAGGAAAATACAGTTACATCATCTTAATAAACAATAATGAAGTCATTAATATAACCAACAAATGCTACATCCATTGCTCTTTTGAAAGTTTCTCTAGCATTCATTAAGCCAAAAGACATCCTAACATAGACATAAGTTCCCCAAGGAGTGGTAAAGGTAGTCTTTATTCTTTCTAACTCCTTCACAACAACTTGATTATAGCCAGAGAAACAATCTAAAGTAGATAACAATTCAGAACTAGTTACCAATTATAGCATATTCTCCATGTTTGGAAGAGGGTAATTATCTTTTAATGATGCTTTATTCAAGTTCCTAAAGTCTACGCATAGCCTTATATCACCATTCTTTTTTCTGATAGGTACTAAATTTTCAACCCAAGATGAGTACCTTATGGGATGAATGATCCCTCCATCCCTCAACTTCTTAAGTTCTTCTTGTATCTTCGAATAAAGGAGTGGATTAATGGTCTCTATTTTTTCCGAAAGATCCGGCATTAGATTCAAGAGGAATTTCATGTTGGAAAAATCTTCCCGTATGCCTTCAACTCGAGTAAGGCCAAGCTAGGAAGTCTTGATATTTATTCAACAATTGAACATAGGATTGCTTTTTTTTCCTTTCTCAGATTTCTTCCTAACCATATTTTACGTGGTTTTTCTTTCATGCGCAGGTTTTGCTCTTCCACATATCTTGAAACCAACATACATCTGTTAATAATGCAATTGGAATTATCGAAGTTTGATTCAAGTGCCACCAAACCTCTGGGAATCATGTTTTTCTTCAACTGGATGATATCTTCTCCAAATAAAGTTTCCTTTCCTTCAGCAACACACACCATTGGTTCCTAATCTATATTTTGGTTAGCAAACTTTCCTTGGTTCTACAGAAACCATTTCACCTGGGCATCATCATCGAACACTTGCCAATTTTTAACGTTGTTAGGGACAAATGGCCTTGTTAGTATTTAAACATATTACTCACAAAATGGAGATACTTGTACCATTTCCAAATCTAGATCCTATCACTACTAACTTGTCTCGCATCAACATTAAACTTTATATTATGGTGCACAATATTAAATGAGTCATACATTTCAATCATATCCCATATTGTATGCTTGTATTGTTTCATTCTCCGATTTTTAGTAGCATACAACTGATTTTTACTCGCTAGACAATTAGTTTTGAATATCCTTTGAAAATGATATCCTTTACACCATATGTCCATGAAATTCTCAAACCCAATAATAATGCTTCATATTCGAAATGTTGATAGTGCATTCAAAGTTGATTTTGAAAGAAAAAACAAACTCTTCTTGGCCCGGAGAAATCAAAACAATACCAACACCATTTCGAACATAGAACAAGGTCCAAGGAAAACCTACTTCTTCAAGACATTTACATTGATCAATCTTGTACTCTTTGTCATCAGAAAATCAAAAAAAATTATCAACATCTACATCAACATACAACACTTCTTAAGAAGCATTATTGGGATCTTCAATGAGGTGCAACAATTTCTTCTCTCCATACAATTTAATGAGGTTATCTTCAATTGGAATGGTGGAAAAAGACATATCCATCTAAACACTTCCACCAAAATTTATAGCCCACTTTCTATAAATGCACTACTGATTTACACAAAGAAAATCACTCTCAATATATTACTCTATATTATATTTTCTGTCCCAATATCCTGTGCAATACATTAGGCTATTATATAGCCATAATAACAGCTAAACAACCTCATATAAAATAGGAAGGAGTCACAACAATTAACCCAGAATGTTATTCACGGGTATAACAAACTCTATGAATAATATATTGTTAAAACAATATGTTATAACAATATACATTCAAACCTAATATTTAATATATAACAATATTAAATATTAATCGACAAACTATAATGTAAACATTAATATTTAATTTCCTTACATTCCCCCCCTTAATGTTTACATGGTAACATTAGAACTTTCACACTTCCTTTGCAACCTGCCTCCTCTACGCACTCATGATCTTGGCACACACTCGAACTGAAGGTAGAAGAAGGAAAACATCAACTTCTTAAAAACCAAGCACTGTCGGGAACACATCTAACCGACGAGGATGGGAACATGCTCAGGAATCATCTACTTATCAACCAATCACTCTAGGGAACACATCTGACCTAGCAGTGTGGGAACTCAAGTAGGAACACATCCGAAATGACCTTTAACGGTTTTAGGAGGCTAACCACAAACCTAGGTAAAAATAGGAACACATCTGACTATTCTACCTCATCAAGCCTCATGATGTTGCATTTCACTGTGTTATTTGTTTTGTACTATGTTTTTGCATTTGGGGAAATAGGAACAGCCACATACTCAACTGAAAAACTGAAAATGGAACATTGGATCATGTTGATCATGTTCCCCCCTCAATGTGAACATTTCACTTATTCAACAAAAAACAAGAACTCTGAAAAAGAATCACACTAGACATCAAATACTGAAAGCACACTCACACCACAAAATGTGCCACCATAGCTTCATGCAGGCCCCGTCATTGGTGACTGACGAGAGGTTGTTGTCTGACCTCCAGCCTCTGATGCCTCCATCCTCCCGGTGGCCTACTCGCTAACTCACCGAATATGTCTTTGAAGCTCATCAAGTTTCACATTGTACTTTATTTTGTCTCTCCTCCGCAATGTGAAAGAAATTATTTTTGGATGTTGGGTAACACCGAAAATGCATCCGTGACGATTTTTTATTTTTATTTTTACAAACTTTTACAATTCCTCTTTTGATAACTAATGGACTTTTAATTTCAAAATGACCATTTAATTATCTCTCACAAAACTAGACCATCAAAACTGAAGTAAAATGCATGAATAACAATAAACTATAGTTTTATAAATATCCTGTTCACCTAGACGCATTTAGATGGACATTTAATAAAGACTAAAAACATAACGACTTACAAAAATAGTGTTGCTCTCACATTGAAGTCGACATCATGGCTTGTACAACACTTTGGTTCAAGTCGTGAATGGCGTAGTATGCACTACGAGATCCAAGTGCCATATGTGGAATTCTTTTAACCTTGGTAATGACGCGTTGCTCTCATTCACCTCTTTCTTAGCAAAGACGTCTATCAACCTTCGACGACATTTAATCCATATGACATGGATCAACAGGATGGAGAGATCTTTATATCCACGCATAGGCCCTGCGGTGTGGATAAATCTGGTGTAGCTCTGTCATTTGGTAACCGAAGACCACGTGCTTGTCGATTCACCTATGATCAAGGGGAAGCTGACAGCTGGCATGCATTCATTCAATTCAACCCACAAGATTGGGAGTCGCACAACAAAATTCACTCAGGTGAATATGTATAAGAATTTTACTTTTGCATTTTTTCTATTTGAAGACTCGAAGCTATGGGCTGTGTTCATGTATTCTAATTGGCTCTGATATATATGCAAAAACCAAAGCATATAAATTTAATGCCTTAGACGTTGTTCCACGTGGCTGTAGACTGTGCATGCTAAGCTCACGATTTAAACTGTGTCATTCAAATATTTAATGCATATTGGAAGATTTCTGAACAAAACTCCCAAGGAATGACATGGCTGAGGACCTCCAATATCATAGAAATTTCTTTGAAAAATGGAAAAACTTGAATAGGCGTAGCCGAGATAGAAAACAATACGCACCACCAAATTAATATAGATCACAAAGTCACTTCTCCAACAACTCGAGGTAGATTTGAATAGCACTCAAATATAATAGATCTATGATAATGATGTCACTCTGATATAGTTCCATGAGTGGGAAGCACTGAACAGTTAGAACTGCATTTGGGAGGCAGTTACCATCAGGACTATAAGTGACGTAAATTCAATGAATAAAATGTTCCCTTGGATAGCAAAACAACCAATTCAATGAAATCCAAACAAATATGAAATCTGTTTGAAGCAACAGCCTTTTGAAAATCTCTGCGTGGTCAAAACAGAATGCCAAAAAACCAGATCTGAGCAACAAGGAGAATAAATATAATATTCTAGATTAACTGCTCATGCATAAAATTAAATCCTCATTATCAGGGAAATCAAGCAAATGAATTGCCCCTCCACAATTAAAACATCTCGCTCTGATACCAAATATAAATGCAGCTACATATTTACACAGCAAAATCACTCTCAATATATTACTCTGTATTATATTTTCTGTCCCAATATCCTGTGCAATACATTAGGCTATTATATAGCCATAATAACAGCTAAACAACCTCCTATAAAATAGGAAGGAGTCACAACAATTAACCTGGAATGTTATTCACGGGTATAACAAACTCTATGAATAATATATTGTTGAAACAATATATTATAACAATATACATTCAAACCTAATATTTAATATATAACAATATTAAATATTAACTAACAAACTATAATGTAAACATTAATATTTAATTTCCTAACACTTTCTTGATAACAACATGCCCCATTTGGAAGGGAAATCAACAATAACAACATCAAGTTTTAAGTTCTTACCTGAATAAGCTTCAAAGTGTACCACTAAACTTTTTACACATCCTACAACTAGCACCTCTCTAGAATCCATTGCAAAGTACACTTGCCGTAAGTTGTTGTCACTTTAATGTTCAATTCATTAATGACCTCTAGAGGCATAACATTGCATGATGCTCGAGAATAAAACATACAATTTTGTAGCAAGTATGTTCTTAATATTTAATGTTGTAAAAAATGGATCAACATTTAATTGAGACTCAACCAAATATGTTCCTGTGTAAACTTGGTGGTTCACCAATCTCCTCCAATGCTTTGGTGGTTTTTCTAGGTCCGCAATGGTTGGAGGAAGAATGTTTACATTATTTATGTTTCTGCCTTGTGTACTCATATCTTCTTCCAATTCTAAATACTCAAAGGCCCTCTTCTTGTGCTCGGGAATCCTAAATAGTTCAACAATTGGAATAGATATTTTGATCGGAATAAATACTTGGGAAATTTCATAAGGAATGTATTTGGGAAAAGAAGCATTTGGAGAAAGATTGACAAATTCATTGGATGACACAAGTTTTTCACATTTTGGTCATATGTGAGAACAATGATTCTACTTGAGACAACAAAGGCCTTTTTGGATGCATTTTTCTTTGGAGTTTCTTTTGGGATATTGTTGAGAACTAGATTTTTTGTTTAGCTTGAGGGTATGCCTTTGACACTTTACTTCTTGTGTTATAGTATTTTTCTTGGGAAACGACAACATTCATTAATAGTTTTCTATCCTCTTCGATGGGATTCCTCCATCATACTTCTTAATCATTAGATCTCTTAGGTACTAAAAATTATTTGTAGAAAGAAGAGGTACACGATGAATGAAATCCGAAAAACTTGCAGCAGTTCTTGCACTTATTACTTGATTGAAGTTACTTCTTGCTATGATCTTGTAGAGCAATCCATCTTGCATGAATCATCATTAGTGTTATCATCATCATTAGCTTCTTTAACTTTCTGATCTACTTCACATGGCAGGTGGGGTAAGAAAAATTTGTCACACCAATAAATTGCATTTGTCTCTTCAACAACAACAACTCTAGCATTTAGAGGATTAGGCACTACTCTATTTTCCCTAGCTTAGGGTTTTCTGGCTCCCATTGGTCCTTTACCTCTATCATCGGATATCGATCATTTCTAGGATGATTTGCAAAACTGTCTTGTCCTTGTTTCCTATGCTGACCTTGAGAACCTTGTAAAATTCCTTTCTTTACCATGGCTAGCTTGTAAGAGATTTATTTGTGAGCCCAAAGCCAAAGTATTTACAACTTCCTTAAGATCCACAACCTTACTTGATTGAGGCTTCTATAGATTGACTAGCTTGATGCATTCACTCTTAAGAGGCTTACCAACTACTTTAATATTATTTTCAATCTGCAAAGTCATGGTGAAGGCCTACCTCAATGTTGTTGGGTTCTTGTCTCTTAAATAATAGGCATCTTTCTTATCAAAAGTATAAAGGTATTTTATCAAACAAGAAACATCACTTTGCCTTAGGATCACGAGCAACCCATTTAGGGTCTTATTGAACCTTGTATTGAAGTCATGAAAAAACTCATTAGGGATTTTTTTTTATATTTTCAAACTCGATAAAAGAAACCTAGGGTATGTTTTATCACCATATGTGATCTAACAACATTATTCATTTTTGTCCAAGAATAAATGGAATTATTTGGCAAAGATTTATAAAAGTCCTTGCATCTTCTTATAGAGTATGGATAAACAATTTAATGTACACATCCTTGAATTCTATTTCAAACTCCTCCATCATATTAAAAAGAGCTTCAAGTGTTGATCACCAGTGATTGCATTATTTCCTTGAAACTTAGGCAATCTATTTCTTACATCTTGTGGCACAACATTTGGATAGCTAGCCATACCTCTAAAATTGATGAGACTAAATGTATTAACAATAAATGGAGGTCCTGGGTGGAGAGGTGAACCATATTATTTTGAGGAGGTGACCTTGGAGGAGATAAAAATATAGGGGTAGATTGAGAAGAAAATTTTTCAAATACAAATGAAGGCCCCTCTCCGGATGGAGAATTCAATTCAACAAAGAGACTACTTGATTAAGATTCGATTGAGGAAAGATTGCAATCTTCAATCATAGGCTGATTAGTTTCACCAATGAAGATATCTTTTCTTGATGCTTGATCTCCAACAACCTTCCAAATTCTTCTTCCTTATGAATTAGACTTTCCCATCTCTGGAAACAACCTTCCACTAGGGTCCTTGGTGAAGAAAGATCTTCTTCGTTCCATCTTTGCAAAGATTAATGAAAATTTTTACTTGGTATATGTTAAGACAATATTTATTAATAATTTAAACAATGTAGTTGGTACTAAGGATTTTCACCTTAGATTGTGCAAATGCACTATGAAAGACCTATCAAATGTATGTCAATACCAGATTCATGCAAAGTTTACAAGTTTTGCTCTTCTTCTACCCAAATTTTTCAATGATGATACAAAATTTAGTGGAATAACTGTATAAGCTGGAAATATTGCACTTAGATCTTACAACTTTAAACAATTCTTACAGATCTAAATAGATAATGATGTTTCAGCAATGTACTAGCACACAAAAGGTGTCCAAGTATTACTGTGGTCTTTATGTATCGTGCATTTGTAAAATACTTCAAAGAGTCCCCGACAATAGTGCCACGAGTGTTGTTGCCACACAAATAAATCTCAGAGCTCAAATAATCCCTAAAATGGTGCCACGAGTGTTGTTGCCACATAAATAAATCTCAGAGCTCAAATAATCCCCAAAGATAACACAAACCAGCTTCCCAAAGAACGTTGCCACGAGTGTTGGTATCAATTTTTTTCCTTTTCAAGTTGAGAAAGCATCACAGATTTGACATGGATCTTAGAGACAGATAGATCATAATGTATATAATTTTTTAGCCGGAGATGAGATCTAAGCGGCCCTTTATAACTCATATTTTGGAGAGATGAATAACACCTTCAAGAGGACTTGACCTATCCTCACTACTTTAGCTTTTACCCCTTCAATCAAGGTGAGAGGACCCTTAGTGTAACCTCTATTTGATGAAGGAGATGGATATATCCTTCTTTTGTACAAATTTTAAGAAAAAAACTTGGGAAAGTATGATCAATACTCGATAATTTAATTCTCAAGAGTTGTCACTTCTAAAAGATGGAGATACTTTCAAAACAATGTTAAGGTTACTAAAGACATTATGGAATCCTAAATTCTTCTACATATTTTAGCATTAGAATTTATACATTTGCATACGCATAGGAAAATAGGGTAGTTCAGGATGGATTCATGGTTTTGAATAATTTTTGTGGGAGATTGAGCGGGATAAAATTGATTAGACAAGATATTTGAGAGACTTCACAACAATTGGAAAGCTAAGCGACTGACTTCTGAATAGCTAAGATATTCCTTTAACTAGAAGGTGTGCATCAAATAGAGGCCCAAATTTACATGGTTTCACACAATCTACAAGAATTTAACACGAAGGCTTGAGCTAAAGACTCAATAAAACATCAAAGAACCCTTAGTCCCCATGCCTAAGATACACTCGAAGGCTTACGGACAATATTTATAAACAAATCACAGTGAACTGATTTTAAATTGTTTATCTCATCACAGGATGAAATCTCTTCTTGAAATTAAATTACAAATGCCACTAAACTATCATAGGGATGAGATCCTGTATGATTTGGATGGAATTTAACACAATATTGCAATAGGAATAAGAAAAATTAATTGAATACATTCGAAATAAAGAAGACACAAATTACTCCAAGATTGACACAAATTAACTCTAAATTGATTAGATTCATCACTAGGAGAAATTTTTTTCAACATCTCGGAGAGCTTGTCAATGGTTGTAGACTTGCAACCAACTTGATAGTATTGAGATCTAATATACAAGAAATTATCTAGTTTCTCGTAGATCGGTCTCTCGGAAGATGGGATCTCTCAAATTTTCTCTTAAGAATTAAACCCGTAACAATTTGTAAGAGTATTGTCATTGCATTTATATATTTCACTTTCTCACTCATCCTAAATTTCCCCCAAAAAGAAGAATAGTCAAGGGACCTCTGATTTTTACCAATTTGTCTCGAAAGTTATGTTTAACAAATTTTCTACAAAAAGTTGTCATTGGAAAATCATGAACGATCCCATTTCTCGAGACCCTAGACTAATGACTATGATGTCATGCCACAACTTTTTGATAGTCCTTTTAATAATTTTTATTTTTTCATGTGAGAAATCCCCATTTTAATCATTGTCTGGAGACTCTGTCATTTGGATCTGAAAGGTAATCATTTTCTCCTCGAGGAAACACATTTTTCATATTTTCCACTAGATCCTCCACCATTTCATCCTTTTCTCTCTTTCCTTTGGAACTCGCCCTACATCCATCTTCTTTGGTAATTCATGTTTTTACAAGTGCCTGAGCAATTCCAACTTCAAAATACTAACCTTAACAATCCTTGGACTCATAAATTAAGTTATAAATCCATTCAATGGAACTTTGCAAATAAAAACAACAAGGAATTTCATCGAAAATGATGAAAAATAGTTCGTATTCACATCTCTAGGAGTCTTGGAGAAAAAATTGAGGAAAAATAAGTTAAATGCACAAGTAACCATTGATTTTGCCCCTTCTCAACTCTAGATTAGAGTAGTCTACATGTTTTCTTATTGAAACTGCAAAGGCAAGGTATAGTGGTAAGTTTCCAAACAAGCACGGGCTTCCACGTGCCTGGCCCCAAAAAAACACCTTTTAGCCTTTGAAAAGTCTTAGTAAAAAAGAAGCCAGTGGAAGCCTCCATGTGTCACCTTGGTGCACTTTTGGTATGTTCCCAAAAGTGGAAACCATGAACAAGTGCGGGCTCACCACATGTCTCAGTCTAGCAGAGTTGTTAAAAATTTTGAAGGATCAACCAAAGGCACCATGTGTCTAAGGTCCAAGATGCATTTTCCTTGGCCATTGAAAGTCCAAGTAAGGGTAGAGTGAGCGAAGCCTTCAAGTGTCCTTCTCCGCGCTTCTTTAAAATAAAATTTAGGGGTCAATTCCCAAACAAGCATGGTCCCTCCACATGTCCCAGGCCTTCAAAAATTTCTATGAAAAGTTTAAGTATAGAGCGAAGCCGGATGAAGCCTCCACGTATCTCCCTAACGTAATCATGGCAAGTTAAGGTGGGACCCTAAGTTGGATCCTCAAATGAGCGTTGGCCCTCCATGTGTCCATGGTCCACCAAAGCTACACCAGACACATGGAAAAAATGTCTAAGTCTGGGCAAGGTAAGCGGAAACCTCCACGTGTCTCCTCAGTGCAACTCAAGGTTAAACCAAAAGGTGAATTTTCATATGAGTGTCGGCCCTCCACATGGACAAGTTTTGAGTTGAAGTGGGCCTTAGAGTTTCAAAGTGCCCCACCAAGCCACATCCAACCAGAAAGGGCCATGTTTCCACAGATGCTAAGATATAAATTTGACAGGGAAAAACACACCCGTCAAACCATAAAATGTAGGAAAATCACCATTTGCACCCGGAAATGAATCTTTCTTTAAAGACAGAGAATTTGGAAATGATATAAGGCCCAAATATGATCCTCTGAGCCACATCCAATCAAAGAAGACCACGTTTCCATAGATATTTGGGACAAAAATGACAAGGGCAGCAAAATGTGATTGTGGAAAATAGAAGGAAGGGAAAAAACCCAAGTTTTCACCCAAGTTATAGATTCTTTCACATGGATAGAGGAAGAAAAAAAAATCTTTACTTAAAGTGATCCTTGACCAAAGGAAGGGACTGATCATGGAAACCAAATGGAGGAAAAAAATTTCATGTGTCAATATAGGAGATAGAAAAGATGACAGAGCCCACAAATTAAATAATTTCAAGGACAAATAGGGCGAGATCAAATTGAGCACCAAAAGTTTGAAAGTCCCCAAGAGACCTATCAGCCGACATTTATCCTTGGGAAAAATTTCATGCACATTACAGACCCACTTTTGGAAAAAGTCATCCTCAGAACTGACAATCTACATTTTCCCATTTTTGTACAAAAGACATCCCCGAACCCACGGGTTTGCTTTTTCCAGTTTGCAAAAATTACTCCTTCTCGGGCCCAGGGCCCTGCAATTATACTTGTGCCTTTTGTGAAAAGTGTAAAAAGAAAAAATGTCTCCCACCACCCCATTGGTCTGTAATTTCCACAAGTAAAAATCTTCCTTTGGCTTGGTAGCCCGCTTTTGGCAAAAATCCTTCACAGCCCGTCACTCATAACTTACGAGAATACGAGGAGTTAGATGGACTTTCTTATATCTATGGAAAGGGGAAGAAATTTCCTATCTGATGGAAATTATTTTTGGGGGCCTTAAGAGTTTAAAATATGTAAAATTTCAGATTGAATCAAAAAAGGGGGGAAATGGTGTTAGTTGACCCAAAAATAAGTGTGAGCTTATTTTGGTCAACAATACCCCTCTGTTGAGTTTTCTCTCCAAAGGGCAAGTAACCAAGGTTTGGTGACTGAATCATGTTATAATTAATGGAGGTTGATAATCTTGACCCTCCCATAGGATTTCCAACTTTTTTCCCTCTTCCCAACAAATTTACTTACGAGTGTTAATATATATGTGTCAATTATATTTTAAATCCCTGCCAAAATCTCTAGCCATGTATAAAAATTCCACTATGCTCAATTCGAACACACTTAGTTGGACGTAAACCATGCAGAATATGTTGTATTTTACTTTTATTTTGGTTCTGGCCCCCAGGGTTGAGGTAGTCCACATCATTTTGATCATCCAAGAAGGACACGTGGTACAATTATGCTAAATTATATAGTAATGGGCTTGAGTGTACTTCAAACCCCATATTCAATGGAGATAGATAAATATTTTGGGTCTAGTTTTTGGTCGTGACAGGGTCAAAGGATGATATATGGAGTAAAGAATATAGAAAAGGGGTGAATATTCAAAGGAGGAGCTTGATGGAGGAATATATATGCAAATATATAGTGAAGGAGAATAGATAAGATATGTGCAAAGACACAGAGAAAAAAAATAAGGGAGAAAAAATATAGAACAAGAATTTTTAGAGAAGCATCTCGAAAGAGAGAAAAAAAAAGATTAAAAAATCCTTTGAATTTTCTCAACGCTTAATGATTCTAGAATCTACATACACACACACACACACACACACACACACACACACACACACACACACACACATATATATATATATATATGTATGTATGTATGTATGTATGTATGTATGTATGTATGTATGTATGTATGTATGTATGTATGTATGTATGTATGGAAAATTTAATATAATTCATCACAAACTCCCATACATGTTAGTGAATGAGAGCAAAGGACCAATAACGTTCCATACATTTCTTGGTGATCCAAGAATGTTTTAAAATCTTGGCCCGTTGATCACATGGTGATTAAATATAGAAATATAAATTGGTAATGGAGATTTATTGGCTAATCACATGGGAGAAATCATTGTTTGTGAAATTTTTTGTCGAAAACCAGGCACTACCGCAACCTTGAAAATTATCTTAATAAAATTCACGAAATATTACTATTCACCAAATTACGAAGATTTGCCACTAAATTTTTCCCTAATTGAGATATAATTGGTAAGAGTGATGAAATAAAGAATGTCGAAAAGCATCAATTAACTACCATTTTTTTCAAGAATAGGTGTGATGACACAATTTTTTTCAATGAGGATTTGAGAATGCAACGTTACAAAATCTTCTAATTGAGCTTCATATATGTATTTAGAAATTTGTATAAAGTCAAAGAGGTAGAATATATATTAAACTAAAAAAACTTATTAGTAATGTTACAAACTAAGTGTTATCTCAATATTATCATTCACCATGTAGTGAAAATATTCCCTTTCATCTATTGCAAATCTATCTACTACTTGGTTCAAGTATGAACAAACAATTTTTAAAATGTCCAACTTTTTTATGATAATGTGCAAGCATGTAGTCTATTCCACACCTAAAGGATTTTAAATGAATCCTTTCGAGGACATCTGCAAAAAAGGCAACAAACATGAAATATAGTAAAAATGGTGATTTATTTTTGTTAATTTACTCTATTGAATTGAATTAAGACTTTTCTAAATTATAATTTTGAATAATAACTACTTCATTTATTTTTCACCATAATAATGCTAACAAATGCATGTGCACTATTACAATTTACCACTATTGTTTCATTCGAAGATGAGGAAAATGCTATAAAAATTAATGATGTTTGGTAATCTTAAGTCATTTGCAAGTTTTTTGAACATGTTTTCCCTCGCCCCAAACTATTTACCTGAAAGGAATTTATTTCCTTTTTAGCCGTTAGAAAATTTTATATTTTGTTACCAAAGTAGCATGCCATATGTCTTTTTCGGATAATTTTATTCTAAGTTTTGGGAGGACATAAGTCCATGGAATAATTTTTATTTTTTAAATTCTTCTGCTCCATAGTGGCGGACTATGCCACATGACACGATTCCACCAACCTTTCGTTGTTTTAAACCTTTGAAATAAGCTGTAACTTACATTTTTTCGGCTCCATTTGAAGTCATGAGTAAGTCACCTGTCATAAATTGACCAAGAGAGTACATGTGTCTCATCTTAATGAAGGAAAAATTTAGTTAAAAAAATCTTGGAGTTGCGATGTGAATTCGCAGTCAATAAATGACAAGCACAAAGCTAAGAAGACTGAAAAGTGCAAGGGTGTGGAGATTTCCTATTTTAGGGAGCTTCGCGTACCGAAAGGGTCTATAAGAGAAGGTGCACAACTCCAATGGCTGTGGAGCCTCCTCATTTTGTTCCGGATTCATAATTCTGACGTAGGAGACTAACAACTATGTTGAAGGTGGTGCTATTTAATTGGTCAGTGTGTCACATTGCAGAATAGAGGATAGATAAAGACTGACACAATAACTAATATACAATGAAAAATTGGAGGAATTTTATAGTAAATAATGGCAATGAATTTTAGTAGATTTTAAATTCTCTATGAGCTATTACTAACATATATTTCAGTTTTGTGTAGAAGGTGAACATGTTTTGAAAGACATGGCAAGGTGTATAATTTGTTTAAAAAATAGAGAAAATAAGAAGAAACATATGGAACAAAATACAAAGAAGGTTGAGAAGGTTTATACAAAGCAGCAACTCAAGGCATTATATAAAATAAGAAAGATAGATGCAATAGCACAAAAATAGAAGAAGTAACCAAAATAATATTTAGTGCAGAATATAGAGTAGTAGCTCGAGGCATATATTGTAAAAGAAGAAAATTAATATATAAAGCCGTGACTTTGAGTTTGTAAAAGCTATTTAAATCAAATATAATAGTTATATTTTGTGTTCTTTTATGTTTTGGTTGTGTCTTTTCATTGTCGGTTGTAGTTGGCACAAAAGTTTTCCAACATCTTGGTATCGAGATCACCTGGGTTGTGTTGTTCAATTTTAATGGATTATAGAAGAAACAACTCGTGGAAACAACCCCAATATTTTATGGGAATAACTATGACATGTGGTGTATTAAGATGAATAGAATGTTCTCTTAGAAGAACTATGATAAATAGTTGAAGGAGGATAAATAGAGGTAGCATACAAGTTGGTTTCAATGAACTTACATAAGTTCAAAAGAATTATTTGAAGTCCAAAATATAAGAAAGGATGTAACGACTTTAGTCTATATTCATAATCGAGTCTTTGATTTAGTTTTCCCTAAGGATAGCGGTAGCTATAAAGTCTAAGAAAGCATGGGATACCTTGTTGAATGCTTATTAAGGAAGTGACAAGGTGAAGATAGTGAGATTTTAGATGTTGAGAATAGATTTTGAAACTTTTCTTAGGAATGAATCATTATTAATAAATGCATTTTTCACGAGAATAATTACCATAGTCAATCAAATGAGTACTAATGGAGATGTATTTGAATATCATAGGAACATAGAGAGGGTTTTGAGGATCGTTCAATCCATATTTTATCTAGTTATGGTTGCAATAGAGGAGTCTAAGTAATTGAGACAAATGACATTTGATGAGGTAATGGATTCTTTGTAAACCCATGAACAAATTATGAGTAGGTTAGCTAACTCCTACAATGAACAAGAATTTACAAAAACAAAAAATTTAGAGGTAGGGAGAGAGGAGCCTACAACAAAGGAAGAAGAAGATTTAGCAACCAATAAGAAGGTGGAATAAAAATTCATCAAGAGTGAAAAAAATGAGGAAGAGGCAAAGGAAGGAACAACAACACTTCCAGAGGCGGTTCTACATAAAGGTATGACAAATAAAATATGTAATGTTATAAACATTGAAAGTTTGGGCATTATGATAGTGAATATAGAAAAAAATTATGATTTGAGAAACCACAAGCATAATGCAAGTTTCTCTAAAGCAAAAGAAGATGAAATTGAAAAGAATGAAAAGAGTGGAGCTCTATTTTTAACTTGAATGTAGCTAATAAAGGAAGCAATGAATATGGTATTAAGATAGTGCTTGTAGCAACCATATGTGTTGAAATAAATAAATGTTTAATAAGATAGATGACGTAATTAAATATGAAGTAAATATGGGAAAAATGATGAAGTTGTAGTTATTTGGAAAGGTACTATATCTATTCTAACCCAAAAAAAAGAGACAAGAGGAATATCAACGATGTCTTCTATTTTCTGGATTGAAGTATAATATTCTAATTATTGGGTATCTCATACAAAAGGATATAAGGTGAAGTTTGATGATGAATAATGCATAGTATATGATATAAGTGGAAGCAATAAGAAAATTGTAGCATTGAAGATGACAAAAATAAAGCTGCTTTCATTTAGGATGCAAAGTGAAATAGCAATGATAACAAATTTCAAAGAAATAATCATTGATCAATCTACCATTTGGTATCTCAGGTATGGGCATTTGATTTATGATGGATTGTGTGTTATTTATAAAATTAAAATGGTTAAAGGACTGCCTCCTATTGAGTAACTAGAAAAAGTATGTGAAGGTTACATATTGAGGAAGCAACATAGAAATGCTTTTCCCTTAGGTAAATATTGGAGAGAAAGCTCACCTCTTGAGCTGATACATTCAGATTTGTGTGGTCCCATGAAGACTCCCTCCATATCTAAAAGTGAGTATTTTATTACTTTTATAGATGACTTCAAGTAGAAGAACATGGGTTTATTTTTTGAAAAATAAATCAGAAATATTTTAAGTATTTAAACAATTTAAGTCCATGGTTCAAAAACATAGTGGCTATTATATAATTACGTTGAGAACCTGATAGAGAGGGAGAGTAGATATCAAATGAGTTTCTAAACTTATGTAAGAATCATGGGATCAAGAAACAATTCATAACAAAGTATGCACCTTAGCAAAATAATGTAGCTGAGAGGAAGAATAGAACAACTCAAGAAATGACAACAAACATGATAAAAAATAGAGGATTGTCGATGAATGCTAGGCACAAACAGTTAGGACAATAGTCGATTTGCTGAATAGATGTCCCACAAATAGTGCGAGGAAAAAAATTCCACAAGAATCATAGAGTGGAATAAAATCAAGTGTTTAACACTTGAGAGTTTTTGCGTGTGTGGCATATTCACATGTGCCCAAGAAAAGAAGATAAAAATAGGATAATGGAGGAGAGAAGTGCATTTTCATTTGATCTGATGAGCAACTAAAATATTACAAAGTATATAATATATTTATAAAGGAATTGATAATCAGCCAAGATGCTCAATTAATTTAAGATTCATCTTGGGAGATGCATAAGAAGTGGAGCATCCACAAGAAAAATAAAATACACCTATTATTGTTGTTGAAGTAGTAGATGGCAGATTAAACAATGCACCAAGTTGGACACCCATCTCAAAAAGGGATGAATCTTCAAATGGAAACATCAAAAAAGCATTGAAGTATCAGCGCATGAAGCATCTTCATCATCAAGTGACTCATTACAACACCAAGGAAGAATGAGGATTGTTCGAGAGATTAATGAACACGAAATGAATAATTTTTCTTTACTTTTAGTAGATGATCCAATTCATTTTGAAGAAGCAATTAAGGATCATAAATGATGTGAAGCAAAGGATGAAGAGATGAATGTAATATAAAAGAATACAAAATTGGAGTTAGCATATTTTTCTGAAGGAAATGAACTCATTGGAGTCAAGTGGGTTTAAAATGCCAAGGCTACTCTGAAGGGAAAATTGGGAGTCACAAGGATAGGTTAGTTTCCAAAGGATACAAACAAAATCATGGATGTGATTATAATGAGACCTTTGCTCTAGTAGAAAGGCTATAAAATGTGAGAATAATTATTTCTATAGATCCTCATCACAAGTGGAAGGTAGATCAAATGAATGTTAAATCAACTTTCCTAAATGGAATGTTAGAAGAAGAAATGTATGTGGATAGTCACCTACCTATGAGATCCCAGGGCATGAAAGAAAAGTATACAATCTCAATATATCTTTATATGGACTCAAAAAAACACCACATACATGGTATAGTTGAATAGATTCCTTTTTAACAAGTAATTTGTTTATAAAAGAAGTAGTGAGGCTACACTCTAAATAAAAACAAACAATGTTGAGATTTTAATTGTTGTTTTGTATGTAGATGATTTAATTATTATTTAAAATGTAAAAAGGTAATAGATAATTGAAATCAACCATGAAGAAGTAATTTGAGATAACTGATTTGGGGTTGCTAAAGTATTTTCTTGGCATTGAGGTTAAGTAAACATAGAAGGGAATTTTTTTCCAAAGCAAAGTATATCAAAGAAATCTTGCAAAGATTTATACTTTTAATAACAAACCAACATCTACTCAAACAAAGATAATCCTGAAAGGACTAAAGATGATTACAACAACAATGTGGATTATAGAAGATATAAAAGCACTATAGGAAGCATGATTTATTTAGCTTCAATAAGACTGATATAATGTATGCAGTTAGTTTGATTTCTAGATTTATGGAGACACCAAAAGAGACCCATTGGTAAGCATGAAAGTGTATTTTGAGGTATGTGAATGGAACAAGGAATTATGGAATTCTATATGCTGCTAATAATGATTTTAAATTAGTTGGATATACAAATAGTGATTGGGTAGGTAGCCTTGATGATAGAAAGAGAACATCTAGATATGTGTTTAATGTTGGATCAGGATCCATTTCATGGGCTTCGAAGAAACAATCAATTGTTTCATTATCTAATGTTGAAGCAGAGTATATTGCAACAAGATTAGTCACTTTTCAGATTATATGGTTGAAAATAAACCTATCATATGTAATGCCCGTTCGATGTTTACCCAAAATTTTCTTTGGTGACCTGTTGTTAAGCCTTGAATGGTTATGTGTGCTCACATTGACCATTATTTGACTTTGATCTGTCACAATGAAGGATTAGAATCCTTCCTCTCTGTCTTATCTTCTTGTGTCATTGTCGATACCTTTAGTTGTGGCCCTTTGTAGCATCCTTTACGATTAGTTGATTAAAGGAAAATCATGTTCTCAAATTCTATATGTGGCTTAAATGGCAATTTAGTGTTGTTAGGGTGTGTCCGGTTAAAAGGAATCCATATAATAATTATTATTATGTATTATCGATACTTCGATATTATTATTAATTACCGAGCTTGACTATCGACTATTATGATTATGATTGATAATTATTTTAAGTTGTAAAATAATAATAATAATAATAATAATAATAATAATAATAATAATAATATTTTAATTAACAGTCGATGATTATTTAATTTTTTTCTTGTCAATGGTCATCAATATCATTATTAATTATCGTTAAAGTATTTTATTGTTTTGTTGGTTGCTTCTGCAGATCGAGCCTCAATTCGAGCAAATGACCTAGATGTCATGTTGTTGGCGTCATGGTTGTTCATAGTCCTATGTTTACATTAAAAGCTTCAACCACCAGTCCCCCATTGGTTTCACACATGATTTGAAATGAATGGAAAATATTTGCATTCACCCACCTACTGTCATCCTTTATGGCCATTTATATGACCCGCTGACGTGAGGGAGAATTTGTTTCTTGGGTTGTTGTTTTGTTCTTATAGAAAATGGTGCGTGGTTGGGAGCCTCCACCAATTAATCTTCCTTGTTGGACACACCTAATTTTACTACCGAGTCTACTTTATTTAATAACCCTAACACCTCAATTATGACTGCTCATGCAAAAATTTAGTGGCTGCATAGCCGATTAATTGTTTTATTAAATTATCTCTACCCAGTTTTTACTTTTATCCTGTGTCGTGGAATTCCTTGAGACCACGTCTCTTCGAGGCATGATTGTCAATAAATTTCCATGCCTTGTGTTTTCCTCCATGTTTTACAAACCTATCCTAGAGGCACCTGCATCTACTACTATAAAAATATTGTTTCGATTATGCTCTAATGTATGTCCTTTCCTGCTCTAACCATTACCATTTTGACACAAGCTAGGAGTATGTTTGCAAGGTTGGAGTTTGGCTTCCTCTGTCAAAGTATTTTTTCTTTGGAGTTCCCAGGCCTTCTTGTAAACTCATTTTTGTGTATATACTACAATCTTACCAGATCTTTGAGACCACATTTATTCGACAGAGATGCATCTCGTGGTTTTGGAGCTCCCTTCCCGTGTCAACCTAAGAGTGAGTAGTATTTTGACTCCCAACATGTACGGGGACATGTATTTCACCATGGTTGTTGTTCCAAAGGCCACGAAAAACATTTTTCTAGTTTAGGAAGCTCATATCATGCATGATAATTTCTACCATCTGATTTTTTTATGCTAGCTTTAATCATATCAGGAAAGGGCATTCTTTTATTTTCGAAGTGGTAGTTTCTTGGATTTTTATGGTTGTTTTATAATCAATTCTCATCCTCCAGGCTATGATTTTATTTTATTTCTTGTGTTAGTTGTTTCTTAGGATGATTCCTTGCTAGATGTGGGTCTGCAAATGGTTTTGGCACATGATTTTCTCTTATTCTTGTTGTTTCTGTAAGCCAATGGTTGCATGGATTGACTTACCCATCTTCTTGTTGCTTATTCCTCTGTAATGATTGTATTGGAAATTCTCATTTGTGCTTGTGGGGTGTTTTGTGGTTGTTGATTTTGGGTATTGAGATATGTTTATTTATATACTCATATATCATTTAATTTCTTGTGGATCTTTGTGTCCCTTGTTATCCTTGGAGGTAAATGAATTTGTGCATATTCTATGATATTAAGGAATAAAGAATGGTTTAATATAAAAATGTGGATGTGTTTTCGTTATTGCATAGTGAAGTCTGGTTAAAACCACGGCTTATTCTTGCGATGAAATTTGTGTCTAGGGTTGTATGGGTAAGCGTTTGTTTTATAAAATATATCAAACCGCTTTTGAAAAAGGATTACGGATCCTCGTATATACTGTTATGATACCTATACAAGGATTTTATGTTTAGTGGTAAATATAACACAAAACATTCAAAGACGTCTTCTTGTAAGTTCTTTTATTTTTGGGTCAATGAAAAGAGAGATTGTTGATAACTTTGGTTATTTCGATATGTGTTTATGTATCTCGGTTTGGAGGTGTATAGAAGAAATACCCATAAAAATAGGGTTTCTCTGAGAGATATATTTACATACTTTAACTAAATCAAAGAGATTCAAGTACATGTAGATTGGTTGTTGACTTATGTATCTTCGTTTGTTATTGGAGATTTATTTGGTTGGAATAGGTTGTTGTTTATTTGTGTTCATATATAATTTTTGGGGTGGGTTGGGTTGGACTCCTACTAAAATGTGCAATTCCACACCTCTAGTACGAACAAGGGTATATCTATGATGTAGAGTTTTAAAGTTACATGTATATTTATAAATGGGTAGGATAAGATATCATTGAGAATAATGTAATAATTAATGATCAGTATCATTTTATACCTGCATCTAATTGGTATTAGTGCTACCAGTATATAGTTTGGCATGACCAAATATCATCGGTGTTGGTATATGAATTAAGGATTAATATTATTCGACACTTGTATTACTTGAGTGAAATTAAATTGATTGACCCCTTTATAATTCCGGTTCTGTGGGATGGTTTGCTTAACTTATATTTATATAGGTTTAAGGGTATTTAAATTGATCTAAATCTAATTTAAATCTTTGTAAGACGGTGGCATTAGATTATTTTAATTGTTTGATTTACTAAATATGGGTTATTTCCTTTATCATACTTTTTGATTGTTGTACATAGCATGGCAAGATGATCAGATGTTTGAACTTTCCTTTTTGAAATTACTCGTATGTTCTTGGTAAGCAATTAGGTGTAGGATTGTTGTGGGGTAAATTTTCTTTGAAAGGGGTAAATAGTGGTTAGTATATGATGTTGGATTTCTAACCTTTAATCTTTTGGATCCTGGGAAATTGTTAGGAAAATGTTGATGATGTTTGAGTATTGGATTTCAATCATATAATCTATGCGATTATATGATTGAAATCCCAATACGCTCGACACTTTTTCCATACTTACCGGGTCATTGACCCCTACTTGTTATATGTTGATTAAACTTTTGTTGTCCTTAAAACAATGTTCATATCAGATTCTTATGGCTCCCTTCTTAATTTTGACATGGTATAATTTCTAGCATGTGTAATGGCATTGTTAGTATTTAGAAATTGGCACCCCCTTTTCATTAAATAAAAGGTTCTTTTTATGATATTTTTAATGGTAGCATTCTATTCCTATGTGTAGTCTTTATCATGCTTAGTTCTCACGAACTGACTCAGGCTAATAATTGTGTAGATGGCTAGTGCGGTAGAAAAAAAGGAAATATTTCTAGAGGTTCCTTTGGTTTTGCTTATGAATTTCCTTACTAAGAATTCCTAATGTATCGTAGATCTTAGAGTGGTGTTTATAGAGAATTTGGACGGCTTATTTCCGTGGTGCCTTTTGTTTTGTGGAGTAATGTTGTCATTAACATTCAACTCAACCCTAAAACTTATAATACATACTTGTAAATGATTTGGTTTGTTCGCAGCCTATTCATGACTATTTTGTTATTGTATAAATGTTGTACTGTGTATAGTTTTCTTGATAAGTAATGGTAAAATCTTCTTTTATGTTATAAATTTGTCTTTTAACCCTTCGGCTCATTGTAACAATGCAACTCTAGGAAAAATCAAGTGGGTTGGTAATCCTTTTAAAATTTAATGAAAAATAATCTGAATAAATAAAGAAAATATATTTATATATTTGAAACTTACGATCTCCTTGATAAAATATCAAGTCTTTAAGTGGAAGAAAAGAACTATCTTCTTATGTAAAAAGTGTTAGAGTAGGTATTTATCTTAGTTCGTGTTCACCTAGGTACATTATTTACCTTTATTGTATTTATCCTCACCCACTTATGTGTGTGGATATTTCCTTTTATCTTATTTAGATATTAGGAGATATTAAAAAAAATAAAAAATAAAATAAAATGACTTGTCGTCACACCAAAAGCTCGAACTTATGGTGGAGAGGGATCTCATTGTGTTAATCAGTTGTTATGCCAAGACCCTCCCGCACGATGGATCCGGGTATACACCTAATCGAACCAACAACATTAGGAATTTCCGGGAGGTCACCCATCACCACACTACTCTGGGGCTGGTGCACTTCTTTGCTCGGGTATGATACCATGAAAGGAATGATAACCAGATCGTACCAAGCCAAGAACACGAGATGCTAATCAATCACCACGATCTATAATATGAAAGAGATTCGCGAATATCTTTACATAAACCTTTGCAAACAAATGATCAACAATATCATATATTATTATGGGACTCAATGAAATACAATGAGAATGCGCCTTGCTTATATAGGCAAGGAAAAAAATCTAAGAACCGGTCAAGGTCGTAGATCAAGCCATAAATCATGCGAAATAACTAGTCAAGTCCATAGATTTATGAGAGAACTAGACATCAAGGATCTATTCAATACCATAGATCTATGAAAGAACTAGTCAATACCATATATCAAGGAAAGAACTATACCTAACAACTAGATAATATCTCCTACTATCTAAATAATTAAAAATAAATATCCACACACATAAGTGGGTGAGGATAAATACACCAAAGGTAAATAATGTACCTAAGAGAACATGAGCTAAGGTAAACACCGACTCTAACACCCCCCCTCAAGTGAAGCTAGGGGCCAAAATAGAAGTGGCATGTCCACAATATGAGTCCCGCAACTAGGCATGATGAGGTACTCATGTACAATATATCCATGAAGAAATATCGAACCAAAAGAAGGAAAGAATCCTTCTATAAGGAAAGAGAAAGAAGAAGAAGAAGGAAGATGTTCTCACGAACACCCCCAAGAACAAATTCTGAAACCCCAAGCATGACACGCAACTCAAGGTAGCGAGGTGATGCAAAAGGCTTTGTAAAGATGTCTCTGCAACTTGTTCTTTGAGTTGGAAGGTACTCCAAGAAAATAACTCCATCCTAAATGTGCTGCCAAATGAAGTGGATGTGTATCTCGATATGCTTGGTCTGTTGGTGCTCAACTGGGTTGTGAGAAATGTGAATTGCACTTTGGTTTTCACACCAAAGTATAGTCGGTGAATCCTGTGGGAATCTAAACTCTTTCAATAACTGGTGAAGCCAAAGAATACGCTAACTCACTGTAGCTGCTGCCTTGTACTTTTCTCTCGAAGATGAAAGAGCAATAGCTTATTGCTTTTTGTATGCCCAAGTAATTAGAGAAGAACCAAGACAGAAAAGATAGCCAGAAGTAGAACACCTATCATCAATAGAACTTGCCCAATCTGAATTTGTATACCCAACCAACTGAGTAGAACCCCTAGTGTAGTGTAGGCCAAAGTGGGAAGTGCCCTGTAAATAGCAAAAAAACCTTTTTGCAACCTGCCATGACTACTATGAGGAGAGTGTGCAAACCAAGATATAAGCCCTACTGTAAATGAAATATCAGGGTGAGTATGGATCAAGTACATGGGACTCCCAACCAGTTGCCTATATAACGTAGGATCACAAAGTGGTGTGGTACATGTGGATGTAAGAGTAACCCTGAGAATAAAAAGGAGATGGAATTGGCTTGCAATCGGACATATCAAAGCACCTAAGAAAATCATGGGTGTACTTTTCTTTGACTCAAATGAATCGCTGAATCTATCTGAGAAATCTGCAAACCAAGGAAATAATGTAATAGCAGAATACATTTACATAAAACTTTGCAAACAATCTCATCGTGTTAAACAGATGCTACGCGAACAAAAAGGAATTACCTTCTATCCCTAAGATAATATAATAAATCTTATCCTTATGGTGTGGAACGATAAATAATATTGAATTGAAATCAATGTTTTACTTTTGGGAGAATCCTAGGTCTTTCTTTAGTAGGGGGAAATTGGTTTAGAAACCATAAATCTAGGTCATCGATTTTGAAAACCTAAGTTGTATTCTTTTGTCTAGCTTAATCAAGCAAAGTGCAAATGAATTTGTTAAGCATACTTGATAAAATATTAAAATCATTAAAATATAGGCTAATTACCAATGATATCATGAAGATGAATTCTATTTGATATTTTCCATTAACCCTTTCTGGCTATTTTTTAATCTTTCTTAAGTAATGTTAGACATTTGATCCTTGTACAAGGAGGTGGTAGTTTTGAAAATAAATGGTACTTTCCCCACAATTGGAGCTTGCACTTAATAGTTCCCACTTCCCTTAGACACTTATTACTTTTTTATTTCATTTACTCTTGATTATACATGGATATTATTAGATCATTTAGACTTAGCATGATGATTAGATGACATAGATACTTGGACTATTCATGGATTTACATTCATAGTATGATGCGTGTGTGGATTCTTAGAGACATTTTATATTCATGATGATGTGTTCTCGACATGGTTATATATTCGACATTCGATATTTTCATCATATTGAGTAGGCTTAAGCAATTGAACTAACTGTGTAATCTTATTGGTACTAATGAAATGAATAATTAAGATGTTGTTTGATTTATAAATAATAACATTACTTGTCTAGTTGATGATTTAATTTATATGTAGAGGATTGTGTATTTATACTTGTATATTTTATCTTGAATGTTTCGATGTGGCCACAAGGCCAAAGGAGGTATTATGTGTTTTGTAGGTAAAAAAATGACAATAATCAATAGGGATTGGAGACCAATCACATCGAAATAACAGATGAATTCAATAATGGTCATCATGGCAACTTGTGTTATGTTGTGTGTTTCTTGTTTGTTGTTGGGGGTCCCCATGGGGAATTACCTCTAATTTTCACCAAGGGGACTTGTGTGTTATTCTTTTATGTTCCTTTATTTAATTTTAGAATGTGATTTTATATTAATGTAATTTCCTTTTTTATCATTATTTAATTTATCTCTAGATTAGTAAATTAATCATATTACTGAAATAATCATGGATGGGAAATAATAATTCATTTATTAGATTATATGGATTTTTGGTTTATGTGTTTTAAATTGATTGGATGTGACCTTGAGTGTGACAGACTCTATCTAATCTTGGAAATTCGGATGTGGCCTTAAGGGCCAATTTTGGAGGCTTGTGGGACAAGTTATACTTGTCTCACACATCTTACATTATTATACCAACCATAGATATGGGTTGGGGTGTCAACAATAGACACCATTATGTGTTTTTGGTAAGGAAAAATGGTAAGTTTTTATTGCACTTTCTTACATGTATTTATTTTTAGTCCTTAAGGGGTGTGGGTTGGAGTGGTGTGTGTAAGAGGGTTTTCATACCTCTCAACCACCCATTTATTTGCCTTGGAGTATGGGTTTTACTTGGGTGATGTGGAGTGGAGAAGAAATGATGTGGCATCCTACATGGAGCCACATCATCTTCCTCCTCTTTTCTATTTATTGAAATTTTTGGGAGGTATTTGGGGTTACTCACTTTTTTGGAGCTCTCTCCTTTTGGATGCTTGCTTGTGGGAGTTGAAGGGTGCTTGGAAAATCGCTTGTTTTTAATATTTTGCGACTTGCTTGGAAAGTTGAGATTTACCATGGCAATGTAGCATCTTGAACTCTTATTTTTCTTCTTGTTTCTTGTATGAATTGTGTTTTATGGATTTGATTTTTTTCTTGAATGTGTTGGGTAGTAAATTTAACGTTAGGTTTTTTTTGAGACTTGGAAATGGGGATGAAATATGTTGGGAGGCATAAGAGCTTCTTGTGTGTTTAGGATGGAGTGGGTTTTGGATACTCCACCTTATTCTACATTGTTATTTTGTATTTTGTGGGAGTCATAAGAGAGAGGGAGGTATAAGAGAGAAGGAGACATACGAGAAATAGATATATTGTTTTGGGAGGCATAATATATTTTGAGATTCATTATGTTTTGGAGGAGTTTAGAGGTGGGAATCCAAATGCTTCAAAGGTACAAGGGAACCCCAATTATTCATATGTCTACTTGGATATTTTAGAAGCCATTATTTGGGAATTTTTGTGTTTAAAAATAAGTGTTTTTTGGGTTAACTCTCTTATGTGTTTGTTTCTCGAAAGTTAATGTGGAAGCATTGTTTTAGTTGTCATGTGTTGATACATCCATTATTGAATTTTTTTTGGGGAACGGGGCCAATGAGAATAACTACTTATTCTTCTCATTAGAGTTTTGGTTGGGTGGAGAGTGTTGCCTCTCCCCAATTTTTGGTTGTTGTGATCAAGTGAAGAGAAGATGGAGCTTGGTTGAAGATTTGATTCTTGGAGCAATAATAGAAGACAAATTGTATTTCATTTTAGTTTCCTTCTTGTAAAGTTCCTACTTGGAGTGGAATATTTATTGTATTTATTTGAAAAGAAAAATTGTATTGATCATTAGTAATTAAGATTGTAATGTATGTTGTGAAGGAAAGAAACAACTTGTTCATATCTTATTCAACTTATTATCTCATAAAGGTGTGTAGATATTATTGGAAAGTTAGTATTTCTTATTTTTAAAGTTATTAGAGATCTTGTAAAATTTGGTTGTGCGAATGGCTGCAAATTTGTATGTTGTAAAAAGTCAAGAAATAGTATATTTTATTTTATTACTTGAAAGGCATGTGAACGAAATGTTTGGCTATTTTGTTCATTTCCTTGAATTTTTGAAAGAAAGTTAAGCTTTGTATAGTTATAGATGGAAAGAACTTAAATTATAATGGTCTTTTACTCAGCCAATGAAGTAGGTTAATTTCTAATCCTAGTTGTGTAAATAACATTCATAATTACAAATAGATCTTAGATCTATTGATTATATAATAGGAATTATTAATATATGTTAAGTTCACTCTAAATCAAATATCAGAAAAATATTAGTGGAGGGAAAAAAATTTAAACTATCTCTTGATAATATTGTCATCTCATTTTAAAACGAGTTTGTAAGTATGTGTGTTTTAGCTTAGCTAATAATATGGATATCTTATATCCTCTTTAAAAAATAAAATAAAATCTTAGTATTAAGATATTACTATTATCAAAAGTAATAATAATTTCAATTTAATAGAAAAAGGGGGATATACATACATAAATACATACATACATACATGCATGCATGCATGTGTGTGTGTGTGTATATATATATATATATATATATATATATATATATATATATATATATATAATATTAGTAACCGAATTACAAAGTAATATAATAAAAAAATTAATTAATAGTGGGTACGTTGTAGAAGGCTACGGCCTTTTTTTTTTTTTTTTATGTTTTGTAAAGGGATTAGGGTTGGGGGGTCATCGACCCCACCCTTCACCTAATTATAAAATGGGATGTGGGGTGGGGTGGAGACCCTCCCCCAATCCCCAAATATTCGTAACTGAATACAATACCATCGCAAATAAAATAACCCCTATGCATTTAACTTTACATCTTGTGTAAATTGTTTTAAACTCATAATGGTGAACATTATATTTAATCAATTTGTTTATATATATGTATATGTATACAAAATGTATATACATATATATGTATATATATTCTCCTACCCAAGATGAAAACATATAATGAATGTAACTACATCACTAAAATGGGGTAAAACCCACAAGCCCTTTTGGGAAAATATGAAAATATGAGTTAAATAAATCAATACTTGAAACCCTAAATGAGAATATAAAAAAAATAAGAAAATAATGAAGCATGTATGCGTATCCAAAAGCTTCAGATGGCCTCTAATGGCTTCCCCTTATCCTCCAACAACTTGCAAAACAAAAAAAAAGTCAAAAGAAAATAGAAAGAAGCTTTCTTAAGAAAACTTTAGGGTTAGTTGTGTTTCTCTTATCTATGGGCCCCAAATGAATCCATCCAAAGGGATAAGATTCATCCCTAAAAAAAAGTAGGGGAGTTGGTGAGAGGTTAAATTTAAATCTAAAATACATGGGTTGAATTTTTAAGGCGGAGACTTTATTTTTGTAAGGGGTCGGTTATTTCTACTAACCCTTGTGTTATGTTATGGACCTTGTTATTTTTTTAACCTAGACACCTTGTGGGATTAATATAAATCTAGAATTGAATTTAGACCCCTTTATCCTTGGGATTAAAATGTGTAATTTTCAACTATACTGAAATTTAAATGTTTATCAAAAATATCTTTTTGGGGAACCTAAAACATACCTTAGGATAATTAATTTTATTAATAGGTGATGAGAGTTTTAAATTATTTTATTATAATGGGGATAAAAGAAATTTATTTTATAATTTTGATTTAAATCAACTTAGAAAACAATAATGTGTCAACCGTTATTTTCAAAACCTTTTGCGGACACATTTTTAAAAAGAAATTATTCCATATTTTTGATAGCTTGCCCTAGGTTGTTCTTGGGTTTCATGTGAGAAATTGTAGTGGGAATTACACTTGGTATTAGAGCCATGGGTTCAATGCTTAGACCCATTGGAAAACACAACACATGAACATTTAACCTAGCGGAAATATTTTTTTAGACCTAGAAAACAACATTGTCTAATAATTGTATAATATAGAAAACCTAGAAAACTGAAATAAAACCTAGACTAATGAAATAATCTCACCTAGGTATATGCAGGAGGTGCAAACCAGATGAGGGGTTCCTGCATGTATATTTATACTTTCCACCTCCAGATCAGGCGGTAGCGGCCATTCTAGCTTAGATTTTACAAACACTTTAGGACGTCAATGCCGCCATACGTAGAGGGTCCTTAGGAGGATGATTTGCTAGATAGGAAAGGGTGTCATAGGTTGAGACTCATGCATCTCCTTGACATAGCAAGGAGCATAGGGAAGAGAAATCCCACGTGGAGTTGAGAAGGGAAGAGTCACCATAGAGGGGATATGGAGATAGGATTTCAAGACATAAGGATATATCTCGGAGCCCTAAGAAAATGGGGAAGTATGCAGAGAGACCTAGAGGATGTTAGTCGTCAGCTGTAGACCATATTAGGGAGATTCTGAAGTTACGACTATCTCACTATTCTAGAGATAAACATGGTTTTAAAGTAGAGGCCTGGTTGGTGAGCTTGAGTGAATGCTTCAAGCTCTTCCCTTGTACTACCAACATGAAATATCATGTTGTGATCCATATTATGAAGGATGGAGTAGGTGTTTGGTAGAGGACTGAGGAGCGAAGCCACATGTTGACTCAGAGAGACTTACTTGGGAGCTCTTTGAGGAGAGATTCAGGAGCAAGTATTTATCTAGGAGGTTTATCTAATAGTGGATAGACAAGTTCCATGATGTCCGTTAGGCATCTATTACTGTAGTTGAGTATCAAAGTGGATTTCTTGACCTACTCTAGTATGTTGACTATATGGAGGATGAGAAGGTCCGGATTCACAGGTTCATCATGGGCTTGAATTTAGATATGGGAGGTGTGGTTTACATCATCATTGTTTTGCAGGCCTTAGAAGAGGCCATTGAGAAGGCCCACATAGAAGAGGAGATTCGGGAAAGACTCAAGAGACTAGGGGACAGAGTGCAGATCTACATCCAACGAGATGGAGGATAGTAGGTCAAGGGGGACAGCTCCTTCTCCTCATTTCAGACATGGTTCTACATAATCGTCATTCATGCCACCACATTAGCTACCTCGAAGCAGTAGACTCATCCACCATTCAAACCTACTTTCATATTCAATGCTCGCAGAGAGAGGACAGAGTATGGAGCCTCCTCCTAGGGGTCCGATTAGGACATAGGGTGAATTGCGATCTCGGTGAGTAGGAGCTCATCAGCAGAGACCTCAACAATCTATAGCTGGATTTTTAGGACCCACAATAGAGACCTCTAGAGTAATCTGGCTAGATCCACATCTCATTAGAGAGGACCAGGTAGTTATTATGGTTGTGGCGTTGTTGGACATCATTAGAGGGAGTGCCCATAGAACCATAGTAATAAGGGCAAGGCACATATTTTAGAACCAATGGTTAATGACATGGGATGTAGCCATTGAATCTATGTAGCAATGATCCAAAAATGCTAGGTGAGCACTATAGTACCATGATAGATACCGTAGGTAGCATTGGTGGTATAATGTCCTCTATATTGTTTGATTCTGGTTTGTCTAATTTTTATTATTGCACCATCTTTAGTAGAGTGTTCAGTAAGTTTGACGGAAGTTAGGTAGGTTCTTAGTTGGGACATTGAGATGGATTTTGGAGCCAAAATATCTATAGACTCCTTAGTTCAGAGCGTGTAGTGGATTTGGGGCCCTTCACCACTACCTCGGATCTTCGTATCCATCCATTAGGTTCTTATGGAGTCATCTTGGGCATGGATTGGTTATCTGCACATAGAGCCACAATGTACTATTACAATAAGACTATATCATGTATAGATGATGTAGGAGTTGATTAAGTGACAATAGTAGTTAGGAAGCCCATTTCCATCCACACTATTTCCACTATGTAGCTTATGCGGTGTGTGGGACAAGGTTGCTAGATGTATGCTATTACAATTAGTGAGAGAACTTAGGATGAGTCTAGTGGGCCTCTCTTGATGATCATCACATCTTGAGCGAGTTTGCTAATGTCTTTCCTAGGATCGATTTGGGGTTACCACCCCCATGTGAGATATATTTTCACATGGATTTGGTTCCAAGTGCAGAGCCTATCTCACAAGCTCAAGTTACAGCTTGAGGGCCTTCTGGAGAAATGCCTAATCCATCCTAGTGTATCCCCTAAGGGTGTATCGCTGATTTTTGTAAAGAATAAGGATAAATCTTTGCATTTGTGTATTGATTACCACCAGCTAAACAAAGTAACGATCAAGAATCATTACCCCCTTTTGCGTATTGATGATTTTTTTATCGGATGAAGGGGACCATAATATACTACAAGATAGATCTTAATTACATGGTATCATAAACTAAGGATCACAAAGGAAGATATTCATAAGACCACTTTTCGTACAAGATATGGCCACTACGAGTTCACGGTGGTGCCTTTTGGTCCGACTAATACCCCGCAATGTCCATAAGATTAATTAATGGGGTATTAAGGATAGTTTTTGATCACTTCATGCTCATTTTCCTTAACAACATTCGATATAATCACATACGCATGAGGTGCATGAGGGGCAACTTCAATAGGTTCTTCAATTTCTTCGTGAGTAGAAACTTTATGGGAACCTAGAGAAGTGTGAATTCTTTTAGACAGAGGTGCGGTAGTTGGGCCACATCATTTTCAGGAAAGGTATCATAGTCGATACATCCAAGATTCAAGCTATTATGGATTGGATAGCACCCACTAGTGTGACAGAGGTGGGCATCTTCATGGGCTTGTTAGGATATTATAGGAGATTTATACATGAATTCTCTCGGGTTGCACACCCCATCACTTCCCTTCAACGGAAAGGGAAGAAGTTTTTATGGTCATATAAATGTGAGAATGCCTTTAGGACACTGAAGGAATGCCTAATGATGATGCCTATTCTTGCAGTGTCGACACTCATGGTGAGTTCTTTGTTTGCACTGAGATGCTTCCCTAGCAGAACTTGTTATCCCAAATTCACCCCTCATGGTGAATTGGATAACTTACATGATTTTTCAGGCTCAAGCAGGTTGAAATGGCTCAAGGGAAAAATTTAGGTTTTGGAGCTCCCTTTGGCTCTTTTCTAACCCCTCCATCCAAGGAAAAATTCAAGGAGTTAGACAAAATTGAGAAAATCCAAAAAATTGGCTTCAGACAGTGTATTGTGGGTAAATCGGGTATTTTTCACCTTGCATCGCATAGGTACGTGTGGGACAGTTAGGACTCGAGAAATCTGAAATGGCTGCATTCCTTTGTTGTGTAGAAAAATTAGACATTTTTGTCCCACGAGGTCCACGGAATATTGGGACATGCAAGACTCGCAGAGCTGAAATGGACGATTTACATGCAAATCAGAAAAGTCATGTTTTTTTGGCCCAGAGCACACAAGTTATGTACGGGATGTCTCGGACACGACAAGCCAAAAAGGCCATGGTCTAAGATTAAATAAAAAATTTGGATGTTTTTATCTCGCATGGTCCATGGGACATAGGTATGCGCGGCCTCCGAAAGGCCGGAATAGCCAACTACAAAACAGATGTGGGTGGAGCGGGAGTCAAAAATCCCTCATGGCCCAGTTAATAGGTACGCCTGGGACATGAGCTCCCAGAAAGGCCAATTTTCCTGATTTACAAGGTGGGTCAGGTGTGATGCGGGTGAACTAGAGGTTTTTGGCCGAAGTCACACAAGTGACATCTAGGACACAAGTTCTGAATTACCCAATATAGCTACATGTAAGGTTAAACACCTGCAAATCAGACATTGAACTTCAAATGGCCATAAATTTTGACCCCAAGCTCCAAATTTCACAAAATTTGACTTCCTAGAATGAGAACGACGTCCTCTCTAGAAAATTAAATGCTTAGCTCTAGAAAACATATTCAGCTCAGTAAAATTAATTTTGATGAGGGTAGATATATAAAAATAAGATAAACATATTCATCTCTAGAAAAGTAAATGCTCAGTCATGTTAAATGACGAAATGCGTGATGAGATGAAAAATAACTCCCTACACTCATAAGGCCATAAATTTTGCATTTCTCAACGAAAAATGCACAAAATTGCTACCGTTAATTTTTTTTTCGAGATAGATGCACATCAATCAAGAAATCCATAATTTGGCAAGGAATCAATGGTGATTTCATAGAAAATGTGCCCAGTTCAGGACAATGATTATATCTGGTAGTTGGGATGTATTCAATGAAGCATGGAGTGACATTTCTCACTACTGTAAGTTATGGGATAGTATAGAGGGCCTTTTGTAATCAATATAACATCATTTCACTTCATTTACTACATCTTGCAAGTGGTTGAAGGAAATATTTTGGGATTCTCATTTTCCCTCTCTCTCTCTTCTCAAAATTTTATAAATTAGAGTGTTGGGCTCATTGTAAAGAGAGATAGTTTTTAAGTAGAAAAACTCTATTAAAATTTATTTGTGAAGCCAATGTGTTATAGGCCCTTGTAGTGGACTCCTTGCATGGTGATTCAATCCCTTGTCTTGTAATAGATGAATTCTGCATACTTATGAAGCAATAGATGCAAGTTTGTGGATGTATATTCTCTGTTGTGTTTGTTTGCATTCCTCTTTCCATTTCAATCTCATTGTATATATATTGTGTCTATCTTATGTTGTTATAGGGATCCATTATCATTATGTGTGCATGAAATATTTTTGTGAATTCAGTTGCTAGATTATGGAGAATTGTTATCACCCTTTATAGTTTACATTTTTCTTCTAATTTTCACACATTAGGAGACTACTCTCACACTCTCCTTTTCTGGTGTATCTCCTATTTAGTGTAGGATTTTTTTTCATATACTCTCTCTCCTTGGTCCCTTGGATAGTTATATTAGGATAGTTTTCTTGCATTAGAGTAGATTATGGCAAGTTGTTTAGGACCAAAACTAGCTTTATCTAGAGGTCTATATCAAGAAGAAAGTCCCACAACTTTGAGATATTACCCATGTTATCTAATCAAACCGTGAGCATAAGCACACACTTGTGAAAACCATAGGGTGTTGTGATTCAAAGATAACATGAATTGTATGTCTATTGATGTAGTAGGGTAGAGTAGTTACTATTGAGTCTTAAAAACTCAAGGATTATGAGCTCAATTATCCAACTCATGACCTTGAGCTTGTAGCGAGTTTTGCACACCTTGCTATGGTGGATACACTTCCTTCTTGGCCAAATATTTACACTCGGGACTGATCACTTGAGTCTTCACCACCTCTTCGTATAACCCAATATCAACGCTCGTTAGCGAAATTGGATGGAGTTGCTTTGTGAGTATGAAATGGAGATAAATAATGTGAAGGGGAAGGAGAACATTGTTTGAGATGCCCGACTAGATAGAGACATGTGGTTATGGCCATTTCGGTGGGTATAGATTTGTGGAGTAGGATTTTGATCAACTCCCTCATGACAACTTCTACCTTGGTCGAGTAGAGATTGAGTCTAGGAGATCCCTTGATGGGAGATTTGATGGATTTTCATTGGAGACGAGATGGTATTCTTAGGCACATAGGTTAGATATATGTTCCTAGAGATGGAGGCTTGAGAAAGTACATTTTGAAAAAGGCTCACGATGTACCTTATTCAGCCCATCTCAGGGTGAAGAAGATGCACGCCACTTTGAAATAGTTGTACAATTGGAGGGGACTTCAGAGAGATGTGGTTTAGTTTGTGTCACATTTTTTAGAGTGTTAGAAGGTGAAGGAAAACCATCATCATCCAGTTAGCCTTATCTTTCATCACGTTATACTAAAGTGAAAGTGGGACACCATTTCTATGGACTTCATAGTTGATTTATCGATGTTGAGATAGCACCATGTGGCCATCATGGTCAAGGTGGATAAATGGATGAAAGTGGCTCATTTTTCTCTGGTGAAGACCACCTACATAGCTAGCATAGTGGAAAGGGTATATTTTTATGAGATATTCAAATTACACTAGATTCCTTAGAAGATCATTTATGATCGCGATCCTCAGACGCTTACCACTTCTTGACTACCATGCAATATGCTCTTTAGAAGAAGATAAATTTCAGCATAGCTTATCACCCCGAGATAAATGGAAAACCGAGTGGGTGAATCAAATCTTGGAGGACATGCTTAGGATGTACGTCATGGATCATCAGTTGAGATGGGAGGGATATTTGTACTTTTTGGATTTTTCCTATAATAATAGTTTTAAGAGTTCGATGAGCACGGATCCTTTTCAGAATCTGTATTGCAAAGAGTGTAGGACACCTTTGATTTGGGACATGTTATAGGACAGGTTTCTCTTTGACCGATTTACTATAAGATATGGAGCATGAGATTTTTATGATCAGAATAGATTGTAGGAGGCGAAGGACAAGTAGAAGAATTATGCAAAGCAACATAGGAAAAATCATAGTTTTGAGATGGGCACGAAGGTGTTTCTTGGTGTCGAGACCACATAAGAGCCCTATCCATTTTGAAAAAGACTCTAATATTTTTCCTAGATTTGTTGGTCCATTTTAGATCTTGGATCGTATCGGTCCTTTGGACTATCATCTAGCATTGCCACTTATCTTGTCTCGTAGCCACAATGTATTTCATGTTTCTATACTTAGAAGGTATATTATAGACCCTTCTCATGTGTTAGATTTGACCTCATTGTAGGTGTAGGTCATGGTGGAGCCCATCCATATTTTAGAGCACAAGACCTTGGGCCTTTGAGGTAGAGAGATTGACTAGGTTTGAGTCTAGTGGGATATGTATGATGAGACTGTTGCTATATGGGAGGATGTTACATTGCTACAAGTCCATTTTCCACACCTATTCCAGTGAATTCCAAGAGGAATTCAATTCTAAGGGGAGGGGGATGTAGTTCCCACTTCCCTTCAACACTTATTACTTTTTGATTTCATTTACTGTTGATTATACATGGATAATATTGTATCATTTTGACTTAGAATGATGATTAGATGATAGAGATACTTGGACTATTGATGGATTTCTATTCATAGTATGATGTGTGTGTGGATTCTTAGAGACATTTTATATTGATGATGATGTGTTGTCGACATGGTTATATATTCTGTGATTCGATATTTTCATCGTATTGAGTAGACTTTAGTAGAAGAACTAACCTTGTGATCTTATTGGTACGATGAAATGAATAACTCAAATGTTGTTGGAAATTAGAAACAATAACATTATTTGTCTAGATGATGATTTTATTTAAATGTAGATGATTGTGGATTTATATTTGTATATTTTATCTTGGATGTTTTGATGCGGCCACGAGGCCGAAGGAGGTACTATGTGTTTTGTAGGTAAACATATCACAACAATCAATGGGGGATTGGAGACCAACCACATCAGAATCTTGGATGAATTCAAAATTGCTCACCATGGCAACTTGTGTTATGTTGTGTGTGTCTTGTTTTTGTTGCAGTCACCATTGGGGGATTACCTCCAATTGTGACCAAGGGGTCTTGTGTTATTCTTTTATGTTCCTTTATTTAATTTTAGAATGTGATTTCATAGTAATGTAATTTCCTTTTTATCATTATTTAATTTGTGTCTAGATTAATAAATTAATAATAATACTAAAATAATCATCGATGGGACAAAATAATTCATTTATTACATTATATTTCTGTTTGTTTTATGTGTTTCAGTTGAGTGGATGTGACCTTGAGTGTGACACACTCTATCTGATCTTGGAAATTCGGATTTTGCCTTAAGGGTCAATTTTTAGGCTTGTGGGACAAGTTAAACTTGTCCTATACCTCTTAAATTATTATACCAACCCTACCTATGGGTGGGGTGTCAAAAACAGACCCCATTATGTTTTTTGGTAAGGAAAAAAGCTATGTTTTTATTGCACTTTCTAACATGTATTTTTTTGTCCTTAGGGGTGTGGGTTGGAGTGGTGTGTGTTAGATGGTTTTCATACCTCTCAACCACCCATTTATTAGCCTTGGAGTATGGGTTTGACTTGGGTGATGTGGAATTGAGAAGAAAGGATGTGACATCCTACTTGGAGCCACATCATCTTCCTCCTCCTCTTTTCTATGTATTGAAATTTTTGGGAGGTATTTGGGGTGAGTCATTTGTTTTGGAGCTCTCTCCTTTTTGATGTTTACTTGTGGGAGTTGAAGGGTCCTTGTAAAATTTCTTTTGTTTGAAGATTTTGGGACTTTCTTGGAAAGTGGAGCTTTACCATGGCAAGGTAGGATCTTGCACTCTTATTTTTCTTCTTGTTTCTTGTATGAATTGTGTTTTATGGATTTGTGTTCTTGCTTGAATGTGTTGGGTAGTAAATTGACCTTAGGTTGTGGTGAGATTTGGAAATGGGGATGAAATATGTTGGGAGGCATAAGAGCTTCTTGTGTGTTTAGGAGGGAGTGGGTTTTGGATGCCCCACCTTATTCTACTTTGTTATTTTGTATTTTGTGGGAGCCATAAGAGAGAGGGAGGCATAAGAGAAATAGATATGTTGTTGTGGGGAGGCATAAGATATTTTGGGATTGATTGTATTATGGAGGAGTTTAGAGGTGGGAATCCAAACCCTTAGGAGGCACAAGGGCACCCCCATTATTCCTATCTCTAATTGGCTATTTTATTAGCCATTGTTTGAGAAATTTTTGTGTTTATAAATAACTACTTTTTGGGTTATCTCTCTTATGTTTTTGTTGCTTGAAATTGAATGTGGAAGCATTGTTTTAGTTTCCATGTGTTGATACATCCCTTATTTCCTTTTGGTTGGGGCACGAAGGCCAATGAGAAGAACTGCTTCTTCTTGTCATTGGATTGTTTGTTGGGTTGAGAGTGTTTCCTCTCCCCCATTTTTGGTTGTGCTAAAGTGAAGAGAAGTAGCATGGTTAAATATTTGATTCTTGGAGCAATAATTGAAGAAAAATTGTATTTGATTTTAGTTTCCTTCTTATAAAGTTCCCATGTCAATTTGGAGATTTATTGTATTGCTTTGAAAAGAAAAGTTGTATTGATCATTAGTTATTAAGATTGTAATGTATGTTGTGAAGGAAAGAAACAACTTGTTCATATCTTAGTCAACTTATTATCTCATAAAGGTTTGTAGATATTATTGGAAAGTTAGTAGTTATTATTTTAAAACTTATTGGAGATATTGTAAAATTTGTTTGTGAGAATGGTTGTAAATTTACATGTTCTAAAAAGTCAAGAAATACTAAATTTTATTTTATTATTTGAAAGGCATGCGAAGGAAAAGCTAGGCTATTTTGTTCATTTCTGGAATTGTTGAAAGAAAGTTAAACTTTGTATACTTAGATGGAAAGAACTAAAATTATAATGATATTTTACTTGGCCAATGAAGTAAGTTAATTTCTAATTCTAGTTGTGTAAAAAAATTCATAATTACAAATAGACCATAGATCTATGAGTATCCAATAGGGAATTATTAAGCTATATCAATTTCACTCTAAATCCAATATAAAAAAATAATAGTGTAGGGAAAATAAAATTTTAAACTATATCTTGATAATATTGTCATCCCATTTTAAAAGGAATTTGTAAGTGTGTGTGTTTTAGTTTAGCTAATAATATAGATATCTTATTTCCTCTTAAAAATCTTAGTATTAAGATATTACTATTATTGAAATTAGTAATAATTTTAATTTAAAAGAAAAAGAAGGGTTACACACACACACACACACTCACATAATATATATATATATATATATATATATATATATATAATATTTTATAATAAATAAATATTAGTAATGAATTACAAAGTAATATAATAAAAAAATTTAATTGATCTGGATATGCCATAGAATGTTGTGGCTTTTTTTTTTATTATTATTTTGTAAAGGGATTAGGGTTAGGTGGAGGTTTGCCAACCCCACCCCTACCCCATTATAAAATATGATGGTGGGTGGGGCCGCCGAACCTCCCCTAAACCCCAAAATCTTTGCAACCACAATACAATACCACGGTAGTAAAATAACCCCTACGTATTTTACTTTTATGGACTGTGTAAATTCTTTTAAACCCATGGCAAAACATTATATTTAATCATTTTTTTGATATATATATATATATATAATCACTAATAATTATGATTTCGGGTTGTCTTAACCCACTAATGTTCTTTAATATATATATATATATATATATATATATATATATATATATATATATAATGTGTGTGTGTGTGTGTATTCTTATACCCCAAATGAAAACATACAATGAATGTAACTACGTTACTAAAATGGGGCAAAACCCACAAGCCCTTTTGGGAAAATATGAAAATATGAGTTAAATAAATCAATACTTGAAATCCTAAATGAGAATATTAAAAAAATTAAAATAATGAAGCATATATGCCTCTCCAAATTCTTGAGATGGCCTTTAATGACTTCCTCCTTCTCCTTCAACAACTTGCAAAACAAAAACAACGTTAAAAGAGAAGAAAGACAATCTTTCTTAAGAAAATCTTAGGGTTAGTTGTGTTTCCCTCATCTAAGGGCCCAAAATGAATCCATCCGGTGGATGAGATTCATCCCTTCAAAAAGTAGGTGGGGAGTGGGTGAGAGGAATTTAAATTTAAATCTAAAATACATGGGTTGATTTTTAAGGGGCCACTTTATTTGTGTATGGGGTGGGTTATTTATTCTAACCCTTGTGCTATTTTGGGAACCTTGTTATTTGTTTTAAACCTAAACACCTTGTGGGATTAATATAAATCTAGTATTCAATTTAATAGACCCCTTTATCCTTGGGATTAAAATGTGTAATTTTCAACTATAATGAAATTTAATCTGTTTATCAAAAATATCTTTTAGGGGGAACCTAAAAATACCTTAGGTTAATTAATATTATTAACAGGTGATGAGTATTTTAAATTATTTTATTATAATGGGGATAAAATAAATTTAATTTATAATTTTTATTTTGTTATATGGCGGTTGACTATATGTTGAAATTTTCCTCATCATAAGTAAAATTCATGTAATGTGTAATTATTCATGTCATGATTTAAGGGCATATGGTGAGTATATGATCCCTATTGTATAGTGATTGCACTTTGGGTGCAGCATGTGGTAATGTGGTGTGTTGTAAACCATGAATGTAATGTATGTGATATACCTCATATTGGTACCATACATAAAATGTTATGGTTAATGTGTGTGAACCACCATTGTATTAATGATGTAGTTGCATGTTATGTTGTGAACCTTATGCTAACCGATCCTAAGGGAAATTAGTAAAATGTGTATGTTTGGAGTGAGGGGATGTCTACTATGGGCCAAGAACTTGAGCCGACCTTAGGCTGACCTATGCACCTTTTTCCCTCTCTCCCCATGGTTGTTGTATGGATGTAACCTAAGTGTATCTATGACTGTGTTTATCCTTGTTGAAGTGGTGGTGGGATGATTTAAACAGAGATGACGACAATTGTACTATTGATATGTTTTTTTATGATGAGGCTTGATGTTCCGAGTTTCAAAGAACTCATTGAGTACCCCCTTGGTGGACACATATAGCCACATAGTCATCATAATGTGATATTCATATATGTGTATTTTACTTGTAAATTGAAATTTTTATTTTATTTGTGCAAGGAACAACAGTTTTCTTAATTGCCATGTTTTATACTTTGGACATTTCCTTAGTTTGTGGTACTAACATGCGATTTTTGCACTAATTGTGGCTATTTGGCCATTTTTTTATGTGGATGTCGATATTCTTTTAAATTTTAGAATTTTACCACATTTCCCAAGGCTTGTAATTTTCCACTTGGCATTTGAATCAGATTACTATGTTGGGACTATTTTCGTGATGTGTGGAATAGGGTCATGGGATGCACCATGGAAAGGTGGGACCTATGGAACCACTTCATTATATGGGAAATGCCCCAAGGAGTTACAAATAAATAGAATATTTTCGAACCACGAGTTATTATGTCACTTGGGTTAGGGGTGTTTGGATTCTATGTGCCTAGGGCCATACGGAAACCGACCTCTTTAGGAAGCGAAAAGGAAAATTTATTTATTTATTACTACTTGGGGGAGCAATAAGAGACTTGAGGGAGGCATAAGATATTTTTGTGTGTGATTGATGCTTTGGGAGCTATGCATAGTTTTTATGATGTTTTGGTTGTGGTGGTGTGATGTATGTGTTACTCATGTTAGTTGGATATGTTTTTTGGTGTTGTGGATATGGCATTGATTCCCTATTTGACACTATGTACATGTAGCTATTGTTCTGAGTTATGTAAAATCTTCATCTATGTAATTGTGGAAATTTCTGGTTGTTTTAGTACACTTTTGTCCAAGTATTTATGTTAGTCATAGATGTGTTAAAAGTACTATGTTATGTGCACCATGTGTATTATCTTCCATAATTTGGTTAATATCTTGTGGTGTGGTACCGTCATAAAAGTATGTAAGATTATGCTTGTGAATCATTAGTGTTGTGTATGACTTAATAGGGTGTTGTGATGGTGGTTCATGTTGGACTCCCACAAGAATGAAAAAACTAAAACTCTACAACAATGAAATTTTAAAGAACTTGAATTAGGAATAATGTAAATGGAAAGAGAATAATGAAATAATGAATAAGAGGGAACTACCAATCTTCAGAGAACTTTGAAAGTTAAAATTTTGCTAAAATGTTTCTAAGGCTACTCTATGGTCGTGCTTTAACGATTGAAGTTTTAACCATAGGGTTTACCTTCATCTTTATATGTTCCTTGATTTTTACCACCTTTCCTTCCTCCAGTGTTATGTCACATTGAGGATGATGCTTTCTTAAGGAGAGGAGAATGTAATGCCTTGTTCGATGTTTACCCAGTTCTTACTTCAGTTATCCCGTTGTTAAACGTTGAATGGTTGTGTGTGCTCAAATTGACCGTTAGTTAACTTCAAACTTTTCATAGTGAACTATGTCCCATGTAATTGTGGATGCCTCTAGTTGTTTGCCTCTATAGTGTCCTTTACGATTATCTTATTAAAGTGAAATCACGTTCTCGAATTCTATAGGTGGCTTAAATAGCGGTTTGGTGGTGTTACTGTGTGTCTAGTTAAAAGGAATATCCATATAATAATTATTATTATGTATTTTCAATCCTTGGCTATTATTAGTAATTATCGATCTTGACTATCAACTATTATGATCATGATTAATAATTATTTTAAGTTTTAAAATAATAATAATAATAATATTGTTATTTTAATTACCGCTCGATGATTATTTCATTTTTTATTTTTGATGGTCATAAATATCATTATTAATTATCATTAAACTATTTTATTGTGTTGTTGGTCACTTCCGCAGATGAGCCTCGATTCGCATAACCGAAAAGGATCTCTGTTGTTGGCATTATGGTTGTTCATATTCCTATGTTTACACTTGAAGCTTCAACCACGGTTCCCCCGCTTGGCTCCATGCATGATTTGAAATTAATGAAAAATATTTTCATTCACCCACCTACCTACCATACCTTATGGCCATTTATGCGACCTACCTAGCATGAGGGAGAAGTTTTTCCTTTGGTATTTTTTTTGTTCTTATGGAAAATGGTGCGTGGTTGGGTGCCTCCACCTATTAATTTTCCTTATTGGATGCACCTACTTTTACTACCAGTCTACTTTATTTAATAACCCTAACACCATCATTATGACCTGCTCATGTAAAAACATTGGTGGCCGTATAGCTTCGATTAGTTGTTTTATTAAATTATCTCTAATCGGCTTTTGACTTTTATCTTGCAAATCATGGCATTTCTTGAGATCACATCTCTTTGAGGCATGATTTTCAAGCATTTTCCATGCCTTATGTTCTCCTCCATATTTTACATACCTTGCTCGAAGGCACCTGCATCTACTATTGTAAAAAAATGGTTAACATTGTGCTTTGATGGATGTCCTTGCCCTGCTCTAACCATTACCATTTTGGCACAAGATGAGAGTATGTTTGCAAGGTTGTGGAGTTTGGATTCCTCCTATCAAATATTTTTTTCTTTGGAGTTCTTAGGCCTTCTTGTAAACACATTTTCATGTATATACTACAATCTTACCAGCCTTTGAGACCACATTTCTTCAGACGGATGGAGCTCGTGGTTTTGGAGCTCCATTCATTTGCCAACCTAAGAGTGAGTAGTATTTTGGTGCCAAAAATGTATGGACACCATTAATTCACAATGGTTGTTGTTCCAAAGGCACGATAGACATTTTTTCTAGTTTAAAAAGATCATATGAGGCATGATAATTTATACCATTTGATTTTTTTGGTAGCTTTACTAATATCAGGAAATGAAGTTCTTTTATTTTCTGAAGTGGGAGTTTCTTGGAGTTTTAAGGTTTTTTTGCAATTGATTATCATCCTCCAAGCTATGCTTTTAGTTTCTTTCATGTGTTAGCTAGTTCTTAGGATGATTCCTTGCTATATGTGGGTCTACAAATGGTTTTGGCACATTATTTTCACTTATTCTTAGTATTTCTTGTATGTCAATGGTTGCATGGATTGACTTACCCATCTTCTTGTTGCTTATTCCTCTGTAATGATTGTATTTGAAATTCCCATCTCTGCTTGTGAATTATTTTATGGATGTTGATTTTGGGTATTGAGATATGTTTATTATACTCATATATCATTTAATATTTTGTGGATCTTTGTGTCCCTTGTTATACTTGGAGGTAAATGAATCTGTGCATATTCTATGATATTAAGGAATAAAGAATGGTTTAATATAAATATGCGGATGTGTTTTCGTTATTACATAGTGGACACACTAGATAATACCCTAGCTTATTCTTGCTATGAAATTTGTGTCTAGGGTTGTATGGGTAAGATTTTGTTTTATAAAATATATCAAACCCATTTTAAAAATGATTATGGATCCTATATATATTGTTGTGATATTGCTTCAAGGCTTTGATGTTTAGTGGTAGATATCAGGAAAAATATTCAGAGACATCTTACTGTAAGTTGTTCTTTTCTTTTTGGGTCAATGATAAGAGAGATCATCGATAACTTTGGTTATTTCTATGTGTTTATGTATCTCAGCTTGGAGGTGTATAGAAGAAATACCCATAAAACTAGGGTTTCTCTGAGAGATATATTTACATACTGGAACTAAATCCTAGAGATTCAAGTACATGTAGTTTTGTTGTTGACTTGTGTATCTTCATTCGTTATTGGAGATCTATTTGGTTGGAATGGTTTATTTTTTAACTATGTTCTTACAGAATTGTTAGGGGTTTGGGTTGGAATCTCGTTGAAATGTTCAATTCCACACCATTAGTACAAACAAGGGTATATCTATGATGTAGAGTATTAAAGTTACCTGTATATATATAAATGGGTAGGATAAGATATCATTGAGAATAATGTAATAATTAATTATCAATATCATTTTATACCTACATCTAATTGGTATTAGTGCTACCAGTATATAGTTTGGCATGACCAAATATCATCGGTGTTGGTATATGAATTAAGGATTAATATTATTTGACACTTGTATTACTTGAGTGAAATTAAATTGATCAACCCCTATATAATTCTGGTTCCTTTGGGATGGTTTTCTTAAATTCTATTGATATAGGTTTAAGGGTAATTAAATTGATTGGACTGTAATTTAAATCTTTGTAAGACGGTGGCATTAGATTATTTTAATTATTTGATTTACTAAATATGGGTTATTTCCTTTATCGTACTTTTTGACTATTGTACATAGCATGGCAAGATGATTAGATGTTTGGAATTTCCTTTTTGAACTTACTCTATATGTTCTTGGCAAGCAATTAGGTGTAGGATTGTTGTGGGGTAAATTTTATTTGGAAGGGGTAAATAGTGGTTAGTATATGATGTTGTATTTCTAACCTTTAATATTTTTTATCCTAGGAAATTCTCAAGACAATGTTGATGATGTTTGAGTATTGGATTTCAATCATATAATCTATGTGATTATATGATTGAAATCCCAATATGCTTGACACTTTGTTTCAGACTTGAACCCTACTTGTTATATGTTGATTAAAATTTTGTTGTCCTTAAAACAATGTTCATATCAGATTCTTATGGATTCCTTCTTAATTTTGACATGGTATAATTTCTAGCATGTGTAATGGCGTTGTTAGTATTTAGAACTTGGGAACCACCCATTTTCATTAAATAAAAGGTTATTTTTATTATATTGTTAATGGTAGCATTCTATTCCTATGTGTAGTCTTTATCATGCTCAATTCTCATGAATTGACTCAGACTAATAATTGTGCATATGGCTAGTGCGGTAAAAAAAAGGAAATATTTCTAGAGGTTTCTTTAGTTTTTCTTATGAAGTTCCTTAGTAAGAATGCTTAATGTATTGTAGATCTTGGAGTGGTGTTTGTAGAGAAGTTGGAGGGCTTGTTTCCCTAGGGCCTTCTGTTTTGTGGAGTAATGTTGTCATAAACATTCAGCTGAACACTAAAACTTGTAAGACATTCTTGTAAATGATTTAGTTTATTCACAACCTAGTTATGAATATTTTGTTATTGTAGAAACGTTGTACTCGTGTATAGTTTTCTCAATAAGTAATGGTAAACTCTTCTTTTGTGCTATAAATTTGTTTTGTAACCCTTCTGGGTCATTGTAACAATGCAACTCTAGGAAAAATCAAGTGGGTTGGCAATCCTTTTAAAATTTAATAAAAATGAATGAATAAATACAAAAATATATTTATATATCTGAAAGTTGCGATCTCATTGATAAAATCCCGAGTCTTTAAGTGGAAGAAGAGGAACTATATTCTTGTGTAAAAAGGACTTTCCTTCTACCCCTAACCTAATCTATTAAATTTTATCCTTATGGTTATGGAACGATAAATGATATTGAAGTGAAATCAATGTTTTACTTTTTGCAAGAATCCTAGGTTTCTTTTTGGTAGGGTGAAATTGGTTAAGAAACCATAAATCTAGCTCATCAATTTTGAAACCCTAAGTTGTTTTCTTTTGTCTTGATTAATCAAGAAAAGACCAAATGAATTTTTCAACCATACTTGATAAATTATTATCATCAATAAAAAACGGTTGATAACTAATGAGATCATAAAGATGAATTCAATTTGATATTTTTCCTTTAACCCTTTCATGGGTACTTTGTAATATTTCTTAAGTAATGTTCGACATTTGATACTTGTATAAGGAGGTGGTATTTTAAAAACTAAACGGAACTTTCCCCATAACATGAGGTTACGCTGGTCACCTTGTCCAATGGAGGTAGGAAAAAGATTCAATAGCTTGAATATGAATAAGTAACCTTGTGAGAGATGGAAAGTGTCCTTTATAATTCAACGAAATTTATGTAGTTTTTTCCAGCTTTTAGATGATCCTCCTTCAGAATACTTGTTCTTAAGCTAATTATTCAATAGTTTTAAATAAAGATGTTCACCTTTGTGATAATAATTGCTCGAAGAAAAACATGAATCTTCTAGATCGTAAAGTTAGGTCTTGAAAGACATTTTTAGTAAATACATAACCTTAAAAGATTTTACAATATGGGATGTCCTCAACTGTAACTGTGTATTGTGGTTGGAATTTTACATTGTGCCTTTTCAAAGAGAAACATGAATTTTTCATGTTGGGTATGTATGTTTCCTTATTGTCTATGTGGTCAACATTGTGACAAGCATATTGAGAGTTGGTTGTAGCCCTTCTGGTCACTGTGTTGTCATGTAAACTTCAAGAAATGAAAAAAAGATATCCAAGGTTTATTCGGTGTTGTATTTGTGTGTGTTATAGAAGGTGTTACATCATACTTGCATGAAGAGAAAAAAGGAGGTTTTCTTAATTTCGTGATAATTTGTCTTGAATTGTATTATCGAAGAATCTAGTATTCTATGATAGAAGAAAGCTTACTACAATCAGTTATGTTGTCACCCTCAAAATTCCCCCTCATTTTTAAATTCAAATTAAAAATTTTAAGCTCGCACATTCTAGAGGTGTTCAAGTAAAGTTGGAAGTCCGAAAAGATACAAAAATTCATTCTTTGAAGTTGTTTAAACTCTCTGGTCTCCGTGGTTTGATAAATTTTCCATTTTCCCATCTAGACGCATGAAAATTATATTTCATCCTCCATTTGAATGAAATTTCTCATCTTTTCTATGGTCCTGGATCATCAAATCTTGTATTGTTCTCAATTCCTTGGTTTGTAAAAGAAATTTGAAAATCGGGAGTGAAATTGTGTAGTTTTCTTCTTCTATTCATTTTTCCACAGTCATGAATGACAGACATTTTATTCCCTGTCAAATTTTTTCCCCATTATCCACAGGTATGGGGACATATCTAATTGGAAGTGGGTCGATGGAGAACTTTGATGTTTTGAGCCTTTTTGTAAAAAGGGCTAAAATTCATAAAGTGACTTGTACCCCCGATCATGCTATGAGGAAAAAGTAAACAAAAGATTAAAAGTGGGGAGGTGGATCGTCGAAGCCTTTTCATATTTTGAGACTCGTTTCCAAGAGAGAAAAATTCAAATATTAATCCCACATCAAAGGTCAAAGCGGGGAGGTGGGGTGGCGGCAGAGAATTTGTGTTTTTGAGTCCCCATTGGAAAAAGGAAAAATTATAAAAGTGACTGTGACTCTGTCTCCACTCAAGTAAAGACATGTGTCGGGCTTATATCAAAAGCGAGAAGGGTGGACCAAAAATTCAAAAATGCCAAATCTCTAGAAAGGCATCCTCCACACCCGCTCCAGTAAATTTCTCCCACGTGGATGGCTCTGGTTTAAAGTTTCAAAGGCAAGATGAACGGTTCAAATTCAAAGTTACAAAATGAGTGTAACAGTTGCATTATGAAAAGTCTAGTTTTTTCCACCATTGGCGTTTCTTCACAAATCAAGAATCTGAACGGACGTGAATGATTGAAAAGAAATTGTAAACCGTTTCTTGCTAACAAAGAATAAGTTGTAACCATTTCTTGGAGGAGATTTAATGGCTTCTTCACGCCATTGTAAAGGGCTGGAAATTGATCTTGTAAACTCACGAGTGCATTGTACTTAGAGAAAGCAAAGGAGATAGCCATTTTATTCCATTTTCTTCCCCCAATTCTCAAATTTCTTCCATTCCCACATTATGTACAACTTATGGTTAAGTATTAATACAAGAATAAGAATTTTTAGCCACTATGATGAGGATATTTTAGAAAATTTTAGTTCACATTCTTATCTCGTCTTATCGCCATTTACAGGGTCGTTTCTTCTCATGAATGCATGTGATGAATTTTCTAAGTAGTGTGTGTAGTAATATTATTTCCTACCTAAAAATTTAGTTCTTCTACCTCTTTTTCACTCCCTTTCCCAAATTCATAGAAAATTCCCCCTTGTAGATAAGCGTAATCATTTCTTTGCAGGTCGGTGCGGTGCCCTTATTGGATCCCCGACCAAAACTCCACCATAGAAATTCACCTTTTCACGTGCATGCATACACGGAAGTTACACCGATTAAGTAGAAGGAATTAGATTCCAAGAGCATTGGAAAGGATTCCACAAGTTTTTTCACCCAAAAACATTCCTCACCAATAGTATTAGGTGCCCACCGTAGGGCGATTTAACATCTACACCCAATATACGATCGGAAGGTCTGAAATTTTTAAAAAACCAAATATTGAAAAATAAAAAGAAAGATTTCATGAAAATCCATTGCTGAAAGATACACTATTGATTTCTTCATGTGTCTTTTCATATTCCCACTTCAATAATTTCAAAAGGCTAGCTAAAAGAAGACACACCGGTCGAGCGGGTTGAGAGGTGTTGATGATTTAAATTTTGAGGCTTCACAAAATCAGAAGGAAGGAAGTAGAGATAATCCATACTTATTCTCTCAAGCCTCCTCTTCATCTGGATCTTCAAAATTTCATAGGAAATCCTATCAAAACTCTTGTGGATAACCCCCTTCAAATTCTCCCATTTTTCAACCACCATTGAGCATTGAGCTCCCAGAAGAAGAAGAATTTGAAGAAGAATTCATAGAAGAAAGAGCAGAAGAAGAAATGAAAATGTCAGATGAAGAAGAAATACCTCAACCCATTTTTCCATGGGGAAGGAATACGGGCCCACTTGATCTTGAACCACCTCTCCACGATCTACCAAAAAGTTCCCACAACAACTTACCAAAGTTCAATGGCGAGAAAACATAAAATCGGAAAGAACACATCACTACCTTCAAGACATCATGTGGAATTCTTAGTGTCCAACATGAATATTTTTTGTGAGTCTATTCGTGGAGTCCCTCTAAGAAAAAGTAGAAGAATGGTTCTACTCTCCGCCTTCTTGATCCATCACTGGTTGGGATGACATCAAGGCTTCCTTCGATGAAAGATTTAAATCAACTGAAGACTATCAAGACCTCTTGGTGCAGTTGGCTCAAATGAGGAAAGGAGAAAGTGAAACGATGAGAGACTTCGTGGCTCATTTCGAATGGTTTCTTCGTAGGATCTTTGGAAGAAGATTCACCCTCTCAAAACAATATCGAAATAGTCTTCATAAATTCTCAATCACGGGAGATAGGATTTCTCCTACGAAGAGTTCAACTAAGGAACATTGTAGTAGCACAATGGAGGGCCACTAAATTGGATGAAGATCCCATCCTCTCTCGAAAGATCAAGAATCCATCAAAGGAAAGACCCAACATCCTAAAGATGAGAGAACCAATCCATTGCAAAAAAAATTGAATGTGTTTCTTCCCAAAGAAGAAATATAAATCAGATTATAGGAGCAACCCAAAGGCTCACCTTAAAGGCCCTACCTATGAACATAAATGGTATATTTCAAGAAAGCGAAGAAGAAATTGAAAAAGAAAGTGAAGTTGATGATTTCCTAGAAAAGATGAGTTTGAGAATGATACACAAATCAGATTGTGTGAGTATTCGATCGAGAAAAGAGCATCTCCTTCTATTAGTTTAGATAAAAATAAGATCTGATGATCCTTGTGTGGCAACCCGAAAAATAAAATAATCAATCGAGGATCCCCACTTCCATCTTCCATGACGTATGTGTTGTTGGAGCTTAACCTTGAATCATATAAGAAGATGCCCGCAATCCCAAGTAATTCTTTCGATGTCTCTTTCAAGTCTAAATCTAAATATTCTCTTGTAAAATCTAATACCTTGAAATCTCCTAGTGTACCATTCAAAATATAATCCATTCCTCAAAAATCAAATCCTTCTTCCAAGCCTATCGATACTAAAAATTAAATCCCTTCACCCCCTTGTTCGCATCTTCTCCCTTTGACTTCATAGAATATGCAAACGAAGCCAAAGTGCAGATTACCAAAGCTGAATATTTGTGAACTCATCCTAAAAAATTTGATAGGTTCATCGATATATTAGGAGTGGTAGTCTAACACCCAATCTTTGTAACATCTACTTCCAAAGGCATGCTACCAAGCTCAACTACACCTTCTCACAGAACATTCTTTCTCTAAGTGCATCAAAGAGTAAAGTTGAACCTTTCTACCTCTCCCTTCTTGTTGGAGAATATGAACTAAACAATTGCATAATAGATTTTGGTGCCTCAGACAACGTGATGCCTTTGAATGTCACCAAATCTCTCAAACTTGCCATGACTCCACCCGGTGGTTATTGTTACTCTTTAGATTTAAAAGAGGTCCCACTTGTAGGGAAGGTCAAAGATGAATAGGTGACTCTCACGAGATTTCAAGACAATAAATTTTCGGTGATGATTTTGGTAGTAGACGTCCCAGCCTCATTTGGAATGTTCTTTGAGTAGAAATTTCTGTTGAGAGTTGGGAGGAAAATTCAGATGAATTGGTCTTCTAGAACCATACCAGTGAAGGGAGACATGGAGAAATTTTTCTAGAGAAGAAGATGAAGTACATGGTATGAAAATTTGGAAGTTCGAAAGCTACCATTTTGTATCAAGATAATAGGCGGATGAATCACTTGTTTACAATTGAGGAGGAATAAGATGGTCCCATCTTGATAGGGCCAAATATGCCTTCTCGAAGAGATTCAGATTTTGAAGAAGCATTGAGGAGATTCAAGTTGTAAGAGGGAATCCCGTAATTTCCAAATGATGTATACCACGAGGAAGAGGAGATGGTTATCGATGATTTTCAAGAAGAAAAATCAGCCTATATTCTTTTCCAAGATGAGGAGTTATTTTCATTCCCATTTGGGGATGAAGATGATATTAGTCGAGGCCATCTATGGAGAGAGATAATCAGCTTGTGATGAGTCTTTGAAAGTCTTGATGAAATATCCATACAAGGACTACTAATAAGCTGTGGAAAAATAGAAGACCACGATATTAGTCTTGATCTCCGATGCAAGACACAAATGCAAGACAAGTGTGAAGCTGATTTGGAAGCCTTAACCAATGTGAAGGTTGTCCATATTGAAAAGTATGATGCCACTTTTGAGCTAATGATTTACGGCTGCCATAATGAAATGGAGGTATTTGTTGATTGACAAATCACAGCACCCCTAAGTGTCTACAACTCGATGGGTTGAGACTCTCAGTGTGATTGAATAACATGGAGCTTTTCCCAAGTGTGGGACCTTGCGAAATCAAAAAATCTCTACAGATGAAGGTCGGTTCCTATTCCTCTATTTAGATGCACACATAAAAATGCAGAGGGTTTACTCAAAAACCTAATCTAACTTGCTAAGGAGATAGGGTAAGAAGATGCATAAAAATAAACCTAAACTAACAAAGGTGATGCACCAAGGAATGAAGAACACCTGTCTTGCCAATAAACACAAACCATTAAAATGCAATGCAAGATCATGCACAGATAACCAAATTTGTAGTGAAATATCAGGAGGATGCAAATGAATACAAAGAGGGTTGAGAATCATCCACAGGCATGCATTATTTGCTCCAAAGATTGATACAATACACTACAAAATGCCAAGAGGCAAAGTTGCATTACAGTTTTAGATGGGAGGTTTGAACTCCACAAATTCACTTGCCAAAGAGAAGAAGGGAGGGGAAAAACAAGAATGTCCAACCTTTAGAAAGAAGCCCCTCCTTACAATTTATAGGAAGAATGAGAGAGAAAGAGAGAAGAATTCCACATCTACCCCAACCACCTCTAGGTTGCATTTAATTCATCTCATTATGGTGGTAGGTGAGAACCCTAGCAAACCCAAAAAGTGGCAAACTGTATTTTGTATTTTTAAGAACTTGTTCCCACCCAATTAAATATATCCAGTTGTAGTTGGATAGAGGACCTCGTAAGCTTTCCGAAAAGTCCAACCTTGCATGAATCTGAGCTCCCTGTGAAAATTTATGGCCATTTGAATATCTGCGCCAGAGTCTGCTTCCTGTCAGTGCTCAAAATGTTGCGCCTCCTGAAGGTGTGCCTTGGAGAATTCATCTTTATGTCAACATACTATTACCTACACCATGGGCGCATCCATTTTCATTTTGAAACCTTCGTTGTGTGCCTTTTACTGCGCCATGGGTGCATCCATTTTCGTGTCAACACCTTGCGTCGTGCGCCCCTTACCCGTGCCATGTGCACATCCATTTTCGTGTCGACACCTTCTTTCGTGCACCTTGTACTTGTGCCATGGTTGCATCCATTTTGTGTCAACACCTTACGTCGTGCGCCTCTTACCTGCGCCATGGGCACATCCATTTTCGTGTTGACACCTTCATGCCGTGCGCCTTTACGCGCCATGGGTGCATCCATTTTCGTGTCGACACCTTACAGCCGTGCATTTTTACCCGCACCATGGGCACATCCTTTTTCATGTCAACACCTTCTATCGTGGGCCTTTTACCTACGTCATGGAAATAAATTTTGGGTTATGAGTTTCTTTGATTTCCATACTCTTTCGTTTATCTATATCTACCGGGGAAGATATATACAACAATTTGGTGACTCAACCGGGATCACCTACTGCTGAGTAGAAGATCGGTGGCTTTTTAGCGGTCCATTGGGTATGGAGTCATAAGTAATAACCGAAACCAACTTGATCTCTGATCCCGAGCTTGATGCCGCAACTCTTTCTTCAAGAGCATCTTTGAACTATAGAAATTCAACCGAGAGCAGCAAAACTGTGTGCGGAGCACTTAGGGAAATTGAAACCTAACTACAACAAGACAATGTGCATACGCACTTAGAGGAATTGAAAACTAGGCTAATATTTACAATGGTAAACCTTTCCCTTTTAGTAGCAATGTTTAAGATAGATTCTATTACCCGGAATTGGGAGTTCTTCTCCTTCCAATGTAGACAATTGGAAGGCATTACTACTTTTACATCCCGTGACCATGTAGGGGCCACTCCAAATGGCATCAAACTTGGAATGCCTTCCTAGTTTTGCCCGATTTGCATCCCATTTCAGAACTAGGTCTCTTTCTGGAAGATCCTTGCTCTTACTTTCTTATCAAACCATATTTTTACTAAGGCCTGATCTTTCTCAATTGTTTGAACTACATGTTCTCTGATTTCCTCCAATTCCATTAACTCTGCATACCTGGCCTCCATTGGTTTGAACTCAAACAACTCCAACTGCTTCATGAGCTCCAATGCTGGCAATTCTAATGATATAGGCAATACTGCCTCTTTCCCATAGACGAACTTGTAGGGAGAATTACCTGTAGATCTCTTTGGCGTTATTACGTTAGCCCACAATGCTGATTTTAGCTTCTTATGCCATGTCCTTTGGTTTTCATCCAGAGTCCTTCTGATGATTCTTAACAAATTCTTGTTCGTGGACTCTGCCTGTCCATTACCCTGCGGGTAATAATTTGAAGAGGTGCTCAAATAGATTCCATTCTTGACAGCCCATTCTATAATCTTAGAACCTATGAATGCTAATGCATTATCTGATATGATAGTGGCTGGCACACCGAACCTGGTCACTATTCCTTCATAAAATTCTAGTATGTTAGACTCATTTGCCTCTTTGAGCGCTACTGCTTTGGTCCACTTGGTGAAATAGTCCATTGCCATGAGAATCCACTTGTGGCCTTGGCTTGAGTTTGGGTTGATGACCCTAACAAAGTCCAATCCCCATTACATAAATGGTTGGTCAACCAAAATTGGGTGCAATGGAAGCGCTGCTAGTCTTTCTTTGCCCGTGAAGAGTGCACATTTCTTACACTTTCTTATCCATGTATAGCAGTCATTGAACACTGTGGGCCAATAATACCCTGCCTTCATTATCTTGAGAGTCTGTTACTCGTGGGGTGAAATGTCCTCAGAATCTCCATCATGAAAATCTCGTAACACCCTCTCAATTTGACCTGTCCCAATGCACCTCAATAGAACTCCATTGATGTCTTTCTTAAAAAAAACACCATCAACAAGAACATATGGAATGGCTTGTAATCTGAAGTATCTCCTCTTTGCTTTGCTCATTTCGGAGGGCATAGGATCTGTATCAGTAGGAAGTGTATCATATTCTAAGTCCAACAAGGAGTGGGCACACCATCATCTTCTGTTCTATACCATCTGTAGTACCAAGACAGTCTCTTTTTCATCACCTGCTTCAACTTGCCGACTCAAAGCTAGCTGTTCACATAGTCCTTTTCCACGTACTAGCTTAGTGACCTTAATCTCGATGTCATATTCCATGACACGGGTTATCCATCCTACACATTTCTCGTTCAAATCCTTGTTTAGAAGGAAGTCCTTGACTCCCGCATGAGAGACCAACAATTGGATCTTGTTGTTTGAGACTAGGTGCTTGAATTTCTTTAAGCTCTTGATCACTGTGAGGACATGCTTTTCAATGAAAGAGTACCTATTTTCGTATTCCTCCAAGCCTTGACTGAAGAAAGCAACTGGTTGTTCTAATCCTTCCTTGTTTTTCTGTACCAAGATTGCAGAAATGGTGTCTCCACCACCGAAGGCATATAGCATGAAATCCTTGGAGAATTCTGGATTGACGAGAGTCAGAGCTTGAGATATAGCCTCTTTTATTGCCTCAAAACTTGCCTTGCCTTCAGATGTCCACTTAAATGTCATGCTCTTTTTCAACATCAGCGTTATTGGCTTTACGAGAGCTGCAAAGTTTGGAACAAACCTGCGGACAAAATTGATCCTTCCCAAGAAGCTTTGAAGAGCCTTCTTGTGACTTGGAAATGGAAACACTCGAATTGCTTCAACTCTTTTTGGGTCAATCGTCAATCCCTCCTTTGAAAAAAATATGTCCTAGAAGTTTTCCCTTGTGAGCCAAGAATATGCATTTTTTGGGATTCAATGATACCCCAAATCTTCTACACCTCTGAAATACTTGCCTCAAATGAAAGAGGTGATCTGCTACATTTTTGGAGAATACAGTGATGTCATCAAGATATATTAGAACTATTTTATTGATTAACCCCTTGAATTCCATATCCATTGCCCTTTGGAAAGTGGCTCCAGCATTTGATAGCCCAAATGGAATCTTCTTGTAGGCATAGGTACCCCATTTGGTGGTGAAAGTTGTCTTGAACTGGTCATCTTCTTTCACCATTACCTGATTATACCCTGAGTAGCCATCTAGGAGAGAGAATCTCTCTAAACCAGATACTACTTGCAGTATTTGTTCCATTGAAGGAAGTGGGTAATGGTCTTTGAGAGATGCCTTGTTGAGGTCTCGAAGTCTACACACAACCTGATTTCTCCACTCTTCTTCCTGACCGGAACCAAGTTTGTAACCCAACTTGAATGCTTGATCGGGAATATAATGCTTGCCTCTATTAGCTTGTTTAACTCTTTCTTCATTAGAGGCTCAATGTGAGGGTTGACTAGTCTCTGCTTCTGCTTGATGGGCTTAACATCTAGATCCAATTCTATGGTATGTTGTGCCAACTTCAGATTGAATCCTCTCAAGTCTTCATAGCTCCAAGCGAAGACATCTGGAAATTCTTGGAAAAGTTGTATGAAATCTGATTTCTCTTGCTCAGTGGCCACTTTGCCAATTTGAAGTGTTTTACCTTCCCCAAACTGAATTGGCTCTGAATCTTCTCTCTTGACCCTGTATGTTAGCCTCTTCCTTATGAAACCTGGTCGTTAGGGTTGAAGATAGACTCCAATAGTACTAAACCCTTGGGAAGCTTGTTTTTCCGCAGCTACACCACTTGATCCCCGTACTGCTGCTCTAGTCTATCTTGATTCCTAGCTGAGAATTCAGCCTCTTCTTGTAAAAAATTGATGATCTGTTGATCGTTCTCAAACACCTGCCAGCTTGTGTTATTATCTCTGGGCTAAATTAGCCTCACAAGCACATGGACATGTGGTTGCGTTTTTTCCCTTTTGATGTTGTCAACCACATCAAACATTTCTCCAACTGCTGCGAGCCTATCCGCGGCTTCATTTTTCTTCCTAGGTATGGACATGATGTTGAAAGCTTCAAAATCCTCAATGAGGTCCCACACCCTGTTCTTGTAGTTCTTCAGCAGTTCATTCTTTGTAGCATGTTGTCCCCTGACTTGATTGATGATTAGCTCACTATCCCCGAACACCTACAAGTTCTTTATGCCCTTTTTCCTGGCCCAATGAAGTCCGTGAATCAAGGCCTCATATTCAGTTGTGTTGTTTGAATAGGAAAACTGGAAACGGAAAGATGAATAATATTTGATGCCTTGAGGTGAAACAACCATAGCTCCTCCTCCTGCACCTTGCCTACTCCTTGATCCATCAAAAAATAACTACCATACCTCATTGTCATCTTTATGGTCTAGTTTGGTGATGCTAGGAATAGACTAGTTTTCTTCATGTATGCAATAGAATCCTAGCTCAGATTCTTCTACTTCGTGGTAGGGATCAAAAGCATGTACCTTGCTTTCCAATTCATTAAAAGTCAAATCTGGGATGCTTCCAACTTTGGTGTGAACTTCATCTATTCCTGGATAATCTTCTTGACCAAATCTTTGAGCAGTTGGCATTGATTTGCCTTGGAGTGTAAGGCTCAATGTGAAAGTTTGCAATAGGTTCGAGACTGATTGTGACCTTAGTACCATATCTTGTTTTGAACAACATGTGTGACCAATCAACGAGACAAGTAGCCTCCAATTCTAGGTATGAAATCCCTTGATAAGCATAGGGCAAATAGTGGTGGCAAATCTATCACTGACACATCTTGTAAAATGGTAACGTTGGGGCATGCGTACAACATAGGGTTCAAACCTTTAATCACTCCCACCGCTTCCACTCTTGTCCTATCTAATTGCACTACCCCCTTTGATATGACTTCATATTGGAGACCCAACTGATTAGCTATTTGCTTGGGCATGACAGAACTACTTGCCCCAGAATCAATCATGCAATTGTGTACTAGTTTATCCCCAATGATTAATGAAACATAGAATGGAGGGGGCTTCAAAACTTTACCTTGTTTTCCTCCATGATTCCCTTTAGGCTGAGCAGCATTTGTGAGGACATTCTCTTGCATATGGACTGCTATTGGTTCGAAGTTGACCAATTCTTCATGGCAGCTTGTAGAAGATCTATTTGGCCTAGGATGGATAAAGATTACCACATTGATATATTCACATTTTTCTTCTCCATTTGATCAATGATGCTGAATGGGGATGAAAGATATATTTGTTGTCCTTTAGCCTACACATTCCTTTCTTGTGCATGGGCAACAACAGTTGGCATTTGAGTTGGTTTAGAAGGTGGTTTGGGCTGTCCTTACATGTTTGGAACTGTATTTTGCTTACCAACACCTTGTGGAGTGATGGAAGGTTGTAGATCACTTGGAGCCAATGACTTCCCTTCACCAATATTCCTCTTCTTTGATCTTGTGTTAGCTGCTACACTCTGAGCAATTGTTTGATTCATGCCACAAAAATCCTCAACTTGCCAATTCGCAAGTGTGGTATCATTTGGAGTTGTGTTTTATTGAGATGTCCCTTGTTGCTGATTTGCTTCTTGACTCACTTCACCCTTTATGCAGTAGTTGTCACCATCAAGGCTTGGTTTAAAGCACCATTAAAGCACATAGATTGGTTGTGAGGTTTATTGCATGGGAAACACCAATCATACTCTTGAGCTATGTTGTTTTGGAGTGACACTAATGCTTTAGAAGTAGATGCAACATTGGGGATATAGGGCTGAAATGGTCTATTAGTGGGAGGCCTTACTTGGCTTTGATTTTGATTTGCAGCCTGAGCTGGTGACCTATTTTGTTGGTATGGGGGCCTAGCCTAGTATCGCGCTGACGACGATACGGCCTAGCACTTTGAGCTTGTTTTTTTTTCATATTCACAAGCTCATTTCCAAGGTTTTGCAATTGTTTCATAACCTCTTGGAGTTCATTTGAAGCACTAGAGGATGAAGTAGAAGTTTCATTTGAACTTTTATTTCTAGGAGTGGGAATGGGAGCCAAAGTGGGTGTTTGACTAGTGCTTGGATTTTCTAAGTTTGGATACAAGGGCATGGGAGGCCTAGGAGCCAGCTTACCAGCTTGAATAAGACAGTTTTCAGCCCTAATGGCAATGCTTATAAAGCGATAGGTAAGGTCATGCCGCCCATAGATTGAATTAACATAGAAATATTAGAATTAAAAGCTTTAAGATAATATAGAAAATCCCCTTCAGCTGTTGGCCTAATGGCCACTGGAATCCTATCCCAAGACCTTTGAAATATGAAGTTGAAGTCACCACCGCTTGTGGGGATCTCTCTTGATAGTTGTCAATTGTTCCAAGAGAGACAAATTATCTCCCTTTTCTCCAAACTGCTCATGGAGAACTATGCATAACTCGATTCCAATTTTAGATAGAACCACTGTAAGGCTCCTAAACCATTGCAATGCCTTCACTTTGAAAGAAAATTCCAAAAATTTGACAAAGAACATCCATTTCATTTATCTCGTGGATTTCACAAACGTTAGCAATGTCTTTGACATGATCACCGGGAGTGGTATGATTTTCTCCGGTGAAAATGGAATGTTCTTCAATGCTGCAATTGAGTGGATTCTATGCGGTGAGGGCAAGTGGTCTACTACCAGTGAAATTGAAAAAGGGATTCGGTGGTAGATGTACCATTATGATTGGCCTAAGAACTCTGGTTGATACAAGAAAAGGTCTACCAAGTGGAGGTGTAGACAAAGTCCTGTTAGGTGGAGATGGTGATCTTTGTGGTCTTCTTCCTCTCCTTCCTCTACATGGTGATAGCTGTAAGTGGAAAAATAACCCCTCTTCTCGATTATCAGACCTAGTTTGAATTCTTCTCTTGCGCCTGGGAAACTATTGCTACTAAACCACTGAATTCTATCCCTTCGGAGTCGCCAGATGTGTTAGAAAGTGAGCCTCAAAAGGCTAGATTCTGCCAAGTTACACACCAAAACTGACAATATTTAAACTCAAAATTTTAAAAGACCTGTACATTTGAGATTTTAGGGTTTGGAATTTGATTTGGAATGATAGTCCCGAAAACCCAAAAATGCCAGATTTCTGAAATCCTGAAATCTGAAAAAAAAAAACCATGAAATTTTGAAAGTCAAAATCTCAAAATTCTAAGAATACCCTTTTGAAGATTATCCCCCAATCTATCAACTGGTGAAATTTTGACTTGTTTTGAGCAAGTTAAGCCCTTGAAAATCAATTTCAAAGTTCAGCCTGGAAGGTGAAAAATCTGAAATTGTAAAACCTGTAATTTTTAAGTCCGAATTTCTTGAAAATTCCTTCAAATCTGTGGAATGACCTCTTGGTCCCACAGGCATGCCAAAACTATTGATTGACAAATCACAACACCCCTGAGTGTCTGCAACTCGATGGGTTGAGACTCTCAGTGTGATTGCATAACATGGAGCTTTTCCCAAGTGTGGGACCTTGCAAAATCAGAAAATCTCTCCGGATGAAGGCCAGTTCCTATTCCTCTGTTTAGATGCACACATAAAAATGCAGAGGGTTTACTCAAAAACCTAATCTAACTTTCCAAGGAGACAGGGTAAGAAGATGCATAAAAATAAACCTAAACTAACAAAGGTGATGCACCGAGGAATGAAGAACACCTATCTTGCCAATAAACACAAACCATTAAAATGCAATGCAAGATCATGCATAGATAACCAAATTTGTAGTGAAAGATCAGGAGGATGCAAATGAATACAGAGAGGGTTGAGAATCATCCACAGGCATGCATTATTTGCTCCAAAGATTGATACAATACACTACAAAATGCCAAGAGGCAAAGTTGCATTACAGTTTTAGATGGGAGGTTTGAACTCCACAAATTCACCTGCCAAAGAGAAGAAGGGAGGGGAAAAAAATAATGTCCAACCTTTAGAAAGAATCCCCTCCTTACAATTTATTGGAAAAATGAGAGAGAAAAGAGAGAAGAATTCCACATCTACCCCAACCACCTCTAGGTTGCATTTAATTGATCTCATTATGGTGGTAGATGAGAACCCTAGCAAACTCAAAAAGTGATAAACTATATTTTGTATTTTTAAGAACTTGTTCCCACCCAATTAAAGACAGCCGGTGGTAGGCTGGATAGAGGACCTCGTAAGATTTTCGAAAAGTCAAACCTTACATGAATCCGAGCTCCTGTGAAAAATTATGGCCATCCGAATATCTGCGCTAGGTCTGCAGCTTCTGTCGGTGCTCAAAATGTTGCACCTCCTAAAGGTGCGCCTTGGAGCATTCATCTTTATGTCGACATAGTCTTACCTCGTGCCATGGACGCATCCATTTTCCCCTGTCGACACCTTTCGTGCCGTGCGCCTTTACTCGCGCCTATGCACGCATCCATTTTCGTGTCAACACCTTCTATCGTGCGCCTCTTACTGCATGATGGGTGCATCCATTTTCATGTCGACACCTTCTTTCATGTGCCTTTTACCTTCGCCATGGGCGCATCCATTTTCATGTCAACACCTTCTTTCGTGCGCCTCTTACCTGTGCCATGGGTGCATCCATTTTCGTGTCAACACCTTCTATCATGCGCCTCTTACCTGTGCCATGGGCGCATCCATTTTCGTGTTGACACCTTCTGTTGTGTGCCTTTTACCTACTCCATGGGCGCATCCATTTTCATGTCAACACCTTCTATCATGGGCCTCTTACCTGCGCCATGGGTGCATCCATTTTCATGTTAACACCTTCTGATGTGCGCCTTTTACCTACGCCATGGGCGCATCCATTTTTGTGTCAACACCTTCTGTTGTGCGCCTCTTACCTGTGCCATGGGTGCATCCATTTTCATGTCGACACCTTCTCGCCGTGTGCCTTTTACCGTGCCATGGGCGCATCCATTTTTCGTGTCGACACCTTCTTACATCTGCGCCATGGGCGCATCCATTTATGTGTTGACACCTTTGTCATGCACCTTTACTGCGCCATGGGCACATCCATTTTCGTGTCGACACATTCTGTCGTGCACCTTTTACTCGCTCCATGGAAATAAATTTTGGTGTCTCGAGTTTGTCTCGAGTTTCTTTGATTTACATACTCTTCCGTTTATCTTTATCAACCCGGGGGAAGATATATAGAATAGTATTTTCTTTCCCATTTGAAGAGGAAGAATGTTTCCATGATGAAAAAACTAAAGCAAGAAGTTTTTAGGCCTTTGAATTTGAAGCTCGTCGGACAAAGGAGTGATAAAATGTAGCATTTCCAAGATGATAAGGTAATCCCTCCGGATATTTTCCCGAGCCGCAAAATAAAGATCCTTCAAAGAAATACAAAGAGAGGAGCAGCAGGAAATAATGAAGAATAACTCCTTGCAAAAAATATTCGATGCAAGTAGAAGTTGTGGAAGATCCTATGCTTATTCTTGATCTCTTCACTAGTGCCACGGACATACAAGACAAATATTATTTTCCCTCCAAACCTCCCATTAGTACTAAAATGCCTCATAATGAAGTAGAGATAAAGGATGAATCAAATTTTTCTCATGGATAAGATTTCAATGAGCATAGACCCATAAACAAAAGTAACTCGGACTATACAAGGAATTTGAATGAAAAAAGCGTTGGGGCGAAACGACATATTTGATCAAGAATCAGCTATATGGATGAACATGGAAGGAAACTGGCATTATGAAACTAATTTCAAAGGGCATGAAGGCAGTGGAATTTCCAAGCAAGGACTTGAGCATCAAGAAGCTCACATAGACTCACTCCTACAAAGTAAAAGTACAATCAAGAAAGCACCTGGTTTCTACAAACAATTGAGGGGAAGGTAATTTGGAACCTATCAAAGGCTTTGTAGAACATCATCATTTAGTATGCCCACTCACGAGTAAATTTTGAGAAATGGAAAGTGCTTCAGTGAAAGTGGGTTGTCCCTCTTCCTTGTACCATAGGTGATTTCTAGGTGTGTTTTGCTTCCTGTTATGTGTCGTGTGTTTCATTTTCACCCTTTTTGTGTGTGTGTGTGTTTCCTTCTTCTTTATCCCTTGTTATAGGTTGTACATGACTCCATAAGGCCCAATGAATAAGGCACTAGTCAATGAATTATATGGTCTAAAATTGAGATTCTAGATTCCCATCTCATGTATTCACTCTACTTAGTCCATGTTATTTCCCCAAGCTAGAGCCAACTGTTGTCACCCTCAAAATACACCCCTCATTATTAATTAAAAATAAAATTTTTGAGCTCACTCTCCAGAGGTATTCAAGTAAAGTTTGAAATTCGAAAGGATAGAGAAATTCATGGTTTGAAGTTGTTTAAACTCTCCAGTTTGATAAATTTTCCATTTCCCTGTCTAGACGCATGAAAATTATATTGTGGCCTCCATTTAAATGAAATTTCCCATGATTTCTATGGTCATGGATTGTTGAATCTTGTATTGTTCTTAATTCCTTGGTTCGTGAAAGAAATTCTAAAATCCAACATGAAATGGTGGAGTTTTCTTCTTCTCTGCATTTTTCCACAGTCGTGAATGATGGACATTTTATTCCCTATCAAATTTTGGCCCCATTATCCATGGGTACATGGACATATCTAATTGGAAGTGGGTCGGTGGAGAACTTTGAGGTTTTGATCATTTTTGTAAAAAGGGCTAAAATTTATAAAGTGACCCGCAACCCCGATCATGCTATGAGGAAAAAGTCAAATGTTGAGCCCACATCAAAAGAGTCAAAGTAGGGAGGCAGATCGTCGAGCCTTTTCAGATTTTGAGCCTTGTTTCTAAGAGGGAAAAAGTCAAATTAAGCCCGCATCAAAGGTCAAAGTGGGTAGGCGGGCCGGCTGAGTAATTTGTGTTTTTGAGCCTGCATTGAAAAAAGGTAAAATTATAAAAGTGACCGGTGACTCTTTCTCCACTCAAGTTAATGCACGTGTGGGGCTTATATGAAAAGTGGAAGGGCAAACCAAAAATGCAAAAATGTGAGATCTCTATAAAATCACAAAATGCAAAAGGCATCCTACACACCCACTCAAGTAAATTTCTCCCAGATGGATGACTCTGGTTTAAAGTTTCAAAGGCAAGATGAACAGTTCAAATTCAAAGTTACAAAATGAGTGTAATGGTTGCATTATGAAAAAGTCGGTTTTTCCGCCATTGGCGTTTCTTCATGAATCAAGAATCTGAATGGATGCGAATCTTTGAAAAGAAATTATAAAAATTTTCTTGTTAACAAATAAGAATTTGTAACCGTTTATTGGAGGAGATTTAATGGCTTCTTCATGCCATTGTATAGGGATGACAATTTATCTTGTAAACTCACAAGTGCATTGTACTTTGGGAAAGAAAAGGAGCTATCCATTTCCCCCATTCTCAAATTTCTTCCATTCCCACATTATGTACAACTTCTTGTTAAGCATCAATACAAGAAGAAGGAATTTGTACCCTCTTAGATCAGGGATTTTAGAAACTTTGAGTTCACAATCTTATCTCGTCTTGTTTCCATTTGCAGGGTTGTTTCTTCTCATGAATGTATGTGATGAATTTTCTAACTAGTGTGTGTAGGAATATGATTTCCTACCTACAACATTAGTTCTCCTACCTCTTTTCTCACTCCATTTCCCACCTTCATAGAAAATTCCACCCTTGCAGATAACTTCAAGCATTTTCCACAGGGTCACTTGAGTGACCCTGTTGGATCCCTGGTTGAAAGGCCACCAAAGAAATTCACCTTTTCATGCGCATTCATATACAACAACCACACAGTTAAGTAAAGGAACTTAGATTCCCATAGTGTTGGAAAGGAGTCCACAAGTTTGTTCACATGACAAATTTCCTCAACAACAAGTTATCACTTCATTCATGAATTGACTGAGAAAGGTGAATTTGAACTTAAATTTTATAAGTCCGAGCTATAGTTAGCTGATGTTTTCTCCAAACCTATATCAAAAGAAAGGTTTGAGCATTTAAGAGCAAGTTTTGGCATCTAAGATGTCTAGGAATTTTAAATCAATCCTTGATTTTATTTTTTTTGGCTCAAGATCAAGGGGGTGTAGAAATTAATGGTTTTCGGTAATCTTGAGCCATTTGTAGGTTTTTCAAACCTATTTTTCATCACTCCCAACTATTTAAGTAAGATCATTTTATTTCCTTTTTGGTCATTGGAACATTTTGTATTTTTCCACCAAAGCAATAGGCCATGTGTCTATTTTACTAGATCCTTTAATTCTATTTCTTCGGGAAGACATAAATTCATTAAATGATTTCTATTTGTTAAATTAATCAGGTCGGAAGTGGCAATATATGCCACATGGAATGATTTCTTCAACCATTATGTAGTGCCCACTTCCCTTCAACACTTATTATATTCTGATTTTGATTACTTGTTGACTATATACATGGATATTATTATATCATTTTGGCTTACCATGATGATTAGACTATAGATATACATTGATTAATTATGGATTTCAATTCATAGTATGATTTGTGTGGATTTCTTAGAGAGATATTTTATATTGATGATAATGTGTTTTGTACATATTTATATATTTCTTACATTCAACATTCTTGTCATATTGAGTAGGATTTAGCAGTTGAACTAATCTTGTGATCTTATTGGTATTGATGAAATATAGAATTGAGATGTTGATGGAATTTTAAAATAGTAACATTATTTGTCTAGATGATGATTTAATTAATATATGGATGATTGTTGACTTATATGCATGTATTTTATCTTGGATTTTTTGATGCAGAAAGCGAGGATGAAGGAGGTATTGTGTGATTTTTGCAGATAATTATATAACAAAAATCAAAGGGGGAATGAAGTCCAAACACTGCGGAATAACGGATGGATAAGAAAATGGTAACCATGGCAACATGTGGAATGTTTTTTGTTTTTATTTGTTGTTAGAGGTCCCATGGGGTAGATGACCTCCAATTGTGACCAAGGAGTTTGCGTTTGGTTCCTTTCCTTTATTTTAATTAATTTTGGTGTATGTGATTTAATTGTGATGTACTTCCCTTTTATCATTAGTTGATTTATGTGTCTAAATTAGTGAATTAATCATGTTGTTAAGAAAATAATGGATTTGAAAAAAATAATTCGTTTATTAGATTGGTTGGTGCTTTAGTCTATGTGTTTTTAAGTTGAGTGTATGTGATTTTGAGTGTTGTACACTCCATCCTACTTGGGAAACTCGGATTTGGGCTTAAGGGCCATTTTTAGAGGCTTGTGGGACAAGTTAAACTTGTCCTACACCATAATTTCTTATACCAACCCTAACCTGTGAGTTGGGGTCAAAAATAGACCCCATTATGTGTTTTAGAAGGTAAAAGGTGAGATTTAATTGCACTTTCTTACATGTGTTTAAATTTTGTCCTTAAGGGGTGTGGGTTAGAGTGGTGTGTGTAAGAGGTTTTCATTCCTCTCAACCACCCATTTATTATGCCTTGGGGTATGGGTTTGACTTTGGTGATGTGGGATGGATAAGAAATGATGTGGCATCCTACATGGAGCCACATCATCTTCCTCTCCCTCTTTTCTATTTATTGGAATTTTTGGGAAGTATTGGGGTTACTTACTTGGTTTTGGATCTTTCATTTTGGAATGCTTACTTATTGGAGTGGAAGGGTGCTTGGAATTGCTTGAGTTTGGAATACTTTGGGACTTGCTTGGAAAGTGGAGCTTTTCCATGGAAAGGTAGGGTCTTGCACCCTTGTTTTCCTCTTTGTTTTCTTGTATGTTATGTGTTGTATGGATTTATTTTCTTGCTTGAAGTGTTGGGTAGTGAAATGGATTTATGTTGTGTTGAGATAGTGAAATGGGGATGAAATATGTTGGGAGGCATAAGAGTTTCTTTGTGTGTTTAGGAGGGAGTGGGTTTTGGATGCCCCACCTTGTTCTCTTTTTTATTTTGTGCATTGTGGGAGCCATAAGAGAGAGGGAGACATAAGAGTGAGAGAGGCATAAGAGACATATATTTGTAATTTTAAGGAGACATAAAATATTTTGGGGTTGATTGTTTCTTGGAGGATTTTCAAGTGGGCATCTAAACCCTTGGGAGGCACAAGGGTATCCCCATATTCCTATCTCTACTTGGCTTGTTTTAGAGCCATTGTTTTGGGAAGTTGTGCTTAAAAATGAGTGTTTTGTGGTTATTTTTCTTTGTGTTTGTTGCTTGCAAGTAAGTGTGGAATCATTGTATAGTTTCCATGTGTTGGATCCATCCCTTATTTCCTTGTGGTTGGGGCTTGGGGGCCAATGAGGATAATTTCTTCTTCTTCTCATTGGAGTTTTGGTTGGGTGGAGAGTGTTGCCTCTCCCCCATTTTTTTGTTGTGATCAAGTGAAGAAAATATGGAGCCTTGTTGGATATTTGATACTTGGAGCACTTGTAGAAGACTAAGAAATCCTTCATTATAGCTACCTTCCTTGTAAAAATTCCCACTTAAAGTGGAAGATTATTGTATTGTTTTTGAAAGAAAATTTGTATTGAATATTTGTTATTAAGATTGTAATGCATTATGGGAAAAAGAAAGACATTTTTAGTGAAACAAGTTTGGTAAAATGGAAATGTAGTTGAAAAGGAAACAACTTGTTCACATTTTAGTTGGTTTATTATCTCACATGGGTGTGTAGTTCTTATTTTAAAACTATGAGAAATCTTGTATAAATTGCTTGTGGGAATGATTGTAAACTTGTTTTTCGTAAAAAGGAAAAATTCATTCTTATTGATATGCTTACATTTGATGGCTAGTAGATTTTATTTGTTTATTCTTTGATTAAGAAAAGCTTAAAACTCATATGTGGCTATGGAAAAGTTTTCAAAATTTCTTTGATTAGTTGGTTTGTCAACAAATGTATCATATTTCCTTTTAAATCTAATGGAGTAAAGAATTTGCTTGGTTATTACTAGATCTAGCGTAGAGTGGATTGTGAAATTTTAGTATTAAAGTTACTATAAGTTATAAAAGTATCAATTACGAATTAAAATAATTAAAAAAAAAAAAAAAAAAGGAAAGAAACCTTAGTTCTTACGTATCCTATATATAATTCTACCAAATTTTAAAAGGAATTTTAAATTTAAGACTAATCTTAGTTAACACTATTGATACTATGAATATTATTAGTTAATTATAATGGTATTAATATTAATATATTGTCAAATGTGATATTAATATTACTATTGACATTATGAATATGATGGTATATATTAAATCTATATACACTTAAATTATTATATATATATATATATATATATATATATTAGTTAATAAAAAAAAGATGTAAAGAAATGGAAATATATATATTAAAGCAAATTTGAATTAAAAGGGAGTTGGGAGACTTAGTAAGTCGCAACTCGTGCGTGGAATTTGGGAGGAAAGGTGGGGGAGATTGCCAACCCCACCTCCACCCCAATTTACTTTGGGAAGGGAGGTGGGGATAGCGACCTCACCACCCTCGCCCAAGTAATTTTAAACCCTTAAAACATTTAAACTTTCCCCATGACATTACTCCTTGCTCGTCGGTCCTTTGCAGATTTTGCAGATTATGCAAAACCCAATCCGCTGCCAATGACGTACTCTCTATAATTCGTTTATATTATATATATATATATATATATATATATATGAATCCCTATATTTATATTTATATATATGTATGTATGTATGTATGTATGTATGTATGTATACACACACAAAAACATATATGCATATATATTCTTCTACCGAAGAAAATACTATCAGCATTTTTAACTATTCCTCCAAAATGGGGCAAAACCCATATGCCCATTTGGGCAAATATTAAAATAATGAGACAAAAAAAAGGAAATACATTGAAACCCTAGGTGAGGGTGTAAACAAAACTTGAAAAGGAAAGAAGAATGTGCATCCTTCCAAGAGCTTATGATTGCCTCTCATGGATTTCTCCTCCTCCTCAACCAATCTACAAAACAAAACAAAGAAATAATAAGCCAAACAAAGAGAATGAAGTTTTTCATAAGTAAACTTAGGATTAGTTGAATCCCTATATCTCATGGCCCCAAATGAATTCATCTAATGGATGAGATTCATCACTATAAAAAGTAGGTGGGGAGTGGGTGAGAGGAATTCAAATTTAAAATGTATTCGTTGACTTAGTTTAGGGGTCACTTTAGTTTTGTAAGGAGTGGGATTAATTTCCTAACCCTCGTGTTTAATTAAGGACCTTGTCATTCGAATGTAAGATTTGGCACCTTGTGTGCATAATATAATTTTACTATTTAATCATTTAGACCCAAACCTTTGAAATTAAATTGAATAGTTTTCATTTAAGTTTGAGTTAAGTTGTACTAAAGTAAATGGTAGTGAAGCCTAAGCCTTACTTTAGGCTAAATAATTACTAACTAGTATGGGGAGTTTTAAAAAAATTGATTAAAGGGGAAGTTAATATTATTAAATTAATGAAATTTTAAAAGCGAGAAAAGTAGGACCGAAAGTTTTAACTGGTTTTCATGAGTATGATTTAACCAAAAAAATCAATAGTTTTTAGTTAGCGTAGGTTTGTTCTTAGGTTTTGTGTGGGCAAATTTAGTGGGTGTCACACTTTATTTTTTTTTCCAACTACGGACCTCAAACCCCTAGAATAAGTTACTGACTTATATTTTTAGGTCCAGTTCAAGTCACAAGCAAGTCAACAGTCATAAATTGACCATGGCGTACATGTGACTACACCTTAATGAAGCAATTTGTTTAGTTAAGAAAAGCTCAAAGTTGTGATGCAAAGACTTAGTGAATAAATGAAAAACACAAAGCTAATAATAATGACAAATGTGACGGGTGTGGAGCTTTCCTATTGGATGGAGCTTTACATACTTGAAAGGATGTAGAAGAGAAGAATCACAACTGTAAGGAGCATGGAGCCTCCTTATTGGTTCGGAGCTTTACAATTATTTCATAGGAAACTAATAGTTGTGATGAAGGTGGTGTTATTTAATTGGTCAAATCCGACATCGTAGAATAGAGGATAGATAAAGCATGACACTATGCAACCAATATAATAATGGTACATGGAGACTATTTTTGCTCAAAATAGACTCGCCCCATTTTGCCTTAGAAAATCTATCAATTTACGACCTCTGTCACTTTATTTTTTCCTATGTTGTGCCTGGTTAATCTTTGTTGCCATTTTTAATCTATTCTTGGGTCGTAGATCACTTATGGGTTCATGGTTTTCTCCTTGTTTCTTTGTTCCCCTGAAAAGGTCTGTAATTTGGGTCTCCCCTTCTTTGTTTGTCTAAAAAATTGGGTTCTCCCATATTTTCCATTCTCCTCGGTCAGTATTTTTCTTCCTTATCATTTCTGCCCTAAATACTTGAAGAAAAATGAATGGATGTATCTCTGAGAAACATATTTGAGCCTTGTAACATTTCTAAATTCTCTGTCCTTGGAGAAATTTTCATTTTCGGGCTCGAATGATCATTTTTATGTATTTTACGGTTTGATGGGCATTTCTATTGGTCAAATTTACATCCTTGCATTGACAGGGAACATGGCCTCTTTTGGTTGGACGTGACTTAGTGGGTATTTCAAAAATTTCATGAAAAGCCTCAACTCAAAATTTGTCCACGTGGAGGAACGACGCTCGTTTGAGGATCTACTTTTTGGTTTGGCCTTAGAGTAGCGTCGGGAGGACACATGGAGGTTTCCGCTATTTTTTCTAAACTTAGAAAAATTTTATGCAGCTAAAACAGTGTGGAGAAAACAAGGACACATGGCGAGCCCATAGTCATTCGGGGTCTCCGTTTTGGGCACCATTTGAAATTGTGCCATGGAGACATGTGAAGGCTTCTGCTAGGTCTTCCCATACTCAGTATTTTTCAAAGGTTTTGGGGAGGTCTGGGACACATGGAGGCCTCCGCTCACTTTGTATTTTGCTTAGAATTTTCAATGGCCAAAGGAGACTACCTTGGAGCATGACACATGGCACCTAAGTGAGCTTCAAGAATTGAGACAAACTTTTCTCGGGCAAGACACGTGGTGAGTCGTGTGTTCGTTCAAGGTATCAAATTTTTGGGACCATCTCAAGGTGCGCCATAGTGACACATGGCGGTTTGAAAAGTCAAAGGGGCAAGGAGGCGGACCATCGGGGCAATTTGGATTTTTTCCCCTTAACATGCAAATGACTAAAAATATAAAAAATGGCCCACAAGCTAGATGGAGAAGAGGTCAAAGCTTCCTCCAATCAATGGCGGAGGTGCGGGCCTTTAGAGGAAGTTTGGAAAATTTCCATTTGTGGGAAAAAGAGTTAAAAGTAAAAAGGAAGTGTGGTTCTTTTGGAACCCACATTAGAAACTTGAAGCGGAAGCTCTCGGAGCTGCGGGAAAAACTTGGAAATATTTACTTTTTAAAAAAAGAGGGTCAAATGGTAGAATTTATCCGTAATTCCTTTGGGGCCCATGTCGAGCTCATTTCTCGAGGGCGGAGATGCGGAACAAAATGTGAAATTTTTCCATTTTTTTAAAAGTCATAAAAATTTAGAGGAAACCCCCAGGTCTGTTTTTAAGTTTGAATCTTCCATGTGGATGGCCCAAATTCAAAGTAAAGATCAATGAAAGATAAGAGTATGAATCTGATTTTCCCCCCATTTTACTCAAACGCGCCTGGAAGTGTGAGTCTTCATGATTTCTTGGTATTTCCAACACGTCAAGTAGAGAGGGGAGTTAATTTTTATATCGAGTTTCATGGGAAGACATGGAAGACATATTTCACCATTAAAATGGTCTGACTATCATGCTCGATTGAATTTTCCATTTTTCTTCTCCTGAGCACGTAAGGAGCCAGATTTGACAAATTAGGGGCAAAAGTGGTTGGCAAATTAAAGAAAGAGTGATCTAATAAAAGAAGGAGTTGAATGCGGGAGATATTCGATGAGATCTACCCCCTCGAGCACCTAGTGATTGTTTACAAATCTTATTCTAGGAATCAAGGCCATGATCATGGCAAGCACTAAGTATGCAGTCAAGGTCCTGGATTTTTGGGGGGAAAAGGGTCCCTGTTGTAAATGTTATAAATGGCACAAATTTTTTGTGCAAATGGTTGGAGTGTTAGGGGTCAGAACTGATTGTTTTAATAGAAAGCTTGATAGGACCCATTTTATTTAGAAGCATCTTGAGAAGCTTGTATATGTCTTTTGTATTAAATTTGATCATGTCAAGGTGGTTGCAAGTGTACTGACCTATTGACAACCTCGAGATCTGTTCTAGAAATTTTCTCCTACCTTGATAGATTCAATCAAATTTGAGTTATTCTATGTTCTCTTGAGAAAAATTTATTTGTTTTATTTCTGAATGTATGCGAGTATTTTTTCTTGTTTTGCTGTCGCAATATTGTATTAAAATATGATTCAATCAAACAAGCCTCAATCCTTGTGACAGTTTAGTGGTATCTGCAATTACATTTCTCAGAAGAGCTTTCATCTAGGATTGGAATAAACGATTTAAAATCACTTTTCTTTCATCTTTTGACAGAGATTGTTTGTAAGCCTTTGGGTGTACCATAGGCATGATTTGACTTAGATCTTGATGCTTTGTTGGGTTCTCTAGTTCGAGCCTTCGTGTTAGATTCTCATAGATTGTATGAAAAAGTGCTAATTTGGGCCTCCATTGAAGCACATATTCTAGTTAAAGAAACATTTTATCTATTATGTGGCATTCTATTAGTTTAACCTTCCATTTTGTAAGAGTATTCAAGGATCTGGTGAATCAAGTTCATCCTACCCCACCTCCCACCAAAAATTCATTCAAAAACAATCAATCCTACCTGTACTACCCTTGTTTGTCCTGTGTGCATACAAATGCAAAATCTTTGTTACTAAAACATGCAGAAGCAATCAGGGTCCCAAATGTCTTTAGTAACCTTTGCCTTGTTGTGAAAATATCTCCATGATCTAGAAGTGGCATCTTGTGAGAGTAAGATTTGGTGTGTTGATCATATTTTCCTAAGGTATTCTCTATAAAATTTATGCAAAAGAAGGATCTACCATCATTCTTCAATAAAAGAGGTTACAAAATAGGTTCTCTTACCTTGGTTGAAAGGCACAACCTAAAATAGTTAGGATCATATCACATCCTTTTAAGGTGCTACCCACTCCTTTTGAAACCTAAGTGTTAACAAGTCAGATAGATTGCTTCCCCGGCTACAAAATGACATACATGATTATCTATTTGCCTCTGAGTGTCCGTCAAAATCCATGATGTTGCTCAGTCTTTGAAGGAGATTAAATTTGGGTACCAACAGACACTTTTTAGTCTAACTACGACAATGAATTTGAGCGGATTTAAAATCCATGAAGAGCTGGAATTAATATATCTTTCCGGTCCATTTCGAAGGTAAATTTATCTTGAAAGACATGGGGAGCCATATGATTGGCTCGATAAATAGAGAAAAGAAAAAGAAACATTTGCAGCATGCATAGAAGGCAGAGAAGAAAAATATAGAGCAAAAGCTCGAGGAATTAAATATAAAAGAAGAAAGATACGTGCAGTAACACATAACTAGAAGAAGAAGGAACAAGAAGAATATTCAGTGGTAAATATAGAGAAGTAATGCGAGGCATATATTATAAAACAAGAAAAATAATATACTGAGCCATATTTAGGAGTTTGTAAAAACCTTTTAAATCAAATATAATAGTTATATTTTATGTGTTTCGTGTTTTGACTATGTCTTTCCCTGTGTTGGTTGTAGTTCGCACCAAATTCTACCTAAAGATGTAAATTACAAGTCAAGTAGTGACAAGCCTCAACCAACGCAATCAAAAAGAAATTTACTTATTTTATTTTATTTGGAATTTATAATTTTTGTTGATGTTTTTTCCATGTTCAATTCTCATCTATATATTATTAAATAAATAATTTTTATATTTGTACTTTGCGTACTTTTATTCCAAGAGATTTTTGTTTTGACATGCCTTAACCGCCACATTCTACATCCATGATTTTTAGTTTTGTTCTATTTTTAATTCACATATATAAAATATTACATAGTTTTAGCTGTTTATTATGGAGAAACTTATGTTTAACCGGAACTTTTTAATGCGTCTAGACTATCTTCCAGTGCATGGATCATGATTATAATATTTTTCAGGAATGTGATAGTAGGGATCATTTTTCTATATTTCACCCCTATGGAGTTACAAAATATTGGGCAAAACTATATATATAAAAAAGGGACATCTAATAAATGTGGGAAAACTGATTGAAATTTACAGAAATAGATATATGAGCTGCAAAAATTAACGCAAGTCAATTTAAAGAAAAAATAAAATGTTTATGACTGGTGATTTGAGAAAAGAAGGATTCGTGGAACTAAGGAAAGAAATCATAATTTATAATTTCGAAGAAAGTAAAGAGAAAAGGAGGTAGGAGATGCAAAGGATAAAGGGCATTCACTCAAGTAATACATTTTGCATAATATTTTGTTATTCTATCGAGAAATGTATTTGGCTTTTACAAATCCATTATTAAATTTGATTGGATAACTAGTAATCGCGTGATGGACTCGTAATGGATTAGAACAAAACATTGGGAGGAAATGTTTTAACAAATATATGTAGACGGATTTCCTCGCAATTATTCATACCTGCTGAAAGCTATTAGTACAGACTCGATACGAGATGTAAGAAACACTGGAGTTATGATTGAAAACATGTTAACTAAGCCATGATGTATTTTATTGTGTATTTATGTATTTTGTAAATCTTATTGAAGCAGTTTGTTTTAAATTAATCTAAAACTACTAATAATGGAATTTGAAATTTTAAATAATAAATTTAACAATCATTAGAGATTGCTCATTTTCTTCAAAAGCCAAATGAAATTTTTGGAGATCAAGTTTTTACTGTAAGTGGATCTCAGTCATGAAAAATGCAGGGATAAAGGACTCAATGTATAGAGGCATAGTAGAATCAGCTAGAAATGAGGACTTACAAATACAAAAATTAAGCAAATTCTAAACAATCCGGCCTTAAATCAAAACTTGTTTTCGTGAGAAAATTTATATTGGATAATCTCTTTACTATAAACTTAGTCATGGGAATGCAACCATATGGATAAAAGCTAGCTCTTAGAGCTCTAAACCAACCCATATCAAATTAAAAAGAGGATGCTTGACGTGGCCAGGATAATAATGAAACATAAAACTTTACTTGAACCCCATCTATATATTAAAGAGGGCTGTGGTAGCTCCCATCTCTAACCACTAGCAATCGTACGCGAAATGTACGATGGAAACGCCGAAGGGAATCTTTCGAAGGATTTATATTGGAAGGAGAGAAACATTGAGAAAAGAAGAGGGTGAAGATAAAGAGGTTAGAGGGTGGAAAAGTGTGGGGGAACTGAAAATAAATAGTAGAGACAATGTGAAACTCAAACGTAGAACAATATGACGTCGTATATGGAAATCCTTTGAATGAAACAAATAGTGTTGTTCAAGACGTTGCGGAAACAATTTATAGGTATATATGTGAATGTAAGGAATGACAGAATATTATTGCGAAAGTGAAAATGTGTTTGTAGTTTTATTCATATCATTTAGGGATGTGAAGATGTGGAGTGTAAGTGACATCTAGAGGTGGCGACGTCATGTGAAGTTCCCCCCATCAACAATTGGGGCGACACCGTTATTTAACAATCACCCCCCCAAAAAAAGGGCAGGTGTGGGTGGTTGTGAATTTTGATTCAACTCACATGTCCCATGGTGCTTTGTAGAGAAAATGTATGCCTATTCCTTTTTTCGGAGGAAATCTTGTTCAAAGCATTTGGTTTGGCGTTAAACATGGTTCAACAGTTATTCCAGGTCAGAAAGAGTATTGATAACCATTATCTGTTTATTATGCATGCATAGGTGCTTTTCAATGCAACATTGAATATATTCTATCCATCATGCTAAGGGTCGGGGATTCCATGCATAAACAAATTGGTCAAAGTACTTTTTCATAGATTGAACAAAAGATATGTCATCCTAGTTTAGTGTCTCAACATTCAACACATGTGGAAGCCACAAAAGGTCATGTACATTTGCAGAGCCTTGATGTTGCCACTCAAACCTGTAAGAGGGGGAGATCATATATTCAAGATTGTAATTGACTAAACAAAATAGAGAAGGGAAATAACTCTTACCTGCGTCAATAGTCACGAGCCTGAAGGTGTTTTTGCAAGAATTTTTCACATAATATTATGAATCTTTGATGAAGGAATGCAAAAACACGATGGGGGTTCGAAACAACGTTAAGGTTTCTCTACTTTGCGCACCACGAGGGTCAATAGGTCTAGAGCCAAACATAATTTTATGCATGTCTGGCCATTTGGTGTTAGATGCACTTAAAGTAAAGAATAGTATGGGGGGTTTGTTCAATGATGTCAGAGAGATCACCTCTACTTTTTGACAAAAAATAACACGCTCCTCACAATAATTTCGTGTAGACATCATTGAAAAAACATGCAACATGAGACGACAAATTTTTTTTTGGAGTAAAGACATCATTCAATGTGAGGTCTTTCTTTCAACTTAAGAGCAGAAACATAATCAAATCTCAAGTTTGAAACAATCATGTTTTGTTTTCCTAATCCCTGGGAAAAGTGGACTTTGAGTGACCAACCAGTATAAGAATACAAAGATAGAATACAAAACGTAAAATTACACAATGCAAAAGTAAAATTATATCCTTAGGTCGTCTTTGGTGCGGGAAGTAATCATTATGATGCTAACGAACTTAACATTTGAATAGTAAACAATGGCTAATAATATGTTGACATGGTTAAAGAGCTTGTAAACAAGTAGAATGCAAAATAGTTGTATAATCTATTTTGACACACCTTTTTTTAATTTCCATCTCCTTAAAATTATATATAATATAGATGTAACTTTATAATGGTTTATATATATATATTATATATATATATATATATATATAGAATGTATTTACATATAATATAACTCTAATCTATTTCATGTGAAGGAGCCGAATTTTCATGATTTCAATGTCGAAATAACTACATTCCAAATGATGGCATGTATTTGAGGCTATTTTTAAAATACAATCCACATCTATTTTATATATTTCATTCATTTTTCCAATTTGCAACATCAGTTAAAAATCTATTTTCTTTAATTCTCATGAATGTACACACCCAGTTTTAAAGCTTCCAATTCGACAGTGTGCAAGTCAATGAAACCTCCTTTGTTGGCAGTTACGAAATTGTTACATTTCATTTTTAAAATATTGTTTTGAGTGAGAGTTGTTTTTGCCGCTTTCAAGATTTTTAGATTGAGAATTTCATCTCTAGCTTTTTTATGCTAATTCTATAATTGCTTTTGCATACAGTTCTTGTAGAGTAATTAAAAATACAAAGTTTATAACTTCAAGAAATAGGTATATTACAATGTGAATAAAAGAACACAAACTCTTATAAGATTGGGAATATAGCCTTATAACGCGACAACGGAATAGAATGCAAAATTTTTATTGAAGAGGTCAAGAAAGGAGAGGGGAAAGATTATACTTGTAAGCATTACAAAAGTTGTTTTTTTAAAACCAAGGAAATCAGAGAAGGGGAGATTAAAAGAGAGGCATTAATGATGAAGAAAATCAATATCATTCGCAGTAGTAAGGGTAATTGCATATTCCTTGCCCACCGAGGCACTGCCCAATGCTGCAGCAAACAATTCTTCCCGTCACCAGGAGCACATAAGGCAATGAATGCTAGTAATAGTTGCCTAATAACAAATTATTATTATTAATTTTAATCACAATTCTCCCAATAGCAATGCTAGCAATAGCAATAGCTGCCTTGGAAGTTGCGAGTTTATCCCAATTCTCACCCTGAAAATTTAAAAAGTTTATTAAAAATAAAGAATAATAGTCCACGAAAAAAAGATAAATGTTCAAAAATTTATATCTTGATCTAATTCAGGAAGCTCAAGTAATCATTTAGAACAAATACAAACAAGAGATACAATTTGTTATGCTACATTTCATAACATTTCATCAAAATTGGTAATTCCCATCTACTTATGTGCATTCTATATATTTATAATGTTGGAGAAAAAATTAACGAGATCCATGCCATCTCATTCACATTAAGCAAAACCAGAGTTCGTTTACAAAATTTAATTTCCTTTAGTAATTATCTTCATTTTTGGTAAACGGATGTGCTGTGAAGTTGTGGAGTACATTCAGACATATATTTCAAACAAAGCTATCCCAAAAATCTACAGATCGAACCTCTCCTAGCTAGCATCGCAATGTTATCTCCCAATTTTTCATTATTCAGTTCCAAATCAGTCTTTCTTCCATAGCTTACATGCATCCACTTCAAGCCTTCTGATTAGTAGCTATCGTCTGTTTCTCCCTCACTCCACGACATGAATGGCCACCTCCAAATAATTTCTTGGAGACCAAATTCTTTCTCCCGTGAGAATTTTTTCAGGGGGGCTGTGCTTTCCCCTTACAGTACACAAGGACTCTTTTAAAGACAAAAATTGTGTTGCTTAAGATGCTCAGCTTGTTAACCAAGCGCCCGATCCTAAGATCCCAAATAGACTTTGAGATTAGACCAAATGACATTATACTGTTCTGAAGCGGAAATAAAATCTCAAAGACCTTACTATACGGAATAAGACCCGCTTCTGCCTGTGGATCCCAAATTTGCTCTGATTTATATCCCCTAACTTAAACGTTGGACTGATTATCATGCAATAAATAAAACTTTAACTGCTTGCTCAATTGCTCCAAAGCTTTCCGGCTAGCACTAGACACTGGTTGGAAGGAAACCCTTGTTGCAAACTTGGAGACATGCAAGACCTTTTCTGACCCCACTAACAACTCCTGACAGAAAGAAAGCCGATGAATCTGCACTCCCGACCTATGAAACAAGGCAAATGTCCACATAAACAATAAAATCCTAGCAGAAAATGAAACTCGTTTTGATTTCCAGTGCATAGGTAAACCAAAATCATATAGACCTTACAATAAGGAAATTATTCGTAGGATCCATAATGCTATTACCAATAGGTCATGTCATACCTCGGAAATGAGTAGCCTAAGCGTTAAAAGAGCATCAACTTATAGTTTCCCACTTCCTAGATGTCCTCTTCTAGCTTGTTTTTATAATCTTCAAGTAAAAATACTTGTTTATAACCTAAAATGAAATAATTTGCATGTGTTCTTGGTAAAATAGCAATATACATGAACCATTCACCTAATATCATGGACCATTCAGGAGAAAAGTAAAATAGTATACCTAAAGAAGAAGTGAAAGAAAATGCCCCCCACTGCAGATGTGTCTTTGATTTGCAAAAAGTAGGTAAAAATCACCATTGAAAACTAGTTTTGTCGCTGAATGACTCAAGAGGGGTCCTTAATGTGAAAAAGTGATCCTATATCAAAAGGAATTATTTTGAATGTGCATGCTTCATCTGAACATGGATCTAGACCTAGTATTACTACTCTTAAGCACCTTACTATCCTAGGGTGAAATTCCTCAGCAACCTCAGATGGTGACAACAAAGTTCCAGAAGTAAACTTTCTTAGCAAGATTGACTGCCGTTGCAATAAAAATTTATTCTCAGATACAATTCTGAACAGATGGGATTGACAATTGTTGCAATAAAAATGCCCTTCTGCACAAGAAACAAGAAAAAATCCATTATTGTGAAGGACACAAGGTTTTAGATGATCTAATTTTATGCTAATCAACTTTTATATTTAGTTATTTGTGGATCGCTGTATTGGGTTCTTGCTCTCTGCTTTTTTATTGGAAAACTTGTTAGGCTTGTAATCTATGTTTTGAATAATTTATTGGTGATATACACCTCCAAAATCTAATATATTTTTTTGAGGTTTCCAAAAAATTTGATATCCTACATGTGGGATTTTATATTTTTTGTCATCAGAGCCTGAATGAAGCGATTTTGTTGGATTTGTAATCGTGGTTTATTGGGCAATTCGTTTATCGACTTACTTTAGTATGATACAATGTAGCACCACATCCTCTGCTATGCAGCCTTTCATATGCTAGAGATGAACCAAATCCTACTCCATATATTATATAGACAAATTTGAGATCACTTGAATCTACTTCATTATAAATACTTTTTCTATGATCTATACCACTAGAAAAAGATAAGTACTTTTAGATTTACACAATTCTTCACAAGAAGCAACATATTTTATCATAGCATTAGAAATATAATACGAGAATAGTGCGGTTGGCAATATTTTAAACCAATTTTAAGTAATAAGGAGCATTTGTTGGCTCATACCACAAGCAATAAGCAATTCTCTTGCATCAATTGCAAACTCATCTCCATATCTTGTAGCGAAAATGCCAAACAAGGCCTGTAGCTCTGGTACTTCTACACATCTTGTTGTAGCAAAGCTCAAGCTTGACTTTAATGTCTTGCGGGAAGTCCCTATAACATTTACTCATTAAAGTAAGACAGAAACCACCTTAAAGAATAAAGATTTGAGACATAATTATTATTGAGAATAAGGACTTGTAGTTGCTGCTCAAATTCAGTGTTATATTGGAAAGAGACATCATGAAAGTTAATCAAAGAAATAAATACCACGAGGATATAGTCAGCTCCAAGAAAATATAGAGATTTGAAATTTTTCTAGCAAGTTGTTGTAAAAAGTTCACAACATAACATTCTTTATCATATGCAATACCTAATAATAGTAATAACAGTTATAATATTCCTTTATTGTATTCATCCTTAATTTATTTTTTATCACATTAAAAAATTTGACCATTTTCACCTATCAGGAATTTCCTTCCAGAATCCATGGTAAAAGTTAAATAAATGAAAAAATATGATCACAAAAGCCTATAAACCTACTTTAAGTTATGAAGCAGTTTTAATCACCCAATATTCATGCCTAGGATTTATTGTTTTAGCCTTTCTTATTAGCAAACTTGGTTGGAGATGGCAGACTTAAGACTTATTTACTTACATTGATGACTGAATTATTTAATTCTACGAGCTGCAGGGGACTACCTTCTATGTTAACTACATGATTACCTAATGGGAAAAAAATGCAAATCAAGGATGTAGTTTTAGTCCCCTAATGTGGTTACATATTCGCACGGTGATGTGGTATACTTTCCCCCATCGATAAGTCTTGGCTCTCTTAACCACCGTCCCAAGTACTTGGAGAAGTTTGCGTAGACAGCCCCAGAAAAAATGTGAGAACATCAATGGAAACCAACATTCATCCAAACTATGATTTAATATTAACCTCATATGCAATCTGACCAACTGTTCCTTAATTTACCCTGAAAGATTTTTGAATTTAAACAAGGGATAGCTATATATGGACACAAATTCACATTAATGGCCATCATGTTAATTTTTTGTTGAGAAAATTAGAAAAAAAGAGGCTTTTGTCGCCGTATTGGGAAAAAAAACTGTTTGTCAAGTTTTTTACCCATCTCCTTCATATAAACGTTATAAGTGAAATGTAAATTCCTTCCCAATTACATGCATGCAATGGAAAGGTCTACTTCCTAACCAACCAAACAAGCATGATCTCCTATAATGCAGAAGAAACTAAGAAGAAAATTAAACATGGCTCAATGCTGGCAAAGAGTTTTACAAAACAAAAGGTAAAGATTTTTGGGCACAAAGGGTTTGCGCAGAAATTACGAGTAAAGCCACCATCCCAACACAGAAAAAGCAAGGCATATTAAACAATCACCCAAAGGAAAAAACTACTAACTTGCTTCGTACAATAATGACCACCACAAAAATCCCTTGCGCTGTAAATTATAAACCATTTGAATGGGACGCAAATTATTGTAGGCAGATACCCATATGGAGGGACAAAAAACTCACCAACAGCCTCATATGCTCTGAAAGTAAACTTTCTTAGCAGGATTGATAGATGTTGCAATCAAAAATTATTCTAAGATACAATTCTGAACAGAAGGGAACATAATATTATTTTCAGGAGCCAAAAGGAAAGGAAACAAAGGTATCCATGGAATATCGTGAACTGTACTTTTGGAAGCACTAAAAAACATATTGTACGCAATTTAATATATTTGATATAATGATTTCATTTTCCTCCATTATAAATTTAAAACTTGTGCAAAAATTAAAGAAATTTCTCTGACAAAAATATATGAGAATGAAATTTGGCATCATAAATATCCTCACCTCTCATTTTGAACAAGCTCTAGAGGTAAACACAATTGACAGAAGTTCAGCCCAAAATGAATTCTGAAACATCATCCCTAAGATCATCAAGGGTCAAAAAGAAGATCTCAAGAAACCCATCTCAATTGTAGAGGTCAATATTCCCTCTTCAATATATATAGGGACCAAGCTCCAGAGCTGGATGGCTTCCCAGCTATGTTCTTCCAACATTATTGGGATCCCTTAGGCGAGGAGCTACCGGGAGTGGTTGATGAAGCTAGGGTATCTCAAGACATCCTCAAGAGTGAGAGTAATACCTTTGTCACACTCATCCCTTAAGTAGAAAAAATCCAATAAACTAGAAGATTTCAGACCCATATCTCTCGTGCAACACAGTTTAGAAGGTCATCTCCGAGTTATATCTAATATGCTCGAGAAAACCATACTATACATCATCTCTAAAAAAATTCATACCCACATGAATAAATGTTATCCAACAACAGATCTATTATAAAAATTCATGCTCACATGTGCGGCTTGGATAAAAGACCAAAACCCCCTTTTCGAGACGTTGGTAGAGAATGACAAACCGAGGGTTTCACGCAGAGGAATAATGATGAGACAAATCTTGCGAGAGACATAAGTGGTATATTAACGAGAATGGGCACTTTGAATGTCTTAATCAATACACCAACTCTCTGGAGATAAAAGATAAAGAGCGGGGAAAACGAAGTGGTAGCCATCCGAGAGAATGGTGTTTCCTGGGCATGTAATTGAATTGTTTCTTGACCAAAACAGAGAGCGATTTATCATCATCGGCTACAGAAAAATAAATTGACAGATGGGTCTGTTGGGTATCATCTCAGATGTCCCAGGATTCGACATTGGAGCCATTTTCAAGCAGATTGGACACGCAATCAAAGTTGGGCACCATTGCTGCTTTTTAATCAGATCTTCGCCATGGTTTCGTTTCTTTCCTTCCTCTCTAGAAATAATGCCAAGACAGGGAAAAGGCCAATGAATTAAATGGGAGAAGAATCGGTCACAATCCCTCGTAGAAAATGCAGCGTACAAAGGGACTCTTTTCCTTTTCTCTTTCTCCTGCTCCTACTGCTGCTACTGATAGATGCTCCAAACCCTATTCTTACCGCTACAAAAGTTATATCCTAGACTTCTTAATCAATTGGAAAACATGGAAGGCATGCATAAATCAGTGCTATGAACGCAAACAGAGTTACCGGGATGACACCCACAATAAGAAAAACAAAAGTAAAATTCTGATAACCAGGGCTCCAAACAAAGCAAATCCTTACATCTATGGTCATGTTGGTTAAAGAGTGTAAATGCATGGTTCAGTCTTCCCAAATTTGTGCCAAATAACAGAAAAATGATTCAGAATCAACATACCTTTAACTGTACATTAATTAGTCGGCAAAGGATCTTGGACGGAAAATTGTACATGGGCATTTGAAGATCGGCACCCTAATTTGTGGACGCCTCAACCGACAACCAATTCCAAATACCCAGAGTGTGATTCCGAACCTGGCATACATCAAAACAAGAAAAAACCAAATAAGGCCCTCCAAACACACCTGTTCCATGTGACCTTGGGGAAAGTAGAAAACCCTTTCACCAAAATGAGGAACAGTCACTAGGGGGCCAACACAGGCATGCCGCAGCTCCTCATAAAGCCCCACACCATCACTCCCTACACCAAATCAAGCTCAACCCATGTAGATCAGTTCAACGCCGACATGAGTACTTATGCAAAAACACATAAAATGGGTAAAACACCCCAAGAACTTACCATCTCCCGACATCTCTGATGAGAAGTTCCGCTGTGGGTAGCCTGCAACAACATCAAGTGAAAAATTGCTCCTAAAATTGTTCTCCATATAACATGTCATTCGTGTTCCTGCTAAAAAATTATGAAAAACAAAGATATGTTTTTCCCGAACCGCCTTTGAATACTACAATAAAAATTAATTAAGTAATATTGGAACCTCTCGCTACATCGCAGAGAGGTGACAGAGCTGTTGAACTCTGCATGTGAGGACAGGGGCTATGCCTATGGAATACATGATAGACAACTAATCCAATCCAAGCGAGTGAACATTAACCCTTGGATTTCATCGAATTTCTTCTAAACTCCTCTCCACCGTCGATTATTTGGAATGTGTCAGATAAAACAGGTCTTAGTTCACTACAAGAACGCCTCCGGCGTAATAAATTAAATAACGCCCATAGAAAAAATGCATTAAAAATAATTTGTAAGGGACATATTCTTGAAACTATACAGAGAACGACCTTTCAAAAAATGTGAGAAGTAGAAGACTTCCTATAATTCTCTTTCATGTACCTTGGCAGTAGACCACCAATCACAGTATACTAAAGTAAAAATTTAAAGGTCAACGATAATTCCTTATTTTGTGTCTATGTTGCACTAGTATTTAACCTTTCTTTGACATATAGTTGTTCGTTTGACATATATATAATCTTGAATTTTGTTTTGGGGGAATTGTTTTATAACAATAACAATGGGAGTGGTGTGGGGGTTGGGATATGCCGTGGGTTGCCCCCTACGTCGCTGCCACGTCATAATTTGGTCACCCACCAACCTTGCACAGTCGTCCCACAGCCACATCTGTGGCCCTCCATTTTGCTGTCATCCCCGGCCATGCCGCGGCTGAAAGGCCATACAATACCCTGCGCAGCATTTGTTATTGTCATGTATATAACAAAAACACATACATACACACATATACATAGAAAACCAGAAATTCCGGTGTATGTAAACAAAACAAATAGAAAATCTTAAAATCCCTAGTATGATTTCAAACTAGAAATAATAAGAAGGGCTTATCCCTTCTTCTCAGATTTAGAAAGAATGTGGAATCGTTTCCAAGTGAGAATGAACAAAGATCTTCGAGCTTTGACTAAGGAACTCAAGCTTGCCTCCATATTCTCCCTATCTCAACCTGTATAAATGAGAAGCAGAGAAATAAAACAAATACAAAAGAAAACAAGAGCCGCAAAGCGGCCAGTTCCTGCCTTTTAATTGTAATTGTAGATGGCAAAAATTGAGGATGTAAAGATGAGTAGATTGTAATATGTTAGAATGTAGTTTGTCTATAATACGGAAGAAATCTTTGTAGGGTCCAAAACATGTGAAATATTCAAATATTAAATGGAAACAAGAAACATTGAAGCAACTTGTAATTGGTAAACAAAGCATATAATTTTACACCTACAATTTGGAAGCTTTTACCACAGGATTAGCCTTAGAAATGCTCTCGCGACCAGCAGTCTTGAAAGTGCAACTATGCTTCTCGGCGTAACGGTGCAAGCCGCAAAAGGTGCGGTTAACATAAAATTCGAGGCATCAGGGCCCCAAAATTGATCAGGTATGTATACTAGGCCGTGCTGTGTTCAATGGGAATTAAATCGAGTCTTTCATGTTTAATGCCGTAATTTTTTTTAGATATATCGGAAAAATTCAGCAATTTCACCTCGTGTTAATGAAAACTGCTTCGATTTTCGTACGAACAGTGTAGTATTTGTTTTCATGTTTTTCAAGTTCATGTTTATTCATGTTTTTAGCGCTTTGTTAGAGCTCCTTTTGAAAAGACCGTGAAAATAAAAGGCGGATATTTTTGTTCAATCTCGCATTTTAGGGTTTTAACGTGTTAATGTCTGTTTCTGTTTCTGTTTTTCTTTCTTTATTTTTGCGGCGAACTTCGTCAGAAGTTTACAAGTTCGATGTTGGAGCAGTATCCTGGCCGATTCAGCCTGGACTCTAAAAGAAAAACGCGTGGTTTTCATCAAATTCGACTTCCTATGCTGTGAATTCATATTTACCTTCTTCGTGTTGATTCGGCAACAACTATATGCTTTTAAGTGTGATGAACGAATGTCACATTTGAAGAAGCAAAGTTTTGGCAGTGTTTGTTAATAAACAATTTTTCTTTGTGGATTATTTGCGGATAAGTGGCAGGGATGTATCCTGCGGCTTTATGCGAAGGCAATTGTGTGAAATGTGTGAAAACATGGCTCTGTAATACTGGTAATCTGGAAATTGCATAAAAAGTTGTAATAGTGCAGAGTAATATTGGTTCCAGTATAGATTGGAGCTCCTTGATATCTGAATTTGGAGATGACTGCTGATTTCTATCGATGGGAGATCGATCCCTTCTTCACAGCAGCAGAAGATGTGCAAGACTCGGCTGATAGGTTACTCTAAAAACATTCAGTTTGGTTTTTTCGCCTTAAATAGGAGCAGTGGCCCGTTTCATGGGATCCCAATCTTACTTTCATATTTTCTTGGACTAATCTGGCCCTTGATCAAGTTATCTGGATTTCTGTTTGTTAGTTCTAAGTATTCAAGCCTAAGTTCTTTCTTTGTTCTTTGTAGAATGGAATCCACATACAGAACATGGCTACATGATCGATTTATTGTGGAGGCTAACCCAACTGACATGGAAATGGCAAATTCATTTGAATTTCGGAGGAGGGAGCTCCTAATAGCTATTGGGACTGCCAAATGGCAGGTGATTTGCAAGACAACCAAAATATTATCCTTATCCTAATGCCTGTTTTGTATTGTGTAAAATGTAGGTATTTTAAAGATGTTTATTGCTTTGTTAACTGCTAGTTTTGTGTGGTCCTTCTATCAACAGTTGGAAGACTTTGAAAGGGCTGTCAAATCTACTGCTCCAAATGTTAAGGTGTATTCAAGGGAAGATTCCCTTTCTAGGCACATGCGATTCATCGCGGCAATTGAGAATCAAATTGCTGGTATTGAGAAAGCATTGCAAGATTCAGCCATAAACGACGGAAATGGAAGCATGCAGTGGGTGGATCTAGATGATCAGGAGAGAGATGATCTTGCCATGTTTCTTTCAGGAGGGGGACCATGCAAAAGTTCCTTGGTACGTAGCATACGCAGAAATAGTTCTGAGCAACAAATTAAGGGAAAATTTGCAACTCATACTGATTTACAGGAGCCTAAAGAGATGGTTGAGTTGAGGCTTGACAATACACCATTGTTTTATGGAGAAACTGGGCAGTCAAAGCTGCAAGGTGCAATGCACCCTGACACTGATCGTGTTTGTGCACTGGATAACAATGTAAACGGCTTCATTGAAACTGGATCAACAGGAAAGGATTCTGATTTTGGTGAGGAGTTGTGTCAGAGGGCTTCCGAAACAAGGGACGATTGCCATGCTGGACGCTCTACAGAAAGATCAACTGGGCATAAGAGAAGTGCAAGTGCGGGAGCTGAGTTTGGAGCTTGGAAGATTGCAATAGCTGACAATGACATTGGCGAAAGATCTTACGACAGTACATCCGAACATTTTGCTAAAGGATTCAACTTGCGGGGTTTTCTAAGTAACTTGAAATTTCCGTCGAAGTTCAAAGTTTCCAGAAGTGGCATGAAGAGATGGAAAGATGGAGAGGGAAGTACTGATCACTCCAAGGACAAGAAACTTTCTGCTAATGGGGTATGTCAAGTGGGCATGGTCACATGCTACTTTTCTGTATTTTTTCACTTTTTTTTTGTTGTAATGGTAACTCAGTTTAGGTTACCTCGCAGGGTATTTTCATCTTCGAGAAAAATGTAGATTTTAAACTATGCAATTAACAGGATGGAAGCACCTAAACAACTGCATTTAATGAAAAGAGTCTTGCTTCAACTGTGCTCTTGTTTGATGCCTATTGCCGATAAATTGCAAAATTTTAAAATCCAATCCTTACTATGTGCCATAAATAACCGAAAAACTTTGGGATGACTAGGAATACAAACAAAAATGATATGCTTAAATGTAGAATATAAATGCTTGAGCATCTGCATGGTATTATATTAATTAGACTCGGACTTTGTTTGGACTTGGCATGATTGACAGTGCAGCCAACTCAGAGTTGAACAAAAAAGTTCACCAAATATCAGAAAATTAAAAAATTAAAAAATATAAGATTTTATAAAAGAATATATTTCTTATCAGCCCAAAGAATTTAGCTTCAATGACATACTGATATTATCAAATACATGCTACTCAAAAACCTGCTACTGTTCAATTAAATGTCAAACTGTAATAAAATAACCTGATTGCACATGAAGCAAAAAAGATTCGGTTTATAATTGAAGTTCGAAATATCGATTACAAAGACTGAATTTCTTGGATAATGATATCCATGGCATTAAACCCATAAGTCAAGTACCTTCTGATATTAATATGTGCACGGGGAGCCATTGCTCCCAGCGCCAGTCATCCCACTCTCTTTGGCCTCAATATTTTGGAAGTACTAGGTGGCGGCTCAGTGTATGATACTCGCTCTGGCTGTGCTTGTGCCTTTTGCTCCCCTGTGGTTGGTACCTCTTCCACGTCTGCTTGACCCAACCAAGCGAAGTTCTTTGTAAATAGCGGCTATGTAGTCTTGACTATCTAATTTGGTTTTGGATTGATCTCATCCATCTGAATTGCATTTGTATTGTTCCCTTCTATTGTTTGTGGTAGAGGGGGAGTTTGTAATGCACATTGACTAAGCACCCATCGGTTTCTTAGACAATCTTTAGCACTTCTTGGAGTATGTTTTTTTGAACATAATCCAAGTGTGCTCACACCTAGAAACAATTCATGAGTACCTTAAAATTTAAACGAGAATCTTTTGAAGGTTAGGTGTCTTAGCTCCATAATCCTACCAACAAACTTTGAGAATGAGATTGTTTTTTGTTGATGGGTTAACAGGGATTGGATTTGGGGCTGCTACCCAAAAATGGCACAAGAAAACTCTCAGAAATTGAGCAAGTAGACAGTGGCATTGCTTAAAGCAGAGAAGAGAGTTTGTGGTAGCCAACACAACCAAATACCTGCCTGGGAACTGTTCGCCAGGACACAGGCGTCTCATGCACAAAGCTTCAAAACATATTTTGTAAATGCCCACATAAGCAAGGCTGGTAATAAGAAAGCAGAATGTTTGGCCTTATGCCGTCCTACCCTAATGAATCTGCTACGGCTTGAGAGGAAGACGGTCCGCACTGAGATCGAGAAAGCTCTACATGGCTTGGCTCGGCAACATTCGGCCTCACAAGCGGCGCATCGGTCGCTACAGTACCTACCGCAAAGGATTTCTCAACGGCAGCCATGGCCGACGTCGCTTGCGCTTCCTTCAATATGATATCTCTGTAACACTTGGAGCAAAGATTCCTCGTAGCAGAACTTCATAAGAACCCACAGTTATTGACGCAGAGCTTTATTCCTTCTGGGGCTTCGCATCCGGTACCATCGGGGCCTCTATTCTAGCTTTCTTGAGCCATTCTTTCGATCTACCGCTTCAAGTCCAACACGGAATAGAAAGTCTCGCTCAAAGGTTCTTCCACAACAAGACACCTGCAAAAGGTCTGCGTCAAAAACAAAACTATGGCCTTAGCACATTCCTCAGAACCTAAAACATGAATCAGTTTTCTTTCGTGGCTCGCAAATTTACCTCTCAGACTTGGTTTATTTATTTTCCTTGCGGAAGAGGTCAAAAGAAAACACTAGAAAAGTAAAATTTCAACTGGGAAAAATCGAACGAATACCGCCAACTAAATATAGGGTCAAACCTTGGTAGATCTTTAAAATACGAATCAGAATTTGAAACCCTAATTTGTTTAATATTTAATGAAAGGATAAACAGTTCAACCAAAAACTAGAAAAATTTGTTGAATCCGGAGCAGTGATTCCTGAAACGAGCTCAAGGAAAAGCGGACACAAAAAGAGGAGGAAAAATAAACAAAAATACGCTCTTCGTGTAGAAATTTTCAAGAAAATATTTGATATACTTACTACTATGGCGCTAACAGAGAAGAGATTTAAGCTGCAAATTCTCTCCAAACTTCCAAGGCTCGTCCTCGCGGATTATAATACGGCCGAGCCACCTGTATGCATTTGAGACTCGACTACTTTGGCTCATTTTATGCTTGAACTCGACCGTGGCGAAAAACTCACAAAAACCCGACAAATTAAAAGACCGTAAATATGAGTAGGAATCACAAATCTAGAAGTACTTTTTATCGTATTTAATTTTGTACCTCCAAATTTGACAACTGAAATAATTATTTTTCAGTCGATTTAGTGAGAAAGTGACCCGCAATTAATGTCAGTTACAGATGGCATTTTTTGAAATTTTGGTTTTAAAGATTTGAAAAAGACTGTACTGTAATAAGGGGGAAAATTTGTCAAATCATCCCTAACTAACCAATGAAAAACTAGTTAAATAGTTTTTATTAAATTGTTAAATTGTCAAATTGCTTAAATTGAATAAAAACATTATAAGTTTCAATGATAGGCAAAAAATTATCATTTGTGATTGGTCCATTGACAAAAATTATTTCATTGAACTGAAAAGTATAGTATTCTGCCATAGGCAGGAACTAATAAGACCATAAAGAAGAATTAGGGTTGCAAGCAAATCCTAAGATCCGGGGTTGAGATTGAAACTATCCAATGGATCATATTAAACCCTCCCCAATTAGGATTGTGGGAATAAATGATTTAATGGGTTGGGTGTAAATAAATAAGTTGGGAGTAATTTAATGAAAGGGGAACCTAGGGGACTATATTAGAGGCCATAGTGGTTACATAGTAAGAATGTTGTTTTTAGGATTTTTTTAATAAATCAATAGGTAGTATGAGCTTATTTTGTTTATAATGTGTCATAGGGGTGCTAAAGTATTAAAATGGGACTTATGAATATAATAAAAGAAATAAGCATTTGGCACAAGTTAATATAGTAGTCCATCCACACTTAGACAATAGTAAAATAATACTTTTTAAAAAAATAGTTGGCATTTTTAGGTGTTTTTGTTTGGATCGGGTGTAAAAATATGACACACTACAAAGTTGAGTGAGTGATAAAAATCACATATATCATTATTTGTGTGGGAATATATAAGGAATACACAGTTATAAAAGAAAAATATTAACTTGTCATGGGAAACTCCCTTCAAAAATTCAAATTATCAAGCTCAATGTAAGAAAAAATTTAGACAACTCGTGTTTCTATAATGTGGACAAGGAACTACACTATAGAGTAGTGAAGCTAAAGGGAATAATGGACAAGGTTTTGAAAGATAAATTGAGACTACTAGAAATCCTCACCATGAATAAATTCATGTGGTTGACAATGGCTTATTATGGGGAAGTAATTGTTGTATTGAAAATTATCATTCCACTTTCTCCACTAGAAAAAGAAGAGTAAAATTTGGAATTGGTGAATTATTTTTAGTAAAAGGAAAATGTTTAACATTGAACAAAATATTATTTGAGGTATGGTTATTGAATATGAAGAATAAATTGTTGACCCATATACATATTTTAAAAGTGATCCTCGGATATGAAGTTGTTTGGATTGCATTATTTCTTCTCAATACTTGAATGGGATCCACAATCTAACCTCGATATTTTCAAGTCTAATTTTTCTAGTATTATTATTGCAATAATTTCCATCAGTTAAATTATAATATATAAGAATATAATAGTCATTTAACCAATAATTTATTCTATATCCTATTTTTATTTCACCAATTATCCATTCAAGGAATCTTGCATGTGGACTTGTTTTATTTGATTCTCTATTGTTAGGTGGCATTATTAAACACAAGCTAAAGGTTGACATGGCATGTTGCTCAATATTTGCTCTTCGAAATGTTGGCATATTGAATTTGAAAACATGTCTATTCACCTTCCCACATAACCTATGATCTTCTAGGTTCCAATGTTCATTGGGATCCTTCTCTCGTCCTTCTCGAGCACGTATATATACAACTATAATCGTTCTTTATAATTATCCAATGTAATTGAATGCTCCTTATTTCATCGACATTGGTATCGAGCCTCTTCTTGCTCGAAGCCTAGGGGAGAGGAACCAATAGTAGAGCATGGACTAATAATGGTGAGGGTTATGTAATGTTAAGGAATCGTACATGTCCTTTTCTTACTTAAAATTTGAAAAAAGTAGCCAATAAAATGAGTCACATAAAATAATCACCCAATCAAATCATATCACGTAAATAGAAAAAATGCATGACATAATGCTCTACAAATGATCCAACCCTAAATTTTTTTGTATGGAAAACTATTTGATTTAAATACCTTTAAAAACCACTTTTATACAATATAAATGCTCAAAAAAAAATGTGTAAATTAAAAATAACAAAATCTATTAATTTTTTATTTAGTTTTTAATAGTATTTTAATGGGTAACTCCTCTCCCTTATCGCCAGAAGTTTCCTTTTTCTATTTTTGGTATGTTAGAGGTTGCATACACCTGCATCAAAATATGTGACTTGCGTCAAACGTTTTGTTGTCTAGTGGTAGAAAAAAGAAGAAACGTGGTGGAAAATTTGGCATAAACATTACGGCGACCTCTTTGAAACCTGCAAATTGGCATTTTGCCTTTTTATTTCCTAACAGCCTTAATTCGGTCTCTTTGCATGGTGAAGGAGAGTCTTTGGCACAGATGAGTCGATGACCAGTTCTCCTTTCAGAGTATTTCATCTTGCAATGCTGGCTTTGTCCACGTGGTCTCTCGGGAAAAATATAGTGAAATCGTAGAGTGGTGAAAAATGAACCGACATAGAGAGAATTAAATTGAGAGGTTAAAAAGTGTTAAATATTTGTAACATAGTAAAGATTATTCCTGCACAAGCCTCTGTGGAAAAAAATGGCATAGGAAATCAATGTGGAACAACGTGAAGGTTTGTTTTAGACAAGAAAAAGGAAGTGACCAAGCAACCTGCCAGCTGTAGAGATCCCGTGACCCCAGAGCTGGGACCTATGTGGCTGTTTCAAAAAATCCGTGGCAGATATTTGCAAATCTAGGAGAAAACGTGTGGAGGAGCATATCAACATGGCCTACACGCATCCTTTCTGACACATATATTTGTTAGGATGTTCAATACAGGAGCAGTTTCTCCGTGTTGCAAGCCTTTACTTTTTTTATTCGAAGATGAAACATGAAGGAAGATAACGATCCTTGTATGAGAGATGTGAAGGATTGAAACTGTGACCTTTCTATAAAATGCAAATTTGTGTCTCGCTCTAAAATGAGTAAATCACTTAACATCTTCATGAAGATTAAAAAAATTCTCAGTGCATGAAGTGTAAAGGATTACTTTTACTTTTGTAGACCTGTAAATAAACATGGACGAAATATTTTTAAAATAAGTTAATGATATTAATCAATATGAGAAAATACAAAATTACAACTAAAACTTCATCAATTCAACTACAATTTTGTGAACAACTAGTCAATAAAGTAAAACCTGCAATCTCGTGTAGCAATTTGAGAGCATGATAATCGTGCCTAGAGAAGCTAGCAGTACTACAAGTAATCATAAGGACCTGTAGCCTTTGAGAGACCAAAGCCAAGCACAAGAGAGTGTTAGTTTCTACTTTGATTTATTAAAAGTCTCCAAACTTGCAGATTTGAGCACGTGGTGCATAAAAGACTGCATTCCTGAGTCCTGTTTGAATTATAGTACTAGCTGAAGAAGATTTATGTGAAGCGCGAATAATGCTATGATGAATATGTCGAATACGAGATAGAATGCCAACATGAGCATCATCGCATCGCACCGTAAGAGTATATTGAGTCCACCTCTTCATACGTAACTTAGGAAATGAGAGCACATCTGGTTGTAGTTATACAATAACACATAGAGAACATCCTTGTAGTGCGCACTTCCCTTCGACACCATTTGATATGGATTATGATACTGTTGATTTAACTTATGGACATTATTGTAGCTTTTAGATTGATATGATGTTAGATGTTAGAGATCATGGACTGTTGTTGCTTTTGATTTGCATATGGCGCATGGGGTATTGGAGACATTTCATACTCATGGTATTATGTTGATTGACATGGTTATATGTATATATGTATTTTGGACATGTGTTATTTCATCATATTGAGTAGACCTAGAAAATTTAACTAATCTTGTGATCATATGGTTATGGATGAAATTGTGAATGATATTGTTGCTTGCTTGGATGATGTTGTGATTTATATATATAGATGATTTTGGAAGTTATATTTTATATTTATTTAGACGTTTTGATGTGGCCATAAGGCCAAAGGAGGTATTTGTGTTTTGCAGAGTAAACATGTCACAACAAACATAGGGGATTGGAGACCAACCACATTGGAATTCTAGATGAATTCAACAAGGGTCACCATGGCAACGTGTATTTGTTATTTGTGTATGTTTGTATTGTTGTTAGGGGCTTTGATGGGGGAGATCACCTCTAAAATGTGACCAAGGGGTTATGTGTATTCTTTTATTATGTTCCCTTTAATTAATATTTGTATGTGATTATTTGGTGATGTAATTCCCTTTATTATTTATTTAAATGGTGTCAAGATTAGTGAGTAATCATGTGGTTAATTAATTAAAAAGGGTCATAAGAATGCATTTATTAGAGTTGATGGCCCTTGGATTATGTGTTGTAAGAGATGTGTAAGAAAATTTCAGTGTGAAACACTCCACCATCCTTTTGAAATTCGAATATGTCCTTAGTGGCTGATTTTGGAGGCTTGTAGGACAAGTTAAACTTGCCCCACACCTCTTAAATTGTTACACCAACCCTAACCATGGGTTGGGGAGTCAAGATTAGGAATTAATATGTATTTTTGGGAAGGCAAGCTATAATTTTTATTACACCTTGTTACATGTAATTAATTTTGGTTCTCGGGGTGTGGACTTGGTTTGTGTAAGTAAAATGTCATTTATTCACCCACCCTTTTTAATTATGCTTTGGAGTTTGAATTTTACTTGTGGGGTGGAATTGATGATATGTGATGTGGAATTCTACATGGATCCACCTCATCACCCTCTCCCCTTTTTGTATTTATTCCAATTCTTTAGTTGTTTTGGGGGTTACTTTAGAGAGTTACTTCTTGTTGTTTTGGGAGCTCTTGTAATTTTGGAAGAGAGTGAGAGATTTTTTTGAATTCCTGTTGATTGCTGGAGCTTTTGGACTGTTTGGATTGGAAAAATCTTGTTTTTGAACTTTTGGAGAAAACTCTACCATGGAGATGTAGGAGCTTGGCCCTTTAAAATGTTCTTCTTTTATTTATGCATATGTGAATGCTTGAATATCTTGTTATGTTGTTGGATTTTTCGGTAGATTGCCTAGGTTTGGTGTAGGAAATGACTATGGGGATTTCTTGTGGGGAGGCATAAAAGTTTTGAGGAGGTATAAGTGTTATTGTGTAGGGATTTTCTGATTAGGTTCCACCTTGTAAAAGAAATAGCTTGCATTTATTTACTCTTTATGGGGTGCCATAAGAGTGTGGGGAGGCATAAGAGAATGGGAGGTAAAAGGGGTGCTTAGGGAGGTATAAAGGCATGCAGGAGTTTTTCAATGACATATGTATATATTGGTGGGTTTATCTTAAGGTTGACACCCATTTCCCCAATTAAGAGGTATAAGCTTGAGCTTCCCCATACGTCTTTCTCCTTTGGATTGTGCATGATGAAGCCTTTGAGTATTGTTTATTGTGTTTTCTATGCTTACAAACTGCAGTATGTATTTGGATTGTGTTATGTTTGTGATTTTTTTTTGTGTCATGGAAGCTTGTTTGTTGCCATGAGTTGAAGTACATTTCTTATTTATTTTTTTGGTTGGGGCTTGGGGCCACCGAGGTGGATGACATATCCTCTTCATTGGAATTCTTGGTTGGGTGGAGAGTGTTGCCTCTTCTCCTTTCTTGTTGTGACCCAAAAGATATATGGTAGATATTTTAGTTGTTGCACTAGAGATGAGGATGAAGACAAATTTCACAATCCCCTTGGGGTTTCCTTGTTGTAAAAATTTCCCACTTCAAGTGGATGGCATTGTAATATTATTTGTGGTGGAAGGTTGCTCTATTTCAGAAATGGATTCTACATTTGAATGTGAAAGATGTATATTCTCTAATTTGTATCGCGAATGAAAAAGGAAGTTGTAAAAGAATTAATGGAGTTCAATAGAAGTTGTTTTAATTACCACAAATGGTATGGTTTTTATTTGAAATCTATGTTTGAAATATAATGTGAAATCTCTGTTTGAAAATTGGAAAGGAAATATGAATGAAGAAATATTACATTTCTCTGTTTTTATTCGATATGCACGTTTTGAAAATAGAATTATATTCTTTCTATTCACATATTGACTAAAGGAATGTTTAACATTGCAAATTTATATTTGAATGAATTTAAATATTTAAAGGATGATAGCGAAAAGTTGATCCATTTGAGTTTAAGTGTTATTTCTATTTTGATTTGTTGTAAACTGTAAAATGAATATCAAAAAATATATAGAAATATTTGCATTGATGAAAGGCAAGATAAAACATTAAAATAAGTTAAGGAGGAACAAAAAAAATCTTAAAATAGTTTGTAGTGTTTAAGAAATTTATGCAAAACTTTATTAATTGGGCAAGGGACAAAATAATGCAGTTACAAAAAAGGAGAAAAGAAATTCATATTGAAAACTCAAACTTTAACAATTAATCCTTGCAATCCATTCTAAATCTTTCCAAGTGCAATTCTCCATGTCTATTTGACATGTTGAGGAAGAAGAAATGGTGGATTGGACCAATTTTGGAAGTCAAAACATTTAATTCACGTTTTAAATGGAAGGAAAGACATTTTTGTCAAATTCACCCACTTAAATTGTCAAAAATAAATTTTGATGGTTCCTATGCAAAGAGGAGTTCAAGCCCTTCCCAAAAAGTCCTCATTTTCCCAAATCCAACCTTCGAATCAAAAGTTATGTCCTTTTGATGTTTTTTACTTTCCTTGGTTACAAAAAAAAGGATTTATTTTGTAAATCGGACCCACAGGCCCAAAAATTTACTTAGGGAACTTTTTCGAAAAAAAAAGAAAAAAGTCACAAATTCCTCTGTGGCCCTGCAACCCCGCAAATTCAATTTTGGGGAAAAATGCCTTCGCAGGCTCTGTACCCTTAAAATTTTACTTTTTTATATATAGGACAAAAATCTTAATTTTCCCAACCGGTCCGCTTCCCCACCTACCTTTGTATGTCCGACACGTCTCTTCATTATTTGTCGGTGGAGGTGCAAATTGTTTTTGATTTTTTTCCTTTGGAATAAAGTTGGCAAAAATTACTAAGTTTCCCCACTAGCCCGCTTTCCCGTAGGTCACTATTTGACTAACGCGTGGCTTTTCCTTATGTCGGTAGAGGCATGGGTTATTTTTTTCCTTCACACTTTTAAACCTAAAATCCAATTTTTCTATGTTTTCCCCGAAGGTCACTTCCCACTTGAAATTATGGGTAGGACATATAGCGTCCCTAGGCAATCGTGGAGGCGTGGGGGTTTTGAACCTTTTTTCCCTTTCAAACAAAACAAGTTAAAACTCAAATTACCTCCAATGACCCACCTTCCCATGTGGACTTATCATCGTGCCACGTGTCCCTTATGGTTTAGATAAAATTTTCTTCCTAGGGGCCCGCAGCCCGCCTTTATGAAAATTTTCTTCCCTTAACCCACAAAGGCCAGCCTTTGTGAAAATTTTCTTCCCCAACCCGGAGACCCGCCTTTAGGGAAAATTTTCCTCCCCTAGCTTGTCGGCCTATAACTTGAGAAATATGAGGAGTTATGAAGACTTCTTTATATCATTGGAAAGGGGGAAGAAATTTTCTATCTCATGTTGATGTTTTCAAGAAACTTTAAGTGTGTTAATTGCGTGAAAATTATGTTGAGGTTTTAAGATGAGCCTAAGAGTCGATAAGATGGAAATTACTCCTTATTAACTTAAATGTATAATTCTAAAGCATGGGTCGACCTTTTTAAGGGTCACGTTAGGGGATAAGAAAATGTTTTCTATTCCATGAAAATAGGAATGTTGTTTATTGTTTAGACCTGGTGGAATTAAATAGCCAAGGTATTTAATTCCTTTGGCCCTTTGACCCTCTAGAATGGAATAGGGAATAGTTGACTATAATGTTAATTTTATTAGTTATTAAGTTAACCCCTAAGATAAATTTAACTATAATTGGATTAATTATACGTATTAATTTTGTAATGTGGATCTAATATTGGATACAATAGGAAATTTACTTTATTAAGTTATAATGGACTTTGAATCATTCTTTATGTCAACTATTGCTTGAAGTCCTGGTAGTGGTCATGCTTTTGAAAAAACATTATTCCATAATTTTTCTATCTAAACCTAGGTTGTTCTTGGGTCTCGCGTGGTTGTTTTAGTATGCATTAGACTTGGTATCATAGTGTGGGTTCAAAGCTTGGACCTTTGGGCACACTAGAAAACTTGAGACATGAACACTAAACCTTGTGCAATATTAAACCTAGTACATTTTTTAATCTAGAAAACAACTTTGTTTGGAATTTACATATTTTAGTAGACATGGAAAAATGAATAAAACGTAGGATAATGAACTAACTCTCGCTTGGGTCAATGTAGGAGGCATGGACAAGATGAGGGGTCCTTTCACATAGATCTAGACTTGCCACCTCCAGATCATGTTGTAGCAGCCATCCTACCCCATATTTTATAAACACTTTAGGATGTTAATGTTTCTTTATGTGGAGGGTTTTTAGGAGGAAAATCAACCGGACATGATGGGGAGTCATCTGTTGAGGCTCATGTATCTCCTTGACACATCGAGGAGCATAAAGGAGAGAACTCCCACATGGAGTCAACCAGAGTAGAGTCACCACAGAGGGGACAGGGAGACCAGACTTCTAGACATAGGGATAGGTCTTGGAGCCCTAGGCTTAGGGATGAGCATGCAGAGAGGCCTAGGGGTCACAAGACTATAGCTACTGAACCATATCATTATGATGGAGACACGAGGTGGATTTTAGGTAGAGGCCTTGTTGGTGAGCTTGATAAGGAGCTTCAAGGTCTTCCCTTTTTCTAAGAACACAAAAGCTCTGTTGTAATCCATCTTCCGATGGATGGAGCTGGTGTGCAGTGAAGGACGAGAGGAGCGAAGCTCCATGTTAATTGGGAGAAAGTTACCCGGGAGATATTTGAGGAGCGGTTCAGGAGCAGGTACTTATCACACAGGTTCATTTAATAGAGGACAAATGAGTTTCACAACCTTTGAAAGGCATCATTTATAGTAGATGAGTATGAGAGTCAATTTCTAGATCTACTCCAGTATGTCGACTACATGCAGGATGAGTAGGTATGGATCCACATGTTCATCCGAGGCCTAAATCTAGACAACTAAAGGTGCATTGTGTATCCATTATCCGTAGACACTAGTTGAGGTCATTGATAAGGCCTATACAACGAGAGAGGAGACTCAGGGAAAGACATAGCAGGGAAGAGACCAAGTCCGAAGCCACATCCAATAGATCGATGGGGTCCTATCCTCCTCCTCATAGTGGAATGGGTTCATCGTGAGTCATATTTTAGACCATAGTAGCGCAGCAAATGCAGCAGTCTCACCCACCGTACAAACCTCCACAGAGATTTGATGCACAGAGGGGTCGGAGTATGGGGCCTCCTCCTCACGGTCCCATTAGGACATAGGGTGCATCGAGAGCTCGGTCTGCAGGAGCTCATCAACGAGACCTCAACACAGTCCACAACCAGATCATCGGGATCCATAGCACAAACCTCCAAAGTACCAAGCCGGATGTACTACTCATATGAGAGGATTGGGTAGTTTTTTTGGTTGTGGTGTTGTTGGGAATTTTGGAGAGACTGCCACGAACCCTAGTAATAAGGGTAAGTCATAGATCTCATATCCTATTGTTTCTTACATGGGGCACAATCATTGGATCTATGTAGTGGTCGAGAACCGAAAGGATGAGCGCTAGAGTGTAGATTGAGAAACAGGGACGGAAGCCTGTGTATATTTTATTGATCTCAATCAGTAAACAGTACATTGAATAGGCTGCAATATTTATAGATATTGCACAGCCATATACATCCAGAAGAATGAGTTGCACAGGTGCAACCAAAAACCAGACTAAACAAGCTTCCAAATCATCCGGGAAGCAACAATTAAATAAAAAACAAATATATTGTTTATAACAATATAACAATGTGAATACTGACAAATATGGTTGATTAACCATATAACCATTTAACCATTAATTATTTAATTAATAAAATTAATTAAATAATCTAACTATGCATAATTAATAATATATCCTAACATTCCCCCCCTTAATTGTGCATTGTCTGAAGAGATGAGGAGAGAAATGCCCTGAACAACTCGAACTTGTCACGTGCAAGTGACTTTGTGAAAATATCTGCTCGTTGTTCAGCTGTTGGACAAAATTGAAGCTGGATGTTGTGCTTCAACACATGTTCACATATGAAATGAACCTGAACTTCAATGTGCTTTGTTCTCTCGTGAAAAACTGGATTGCGAACAAGTTTGAGAACACCTTCATTGTCAACATACATGGTGGTCGGTTTATTTTATGGTATTCCAAGTCCTTCCAGTATGCGACGTAGCCAAATCGCTTCACAGACAGCTTCTCCTGCAGAACGATACTCGGCTTCTGTGGAAGAGCGAGAAACAAAGTGTTGTTTCTTACTTCCCCATGATATTGGTCCAGATCCCATAAAGAATACAAATCCAGAAGTGGATTTTCTATCATCAATGTTACCTGCATGATCTGAATCGAATATCCAGTCAAGAAGAAGTTTTCGTTCTTCTTGTATTCTAGACCAAGATCCACTGATCCTTTGAGATATCTCAAGATGCGCTTTGCTGCTTTCCAATGACAAACTTTGGGTTCTGCATGAACCTGGATAGATAGCTCACTGCAAAGCTGATATCTGGTCTAGTGTAGGTCAGGTAAATGAGACTCCCAATCAGTTGCCGATAGAGTGGCACTTACCTCAGGAGATGGATCTGAACGAGATAACTGTAATCTGTTCTCCATAGGTGTAGCAATTGGTGTGCAATCCATCATCCTAAACTTCTCGAGCGTTGTCTTGGTATATTTCATCTGAGAAACAAATATGTGATTCTCTTTCTGCCATACTTCCAGTCCAAGACAATAATGCATAAGCCCGAGATCTGTCATGTCGAATGATCGCTTAAGATCTTTCTTTGTTTCATCAATCATCTTCACTGAACTGCCAGTGATGACTAGATCATCGACATAAACTACAATAATCACCATCTCCCCCCCTTGCTTTTTGAGGTAGAGATTGGGATCGTATGGATTTCTGACAAATCCATGTTGTACGAGATGCTCATCAATCTTGATGTACCATGCCCGGGGTGCCTGTTTGAGGCCATACAGAGATTTCCTGAGTCTGCATACCTTTTCTTCTTGACCAGGTACTACATATCCCTCAGGTTGAGTCATGTAGACTTCTTCTTGCAAATCTCCATTCAGGAAGGCACTTTTTACGTCCATCTGGTGAACTTTCCATCCAAACTGAGCAGCTAGAGCAAAGATCATCCTGATCGTTTTGATCTTAGCTGTGGGAGCAAATGTCTCCTCATAGTCAATGCCTTCTTTCTGTGCGTACCCCTTTGCTACAAGTCTTGCTTTACACTTGTCTACTGTCCCATCTGCTTTGTACTTAGTTTTGAATATCCATCTGCAACCAATGGGTTTCTTCCCTGGTGGAAGATCGACAAGCTGCCAAGTGTTATTCTTCATCACTGATTGATATTCAGAATCCATGGCATCTTTCCAAGCTTTTGACTGTAGGGCTTCCTGGACTGTAGATGGCTCGTCTGTTTCAATAACTCTACTCATCAAAGCAAAGTTAACTTCTTCTCTTGCTTTACTGCGAGTCCGTGGTCCAGGGGTGGATGTATCCGGTGGAGCATCCAGTCTTGCATCTCGTAATGTGCTTGTACACCATTTAGGCATACGTTGAGCTGTTCCCATGGGTTGTGGTCCTATCTGATCAACACCATCATCCCCATCATCACTTTCATCTTCTGAGGGAACATTTGCTTCATTTTTACAACCGGTGAAAAATCTACATCTTTGCGAGTCCGGGAGGAGGAGTCTCTCGCTTCTTTCTTCTCGAAAAACTCAACATCTCTCGCTTGTGTAGACTTTTCTCGGTCTTAGGATCCATCACTCAGTACCCAAGAGTCTCTTCATTGTATCCAATGAAGATGAGATTTTGTGACTTCATGTCCAATTTCTTTTCGTTACTGTTTGGGTATGTGCATGCGGCTTTGCATCCGAATACTCTGAGGTGTGCAATGGATGGTTTCCTTTTTGACCATGCTTCTTGTGGTGTAATTCCATCAAGAGCAGTTGTGGGTGCTCTGTTTAGCAAATACACTGCTGTTTTTGCTGCTTCTGCCCAAAATGTCTTTGCAAGTTCGGAATCATCGATCATGCATCGCACCATTTCCATGATAGTACGATTTCTTCTCTCAACAACACCATTTTGCTGCGGTGTGTGTGGAGGAGGCATTTGTCGACGAATCCCGTGAGTTTGTAGATAGTCTCTGAACTCATCACTGGTGAATTCCCCCCCTCGATCTGAGCGGAGAGTTCTGATGTGACGACCAGTTTCTTTCTCAACTGCCACTTTGAACTTTTTGAACGTTTCAAAGGCCTCACTTTTCTTGCGAAGACAAAAAATCCACATTTTGCGTGAATAGTCGTCAACACAGAGCATGAAGTACTGGAACCCTGAATGACTTGGCTGCATTGGACCGCACAGATCGGTATGAACCAGGTCAAGTTTTCCATGAGCTCGAAAAGTACTTGTTTGGAATGAAACTCTGTGTTGTTTCCCTGCTAAGCAGTGAGGACACTTGTCTGTATCCTTCTGAAGAGATGGTAGCCCATGTACCATATTGCACCGGCGAAGTGTGTCGAGATATTTGAAACTTACATGACCAAATCTCCTATGCCACAACTGAGCTGAGGTGGAGTTTTTAGCCACGAGTGCTTGATCATTTTTGTGAATGAAATCAAGTTGAAACATTCTTCCCACATTTGAGGCTTTTGCAATTATTTTCGAGCCTCTGGATTTATCTCGAATCAAACACATTTTCTTGCCGGATTGACTATCAAAGTCAATTTTCAGGTTGTGATCTAGGAGTTGACTGACCGAAAGAAGGTTCTTTGTCAACCCAGGGACATATAGAACATCTGATAGTTTGCATTTGCATGAACCAAGGGGTAGAGAAATGTTTCCAATCCCCTATACTGTATATGAAGAATCATCTCCCAACGAAACATGATTTTTCGATGGCGTGTCCCTCATTGAAATAAACCAGTCTCTGTGGCCGGTCATGTGTCGAGTGGCTCCCGAATCAACATACCAGACTTCACTAGATGATGTGGATGGTTCACTTGATCGAGCAGTGAACAAGAAGTCTTCATTGTCTGACTGATCTTGTTGCTCAGCAATATTACCTTGCTGGTGGGGTCTTCTTTTCCAGTTCCCCTTTTTCTGCCCGTGATAATTGTTTGAATGTCCCTTGTAATTTTGTTGTTGTTGAGGTCCAGCATTGCTTGATGAACCTTTCTTATATGTATTAAACCAACATTCTTGCAAGTCATGTCCTCTTTTGCAAATGGGACATCGCTTCTTCTGTTGATTGTCCCCATGATACTGATTCTGATGTGGGGACTTCTGATAGGATTTAGGTTTTCCTTTACCTTTTCCTTTCCATTTTTGATGTGAAGACAGTGCCTGCTCCTCTTCATCATCCTTGTTGTGCATTGCTTCCTCTTGTTGCAGTAGGTTTACTAACTTGTCAAAACTAATTGTCGTATCTGACAAGTTTAGAGTTGTGACAAAAATTCGGTAAGAAGAAGGGAGAGCTCTCAGAACAATGGGAACGAGAGACTCATCTTTGACCTCTTCTCCTAGGGCTAGAAGTGAAGCCCTCAACTCTGCAACTCTTCTTAGGAAGGCTTCAATTTTCTCATTCTGTTTGAATTTCAACGTATGTAACTGACTCTGCAAATTGAGTATGACATTCTTGTTCTTGGCCTCATATATTGTGCTCAGTTTATCCCAAGCTTCTTTTGCTGATGTAGCATCTCGAATGTGGACTTGCACATCGTCGGATACTCCAAACAAGATGATGAGCTTTTCTTTCTGATCTGCTCTATCAAATTGTCGTTGTTGTGTTTCATCCGTTGGTGATTTGGTTAGAGTACCAGTCACAACAGGCCAGATTTCTTCAAACTCAAGCTGTGTCTTGATTTTTTCTTCAAGCAAAGCATAGTTGCTTCCTCCGAGCAATTGTGAATCGGAAGAAAAAATTTGGGGGCATGGTGCCCATTTTGCAGAGATCACTGACAGGGTTTGGCTCTTATCACTCCAGGTATAAGGTCTTCCAATCTATATACCGTCAGTCCGATATACCGAACCTTTCTATATACGCACCCTTCCGATATACCCGTCGGTACATGGAAGAAGCTCGCCCTTTCTATATACCCGGCGGTACGTGAAAGAGGCGTTAACGTATGTGAAAGAATTCGATACGTGGTACCAAGACAAGAGATCTTGATGGGTTACGTGCAGGCGATTATTGACACCGGCTCAAAGAAATATCCTCATACGCGCGTAACTTCGCTATATACTCGGATAATTTCTCAGTCCGGATTTATGTCTTGCAATCGTTCACAGACGGATGGGATGGTTCATAGTGTGTGCACTGTGACCTTATTACTCCCCGTCGATTTATAGGGACGATGCCCAGACGACGTTGTTGCAGCTATATTAGGTGTTAAGTGCAGTAGTAGTCGTGACGGCTTTACCCGTAAGCGCTTCCCAGAGGCACTGTATATACCGAACGCTGCGAATGAGATCTAGGATCTCGTGAGTGTTACAGAACCAAATTTACTATTTTTGATTACAATTCTGCCAGTTTCTGAGCAGTTACAAAGTTTTGCAGTTGACTATGGCAACCTGCAAATTAGTACAATATATAATACAATTTGAATGACAGGCAAAAAATTTCAGTTTCGGGGTCCTGGTGACCTCCTGAGCCCTAAATGCTAAAAATTGCAAAAAAATAGCTGAAAATGCAATTTTTAGGTGGGTCTCCTTTTGCAAAAAATGTCTGGAATGAGAAAACAGACCAAATAGGAGAAATTTTTTTACCCTAAATTAGGGATTCTCCGCTAAATTTAGTTAGTCGTAACTAACTTCAAAAAAGCCTGCTAAATTTAGCAAGTTCCGACAGAATTCCCGCCAGATGCAAAAGGAGAGTTTTTGAGTGTTTTTAGTGGGATTTGATCCTCAAACCTCTCACTCCTAAGGCACATGCAATAACCAACTTGGCCACTTGGGGCGCTTGGACTATGAATGGAAGAAATTTGTATTTAATGTCAAATAAATTGACTTACCTTTTAAAAAAATGCAGCTTGGTGAGCCTCCACGTGGCGCATGCTGGTGAAGGGGCGTTTTTAGGGTTGTATTTGCCCAAAAAACGGATCTGGAGCTTTTCTTTTTACCTCCACTCCTTTGTATTCTCCTTTGGCCGCGTTTTTTTGCTTTCCACGCACAAATATGCAAGTACAGGCCGCGTTTTTTGTATGGGCGCTGTATTTTCCTCCTGGGGCCACGTTTTTTGCTTTGGACGCACTGTACAACATGTATTTTTGCTGTATTTTTCTCCGTGGGCTGCGTTTTGAATGCCTGAACTGTGTTTTTATTGTCCTGGCCGCATTTTCTCTTGCCTGGGCGTTTTTTTTTAATGCTGGGGCGTTTTTGCAATGCTGGGGGCGTTTTTTTCAATGCTGGGGGCGTTTTTGCAATGCTGGGGGCGTTTTTTGACTTGGGGCACTGTTTTTTTGACTGTATTTGCTCACAAAAACGTTTGTTTTCTTTGTGCAGGCGCTGGGGGCAGCAAATGGCGTGGGCAAGCTCAAAAAAACCGTTTTTTTTTGCTATGCAGGCCGTGGGGGACAGCCAAGGGCACGTATGCTCTAAAAAAACGCTTTTTTTTTTCTTGTACAGGCGCTAGATGAAGAAAAACGCCTCCTTCTTTTTTTTTATTTATTTGCTCTGTGTATTCACTGCAGTGCAGCAGTGCATACCCTCCCAAACAAGCAAAACAATCTCCAAATACAGTAAAACAAAACCTTGATTGGAATTTTTTTTTTTTTTTTTAAATTCAATACCTGTAGCTATTTTTGCTAGTGCAAAAAAAATTTGCGTTCCAAACACCTGGAACGAACTGGGGAATGTGGAAAGGCAGAGATGAGGCTGGGAGGTTGCAGGAGGCTGCACAGGCTCTCTATTGCTGCATACTCTTCTCCAATCTTCTCTATTTCTTCTGCATTCTTTTTCCACTCCTTCACAGGGCCAGAATTTCGCTCTGGTACCAAATGTAGATTGAGAAACAGGGACGGAAGCCTGTGTATATTTTATTGATCTCAATCAGTAAACAGTACATTGAATAGGCTGCAATATTTATAGATATTGCACAGCCATATACATCCAGAAGAATGAGTTGCACAGGTGCAACCAAAAACCAGACTAAACAAGCTTCCAAATCATCCGGGAAGCAACAATTAAATAAAAAACAAATATATTGTTTATAACAATATAACAATGTGAATACTGACAAATATGGTTGATTAACCATATAACCATTTAACCATTAATTATTTAATTAATAAAATTAATTAAATAATCTAACTATGCATAATTAATAATATATCCTAACATAGAGTATTGTGATTGAGATGACAAGTAGAATTGGTGGTATTACTACTACCATTCTATTTGATTTTGGTTCTTCTTATTCTTTTATTGCACCATCATGGGTAGAGTGATATAAGTGGTGGTTGTTAGGCAAGGTCTTAGTTGGGACATTGAGATGGATTTTGGAGCCAAGATCTCTATACACTCCTTAATTAAGGAGTGTGTAGTGGATTTGGGACCCTTCACCATTACCTTGTATCTTCGTATCCTTTTGTTGGGTTCACGTATGGAGTCATCTTGGGCATGGACTAGTTATCGCACACAAAGTCAAAGTGGATTATTACCATAAGGTTATATCATGTAAAGATGATCTAAGAGTTGAGTCGGTGATAGTAGGGGTTAAGAGACCAATTTCCATTTGTGTTATCTCCACCATGTAGCTTAAGTGGTGTGTGTGATATCTTGTTGTCGATGTGTTTTGTCATGATTAATAATGAGATAGGAGGGTGGTTCTAGTGGACCATTGCTTGATGAACATCCCATCTTGAGATATTTTTCTAATTTCTTTCTAAAGGAGCTACCAGGTTACCAACCCCATGTGAGATAGACTTGCACATAGATCTGGTTCCGGGAGTAGAGCCTATCTCACAAGCACCTTATTGGATGACCACCCCTAAGATTTGTGAGCTCAAGTTACAGCTAGAGCGCCTTTTGGAGAAAGGAAAAATCCATCCTAGTGTATCCCCTTTAGGTGCACCAGTGATATTTTTAAAGAAGAAGGACGAATCTTTGTGGTTGTGTATTGATTACCAACAGCTGAACAAAGTAACGATCAAGAATCGTTACCCCCTTCCACATGTTGATGATTTATTTGATCAGATGAATAGGGCCATAGTTTTCTCTAAGATAGACCTTAAGTTAGGTTATCATTAGTTGGGGATTATGGAGGTGGACATTCATAAGACCACCTTTCGTATGTGATATGGCCACTATGAGTTCGCCGTGGTGCCTTTTGGTTTGACAAATGCCCATCCAGTGTTCATGAGCTTGATGAATGGAGTGTTCAGGACATTCTTGGATTACTTCGTGCTCATCTTCCTTGAAGAATTTTTTTTTAATCACGTACACATGAGGAGAAAGCAGGGAACCTTGGCCAGGTTCTTCGGTGTTTTTCGTGAGAAGCAACTTTACGGGAACCTAGAGAAGTGTGCGTTATTTTAGATAGAGGTGCAATATTTGGGTCACATCATTTCTAGGGAACATATTGTAGTCTATCCTTATATGATTATAACTATTATGGATTGGAAAACACACACTAGTGTGAAAGAGGTGTGTAGCCTCATGGGTTTAACGAGTTATTATAGAAGATTTTTCAAGACTTCTCTCGGGTTACGCACCCCATAAATTCCCTTCAAAGTGGAAAGGGGAGATGTTTGTTTGGTTAGAAATATGTGAGAAGGACTTTAGGAAACTAAAGGAATGCCTCATGACATGACTATTCTTTCGTGCGAGATTCACAAGGTGATTTTTTCGTATGCATGGATGCTTCTTTGGCAGGAGTTGGAGGTGTGTTGATGCGGGAGGGCAAAGTAGCTACTTTTGATTCTCACAAACTCCAATATTATGAGCTCAATTATCTTAATCATGATATTGAGCTTACGAGATGTTATGCACACCTTGAATCGATGGAAACACTTCCTTCTCTAGCATAGATTCACACTCAAGACTAATCACTTGATTCTTCGCCACCTCTTCACGTAGCCTGATCTTTACGCTCGTCGGTGGTGTTGGATGGAGTTTCTTTATTAGTATGACTTGGAGATAGAACATGTGAAGGTGAAGGAAAATGTGGTTTTAGAAACTCTCAACGGGAGGAGACATGTGGTTAGGGCCACCTTAGTGAGCACAAATTCATGGCGTAGGATTCTACAAAGCAGCCTTCCTCACGACATTTTCTACATTGCGGCTAGAGTAGAGATCGAGTCTCGAGAGATCCCTTGAAGAGAAGTTCAATGGTTTTTCTTTAGAGACAGATGGCCTTCTCGGGAATAGAGACTAAATTTATGTTCCTAGACATGGAGGCTTGAGGTAGGACATCTCGACAAAGGCCCGTCGTGCACCCTATTCAGCCCATCCCGGGGTGAAGAAGTAGCATGCCACCTTGAGACAGTTTTATTACTGGAAGGAACTTCCTAGAGATGTGGCTCAGTTCATGTCACGTATTTTGGAGTGTCAGAAAGTGAAGGTTGAGAATCAACATCCAGCTGGCCTTCTATTTTCACATGTTATACCGGAATGGAAGTGGGACACCGGTTCCATGGAATTCATTGTTGGGCTACCGATGTCGAGATACCACCACGATGCCATCATGGTCATGGTGGATAAGTTGATGAAAGTGGCTCATTTTTCTCTGGTGAAGATCACCTATATAGTTAGTGCAGTAGCACAAGTATATCTATATGATATTTTCATATTACACAAGATTCCATGGAAGATTATTTGTGACTACGAGTCCCTCAGTATACTTCCAAATTTTGGACTCGCCATGTAGTATTCCCTCGGGATGAAGATTGATTTCAGCACGATGTATCACCCTGAGATAGATGGAAAGAATGACAGGGTAAATCAGATCTTAGAGGAAATGCTTAGGATGTATGTCATGGATCACCAGTCAAGATGGGAGGAGTATTTGTACTTGGTGGAGTTTTCCTACAATAATAGTTTTTGTAGTTCTATAGGCATGGCTCCTTTCTAGGAAGTGTATGGTAGAGAGTGCAAGACACCTCTTAGTTGGGACAGGTTATAGGACAAGGTTTCTCTAGGGCTAGTTTTATTATAGGAAATGGAGCATCGAGGTTGTTATAACCATATAGAGACTGTAGGAGGCACATGATAGACATAAGAAGTATACATATCAGCATAGGACCGACCATAGGTTTGATGTGGGCATGAAGTTTTTCCTTCCTATCAGGCCACATAAGAGTCCCATCCATTACAAAAAAGGTTCTAACTTAGTTCCTAGATTTGTAGGTCCCTTTGAGATCTTGATCGTATTGGTCCTTTGTCTACCGTATAGTGTTGCCACTAGCTTGTCTCACATCCATGATGTGTTTCATGTTTTAGTACTTAGGAAATATGTTGTAGACCCTTCTCATGTTCTAGATTGGACCTCATTGCAAGTGCGGGATTAGGGCCAGGTGATGGTGGAGCCCATTCACATTATGGAGCGTAGGAACATAGGCCTTGAGCCGAGAGAGATTGACCAGTTCGAATGCGGTGGGACAAGATATGATGAGACTAAAGCTACGTGGGAGGATGCTACTTTGTTAAGAGTTCAATTTCCACACCTATTCCAGTGAATTCCAAGAGGAAGTCGAGTCTAAGGGGAGGGGGATGTAGTTCCCACGTCCCTTCGACACCTTTTTATATGGATATGATAATGTCGATTCAACTTATGGACATTATTGTAGCTTTTAGATTGATATGATGTTAGATGTTAGATATCATGGACTGTTGTTGATTTTGATTTGCATATGGCGCATAGGGTATTAGAGACATTTCATACTCATGGTATTATGATGATTGACATGGTTATATGTATATATGTATTTTGGACGTGTTATTTCATCATATTGAGTAGACCTAGAAAATTTAACTAATCTTGTGATCATATGGTTATGGATGAAATTGCAAATAATATTGTTGATTGCTTGGATGATGTTGTGATTTATATATATAGATGATTTTGGAAGTTATGTTTAATATTTATTTGGAAATTTTGATATGGCCACAAGGCCGAAGGAGGTATTTGTGTTTTGTAGGTAAACATGTCACAAGAAACAAAGGCCAATTGGAGACCAACAACATTGGATTTCTAGATGATTTCAACAAGGGTCACCATAGCGATGTGTATTTGTTATTTATGTATATTTATATTGTTGTTAGGGGTTCCCATGTAGGATATCACCTTTAAATGTGACCAAGGGGTTATGTGTATTGTTTTATTGTGTTCCCTTTATTTAATCTTTTTATGTGATTATTTGGTGATGTAATTCCCTTTATTATTTATTTAAATGGTGTCAAGATTAGTGAGTAATCATGTGGTTAATTAATTAAACAAGGTCATAAGAATGCATTTATTAGAGTTGATGGCCCTTGGATTATGTGTTGTAAGAGATGTGTAAGTAAATTTGAGTGTGAAACACTCCACCTTCCTTTTAAAATTCGATCTTTCCTCAGGGGCTGATTTTGGAGGCTTGTAGGCTAAGTTAAAACTTTCCCCACACCTCTTAAACTGTTACACCAACCCTACTTAATGGTTGGGGAGTCAAGTTGTAATTTTTTATTGCACCTTCTTACATGAAATTAATTTTGGTCCTTGGGGTGTGGACCTAGTTTGTGTGTGTAAGTAAAATGTGATTTATTCACCCACCCTTTTTAATTATTGTTTAGAGTTTGAAGTTGACTTGTGAGTTGGAATTGAGGATGTGTGATGTGGCATCCCACATGGATCCACCTCATCCCTCTCTCTTCCTTTTCTATTTATTCGAATTCTTTAGCTTTTTTGGGGGTTACTTCAGGGAGTTACTTCTTTTGGTTTTAGGAACTCTTGCTATTTTGGAGGATAGTGAGAGATATTTGTTGATTTCATGTGGATTGCTAGGTCTTTTGGACTATTTAGATTGGAAAAATATTGCTATTGAACTTTTGGAGAAAACTCTACCATGGAGAGGTAGGAGCTTGGATTTTTAAAATGTTCTTCTCTTATTTATGCATATTTGAATGCATAAATATCTTCGTATGTTGTTGGTTGGTTGGCTAGATTACCTAGGTATGGTGTAGGAGAAGACTATGGGGATTTATTGTGGGGAGGCATAAGATTTTTAGGGAGGTATAAGTGTTATTATGGAGGAGTTTGGGATTGTGTTCCACCTTGTAAAATAAATAGCTTGCAATTCTTTACTTGTTATGGGCTATCATAAGAGTGTGGGGAGGAATAAGAGAATGGGAGGTATAAGGGGTAGTTGGGGAGGCATAAGGGCATGTAGGGGTTTCGAAATGATATATGTATATATTGGTGGGTTTATCTTAAGGTGGACACCCATTTCCCCAATTAGGAGGTATAAGCAGCTTCCCCCATAGGTCTTGCTCCTTTGGCTTGTGCATGATGAAGCCTGAGTATTGTTTGTTGTGTTTCCTATGGTTGCAAACTATAGTATGTATTTGGATTTGTCTGTTTGTGAAAATTGTTTTTATGTTGTGGAATCATGTCTGTTTCCATGAGTTGAAATACATTTCTTATTGCTTTGTGGTTAGGGATCGGGGGCTAATGAGGAGGATGGCTTCTCCTCTTCATTAGAATTCTTGTTTGGGTGTAGAGCATTGTGTTGCCTCCTTTTGTTTATGACCCAAACAATATATGGTGGATCTTCTAGTTTCTTCTCTGGAGCTGAAGATGAAGACAAATTTCATATTCACCTTGGGATTTCCTTGTTGTAAAAATTTACCACTTCAAGTGGATGGCATTATAATATTATTTGTGGTGGAAGGTTTATCTGTTTTGGAAATGGATTCTACATTCGAATGTGAAAGATGTATATTCTATAATTTTTATTTGATGAATAAAAAATGAAGTTGTAAAAGAACGATTAGAGTTAAATAGAAGTTGTTTTAATTACCAAAAATGGTATGGTTTTCATTTGAACTCTCTATTTGAAATATATTGTGAAATCTTTGTTTGAAAATTGAAAACGAAATATGTATGAAAAAATATTACATTTATCTATTTTATTCGATATGCACATTTTGAAATTAGAATTACACTTTTTCTATTCACATATTGATTGAAGGAAAGTTGAACATTGAAAATTTAGATTTGAATGAATTTAAATATTTAAAGGATGATAACGAAAAGTTGATCCATTTGAGTTTAAGTGTGATTTCTATTTTGATTTGCTGTAAACCTATAAAATGAATATCAGAAAATATACAGAACCATCTGCATTGATGAAAGACAAGGTAAAACATTAAAATAAGCCAAGGAGGAACAAAAAAAATCTTAAAATAGTTTGTAGTGTTTAAGAAATTTATGTAGAACTTTATTCATCGGGCAAGTTACAAACTAATTTAGTTACAAAAAAAGGAGAAAAGAAATTATTATTGAAAACTCATATTTTAACAATTAATCCTTACAATCCATTCTAAATCTTTCCAAGTGTAATTCTCCATGTATGTTTGACATGTTGAGGAAGAAGGAATGGTAGATTGGACCAATTCTGGAAGTCAAAATGTTTAATTCATGTTTTAAATGGTAAGAAAAACATTTTTTAAAATTCATCCACTTAAGTTATCAAATATGAATTTTGATGGTTCTTATGCAAAGAGGAATTTTAGCTCTTTCCAAAAAGTTTTCATTTTCCCAAATCTGAGCTTGCAGTCAAAAGTTATGGCCTTCTGAAGTTTTCTACTTCGTTTGGTTAAAAATAAAGGCTTTTATTTTTGTAAATCGGACCGCGGGCTTGAAAATTTACCTAGGGTAGTTTTTGTAAAAAAGGAAAAAATTAACAAATTCCTCCATGGCCCCATAGCCCCTGTAAATTTATTTTTGGGAAAAATTCCTTCCCTGGCCCACACCCTTAAAATTTTAGTTTTTTTATATATAAGGTGAAATTTTTTTATTTTCCCCACCGGTCCGCTTCCCCACTGTCACTTGTAGGTCTGAAATGTGGCTTTCTTAGGCGTCGGTGGAGGCGTGGATTGTTTTTGAATTTTTTTCCTTCACAAAAAGGTTAGCAAAAATTACTAAGTTTCTCCATTGGCCCGCCTTCCCGCAGGTCACTATTGGACTTACACGTGCCTTTGCTTGGCATCAACTGAGAGGTTTGAGTTATTTTTACCTTTGCACTTTTTCCAAAAGCCAATTTTTCTATAATTTTCCCAATGGTTTTCTTCCCGCTTGAAATTTTTGGCAAGACACATAGCATCCCTAAGCATCGGCAGAAAGGTGTGTGGGTTTTTTAACCTTTTTTCCCTTTCAAACAAAAAGAGTTAAAACCCAAATTACCTTCGACAACCCACCTTCCCACATGGACATATCATTGTGCCATGTATTCCTTCCACTTTATAGAAAATTTTCTTCCCGGAGTCTGAGGCCCGCCTTTGGGAAAATTCTCTTCCCTTGACCCACAGGCCCACCTTTGGGAAAATTTTCTTGCCGGGCGTAGGCCCGTCTTTGGGGAAAATTTTCCTCCCTGGGCTCGCCTTGACCTATAACTTAGGAAATACGTGGAGTTAGGAGGACTTCATTATATCATTGGAAAGGGGAAGAAATTTCCTATCTCATGGCTATGTTTTCAGGAAACTTTAAGTGTGTTATTTATGTGAAAAATCAGGCTGAAGTTTTAGGAGAGCTGTGAGTGGGTAAGAGATAAATTACCCCTTATTAACTTAAATGTATAATTCTAAAGCACAAGTTGACATTTTTAAGGGTCACGTTAGGGGATAAGAAAATGTTTTCTATTTCATAAAAATAAGGACCTTGTTTATTGTTTAGACTTGGTGGAATTAAATACCCAATGTATTTAATTCCATTGGCCCTTTGACCCTCTAGAATGGATTAGGGAATAGTTAACTATAATGTTAATTTAATTACTTATTAAGTTAACCCCTAAGATAAATTTAACTATAATTGGATTAATTATACTTATTAATTTTGTAATGTGGATCTAATGTTGGATACAATGGGAAATTTATTTTATTAAGTTATAATGGACTTTGAATCCTTGTTGTGTCAACTGTTGCTTGAAGCCTTGTAGTGGTCATGCTTTTCAAAAAAAAATCCATAATTTTTCTATCTAAACCTAGGTTGTTCTTGGGTCTCGAGTGGTCATTTTAGCGGGTGTTACAATGTTCACTACAAAAATCAAAATGGGTTCATCGTGACTCAACAAGATGATAACTCATAAGAAGAAGTTCCGAAAAAATAAGACGATGATGATAATTTAGGGATATATTTGTTAGAAAAAAGAAATAAAGGGAATGATTTCATATTTCTTGGAAATCATGTCTATTCACATTCTCACATTACCAACGACCTTCTAGGTCAGATCTCTCTATTGGGATTCTTCTCCCCTCCTTCTCGATCATATATATATATATATATATATATATACAATTGTAATCATTGGCTATAATGATCGGATGTAATTCAATATTCCTTATTTACTAATCGGAAAATGGGAGAGAAACTTTTGTTTTGTTTTTACCTTAACTAACATGTCTATATGTATATGTAATATTGTCATAGACTTCAATGAGGAGCAAAAAATTAAGTCAACTAATAAAATTATGATGTACTACTTTTAGCAGAACTTGAAAAGGTCATAACTTATGCTCTAGATGTTTGTTTGACTCAGCTTTTTTAAACACTTTGTTTCGACAAGAAAAATGCACTAGTCAACCTACGCTTCTGTTTGGAGCATTGTTCGCATATCTTCGGCCCAAAATCTGTTATGTGAAGTAAAAAAATTAAGATCTAAGTTGTAATTTGGTTTTTCCTATTTTAGGAAATTAATAAATTTTATTCTCTTGAATGCATAGTAGGTTATAAGGTTGGAAATTACTCTAATTGAGGCATGTCTAAGATGAGTGGCGATTTTGTTCCCATACAAACAAGCATGCTAGCTTACTAAGAATAGCGGGTTCTAACAAACTGCTAATAATAGTAAATTCTGCCACATACAATAGATTTTGTCAAAGTTACTTAGAGTTTTCTTGGAAACTTGACTTGGGAGTTATTTTCCTATTAATGAAGCATTGAATTTCATGATTGACTCTAAAAGAATAATATTTTTTTTGTGAGTTCAATTTATTTGCAGGTGTATTGAGTTTGTGTTAAATTTGGCTATATTAAATTAATCCTAAACTCTCAAAATATTTTGAGTATAAATGATTTGAAATAAATACTAAATTATATAAAAACACTTGACATAGCCCAACACATCCATAATTCAATAACAAAATAAGACAAGGGGGAAATTTTTTAATTGTTTTTACCTCTACCAATTTAAAGGGAAATTAAGTTTTTAGTTTTAATCTTTTTTTTATTCTTTACCTAAACTTCGACCTCATGCTTCCTTATTTTTAAATTCCCGATTAGTAGAGCCAATTGGAGATGGAAGGAAAAACATGATGAAAATTAATGGAAGATAGTAAGAGAACGAAATGAAATACATTAATCAATTTGGTAAAACCTGTGAGATATGTCATTAGAAGCTTGAAATTTTTGATTAGATAATGAACTCTTGTACATACCCTAGTCATGCATTCTTGTATAAAATCATTTCATCTTTTTGTTTTATTGTTATTCACTAGGATATTACTTGGAAAATTCTGTAAGGAAAATAAATGTGTTTTAGCATATATGATAAATTAGGGGTAATGAGATTCCTTGATACATTTTGTGATTATCAATAGGAGAATAATGGATAACAATAAAAAATAAAAATCTACAAGAATAAGTACTAAAAGGTGGTAATTTAGAGAAAACTTTTAGAGATAAAATATAATTTTTATAACTTCCCTCCTTTTCACTTTTTCTATTTTTAATATTTATTTTGAAGAATGTTTCTATTATCAATCCAAAGAGCACCTTAAGTTTAATAAGTTCAAACAATCCTTCTCTTGGTTCATACAATGGGAACTTCTTAGAGAGTGGGTCACTCAAGCGAGAATAGCCTCTATATAGAGCTTGTTCCCTAGATTAATCACCTAAACTAATTATTTTGATGGGCATGAGGGAAGAAAACACAAACTAACAGAAAGAATGTGAAAATAGGTGATACACTAATTGTTTTGGGAGCCAATGGCTGCACAAAACACAATATTTTGCTCTTATCTTATCCTATTTCTCGGACACGCTTCCTTATAGCTCGTCGTGGGGTCTTACCATCTCATAATTTTATTCATCACCTCAGCCACATTATGTGGCTTGATATCTGGTTTTTCCCCATTCCCAATATAAATTATCAATTTGGGGTTGTTTATTCATTGTTTGCATCAGTTCATTCTCATCCTCATTTGAGCTCGCGGTGATTTGATATTCCCATTTCTTTGTATTGTCTTTGAATTTTTCCTCTACTTTTGAGATGGTAGTTCGCTAGTCTCACTAGGTATTTATTTGTCTCGAGGAGTTCATTGGTCTCCATGGATTAAATACCTAGGAACTTAGCCATGTTGGTCATGAGTTTGACCCCTTGAAAAAATCTGAACTCATTGTTTGAGGTTGGTAAGGGTAAACCTTGTTTGGAATACCCCTATTTAACTCTAGTGTCATTCATTTAGATCATTACGATCCATTTTATAGCTTAAAGTGTATTGATCCTACACCAATTCGATTCAAGTGTATGAGATCTTGGGTAGATTTGGGAGCTCTCTTTCAAATTTTTCTTTATAAGGTTTCTCGATATCGGCCAAGGGTTTAAGGTAAGCATTGGGACATTTATTTTTTTCCATATTTTAAAATTTTGGTGTTTTATGAAAACATGAGCCGATTAAAACTTGACATCTTTTTAGTGGCATAAGAAACCATTTTTAGATCTAAAAATGGATTTTTGGAATCTCTATTTTCGGAAAAATTATGTTTTTGAAAAAAGGGAAGGATTCATTTATAGAATTGAACTTTGAATCTCCATAGCATATTCTAAAAGGCATATTTAAAAAACCATATTACATCAAAACTGATGGAAAATGGTTATTGTATATCTTTTATTATGTACTTTATATATATATGGATTCCAATTTATTCATTGATTTTAAGATCTAGAACATGTATCTTATTAGTAAATTATTTGATAAATATTTGAAGAATAATTTTAAGAAAAATTTGGTGCACCAAGCAAATCTAGAACTTGATTTCTAATTTTTTTTACTTTGTAAAGTGAATAAAAGCGCAACTTTGTTTCATATTATGAAAATATTTTTCACAAATTTGAAAGAGGGTTTAAAACTAACAAAGCGATGATCACGCGGGATGATATGCACATCAACGGACGTGCGAACAACTGCATGAAGAGATCTCAGGAGGAGCGAGCATCAACCGAATGTACATGCCAAGATTTGAAACATGGGTAGAACTGGTTAAGCCATAAAACTCTCCTCTATCTCATAGATCGAATGGGGTGTACATATAGGAGGTGCTGAGTAACCCCCAGTGCTGCAATCATGACAACTCGAGTAGAGAGTGGGTGTTACATTCCCATAATAGAAGTGTAACTCCCAATGACGCATATGACGCACTGACATACTGATGCATAGACGCAATGACGTGCTAACGCATTGACGCATAAGATAATCCCATAATGACCCCTAAATGACACATGGACCTATGATCTCACCTAAGTGAGATGACTCACCTAATTATGTGGAAAATAATACAGACCAACACCCCCCCTTCATCGTAACTTAGGATGAGGCAGTAAGTCAGAAAAGAGAAATGGGTCCCGGCATAAATCCTGATTAGGTACCCATGTACAAGAAAGAAGTCCCAAGCAGTGAAGGAAAACCAGTGGGAAAAACATCCACCACAAGAGAACAAAACACTCTCTAATCTAAGAAAGATGCCAAATATGGGTCCCACTCTAGACGAGCCTAAAAGGGTACCCATGTACAAAGAGGAAATCTCTCGGAAAGAAGAAGAAGAGAGAAGAAGAGGGAGATGAGAGGAATGCAAAAGATTCCATGGATGGATCTGAACTCTGCAGCTCTAGGAAGTCTCCCAGAAGAATGTTGATGACGAGATCCTCTACCTCTGGACTGAAGAAGAGCCACCCACAATGAACTGTGTGCCTACCCTTAGGAAGGACAAAAATGACATGTTGGAAGTCTGCCCACTCCACAAAGGAAACTAAAGGCAGCAACATGAAGAACTCTGAGTCTGGTGCACGGAAGTGTGACATAGGTCTAGCAAGTGAGTGCCAAGGAACCGAAGGTAATGCCATGTGTGTAGAACTATCAGAGTGAAGAGGAACACCCGCAAAAAGGATTTCCAAGTGATGTGAAGGGAACAAAACATCCTTCACAATATAAAAGGGATCCACAACTGAGGGTGCATCAATGAAGGTCTTCGGAAAAGTGGAAATGGTAAGAGTACCAGAAGGGGCACTCCCAACAATAGAGATGATGAACTCCTCGATGCACCTATAGATGGATGAGGTAGATGTAGTGCGTCACAAGTAGACTCTGCGAAAATACAACTAAGGTTAGGTAGATACTCATCTCAATGAGGGGGCTCAACAAATAGAAGAGCAATGTAAGATATGTATGAGTCATCCAATGAAGGTAAAGGATTGAAATGGGCCTCACACACTGGAACTGGAAAGGAGGCTGGTGTAATGATGGTGTGAGACTGAGTATGAGACTACTTGATATCTGATGAGATGTGGGGGTGACAACACTGTCTAGAATAGTAAGAGAAAGAGGAGAAGAGTCCTCTGTAATGCTCTCTACATCGAACCGGGTGCACAATCCTTGTAATCAAAAGTACAATTGAGTGCAGTATCGGTGGAACTATCATCACATGAAGAAATGGAGGAGACAACTGAATCAGCAACAACAACAACGGTGCCAATATGCGAGGGGTCTCTGTACAAGGACTAAAGAATTCTCTAGACATGGTGAGGTGGATGCGAGTCTACCACATGAAACTAGAGAGAAAGAGAGACATGCATCATTATATGACCAAAGAGATGGTCACAAGTGTTGAGGAAGTCCTCTAGGTGATTATGATCGGTGGAGTGCGAGAACGGACCCAAGAAAGAAGGGTAAAAGACCCTAGTGGGTGAAGTAACATTCCATGGAAGCATGCCAAGCTGAATAGGTCTCTCTCCCAGTGAGAAGTGGCGGAGGCTATAAGGTGATCCTACGATGCTCACATTTGGAAAGAGCACTCTCCATGATGAAAAATGCAAGATGCACAAAAACAAGACATCGGACTCGTCGATAATGCATCGCATGTGAAATCCCAAGAGTACAAGTAACCCCTCGAGAATGTGGTAATTTATAAAAGTAGTGAATTTCTAAAATTAATAATCCCATCATGTAATGTGTGAAAAATCATGCAACTTTGACTAGGAAGCGCTCAAAAATGAGCAGTGAGTCAAAAGTTATAGCATTAAAACGATTCCCACAACTGATGGAAAAATACACTAGATGCTGCAAACACATTAAAAAAATTCTGAAATGGGTGCAAAGGGTGTCGCAACTCAAGTAGAGAGGGGAGTTACATTCCCATAATAGAAGTGTAAATCCCAATGACGCATATGATATGACACACGCGTCGACGCATTGATGCATTGATGTCTTGACACACTGGTGCATAAGAGAATCTCATAATGACCCATAAATGACACATAGACCTACGATCTCACCTAATGATGTGGAAAATAATACACACCAAGAAAATTTGTATAGTTTTAAAAATTGATATTTTGAAAATTCACATTTTGTGCAAGATGAGTGAGAAATCTGCAATATTTTAGATCATTATGCAAGCTATAGTTTAAAATACCTCCACTATTTATTCATCATGTTTTTCACTATGTCTTCATTCACCTTCAATTCATGATGCATTTGGAACTCTTTTATTTCTGAAATACTTGTTAATAATGAAGAACTTATATACATTTGAAGATGAAAATCCAATGAAGCAAATGAACCTTGAGCTCTAACACCATCTATCTTGTTTTCCTCTTTCGGGTACACTAGAGAATCTTCTTGGAATAACTTTAACCACCAATTGCAAGGAAGGGATTTCTTTTAGCTAATGGAAGGTTTCATTTTCTTCCTTACATTTTTAGTTACAAATTTATCTATATTATTGTTTAATATTGTCATATCCCATGGCTTATGTGGAGAATCTCATATAATTTCCTTATAAATATACACAATTTTTTTATGTAATGAGTTGTCTGCTGCTTCTTTTACATTATTCTTCATTGGTATAACTAAATTATCATATGAAAACATAATTATCTAGTGCATTGCATATAATCATAAATGGTCAATCAAATCTATGTTGCACCTTTTATGATCATTTGAAACTAAGAAATGAATGAATGAAAAATCATGAAATTGTGCTTGAAACTTAACAATTTAAAATCTATAATTTGATTCCCTATTGTTCTAGCATGTCATTTTATGATATATGATGCCATTCCCATCTCCATCAGGAACCTACATCAATATTTAATGGTTGATGCATGATTCTAGTGAAGGTGATAACTTGAATGGAAACCTATATGGGGAAAGGGGATCCTAGAGACTAACCCTAACTTCTTATTATCTAATCATCTATTGAAAAAGTGAAACTTCAATTTTTTGTACCCCTCCACCATGATGACAAAAATGGTCAACATCTTTGGCAGATTTGCTAGACTGATTTCTTGCTAATATGAGAGAACCCTCTAATATGCTCTCTTTTAGTGATGAAAAGTTATCTAAAACCTTCATACAATCTTGACCAAGAATGATAAAGGCCAAGAATATCTACTAAATAATTTAAATCCTCTTTAAACTTACTATAAAAAAACACTAAATACATATGCAAAAATGCACTATGAGGAAAGATATAATATAACTAGATGAAAAATCATACATGCTCTAATAAGAAACATGTAGAGTGTACACAAGCACTAATGTTAAAATAAACAAACTTACACTAACCTATTATAAACGAAGTAGTTAAAAAATAGACAAAACTTGATATAGGAACAAAGAAATAGCTTCCCTTTCTCAAAAAATGTGGCTATGAGATCAATTTTACAACTAGATCACATGGTAAAAGTGAAAAGATAGTTTTCACATTTGATTTTCTCAAAATACAAGTCGGTAAAAGGATGAATACCTCTATTAGATTTATATTTGGATTTTTTAGATATTAGGGATAACTTTTGAGAACATCAAGTTCTTTCTTATACTCTAATTTAAGAACAATTGATTGCATTGCTGAGTTTGATTCCAAATCAACAAAGTATCTCATTGGATAAGGTCTAATCCTTCTAGTTTTCCCAAATTCCTTGTATCTAATTACGGGAGTGGGGCTAGTAGAAACATTTTCTCATCTCTTGAGCATGTTTAGAATATGATGAGAACTATATCCTAATTATTTAATCAAATTCATCTTCCATGATGAATGGTTTAGTAATAGTTTCATGATTTTGTTCCTCATTCTAATCTACCATGAAGTTTAAAATATCAAAATAAACCTTCTTGAAATATTGTTTCCCTTCTTAGTCCATTACGGTGAGTAATGATGATATTGGTTTATCACTACAAACTTCTAAAGGTGCAACAATCTCTAAACATGCAAAGCAATGAGGATCTCTACATTCGGTTGTAACATCTTGATACCTTGGAATCCATTATTCCTTTCTCATATCATCATTTTAATATAGGAAAAAGTATGGTAGGATGAATTCTTTCGATTATTTATCCTTAGGAAATTCTAAATCTGATAATAATTCCTCACATTTACTCTGAAAATTCTCTTTATTCATCTTTTGTTTATGATCTTCACTTGTGGGAAATTTTTATTGCATGGTTAGCACATTCTATTTCTCTAAATCATAATCATACCAATAAGTAAGCTCATTATTGAATCATTCTCTTTACTAGAAGATGGAATAAGCTTAAGATTACTGATCTAAAACTTAGAATCCTCTATATGCTCATTCAAATCATTATCTTTACTTTGTAACTCAAAAAATGAAGAAAAATACATCTAACATTTTCTTGTTGATTGTAATCCCTATTCGACCTGTAACCTCCTTTTCTTTTGTGAACTCCTCCAAATAATAAATTTAAGGATTAACTAGCTATGCAATTTCTTTAAAATTGAACCTTGACCTCAATTCCTCAAATATAGCCTTAAAGGATTCTCGTTTGGATCTATAGTTGTGGGAAACTCTCCCAAACAAGTTGTTGATGATTAGTTTCATTCAAAAATGGGATCGGAACTATGAGGGAGGATTTGGATGGGTCTTAACTTGCTTTTTCAGTTCTTGTTCAAAGGGAAAGGTGTAAAATATGCTTTTGGAGGTGATTCCATGGAAAGAGAATCCTTGAGAAAGCTAGGAACTATAAAATTAAGTTGATATGGGGAAAAATAACGGAAATTTTATACTGATATAGATCGTAAGGGGGAATACCCCATTGATAGTTTTCCTCAACATTATTTCCTATTATCCTCTTACACATGTAAATGTGTAAATCATTCCTTGATAAATTGATACATTTACTTCCATCCTCTTAAATTTGCCTTAAAAATAAATGTTATCATGGAATTGTTTCCATAATCTGCATACCCCTGTTCTGAAAAATAAAATGTATATAAGGATAAATATATTTATTAGTATTGTTTTGATCATGGGTACATTCATTGTGATAAGGATTTTAACACTGATCTTGAGGATGTTTTTGAAAAATATCGATTCAAATTGTATAGCTACGAAAATGATGAAATGAAGTCATTCCTCCAAAAATTCATGGGAAAGTGACATGGAATGATGGAAAAGAAAGGAATGTTATGTTTGTGGAGCCTATTTTCATGTTAGAGTGTGGTACACCTTCTATGTGTTACACTCGAGTATTCTTACGGTGGTCTGCTCGCGGTGAGCGGGTCGGGGGATTCGGGCGAAGTCCCGAAGCAAATTTTCATGGGTGGTTTATTAACCCATGGGTAATGGAGTAAGCTGTTATGGGCTGGTTTTGGGCCCATGGTTTTTTCAGTACCCATTTTTTTGTAAAACCGCCTCTTCGGCTACCCATAGGTTTATGGCACAATTTTTTTTTCCCATTGTTTGATACCCATGGTTTTGTAAAACTGGTTAAACAGGTTGTCTATTTATATGGTCTTATGCATATGATAGAAAAACAAGCAAATGTATTGCAGATGTGTTTTGAATTTGGGTGTGAATTGTAGAGTTTGTTGAGCATCGCTCCAAATGGATCTGGGTATTGTATTGAGAGAGTGGAGGCTTGTAATAAAATATGAGCAAGTGATTCTTCTTGGACATAGCCCAAATTGGGTGAACCACGTTAAATCTTGTCTCTCTATGTTGTGTTATTTATTACGCACTTTTATTTTGAGATCTGTAATATTTTACGCATATTAGTTTCTATTGTTGCGATTACGTAAGGGATTATTCCACGTGATTTTATCTCTTATTTCCTAACAAGGAAATGGTGCATTGAATGCTAAAATCAGTTGTTTAGACTAGCGAGTGATTATATATTTTCAAAACAATTACCCCCAAAGGATGAACATTTCTTGGATGAACAGGACATACAACTTGGTGAACTATAAATGTAGACCATGATGATATAGAACACTTACAAAAGATATAATTCCAACGTCCCATTGGGTATTCCTAAAACTATTATCACTTCGGAGATCACCCGAGTTAAAGAAGTGAAAGTAATCCATTTCTTCTATTGATTGATGGGAAATTATCGAGTGTCGTTGACTCTAGTTGAGAACAACCTCTAGAGAGATACGAGTTCCTTAAATTTATCACCTAAACTAATTATTTTGGTGGGGATGAAGGAAATAAAAAAATAACTAACAAAAACCATGTGAAAATAAGTGAAACACAAATTGTTTTGAATCATATACCTCCACAAAACATACTATTTGATTATTCTCTTGTCTATTGCTCGGACACACTTCCATATAGCTTGACGTAGGGTCTTATGAGATAAATATTTTCTTAACCACCTCGGACATATTTTTTGGGCTTGAGCTCTAGTTTTTCCCCATTCTTACCTTGTGAGTTAATAACGTATGAATATTTTATTATAATCTAATTTCAAAAATTTATACGGTGATATACAATAAGATAGAATTTTGAAACACTTCTATAGATGTGATCATGTAAGAAAATGAGGTAAATAGGGCACTTATCTAATTTTTCTTATCCCAAAGTAGATCTGAACCTGAACAACTAATGAAAATGTTGGGAACAATGTTGGAAGTACTCGATATAAATTCTATATCCGTAAAGCTGGTAAGGACGGGGTGTTTAGGAAAGGGAGAGGGCTCTTGGGGTGACATATAAATCTCTGGGGCACTTGAGTCTATAGAAAATTTCATAACCTGATTTCTTTAGTGTTGCTAGGATTTCACACTTATTCGTTGATGATCACGAGTATGTCATACTTGAATCACCGAGGTACGTGTAAATATACAACACAAGTAATCTCTGCACAACCCCTAACTAACTAAAATCCTAAAAATAATAATGCAAATGGGGAGTAAGACTATCCTTGGCTATCACCCAATAGATTGAACTTATGACCAATTGTTTCACTACATATCATACTCCATGTATTCGTATGAGATTTTGTGTGCAATATTTCTCCTTGGTTTCACTAACGCCGATGATGCCAAGATAGTGGGATGTAGCTACATAGAATACAAATGTTTGGATGGAAAAATGAACTTACACCTCCTATCGAGTGTGTATAAAAAGTAATAATTCTAGAATTCAGTCCCTTTCATTGTATGTATATAGTAGACTTTTTTATATTTCCCACAATTATAATGGGGTGTATGTTGTGTTTATATAAGGAAATTTTTCTTGAATTTCGACACTAGTGACACAAAATTTATAATAGGATGTTAAGATAAAAGTAAGAAAACTTAAAAATCCAACCACAAATGTCAATAATGTGAACAAAATTAAAGAGGAGAAGAGCACACAAGTTGGACAAGAGCACACGGCCACCGGTGTCGATCTTGGGAAATAGTTTCTGAGCCAACTAATAATAAATGTGAGTATACTAACCAATAAGGATATTTGTGACCGACCAAAAATGGGTGAAGAAGTGACGAGATGTGAGAGATAAAAAGAATAGAAATGATTAAAACAAACACATTGAATTTACATTATATCACTAGTGAATACTTTTCCCACTCAAGATTCATATAGAAAACAACATACTTGGAGGTATATTAAATATTAGTATGTGCGTGATTTTATGTCTACATTTCCCTCCTATATGCTATTTGAATGAAATATAAGTAGTGTAAATGAAGTAAGGAACATACCTATGAGAAGTGCGGAGAAGTCTTGTTATAGAAGTACATATAAAATATGAAAACATATAGTGTGGTAATCCATGGATTAACGTATCTATCCATGTGGTGTAAATAGAGATTATGAATGGTTAAAAGGAGAAATCGAGAAACTGAGTGATTTTATTTCAAATAATTCATAGATTTTGAATTGTTCTTGATGGAAATTCGATAGAGTATAGGGAGTGGTGAATTCCCAACCTTATTTTTACATGTGAAAAAATGATGGATTTGGGCATCCTTTCGCTAGAGGAATAGTGCAAGGGAGAGAGGTCTAGTTTTATCCTCCAACTATGACTACATCGTCAAAATGTCCAGCCACTATAGATGGAAATAGACAAAAATTGGCCCATTTCGATCTAATGTGAATAACCCATTTAGGAGCAGTATAGGACATGCAATTACATCTCACTACCCCACTCCATGGGTGTCATGATATATATGATGCTATATTGGTTCCATGTTAGGTCATCTAGAAGTGATAGAAAATATAAAATGATTTCCCATGTTAGATCTTATTGGAAAGTAATGATATCACTCCCAAGTTAGGTCATGGGAGGGAGGTGTAGTAAAATATGCTATGTTGTACCAATTTATTGATTTGATTAAAGTAGAACAAATTTGTCTTGAGATTGGATGTATACGATAGATTACTCATGGAGAAATGTTTCTCTTGTCACCCCAAAATTAGGTCATTATTGGGAGTTGATAAACGGTGATAGAAAAAGTGAAATTTTGTATGAGAATGTTTTTAATAATGATGTATTAGAAACTTGTAATGATTGTATAATAGCTTAAGATGGATTATAGGTTGATAATGATATTATACATCCATTTCGCAAAAGGGATAGTGTTAGAAAGAATGAATCTTTGAGCAAAAGTAAATGTGAAATGATGTCATAGTGAGAAAAATGAAGTATAGTAGGTGCCGAGAAACTTGTGTGTATATAGAGTTAAAAATGTGCCACATTGGAATATAGCACTATGGAATTTGGGAAATATGATAATAGGAGGAATTATCAATCGAATTTCATTAACGAGGAAGAAAGCAGAGTAGTGGAGCTTAGGATATGAATGAAATTATGTGTCACATATTAATTGCGAAAGTGGATGCGAATAGTGACTATAATAACTTGGAATTTTTGAAAAATGGTAAATATTGAATGGTGAATTCATTTGAACCATGATTGAGTGTGATTTTGAGCTTTGAATTTTTGAAGATGTAATTAAATAGAGTAGTGAGATTGAAAAATATTTGATATGGTAGCGTCGGTCGTGACATTGAACATGAAAGCCTAGTTGGCGAGTATGGCTATTTCTGAAAATTTTATTGAAATGAGTTCATTTTGAGAATTTTAGCAAAAGTTGTGTTGTTGAATTTCTAGGCATTTTTACCTAAGAAAGAGTGACCAAGGAAATAACCTCTTTGAGGACACCAATGCCTAGATATAGGTGATGGTGACTTTCTCTTGGGTGCTCGCATCTAGCTCTTGGGAAGTACATGACCCAAAAGTTTGTTTTACCACGAAACTTTATAAATGTGAATTTTGAGGCATTTTTGTATTGTGAATAGTCATTTTTGTTTGTATATAGGTGATAATGTAACGTGTTTGCTATTTTTTTGAAAGGGATATCCATATGATGAATTTCGGTGGAGTCGACACTTGAGTATGTTTTTGGGATTAGGCTTATCTAATGCAGAGTATGATATAGAATATCATTTTGGATTGTGGAAAATAACAAGATTGGGTGAGATGCCTCATTATATGCTTTGATAATCAACTTTGCATTATGTGATCTATTGTGTGAAAATATTTGTTACTTTTTGCTACTCGGGAAATAAGTGTGACCCTAGATGATGTATATCACATATTGTAACTAACACTAGTAGGTGAGAGAGTCCAGGTTATGGAAGTAGAGGTTGCTTCAAGGTAGATGAGAGTAGTGTTGACCAAAATAAGCTCACACTTATTTTGGGTCAACTAGCACCATTTTCCCCTTTTGTTCTTCAATCTGAATATTTACATATTTTAAGCACTTAAGGAACCCTGAAATAATTTTCATCGATAGGAAATTTCTTCCCCTTTTTAGATATATAAATAAGTCCTAACTCTTCATATTTTTCAAGTTACGGGCCGACGGGCCTGGGAAGGATTTTTTGCCAAAAATGGGCCGGCAGGCACAGGAAGGATATTTTTCCAAAAAAGAGTCAGCGGGCCTAGGGAAGTTTTTTAGCTAATGGAAAATTGCGGACCAGTGGGGAGGCGGCAGATATTTTGACATTTTTCCACTTTTCGCAAATGGGCACAAGTATAATTCTTTGGCCCATGGAGTGCAGGAAGGTTTTATTTTTGTTTAAGTGGAAAATAAAGGCCAACGGCTGAAGGTTGCCTTTTGCCAAAAGCAGGTCTATGGGGCTGAGGAGGAAATTTTTCCCAAGTGTAAAAGTGGGTCGGCCCAGTCTGCGAGGGTTTTGAAATTTTTCACTTTTCACAAATGGTGCGGTTTTCAAGTGTCGGCCCACGAGTCGCGGGGTCTCATCGGTCGTTGAAAATTCATAGACCAATGGAGGTGCCACATTCCTCTTCGATGCAAATCTAAGGATAGAATCCAAAATGGGTACCCCAAACAAGCGCCTGAGCTTTCATGTGTCTCAGTGCAGAAAAGGGGACAAAGCCGTCAATTTAAAACAACTAAGTATAAGTGTGTTGAAGAAATCCTCCACATGTCTCTTTAGCTCAATACAAGGCTGGTTCTAAAGAACGGATTCCCAAATTTACATAGACTCTACACATGTCTTGGGTCGAATAGAAGTCAAAGGTATTGAGTCCCAAATCAGCTAAGTGTAGAGATCCAACAGATGGTACCACGTGTCGCATCAACACAAATTAAAAGGAGCGACCCAAAGCGAGATACTCAAACAAGTGTTGGGCCTCCATCATGCAGAGCTCGAAAAGGTAGAGGCAGTCATTGAAAATTCTACGCAGAGGAAGGCCAATGGTAGGGGAAAAGTGTTAACATGGAGTAAATTCAATAGTAAAATTTGGAGCAGGTTCCCAAATGTACGTTGAGCCTCCATGTTTCTGTGGTCGATATATGGCTCCGCCAAGCAAAAGGGACTTAGCTAGAATACAAAGAAAGGAACAAGCCAGCGGAAGGAGCCACGTGTCTCTTCAATGTAATTTCAAGAGGTGAATAAAAAGGTGGTCCCCAAACATGTGCTAGCTCACCACGTGTCTCATCAACACAATTTCTAAGGCACATACCAAAAGGTAGTCCCCAAACAAGTAGCAACCTACCACATGGTCGAGTCAGAAAGCATAAGGTTGGCCATTAAAAATTCCAAAAGCCTTTTGAGGCCTCCACGTGTCTCTTATGTGTAACTTCAAAAGTAAAATCTGGGGGTAGTTTCCAAACAAGCATGAAGCCTCCACGTGTTTCTAGTTAGGAACAACATCTCTGCTAATAAGAGGAACTAAGGGTAGAATACAAAGAACATAGAGGAGCCCGCGAAGCCTCCATGTGTCATTCGTTGCAATTTCAAGAGTGAAAAGAATTGGTTGAATCTTAAATATGTGTGAGGATACAACGTGGAACTTATACTGAGATAGAATCTTTTAATATTACATCTTTGGTGACCTTGATCTTCAGATAGCCATATCTTTCGATTGGAAGCTCATATTTGGGAAGGAGAAGAATTTTTGGAAATATATTGGCGTTATCTTCTCATCGCCTCCATTAATGCTTTGGCCTACTATTTTTGGTGGCTATCAAGTCTCCCACCTACGCCATGATGAGGAATGGGCCTCTTCTTACCCAAGAAGGGACAGTGTGAGGGCATGGATGTTACAGTGAGACTCTTTATTGTGGCGGTGGAAATCAATCCATTACACGAGTGGTTGGAACATAGTTCTAATTCTTCCCTCCTCTCTCTCTTATTATTCCTATATATTGTAAAGGAGGGGCATTTTCTAAGGGTTGGTCATTTTTCTCTCTTACCCCCTCTCTCTTTATTTGTTAGGGTATAATGTAGAGTCTAAGCCTTATCTCATAGCTCTGTGATGGCCTTTTCTTTCCCCTTTCCCACTTTGATTATGTATTTTGTATCTTTTGGAGCAATAGAATTTGTTTCATGATGCATCTATCCATCCTTGGCTCATTTTATTGTCTCTTCTTACCTCTCATCATTACAGGGTATACTGTGCATACTTTGATGTTTATTGCAGGTTCTAGGAGTTGTGCTTAATGGGTTTTGAAGTGGTGTTCCATGTGAACTTCATCTTTGGTTTGTGGTGCATCTTGTCCACCCCCTCCCTTGCTCACCTCTCTCAACTTTAGGTAGTTTAGATATGTGATCAGCAACTTCCTTTTCCGGTGTATCATCACTTAGTGTAGGCTCTCTTTCTCTCTCTCTCTCTCTCTCTCTCTCACTGTCTCCTTGGAATGCGTAGATTATGATAGATAGGTTTAGCCTTCATAGGAGTAGCTTGTGGCGGAGTAGATTTTGAAGCGGGAACCAGCCTTCTCACGGAGGTCCATCTCATGTTTTGCAAGTCCCACATCTTGAGAGATGGTCTAATGTTGTGTAATCACACTGAATGCCTCACTTCCATACCCAAGCCATTCAGGGGTGCTGTAATTCTACACTAAAAAGTAGCTTTGTAGAATTTTTTAGGGACAAGGGTACATACTGAGAGACCTATGTTAGCTTGGATGTCATCATCGAGATCGGGTGTTCCATGGTTGCATAATTTCATTGTAGTTGTTATCACTTCATCGGTGGTCATGGAGGGAATTTTTGTGGGCATCTTGTATAACATGCATGATATTTGTCTATGTATAGAGGAGAATGGGACTAGGTATGCATGGGTGTCATGTGTATTAGCATATATGTCCGAGACTTATATTAATTCATGCGGGAGGACCATGGGAGTGGACTTGGAGCAACCAAATTGTTACATGTATGAACCTATGACCATATTGTGATATTAAGGACACTCATTAGGCCATGGGACATTTAGGCCATGCTCGGGATATTTTTCGCGAGGTGGACAACCGGGAGTAATAGGATACTAGACACTACTCCTTAGAGATAAAGACAACATTAGAAAACATAAAAACAAAACGATAGAAAAAACATTGTTAGAACAATATAAAAGTCAAAATACACTCACTTATCACATTAATATACACAAGAAATATCAATTTCAATATTATAGCTCAAATATACACATTCTAGACTAGGGCACCCAGATACAAGACCTGGGCACCACGGGAGGTGGACACTAGTTCCTGTGTATAAACACTCCTATCCCAAGGGTCATTAGCACCCTCACTGGTATTTTCTAGGTCTAAAATGCCAAGAAACTTCATAATATCAAATTTGAAAAAATCTGATCAAACCAAGTACTACACACATTTTCGAAAAAACATCATAGTTACCAATCCCCATTGTCATTCATGATGTTATGATGGTTACCACCCTCTCAAACCAGGGAGGACGTGTTTTTCTAACTTGCGACATCTTCACTCACTTAGTGCTCAATCTCACAATCACGTCAAGAAAAATGAAGTGACTAATCACTTTTTCACTTCACTACTTATAGTTACTTTTCATCACCCACTTTACTATGGTCATTATTCTACACTTTTTATCACAACTAATACACACTAGTATGTATTTTTCATATCTTAATAATTTCTACTTGATTTATACCCCGTTTATAGTGTTATTTTTAGAATTCCTCCTACCATTATATAGTACATATAACATGTGCATTATATCTTCTTAACATTGTCTTTAATTCAATCTATACACATTTTGGAACTTTCTTTCCTTTTCTATATATCTCTTGCTTACTTTGCACTTAGTGTTTGTTCCTATCATCACTTACCCTTTCACCGTAAGGGGGCATATCATTGGGGTCATCATATAATCCCCCTTACATCACCATGTGATCAATCAACACTACCAATTCATCATTTTCAAGAATTTACTAATTTATCGCGTGTTATTTCACGTTCAATTCCCCCTAATTACCTAATCTGGGGCAACAAACGTACAATTTTTCATCACGAAATTTCATCACATCCCCATAGTGACCCAACCTAGGGAAACAAGTGTAACATATTTTCAAACAATATTTCATAAATTTCTAGTGATTCCTCCTAATGACCTAACCTGGGGGAAACTAGTGTAAAATATCTCTATGAGTAACCAATCAAGACAATCAATCAATCAATTTGCCAACATGCTCAAGTCTCTAATCACATTATTCAATCAAAATGATATAACACATATGGCCTCCTAGATGACCTAACTTGGGAGTTACATTCATTACTTTCCTATATGACCTAACTTGGGAAGTTATTATATATTTGGCATTTTCTTCCAGATGACCTAATGATCCGAAAATAACCGATTATTACTACGATCTCGGACACTTATAAGCTTTAATTATTTGTCGATAATTTACTCCTTTTAAGTAATTAATTTAAAATAATGCAAGACAATAATGAAAATTGCACACAGGATTGATTACGGAGTTCGGAAATTGCCTACGTCTCGGGTTCGTGATCAAACCATTCCACTAGTCAAAACTTGTAAGTTACAATAGTACTTTCACAAGAAAACCTAATGGAATTTTACTTTCCTATCAGTACACACCGATTCTTTGGACGACAAGGGTGAAAAATAGCACCCGACTTCCACCTTCCTAGTACACAATCTCCTTCGGTTGTGATCGGCCTTCCCGACGCAAACAATGCGAAGCTAGCACTCCGGTCGACAATCCAGGATTTGCAAGTAATTGGTGTGGCTCAATGGGCCTATTGGGTAGTTTACAATTTACTCCCAATCACAAATATTCCATCTAATATTGCCTAAAATAATAGGCCAATAGACAATACTTGTCGACACATCCCGCAAATAAGCTTAACAAATAATAAGCTCGGGATCGGTGTCTCCGTTGCACCGGTGTGTAATGTCCGTGCTCTAGCAATGAGCTTCTCCATTGCACCGGTGTGTCATGTGTCCTTTTACCATGCACTAGGTACCCTATTTATACATTTTTAGGGTCCTAAAATATGCATTTAATAATTATCCTAAGGCTAATAATAGCCTCATCTCGTAGCATGTGAATGGGAAAAATCGGATTGCATGTTTAATAAGGGATAAATATCCCATAAGAGCGGCTAGGCATTTGTTAAGGGATAAATATCCCATTTGGTGTGGCATTAGTTAAAGCCCCACATTTTGGGTGGTGGGGATAATGTCTAAGGCAAAGTAAAAAGCCTTTCCACGCATGAAGTGGTCAAAAGACCATGTTAGGATAAACCGCCCCCAACAACCGCTTCATCCTCCTTCTTCCACGTGGAAACATCCACGCAAGGCTTAATGCCTCCCAAACAACTGCTTCACCACCTTCCACGTGGTTAAAACATATGCATTTGATTTTGGCTGTCCATACTAATGTTTAAAACATTAATATATATATGTGGCATTTGGAAAGTGGTCTTACCAAAAATAATATTATTTCGACCCATACAATGTGGAATAGAAATAATCCTGTAGTCCGCTTGTCATCTCCCAATAGGAAAATCGAGTGAATTCAACGAGTGTTGGAAAGCCACATGTCACAGTGCGATTGGTCCAAATATTGACCGATTGACTAAAGTTGACTTTTTCGTTGACCGAACTTTGTGAGAACATATCTAGAGCTCCCGATGTCATTTTTCGCGTTCTCACAGTTGTTGGAAAGCTCTCGAGATGATCTTCTACACTGACACCATTTAGAGATGTTTAGGGAACTTTTAGAAATGATCCCCTGATCACACCTCCCCACTAAGAAAAGCTTTTTGTCCCAAAAAGCTTCCATACTTGTCCTGAATCTGGAAAACTCTGCTGCCATCTTGGAAGTGCTGCTGTAGTAGACCCTTGGGTCTTCTCCTCCAACCTTCTCACTTCGAAAACTCTACTCCGATCCTGGGACTTGTGGGTTATGGGTCCACGATGCTTCCGCTGCGCCACTTTGATATCTGAAGAAGACCTCCACGCCTCCGCTTTATGGTGCTAAGTTTCTGAATGAAACCTCAACACTCCTTCTGTGCGGTGCTAAGCTTCTTGTTATCTCGACAAAAAGAATCTTCTTTGACTCTATAACACACTCCGGCTCCGAGTTGATTCCGTAGAATCTAAACTAGTTTGAAGGAACTCCATGTTACGTAGAGCTTTGATTGATCCGATGTCAATGATGGACAATGCCTTGTCCCTTTACAGACCTCAACGCCTCCGATGCATGATGTTAAGCCTCTTTCAAGACCTCGAGCCTCCGATGCACGATGCTAAATCATTACGGAGACCTCAATGCCTCGATGCATGATGCTAAGCCTCTTTCAAGACCTCGAGCCTCCAATGCATGATGCTAAGTCTCGTGAGACCTCAACGCCTCCGATGCATGATGCTAAGTCTGTTAGACCTCAACGCCCAATACATGATGCTAAGCCTTTTTCAAGACCTCGAGCCTCCGATGTACGATGCTAAGTCTATTACAGACTTCAATGCCTCCGATGCATGATGCTAAGCCTCTTTCAAGACTTCGAGCCTCCAATGCACAATGCTAAGTCTGTTGATCAGCTACCATTCGTATGTGTGGTCGCAATGCCTTGACACCGAATGACGTTCGAGATGATCCTTTTAGAGCTCCTCTTGTTGACATACTAATATCAGGTACCATTCTGCTGCATGGTCACAATGCCTCTACACAGAATGAAGTTTCGACCTGACGTCAATGCCAATGATGAGTCAACTACCATTCTGCTGCACGGTCACAATGCCTCTACACAGAATGAAGTTCCGAGCTGATCTCTACAAACTCTATGTCTGCACAAATGGCAGATCAATCTCCAAGCTTTATATGAGTCAAATCCTGTATCCAAGCTGTAACAGGTACTCACATGCTGATTAGGAGATATATTTGGAGCAATAATCAAATTTTCTAAGTAAGAAAATCCACTGAGTATTGTAAACCTTTCTCTCAGCATTTCCTCATAATATCTGATCTCCAAACTTAATACTGCATACGATTCCTCAATCTGAATTATGTAATATATAATTGAAAAATTGTTGACTTACCCATTTTAAAGGACTTTCACTTTCAGGTATTACCTGGTCCTGGGTTGAATTGTCAACTAGTGGTGGAGTAGAAACTTCCTCTGCCTTTGCAATAGGCCTCCATTCCATCTTTGGCTTGCCATTACTCTGATGGCAAGATGGATGCAATTTCCAACAATTTTCCACCCGATGCCCATTCCTCTGGCAATGAGCACAAAAATTCCTCTTAATCTCCTTCTTCTGGGATGAGGAACTCTTTCTACCATTTCTCGACTCTACATGACGAGATTGGTCTTTCCACTGCATTGCAATGTGGATTGACTTCATTTGTCTCCTCCCTACCAGAACAATGACTAAACAAGGAAAATATACTGCATTTTATGGTGTTAGAAAAATCACCAAAATAATTGCCCTTCGGGGTCTTACTAATGCAAGTATAATAGAGTACAAACATTGCCCAAAATTGGGTCTTTAACTAATGTGCCATGTCTGGTTAGATGTATACAAACGTTGCCCTCAAAGGGGTCTTACCAATACATTCTACCTAACACAATAGTTTTCTAGTTTTATCTGCATATGAGATACAATGGATTCATCCAAATAGAAATGTGAGAAAATTACTGAGTATGTTAAACCTGTCTCTCAGTCTATCCCACCAATCTGGAAATCCAGAAGTACAAGCCAATGCCATCCCTATCAAAGCAACCTGTACTGATTAACCTGCTCCATACCAACTTGCTTCGGAGATTAGCAAGTTTGCAGGTGTCGATTACCAGCTCTGATACCAAACATGATCCGAAAATAACCAGATTATTACTACCTGATCTCGGACCCTTATAGGCTTTAATTATTTGCCGATAATTTACTCCTTTTAAGTAATCAATTTAAAATAATGCAAGACAATAATGAAAATTGCACACAGATTGATTACGGAGTTTGGCAATTGCCTACATCTCCGGGTTCGTGATCGAACCGTTCCACTAGTCAAAACTTGTAAGTTACAATAGTACTTTCACAAGAAAACCTAATGGAATTTTACTTGCCTATCAGTACACCAGTTCTTCGGACGACAAGGGTGAAAAATAGCACCCGACTTCCACCTTCCTGGTACACAATCTCCTTTGGCTGTGATCGGCCTTCCCGACGCAAACAATGCGAAGCTAGCACTCTGGTCAACAATCCAGGATTTGCAAGTAATTAGTGTGGCTCAATGGGCCTATTGGGTAGTTTACAATTTACTCCCAATCAAAAATATTCCATCTAATATTGCCTAAAATAATAGGCCAATAGACAATACTTGTCGACACATCCCCAAATAAGCTTAACAAATAATAAGCTCGTGATCGGTGTCTGTTGCACCGGTGTGTAATGTCCGTGCTCTAGCAATGAGCTTCTCCATTGCACCGGTGTGTCATGTGTCCTTTTACCATGCACTAGGTAGCCTATTTATACATTTTTAGGGTCCTAAAAATATGCATTTAATAATTATCCTAAGGCTAATAATAGCCTCATCCCGTAGCATGTGAATGGGAAAAATCGGATTGCATGTTTAATAAGGGATAAATATCCCATTTGGTGTGGCATTGGTTAAAGCCCCACATTTTGGGTGGTGGGGATAATGTCTAAGGCTATAAAAAGCCTTTCCACGCATGAAGTGGTCAAAAGACCATGTTAGGATAAACCACCCCCAACAACCGCTTCATCCTCCTTCTTCCACGTGGAAACATCCACGCAAGGATTAATGCCTCCCAAACAACCGCTTCACCACCTTCCACGTGGTTAAAACATATGCATTTGATTTTGGCTGTCCATACTATAGTTTAAAACATTAATATATATAACTGGCATTTGGAAAGTGGCCTTACCAAAAATAATATTATTTCGACCCATACAATGTGGAATAGAAATAATCCTGTAGTCCACTTGTCGTCTCCCGATAGGCAAATCGAGTGAGTTTGATGAGTGTTGGCAAGCCACGTGTCACAGTGTGATTGGTCCAAATATTGACCAGTTGACCAGAGCTGACTTTCCCATTGATCGAACTTTGACCGAACATATCTAGAGCTCCCGATGTCTGTTTGTCGCGTTCTCACAGTCATTGGAAAGCTCTCGAGATGATCTTCTGCACTGACACCATTTAGAGATGTTTAGGGAACTTTCAGAAATGATCCCCTGATCACCTAACTTGGAAACCATCATAAATTTCAATTTTTCTTCTGAATGACCTAACATGGAAGCCATCACATTGGGGTGAAAATAATGGAGTGGATTCAAGAGTTCCTTTTCTGTACCACTCTTATATGGATTAATTGTTTCATCAAAATTATTTGAATCCAAATACCATAAATGTTTGATTTGAGTCTATCTCGCAATGGTGTATATTGATGATGTAGTTACGGGTTTGATAATAACACACCTATCTACCTACACTCTTTCTCTTGTGCTAAGACACAAAAATCGTTTGGTCAATTATTTGTATAGACGCATCTTGGTTGGGAATTGATCACTAAAAATCCCATCGTATCCTCATCATGGTACTCAAAATCATCAATCATCCAACATTATGACTATCATTCTCATTTCAATGCACTTCATCACAACATTACGATTCTCATTATTTTGCATGGATCTACACGCCGATGGTTCGACATGCTACATGGTTCATTTGGTGCACTTTTCTACCACATACGTATGTTCTACTACAACATGGTATTCTGCATATTTCTCTTGGGTACATATATTTATCTAATTTATGTAACTAATATTTTCCCTCACTAACATAAAGTGGGGAAAAATGTAGTCACAAAATACTGCACTTACTAATATTATTTTACCACCAAATATGTTGTTTTTGTATGGATTTCACATAAGAAAAGTATTCACTAATGGCTAATCCCTATTCCTATCATTATTTCCATCAGTCATTGTCATTGAGTGGTTTACAAAATCATTTGTTACTCACATAGTTCTTATCGTCTCTCATGGATTCTCATTGTCTTCATTTACTCGGTTTTTGTATCTTGTCTTTGACCATGGATCCTAGGAAGAGATTCGAGCACCCTTTAGTGCCTCGGTCACTATCATTTTTGAATCCTTGGTCCTGATTGCACTTGGTTCTAATTTAGATTTTTGAGGTTGGTATTTGTCGATTTCCTTCTCATTCCCTTAGGTACTAGTTTGCATGTCTAGTCATTAGTGCCTAAATTTGAGCAATAGATCCCTATATAAAAACAACATCCACACTATCTTAAGGGTGGAGTATTTCTACTAAAGGCTAGATATCTCCATAAGGAAAGGGAATGAATTTAGGGACTATTTCGTATTATACATTGCATTGAAAGGGTTGTATTCATTGTATTCCATCCACCATTTATAACTTACATCTAGTTATTTCCCACTACTTTGGTGTCATTGGCACTAGGAAACCATAGGCACATGATTGCATACACAAACAAATAGAACTACATTAGGTATGAAATGTAGTGCAACACTCGATCATAATTCTATCCATTTGGAAATTGAGGCATCACCCATTCATCATGACAACTTTCTATTTTTATGGTTTGATGCTTTTGTGTGGGGTTTTCTAGGATATTATTCATTGAAGATCTATAACGATAGCATTGAAGCTAGTGTAAAATCCACGTGACAAAAGGTGATTTATTGTTAAGAGATAGTGACCAAGTCAGAATCTAATTCGAGTTGATCTATGGACTAGGCGGCCATAATTTAGACCAAGGTTCTCACGACACTCTAATTCTTATCTAGGAACCCGAGTCTAATCAAATATTCCCTTATTGTAACTTTTTCATTATGCCCTATTTATACGTCATCCCACAAAATTCCTTATCTTAGTGAGGTAAGTCAATTTTAGGTTAGTACCCTTTCCCTCCTATTTTAATTATTTCACTTCATTTTATAATATCAAATAAATTAGTTAACATTTATATTCTAGTTTATTTAAATTATTTCATTTCTTTACTTCCTAGATTAACTTCTAAAATTCATTGTTTTAGTTAATCACTTGCAAGAAGAGATTCAATATTTAGGATTTGTTAGAAGGAACTAGAAAAACTTTAGGAAAATGTTATTAACAAGTTCAAATAATCTCCATAGACATCATAAACATTGTCCCTCCCACACCAAGTTACGAGATATGTTTATGTGTAGGGACTTTAGACAAAGCATAATGGATAAAGGATTTCCTTTAGAATTGTTGTTGTACTGAGGTTGATAGGCCCATTGAATGTTTAAGAAATTTTTTCAAACAAATGTGGGTGCATGAAAAGGAACTTGGAGTGTTTCAAAAAATGCATTGAAGAAATTTGGTCCCTTGGAAGATCTTCAAAAATGTGGGTGTTGTCTAAACCATCCTAGAATAAAATTTAAAAAAATCATTCTTATATGCGGTGTAGGGAGTTTTAAAAAGGTATGGACTCACACCAAATCATAACAAAGAATGGAAGGATCTTTTGTAGATGTTGTAGTTGCAACTGCACGGGTAGATGTGTATGCTAAATGTAGTAGCATAATCAAGGTATGCAAACTGTTTGACAAAACACCATAAAGAAATGTTTCCTCGTAGTCTACAAAAATTTTAGAATACACTAAAAATGAGTTGTTGAAAATCTTGTTTTAGTATCCATCCATCTTTTGCTCCTTGGAAAATGGTTGTAGACACACTGTCAAACATGAATGGAATAGGATGTTTGAAATATCTATATGAAAAATGTGGAGGTGTGAAAAATATTTGATAAAATTCTTGAGGGTAAGGTGGTCATTTTTGAAAACATTTATTTCCATATGTTAACAAATTATTGTTAAAAACATCATGGAAAAATTGCAAACAAAATGTTGTTGTTAGGTGTAAAGAAATTTTATAAAACTTCTTTCAATGTTCTCACATTGTGCAAAAAAGTAAGATCTTTGGAATGGTCATAAAAATCAATAAAACAATGAATGAAAGTATTTTTTGTTTGATGAAAGAATGGGGAATACTACACCATGCACGTAAATTAGCTAATGGAGGCCGCAGTTTTGGTATCACTTCTTGTCCATGCTCGATTAAAAAGGAGTTCCTCATACCAATTTGATTATCTAATAGGCGTGGATTCTCATCTTGAACTTGCATAATTTTTTTATTGGTAAATCTTTTTTTTAATGAGAAATCTAATTTCTAATAAAACTAACAAAATTTTTATGGATTAATTAAATAAATTTTTATTTCAAATGAGACAAAAGAGGGGAACTTTATTCTACGTAACTTGACAAGCTTTTTACAATCAATTGTACTCGTAACCATGAACTTATACATTGTAAAACCAAGGATTCAAAACTAGATTTCTATGCCCACCATAATTGGTGAGATTAAGATGAGCCATAGAATAAGCTGCCCTTTTTGTTTACCTCAAAAGTAAATAAAATGGGATTTTCACGAATCACAAAATAACTCTCCTATCCTCGAGAATGTGAAATTCAAGATTTTGGTTTTTTTCCTTGTCATGTGGGGTGTCAAATTAAACCTTGTAATACCATCGAAATACCATTCATGTACTTTACATCACTCATCTAGGATCCTGTTAAACCATTTTGAAATATTTGGAAGCTATGAAATCAAAAGTTGGGTTTGGTTTTGCCTTTTTATTTTTTCCCTGACTGAAGAAATGGAATTTGTCCTTAGTAAACATCTAGTATTTATACATGAAATTTTCTTTTAACTCTTATTTCTAAGAAAAAAACCTCATTACTTAGTTTTACAAGGGATTTTCGTAGGCCTCTTGTTACTGGTTTACAAAGTTAAACTAGCCCAATTACAACCAGTGGCTCCAAAAAAGTAGTCACCATTTTTACCCTGTTTCTAGTTATGAGTTCCATTAACACTTGTGAATTACTTTTATATAGAAGAATGTATAATAATCACCTCCTAGTGTGCAATCCCAATAGGAATTACTTTTGAATTCGGTTTCGTAGACGTTGAGTTAAAATTGGAAATTTTAGTAGAATAGTAGGAAAATCTTAAATAATGTCATATGACCCTACGTATGTCAATTAGTATAAGAGAAACTTGTAGAAAATTATAAATGAATGTATGGAACTCTCTTTGCTATATTTTTTTAAGAAACATTATTTTCGACAAAATGGTTTTTTATTTCTCTCTCCTATCTCTCTCTTTCTCTCCCTCTTCCTTTAATTAAGAAATGAAATGAATGTATTAGTGAGGAATCATAGCACCCCTGAATGGCCTAAGTGTGAGTGGAGAATTCGGTGTGATTGCACAACATGGGACCATATCTCAAGATTTAGGACTTCCAAAACTTGAGATGGCCCTCCGGAGAAAGTTGGTTCTTGCTTCCTAATCTACCTTACAAAATACTCCAATGTATACATAATCTAACTAATCCTAATCTAACCATTCCAAGGAGAAAAGGAGAGAGAGAGGTTGAAAGAGAGCCTACTGATAAGTGGTGATACACCGAGAAAAGGAAGTGGTGAGATACTCTGTTGAGGAAGAATTAAATAGGTGAAAGGATAAAGAGGAGGTCGGATAGAAGTGAGAAAGACCAAAATCCTAATCCACCATCGAATCTCCATGAAGCACGACATATTACACTTGCAAACATGAAATACATACACATGGAGCAAACACGAGATAGAGAGGAACAAAGAAACAACAAAATAATGCCAAGGGTTGAAAGATGCCATGAAACAAGATTTTATTGCTCTATAAGGTGCACAAACTATTACATGGGTGCTCAGAGGCACAAATACGCTCTCTAGGCATATGAGAAGGCTTACATCTCAAATGGAGTCGGGAAATGACTTTGACAGAGTTTCCCCACATCCTAAAATGTCTCTCCCTTCTCAAATGAGAAGTGTTACAATATATAGATGATGAAAATTGGAAAGAGAGAGGATAAACTTGACTCTGCTCTTAAAATCCAACCGTCCAAGAAAATACACCCACAATTTGTCAAGTCTAGTTCCCTATGTCTATTTAGCATGTTGAAGAAGGAAGAATGGCAGATCAAATCAAATCAGATCTGGTAGTTGAAGTAATCATATTACGCATTAATGTCACGACGTCATTTTCACCCACCTAACATATTCAAAAATAAAGTTTCAATATTTCATGGTGTAGAAGAGGTCGAGACCTTTCCAACGGTGCCAAATTTGTTGAATTTATTACACTGGATCAAAAGATATGTCCATATGAATGTTTGATTCTGGTTTGTACAAAAATGGTGAAAACTATTTTAGTAGAATAGGTCTATGGGCCCGAAACTCACTTTGTGCCTTTTGGCACCAAATATACAAAATGCAAAAAATTCCCTGCAGCCCCGTAATTCATTTTTGTCAAAAACCATCATCGTGCCCACCGGTCCACATTTTCCATTTGGGTGAAAAAGTCCTCTCAAGACCCACTGCAGCATGCAATTTATGCTTCACATGTGGCTCCTCCATTGTAGAGTCCCAATGTTTCTTGATTCTTGGATTTGAATGTGAGTTCTCTGGTTTCTTCTGTGTAGGGTCTTGTTTGACCAATTTTTCTTGGAGGGAAAACTGGGATAACAATTTGGTGACTCACGAGGACATCTACCTACTAGCTGAAGAGACCAGTAGGCTTGAAGTATCCATTGGGCATGAAGTCGAGAATAGTAGTCTAATACTTATCCTTTTTGTTTCAAACTTCTCCCCGATTACCTACATCCTCTTGACGGACTGAACTCGCTCCATGGGGCTTTACCTATTCTCGAGAATGGACTGTCTTGAATCCAATTTTAGTTTCTCTGTATTTATGTTTTATTTGAAACTAACAACTGTTACATGCAACTATGGGTCTCTCTGTCATGAATATTTAAGGGCCTATCCTTTAAACCCATGGAGCAATATGAACAAAACATACGTATAAAAAAAATCATACATACATGCCTCAAATGAGACATGCAGAGTGTGCACAAGCAATTCTTCTACTGAAAACAAAATATACTCCTATTTCTATACAAACCCTAATAAAGAAAATATTAAACAAAGCATGCCACATGTAGGGATAAATAACTTCCCTTCCTCAAAACAAGTAGCCATGTAAATGGTTTGTCACTGAATATGGCTACTTAGATGAGTGAAAAACTAGCTTCAAGCTGATCCTCCACCCATATCATCAAGGTATCAACTTGAAACTAGAAAAATACCTCTTTACTTTGCTTCTCACATGGTTCCTAAAGGTATTGTTATTGAATCTTGGTGCTTTGATACTCATCCTCATGCTTAGAAGCAAACATGACTGGTTGTGGCTTCTCCCTTAGATCCAACAAAGATAAGTACTGATTCGGCACGGTCGATCCTTTGAATGTGCCCATGGTTCTGAAACTTAACTCCAAGAATGGATTCTTCTTGCTGACCCTCATGGATGGATGTTTTTAGAGAGATGATAGCTTCATAATCTTTCTCTTCCTCTGCAGCAGGTATGACTTTTTGAAGATAAAAATATTCCAACTTGGATTCAGGAGGAATGTTCTAAATTGCAGGTTGTGCTTGGATGTTCTCCTCCATAGAAGCAAGTTATTGTGGTTGAAGAATGAATTATGGGGGAGAAAATATTGCAATTTCAACTGGCTCCTTCTTATCAAAACATTCTTTTGAGTCTTATAGGAAATCAAACTATTTCTTTTCCTTTTGTAGCAAGGTCTCTCCTTCTTACATGGTCATCTCAAAATCTCCGTTATTTTCGCCATTTGTATGAAGCTTCATCTTCAAACATGAAGCTAGTGAGTTCTAGGATCTTCCAAAAAATTAGAATTTTGGAGAGGTTGAATGGGAGAGGGGTATGTATTTTCTTGTGCAACTAGCTCATGATTCAGTGCCTTTGAATCTGTCTTGGTCACCTCCATATGCTCCTCTTTAACTAGACTTGGAGCTCGTTGTTATTCTTCCTTCTTAACTGATTGTGCATGTTGGATTAGATTAGCATACTCTTCAGCCAAAGTGCCATTATGGACACCTTGCATTCGAGAGAAAATAGATTGTTTATCTTCTGCTTCTTCTTCTTGTTCTTATTCTACTCTAAACTCACCCTCAACCACCACTGGCTCTTCAAACTTGACCTCCTTTATTTGCTTAACCATCAAGGGGATATTTGTAAACCCAAACCTAGAAGTGCAACGCTTCTGATTTTCTATCATTTCTTCTCTTTTGGGTTCCTCCTCTTGCTTTTCTCCTTGACTGGTCTTTGGAATCTCTTCCCCACATGGAATTGGGAAGGCAAGAGGAGGGGTGGATGGGGTTTCAACTAGCTTTGTAGTTGTTTATGGTGGTGAGGGAAGTGTAACTTCTTGTTTATTTAGAGGGAATGACTTCTTGGAAGGGAAAAGGGTAGAAGAACTAAGATGGGGTGGAAGATCAGGATATGGATAAGGAAAATCGACACTTGGGGTAGAAACTGACGGGCTTGACTCTTGACACTGCTTAAATGATAAAGCTTAAGATAGAGAAAATGAAGGACATGGAGTTGGTGATTGACTTACCCATTGACAAGGTTGTCTCACACTTTTCTCATAAGCCTCAATGTCCTCAATCCACTATGTAAGTTGAGGAAGCACTTCAACCATGAAGTCAAGCTTCTCTTGAGGGTTGTAATGTCTTGAAAAAGGGCCTCCCCATGGAGAAGGTTCCCTAAAACCAATCTGAATGCCTTCATCTGTGTTGTTCCCTTGAACTACACCATGCCAACCTCAATCCCTTGAATCTTCTCAAACAAATGAACATTCTCCATGTATTTATGACCACTGTATGCATCCCCTTATTCTTGATAAGATTCATGGATAAACTGGTTTTGACACTGCTCATATGGGTAAGCATAATGGTTCGGATCTGATCATATCTTGATCTAGAGGAGTTTGGAAATGCGTTCGAGGTGGATTGTACTATTTTTTTGTTGCAAAGCATGAGTTCTAAGAAGGAAATGAAGTCATAATTTCATAAATTCATGGAATGGGAGAAAATGAAAGAGGTGGAAGAATAAAATGGATGAAAATGAGTGGAAATGGATGGAAAAGGTTTACAACTCGGAGGATGGGTTATTGACTAGATGGAGTCACCGGATGGGTTATTAACTTTATGAAATTAAATAGTAAGGTGCTTCAAACCTGTCCCACGGAGCATGCCAAAGTTGTTAGTGCATAATCATAGCACCCTTGAATGCTACGAGTGTGAGTGAGGAATTCGGTGTGATTCCACAACATGGGACCATTTCTCAAGTTGTGCAACTTACAAAACTTGAGATCGACATCCAGAGAAAGCCGTTCTTAGATCCTAATCTACTTGCCACAAGCTACTCCAATGTAGGAAGAATCTAACTAATCGTAATCTAACAATTTCAAAGAGACAAGGAGAGAGAGAGAGGGTGAAAGAGATCCTACACTAAGTGGTGATACACCATAAAAGGAAGTGGTGAGATACTATGTTGAAGGAAAATGAAATAGGGAAGAAGAGACTAAGGGAGGTAATATAGAAGTGACACGCACCCGATTCCAATCCACCATCAAAACTCCACGACACACGAAATATTATACCTGCAAAAATGAATTACATACACGGGGAGAAAACATGAGATAGAGAGGCACAAAGAGACAACAAAATAATGCCAAAGGTTGAAAGACGCCATGAAACAAGGTTTTATTGCTATATAAGGTTCACAGACTACTACATAAGAGATTAGAGGTACAAATACACTCTCTAGGCATAGGAGAATGCTTATAACTAAAATAGAATCAAGAAATGAGTTTGAAAGAGTTTCCCCACATGCGGAATGTTTCTTCCCTTCTCAAATGAGAAGTCTTACAATATATAGATGATGAAAATAGAAAAGAGAGAGGAGAAATTTGATTTTCCTCTTAAAATCCAACCACCAACCATCAATTCCTACCACGAACCCTCCCACAATTTTTTGGGTCTGGTTACCTATGTCTGTTCAGCGTGTTAAAGAAGGAAGAACGGTGGAGCAAATCAAATCAGATCTAGTAGTTGAAGAAATCAGATTATGAATTAATGGCACTGTGGGATGTTTTCCCATTTTCACCCACCTAACCTCATCAAAATTTATGTTTTAGGCTCCCATGGTGTAGATGAGGTAGAGTCCTTTCCAACGGTGCCAAATTTGTTGAATTTTGGTCATTGGTTTGAAGATATGTCCATTTGAATGTTTGAGTCGGGTCCGTACAAAAATTGTGAAACCGGTTTAGCGGAGAATGGGTCCGTGGGCACTGAAACTCAATTTGTGCCTTTTGGCACCAACAATTAAAAATGCAAGAAGTGCCCCACAACCCTACAATTCTTTTTGTCAAAAACCATCTTGATCCCTTTGGTCCACATTTTCTATTTGGGTAAAAACTACTCCCCATGCACAATGGCCGCATGCAATTGATCCTTGACATGTGACTCCTCCATTGTAGAGTCTCGTTAGTGCACGATTGTTAGATTTCAATGTGATTTCTTTGGTTTCTTCGTACGGGGTCATGTTTGACCAATTTTAACTAGAGGGTAAAATTATGATAACAAAATGTACCCCTAACTCAATTTTTTTGCATGCTATGTATTATAATAATGTGAATGGAAAACTATGAAAACATGAATTATGCGAGATTTTAGGTAGATGTTATGCAAAAAGTTTTGTTGACAATGTGTTAGTTGCGAAGTACTAGAATAATGACCAAGTGAAGTGTTACTAATGATATCATGATAACATGTTAGTTACAACAATGTAATAGTATAGGATATATTAAACATGCTATTATATATAGAAATTTTAATTATTGCCTTTTGTGATGAGTATGAAATTTGTAGCATTTTGCAGCATTTTTGAAAATGGGAATTTTGTCATGGGTGCCAACTTGATTAAGCATTATGTATTTTTAAAGGGTAGATGTATATGTTAATTGGATATTAATTGATAATTTATAGTATCTCTGATGTGAAAATTAATAAATGATCCTCTTGTGTGTGTTGTATTAATCCGATTTGAATTTTAAGAAAAAACATAAATGAAAGGCCAACCCTAGTGAAAATATTTCTATGATTTATCCATCTTCTTTGATCACCTTCATGACATAAAAACTAAAAATTTAGGTTGATCCTAGATCCTTATACTCAATATAATCTCATAACTTAATGGAAATAAGGAATATTTAAGGATACCATAATAACATGTATGTAAATCGACATTATCATTAAACCCCTCTTGTAGGAACATGTAATGGTTAAACACTATCTTGAGTATGGGGGTTTCCTCTTAGGAACTTTATTTTTGCATTTCGGTAGTAAATAAGAGGTAATGGTGTATCGAGAAACTACTTGCTACTAATGTATTGGACATAGAAAACCCTTATCATCATAAGAAAAGGCTTAATATTATCACAATTTTTTTCCTTTTTATAGTTGGGACAATCCTTGCAAGACTATGTCCATAACATAGGTACATTCATGTGAGGAAATGGTTGTACTATGTGAATCCTATCACATTGGGTGTGAGTATGATCATTTTCCATAGGTGTTGTAATTCTAGTCTACTATTGAACAAGTTGTCCTTCATGTGTGTGTTTTCCTTGGTGCTTTGGTTTCTTGTAAATAACATCATGATTTTTGCGGTGTTTTTACCTTCAAATGATCTCACTAAAGACATTTACAGGAATCGGTGGAAATTTTTCATAAGTTACCTATGTATGGGAATCTTGAATTGAATCCCTTATTCTCCTCGAAAATAGAATTGTTACCTTGATAAGAAGTGTCTTTGGTTATGTAAAGGTTAGGAGGTAAGGATATTTGGTTTCACTAAGTTATGTCTATTAGTTTTATTTAGACCCATTTTGGGTGTTAATGATTTTAGTCATTCATTTACCTCTCACGAGAATTAGGGTGAAATACACTTTAATATATGTTTTTTTGACAAGAAGGGTAGTGGCTAGAAGGTAATAGGATGTATAAAATTGTAATTGAATGTCTCCTTGTAACATGAATATAATAATTAAATTTCCCATGAATCACATAATGTTTGTGGGGTTGGGTGGAATCTTCATGAGAAGTAGTTATATAGGAACCTAGATAACTGTGCATTCTTCTAGAAAAAGCTTCAATATTTAAGTCACATTATTTCTAAGGAATGTAATAGTCAATAATTCCAAGATTAAAGCTATCATGGATTGGTAAGTGCCAAAATATGTGACAAACTTGCATAGTTTCATGATATTGATAGGTTATTACAAAGTAGGTTTATTCGGGATTTCTCTCATATTGTGCATCCCATCCCTTCCTTTCAGCGGAAAGCGAAGAAGTATGTTTGGTAAGATAGATGTGAGTAGGACACTGAAGGAATAAGTTACATCAACACCTATTCTAGCGGTTGCAAGATCCACACGAAGATTTCTTCATATGCACGAGATGGATCAAAATCAAGGATAAGAGGTGTATTGATGCAAGATGGCCATGTAGTAGCTTTTGAGTCTCGCACACACAATTATTATGAGCTCAATTATCGACTCAAGAACTTGAGATTACAATAGTTATAAATACCTTGGTCCAGTGGAGGCATTTCATTTTAGGGTCGAAGGTTCATTCTCATGAAATATCACTTGTGTCTTCGTCACCTCTTCACACTGACCTAATCTCAATTCTTGTAAACGGTGTTGGATGGAGCTTATTTTTAAGTATGATATGGAGATACAATATGTGAAGGTGAAAGAGAATGTGGTTATAGATGCGTTGAATCGATGGAGGGATTTTGTTATGGTGATAATAGTTGGTAAATACTTGAGGACCAGGACCATACAAAAGCTTCCACATGACAACTTATACCTTTCAGTTAGAGTAGAGATTGAGTCTTTGATACCCCTTGAGGTGAAGTTTGATGGATTTACAATAGATTCAGATGGAATTATCAAACATAAGGGTCAGATTTAAGTACTTAGAGATGAATGATTGTGATAGGATATCCTTGTAGAGGCATATCGTGCACCCAATTCAGCCCATCAAGAGGTGAAGAAAATTCACGCCACTTTGAAACAGTTGTTTAGCTCATTTTATGTCTTGTTGTTTAGAGTTTCAGAAGGTGAAGAAAAACATCAACATCCAACTGGCCTTCTATATCATCATGCCATACCGGAGTGGAAATGGGAAAAAATTTCCATGCATTTAATTTATGGGCTGCCGATGTCAAGATATCACCAAGATTCCATTATGGTAATAGTTGATAAAGTGAAAAAAGTGGCATATTTTTCTCTGGTGAAGACCACCTATATAGCTAGTGCAATGGCACAAGTATACTTGTATGATATTTTTAGAGTGAACGTGATTCCACATAAGGCTGTTGGTGTGATGTGACTCCTTATGCCTTTGCTCATTTAAGGACTATCATGCAACATGCTCTTGGGACAAATATCAATTTCAAGACAACCTATCAGCCCAAGATAGATGAATAGATAGAATAGATTAATCGGATATTAGTGAACATGATTTGTATTTGTGTCATGGATCATCAATAGAGATGGGAGGAGTATTTGTAATTGGTTGAGTTTTTTTACAACAACAAATTTCAGATTTATATTGTTATGGCACTATTTCGGGAGTGTATGATATGGAGTGCAAAGCACACTACCGAGTTGGGACATGTTAGAGGACTAGGTATCGTTGGCGGCTTTACTATAGCATATTAAGAATAAAGTTTTCTTGATTAGAGAAAGATTGCAAGAGGCTCAAGATAAGCACAAGAAGTATGCGAGATAAGAGGAGAGTTGAATATAGTTTTGAGGTGGGAAAAAGGTTTTCTTGGTGTCAAGCCTCATAAGAGCTCTATCCATCACGAAAAGGCTCTAAGATAACTCGTAGATTCATTCATACCTTTGGGTTATTGAAGTGGATATGTCCCTTAGCATACCATCTAGCATTTCCACTCAGCTTGTCTATCGTGCACGATGTGTTTCATGTTTTTGTTCTTATGAGATACATTCAAGATCCTTCTCATGTATTAGATTGGATTGCATTTCGAGTACGGGAGCGAGAGGCACATGATGGTAGAGCCTGTGAACATTTTAGAGTGCATGATCTTGGGCCTTTAAGGTCGAGAAATTGACCGAGGTTCATGTCCATTGGGATCGATACGATGTGATAAAAATTACTTGGGAGGACATCTCACCCTTGAGAGAATAGTTCCCACACTTATTTCGAGTGACTTCTAGGAGGAATTCATGTCTATGGGGAGGGGCATATAGTGGTCACTCCCTTTCGACATTTATTTTACTATGATTTTTTGTTACTTTGGATTAGAGACATAATTTTTTTATCATATATGATCTATAGAATTTGATAATGGACATTACTATATTTGATTAGTTATTTGAAAGAATTTATAGTTATTTTGATTAGTATATGTTGTGACCCATGGTGTGAATTATATGCATGGATTGACATTTTAGTATTTTTTTATGATCTAGAGTTACTACTTTATATAGGTACAAATACATTGAATTTTGATAAATAAATATTGTTAGACGGTCTAGTTAGTCTTATGACCTTATTCTAAATTGATGAAATGATGGAATTGAAATATTTTGAAATTGTCAAGAATTGGTGAAATTACTTTATTTTAGTGATGATTTAGCTATGTTATTTGATGGTGCAAATTTATATGTATATGTATGTTTTATTGTTTTGATGACATTGATATGGGTGAGGCCAAAGTTGTATTGTTTCAATTTTGCAGGAAATTATAACACAATAAACAAATAGGTCATAAGAGACAAACAATGAAGGAATCTCGGGGATTAGAAACATGTAACCTTGGCAACATTTGTTTTGTGTATGTTGTTATGTTGTTGATAAGTTGTTATGACTTCTCCAATTGGGGGTGGCTTAAAATGTGACCTTAGGTAAATGTGTTATATTCATGTTGTTGAGAATCACAACACCCCTAAAATATTAAACCTGATGGATTGAGAATGAAATAGGGAAAAGGAGATGGAGGGAGGTCAAACGAAGTGACACAGACCCAGATCCAAATCTTCCATCGAAACTCCATGAAGCACAACATCTTACACCTGCAAACGTGAAATATATACACAAGGAGAAAACACGAGATAGAGAGGCACAAAGAAACAAAAAAACAATGCCAAGGGTTGAAATATGCAACAAAGCAAGGTTTTATTGCTCTATAAGGTGCATAGACTATTACATAGGTTCTCGAGGCACAAATACACTCTCCAAGAGTAGGAGAAGGCTTACAGCTCAAATGGAGTCGGAAGCGACATATGTGCTCAAAGGCACAAATACACTCTCCGGGTGTAGGATAAAGCTTATAGCTCAAATGGAGTCAAGAAATGACTTTGACATAGTTTCCCCACATCCTAGAATGTCTCTCACCCTTCTCAAATGATATTTGTTACAATATAGCGACGATGAAAATCGAAAGAGAGAGGAGAAACTTGACTTTACTCTTAAAATCAAACCACCAACCATCAATTCCTACCACAAATCTGCAACAATTTGTCAAGTTTGGTTCCCTATGTCTATTTGGTGTGTTGAAGAAGGAAGTATGATGGATCAAATCAAATAAAATATGGTAGTTGAAGCAATTAGATTCTGCATTAATATCCCGAGGGATGTTTTCCTATTTTTTCCCACCTAACCTCTTCAAAAATAAAGTTTTATCCTCCCATGGGGTAGGCGATATCAAGACCTTTCCAATGGTGTAAAATTTGCTGAATTTTGGGCACTAGATTGAAATATGTTTCCATTTGAATGTTTGAGTGGGTCTATACAAAAATGGAAAAACCCGATTTACTTAGAACGGGTCCATGGCCCAAAAATCACTTTATGAATTTTGGCACCAAAAATACAAAATGCAAACAATTCCTCCCAGTCCCGCCTTTTAATTTTGTCAAAAAGCATCTTTGGGCCCGACATCCCGCATGTAATTTAAGCATGATACATGGCTCCTCCATTGTAGAGTCTTTTTGTTGCCTAATTGTTGGATTTGAATGTCGGTTCTCTGGTTTCATACGTATGGGGACATGTTTGACAAATTTTACTCATAGGGGAAAATTTGGATAAATTTTTTTGTTAGTGCGAATCATAGTACCCCCGAATGTCACGAGTGTGAGTGGGGAATTCGGTGTGATTTCCAACACATGGGACCATGTCTCAAGTTGTGGGACTTACAAAACTTGGGATAGACCTCCGAGAGAAAGTCGGTTCTTTCTTCCTAATCTACCTGCCACAAGCTACTCCCGTGGAGGCAGAATCTAACTAATCCTAATCTAAGCATTCCAAGGAGACAAGGAGAGAGAGAGAGGGGGTGAAATAGAGCCTACACTAAGTGGTGATACACCAGAAAAGGAAGTGGTGAGATACTCTATTGAGGGAGAATGAAATAGCGAAACAAAGAATGAGGGAGGTCTAATGAAGTGACATAGACCCGAGATCCAAATACGCCATAAAAATCCACAAAGCATGACATATTACACATAAAAACCTGAAATACATACAAACAGAAAAACACGAGATAGAGAGGCACGGAAAAAAAAACAATGCCAAGGGTTGAAAGACGCCATGAAACAAGGTTGTATTGCTCTAAAAGGTGCACAAACTATTATATAGGTGCTTAAAGGCACAAATATGCTCTCCAGGTATAGGAGAAGGATTACATCTCAAAAGGAGTTTGGAAACGTATTTGAATGAGTTTATCCACATCCTGAATGTCTCTCTGCCTTCTCAAATGAGAATTCTTACAATATATAGCCGATGAAAATCGAAAGAGAAAGGAGAAACTAAACTCTAATCTTCAAATCCAACCACCAAGCATCAATGCCCGCTATGAATCGTTCCACAATTTGTCATTTCTGGTTCCCTATGTCTGTTTAGCGAGTTGAATAAGGAAGAATGACGGATCAAATAAAATCAGATCTAGTAGTTGAAGCAATCGGACTATGCATTAATGGCTTGAGGGATGTTTTCACATTTTTCACCCACCTAACCTCATCAAAATTAATTTTTCATCCTCTAATGGTATAGACAAGTTTGAGACCTTTCCAATGGTACAATTTTTTTTGAATTTTAGGAACTAGATCAAAATATATGTCCATTTAAATGTTTTCGAGTCAGTCCTGTACAAAAATGGTGAAAACCGTTTAGCGAGAATAAGTCCAGCGGGCCGAAACTTCGCTTTGTGCCTTTTGGCACAAAAATACAAAATGGAAAAAATTCCCCATAGCCCCGCAATTCATTTTTGTCAAAAACCATCTTCAGCCCCGTCGGTCTACATTTTTCATTTGGGCAAAAAGTCCTCCTTAGGGCTGCCAAACCGCATGCAATTAAGGCTTGACATGTGGCTTCGCTATTGTAGAGTCCTGTTGTTGCCTAATTTTTTTGGATTTGAATGTGAGTTCTCTAGTTTATTCTGTGTGGGGTCGTGTTTTACAAATTTTACTTTGAGGGAAAAATTGGGATAACAATTTGGTGACTCACGGGGACATCTTCCTACTAGATGAAGAGACCAGTAGCCTTGAAGTATCCATTGGGTGTGGAGTCAAGAATTATAGCCCGATACTAATCATTTTTTCTTTCAAAATTATCCCCGATCATCTGCATCCTCCTGACCCTGAACTCGCTCCGTTGGGGCTTTACCTATTCCTAAGAATGGATTGTCTTGAATCCAATTTTAGTTGTTTTGTATTTGTGTTTTATTTGAAACTAGCAATTGTTATAGGAAACTATGGGTCTCTCTGTCATGAGTTGTGAAGGGCCTGGCATTTACACCTCTGGAGAAATACAAACAAAATGTATATACAAAGGAAAAAATCTTACATGCCTCAAATGAGACATGAAGAGTGTGCACAAGAACTTCTACTGAAAAAAAAAATCTACTCCTACTCCTATACTAACCCTAACAAAGAAAAACTTAAACAAAGCCTGCCACAGGAAGGGAGAAATAAATTCATTTCATCAAAAGGGGAAGCCATGTAAATGGTTTGTCAGTGAATATGGCTTCATGCATGAGTGAAAAAATGGTTTCAAGACAATCCTCTACCCATATCATCAAGGTATGAACTTGAAACCAGAAAATAACCTCTATAGTCTACTGCTCACATGATTCCCAGAGATAATGTTGTTGAACCTTCTCACTTTGATACTCATCCTCATGCTTAGAAGCAATCATGACTGGTTGTGGCTTCTCCCTTGGCTCTAACAAAGCCAAGTACCTGATTGGGAATGGTCTGATCCTTTGAATATGACCATGGTTTTGAACCTTAACTCGAAGAATGGAGTCTTCTTGCTGAACCTCATGGATGGATGTTGTTAGAGAGATGATAGCCTCATAATATTTCTCTTCCTCTATAGCAGGTGTGACTTTTTGAAGATAAAAATCTTCCAACTTGGATTTAGGAGGCATGTTGTAAACTACAGGTTGTGATTTCTGTTATCCATGGAAGCGGGTTCTGTGATTAAAGAATGAATTATGGGGGAGAAAAGAATGAAATTTCAACTCACTCCTTCTTATCAAAAAATTCTTTTGAGTCCGATAGGAAATCAAACTCTTTATTGTGCTATTGTAGCAAGGTCTCTCTTCTTGGATGGTGATCTCAAAATCTCTGTTATTTTGACCATAAGAAGCTTCATCTTCAAATATGAAGCTAGTGAGTTCGAGATCTTCCAAAAAATCAAAATTTTGGAGAGGTTGAATGGGAGAGGGGTATGTATTTTATTTTGCATCCGGATCATGATTCAAAGTGCCTCGAATGTGTCTTGGTCACCTCCATATGCCACTCTTTAACTGGAATTAGAGTGGTTTGTTCTTCTACCGCTTAATTGAATGTGCATCTTCGATTAGATCAGCATCCTCTTTAGCCAAAGTGCCATTATGGACACCTTGCATTAAGAGCAAACAGATTGTTGATCTTCTCATTCTTGTTCTTGTTCTTGTTTTTATGCAAACTCAACCTCAACCACCACCTTTGGATCTTCAAAATTGACCTCCTCTATTGGCTTAACCATCAAAGGGATCTTTGTAAACCCAAACTTGGAAGCGTAATGCTTCAGATCTTCTATCATTTCTTCTATGTTTGGTTCCTCCTCTTGTTGTTCTCCTTGACTGGTCTTTGGAATATCTTCCCCACATGGAATTGGGAAGGAAAGATGAGGATTGGATGGGGTTTCAAATAGCTTTGTAGTTGTTTGTGGTGGTGAGGGAAGAGGAACTTCTTTTTTATTTGGAGGGAATGAATGCTTGAAATGGAAAAGGAAAGAAGCACTGAGATGGGGTGGAAGATCAGGAGATGGAGAAGAGAAATCAACACTTCGGGCAACAACTAAGTGGCTTGAATCCTAATACTACTGAAATGATAAAGCTTGAGAAATAGAAATGAAGGACATGGAGCTGGTGATTGACTTACCCTTTAACAAGGTTGTCTCGCACTTTTCTCATAAGTCTTAATGTCTTCAATCTATTATGTAAGTTGAGGAATCACTTCCACCATGAAGTCAATCTTCTCTTGATGGTTGTAATGTCTTAGAAAAGGGCCTCCCCATGGACATGGTTCATTCAAACCAATCTTGAATGCCTTCATCTGTGTTGTACCCTTGGACTAAACCATGCCAGCCTCCATCCCTTGAATATTCTCTTGTAAACCAACATTCTCCATTTAGCTATCACCATTATATGCATCCCCTTGTTCTTGAAAAGATTCATGGCCAAAATATTTTTGACATTGCTCATATGAGTAAGCATAATGGTTTTGGATCGATCATAATGCTGATCGGAGGAGTTGGGAAATGAATTGGAGGTGGATTTCACTATTGTTGTTTCAAGTGTGAGGTCTACGAAGGAAATGTATTCATGATTGCAGAAATTCATGGAATGGGAGAAAATGAAAGAGGTGGAAGAAGAAAATGGATGAAAATGAGTGGAAATGGATAGAAAAGGTCTCGCAATTCGAGAGGATGGGTTATTGACTAGATCAAGTCACAAGATGTGCTTTGAATGTGACTCTAAAGGTTGAATCCCACAAAGAACACATCAACTTGATGAAATTAAGTGGTAAGGTGCGTTGAACCTGTCCCCCACGGGTAGCAAAATTGTTAATGCATAAACACAACACCCCCAAATGGCCTGAGTGTGAGTGGGGAATTCGGTGTGATTCGAAAACATGGGACCATACCTCAAGTTGTGTGACTTGTAAAACTTGAGATGGACCTGTAGAGAAAGTCAGTTCATGCTTCATAATCTACCTACCACAAGCTACTCTAGTTCGGGGGTAAAAGAGAGCCTACACTAAGCGGTGATACACTAGAAAAGGAAGTGGCGAGATACTTTGTTGAGGGAGAATGAAATAGGGAAAAGGAGACTAAGGGAGGTCAAACTAAAGTGACACTGTCCTAGATCCAAATCTACCATCATAACTCCATGAAGCATGACATCTTACACCTACAAATGTGAAATACATCTATAAGGAGAAAAATGAGGTAGAGAGGTACATAGACACAAAAAAATAATGTCAAGTGTTGAAATACGCCATGAAACAAGATTTTATTTCTCTATAAGGTGCATAAACTATTTCATAGGTACTCGGAGGCACGAATACAATCTCTTGTCGTAGGAGAAGGCTTACAACTCAAAGCGGAGTTGGGAAATGACTTTGACCGAGTTTGCCCACATCCTGAATGTTTCTCCCCTTCTCAAATGAGAAGTGTTACAATATATAGACGATGAAAATTGGAAAGAGAGAGGAGAAATTTGAATCTGCTCTTAAAATCCAACCACCAACCATTAATGCTCGCCACGAATCCACCCACAATTTCTCAAGTCTATTTCCCTATGTCTATTCGGTGTGTTAAAGAAGGAAGAATGGCGGACCAAATCAAATCAGATCTGATAGTTAAAGTAATTGGATTCTACATTAATGGCATGAGGGAGGTTTTCCCATTTTCACCCTTCTAACCTCATCAAAATTAAAGTTTCAATCTCCCATGGCATAGACGAGGTGGAGACCTTTCCAACGGTGTCAAATTTATTGAATTTTAGGCACTTTGGATTGAAATATATTTCCATTTGAATGTTTGATTCAAGTTCATATAAAAATGACAAAAAAAAGCAGTTTAGCGGAATAGGTCCACGGGTCAGAAACTCGGTTTGTGCCTTTGGGCACAAAAATACAAAATGTAAAAATGCCCGGCTACCCCATAATTCATTTTTGCCAAAAACCATCTTCAGGAGCCCACCGGTTCGTATTTTCCACTTGGACAAAAAGTCCTCCCAGGCCCGTAATCCCGCATGCAATTTATGCTTGAGATGTGGCTCCTCCATTGTAGATTACTATTATTTCTGATTGTTGGATTTGAATGTGATTTATCTAGTTTCTTCTATGCTGGGTCGCATTTTACCAATTTTACCCAGAGTGTAACATTGGGATAACAAAATGTACCCCTAAATTTATTTATTTTCATGCTAAGTATTGTAATAACATGAATGTAAAACTATGAAAACATGAATTATGTGATTTTTAGGGTAGATGTCATGCGAGAAAGTTTTTTTGACAATGTGTTGGTTACGGTACTACGATAATGACCAAGTGAAGTGTTACTAGTGATATCATTATAACATGTTAGTAAGAACAATGTAATAGTATAGGATATATTAAACATACTATTATATATAGAAATGTCAATTATTGACTTTAGTTATGAGTATGACATTTTTAGCATTTTGGAGTGTTTTGAAAATGGTAATTTAGTTATGCGTGCTAACTTGATTAAGGATTAAGTATTTTCTTTGGGTGGATGTATATTTTCACTAGATATTAATTGATAATTTATAGTATCTCCGATGTGAAAATTAATAAATGATCCTCTTGTGTCTGTTGTATTAATCAACTTTGAATTTAAATAAAAAATTTAAATGAAAGGCCAACCCTAGAGAAAATATTTGTATGATTTATTCATCTTCTTTGATCATCTTCACGACATAAAAAAATAATATTCTACGTTGATCCTACTTCCTTATACTCAATAGAACCTCATATCTTAATGGAAATAAGGAATATTTTATGTTACCATAATAACCTGTTCGTATCTCGACATTATCATTAAACCCCTCTTATAGGAATGATAATGGTTAAATACTATCTTGAGTATGCGGGTTTCCTTTTAGGAACTTTATTTTTGCATTTGGGTAGTAAATAAGTGATAATAGTGTATCGAGAAACTACTTGCACTCGATGCATTGGACCTCGAAAACCCTTATCATCCTAGGAAAATGATTAATACTATTACCATTAGTTTCCTTTATATAGTTGGGATAATCCTTGTAATACTATGTCCGTAACGTAGTGCGTTCCTATGAGGAAATGGTTGCAATATGTGTATCCTATCACATTGGGTGTGAGTATAATCATTTTCTATAGGTGTCGTAATTCTAGTCTCCTATGAACAAGTTTTCCTTCATGTGTGTGTTTTCCTTTATGCGTTGGTTGGTATAAATAACCTCATGATTTTTTTGGGGTGTTTTAACCTTCAAATGATCTCAATAAAGAGATTAAAAGGACTCAATTAAATTTTTTGTCATAAGTTACCTATTTATGAGACTATTGATTTGAATCCCTTATTCTCCTCGCAAATAGAAGTGTTTCCTTGATAAGAATTATCTTTGGTTGTGTAAAGGTTTGGAGGTAAGGATATTTGGTTTCACTAAGTTATGTCTATTAGTTTGGTATAGACCCATTTTGGGTGTTAATGAATTTAGTCATTCATTGGCCTCTCATGAGAATTAGGGTAAAATACACTTTAATATATGTATTCTCGACTAGAATGGTAGTGGTTAGAAGGTAATAGCATTTATAAATTTTTAATTCAATTTCTTCTCTTGTAACATGAATCTAATAATTAAATTTCCCATGAATCATATAATGTTTGTGGGGTGGGGTGGGATCTTCATGAGAAGTAGCTATACAGGAAACAAGAGAATTGTGCATTCTTCCAAATAAGGGTTTAGTATTTAGCTCACATTATTTCTATGGAATGTATCATAGTTGATACTTTCAAGATTAAAGCTATCATGGATTGGTATGTGCCAACCAATGTGACGAAGTTGCGTAGTTTCATGAGATTGATAGGTTATTACATCAGGTTTATTCAGATTTCTCTCGTATTACACATCCCATCACTTCTGTCAATGCGAAAGGGAAGAAGTATGTTTGTTCGAGATAGATGTGAGTAGGACTTTAGGACACTCGAAGGAATAACTTACATCAGCACCTATTCTAGCAAGACAAGATCCGAGAAGGAGATTTATTCATATGCACGAGATGGATCACTAGCAAGGATAAGAGGTGTATTGATGCACGGTGGCCATGTAGTAGCTTTTGAGTCTCATAAACATAATTATTATGAGCTCAATTATTCGACTACGGAACTTGAGCTTGCACCGATTATAAATAAATTGGTCCAATGTAGGCATTTCCTTTTAGGCCAAAGGTTCATTCTCATGAAATATCACTTGAGTCTTTGTCACCTCTCTACACATGACCTAATCTCAATGCCTATCAACGACATTAGATGGAGCTTCTCTGTGAGTATGATATGGAGATAGAACATGTGAAGGTGAAAGAGAATGTGGTTATAGATGCGTTGAATCGACGGAGGCATTTGGTTATGGTGACAATAGTTGGTAAATACTTGAGGACTAGGACCATACAGAAGCTTCAACATGACAACTTCTACCTTTCAGATAGAGCAAAAATTAACTCTCTGATACCCCTTGAGGGGAAGTTTGGTGGATTTACATTAGATTCAGATGGACTTCTCAAATGTAAGGGTCAGATTTATGTACCCAGAGATGGATTATTGTGTTACGATATCCTTGTAGAGGCATATCGTGCACCCAATTCGGCCCATCCAGGTGTGAAGAAGATGTATGCCTCTTTGAGATAGTTGTATCATTGAAGAGGGATGTGGAGAGATGTAGATCATTTTGTGTCTTGTTGTTTATATTGTCAAAAGGTGAAGGCCAAACATCAACATCCAATGGGCCTTATATATTGTCATGCCATACCGGAGCAGAAATGGGACACAATTTCCATGGATTTCATTATTGGGCTGATGATGTCGAGATATCACCAAGATGCCATTATGGTAACGGTTGATAAATTGAAAAAAGTGGCATTATTTTCTCCGGTGATGACCACCTATATAGCTAGTGTAGTGGCATGAGTATAATTGGATGATATTTTTAGACCGCACGTGACTCCATGGAAGATTCTTTATGACCGCAATTCCTTGTACACTACTCATTTTTGACTACTATGTAGCATGCTCTTGGAATGAATATCAATTTCGGTATAACCTATCACCTCGAGATAGATGAACAAATAGAACGAATGAATCAGATCTTAGTGAACATGCTTCATATTTGTGTCAAGGATCATCGATAGAGATGGGAGGAGTATTTGTATTTGGTTTAGTTTGTTTACAACAATAAATTTCACATTTATATAGGTATGGTACTATTTCAGGCGGTGTGTATGATAGGGAGTGCAAAGACACCACCGAGTTAGGACATGTTAGAGGAAAAGGTATCTCTTGAATCATCTTTATTACGGGACATTGATAATAATTTTTTCTTGATTAGATTGAGATTGCAGGAGGCTCGGGATAAGTGAAACAAGTATCCAGATCGAGGAGAGGTGACCACGGTTTTGAGGTGGGCATGAAGGTATTCCATGGTGTCAAGCCTCATAATATCTTTGTCCATCATGGAAAAGGATCTAAGATAGCTCCTTGATTCATTGGTACCTTTGAGATATTAAAGTGCATACATCCTTGGCATACCATATAACATTACCACCGGCTTGTTCAAGCAACGATGTGTTTCATGTTTTTATTCTTAGGAGATACATTCAAGATCCTTCTCATGTATTGTATTAGACCACATTTTAGGTATAGGAGTAAAGGCATGTGATGGTAGAGCTCGTGCACATTTTAGAGTGCATGATCCTTGGCTTTCAAGGATGAGAGATTGACCAGGTTCACGTCTAGTGGGATTAATACGATGTGATAATAATTACTTGGGAGGACGCCTCACGCTGATAAAGCACAGGTTCGATACTTATTCTAGTGACTTCTAGGAAGAATTCAGTCTATGGGGAGGGGGATGTAGTGCTCACTCCTCTTCAACATTGATCTTAGTATGATTTTTATTACTTTGGATTAGAGACATAGACGTTTTTATCATATTTAATCAATAGAATTTGATAAATGGACATTAATATATTTGATTAGTTATTTGCAAGAATTTATAGATATTTTGATTACGAGATAGGTTGTGACTCATGGTGTGAATTATATGCATGGATTGACATTTTAGTATTCTCGTTATGATCTAGAGTTACTACTTTATATATGTACAGACACATTGAATTTTGATACATAAACATTGTTACACGGTCTAGTTAGTCTTGTGACCTTATTGTAAATTGATGAAATGATGGAATTGAAATATTTTTAAATTGTGAAGAATTGGTGAAATAGCTTTATTTTAGTGATGATTAAGTTATGTTATTTGGTGATGCAAATTTATATGCAGATGTATGTTTTAGTGTTTTGATTTCATTGATATGGACACGAGGCTAAAGTGGTATTATTTCAATTTTTTTAGGAAATTATAACACAACAAACAAAAAGGTCATAAGAGACCAATAATGAAGGAATTTCAGGTATTAGAAACATGTCACCTTGGAAAGTTGTGTTTTTGTATGTTGTTATGTTGTTGATAAATTATTAGGAGGTCGCCAATGTCGGGTGGCCTCAAATATGATCTTGGGTAAATGTGTTATATTCATCTTATTGCGCAGAATCATAGCACCCATGAAATCAGAACTTTGATGGGTTTAGATCCTCAATGTGACTGCACAACAAGAAGCATCTCTCAAAGTGTGGGACCTTGCGAGTTGAGAGATCTCTCAAGATGAAGGTCAGTTCCTATTCCTCTATTCAGGTGCACACGTTCAGATTACAGAGGGTCGTTCTAAATCCTATTCTAACTTACCAAGGAGACAGGGTTAAGGAAATACAAGAAATAAACCTAATCTAATAGAGGTGATGCACCAAAGGAATGATGAACACTTGCATTACTATTTAACATAGACCATAGAAATGCATTACAACCACCATGCATAGATAACCAAACTACAATGAGAGATCAAAAAGAAACAATAAAGCATAAGAGGGGGTTGAAATCATCCACAAACTTATTCTATTGCTCCAAGAATTGATACAATGCATTACAAAATCCAAGAGGATGAAATAGTGTTACAAATTGGGTGCAAAGGTTCAAGACTCCATGAATTCTCTGTAGAGTAGAGAAAAGGGAGGGTACAAAGAAAGAATGTCCAACCTCTTGAAATTGTCCTTCTTCTACAATATATAGGAAGAATGAGAGAGAAAGGAGGGAAAATCCAACGCTATTTCTTGAATTCCCCTACCTCAATGATGGGTCTCGCTGCAAAACCCATGCCCCCATCATTGTTACTTATTGGACAAGAAGGGAAACCCATGTTAGGAAATTAGTGTTCATAGTGTGAACATATGGTTTGAATATTTGTATTATTTAATATTTAAATAATATGTGAGTGTGCACAATTAGTTGTCATGCACAACTCATGGATAGGGGTGTGGGAGTATGACTAGGGATTAGAGGAGAGATATGGGGATAAGGTGATGAGACTTGACTCCATGATTATAGGAGAAAGAAATTGTATAAAATGCCCTCTAATATTCAATAGAAATTTCTCCATTCTACTTTCATTTTCTCTGTATTTTCTATACTTTCCATTTCATGAGTTAATTTGATTTATTGTTGTTGAATTTATTTATGTAAATCTAGAGATTTAGCATCAACCCAATCTTCATCATGCTAGAAGATAAGATACTTGATGACCTCAGTAATGGTGGGTCAAAATATTAGTGGTGGCAAGTTGGTAGCAAGTTCCGAGAGCTCTCTGAAAAATCCTCTCTCGCTCAATTTGGAGATTCGATCGAAAGATATGGCTACTGAAGAGAGTTTGGATCTTGAGTTTGTTCATGCATCTAAAAGTTTTCCCCCCTTACACTTTTGAAGTCACACTAAAGAGACATGTGGTGGTTTTCATAGGAATTTACTATTTCCTTTATATTCTGCCCAAGCTCCCCTATTGGCGAGACAATATACGACTCAAGACACGTGGAGAACCAAGGCATGTTTGAGTCTTCACTTTTGATCATCCCTTTGAAGTTGTGTGGCCGTGACATGTGGAGGCCTCTACAAGTCTGTCTCAAGCTTGGACTTTTCAACGATGGGTGTTTCCTTTTTTCGACTGGGACATGTGGAGGCTTGGCGCTTGTTTGAGATTGGTCTTTAGGCCACTCCTTATGAATTTGTGTCGTTGAGATACTTGGAACCCTCCGCCGACTCTCCCCATCTTGACTTTTCAACTATTGACTTTGTCCCTTTTAGGGCCTAGGACACATGGAAGGCTCACGCTTTTTGGGAGACCCACTTTTAGATTTACGTTAGAATATGTGCCAAAGATACATGTGGCGACTTCTACAAGTCTACGATAGTTAGCCGATTTGGGTCAATGCTTTTCTCGAACCACGACTACATGGCGGGATAGTACATGTTTGAGTCTCTACTCTTTGGATTTATCTTTAAAGTTGCATCGAGTCAACAAGTGGCACGTTCCGCCAACTCGAAGACTTTCCAATGGCCAGTGTAACTTTTCGGGCTCTGGACACATGGAGGCTTGGAACTTGTTTGGGAACTACATTTTTGGATTTATCCTTAGAGATGCACCAATGAGACACGTGGAAGCCTCTGCCAACACTCTTATACTTAGTCAATTTGGGCCCACCGAATTTTGTCTTCCATTTGACCACGATCACGTGGAGATATGGTGCTAGTTTAAATCTCATCCTTGGGATCTTACTTTTGAAATTACGTCAAGATGACATGTGGTTCTTTCCACTCATTTTGAATTTTCAACGGCTGGATCTTTCCCTTTTTGGCACTGGGAAACATGGAAGGTTTGGGCTTATTTGGGGAATTGCCCTTAGTTTCAACCCTTGAAGGTGTGTCGTTGAGACACTTGGTAGCTTCGTCTTCTCTTCCATAATTAGCCAATTTGGGCCTGATCAGTATCATTTGTGAAGCTTTGAAGACTTAGAATCTTTCCCTATTTCTCTCCCGATACCCTCCGGCCTCCTTGACATTGTTTTTTTACTTTGAGCCTCTAGTTTCTCCTTTTCTGAGTCCACCTGTAACTTGACTATTGGATTCAAAATACAAGCTCACAGGACTGGACTAACTATTCAATTTTTATCCTATGTAGGGGAGTGTTTGATTAATTTTTCCTAAGGGAATTTTTTTTTCAAAAATGTGGCGACTAGTGGGATCACACGCTTATTAGGTGAACAGATCAACTACCTTGTTGGATCCATTGGGCACAGAGTCATGGGTGGTAGCTTGATACTTTTTGAGTCCTGTTCTTGAAGCTTGAATCCGACGCTTGCACTTGGCGACCTTGAACCTTCCCTAGCATTCTTGAAATGGACTCCCTCGAGACCTGATTTTAGTTGCTTTGTATTTTTTCTATTTTAAAATTAGCAATTGTTATGGCAACTATGGGTCTCCCTATTGTAAATGCCGAAGGGCCTGATACTAGTCTTCACCTAGAGATGCATCAAACTATACATGAAGTAATTGGAGAAACAAAACCTATGCTAGAGCACTTAGGGAAATAAAACCTACACTACTAACAAGACAATGTGCACACGCACTTAGAGAAATTAAAAATCCTATGCTAATATTTACAAGGGTGGAACCTTCCTTTTTAGTAACAATGTTTAAGATGGATCTGTTGACCGGAATCGAAAGTTCCTCTCCTTCCAACGAAGACTATTAGAAGGAATTTATAATTTACAAATCGATGGTCATGTAGGGCCCACTCCAAATTGCATAAAATTTGGAATGCCTTCTCGGTTTTTCCCGATCTGCATCCCACTTTAGTACCAAGTCTCCAACTTGGAAAATCCTGGCTCTAGCTCCCTTGTCAAAGCATATCTTAATTGAATCTTGATTCTTCTCCATAGTTTTGTACTTGTAAGTTATCTTGCCTCTTATAACTTCATTATCTATACATACCTAGCCTCCATCATCTCGAACTCAGGAAACTCCAACTACTTCATGAGCTCTAATGCGGGCAATTCTAAAGATATGGGAAGCACTGCCTCTTTCCCATAGACTAATTTATAGGGAGAATTACTTGTTGACCTTTTAGGGGTGAATCTATCTGCCTAAAGAGACGATTTGAGTTATGTTTCAAGATCTCTAATTCTCATGAAGATTCCTCCTAATGATTCTCAACAAGTTCTTGTTTGTGGACTTTGCTTGGGCATTACCTTGAGGGTAATAGTTTGAAGTGGTGTTGAGATATACCCCATTCTTGAAATCCCATTTAGTTATCTTTGCGCAAGGAATGCCAATGAATTGTTTGATACGATAGTAGCGGGGCACCAAACCTTGTGATTATCCCTTCATATAAATCCAACATGTTGGATTCATTTACCTTCTTAAGTGCCATATCTTCATTCCACATTGTGAAATAGTTAGTCACTGTGAGTATCCATTGGTGGCCCTAGCTTGAATTTGGGTTAATCACTCCAATGAAGTCCAATCCCCATTGCATGAATGGATGATTTACCGTAATTGGGTGAAGAAGTAGGGATGTTAAAATTTCCTTCCCTATGAAGAATGCACACTTCTTGAACTTCATGATTCATGAGTAGCAATCCTAAACATCATAGACCGTAATAATGGCCCTCATAATTTTGAATGTTGTTACCCATGGAGTGAAGTGGCCTCTAGCTTATCCATCATGGAACTCATGTAAAACTTTCTCAATTTGGACTGTCCCAGTGCACCATAATAGAACACCATTGATGTCCCTTTTGAACTAAACACTTTGTCAAAAAGTACATACAGGATGGATTGTAATCTAAATTACCTTATCTTTGTTCTTCTCATTTCTAGAAGACATGAACCCGTTTTGAGATAATGCACCAAATCTTGAGTCCAGCGTGGAATAGGTGCATCATTGGATGGATGCTCGGCTTGTTATATGTTAGTAGGACAACCTCTTCTTCCTCCGTTTACCCAATTTGTTACTTGAAAGTGAGTTGTTCATGTATAGAACCTTTCCATGAACCAGCTTGGTCGGTTTGATTTGAATATCATACTCCATTACATGAGTGATCCAACTGCTCTCTTCTCATTAAAGTCCTTGTTTAGGAGAAATTCCTTGACACAAACATGAGACACTAGTAGTTGAGTTTTTGTTCGAGACCAAGTGTCTGAATTTCTTCAAACTCTTAATGATAGTAAGGAAATGATTTTCAATGAAAGAATACTTTACCTCGTAATCCTCAAAATCATGATGAAGAAGGCTATGGGCTATTCTAAACCTTCCTTATTAGGCTAAACCAAGGTAATTGAGATTGTGTCGACCCTCCAAAATCATACAACATGAAGTCCTTCGAAAAGTATGGGTTAATGAGAGTTGGGGCCTATGATATTGCAAGTTTGATGGCCTTAAAAATATATTTTCCTTTTTGTTGTCCATTTGAATGCAAGACCCTTCTTTAGCATCATCGTTACGAGGATTTACAAGAGTGAAAAAATCAGGCACAAACTTGTGGACAAAGTTTATCCTCCAAGAATCTTTGGAGGTATTTCTTGTGATGTAGAAGTGGTAGTGTTCTAATGACATCAACTCTTTCATGGTAAACTTTCAACCCTTATTTTTAGACAATGTTGCCCAACAACTTGCCCTCGTGTGCCAAAAATACATGCTTCTTTTGATTCAGTGACACTTTAGAACCTTCTACACTTTGAAATACTTACCTGAGGTGAAAGAGGTGGTCTGATGCATTCTTTGAGAAGACAATGATATCATCTAGATACACAAGCACCATCTTGTTGATTAAGCCTTTGAATGCCATATCCATAGCTGGCTGAAATGTTACTTCAGCAATGGACAATCCAAATGGCATCTTCTTATAAGTATATGTGCACCATTTTATGGTGACAACCATCTTGTACTGATCTTCCTCTTTCACCATTATCTTATTATAGCCTAAGTATCCATCTAGTAATGAAAACCTTTTAGAGCCGCCTACAACCTACAAGATCTGTTCCATTGATGGAAGCAATTAATTATCCTTGAGTGATGCTTTGTTCAGATCATGAAAGTCCACATACGGTCTAATTTCTCCATTTATTTTCCTCACATGAACTAATTTTATAACCCAACTTGAATGCTTGATGGGGAAGATGATGCGGCATTAATTATCTTGTTTAATTCTTTCCTCATGAGAGGTTCAATGTGAGGGTTTCTTGGACTTTTTGTTATGTATGAAAGGATTAGATCCCGGATCCAACTCGATAGTGTGTTGTGCCAACCTTGGGTTGAAACCTCTTAAATCCTTGTAAGTCCAAAAAGGACATCTCGGGAATTCTTGACAAAGTTGAATGAATTTATATTTTTCTTGTTGAGTACTCACCTTGCTAGTTCACAACATTTTCCCTTCTTCTATGGAAATTGGCTCTGAATCTTCACCCTTTAATTGAATATTTAATTTCTCCTTCCAGAATTGATCGGTGTGTGTTGAATATTGACTCCAAAGGTACAAGACCCTTTGGCAATTTCTTGGTTCTCACTGCTCCACTTGGTCACCATAACACTATTCCAATGTGTCTTTGTTTCTAGAGGATAACTCAGCTTCTTCTAGTATAAAATTGACAATTTGTTGATCATTCTTGAAGACCTTACAACTTGTGTTATTATCTGGGACAGCTAGCCTCACAAGCACCTTGATATGAGGCTGAGACTTATCACTTTTGATACTCTCTACTACATCAAATCTTGGCCCGATTGTTGCCAATCTATATGCTACCTCATTCTTCTTCCTTCGGATGGAATTGGCATCGAGTGCTTAGAAATATTTGATAAGATCCCATACCCAATTCTATTAGTTCTTTAACAGATCATTCTTGGCAACATTTTATCCTCAGACTTGATTCGCAACTAGCTCACTATTTCTAAACACTTGGAAATTTTTAATCCCTCCTTTTCTTGCCCAATGTAGTCCATGGATCAAATCCTCATACTTTGTTGTGTTGTTTAAGCAAGTAAATTGGAAACGGAAAATTTGAGTAATATTTCTTACCTTGACATGAAACAATCGTAGCTCCTCCTCCGGCTCGTTGTTTACTTCTTGATATAGCAAAGAATAAGTTCCATACCTCATTATCATCCTTGTGGTCTGGCTTAGTGATGTTAGGAAGAGGATGATTCTCCTCATGCAAATAGTAGAATCCTAGCTCAGATTCCTCCATTTCCTTGTAAGGGTCAAAAGCATGCCTCTTGTTCACCCACTTGTCGAGGGTCAAGTATGGAATACAACCAACCTTGGTATCTTCCTCATGAGTTCTTGGGAGGTCTTCATGATCAAAAGCTAAACAATTCACATTGATTGGGTTGGGTACATGAGACTCAATATGGAAATCCACAATGGGCTCAGATCTGATCGTAGCCTTTGCTCCATACCTTGTTTTAAAAGCATGTGTGACCAATCAACAAAAAAATAGCCTCCAATTTTTGCAGTGAAGTCTCTTAACAAACACAATACAAAATGTGGTAGGAAGTCTATGACTGATACTTCTTGCAATACAAACACATTATGGCATGTGTATAATCCAAATCCTTGATGAATCCAGCCATTTTAATCGCTGTCCCATCTAGTTGCACTATGCCCTTGGAGATTACTTTGTATTGAAGACCCATCGATCGGCTATTTGCTTTGGAATTACAAAGCTACTTGCTCGAAAATGAATCATGTAATTATGCACGGTAGCTTGCCTCCAATGATCAATGAGAAATATAAGGGAGGAGGCTTCAATTTCTTACCTTGTTGTCCTCCATGGTTTAATTCAGGCTGAGCTACATTCGCAAGAACTTTCTCTTATTGATTGGAGGGCTAATTTGAAGTTGACAAATTGGCCATAGGAGCTTGCAACAGGTATCTCTATTGTGGGATAGCCAATAAATCCAACATTGAGATGTTTACATTTGTTTTCTTCATTTTTTCAATGATATTAAATGGGAATGAGCTATCGTTTTCTTCCCCTTTCCTTTCACACTCTTCTCTTGCACATGGGTCGTTACAAGTGGTGCCTAAGTGGGTCTGGAAAGTGGCTTTAGCTAACTCTGCACATTGGTAGTTGTACTTTATGGTGAAATAGAGGGCTATGGAGCATTTGAATTGGAGGATTTACCCTCTCCAATATTACTCTTCTTGGACCATGTATTTTTTACCACACTATGATGAGGTGCTTGGTTCATACCACAGAAATCTTCATCTTGCCAATTGAAAAGCATGGTCTCACTTGGGGGTGCTTCTTTTTGGGTTTCTTTCTACTGATTTTCCTCTTCAATGGGAGCTTTGGACACACCAAAGGTCTATACCATGAAGGCCTAGTTTAGTGCACCATTGAAACATGTCGACTGGTTATGAGGTTGATTGCATGGGAAACACCAATCATATTCTTGAGCCATGTTGTTTTTTGTTAGAATCAAGGCCCTCAATGTCAAAGTTGCATTATGATAATATGGTCAGAAAGGCCTCGTAGCTTGGGGTTGTCCTTGGTTTTGTTTTGAATTTCAGCCTGAGATGGTTGTCTATTTTGTTGAAATGGGGGTCTAGCTAAATATTGGGTTTAAGGTTGATACGGCCTAGAATTCTGAGGTTGTTGTCTCTCTATAGTCACTAGCTCATTCCCTAGGTTATGTAGTTGTTTCATAACCTCTTGTATCTCTTTTGAATTTCTAGAAGATGAGGTGGAGGCTTCAACTAAACTTTAATTCCTTAGAGTGGGTATGGGAGCTAATGCGGGTGTTTGAGTGGTGCTTGGAGCTCCTAGTTCTAGATATAGAGGCATGGGTGGTCTAGGTATGAGTTTACCAGCCTGAATTAAGAAATTTTCATCTCTAATAGAAATGTTATATGAGGTGGGTAAATTTCTACCTCCCATTGACTGAATCATCATGGCAATATCAGAATTTAAAGCTCTAAGGAATTATAGAAAAAAACCTTCTTTCGTTGGTCTCACGGCCATCGGAACCCTATCCCACATACGCTGGAATCTAAAGTTGAAATATGTCAATTGCTCATTATGGGCCCTCTTGATGGTTGTCAAATGTTCCAACAAGGATAGATTATCTCCTTTTTCTCCAAATTGGTTATGAAGGGATGTGCACAAATGGTCCCAGTTATGGATGGATCCTACGGTTAGACTCCTGAACCACTGTAAAGCTTTACCTTTAAAGGAGGATGCCAATAACTTAACAACAATGTCCATTTCAACAAGCTCATAAATTACATAGACATTTGGAATGTATTGAATGTGATCTCTAGGAGTAGTCTGGTTTGATCTAGTGAAATATGGAATTCTCTTCATTAAAGCAAATGGAAATGGATTTTATGTGTTGAGGGCCATGAGCTCTACCGGTGAAATTGATGTACGGGTTAGGTTGTGCCAGTTTGATGGGTCGAAGGACTCTATTCGATTGAACAAAAGGTCTAACAGTGTAGGTGTTGAAAATGCCCTGTTTGGTGGATATGGAAACCTATGGGCTCTTCTTCATGTCTTTACTCTTTTCGGGTTAAATGTAGATAGAAAAATAGTCCCTCCTCTCTAGTTCTCGACCTTTTTATATTCTTCTCATGAAATTTCCAAGATTGTAGTACTAAAACGTGTGGGTTATGCCACTTTTTGAGTCACCTGGATGTGTAGTTTTAGAGCTTCTTAAAAGCTGGGGACTTACAACAAGTGCACATCAACCTTGCTATGGTAAAATTAAGACTTTTGGTCCCACGGGGTGCTAAAACCGTTGTTGCAGAATTAAAGCACCCCTGAAATTTGTAACTTGATGGGTTGAGATCCTCAGTGTGACTACACAACATGGAGCATCTCTCAAAGTGTAGAACCATGAGAGTTGAGAGAGAGATCTCTGGATGAAGGCCGGTTCCTATTCCTCTATTCAGGTGCACATGTTTAGGTCGCAGAGGATCATTCCTAAATCATATTCTCACTTACCAAGGAGACAGGGTGAAGGAAATACAAGAAATAAACCTAATCTAATAGAGGTGATGCACCAAAGGAATGATGAACACTTGCATTGGTATTTAAAAAAACCATAGAGATGAAATACAACCACCATGTAGAGATAACCAAATTGTAATGAGAGATCGAGAAAGAAACAATAAATCATTAGAGGGGGTTGAAATCATCCAAAGAATTATTCTATTTCTCTAAGAATTGATACAATGCATTACAATAGCCAAGAGGTAGAAATTGTGTTATAATTTGGATGGAGGGGTTCGAGACTCCACGAATTCACCTGCAGAGTAGAGAAAAGGGAGGGTGCAAAGAAAGAATGTCCAACCTCTTGAAATTGTCCCTCTTGTACAATATATAGGAAGAATGAGAGATAAAGAATGGAAAATACAACCCTGTTCCAACCGCCCCGAAGGGGCATTGAATTCCCCTGACATAATGATGGTTCTCATTACAACACCCATGCCCCCATCACTATTCCTTGCTAGACAAGAAGGGAAACCCATTCTTCATCATGGTGGAAGGTAAGAGACTTGACAACCTCAGTAATGGTGGGTCAAAATATTAATGGTGGCAGGTGGGTAGCAGGTGCTGAGAGCTCTCTAAAATGTCCTCTCTCACTCAATGTGGAGCTTCTAATCGAAATATATCGCGCTTGAAGGGACTTCAGATTTAGAGTCTTTTCACGCATGTCTGCGTGGTGGCCTTGGGCATTTCAAAGTTTTCCCCCTCCCTTAAACTTTTGAATTCAGCATCAAGAGACACGTGGCAGCTTCCATGGGCCTACTCTATTTCCTTTATATTTTGCCCAAGCTCCCCTGTTGGTGGAGACACTATACCTAACCCGAGACATGTGGAGAACCGATGCATGTTTGAGTCTTCACTTTTGATCATCCCTTTGAAGTTTCATGGCCATGACACGTGGAGGCCTCCACAAGTCTATCCCGAGCTTGGAATTTTTAACAGCGGGTGTTTCCTTTTTGGAGATGGGACACGTGGAGGCTTGGCGCTTATTTTATATTGGCCTATAGGCTGCGCCTTTTTAATTTGTGTCATTGAGACACTTGGCACCCTCTGCAAACTCTCCCCATCTTGAATTTTCAACTGTCACAACTCGTCATTTTTAGACCCAGGACATGTGGAAGGCTTGTGCTTTTCTAGGATACCTACTTTTAAATTTACCTTTGAAGATGCACCAAAGAGACACGTGTCACCTTCCATGAGTCTACGATACTTAACCAATTCAAGCAGATGCTTTTCTCGAACCTTGAATACGTTGTGACATGGTGCATGTTTGAGTCTCCACCCTTTGGATTTATCTTTGAAGTTATATCGAGTCGACATGTGGCACCTTCCACTGACTTAAAGACTTTTCAATATCTCGTGCAAATTTTTGGGGATCTGGACACATGGTGGCTTGGTGCTTTTTTAGGAACTACCTTTTGGTCTTTATTCTTGGAGATGCACCGATGAGACATGTGGAAGCCTCCACCGACACTCTTATACTTAGTCAATTTGGGCCAGCTACCTTTTGGCTTCTGTTAGACCCTGAGCACATGGAGATCTGGCACTAGTTCGAGTCTCTTCCTTGGGATTTTACTTTTGAAATTACATCAAGATGACATGTGGTTCTTTCTACCTTTTTGTACTTTTCAATGGCCAACTCTATCCCTTTCCTAGCATGGGACATGTGGAAGCTTCGCCCTTGTTTGGGGGAACTTCCTTGGCCTTAACCCTGAAGGTGCGCTATGGAGACACTTGGCAGCTTCCGCCGTCACTTCCATACTTAGAAAATTTAGGCCTGCTGTGAATTATTTGTGAAGTTCGAAGACTTTAAGCCTTTCCCCGTTGCTCTCTTGAGAACCTCTGGCCTCCTTGACATTGGTTTCCTCCTTTGATCCTCTGGTTTCTCAATTTCCAATTCCTCCTGGAACTTGACCTGTTGGATTCAAAACATGAGCTTGTAGGAATGGACTGACCATTCGATTTTGCTATTGTGTAGGGGCACGTTTGATAAATTTTTCCTAAGGGGTAAAATTAGTCGACAATTCCTTTTTCATTTTAATTACTTTTTGAGTATGTGATTTATTATAGTAATGTTATTCACTTTATTATTGTTAGTTAATGTACTCTAATTTAAGCTAATTAATCTTGTTAATTGAATTAATTAGGGATGTGACCAAAGGGGTTTTTAATTTTGGTTGGTTGTCTTTGACTTTATTATGGATTTGAAAGGATTTTCATTAGTCTAGGTGTTGTGTACTCAACCTTGCATGTTAAACTCGGATTTTGGCTTAAAGGCTATTTTTGGAGGCTTGTGGGACAAGTTAAGCTTGTCCCAAACCTTTTAATTTTACCTACCAACTATACATATGGGTTAAGTGGTCAAATATAGACGCCATTATGTGATTTTTAAGGTAAAAGGTGATATTTATTGTACTTTCTTACATGATGTTTTTATTGTTTCCTTTAGAGGTGTGGGTAGGAATTTGTGTGTGAAAGAGATTTTCATTTCTCACCCATGAATTTATTAAGCTTTGGGTTTAGTGTTTGACCATGTGATGCGAAGTTCAGGAGACGTGATGTGGCATCCTAGATAGAGCCACCTCACCCTCCTCTTCTCTTTTTCTATTTATTCAAGTTTGATGATTTTGGAGTTAAAATGTTTTATTTTCACTCTTGCATTTTTGGAGGAGCTTTCTTTTAGAGCCTTTGTTTGAATCTTGGAAGATTGGTTTGTTCTTGTTTTAAACTTAGAAAATCTTAGAGCTTGTACTTGTGGATTGGATACTCTTCCAATGGCAAGGTAGGGACTCCACCCATGTATTTTTATTTCTATTTGTTGTGAAAATGGTTGTAAATGAATATATGTTGTATGTTTTGGTTTTGGGGATTAGAATGTCCTTAAGGTTGTGTAGGAGAAATAAAATGGGAATATATATTGAGGGAGGGATAAGAGTTTATATTATGCATTTGGAAGGAGTTTGGCTTGGGTGCCCCACCTTGTGATAATAAGAAGGATTTCTTATTTATCTTGTTATATTCATTGAGGGAGGGATAAGAGTTTGGTTGTGGTTTTGTTAATGATGTTTTAGATGCCTTCAAGTTTGGGCACTTAATCCATTGGGAGGAATAATTTTTTTCCATGTTGTTTCTCTCTCTCTTGGCTTGATATTGAGCCTTTATGCTTGGGAAAATGGTATGTGTGTTATAATTTTTTATTGTGCTTATTGTGTTGAAACTTTCTGAGAATGATTGTTTTTAAAGCCATGTAAAAGTTTCATTTGTTGTTTGATACCTCTTATTGCTTCATTGTTGGGGCGTCGAGGAAAATGAGGAGGAAGGATTCTCTTCCTCATTGGATTATCAGTTGGGTGTAGAGTGTTTCCTAATCCCCTTATTTTTTTGTTATGTTTTTATTTTGGAGAAATGGAGGAGCTCAAATTTTCATCTTGGAAGAGTTGTTTTGTGAAAGATCAAGAGAAAAGTAGTTTTTTTGCAAATTTTTTGCATGTCTCCACCTAAGCGGAGAGTTTGTAACTTGCATTTTAAAACTTCATCTTCTTGTAAATGTATTTTGTAAAACTAATTTGTATTGGTTATTCAAGAAGTTTTCATGTTGGAAAAGAGGCATGTGAAGTTGTAATGATTTGATATTGAATTCCCTTCAAACTTGTAAATTTAGATCAAAATTGTATTTGATTTATTATGGAAACTACCTTATTTGTAATAGGAAAAGATAATTTTCATACTAAAATATTTGACTCAAAAGTGTAATATGTTTTCATTTTAAAATATTAGTGTTCTTACATGGAAGTATACTTTTTCTCTTGAAATGGATGTCATTTACTCTATTGTGAAAGAAAGGAAATATTTTCTTGTTTTATTGTAAAAGTAAGCATATGGAAATGCTGAAATGATATAGCTAAATCTCATACTATGTTATAAGAAAATAAAAATAGGTACTTAGAGTTTTAAAATATTAAAAATATCGAAGTTAATTGTATTGGGTTGAATAAGAAAATCTATTAGTTTCTAGTTTTACTCATAGATGAATAGGTAGAAGTTTATAACTTCTTGCCTATATGATTTCACTATAGAACTAAACTTGAGTAAATGTGTAAATTAAAGTAGAACAAAATCTACAATAGTAAATATAAATATATGCTTATATAAATTTGAGTATACAAATTTTTATATATATATATATTATAATATACTTAATAAATTTATTATATTATGTGATACACACACACACACACACACACACACACACACACACTATTATACTTATATAAAAATAATAATTTTATATAATTTGAATGGATTTTATTTTGTAAAGTTGTTGTTTATATAAAATAAACTATAATTAAAGATTTCTAGGTCATATGGATTGGCCAAGGCTATGTGGTAATATGGAAAAGGGTTGCCCTCTCCCCATCCCGCCTCCCACATATTATAATGTGGGGTGGGGTGGGTTTGCGCCCTCCCCCATTACATTAAAACTCAATGCAAAGAAATGCGAATGCAATATTTTTGAATCCCTGCGTAATAGATAGATCACGGTCATAGTGTAAATTGATCTATGTATAAAATAGTTTGGATGAAGTGATTAAATCATTATTTAACAAAAATAAGTCATCTTTGTATAAAAATATATAAAACCAGAAATTATATATATATATATATATATATATATATATATATATATATATATATATATATATATATATATATATATATATATATAAAATGAAATAAAATATATATAATTCAAACCCTCATCTTTGTATAAAAACTATATAAAACAAGAAATAAAATAGGGAAAATAATTCCCTTACACAAAAAGGGTAAATCCAAAAAAATAATACACAAATAAAAATAATAATCTTGCAAACACTGGAGATAGCAACTAGAATGTGTGTATCCATCCAAGAGCTTTGAGCAACCTTCCATGGCCTCCATCCTCCTCTTTCTCCCAAACCTGCAAAGTGAAAATGAGAAAATGGGGTAAAAGGAATGAATAACATTACCTCATAAGGATGATTAGGGTTATAATTAATACCTAATCTAAGGATTTAAATGAATCAATAGTAAAGGTAGGGAATCAATCCTACAATTTTTAGGTGAGGATATTTTGTGGGAATATGTTTTAAATTAAATATATTCATAATTTCTAAATGGGGCCACTTGATGGTTAGCATAAGTTTTGACCTTAACCTTAGGTTATTTAGTAAATAAATGACATTAGAACTATAGGGATGAATCAAATGATTTTATAAAAAGGGGAAACTTGAATAATGATTTATAAGACTAAATTAATTGGAGTTAATAGGAACCCAAGAAGGGGATTTAAACCTAAAATGGTTTAGAAGGAATTTATGATATTCAATTATTAATTTTATTACAATAAATTTGCAATATGAGAAATTTATTAAATGTGAAATAATTAAATCATGTTGGTGAACACCTTCAGAAAGAACCTTTTAAAACCAATTTTTTTGTTTCCTATTTTTATTATTTAATTTTTGGATTTAATCTTGGGTTTTATACGTAGAAATATTGGGCATTACATTGGGTATCGAGTTGTGGGCTCAACACTGCGCCTGTAGTTTGGCACACTTAAAAACAAAACAAGTTAAACGAGTAAAACCTATAACTAGATCATACCACATTGCATGATATTTTAAAACATTGAAAAGCTAGAAAACTGAAACAAAACCTAGATGGTGTTGAATTAAATCTAGTCTTAATCTATACAAAAGGTGAGGATTAGACAATGAGTTATGCACATGAAGCTATACATACCATGTCTAGATTACGAATTTTCTACGATATTTCGCAAATCCTACGGACTTTACGGGATGTCAATGCAGCAATATGAGATGGAGTAGTATGATCATGACCTAGTTAGCATGATAGGGAGCCATCACATGAGGCTCAGCACCATTCTCGGGAACTCGATGTACGGAACATAGAAGAGAAATCTGATGCAGAGTTAGATAGATGATTCACCATAGAGAGGACATGTTGCGTGTGGAGCTTAATTTCTTCACAGGAAGTTTTTTTACATGTTATAGTTTTGATAGTGACCGGAATTGGTTTGGAGGTAACTAAAATCGGTATCCTTTATGATGATGCTTTATTGTTTAGTAGAGAATAAGAATAAATCTTTTGTTTTAAAGATGATTTCTTGATTGTTAAAGCATAGTTAGTTACCTAGAATAGATATATAAGCATGTATGCATAATATGATGGTATTAGAGAAGAAAATAACAAAAAAATTGTATGTTAGTTTTCTTGGTGATTAATAAAGAGTAGTGAGCGTTTAAAGAAAAGCATCAACACCCTATGAGGTGTTGGAAGATAAAATATCTTCATTGTATTTCCTTTGTAAAGCACTAAATAATAATATTGGTCATTTCTTGGTGGACATAGCCCACACTGGGTGAACCACGTTAAATCTAGTGTTATCTTTCTCTTGTTTTATTTTATCTTCGGTTATTAACACATTACTTTATTATATGCTCTATCCGATTATAGATCTCGTGCAACATTGTTATATGTTTTAACCCCAATAATGTAAATGCATCTATACGAGGTGGAGAAGTAGGGGCATGACCTAGAAAGAATGATGGGGAGTCATCACGTGAGGCTAAACACTCTTCTCAAAGATAATGAGGATCGTAGAGTAGATAAATTACCATGCCGAGTTAGCTAGATCAGATTCACCGTAGATAGGACATGGAGATAGGGCTATAAGACATAGAGATAACTCTATGAGCCTTGGCCGAGGGATGATCATGTTGAGAGATCAAGGGGTCCATAGACATCAGCTTCTCGATCACATCGTGAGATCTTAAAGCTACATCCATCTCATTATGTTGGTGATATGAGAGGATTTCACGTAGAGGCTTGGTTAATGAGCTTGAGAGGATTCTTCAAACTGGCCCATGTACTAGAAACATGAAGGCTAATGTTGTGATTCATCATTTGAGAGATATAGAAGGTGTTTGGTGGAGCACTAAGGAGCATAACCTCCACATAGGCTCAAATACTACTACTTTAGTGCTATTTGAGGAACGGTTAGGACTACACATATCTAGGAGGTTTATTCAGTAGAGGATCGATGAGTTTCATGACTCGCATCGTGCATCCATGCTTTGTAGATGAGTATGAGAGTTAATTTTAGTACTTTCTTCAAGATGTCAACAAAATATAGGATGAGTAGGTTAGGATTCAAATGTTCATTGGGGGACCGAACTTAGATTTGGGGGTGCAATATGCATTCATTGTCCAAGTGACCTTAGCGGACACCATTCGGAAGGCGACATTGCAGAGGAGACAAGGGGAAGACACAACATGCTAGAGATAGAGTGAGGAGCCATATTTAGTAGACAAATGATAGTAGGTAAAGTGGGTAAGCTCCCCCGCATGCTTTGGACATGGCTCATCAAAATCTTCTTTTAGAATGTAACACCCACATTTTCCAACACAAACCCAATATTAAAAAAATAATAATTAGTTAGGATAATTTATGGGATAATTATTCTTTGTTTAAAGGGTTGCATGACAATGTATTCACCAAATAAGATTTAATTATTTCCTAATTAATAAATTCCTCTTAATCGTAAGGTTGTCATAAATAAATTAACAATTAATTATTATAGCTTCATTCAATCATTTCGGGTTTAAATCCCCTTCTAGGGTTATCATTATCTCACCTTATTAAAAGTTTCAATTATTTACTTACTATGTTAAGGTCGAGATCTCAACTTAATTAACCATATAATTAAGTTCAAATGATTTTAATTCTTATTCTAGTATTATCTACTTGTCCATGTTTATAAAAGTGACTTATCTAAGGCAATAAAGGTCACACTTTAATGCTAACATTCTAGTAGAACATTCACAAATTACACATACATTTAATTTAAAACATATTCCCACAAAATATCCTCACCTAACAATTGTAGGATTGATTTCCAACCATTGGATTAAAACATTCTAAACCCTTAGATCTTACACTTGACTAATGAACCATAAATATCCTTATGGGATCTCCTTTATTCTTTTTCCTTACCTATTCTCTCATTTTTATTTTGCAGGTTGAAGGGAGAAATAAGGAGCAAGAAGAAGCTATGGAGAATTTTTTATTTGTTTTAGGGATGGATGCACATAATTTGTGTGTATATTTTGTTTGTATTTCAATTTCTTGATATAATTTTCCTATTTGGGTTAATGGGTATTTTCCCCTTTTTTTTATTTCTGGTTTTAAAGTATTATATATACAAAGAGTGATGGTTATAATATATATATATATATATATACAAAACAATATATATATACATACATACATACATACATACATATATATATATATGTATGTATGTATGTATGTATGTATGTATGTATATATATAGATATATATATATATATATATATATATATATATATATATATAGACACACACACACACATATATATATGTATGTATATATTGTTTTGTATACATTTTTAAATATACTCGATTTGATATTTACATCCTGATTCATGTAGATAGGGTATACTTTTAAATATTCACACACACACACACACACAGTATATATATATATATATATATATATAGTGTTATCAACAAAAGGTTTGGTCGAGTTTTATATTTTTGCGACTTTAGGAAGAAAAAAGCGCTGAGCTCATAATATACACACCGTTGTATTTTTTTGAATGGGGTTTTAATAGTAATTGGGGGAGGGTGCTAACCCCATCCCAACCCCAAATTATATAATATGGGTTGGGGGTGAGGTTGCGCGATCCCCCTCCCCCGCCCCCCAAAATTCCCTTTTTTGTTTTAAGAAACAGTACATGTCGTGGCCATAGGCCGTTTCAACTCTACTTACAATATATTTTTTTAATATATAAAACTTGATTTGTACAGAGTACGACTTAATTTATATATATATATATATTTTATTAATATTAAATGTTATATAATATATTTATAATATACATATATCTATTATATATGTGTGTGAATATATATATATATATATATGTAAGTTTATATAATAAGCTTATATAAGTATATGTATAACTTCCATGTGTATAGTTTATTCTACTCAAATTTGCGAATTTACTATATTTCATTGTATAGTGAAATTTAGCACAAGAATTATAAAATTCTACCTATTCGATATAAGAAAAAATTGGAAACTTATAAGTTTTCTTATTCATCCCAATAAAATTAATAAGGAGGATATTTAAATTATCCAAAAACACTAAGTATCTATCTTCCTCTCATATAACTTAGTATGATATTTGACTACAATTTCAACACCTTAAAACTTATAACTTTACAATAAAAGATAAAATATTTCCATTCTTTCCACAGCAAAAAAATGGTGTCTATTTCAACAAGAAAAATAAATTATTACTTACATTCTTTTAATATTATCTCAACCATTCAAAGAAAGTAAAGCACAAACAACTATCGTTTTAATTCAGTTTTGGATGATATAAATTTCCTTTTGATTACAACTTTCAAGTCCTTCTTTCCAACAATTACACTATTATAATTTTAACTAGATAACAATACAATTATTTACTAATAAGCTTAGTGAATTCATTCACGATATAGTAGTTCCTACTTTCATCAATTTGAAAAAATAAGTTTACAAGAATTTTTCTCAAAATACAATATTAAATCCTTCCCTTTACAACAAAGAGGAGTATCATGACAAGGGTGGTCTCTTGACTCTAAAAAGGGAAACTCCTCCAATCTTGAACTCCATAACTTTTCTTATCCTTCAAATCACACACAAAAGAGGGGTATAGGAAATAGTCACCTCCCAACATTTATTCCAATGAGAAGAAGAAGTCATTCTTCTCATTGACACCTGAGCCCCAATGATACTAGAATAAACCATGTTTGCAACCAATGGTAACTTAAAACAAATTCTTCCACATCTGCAACACACATGAAAACATTTCAAGCAATACATTCAACACCAAAATACAATAACACAATGCATACATTTCAACACATAGGCTTATAGATCAAGCCAAGGGAGAATAAAACAATGGGAACCATCTCCTTTTAACTCCCAAATGAGATAGGAGTTCCACCCAACATGCCTCCAAATACACAAAAACTTCTCAACACATCCCTTTTCCCTCCCAATGAAAATACACAAAGTATAGCAAGTTTTCCTTTTCTCTCCACAAAGGTGGAACTCCCACTCATACTCCCTCCACTAAGAAACACCATTTTCCTTTTCCCTCCACTAAGAAACACAATTTCCTTTTCCCTCCCAAAATGGTCCCATTTTCTATCTCCTACACCTTTTCTTAAGGCCAAAATCTACCCAACCCAACACAAATCACAACCATATAACCATTTTATTTGTACACACACATAACAAGTAAATGAAGAACAAAAAAAGGCCATACATTGCCATCAAAATCTTCCATAATATTCAAAAATATTTTCCTTCTTCCAAACAAAGTAAGTCTTCCCAAAACAAACTCCAACAAGCTTCAAGTATAACTCCAAGAAAATTCCAAAAGGAACAAGTATGCAAACCCAAATGAGTAACCCCCAACATATCCAACAAGCATGAATAAATAAAAAAGGAGAGGAGGAGGGTGAGGTATTTCCATATAGGATGCCACATCACTTCCTCAACTCCAAATCCCCTAAGTCAAACTTTTATCTCTCTAACGTGCACCTTGTAGAGAGATGGTCAGAGGTGTTCTAAGCTTACAAATTTTATCTCTCTCTTTCGTAGATACAATGGAAACACCTCAGGTCTATGGGTATACCTTTTTTGAGGCGAGTCTATGGTATCAAGGCTAGTTCCTTATTGATGTATCCTAAACTAATTTCTAGGGTTTAAGGGTAAAAGATGATTGTAAAAAATGAATTAAAACTAAGGTGATACACAAAACTTTTATGAGGTATCTCACTGAGTATATGCACAATTGATATGGGAAGGATTCTTGATGCATGAGCCAATATTTTTATGTAGAATATTTAAGGGAAAACACTTTGTTGTGCTAAGGTAAAAATGACAACAACACCGATAAGTTAACGTGCATAGTAAAATTATGAGAAACTACTTAAATTGTAGCAGGTAAGATGATTGATCGTGGAATTTTATTCACAAGAATAATAGAAACATGCACAAGACTTCAAATAATTGGAAAGGAAGAAAATAATTCACACAAAAGGAAAAACTAGAAAAAATTGCTTCAAAGTACTCTATATCATAAAAGTCCCCCTTGTGCTTTGCAAAAGCACACAATATATAGCAAAAAAATTCACCCTCTTCCAAAAAAAAAGTCTAAGGATTTTACTCACCTATGCATCCTATTTTATCCTTTATTTAATAATAGATAAAGGAATAAAATAGAACATGTAATTATAAATAGGCATTAATAGCCTTGGTTACATTAGTCAAACTGAAATTGACTGTTTCTATTTTAAATAAAACAAAGGTGAATAATTTTCTAATAATAAGCTTTCTTGTAGGGAAAGTCTCTTTTCTTTGTGTATGTGAACTCGTATTCTTGTTTGTTCTGTCCTCTTGTAAAACATGCAAAATATCAACTCCCTATTTGTGAGTAAAATAATTGTAATACTTCTAATATTTACAAAAATAATCATCCATACATTCATGTGGGGGAAAACCTCGATGCTCGATTTGATGTTGACATTCCTTATCTAAGTGGTCACATGGGTGACATACTACAAATCATATTCAAACTTCTGTAGTGGGGACCACCTCCATTCCGCTTGGTTTGGACACCTTTGTGGACTTAGCAACATATAAGGTCGACCATCTTTGAAAATGCACATGCCATACTATAATACTTATCACCTTTTGATTAATACATACATGGTATATTTGTTGGCTTTTGCATATTAGATAATATATCATTTAAAAATTCACCTTTTCGAAGATCATTCCTGGAATGATTTGATCGGCACTTGGAATTATTTGGAGCATACACTATGGTTAGACTTAGGTCAATACTGCAATGATTAATTTTATTCAATGTGGGGCTGGTGCCCTCTCCAACATTGAGTCGAACCTTGGCATGTTGGTAGGTGATATTTTAAACCAAACTCTAATTAGGTTTTTTATGGGATTGCCACGTATATGCATTTTTAACCCTGGTTAGGTTTGGTATCTAATGGATATCGTCGATCTATTTATTTTTGTGGACTCGCATGTTGATCTCTAACGATCGTATTAGGTTTTAACTTTATAATTAATATGGCCGGTGGGAATTTAACATGGTTGTTTTCTTTTAATGTGGAGCTTGATCTTCATCCTTTGATATTTTTCCTTGATGTTTCGATCATTTATATTTCAACCATGGTTGATCGAACCAACTCGAGGGTTGGGTTAGGCGGTAAAGAGAAACTCGACCCTAATGATCATCTCATTTTTTCTTTGGCTTGCAAGTGAAGCCTTGGAATTTTTTTTATGGACCTGCCATTTTTGGTTTGTTGAACCTTGGATTTTTTACCTGTACACTTGTTGTTATGCTCTATGTGGTTACCAATTTTTAGTTCAAGCTCGGCCCTTCCTTCTTAGCAATATTCGAGTTCATTTTTTTTATTGTCCTCCATGGTTTGGATTCGAGATCTCGCTTACTGCGTTATTTTATTTTGATGGTCACCACTGTCGTGAACTTGAAACTCAATTATCCATCATTGTTTATCTTTTTGTGAGATTTATTTAACATGGCTGCAACTTTGTGAGTTCAAGCTCTTAGTTTTGTGGGTCTGTCTGCTTTTTATTTTGAGCTCGGGATCATGTAGCTATCACCATGTTCAATGAGAGAAGATAAGTATTGACTTCCTTGAGTATGATTATTACTTAATTATACTCACTTTGATGTTCCAAAAATACTGATAGTCCATTCTTTCTTTGCATTTCTGTGTGATTTCGTGGCTCGGCCTTGGTTGTCTTCGAGTTGACGTTGTTCTGAGCTTGATCTTCTCTTTCTGGACTTGATGACTTCTCGAGGGTTTACTCAACTTCAACAAACCAGTAAGTACTTACTTTTACTCTAAAATTGATACCCATTAATGGGTTTAACAATTAAAGCTAGAAATTGTGCTTTCCAAGACATGGGTATTCGTAGATCTGATTTTTGAGAAATTCTTCAATTCTGTGTAGATAACCTGTAATAATTTTTTGAAATATTGCACTATAATTGCATTCTAGTTTTCTTTGTATTTCTACGATTCGGCCATTGATAAGATGCTCTTGAAAAATTTGTGATACTTTTTGTTGCTAAGTAGCTAAAAAAAAATTTATAAGCTCATTTTCTTTTCATGGCTCCATTTGGGTATTAAAATATTTTTTTACGCTTTTCGATAATCCTTAACCCTTTGAGGTTGAATTGAGAGCCATTCACGTGCAGCCTTTACTTTTATTCTCCTTCCTTTCGGTTCGACTCGATGTGTTTGTCACTTATGTAGCTTTCATTTCTACCTATATGATGACAACATTTCTCATGTATTTTTGGAAATTTGCATTTTTTCAAAAATTGATAGTTTGAAATAATTGTGTGCATATTTCTTTTGTACTTCTGTTTGGAAGACATTCTTTGTAAGATGAAAACTTACTTTCCTTCATGACTTACTTGATCATTGTTGACTCTTTTTATTGCAAAACTAAAACTTTAATCTAATTTTAATATGAAAAACAATCTTTGAAATACCGAGAATATTTCTTTGACTTGGATATGTATGAGTTTTCTGATTCAAAGTTCTTCTTGGATAAACCTTGATCCTTTTTTGGAACCTATTGTAGCATTCTGTACACTTAATACTTGCTTCATTTCTAAAAGTTGTACCTATGTTGTAAGATTTACCTCTTTGGTTCACTACAATCTTGTGAAAGTTCTTCTTACTTTGATTCTGAAGATGTTTCCTTTCACTTGTTGGAATGCTACAATCTTTTTGTATCTCTGTACTAGATAATGATCTCATGCACAACTTCTCCTCTACTCTGAATTTGATCTTTTCTTGAAGTAATTGATGATGTTATGTCATGCTTCTTTACTTGAGGGCTTCAAATGACAAACCGTAATTTAATTCTTACTTTTTCAAAATGGATTGTGTTTTGATCTCATGTAACCTATACCTACATTTGTATTCTTTTGAAGTTGATTCTATAGCTGAAAACTAAACTAGATTTATCAACTATAATAGTAATGTATTTTATGATATTTTGTACTTAAGATGTCTTTGTACCTTGTAAGTGGCTTTCTTACATGCTAGGAAATTTAAAAGGTTTATTTTTCATGGCAAAGCCCTAGAAATTTTTTTCTATAATTCTTTCTTCCATCCATTTCTAGTTGTAGTAGTTGTATTTTTCTGATTTAGAATATAGAAAGTAACAATTTTATGTTGAAGCTGATTTGGTAATTTGAAACATCATAACTATTTATCTTGATCATGACATGCTTTTCTACATTTCTGTATCACTTACTTTATTTACATAATTCTTTTAAAGCATGTAATAGTTGAAAACAACATGATGAAAATTTGTAAATGTCCATTTTACACGGTGAATCCCTATCAAAATTTTCCAAGATTCTTTCTTAATTTTGTTTCATCCGTAACCCTTCCTTTTGATTTACTTAAAATCTGAAATATGATTTTCTTCTTTAGTTGCAAACTAAAAAGTATACTTCTATTTTCTAGTCTTTGTTGATTTAAATTCCATATTTGTACTGTAGCCTCTCCCATTTGTAGGACAATTACTGAAACATGAGTTACATTCCTCCTTTCCAACATGTACTTATGACTTGTCTATTTCTTCTTGGCTGTAACCAATACCTGCACACATAAGAAAATAGTTAGAAAAATACTTAGGATTTTTGACCTCTCTTATGTCCATGGTTTTTCTTTTCTTTTCTCTTTCTTCTTTCTGAGTGAGTAAAGCATGTATGCAATTTGATATTCAAGTAGACTATATCTCCTATTGTTAAGAGATTCATATGCACAAATTAGGACAATATAGGAATATGAATTGATCCCTGAGCTCATGAACTGACAATTTTCTCTTTTTTTCTTTTCAGGTACAATGACTTCTACAATGAAGATGAAGAAGGAAAAAAATATAGGAATGGAGATGCTTCAACCAAAGAAGAAAACCCCCAAGGCAATGATGGGTTCACTCATACTCCTTTACTTTCTCTTTCATGCATGTGTACCTCTTATTTTAGTAGATGTACTTTACTTTTCATTACATTCCATAGCTTGTGTGGGAAACATTTAAAGATTCCTAATGAATAAAACATTAGATTTTGAAATTGAGTTGTATATTTCTTTCTACATTTCAACCTTTGTATGGATTGTATAATGAACTAAACAACTCAAGTAATATAATTAATGTATTAATCATGAAGGAAAGACATTAAAGAATACCCGTAACATCTAGTAATGAAATCTAATCTCTGCAAATCTGTATTTAATGTTTTTATTCAAAATAAATATTTCACCTATTCTGCAATTAGACATCTTTATCAAAAACAAATATGTCCTTTGGGGCCTTATGTTCTTTTTTTTTGAAGATAGTCATGAAATTGCGAGACTATGTGATCTATTACGTTTTGTAACAGACACATAGCCTACAGATTTCATGTAATCATTTAACTAAATCAGTAGTAATAATATTCTCTAAAATAAATCTCCCTAGTTTAGGTATACTTCACCAATGCCTTCCATCATAACAAAGTTTTGAGTTGCCCTTTTTTCACAAGTGCAAAAATTATCAACATTTCTTGCGATCCTACGGGAAAGCTTCCTAGTAGCTTATAGATGAGTGTCCTACTATTATCCCTTTTACATGGAGTCCAAACAATTAACCAAAATTTTCCTTTCCAAAAGGTCTATCCCTTATAAAATAAAACAAAAACTGGGAAAGGATCTTGTAAACTAGGTCATGTGCATGAATGCACTTATTAAATTGAATAACAATGCAATGTGCAGAAACTACACTTAATAAAGGGAAATCCTTCTATAACAATCACGTAAGATTTTTCAATAATAGTATTTGAGAAACATACCATTCACAGAATAGGAAGTTCCTCTCCATTTAACTTTGAAAGCTAAAAAGTATTGTGTTCTTTGCAAGATGAAATCATGTAAGGACCACTCTAGATTGTATCAAACTTTGTGTGTCTTCCTGGCTTTACACGATCAACATCCCACTTTAACACAATATCTCCTTCATTGAATATTTTGAATTTTTCTTTCTTATTAAAAGTCTTCTCCATCTATTTTTGATTCTTTTCTATATTCAAATGGGCTTGATCTCTTAGCTCTTGAAATTCCATTAACTCTGCATAACGAACCTGCAATGGTTCATTCTCAAGTAGCTCCATTTGATGTAGCAAATCTAAGGCAGGTAACTCAACTAAAATAGGCAATCTTGCTTCTTTTCCATACACAAGTTTGTATGGTGAATTACAAACTGATTTTTTAGGAGTCACTCTATCAACCCAAAGTGCTAAATTCAACATCGATGCTAAGCTCTTTGATTATCTCTAAGTTTCCTTCTCATGATACTTAAAATATTCTTGTTAGTACTTTCAGCTAAGCCATTACCTTGTGGGTAATAATTAGATGAAGAACTTAAGTAAATTCCATGGTTGATAACCCAATCTGTTATTTTTGCACTAAGAAATGCTAAACCATTATTTGATATGATAGTTGTTGGAACACCAAATCTGCAAACTATACCTTCATAAAAGGATAGTATCAAAGTTTCATTATCATCTTTCAAGGCTATTGCTTCATTCCATCATGTAAAATAATCTGTAGCAGTTAAAATCCACTTGTTTCCTTATGAAGAAGGTGGTTTTATCATGCCAATAAATTCAAGACTCCTTTGCACAAAAGGCTGATCAACTAAAATGCGTTGTAAAGGCAGCGCAACTAAACATTCTTTTCCAAAAAATAAAGCGCATTTCTTACACTTTATAATCCATTCAAAACAGACCTTGAATATGCTAGGTCAATAGTAACCAGCTTTCATAATTTTTAAGGCTGTGGTACATGCCTTTGAGAAGTGACCTCTGCAGGTCCTTCATGGAATTATGATAGTAATTTCTAAATTTTATGTATTCAAGACATCGTAGAAATATTCCATTTATATCTCTTTTGAACAACACACTATCAATAAAGATATAGGGGACAACTTGTAATCTAAAATATCTTCATTTATTCTTGTCCATGCCTTTCGGATAGGTACCATGCTATAAGTAGTTAACCAAATCATTCATCCATCTTGATTCCTAAATGTCATGAGCAAGTTCAGGTTGTTGATTTTCTAGTTGAACCATGATGTTGATTGTTGATACACAATTTCAGCATGTTGTTTTGAATCTTTGAGTTTTTCATCTTGTTGTTTTTCCATATCAGCAATTAGGTGTTCACAAAAACCTTTACCTCGAATTTTCTTAGAAACCCAAATATCAACATCATATTCCATAACTTTCATTATCCAACCTACTCTTTTCTCATTCAAATCTTTATTTAACAATACAAATTTCACACTTGGAAGAGAAACAAGAACATGGATATTATTGTTTGAAAGCATGTACATAAAATTATTTAGTCCTATTACTACTAAAAGTAATTTCTTTTCAAGAAATGTGTACCTTATTTCTTAATAATGCAAGCTTTGTCCAAAGAAAGCAATTGGTTTCTCAATATTTTCATCATTAACCGAGTTAATATGACTAAGATTGTTTCATCTCCTACAAGTGCATACATCATAAAATATTTATCAAAATTTGGATTTAAAAGAGTAGGAGCATGAGAGATATTTTTTTCATTACTTCAAAACCTTTTCTCCCTTCACTGGTCCAAGAGAATGTTTTCTCTTTATTTAACATAGGTGTCAATGGTTTGACCAATGCTGTAAAATTTGGAACAAATCTTCTATCAAAGTTGATTTTTCCAAGAAAGCTTTGTAATTCCTTCTTATGATGAGGTAATGATAGCTGTGATATGGCTTCGATTCATAAAGGATCGATCGCTAAACCTTTCTTAGAAACAATATGGCTAAGTAATTTACCTTGATGTATTGAAAAGATGTAATTCTTGGGATTCAAAGATATTCCAAATCGCTTGCATCATCGAAAAGTCTTCCTTAGATGCATCATATGTTCATGAGTTTTTTGAAAATATAGTAACATAATATAAATAAACAATGATGCATTTATTTAACAAGCTGTAAAAATCCATGTCCATTGCATGTTGAAACATTGCACTAGCATTTGAAAGGCCAAAAGGCATTATCTTGTAAGCATAAGTACCCCACTTAGTGGTAAAAGTTGTTTTGTACCTATCTCCTTGTCAAACTAAAATCTAATTGTATCCGTTGTAACCATCTAGAAGATATAGTCTATCTAAACCTAAGACTATTCTCAAAATTTGATCCATATTTGGTAGTGGGTAATGATCTTATAAAGAAGATTTGTTAAGATCTCTAAAATCCACACATAATCTTATTTCTCCATTCTTCTTCCTAACAAGAACAAGATTTGCTACCCAACTTGAATGCTTAACTGGAAAGATAATACCTGATTCAATCAACTTGGATAATTATTTCCTCATTAGAGGCTCTATTATGGGATTTATAGGCCTTTTTTCTATCTAATCTGGTTTATAATTTGGTTACAATTCAATAGTATAATGTGCTAAACTAGGATCAAATCCCTTCAGGTTTTGGTATCTCCAAGTGAAAACATATTTAAATTCTTTGTAAAGATTAATAAATGATTGTTTTTCAACCGAGGAACATACCTTTCCAAGAAACAAATTTTTCCCTTCATCAATGAGATCTCTTGATAGTTATCGGCATGTGTTAACATCTAATTTTTTTCCTTCCTTAATTGATCATTAGTGCTGAAGATGTCCTTTAATGTGAATAGACCTCAAGGAACCTTATTTTTCTTTAATTGAACAATCTGGTCACCATATAAATGTTGTAATTTATCTTTATTTTTTGTATAAAAATTAGGTTCTTGCTACAAAAACCTACAGATTTGATAATCATTTTCAAAAACCTGTCAATTTAAGTCATTATCAGGTATAGAATCCTTGACAATTAACTTAATATGACGCTAATTTTTTATTCTCTATCTGTTCCATCACTTCAAAACTAGCACCAAATACTGCAAGTTTGTCTCCATGCTTATTTTCAGTTTAGAATGGACTAAATATTAATAGCATCTAAATCTTCCATTAAGTTTGAAAATCTATCTATAAGACTTCATTAATGGATTCTTACAAAAATTAAAGTTCTTTGCTTGATTGATAACTAAATTTAAACTACCAAAAATTTGTAATGTGTTGATACCTTTCTTTCTGGCCTAAAGTAATCCATGAATTAATTCTTCGTATTCAACTACATTACAAGTGCATGAAAATTGGATACTCAAAGCTAAGAAATACCTTTCTTTTGTTGGGGAAGTGAGCATCAAACCTACTCCCTATCCTTTTTTGTTTTTAGCTCCATCAAAAGGAAGCTTCCAAATCCCTTCTACTAATTTTTTTGTTTTGGACATCAATGGAAGTGGTGTATTTTCTTCATGCATATAATACACACCTAAAATATGTTCTTCAAATTCCTTAAAAGGATCATGGGCATGTTCTTCAACCATATTTTAATCCATAAACATGTTAGAAACACCATCTAATGTTGAAACCTAAGCTACATCATCAAAATCAGATTGATCTAAGGCTGAATAATTAGGCACTGTATTTGGAGAATGAGGCTCGATGTGAAAATTTCAATAGTTAATTGATAGCAACCTTGGTGCCATAACATGTAGTGAAAAATAATAAGGACCAATGTGAAGAGAGATAACCTCCTATATTTGTTGTGAAATATCTCCATAAGCTTAAGGCAAATTATGGAGGTAAATCTATAAGAATAACATCTTGCAAAATAGAAACATTTGGGCAAGCATGTAATGTTTCCTCTAATTTTTTATTATACCAACTGTATTAGTTGCAGTCCCATCAAGTTGTAAAATACTCTATTCTATAGGATCATACTTTGCAGCTGAATTTTTCTGTAATTGCTTTTGGCATAACTGTGCTACTTGCAATGTTATCCACCATGTAGTTATGAAATAAATGTTCTCAATAATTAATGATAGGTAAAATAGTGGTGGATTCTTTATATCATGAGCATTTAAGACTTTCTGAGCCATGCATTTAACCTCTTTCATGTGGTCTTGATCAAACGTTCGAAGGGCCATGTCTGCTTTTTGAACTTCTTTTTCTATTGTTTTAGAAGAAATCTGCGGCTTAGCTAGTTCATGAGAAAGCAAATCCTACTTTCCTAGGATTCTTAGGGCATCCCACATTGAGATGTTAACATTACACTTTTTCATTACATCAAAAATGTTAAAAGAAGCAACAATTTTAGAGATAGATTCAATTGTTTTAGCATAGGCCTTAGCAAAAACTGATTTTGCTTCAATAGCTTTAGATATCTGAGGTATAAATAATCTTCTTGGATCAAGTGTAGCTATTTTTGTTGCTCTTTACTAGCTGAAACACTTTTTTTTGTGGAACAATAAGACTATTAGCTAGTTTTGGGGCTATAGATGTTGTATTATCAGTGACAATAGAACAAGCCTATTTTGCTATTTTTACTTTCAGCAGCCTTTTCTTGAGCTCTAGTGGTAACTACAATGAAGTCATCCTCATTAAAACTAATTAAATTCTTTTTAGGTGTTTTTAAACAAGTTTTTCTTGCCACCCACTCTCCATTTGAGGCATAAATAATGCTTGATTGAGGTTGTGCAACATGATTCGAGTTTAGAAAAGCATTCAGAATTTTACATCCGAATGAGGTTGATTACAAGGTTATCACCACTCTTTTGTAACCATGTTAACTGGAACTAAAGAATTAGATGAACTAGGAGCATTTGGATCAAATTGTCTTTGTTGATAAGGCTACCTATAATTTTGATTCGTTGGTAAGATTGCCTATTTTGTTGATTTTTCTAATAAGGAGCCTAATAAGGTCCGATAGGTAATGTAATTTTGTTTTCAATTAAAGTCATCTTATTCCACATAGTCTATAAAGCTTTAAACACATTTGGATATGGGGCTGTAATTACAAGTTCTACAATTGTAATAGGTTGTGGTATAGGAGCTAAATATGCCAAAAATGGATTGAAGGCCTTCATGGTAATTTTTCAGCTTGAATAAGGCTATTTTCATATATTATAGCAATATCATAAGTGTTCGGAAGAGTATTGCCTCCCATAGATTGAATCATAGTGGAAATATAACTATCTAAAGCTCTTAGATAATAAAGGAAAGCGTGGTAAGCTTGAGGCTTAAAACATTTTCTAGGAGTCTTTCCCAAGTTCTAAAAAATGAATGTTGAAGCTGGACATGTACTCATGAGGAGATCTTTTAATAGTAGATAACCATTCAATGAGGACTAAATGATCTGAATTATCTTGGAATTATTTCATAAAATTTTCACCTAGTTCATCCCAATTTCTTATGCTCCCAATTTCTAGGTTTCTATACCATTGTAAGGCTTGTCCTTTAAAAGATGTAGCTAAAAGTCTCAAAGCTATGTCTTCATGAGTGATATTATGGACTACACATATGGCTACAACATCTTTAATATGTTTAGCAGGTGTAACCTTATTTTCACCAGTGAATGATGGAAAACTTTTCATGGTACCATTAGGAATATCATGATAAACTAGAATTACTAATGGGCTGCCATTAGTAAAGGGCACAAAATTTCTAGGTGGTTGGAGAGCCATTGGAAAAACTGGGATATTGATAGAAAAATTGATACGTGGTGAAGGAATATGAGGAGGGTTATCAAAACTAGGTCTATTATAGGGTAAAGTATTACCAACTCTTCTCCTTCTAGTAGAATTCAAAGGTAAAGAAACAAAATCAGGAGGAATTCCTCTTACCGATGATCTTGTAGTCACTTTAGGCATGGAACATGCTGCAATACTGGTCTGAAATCAGCTTTACGGAGTCACCAAAAGATCATAAAATATTTAGAATAAATTGCTTGCAGCTTGCTCCTAAAAGTAAATTTTTATTTGTTGTAAATTTGTCATAGATCTGATGTAGAATTTGTAAATCATATGTAGATCCAATTCGTTGTCCCGCTAGGCATGCCAAAAACTATTATCTCTCAAAAGTGCACGCTGTAGAGAGATGGCTATCAATGTTCTAAGATTGAAAATTTTATCTCTCTCTTTCGTAGATATAATGGAAACACCTCAGGTTTGTGGGTATAGTTATTTTGAGGTGAGTCTCCGATATCAAGGCTAGTTCCTTATTTATGTATCCTAAACTGATTTCTGGGGTTTAAGGGTAAATTATGACTGTAAAAATGAATTAAAACTAAGGTGATACACCAAAATTACATGAGGGATTTGAATAAGTATATGGACAATTGATATGGGAAGGATTCTTGATGCACGAGCCACTAGTTTTCTACAGAATCTTTACTTGGGCAAACATTTTGTTGTAGTGAGGGAAAAAAATCAAAAAAACACTGTTAAGTTAACATGCACATTAAAATTAAGCAAAAAATACTAAATTTGTAGTAGGGTAAGATGATTGATCAGGGGATTTGTATTTAGAAGACTACAAATAATTGGAAAGGTAGGAAATACTTCACACACAGAAGGAAAAACTGGAAGAAATTACTTCAGTAATACTATATACAAAAAGTCCCCTCTTGTGCTTTGCAGAAAGGCACACAATATATAGCAAAATAATTTTCACCCCCTTCTTAAAAATAGTCTAAGGATTGTACTCACCATGCATCCTATTTTATCCTTTATTTAATAATAGATAAAGGAATAAAATAGAACATGCAATTAAAAATAGGAATTAATAGCCTTGGTTACATTACATTAAATCGATGTTGACTGTTCTATTTTTAAGAAAACAAAGGTGAATAATTTGCTAATAATAAGCTTTCTTGTTGGGCAAGTATCTTTCCTTTGTGCATGTGAACTCATCTTCTTGTCTGTTCTGTCCTCTTGTAAAGCATGCAAAAATCAACTCCTGTTTGTGAGTAAAATAATTGCAATACTTGCAATATTTGCAAAAATATTAATCCATACATCCATTTGGTAGGGACCACCTCCATGCTCAGATTCTAATGTTGACATTCCTTGTGTAAGTGGTCACATGGGTGACATACTGCAGATCATCTTCAACCTCCTTATAGTCAGAACCACCTCAATTCTACTTCGTTTGGCCACCTTGGATGGACTTAGCAATATATAAGGTTGACCACCTTTGTGATGCACATGCTATAATACTTACCACCTTTTGATTAATATATGCATGGTATATTTGTCACCTTTTCATATTGGATAATATATAGTTTAAAAATTCACCTTTTCGGTGATCATTGTTGGCATGATTTGGATGACACTTGGCATTTTTGGATCATACACTATGATAAGAATTAGGTCAATATTTGATGATTAATTTTATTCAATGTGGGGCTGGTCCCCTCTTCAACATTGAGTCAAACCTTGGCATGTTGATAGGTGATATTTTAAACCCAACGCTAATTAGGGTTTTTGTGGCTCGCCATGTATATGCATTTTTAACCCTGGTTGGGTTTGGTCTCTAATGGATACCGTCGATCTATGTCCTTTTGTGGAAATGCATTGTTGATCTCTGACTATAATTAGGGTTTTAACCCTGTAATTAATATGGCTGATGGGAATTGACCATGGTTGTTTGCTTTGAACGTGGATCTCGATCTTCGGCCTTTGATCTTTTCCTTGATCTTTCTAATCATTGATCTTTCAACCATGGTTGAGCTCAAACCAACTCGATGCTTGGGTTAGGTGGTAAAGAGAAAATTGACCCTAATGATCATCTCATTTGTTTTTTGGCTTGCGGGTGAAGCCCTGGAAAATATTTTGTAGACTACAATTTTTGATCTATTGAAGCTCGGATTTTACACTCTGGTACACTTGTTTTTTTCTCTATGCAGTCACCATGTTTTAGTTCAAGCTTGGTCATTCCTTCTTAGCAAAATTTGAGTTCGTTTTTTTGTATTGGCCGCCATGGTTTGGATTCGCGCTCTTCATTCTGCGTTATTTTCTTTTGATGGCCGCCACTATCGTGAACCTGAAACATGAATGTCCATCATTCTTTAGTTTTCTGTGAGATTTCTTTAACATTTCCGCCACTTTGTGAGTTCAAGCTCTTAGTTCTGTGGGTCTATCTACTTTTTATTTTGAGTTTGGGATCATATAGTTACCACCTGTTCAATGAGAGAAGTTAAGTCTTGACTTCCTTGAGTATGATTGTTACTTCATCATAAACACTTTGATGTTTGAGAAATAATGATAGTCCATTATTTATTTGCATTTATGTGTGATTTGGTGGCTCAGGCTTGGTTGTCTCAAGTTGACATCATTTCGAGAATGATCTTCTCTTTCTAGACTTGATGCATTCTTGAGGGTTTACTCAAATTCAAAAAACTAGTAAGTACTTACTTTTTACTTTGAAATTGATACCCATTAATGGGTTTAACAATTAAAGCCATAAATTGTGCTTTCAAAGACATGGGTATCCGTATATCTGATTTTTTGAGAAATTCTTCAATTCTGTGTAGATAACCTATGTAATTAGTTTTTGAAATATTGCACTATGATTACATTTTGGTTTTCTTTTTATTTCTATGATTGAACCATTGATAAGATGCTCTTGAAAACTTTGTGATACTTTTTGTTGCTAAGTATCTCTGAAAAACTTTGTATGAGCTCGTTTTATTTTCATGGCACCATTTGAGTATTGAAAGTTTTGTGTTTCATGGTATTTTGATAATCCTTAAGCATTTCATCTTGAATTGAGAGCCATTTGTGTGCAGAATTTACTTTGTATTCTCCTTCATTTCAGGTTTGATTTTGAGGTGTTTTTCAATTATAGTAGCTTTCATTTCCACCTATATGATCACAACATTTCTCATGTATTTCTGGAAATTTACATTTTTTCAAAATTGACAACAGGAAATAATTGTGTGCATATTTCTTCTATACTTCTGTTTGGAAGACATTCGTTGTAGGATGAAAAATTAATTTCCTTCATGAATTACTTGATCATTCTTGACTCTTTTTATTACAAAACCGAAACTCTAATTGGATTTTAGATGATAAACAATTTTGAAACACCAAAATATTCCTTTGACTTGGATATGTATGAGTTTTCTGATCAAAGTTCTTCTTGGATAAACCTTGAGCCTTTTTGGAACCTACTGTAGCAGTCTATACACTTAATACTTGCTTCATTTCTTAAAGTTGTACCTATGTTGTAAAATTTTCCTCTTTGGTTCACTGCAATCTTGTGAAAGTGCTTCTTACTTTGATTCTGAAGATGATTCTTGTCACTTGTTGGAATACTGTAATCTTGTTTGTATCTCTATTTTGGATGATGATCTCCAAATGCACAAATTATCTCTTCTACTCGAATTTGATCTTTTCTCAAAGTAATTGATGATGTTGTATTTGATTCTTTACTTGAGGGCTTCAAATGACAAAACTTTATTTTAATTCTCACTTTGTCAAAATGGATTTTATTTTGATCTCTTGTAACCTGTAGCTACATTTGTATTCTTGGAGTCCGAAGTTGATTTTGTAGCTGAAAACTAAAGTGGATTTATCAACTGTAATAGAATTGTATTTTCTGATATTTTATACTTAAGAAGTCTTTGTACCTTGTAAGTGGCTTTCTGGCATGATGGAAAATTTAGAATGTTGGTTTTTCATGGTGAAGACTTGGCAAATTTTATCCGTAATTCTTTTTTTTCCTTCCATTTATAGTTGTAATAGTTGTATTTTTCTAATTCAAAATACGAAAGTAACACTTTTCTATTGAAGCAAATTTGGTAATTGAAAACTAAAACATCGTGAATCGTTTTTCTTGATTATGGCATGCTTTTCTACTTTTTGGTATCACTTGATTTACATAATTATTTTAATGGATGTAATAGGTGAAAACAACATGATCAAAAGTTGTAAATGTCCATTTTCCATGGCAAAGACCTGTTAAAATTTTCCCATATTTTTTTCTTCATTATATTTCATTGTAACCCTTTATTTTATAGTCAACTTCAGCTTCTTAAAATCTGAGTTTCTTCTTTAGTTGCAAACTAAAAAGTATACTTCTATTTTCTAGTCTCTATTCATTTAAATTCTAGATTTGTACTATATCCTCTCCCATTTGTAGGACAATTACTCAAACATGAGTTATTTTCCTCCTTCTTTACAAATCATCTACTTATGACTTGTCTATTTCTTCTTGGATGTAACATGTACCGCACACTTAAGAAAATAGTTAGAAAAATACTTAGGTTTTTCGGCTCTCTTATGTCCATGGTTTTTTTTTCTTTTCTCTTTCTTCTTTCTAAGTGATTAAAGCATGTATGTAGTTTTATATTCAAGTAGACTATATCTCCTATTGTTAAGAGATTCATATGCACGAAATAGGACAATATATGAATATGAATTGATCCTTGAGCTCAGAATCGATAGATTTCTCTTTTTCTTCTTTTCAAGTATAGTGACTTCTATAATGAATGTGAAGAAGGAATAACATTTGCGAATGGAGATGCTTCAACCAAAGTAGAATACCCCTAAGGAAATGATGGGTTCACTCATATAACTTTACTTTCTCTTTCATGCATGTGTACCTCTTATTTTAGTAGATTTGTACTTTACTTTTCAGTTACATCCGTTGGATTGTGTGGGAAACATTCAAAGATTCCTTATGAATAAAATATTGGATTATGAAATTGAGTTGTATATTTCTTTTTGCATTTCAGCCTTCTGTATGGATTGTATAAATAACTAAACAACTGAGTAATATAATTTAATGTCTTAATCATGAAGGAAATAACATTGAAGAATACCTGTAACATCCAACAATGAACTCGATCTCTCAAATCTGCATTTAATGTCTATTGTTCCAAAACTCAACATTTCACCTATTCTACAATTGGACATGTTTATCAAAACAACACATCTGTCATTCGGGGCCTTGTTTTCTTTTGCTAAAGATACTCATGAAATTATAGACTATGTTATCTATTACATTTTGTAATAGGACACATAGTTTGCAGATTTCATGTAATCGTAGTAACAATATTCTCTTAAAGAAATATCCCCTATCTTAGGTATAATTCATCAATGCCTTCCATCGTAACAAAGTTTCGAGTTGCCCATTTTTGCACAAGTGCAAAAATTTTCAACACAAATATCAAACCCAAGGTGAGTAATTATAGTTGAGGATATGCGATGCCTCTTATAGACACTAATCCTTACTTTATACCTCAAAAGAACACCATTAAGACTCATGTAAGAAAAGAGCAATAAAATCCACCTTTTTCCATTTAAACCCCTTACCCCATAGGTATAATTAGGAGATGAATTTAAGAGGTGTGGGATAAATGTAACTTGTCCCACAAGCTCTGCAAAATTTTCTTGAAATTCAAATTTCAAGTTTGAGGAGATGTTGGGTACATATCAAGTAAATTGATTAAATCCAACTTCAAATCACAAGATCAAAAGGACTATCTACCCAAATAAATTCCCGTTATTGTTACATCTAAAAATCAACTTAATTAACATAATTAACTAATAACAAAGGTACATTTAATTAATAATGTAAAAGTGAAAATAAAAAGCAATAATAAAATACATACACACAAATTAATCAAAATAAAAGTGACAATAGAAACACATACCCACGTTCACTATTTAAGGTTATTTCCCCATGAGGACCTCCTAACACCCTAACCAAAAATAATAATAACATAACACAAGTTCCCATAGTGACCAATGTCAGCAACCATTAGATATTCTATTATGGATGGTCTCTTAACCCCCTTTTTTTGTGATACAATCACCTGCAAAATAGAACAATACCTCCTTCAGCCTCATGGCTGCATTAAATATATCAATAATAAAATATATGTACATCCATCAAGAACATTATCATATACAAAATCCTCATCAAAGCTAAGTAATGCTTTCATTTGTTTATAATTTCATAAAAATTTCAATTCTACCATTACATCAACATTAGTAAGATCATAAGATTAGTTTAAATACAAAACAAAATATGAAAATTATGATTGACGAAAATTATGATTATATATATATATATATATATATATATATATATATATATATATATATATATATATATATATATATATATATATATATATATATATATATATATATAAGATAACAAAACAACATCGTCATTAATTAAAAAATCTATCATGCCTCTACGAATCCATAAAACCATAATATGAATCAAAACATATCAATAGTCATAATATCTCTACTGCCTAAAGCATCATGTTATTACAAAATAACACAATAAGTTTCATGTCAATAGTCCATCATAAATCATTAATTAGTGTGTAATAATTTTCGAATAGGAGTGGGAACTACATCCCCCTCCCATTAGAATTTACTTCCTCTTGGAAGTCAATGGAAAAAGTTTTGGATTTGTTCTCTCGAAGGTATGACATCCTCCCAAGTAGATGTTCTCACATCGTATCAATCCCACTAGACATAAACTGGACTATCCTCAACCTAAGAGGCCCAAGGTCCTAAGCTCTTAAAGGTGCATGAGATAAATCATCACCTACCCCTACTCATGTACCTACAATGTGGTCTAATCCAATAAATAAGAATGATCTAGAATGTATCTCCTAAGAATGAAACATGAAACAGTTGTGGATGTGAGACAATTTGGATGAAAATGATACACAAGAATAAATAGGGTTTAGATGAGGTCTTACATGAAGAAACACCTTCGTGCCCACCTCAAAACTACATTCTGTCCTCCTTAGATCTACATACTTCTTCTTTCTATCATGAGCCTCCTGCAATCTCTATCTAATCATGACAACATGTTGCTGCATATTCTATTATAAATTATGTCCTAAGAGATACCCTATCTTCTAACCCGTCCCAACTTATCGTTGTCTTGCAGTCCCTACCATATAATGCCGAGAAATAGATCCATGACAATACAAATGTAAAAGTTTTTGTAGGAAAACTCAACCAAGTATAAATACTCCTCCCATCTTGATTGATGATCCATGATGTACATCTGAAGCATGTCCTATAAAATATGATTCACCCTCTCAGTATGTCCATCTTTCTCGGGATGATAGGTTGTAATAAAATTAATATTCATCCCAAGGTCATGTTTCATGTTAGCCCAAAAATAGACATGTACAAGGGATCACTATTAGAAATGATCTTCTACGAAGAATCTCGTGCGGCCTGAAAATTTCATCTAGATATACTTGTGTCACTACAATAGTTGTATACTTGGTCTTCACCGAGATAAATGAGCCACTTTCATCAATCTATCAACTGTGACCATGATGGCATCGTGGTGGTATCTCGACTAAGGTATCCCTACAATAAAATCCATAGAAATGGTGTCCCATTTCCACTTCGGTATGCCATGCAGATATAGAAGGCCATCCGGATGTTGATGCTCTACTTTCACATTCGACACTCTAAACAATGAGTAACAAAATGAGATACATCTCTCCAAATTACCCTTTAATGGAATAATTGTCTCAAGGTTACATGCATCTTCTTTAGCCCTAGATGGGATGAATAGGGTGCATGTTAAGCTTCTACCAAAATATCCTTTATGAATTCTCCATCTCTCGGTACATAAATCAGACCTCTCTTCCCGAGAATCCCATCTAACCGTAGAGTAAAACCATCATAAATCCCCTTAAGGGCGCTTTGAGACTCAAACTCCACAAAGAGCTTAAAAATAAAAACTATCACGAGGAAGATCTCATAAGATCCTGCTCGTAAGTATGTACCCACCGAAGTAGCTGAGCTAAATACCTCCTATTAGTATCCAAATTAATTCTCCTTAAAATTATAAGCAACATCACAAAGTTTAGTAGGAAGCTTAGAGACAGATAGATCATGATTAGTCATTTTTTAGCTAGGGATGTGATCTAACCGGCCCTCTACCACTAAAATGTAAATAAATGGATATCACCCTCAAGAGGATTTGATTTATCCTCCCTATTTTAGGTTGTTCCTTTCAACCAAGGTAAGAGAACGCTTTTGTAGCCCGTTGTTTGTGGAGAAGGTGGAGATATCCTTCCTAAAAAAATTTTTAAGGAGACCTTGACGAAAATATGATCAATGCAACAAAATCTAACTCTCACGAGTTGTCACTCTAGATAGTGGAGATATTCTCTAAGCAAGGTTTAGGCTACTAAAGACATTTGGAATCCTGATTATTTCTACATGTTTTGGTAGTAAAATTTATGCATTTGTATACACACATGAGAAATAGGGGTAGTATGGGTAGGATTAGTTTTTTTAAAATAAATTTTGGTGGGAGGTGAGTCATAATAAACTTGATTTTCCAAATCTCTGAGAACTCATACAAAATGGGAAGTCTAGACAACATAATACTTCAGAAAAACTAAAATGTTCCTTTAACCGAAATATGTGCTTCAATGTAGGCCCAAATTAGCACTTTTTCACACAATCTATGAGATTTGAACACGAGGACTTGAGTTAGAAGACCCAATAAAACATCAAAATATAAGATCAATCATGCTTGAGGTACACCCAGAGGCTTACAAACAATCTCGCCAGAAAATGAAAGGAAAATGATTTTAAATCATTTATTTCACTCCCAGATTAAATATCTTCTAAGAAATGAGATTGCGAGATGCTACTAAACTATCATAAGGACTGAGACCTATGTGATTAAGACATATTTTGATACAAGATTGTAATAGGAACAAGAAAAACTATTTGAGACATTTCGAAAAGAAACAAACACATTTTTCTCAAGATCAACCTAAAATAACTCAAGTTTGATTAAATGTATCATCGGGGGAAAGTTTCTAGAACAATATCAAAGCTTGTTAATGGTTGTACACTCGAAACTAACTGGATATGATCAAACTTAATACAAATGAGATATACATGCTTCTCGAGATGGCTTCCCAAAAAGACAAGCTTTGTCAAATTTTCCTCTAGGGGAATTTCTTTGACCTCTAGCACTCCAACCTCCAACATTTTACACAAACAATTTGTGCCATTTATAACATTTAAAGTAGACCCCCTTTTCCCTAAAAGATAAATACATTTAATGTACCAAGTGCTCACCATGATCTCGATCGCAATTCTTAGAATCAGATCTATAAAAATTTATCAGTGTTCATGGGGAAAATCTCTTTAAAAATCTCAGCATTCAACTCCTTCATCTGGTAGAACACTCCTCCTTCAACTCGCCAACCACTTCCACCCCTAATCTCTCAAATATGGTTTCTTCGTGCTTGTGAGAAGAAAAATAGAAAATCATATCGAGCCCAAGAGTCAGACCATTTAAATGGTTATAGACGTCTCCTGTGATTTCCCCACCAAACTCTTATATTAACATTTATTCTCCCCTTTGTTTGGCATGTACGAAATACCAATAAATCATGAAGACTCACACTTCTAGACATTTTTCAAGAAATGGGGGAAATCAGATTCGAGACACATCGATGTTGTTTATCTTCGGTTTGAATTTGGATCATCCATATGGAAGATTCAATTTCAAAAATAGGCTCGGGGGTTTCCTTTGACCTTTACAACCTTTTGAAAAAATGGAAAAAAATTCCATTTTTCTCCAAACCTCCGCCTTTGAGAAATTAGCCTGACACATGTCCTAAGGTGGGTCCCAACAGAAACACGGCCAAATTCTACCATTTCACTTCCTTTTTGGAAAAGGGAAAATTTGCCATTTTTACCTGGAGCTCTGCCCTTTAAAAACGGTCTTGACACATGTCCTGATGTGGGTCCCAATGAAACCACACTTCCTATTTTAATTTTAACATTTTTCTCCCAAAAGGATTTTTTTCCAAATTTCCCCCGAGATTTCGCACCTCCTCCGTTGATTGGAGAAATCTTTGAATTTTCCTTTATCACGATTGAGGGCCATTTTGAGATTTTAATCCTTTGAATATCAAGGGAAAAAATCCATGTCACCCCTGATGGTCCGCCTCACCACCCCTTTGACTTGAAACAAACTTTGACCACCTTATCATCAAGCTTGCGAACCATTTTAAGATTTTAATCCTTTTGATGACAAGAGGTAAAAAATCCAAGTTGCCTTTGTTGGTCCACTTCCCCACCCCTTTGAATTTTTAAACTACCACATGTCACTATGGCGCATCTTGAGAAGATCCCCAAAAGTTGAGACTTTGAATGAGCACAGGCTCACCACGTGTCCTCCTGTGGGGTCAAAGTAAGATTTTTTCCCCGCCTATTAAATTTTATTCAATCAAATCCTGGCGGGACCACGAGGCGGGTTCAAACATTTTTCCAAAGTATCCAAAAAGAACAAGTTCAAAAATAGACTGTGTCGTGCCCCATCCAATTATAAGGAGCCACATAAGCACCAAAAGAACCAATTAGATTTTAGCGGGGCTACGGGACAAAGTTTGCCATTTTGCCAAAAATAAAAAATTTATAAGTTAAAGCATTTTATCACTATCCACGACCAACCAAACGAAGCCATGTGACCACCAAATTCTGAGGAATAAATTTGATAGGAAAAAGACACCCGTCAGACCATCAAAATATAGAAAATCACCATTCTTGCCGTAACCTGATTTTTGCTAAGGATGAAAATTATTTTGATATAAAAACAAGTGAATCATGGTTCTCGAGCATCTTCTCGACCATGGATTTAGATTTTCAAAGGGATAAAAGTATAGATTAACCATTCTAAAGCTTCCGTGATATAGGAAAAATAGGAAAAACAACAGAGCCCAAAGATTTTGAAGAAATTAGGAAAAAACATGGAAGACTTAGAGACTTCCTCAAGGAGGGACATGACAATGGATTATGGAAACAATTCAAAACATTTAAATGAAGGTAAAGGAATCAGAGCATCCACATCTAGAGATAAAACATTTCATAACATGCAGATCAGAGGAAAATAATGGCAAATGGGGCATGAAAATCTGAGCACCAACATCGGCTCCGACTCGGGGATGGGAATTCCTTGTGAGTGCCACAAGAAAAAATGTATACCTAGTGCCAAAATAGGTCACCAAAGACCATAGCGAGTGAAAACACAAAAGACAGGAAACAAACAACAAACTATACACTATACAAATGATGTTCACTTTGGTTCTGGGGAATCAATCTAAGAAATGCTTCAATTGCCTGCCATTAATAGGAAATTCAATCAAATCACCTTTCAAATCCTTCAAGAATAAGATATTATCACCAATTCTAATATCAATGGAGTAAGGTCCCATCCATAATGAGTCAAACATGCCATGCTTTCCTTATCTTCATGTCTACTATCTAATAGTAGCACAAGATCTACAACATTGAAAGCTTTGGGAGTGACCTTCTTATCAAATAACTTCTTCATCTTTTCTTTGAGCTTTACATGCCTCTGGTGGGATTCCCTCCTTTCTTCATCAAGTTCAACAATCTTGTTAATACGATCATCATAAGGACTTACTTCTTGATCCTCCGGTTGTTGAATGAACTAATATGAGGATAATTACATATACAGGGGTAGCGGGGCATGAGTTTGATACACCAACTCAAATGGACTCTTTCCATTGGTGCTTTTAATAGTGATTCTATCAATCCAAACAAAAATCCTCAACCTGTTCACACCATTTTCTCTTGTTCGGCTCCAAGGTCCATCGATAATCTTTAATAGGTTTTTATTACTGGACTCATCTTGTCCATTTCCTTAGGGGTTGTAATTAGATGCATATTTCAAGTTTATCCCATATTCTTTACACATTTCCACGAAAGGTTTAGCTCTAAATCTCATAGAATTATTAGCTACAATCTTGATCTTGGCACCCCAAACTCGTAGATCATTTCATTTAGCACAAATTCCATGACTACTTGGTGTGTTTCCTTCTTGGTGGGGATTGCCTCCACCCATTTAGGAAAGTAATAAATGGCTATAAGAATCCACTTATGGCCAACACTTGAAGGGTCTGAAATCTCATCAATGAAATCCATTTCCCATTGCTTGAATGGGGCTTCAACTGATATAGGCTTTAAAGGAAGGAATATTGAAGCTTTTAGTCTTCCAGAGAAGTGTTGGAAACTCTCATATTTTATAACCAACAAGTTTTTATCCTTGAAGAGATTTTGCCACAAGTAACCAGCCCTCAGGATCTTATGTGTTGTGACTCTTACATCAAAATTCACCACACAAACTCCTCCATGGAGATCAAAAAATATCTTGGGGGCTTCCTCCTCAATAATGCACCTTAAGAGGACTCCCTCTAGGTTCTTCCAAGCTAACCCATAATCAATAATGACATATTTACGGGAAACCAACTTAAGGGCTCTCTTGGTTCTTGCTTAAATACTCAGTGAAATTCGGATGTTTGAGATAAAAATTACATCTTTGTACCACTCATAACTCATCAATTTTTAAACACCTCTACCCTATCTTCCTCTACGTCATTTACCTCAATAGTTTGCAAGTTTCTCTCAGCCATAAGCTTAGCTAAGCCCAAACCTCTCACCATCTTCATGGTTTGGATATCCATGTCATATTATTGAAACTTGTTCACCCACCGCACCTTTTTCTTGAGACTTCCATCTCGACAAGATGTCCTTGACCATGGTGTGGTGAACATAAGCAACAATTTTAGAACATAGAATATAAGGCCTGAAAAACCTTTGTTTCTTTTACTAAGGCAAATGCTTACTTATCCATAATAGTGTAGTTCTGTTTCATCCCCTGTAAGGCTTCATCAAGAAGGCAATTGGCCTCTCAGCCACTTCATCATCCTTCTATAGCAGGATAGAATCAATAGTGTTCTCTAAAGAAAAAGAGAAGAGTTGAAAGGGCTTCTTATAATTTAGAGCTGCAAGAACAGGGGCATGCTTTAGTGCCTCTTTAATTCCATTGAAATCTTGGATGACAGACTCCTCCCATTTGATGTCCTAGTCCTTTCTTATCATGGAAGTGATTGGAATGGTCAACTAAGAAAAGTTTGATATGAAACTTCTGATGAATTTTATCTACCCAAAGAAATACTGAATCCCTTTCTTGGTCCTTGGAATTGGGACCTTGTTGATGGCCTCTACCCTTTCATGATCAATCATCACTCCTTCTTGTGACACAATGTGACCAAGTAATTTTTCCTTCTTCACTCAAAAATGACACTTCTTAGGATTGAGTGATATGCCATATTCTCTACATCTTATCAGCATCTTCTCTAAGTACAACAGGTGGTCACTTCTCTTCCTGAAAAATATGGTTACATCATCTTGATAAACTGCAATAAACTCATTGATGTATCCAACAAAAGAAACATCCATTTATCTTTGAAAGGTAGCACCAACATTCATCAAACCAAAGGCCATCCGACATATACATAGGTTTCCCAAGGAGTAGTAAAGGTTGTCTTGATCCTTTCTCGATTCCTTCACCACAACTTGGTTATAACCAAAGAAGCCATCTAGGGTGGAGAGTAATTGAACCAGTCACTAATCGTAACATGTTTTCCATATTTCGTAAAGGACAATTATCCTTCATAGATGCTCTATTTAGATTCTGAAATCCACACATAGCCTCGATGTCACCATTATTCTTTCTTCTCGGTATAAGGTTTGCTGACCCAAGAAGAATATCTTGTGGGTGAATGATCCCTCCATCTCTTAGCTTCTTCAGTTCCTCTTGTATTTTAGGAGATAAGAGTAGATTTATGGGCCTTTGTTTCTACCTAAATGGATTTGCATTAGACTCCAAAGGAATCTCATGTTGAAATAGGTCTTCTCTGTATGCTTTTAGTACAGAATAGGTCCAAGCCATGCAATCCTGATACTTCTTCAACAATTGGATGTATGAATGCTTCTCTTCCTTGCTAAGATTACTTCCTAACAAAATTTTCCTTGGCCTATCCTTTGTGCCAAGGTCATGCTCCTCAATATCCCTCAAGGATGCCATGCATCTGTTAATAATGCGCTCAACATTATCAAAATTGGACTCAAGAGTAACCAGTCCTCTAGGAATGGTATTAGTCTTTAGCTGGATGATGCCCTTGCCAAACAAGGTTTCCTTTCCCTCTGTTGCACATACCAATGGGTTCAAATAAATGTATTGATAAAAAAATTCTCCCTTGTTCTACCGAAATCTTGTGATCTGAGCATCATCTTCAAATACCTGTTAGTGTTTAATGTTGTTAGGGAAAGAGGGTCTTGTCAATACTTCCACATCATATGCACAATAAGGGGACACTTTGTACAATTGTCAAAAAGATACCTCAACACTGTAAGTTTTTCTTCCAAGTCATTGAACTTCCTATCATGATTCACAATGTTGAATGAGTCAAACATCTCAATGAAATCCCAAAATTCATGCTTGTATTGTTTCATTCACTAAGTCTTTGTGGCATATAGTTTTCTGACTTGTTTTACTATTAATTCTAAGTATCCTTTGACAATGATGTCATTGACACCATATTTATAATCAATTCTTAAACCCAACAACAATGAATCATACTTAGCAATTTTGTTAGTGCACTCAAAATTGAGTTTGAAGGAAAAAACAAATTTTTCCTGACTTTGAGAAAGCATAACAACACCAACACCATTCCCAAACCTAGAGCAAGCTCCACCAAACATTAGAGTCCAAGGAGATCCTGTTTGTTCAAGGCATTTACATTCTTCAATCTTGTGCTCCTTTCCATAAGAAAATCCTACAAAATTATCAGCATCAACATTTGTGTACAATACTTCATAGGATGCATTGTTGGGATCTTCAATAAAGTGCAACGTCTTCTTTCCCTATAAAATCGACAAGGCTGCCCTCAATTGGGATGGTGGCATAGGAAATGTCCACTTCGACACTCCCACCAACACTTGGAGCCCTTTTTCTAAACAATAATAACAGGCCCCACTAGGCTAGGCGATCGGCGATGACAACATCAAGTTTTAAATTTTTACTGGTTAAGCTGCAAGCTATACCACCAAACCCTTCACACATCCCACCATGGGCACCTCTCTTGAGTCCTTGGTAGTCCACTTCCCATATGTTGTTGTGACCTTAATATCCAAATCATTCATGACTTCCAAAGGCATGACATTGCACGATGCCCTTGAGTAAAACATGGAGTTGTGGAGTAATTTGTCCTTAATGATCAAAGTGGTGAAAAAACGATCCAAATTTAACTAAGATTCCACCAAGGATGTCCCCAAATAGATCTTAGGAGGTTCACCTAATTCTTCCAATGCTGGTGGTGTTTCTAACTCTTAATGATTAGAGGAGTCTCCACAATGTTTATATTTCTACCTATGGTAGTCTTCTCTTCTTTCAATCCCAAGTATTCAAATGCTCTCTTCTTGTTGTCAAGAATCCTAAGAAACTCAACAGTTAGAACATAGACTTTTATTTGACTTAAAACTTGGGCAATGTCATATGGGACATTCTTTGACAAGGTAGCATTGGAAGGAAGGTTTGAGACTCATTAGATGGAACATGATTTTTGAAAACTTGGGCATGAGGAGGGGTATAATTTTTGTTTAGAACCACAGGGATTTTGGAAAATGCATCTTTCTTAGGAGCCTCTTTAGGAATGTTTGAAAGTAAGGGAGTTTTTGGACTAGCTTGATGCCCTATCCCTTTGAGAACCTTACTTCTTGTGTTATATTCCTTCTCTCGACTGAAAACAACATTCATTAGTAACTTTCTATCTTCCTCGGATGTGATTATTCCATCATACTTATTTATCATTAAATCCCTTAAATATTCAAACTCATTATTAGGAAATTCAAAAGCTTGTACAGTATCTACTTCTAAAGTATGAGAGAGAGGAAGAATAGGTACCCTATGAATGTAGTCCCAAAAACTGGAAGCAGTCCAATAACTTATCACCTCAGTTAAAGTTTCCCCTTGTAGTGAGCTCGTGGAAGAACCCATCATGTAGACATCATCATCATCATCATCATCATCAGCTTCTTCATCTTCTTGTTGATCTTCTTCACAAGGAGCATGGGGCATGAAACATCTGTTAGACCAATCAATGACATATGTCTCCTCCACCACAACAACTTTGGAAGCCAAAGGATGAAACACCATTCTATTTTCCCTACCTTGGGACTGTCTATTTACAAATTCAATAGGTCCATTACCTCTGTCATCAGATCTTTGGTGATTTTTGAACCTTTCTTGGCCTTGCTGCTTGTGTTGACCTTGTGAACTCTACCCAATTCCTTTCTCATCCCGGGCTAGTTTGTACGATATTTCTTTGACAGCCCCTACCAAATTCTTCATAACTTCTTCCAAATCTGCTGGCCTTGCTTGTTTGGGTTTTTAAGGTTAACTAGCTTCACGCCATCTCTCTTAGGATTTTTTCCAATTACCTTGATATTGTTTTCAATTTGCAAGACCATGGTGAATGCCTGCCCCAAATTAATGGGGTTTTGTCTCTCAGTTGTAAGCATCCTTTTATCAAATGCATCTAAATATTTGATCAAACATGTTTCATTAAATGGACTTATCCTAATGGGGAAGTATCCTCAATGTATTATTAAACCCTGTGTATAAATCATGTATTGACTAATTAGGATTCTTTTTATGTATTAAAATTTTTCAAGAGAAACCTAGGATTAGTTTTATCACCATACCGCAATCTAAATGCATTGCTCATCTCTCGTCAAAAATCAATTGAATTATCTAAAAATCTTTATACTAGTCCCTTCCATCCTCTTCTAGAGTATGGATAAACAACTTGATATACACATCTTCATGTTCAATCTCAAAGTCCTCCATCATATTAATAAAAATCTTTAAATGTTAATCACCGGTTATAACATTGTTTCCTTCGAACTTTGGTAGTATGTTCCTCATTTCTTGAGGAACTACATTTGGATAACTAGCCATCCCTAAAAACTTTATAGGTCCAACGGTATTCACAACAAATGGACGTGTGGGAGGGGACGGGGCCATGTTATTTTTAGTGGGTGACCACGGAGGGGAGACAAACTGATGAGGGGAAGAAGGTTTTGAAACACATGGGTATAACTTTCAAATTGGATATCCCTAAAGGAAAAGTTTCATGGAAATCCCTATCACATTATGAAAAGATAGGGGCAAAATGAGAAGAAAACTTTTAAAAATCAAATTAAGGCCCTTATCCAGTTGGAGAATTCAATTCCACAAAGAGGCTACCTGATTCAAAAGCACTTGAGTTGTAGTATTCAATAATAGGCTGGTCACTTTGATCAATGGAGATCCCATTTCTTGTTTTCTCATCTACAATAGCTCTCAGGATTTTCTTCCTTCGACTTTTATTTTCCTAGCTCTGGAAATAATGTCCTAGCGAGGATCCTTTGAAAAGAAAGTTCTTCTTCTATCTAGCTTTGCAAAGGTTAGTAAAAACTCACTTGAAAGAGGTCAAGACACTGGTACTCTTCAATAATTATATCAAAAGGGAGTCCTCCCTAAGGATTTTCACCTTAGTTGTCGGATGTACTAAATATGATCGAGTGCGAATAGACAACTACAATGAAAATGTCCCTAGCAATGGCGCCACTTAGGTGTTGTTGACAAGCTAAATAGATATGAACTGACAGTGAATCAACAAATAGTCTCAACAAATCAAATTAGCTACCCAACAACAACACCACTTAGGTGTTGTTGACAGGATAAATAGATATGAACTAGTAGTGAATCAGAAAATAGTCTCAGCAAATCAAATTAGTTCCCAGGAAATGTCACCACTTAGGTGTTGGTATCCAAATTGATTCTTCTTCAAAGTCTGTGCAGCATCACAGGTTTAGCAGGAAGCTTAGAGATAGATAGATCATGATGAGTCATTTGTAGTTGGGGATGGGATCTAACTAGCCCTCTGTCACTCAAATGTGGAGAAATGGATAGAACCCTCAAGAGGATTTGATCTATCCTCACTATTTCAGGTTGTGCCTTTCAACAAAGGTAAGAGAACCATTTTGTAGCCTGTTGTTTGTGGATGAGGTGGAGATGTCCTTCCTAATGAAGTTGTTAAGGAGACATTGAAGAAAATATGATTAATGCAAAAAAATCTAACTCTCATGATTTTTCACTCTAGATAGTGGAGATATTCTCTAAGAAAGGTTTAGGCTACTAAAGACATTTGGAATCCTGATTGTTTTTGCATGTTTTGGTAGTAAAATTTATGCATCTGTATACACACATGACAAACAGGGTTAGTATGGGTAGGATTAGTTGTTTTTAAACAAATTCTGGAGGGAGGTGAGGCAAAATGAACTTGATTTGCCAAATCTCTAAGAACTCTTACAAAATGGGAAGTCTAGACAATAAAAGACTTCAAAAATAGCTAAAATGTTCCTTTAACCAGAATATGTGCTTTAATGTAGGCCCAGATTGGCACTTTTTCACACAATATATGAGATTTTAACATGAAGGCTTGAGTTATAAGACCCAATAAAACATCAAAATATAAGATCAAGCATGTCTGAGGTACACCCAGAGGCTAACAAATAATCTCTATCAAAAAATGAAAGAAAAGTGATTTTAAATCATTTATTTCACTCCCAGATGAAATATCTTCTGAGAAATGAGATTGCAGATGGTACTAAACTTTCACCAAGACTGGTACCTGTGTGATTAAGATAGATTTTGATACAAGATTTCAATAGGAATAGGGAAAACTATTTGCAGACATTTAGAAATGAAACAAACACATTTTTCTAGAGATCAACCTAGAATAATTCAAGTTTGATTAAATTTATCATCAGGGGAAAGTTTCTAGAACAATATCAAAGCTTGTTAATGGTTGTACACTTGAAACCAACTTGACATGATCAAACTTAATACAAAAGAGATATACATGCTTCCCAAAAGATAGGATTTGTCAAATTTTCCTCTAGGTGATTTTCTTAGACGTCTAACACTCCAACCTATAACCATTTGCATGAAAAATTTGTGCCATTTATAACATTTACAGTAGAGCCCCTTTTTCCCCAAAAGATTAAAAACATTTAATGTACTAAAGTGCATGCCATGATCTCGATTACTATTCACATAATCAGATCCATAAAACGTTATCAGGTGCTCATGGGGCAAATCTCTTCGAAAATATCGTATTCAACTACTTCATCCAGTACAAAACTCCTCCTTCAACTCACCAACCACTTCCGCCCCTAATCTATCAAATCTAGTTTCTTGCATGCTCTGGAAGAAAATGGAAAATCATATCGAGCTTGAGAGTATGACCATATTAATGGAGAAAGACGTCTCCATATTTTCTACACCAAACTTAGATATCAACATTAACTCTCCCCTTTGTTTGGCGTGTAGGAAATACCAAGAAATCATGAAGACTCACACTTCTAGGCATGTTTCATTAAAATGGGGAAAATCAAATTCATACACACATTTGTCATTGATCTTCACTTTGTATTTGGGTTGTCCACATGGAAGATTCAATTTCAAAAATAGGCTCGGGGTTTCCTTTGACATTTTAGAATCTTTTTTAAAAATGGAAAAAAATCCATTTTTCTCCACATCTCCTCCTTTGAGAAATGAGCCTAACACTTCTCCTAAGGTGGGTCCCAATGGAACCGCGACCAAATTCTCGCCATTTCACCTTCTTTTTGGGAAAGGGAAAATTTTCCTAGTTTTCCCTGAAGCTCCACCCTTAAAAAATGGGCCTGACACATGTCCCGATGTGGGTCCTGCCAAATCATGCTTCCTTTTTTACTTTTAACTTTTTTCTCCCAAAAGGAAAATTTTCCAAATTTCCTCAAGAGTCCGCACTTCCGCGTTGACTAGATTAAGCTTTGAATTTTCCTTTTTCGGGCTTGCAGGACATTTTAATATTTTAATCCTTTGAATATCAGGGGGCAAAAATCCAAGTTACCCCCGATGGTCTGCCTCCCCATCCCTTTGACTGAAACAAACTTTGACCACCTTCTTGTCGGGCTTGCGGGCCATTTTGAGATTTTAATCCTTTTGATGATAAGAGGAAAAAAATCCAACTTACCTCCAATGGTCCACTTCCCTACCCCTTTGAAAACTACCACATTTCACTACGATACATCTTGAGAAGATCCCGAGGAAGTTGAGACTTTGAATGATCGCATGCTCACCACGTGTCCTCTTCGGAGTCAAAGTAAGACTTTTTCCCCGCCTTGTAAATTTGCTCCATTTAGAGCCTAACGGGGCTGAGGGTGGGTTCAAATTTTTCCAAAGTATCCAAAAATAAAAATTTCAAAAATAGACCCACCACACCCCATGCGATTAGAAGGAGCCACGTAAGCATAAAAAGTACCAATCAAATTTGATTGGGGATACGGGACAAAATTTGCCTTTTAAAAAAAAAAAAAAAACCAAAAAGTGATAAGTGAAATAATTTTCCTACCATCCCATGACCAACCAAAAGAAGCCACATGACCATTGAACGGTGAGGAATAAATTTGATGGGAAAAAGACACCCATCACCCATCAAAATACGAGAGAATCACCATTCACAACGAGAAACTAATTTTTGCAAGGATGAAAATTATTTTGAAACAAAAACAAGTGAATCATGGTTCCAAGCATCTATTTGACCATGGATTTATACTTTCAAATGAATAAAAATATAGATTAACCATTCTTGAACTTCCATGGTTGAGGAAAAATAGGAAAAATGATGGAGCCCGCAAATTTTGAAGAAATTAGGGAAAAAACAGAGCAGACTCGGAGACTTCCTCAAGGAGGGACGTGAAAATGGATTCTGCAAACAATTCGATGCATTCAAATGAAGGTAAAGGCTTTAGAACATCCACATCGAGAGATAAAATGTTTCATAACACGCAGATTAGAGGAAAATAATGGAAAATGGGGCAAGAAAATCGAGCACAAACACCTCCAATGACTCAAAGCATATATAACGATATTCTTCTTCCCCTTCGCATGCTCTATATTCATGTCCTACTCACATAAAAATCCATCAAACATAGTTGACATGCAATGAGATTGGGTTGCGTGAAGAGGTGTCATAAGCTCATATGGTTTTTCACGAGACTAAACTTCCTTCCTAGAACGAAATGTCGCCAACACACCAATGTGTGGAAAACTTCCACAACCTGAATATCATGATTCAAATAATTAACATCATAATCTTGGAAAAGAAACATCCGTACACATGAAGAAATCCCTCCGAGGATGTGGCACTACAAGAATAGATTTTTTCGAAAGGCATTCCTTTAGTGTCCTCAAGGCCTGTTTGAACAAGTAAAATTCTTCCCTTTCGATGAAGGAGGCGATGGGATGTTCGATAGAATAGAATTCATGAACAAAATTCTCGTAATAACCTACCAATCCCATAAAGCTACACACCTTGGTAACATTGGATTGCAGACTTTGTCCAATTCGTGATAGATCAAATATTGGAAGGATCGATTGTGATCCTTCCCAATAAATAATTTGACCTAAGTATTGAACCTTTGTTTGGAAGAATGCACACTTCTCTAGGTTCCGTATAGCTGTTACTCATGAAGACACTCCGAGAAAGTGACGAAGGTTCTCCTTGTGATTCTCACACGTAGGTGAGTAAAAAAAGATCATCTAGGAACATGAGTATAAAATGGTCTAGAAAAGTCCTGAATCCCCCATTCATCAAGCTCGTGAACAACGTCGGGGAATTCGTAAGACAAAATGGCACTGTTTGTGAACTCATAGTGGCTATGTCTCATGCAGAAAGCTATCTTGTTGATATCCACCTTTTCAATCCTCAGTTGATGATTAGAAGACTTAAGGTCTATCTTGGAAAACATTTTATCCACCTTCATTTGATCAAACAAATTGTCTGTGTGGAAGGTGGTAACGATTCTTGATCATTAATTTGTTCGGCTATCTATAATCCACACACAAATGCAAAGCTCTATCTTTCTTCTTCACAACAATAACTGGTGAACCCCAAAGAGATACACCAAGAAGGATTAGGCCTTTCTCAAGAAGGATCTCTAATTACAGCTTAAGCTCACATACCCTAGGGATGGTCATCCTATATGGAGTGTGTGAGATACGATCCTCTTAAGAAACCAAATAAATATGAAATTATATCTCATTGGTGAGGTAAACCAGGTACCTTGCCTAAAAATACATCTCCAAACTCCTCGGAATATGGTGATCATCTAGTGATAGTCCATGAGTCTCATCCTCTAATCTATCACTAACACGGTGATGGCATACAATCGACAACCCTATCACGCACACCGCTTCGGTTGCATAGCGGATATGGTGTGAATAGATATGGGTATACTAAATCCAACTCACTTGCTGACTCAACCTACAAATTGTCTACACAAGATATAACCTTACTATAACAATAAACTCGGCTCTGTGTGTAGATAACCAATCCAAGTCCAACATAATTCAATATGAACTGAAGGGAAGGATAAAAAGATCCAATGTCATAAAGAAGGGTCGTAGGTTCACTACACACTCCTTGACTAAGGATTCCACCTAGAGTTTGGATCCAAAAGGCATCTCAACATCCCAACTAAGTCATTACCTAACTGCCACTAGCCTGCATCGCTATACTATGATGGTGTAATAAATGAAAGGAAGAGCCAAAATCAATCAATATATATGTTGTAGTGCCCACTCATCTTCAAAACTATTTATCGTCATATTGATACTATTGGAATGATGATTCAAAAATTTTATTTTGATGGATTGATGTATAGATGATAGATTTTACTGATATTTGGATTATTGACACTATGATGTTTATGTTTTATTACGATGCACTAGATATTTATGTTAGATAGTTACATGCATGTTACTTTTTAGAACATGGATTTTACACTAACATGTTATGTTTCTAAGATATTGGAATATAATTGTGATCTCATGGAGGTTATGGTTAGATTTTGGCATATTAATGGATAATAGAATTGCTAAATATTGGATCATGAATTAAGAGTTTTATATATATATATGATTTATCTATGTTGTTAATTCATACGAAAGGCCAGAGAGATATTTGTTGTGTGTAGGAATTTTATCACAAACATGGAGTGGGATAGGGGACTACCCATGGAAGGATGTCAAGCATTGAGCAACGAGGAAAAAATTGACAACTTAAGTAATGTTGTTTAGTGCGTGTTTTGCGTGTCTTGTTTGGATGTCTCCCATGGGGGTGATTTCACATATGTGGCCATGGGATGAATTGTGTCCCTTTGCTTAATTTTTGTATGTTTTTATTTATATTTTGTGTATTTAAATTTGGAAAATTCCTTACTTTATTATCATGTGTAATTATGTGTTTATTAGACTTAATCCCACTTATTTAGTTTAACCAAAGTAGATATGTGACTAATAGTGATGATGTGATCTTGTAGTCCTTGTGTAAGATGAATTTATGTTGATTTAGGAGTGTTTTACTCCACCCCAAGGTCAAAATTCTGATTTTGACTTGGGCACTTTTGGTGACTTGTGGGACAAGAAAGACTTCACCAATGCCTCTTATTTTTACCCTATAACATTACCTATGGGTTGGGAAGATCAATTTTGACTTCTTTGTCCATATTCGAGAGTACGAGAAGGAAAATCATTGCACTTTATTTCTTCCCAAATTTATTTTTGTCCCTTGAAAGAGTGGTGTGCATGTTTTGAACCATGTAGGTTATCATAGTCCTTGCTTGTGCATTTATGTTTCTTGGTCTTGGTGTATTTGACTTGAGTGTGAGGATGGGATATGATTAAGTGGCATACAACATGGAGACACCTCATCATCCTCACTTCTAAATTCTATTTATTTGTGACTTTTGGTTAGAATGGAGGTTACTCTCTCTTTTTCTTCTTGTGCACTTTTGGATTTTGGAGCTTTTTGGAGTGCTTGGAAATCACTTGGCTTGGATTTGAAGGGGTTTGTAAAGGTTTTAATTGGATCTTGATGGAGAGGTAGGATCTCCACCCTTTTTTATATTATTCTATTGTGTTTGTTGTAAGTAATGTTGTGTTTGTTAAAAGAATTTTTTCTTATGATGGTGTTGTGTGTGGGTTGGCTGAGTAGTTGGCATTAGTTGGGTGTGTGAGGAGGGATTATGGGACCATTGAGGAGGGAAAAGGAGTTTATGTGATGCATGAAAATATGCGGGAGTGTGAATAGGAGTATTTCCTATGGGGAGAGGAAAGGGATGCATGGATTTGTTGCTTGTTGATGGGGAGAGATAAGGAATTTTTTGATTATTTTTGTGCACTTGGAGGTTTAGGGTAAGACTCCCACTTCACTTGGGAGGCATAAGAAGGTTGTCTCCCATAACCCTTTCTCTACTCTGTTTGATCCTCAAACCTTTGTTTTTATGTGTGTGTGTAAACTTGTTGGTTATGTGATCTTGGTGGAGTTGCTTATCGTGTATGTTTGTTTTTGTTGAGAAGCCTCTTTGTGATAGTTTCCAATGTTTCCCAATGCCCTCCATGACTCCTTGGTTTGGGCTTGGGGGTAATTAAGGGAATGGATTCTTACCTTAATGGAGTTAAGGTTTGGTGGAGAGTGTTTTGTACTCCCCCTTGTTTCATGATTCTATTGTGAAGTTAAAGTAACCCGAGTTGGCACTACTATTGGGATAAAGACATGTATTTTGAACACTTTTAAATTGGCTTTGTTGATAGCCTTGTTGTAATTTATTTGTATTTATATTTTTCCACTTAATTGGATAATTGAAAATTTTAATCTTGTGAGCAAGTTGTTATTTGAGGAAATACTTTTTATCTTGTGAACACTTCATAGAGTGTTGTTTAAGAAATGTACTTTTAGAATGTATTTATATTATGAAAAGGGGATTACAAATTTACTACAATTACTTGATAAGTAGACATATTGAACATGTTGGAATGGATATGCCTCTTTTGTTAATTTAAGAAGTTCATTTTTTTATGTGATGTATTTCCATTTTTTAAAAACATTGTGAAGCTTATAAAAATGTATTGTTATTAAAAATAGTCAAAATTCATACTTTATGAAAGAAATGGATTAGTTACATTTTGTAGCATTTAGGAAAAAGAAGAAATTGAGGATAAAACTTACTAGAAAGAATGATCCCTCTTTAACTATGGTTTAGTTAATGAAATATATTATTAATTTTGTTTCCAAATTTTGTCTTTCGTATAACATGAAGAGAGTTTCAAAAAAATTTGACTTGTATTTACTACCCTATATATTTTGATATTGTAGATAAAAAAATGTATATATATATTGGTATTAAGTTTTACATCATATGTTATTGCACACTTTTATTTTGTATATATATTGAATTTAAAGACAAATATTAAAATGGAATTGTTTTTAAATTATATAGAATACTACTTTATACACTTTTAATTAAATTAAAAATAATAGTAATAGTAATAATAATAATACTAATAATAATATAAATAAACAACAAAGAAATTGGGGAACTATATTTTTCTTATATATATATATATATATATATATTTAAAAAAGTTAAAATAAAATAAGAAAGAAACCTTCATTACAAAATTTTTGGCCTTTACTAAATGGGCAAGTGTTTGCTTTGAGGTGCCTAGTAGGAATCAATTTGGGGGAGGGCTTAATATTGTATATTGGGAAGTGGGATGGGGGAGGAGTCACCTCCCCCACCCCAACCCACCAACTTATTATAATAACCAACATAGCACTAAAACTTCAAAAACATTTCAAAGCTGGGTTAGCCGCTAGTTTTGGGGTTCGCCGCGTAATGTGTATAAGTTGGTTTGACCATGACAAGTTATATATATATATATATATATATATATATATATATATATATATATATATATATATTATATATATATTTACTTATAAAAGAAAAATGGAATAAATGTAATCTCTTCAAAAAGAATTTAGATCTATTGGAAAGAAAACAAATGAAGAATACACAAATGGGTATTTTTGTTCAACCAAACTTACAAATAAATGCAAGAATTACAAACCCTTGTAGAGGGTAGAATATAAAAAGAAAAAAATTATGTATTATGGGGTTTGGGGGTATATATCCATCCTCAAGATCGCAACCTTCTCATCCATGGCTTCCTCCTCTTCCTTCATCCTTTAACCTGTAAAACAAAAACAAAGAAATAGTAAAATGAACAAAAGAGAGAAGAATAAAAGACTCCCTTAAGGTTTTTTAGGTTATCTTGAATTACCCCATCCAATGGCCCATAAGTTTTCCATCCCGGGCCAAGATTTTCCCCTACAATAGTTAGGTGGGGGTAGGTGGGTTGATCATTTGATCGCATGGGCCCCCCTTTTGAAAGGGGCCATTACTGTGTGTTGAAAGTAATTAATTTTATTATCTTTTTAACGTTGAATTTAATTAAATAAAATCTAACCTATTAGTTTAGTTTACTTTTGCAATGGAGAATTATTTTTTTAGCTTAGTATAAAGGAAAGGTCTATTTTTGACTTGAACTTTAATTATTCATTTTTGCTTGGCTTTAGGAACCTAGGTATAAAATTTATTTAGGGTTAATTGAATGAAATATTTTAAAATCAACTAGAGATTTAATAAATGATTTATCTAACATTATGATTTAATTAATTTAGTAATGATATTTTATTAAACTAGGGATTAGCTTAACGTTACATCCATATTTTAGCAAAAAAATATTATTCCATAATTTTTGTATTATAATATTTTATTAGCTTTGGGTTTCATGTTTAAAATTTTGTGGGTGTCACATATGTAGGAATCCCACCAATACTACATGTGGTCTCAATCACTGCGTACCATGATGATTTTCTAGGAGGTTCTCGACCACTACGGAAATCTAGTAGGTTACATCCCATATCACCAACTATAGGATTTGAAATAGGTGCCTTACCCTAGTTAACGAGGGGTTATGTGGGTAGTCTCTCCAGTCATGTCCATGTGCATTACACCCAAAGCAGCTACTTGATACCCTCCAATATGCTTATACCCTTCCATTAGATCTTGGGGTCTATGTTGTAAACTGCAATGATCCTGCTATGGATTGTTATGAGTACTGTGGATGTGATCCTACTTAATAAGCCCTGGGTGGGGCATGTGTCCTGATTGGTCCTCTAGGTGGGGGTCCCATGCTATGTCCTTTATATGCATCCTATCTCTGTGGAGGATTAAAGGGTGGTTGAGTCTATTGTTGTTACTACTGAGGTGGCTTCTTTGGTGGCGTGAAAGAGGATTGTGGTGAAATGTTTCATCCATGAGGAGGAGGAGCTAACGTCCTCAACATATTATCTTACATCTGCTAAATGCGGCTCCTCAACCTATCTCTAGCATGCTATGTTTCCACCCTAGGTTCCTTAGTAATATAGGCCTTCTCAACGTTGTTTGTTAAACTCTTCGTAAAATGGATGCACACCTGCACCTACTAAATATAAGTTCGGGCCCCATGACAAACATGTGATTCCTAACATCATCATCTAACATGCACTTGACATATTTATGTAAGTCTATAAAATAACCGACATACTCGGCTACTCTCATGAATTCCTGTCATAGGTCATGAAACTCATCTATCCTCTGTCTTGAATTTACCTATTGGATATGTATCTATTCATAAACTGCTCCTTGAAGAGCTCCTAAGTAATTGTCGATAGATCCACATGGAGTTTATTCTTCTCGGTCCTTCGCAAAACCCATGCCATCCCTCGAATATAAATCATGACATGTACCTTTATATTACTATTACATGTGAAAATATTGAATAATCTAATCAAGATGACTACAAACTCCTCTTCCTAAAAATCCCCTATGTCGCCAACATAATGAGATGGGTGTAGCTTCAAGATCTCCCTGATATGATCTGTCGTTGTCGACTAAATGCCTCTAGGTCTATCCACATGATCATCTCTCAATGTAGGGCTCCTGGATCTATTTTTATGCCCCATATATCTATCTTTATGCTGTATAGGTGATGACCCTAGTCTATTTGACTCCCCATGAGAGATATTAGATATATACTAATCACTGGGTCATGAAAGAATACGAGACTCTACTAATGGCTCTCTGTCATGCTAGTTAGCTCATCCCCCTAGTGCTTCACCTTGTATGGCTGCATTGACATCGTGTAATGTCTATAATTTTTACAGTAGTATAGTGGCCAATTCCTTCTCTGTAGGTAGTATGTATAACTCGACATGAAATAATCCCTCATCTAGTTCACGCATCCTACACAAACGAGGATGAGAGTTAACTTTTCATCATCTAGGTTTTGTTTTAGTTTTCTAGGTTTTCTACATTTTAAAACATCATGCAATGTTGTGTCTTCTAGTTGTAGATTATACTAAGTTAACTATTTGTGTTTACAAGTGTGCCCAACGGTCAAGCGTTGAACCCATGGCTATGATACCAAATGTAACACCCACAATTTTCACATACAAACCCAAGATTAAAAACTTATAATTAGTTAGGAAAATTTAAGGGATAATTTTCTTTTAAAGGGTTGCTATAAGGATTTTACCAATAATATTTAATTATTTCACAATTAACAAATTCTGTTAATCATAAGTTTTTGTAAATAAATTAGCAATTTATTATTATAACCTCATTTAATTGTTTCAGGGCTTAAATCCCCTTATAGGGGTATCATTATCTCACCTTATTAAAAGTTTCATTTATTTTCTTAATATTGTAAGGTCAATATCTTAACTTACTTAACCATATAGTTAAGTTCAAATGATTTTAATCCTTATTCTAGTGTTATCTAGTTGTCCATGTATAAAATTAATTTAATTAATTCCTAAATTTAAGTCCTTTATAAAAGTCACTTTAATCCTAACATTCTAACACCCCTTTAGTGGCCCCATTCACAAATTACACATACATTTAATTAAAAACATATTCCCAAAAAATATCCCCACCTAAAATTTTTGGGATTTATATCACACCCTTAGATTAAAACATTACAAACCCTTAGATCTTAGGCTTGATTTATGAACCCTAAATATCCTTATCGGTTCTCCTTTATTTTTTTCCCTACCTATTCTCTCATTTTTATTTTCTCCTTGAAAGGAGAGTCAAGGAGGAAGAGGAAGCTATGGAGGATTGTTGATTTATTTTAGGGATGAATAAACACAATTTGTGTGTATAGTTTTTTTCTATTTCCTTTGTTAAAAATAATTTTCTCTCTTTGGGTAAATGGGTATTTTTCCCCATTTTATTTCTTATTTTAAAGTAGTATATATACACAAAATAAGGGTTTCAGTTATATATATATATATATATATATATATATATATATATATATATATATATATATATATATATATATATATATATATATATATATATATATTGTGCTAATAACAAGAAGGTTAGTGGAGTTTTATATTTACCCTAGCTTTAGAAATAGAAATAAATGTGCATCACTTATAATATAAAGAACATTGTATTTGTTAGAACCGATTTTTAATAGTGATGGGGAGGCGGATGACACCATTCCCAACTCATATTATATAATATGGGTTGGGGGTGGGGTCTGCACACTCCCCCTCCCAACCTTCCCTTTTTTGTTTTAAAAAATAGTGTAGGCCGTGGCCATAGACCGCTTCAACTCTATTTACAATATATAAATTTTTAATATATAAAACTTGTGGTGTAGGCCATATGGATTTATTTTATTTATTTAATATTAAATTTTATACATTATATATATAATATACATATATCTATTATATATATATATATATCAATTTATGTAGTAAAATTATATAAGCATATATATAACTTCCATTTGTATATTTTATTCTACTCAAATTTGTGCATTTATTAGAGTTCATTGTATGGGAAAATGTAGTGCAAGAATTATAAATTTCTACCTATTCAAATCTATAAGAAAAACTAGAAACTAATAAGTTTTCTTATTCATCCCAAATATAATTAACAAGGATGATATTTTCATTATTCAATAACTCTAAGTACCTATATTCATTTCTTATCACTTGGTATTAGATTTGAATACAATTTCAACACCTTCAAAGTGATAACTTTAGATTAAAAAAGAAAATATTTCTGTTCTTTTCACAACAAAAAAATGGTGTCTATTTAAAAAATAAAAATAAAGTATCACTTACATACTTTATTCAAATGCTAAATCGGCCATTTTAGGAAAATAATGCACAAGGAATTATAGTTTTATTTCAGTTTTGAAAGATAGACATTTCCCTTTTGATTACAACTTTCAATTCCTTCTTTCCAACCATTACACTATTACAATTTTAACTAGAGAACAATACAATCTTTTCTTAAGGAGCTTAGTTCATTCATTCACAATATAGTAGTTCTTCCTTTCACCAATTTGAACAAAATAAGTTTACAAGAGTAGTTCCAAAATTACAATATTGCATCCTTCACATTACAACCAAGAGGAATATCATGACAAGGGTGGTCTCTTGTGTCCAAATAAGGGTAATACCTCCAATGTTCAACTACATATATTTTCTTCTCGTTTAAATTACACACAAAAAGGGGGTTTAGGCAACACTCACCTCCCAACATTTATTCCATTGAGGAGGAGAATCCATTCTCCTAGTTGGTACCGAGCACCAACCATAGTAGAATCAACCATGTTTGCAACTAATGACAACTTAAAAAAATGCTTCCACATTATAACACATATGAAAACATTTCAAGAAATTCATTCAACACAAAAATACAATAACACAAAGTATACATTTCAACACATAGGCTTATAGATCCAGCCAAAGGAGAATAAAACAATGGGAACCATCTACTTTTAACTCCCAAATGAGATAGGTGTTCCACCCAACATGCCTACAAATTCAAAACTTCTTACAACATCCCCTTTTCCCTCCCAATGAAAATACACAATATAACAAGCTTTCCCTTTTCTCTCCATAAAGATGAAACTTCCACTCACACTCCTTCCACTTAGTAACACCATTTTCGTTTTCCCTCCACTAAGAAACAAAATTTTGTTTTACCTCCCAAAATGGTTACATTTTATATCTCCTACACCTTTTCTTAAATCCAAAATCCATTGCTATGTACCTTGGGATATAATATTATAATGTATATGGGTTGATGGAGATGCCGACATGTGGCACACATCCCCTTATCTTATTATATCATTCATTTATGATTTATTATGCTTAGGAGGTCGGCCTCAGTATTGGCCATAGGTTAGAATGGTATATATAGGGGTTAGAAGGTTGTAGTTGATCATGATATTGAGTATTGGAGTGTTATTGTATGGTTTGGAGGTTACCCCCTCGAAGTGGTATTGGAGGTTGCCCCCTCGAAGTGGCAAAGCTATTATATGAACATATTGTCATCATTTTGGTGTTCTTTCATGTTATTCTTCTATATATGTTCTGATTTGTACAAGTAATATGCTTACAACTGCTGATTATGATCTGACGGCCTTTTTATTATTGTTTCGTAAGGTTTTTTTATCATGGGTTTTTCCGTACTTGACGTTATTACATCTAAAATCTCGATTGTGTAGATTTTTCCTTTGCATGAATGTGTTGGTGGGAGCCTCATCCATGGTGGCTTGGTTTATTAATTTTAGTTGTCCCTCACTGAGTTGATCTCGAGTTATTTTTGGTGCAGTGTGTGTTCTAGCTCGTGAGCTCATAGTGCTTCTCCTTAATCAACTCATCATCTAATATTTCAGCTTGGTGGGTTTAAAAGCTGGGCTCAATTTGTTACATTGATGATATCTTGTCATCTCAACTTATTTGTGCCTTTATGCCCTACAACATATACATGTGTTCTTCTGAGTTGGGTCTTTAGCGAGTTGTTTTGAATTAAGATGAGTGCTCTATGTTATTTTACATGGTTTTCAAGTTGGCATTTAGCAAGTACGTCCATTTTTCTACATCAGCCCTTGAATAACTTGCTCAACATTTTGTAATCTCATTTATCTTCTAGGCATGGTTCATCTCTCCTTATCTCTCATAATTTTTGTTCTGTAGTTTTCTTTTGCAATGAAATAAACTTTTAAACTGAAGCATTTTTTTGTATATTTCATTGTATTAAATAAATTTATTTTAACACAATAAAACATTATGTTGTAACTTATAGGATCTAAAATTTTCTTGGTAAACACTGAACTTAAACCCTCACTTCAAGATGATCTAGAAATGTCCCAACCAAATTATAATGCTGCAGTACCCCTTTTTATTGATAGGTTGAAGTCGAGTTCTCTGGAAATGATTTGACCATTCCCTTGTTAAAATAGATAAATTGTAATTTTTGGAGACTCGTAAAGTAACCTTTATAACTTCGGAGAGGGGATGTTAAGATTCATTTGTGTACCTTGTTATGTGAGGAGTCACTTTAATCTTTGGATCGACGTTGAATAAAAATTATGATCTTTTGACACCCTTATAAGAGCACTATTACACCATATTAGAGTTGTAGAAAACTACTAAATTAAAAATTTTGGGTTTCATTTTCGCTCGTCATTTGATCCTTGAACAAAGAATTATCTTTCCACCTTTGAATACTGTAGTATTTTTACAAGACAATTCCCTAGAACCTTCAGTTTGAGGAAAAACACTTTTCTTGATAGTTTGGAAATGGCATTTTGTAGGCCTCTAGTCGTAGTTTGACTAGGTCAAACTAGACCAATTATGACCGGTGGCTCTAGAAAACATGTTGCCATTTGATAACCGTTTGTTAATTCTCAGTCTTGTTGACTCTGGTGAATTCTCCATATATAGAGGAACTTGTAGGAAGTTTCTCATTGCACATTCATCCAATGAACATCAATTTTGGATGTGGTTTTCTAATCCCTTGAGCTAACTTTTATTCATTTGCAACTAGGCCAATTACGATCGATGGCCTTGGAAAACTAGCCGCTAATTGTAAATTGTTCACCGGTTCAAATTCATTCGGTTCTATGGACTCTTGGTATATAAGTGGACACATAGAAATTTAACCATGGCATGTTTCCTCATCGGAAGACAATGTATGAAAGTGGTTTCTTAGCCTCCGAGCCTGTTTTGAACATTTTTGTAGCTAACAGGAAAATGTAAAAAGAAATTTGTGGGACCCTCGTCGGGTTATCAAACCCCTGTGGAAACTTGTTGACACTTGTAAATAACTGTTTGGGACTCTATCTCATGGCTTGTTGTGTGAAATCTGACTTTTGGAAAAATAGTGTTTCTCTCTCTTTCCTATCTTCTTCTCTCTTCTTGGTTACGAAGTTAAATGAAATGAAATGAAATGAATACATGTCTCTTACCCTTTTTCCTTTCCAATGCAAATTATTAATACTATAATGTAAATGTGAAATTAAAGACCTTAATTATGTTAGATTAAGGTAGATGTTATGTCATCTATTTATCACTGATTTAATGCTCAGGTGGTTTTACACGATACCAGAAAGATGGTGAAAAGGCGATATGTAATTCATTATTTATTATTGTAATTTATATAGGTCATTGTAAAATGAATATATGTATAATGTAGTCTCATGTTAGAGATAAGTTATATTTGAAATTTTCTTATATGTATGAGATGCTAGTTTTAGGTATATCTTAGGAATTGTGCATTTAATCATAAGTTCAACTTGATTCATAGTTACGTATGGTAAAAGAAAATTTATATATATATATATATATATATATATATATATATATATATATGGAAAATGAATTTGAAGTTAATATTTAGTAGTTCATTTTCAAGTGTTCAATAAATGATTAATTAATTAGTGTGTTTTATTCTTACCTTGCAAATGCAACAAAGATATTTAATCGAAACACTCAACCCTAGTATAAGATTCATGCATAACATGTCTTCATGTGTGATCCTTCTTACCATAGAAGAAATTGAAACTGTAGAATGAACTTAACTTACTCTCGATGGAACCTCCTAGTTTAGGTAAATAAAACCCCTAGTTTGTATTACCGTCATGGTTAGTATGTTTATCCTTGTTGTCATGAATCCAGCGCTTAGGAATGACATAAAAAAACTTCTTATGGAGCAAGTAGAGATATTACTCCCTTAGTATCCTAAAGGAATACCAAGTCTTACAAAGGTAGATCTAGAAATTTTCCTTGTCATTGAATAAATTTTCCTGGTGGGATCCCGACGACACAATGGAGTTAGTGAAATAGTTTTATTATGACTTAAAATCTTGTTAATGATCTCTCTAGATCCTCTCAGCGAAATGTGTTACCTTGGTTTCTAACAACATAACACCTTGGTCTTTCATGAAGGTTGTTTAGCATTAATTTTTCCTCTCACCTTAAATGGTTTATAGTTGGGGCGTAGATATTTAGGTACATTTGGAATTAAAGTAAACCTTGGCTGATTAAGGGGTTAATTTATGGGTAGAGAACTATTAGTAACTCTGTGCAAATGATTTTTTTTGAAATATGTCGACTTAAAAGAGACGTAAGAAACAATTTCAATGAAATGAGGAACAAAATTGTATATGATAATGGTTTAGGAAAAAATTATCGCGTGAAGTCCTTATGGTTGATTTAAGCTTTGAATTTTGTTAATAATGGATACAAATTGTTCTTGGTGGGACTAGGCATTCGAGCCAATATAGAGTCCACTAAAAATAAAATAGAATAAAATTATGTCATGTAAATGATTAATAGAATAAAACAAAATTTTGGAATAAAAAAACAATATTACGAGAACAAATGTGCTTCTAATGCAAGTAAGTTTATAAGAAAGGAAACTTTAACCTTCTCCTTCTTGGAATAGTATTATTATTTTCCTCGAAAACTTATGGTTGGTCCCCTTGCATAATGAGGGTAAAATTTAACATTAACTAAAAATATTTTATGAAGCAAACCTTTAACATAAGAACAAGAGAATTAGGAACCTTGTATGCAATTTGAAATATGGAAAATAATATATTAAGTTATGAAGATTGTCATAAGGGATAAAGAGAAAACTTAAAATGGTCAAATTTTAAGTTGAATGTGTAATGAACTTATGAATATGTAGGTGGAAGAAGGAGAAAATTATACTTACATATTAATGTTATTGGTATGTTAATCGTAACGAACATGTAATCATGATAATGATCTATTGTGGGGATGCCTATCCTTGAGTATATTTTCTTGTGGCTGAGTGATTGCTAGCATATGTTCACTGGAGAAAGTGTGGCATCAACATGTATATGGTGCTGTCATGTGTCTATGTGAGTTGATGAATTATGTAAGTGTCTTGTGCATTGTGGATTTTCTCTTCTTAGATCCCTTGTGGCGTTGTGTAATGAGCAATGTAATTCAAAAAGAAATTATCTCGATCTTGGAGCTTTAGGTTTATTTTGTGCAACAAGACTTATATTTAGAATACATTTTGAAAATTTACGGCTAAATGAGGTTGATTATAAGGTTGAAACCATTCTTCGAAACCATGTTAACTGGAACAAGAGCTTTAGATGAACTAGGGGATTTTGGGTCAAACTGCTTTGGCTGATATGGTTGTCTATAATTTTGATTTTCCTAATAAAGCTACCTATTATGTTGATTTTTGCTGATTTTTGATAAGGAGCTTTGACGGGGCCTTCTAGGCTAAGCTAATTTGTTTTCAATTGATGTCAATTTATTAACCATATTCTTTAGATCTTGAATACAAAATATGATGGAGCTAAAATAGTAGGCTCTATAATTGTAATGGGTTGTAGAATAGGTGAAAAATATGCTATAAGATGCGTTCAAAGCCTTGGTGCTAATTTTCCATCTTGAATAAAGTTGTTTTCAGCCCTAACGGCAATATCATAAGATTTTTGGAGAGTATCTCCTCCAATATATCTTGAATCATAGTTGAAATATCACTATTTAAAGATCTAAGATAATAAAGAAAAGCATGGTTAGCTTGAGACTTAAAGTAGCTAGAATTCTTTCCAAAGTTGAGAAATATAGATATTGAAACTAGCCATAAATTCATGAGGGGATCTTTTAATTGTAGAAAACTTATCTATGAGGGACAATTTATAGAATGATCTTGAAATTGCTTAAGTAATTTCTCTCTAACTCATCCCAAGTTCTTATGCTCCCAATTTCTAAGGTTTTATACCTTTACAAGGCTTGTCCTTTAAAGGAGGGAGGTAAAAGTCTTAAAACTACATCTTCATAAGTTATATTATGGATTGCAGAAAGAGCTGCAATGTCTTTAATATGCTCTATGGGAGTAATCTTATTTTCACCGGTGAATGAAAGTAAGATTTTCATGGTAGCATTGGGAATATCATGAAAATGTGGAATTACTAATGGGATGCCATTAGTAAAGGTCACAAAATTCATAGGTGGTTGAATAGCCATTGGAATAACTGGGATTTGAAAAATGACGTTAACACGCGGTGAAGGAATATTAGGAGGGTTACAAAAACCAGGATTATTATGAGGTAAGGTATTTTTAACTCTTGTTCTTCTTTCGGAATTCAAAGATAAAGAAAAAAATCATAAGGAATTCCTCTTATGGATGATCTTGTAGTCACTTTAGACATCGATCATGCTACAAAAATGGTCGAAATCATGCTTTACGAAGTTTCCAAATAAATATTCTTGATCTTTACAATAAATTGATGCAGCTTGTGCTCCAAAAGTGACTTTCTTTAACTATAAATCTATTGTAAATTGTTGTAATTTTCCTACATATCGATTCCTGGTCCCACTGGCATGCCAAAACTTATTATCTCTTGAAATTTCATCTGTTGAGAGATGACTATAGGTTTTATAAGATTTCTCTAGATCTCTCACTTTTGTAGATACAATGGAAACACCTTAGGTCTTTGGGTATACCTATTGTTGAGGTGAGTCTCTGGTATCAAGGTGGTTCCTTTTGATGTATCCTAATATAATTTTTAGGTGTTTTGAGGGTAAAACAATGACTATAACTAAATTTAAAATGGGGTGATACACAAAACTTGTTAAGGTCTTTGACTGAGTACATGCACAATCAATTTGAGAATGGATTTTGGATGCAGGAATGAACATTTTTTAGCAGAATATTAAGCCAAAATAATTGGTCTATTGAGGGAATGAGTAACAAGAATATAGTAAGATAAACATGCACACTAATATTCTGTAGAAACTACTAAATTTACAGCATGGTAAGATGATTAATTAGGTATTTTGACATTCAAAATAATTAATGAGATATACACACCACTACAAATAATTGGAAACACATAAATCACTTCTCATTCAAGGGGAAAAATTGGAAAAATTTACTTTAGCACTCATATGTCCAAAAGTCCTCTTTTTGTCTTGCAATTCCACATAATATATAGCAAGATTATTCACCTATCCCATCCTAAAAAAAAGGCTAAATTTTTACTCGCCCATGCATGCTAATTTTACCCCTTTATCAAAAATAAATAAAGGAATCAAAATAAACATTTTAATAATATGACGCATTAATAGCCTTGATTACCAAAATGTATTTTTCAAAGCGTAGTTAGTGATCTATTTTGAATAAGGTAAGATGAATAATTTGGATCATAATATCCCTTTCTTGTTGTGTAAGTATCCTCCAATGTACATGCAATCTTTTTCTTCTTTTGCTTGATGTGACCCTTAACTTGATCCACTTGTCATGATAATATTGGCATTCTTTAATCCTTCCCCTTGGATTCACATGCAAAAATAACCTCCGTATGTGAGCAAAAATTATTACTTTACTTGCAGTACTTTGCGAAAAATATTTGCATGTATTCCATCTACTATGAGGTCCACTTGCAAGTTTTGATGTTTACATCTCCTCTACCTTCTTGTGCTCATATGTAAATTTGAATCCTATGCAAATGAAAATATTTCCTTTGTATTCAACTCCCATGAGGGGACCCCTATCATTTTCCTTCCCTTTCCATAAAGCCATGGTTCAAAAAAATAATAATATTTGGGTTTTTTACCTTAATCATGGTATATTCATCACCTATTATCTTCCATCGACCCACTTATATTCTCATGGCATATTTTTTGACTCATGTGGGTCGGCTTTGAGTAATACATGGTCTAATGGTTCGGTCTTTGATTATCATTGGCACATACTATAGTTTTTTGTTTGAAATTAATCATTGGGTAACATCATTCAGTCTTATCATGACCTGGGCATGTATTATTATGTTGGGATCCATTTTATTATTTGTGGCATCGATTATAGTATGATCGAGGTCAATATTAATCAATAATTAACATTTTTTTCTTTGTAATAACACATGTTATTGTTTGTGGTCAACCAGGACATGATGATTTGGTATTTTTTCTAGTAGACCAAAGACTCGTAGTCTTAAATCTTAAATGTTAATTGGGAAACATGTGCCCTACACCATGATGTTCAAACCTTCTATTCTATCACTGGCAAAGACATTAACCATGGTGAGTTATGAACCATGGTTGGATTATCTCATTTTATGAGGACTATTGATGCTTGTAGTGGTTGATTCTCGGTCATTAATCCTTTTGTACCCTCGGTTAGGGTTTAAAATTTGTAATTAATATGGTCGGTGCTATGTTTAACCATTGATCTTCTATACTTATAAATGTAGATCATTGCTCTCTTGTTTTAATAAATATGAAAAATTCACCAGAATTGGCAAAAGATCTCGATCCTTGATCTTAATCCTTTCTGAAGCTGAACCGTTGATCTGTAAACCATAGCTAGCACAGTAGGTGGTATTGATTGGAATATTGGTCCTTTAATCATCACATGACTTGACCTTAGCCGTTAATATTTAACCCTATTTAAGTTTGGCTACACTGTGATTGGTTTTTGAGCAATTTTATTTATAACCTAAACTTGATCATTTGATTTGCATGCCCATTTTAAAGGGCAAAGCCATGGAAAATTTTCTTCAAACTTCCATTAATGTATGAATATCATATTATTTTCTTTGTGAAACCATCTTATGTGAAGTTCGAATATTATATTTTTCTTCGATTTTGATTGTTCGAGCTCAGAGAAGGCTTTCTGTGAAGATCTAGGTGTGGATTTTATGGATTCTATGCCATTAATGATCCTTTTGAGCTCTGTTTTGAGTCTAAGGCATTCATTTGAAGCTGATTGTGGTTCGTAAGTTTGACTTCTATGAGACCTGTAATTGGAGTCTTGCATTTATCTTGAACACTCTGTTTGGAAGTTCGGTTCTAGCTTTGCCACCATTGTTATACATCACCGAGCTCGATTCTTTGGACCTCTAATGGAGTTTGTCCATTTTGAATGTATTTAACTCATGTAATGGTGTTATATTCTAAAGAGAAACTCTCTCGTATGCTTTATTAGTGAATGCTATTTGCAAAGGTATGTTCTCATATTTTAGAGTCATTCCAGGCCATATTTCATTTTCTATTTCGATCGATCTAGCTATTAAAATGATAGATAATTCTGCATAAACTCAACAATTTTTTCCTTTTATGGTTCTCTATGAACATTTTGTCATCATTAATGAGTTATGTGGTCTTTTGAACTCTTTGTGCTTTGAACATTTTAGTTTGTTCAAATTCGGGAGTTATGCTTATTCTAGCTTCTTCACTGCGTATTAGTCTGATGCTACAACATTGGTATTATTTTCCATTTTTTTCATTATTCAATGTGATTTAGAATTCACTTTTTCATTCATATTTCTTGTGTTCCTTGGAGATTTTGAGTTTGAAACTCATTTTGGGTCATTGATTTTCATGCTTAAAGATCTAAAAATTCACATTTGTAGGTATTTATATGTTTTTTTTTATGTTTTCAATCCATTATTTAGAAAGCTCTGTGAGTTAAATACATGTAATCTTCTCACTTTCTTTGGGTTGAAACGCCACTTTTGAAGGACTTCGAGCTTTGTATATTTTCGCAGTAAAATGTAGATTTTATTTACTGTGTAGCTTTGGAATCTAGTTCATTTTAGAGGTCTTGTGAGTGTTCTTCAAACTAATCAGATATCATAGATTGAATGTGAATGACCATTGCTATGATATTAAATATTTGTACATATATAGGTTTCTTCATTTGTTTTGGTTATCATACTTTGAAACCTTCTTTCATTCTCGCTTCATGTTTAATGCATAAGTTTATATGATTGAGACTTTGATAAATTTGACATGGCTAAGAATTATGACCTTTACGTACTTTGAATTATCACTTTGCATTGTCAAGTTAAAATTTGGAAAATAAAATCATGTTTATTTCTTGGCTCTCGAGACCCTAGTTCTAGCCATTCTAAATTCTATCTCGAGTTGTGTATATTTTCTGAATTTCTCATGGAAATCCTTATTACTTTAGAATATTCAATTTGTATTCTTCTATAAGAGCTTGATCTATAAAACTTCATATGTGTGTATCTTGGGTACCATTCAAAAGGTTGTCGAGGTCTGAATCTCTTGTTTTGAGCATATTTGTGTTTGGAAGTTCCATATTTCTTTATTGTTGATAAGAGTCTATGATTTCTAAACATTTTAGAGGCCTGAAAGTTGTGAGTATATTTATTCTCTGCTATATCTTAATACTTGATTCAATAGTGATGAAGTGGCATTTGGTGCTTTGTATCCCAATAGCTTGTTATGGGAAAAAATTCTTTGAATTTGATGAGATTTTAATGTTCTAAGTGAGTTGAAGGTTCTCTCTACTATTGTGAATAAATTGATATAAAGAGACATGATTTCTTGTTTCGAGGTCATTATACCCTTTACATAGTTGTATGTTTTACTTGAATTTCTCATGAGTGCTCCTTTATATCTTTAATTTGCTATGCATGATTATGATGTTTGATCTTCATGTACATTAAAATTGTGCTTTACAAATTTGTACCTTAGTGATGACTACAAATAAATCACTGTTCTTTCCTATCAAATATAAAATTGTTGTAGTAATTTTGTAATTTTTTTTCAAAATGCATTCAAAATTTGGAATCCTTCTTGAACTTTGTAGATGCATTTAATTACTTCTAGTTTTTACTTTCTTCCATTGTTTTATTTCTTTACTTTCTCAATTCTGAAATTAAGTTCTATAAATGCAAAGCATTTTCTTAAAGGCTTCCTTATAGCTATATGTCCATGATTATGATGTTGTTTGATCGTCATGAATGAGGAACTTGTATTTGAGTCTGAACTTTGATCTTTTAGCTTTGTTTCTAAGTTGTAAATGTCACCCTTTTAAATGAAAATTGTTTCCTTTGATAAGATATGACATTTAGATCATTCATGTACCTATTTGAGCCTGTAATATGTACTTTATAATTTTCTCTAGCTATGTAACAAAGTATAATTAATTTGAAATATTTACCTTTAAAATGCAATGTTAGATTGACAGTGTATTTGTTAGTCATAGCCAAAAATTGGAATTGTTAATGAGTTCCTGTAGTCTCATGATCTTAATTTGCATTATGCAAGGAATCTCAATTTGATTCCCTTGTTCTTGAATAATAGTCTAATACAGTGTTGTTGTTACACTGATAACAAGTTGTTCTCTAAGTTGTAATCTCTCTTCCTTGTATAACTGAGCTAATTAGCTTAATATCTTCCTTGAGTGGTCATCACTTTAATCCTATTAATAAACATGTTGAAATTGGATTTTTATGTGCACTTATCTTTAATAACTGAAGATTCTGTACTTACACTTGTAACTTTTAAAGAGTGTACTTTGATTTTTTTATTGAATTCTGAAATAGGCCTTTGAAAGTCTCTTTACAATTGTACTTTGATCTTTTAGCTTTGATTATGAGCTAGAAATGTCATCTTTTCCTTTATAATAGCTTCTACATGAAATTGTACTTGAATGATGTATCATTTCCTTGTTGCACATACCTAATCTCTTTTTAACTATTCTTTAAAACATGTGTTTTTCATCTAAAACTTATATTTTTCTCATTTATGGTATCTCCTATAACTATCCTCTTCATGGGTTCTTGTAGAGGTTTGTTAATGAAAACTAGAAGATACATTTACTCATTTTTGTGTTTTGATGAAAAAGTTTTCTCTGAAATAACTGTTACTTGTATATTGTTTCATCACTTCTAATTCAGTGTCCCAATGCTTTTCTTTTATACATATTCTATCTACATTTTCCTTTTTCTAGAACAACTCATAAATTTTTACCATGTAGATTTCTTCAGCAAGTATTTCCTTTCTGTACAATAATCATTTTTGCAAAATATTTCTATTTTTTTATCTTCTACATGTACCTACACACTTAAGAAAATTGTTAGAAAATATTTAGGCTTTTTGCCTCTCTTATGTTCCATAGTTTTCTTTTCTCTTTCTTTTCTAGAATGATTCTGGGAATCATATGTGTTGATGTAGAATAAAACTCTTATCAATTGTGTATCTATATATGATGTACCTTATGCTTCTACTTTTAGAAATCCATCTACATGTAGTTAGATAGTACATGGGTAAAGACTAAACCCTAAGCTCAAATATTGATGCCTTTTGTTTTTCTTTTTTCAAGTACATTGTGACCACTAGGAGAGTTGGGTAAAAGATGGAGCTAGAGTGAAGAATACCATAAGAGAACCCAAGGAAATGATGGGTTTCTTCTATACTCTTTTACTTTTAACTTCATGCATATGTACTTACTTACTTCAGCGAGTCATGAATTACATCCCATGGCTTGTGTGGGTAATATTGTACTTCTTCATAAATAAATAACATTTAATTTTTATAATTGAGTTGTTTCTTTATTTATAATTTAAGATTTATGACATGTATATCAATTCTATAACAAAACAAACAACTCAAACACATAAATAAATGTATTTAGATGCATAAATAATGAGTTTTGAAATACTTATAACTTAATAATGAACTTTTTTCTTGTAAACTGAAACTCTATTTGTTGTTTCCAAATTTATAATTTCACCTAAATTTTGATTCCCTCCTTCACCGAGGCAATCCATTATTCTTTCGGGGATGTTGTGTTTCCTTGTTGAAAACAAACATGGAATGATATGCTATGTAAGGTGTTACATTTTGTAACAACACATAGTTTCAAGTTATATGTAACTAATCAATTGTTGCACCTGAAAAAATGATAAAACTATAATGCATTTCCCTAGTTATGTCCACTTCATCAATATTGTCCATTGTAACAAAGTTTTGAGTTTCCCATTTTTGTAAACTTGAAAAAATTGTCAACAAAACCAACATGCGTACAAAACATTCACATACATGCAATACACATATATAAAAACAAACAAGTAAAGTGAGTGTAGCTCGTACCTTTCCATAGTAATAAATTGATCAAGGAATCACACTCCAAGCTCCTTCAAAATCAATCCAACTCCAACATGATCCAAGAATTCGACAAGTACTCGAAAAAATCTCTAACCCCAAAAATACAAGAACACAAAATGAAATGAAGTAACCCCCAAGCAAACAATTAAACTTGCTATATAGAAAAAGGAGAGAGGAGGGTGAGGTTGCTCCATGTAGGGTGTTACATCACTTATCATCAACCCCAATGCACAATAAATTGGTGGTTGAGAGGAATCACAAGCCTCTTACACACACAATCCAAACCCACACCACCCAAGGAAAAAATTTAAAATTCATGCAAGAAAAGTGTAATTAATGTCATTTTTGTCTCACAAACACATAATGATGTCTATGTTTTACCCCAATCCATATGTAGGGTTAATGTATGAAATTAAGTGGCATGGGATAATATTATCTTGTCCGACAACCTAATAAAAATGGTTCTTAAACCCAAATTTGAAATTCCAAGGTAACATAGAGTTTACAACTCTCAAAGTCACTTACACTCAATCAAAATCACATAGACCGAAATACCAACAACTCTAATAAATGACCCCTTTTGGCACATCCCCATATGTCTTAACAACATGATTTAATTAGTTAATAAAAGTACATTAATCACCAATAATTAAATAAATTACATCAGAAATAAACCACATACTCCACCATAAATAAAATAAAAGGGAAGAATGGCACACATAGCCCATGGTCAAAATTGGAGGTCATCCCCCATGCAGATCCCCCTAACAAAAAATAACTAAACATAACACATTACACAAGTTTCCATGATGAACATCGTAGTATCCATCAATTATTCCTTTGTGGTTGGTGTCCAATCCCCCTTTTGATTATTATGATATAATCACTTGTAAAATCGACAATACCTCCTTACGCCTCGTTGGCACAACAAAACATCAATGATAAAACATACGCACAAAAATCAATAATCATCCTCATATATGTAAATCATCATATTAAATAAACAATGTTATCATTTATTTAAAATTCCAACAACATGTAAATTCTATGTTTTTATCAATATCAACAAGATCACAAGATTAGTTCAAATGCTAAATCCAAGTCAACATGACAAGAATTCCAAATGTTAGTAATATGTATGCTAACAATACATAATCATTATCAATATAAAACATCTCTCTATGTCTCTAAGAATCTACACAAATCATACTATGAACCAAAATCCATCAATAGTCAGAATATCTCTATCATCTAACCTCATGGTAAACCAAAATGATATAATAATATCAATGTCTATAATCAACAGTAATTGAAATAAAAATATAATAAGTTTCGAAGAGGAATGGGCACTACATCCCCCTCCCCTTAGACTTTACTTCCTCCTGGAAGTCACTAAAATAGGTGTGGAAACTGAACTCATAGCAATGTAGCATCCTACCATGTAGCCCAGTCTCATCATACCTATCCCACTGGACTCGCACTTGATCAATCTCTTGGCCTTAAAGGCCCATGGTCCTATGCTCTAAAATACACATGGGATCCACCATCATCTACCCCTACTCCTGCACCTATAATGCGATCCAATCTAATACATGAGATGGATATGGGATATATCTCTTAAGAATAGATACATGAAATACATCATGCATGTGAGAGAATCTTGGTGCCAAGGCTAGATGATAAGCTAAGGGACCAATCCGATCCAGGATCTTAAATGGACTCATGAATCAAGGAGACAAATTAGAGCCTTTTCCATAAGAGATACAAATCTTATGAGGTCTAACACAAAGAAACACCTTCACTCCCACCTCATAACTATGGTCAACTCTCCTCTGATCTACATACTATTTCTACCTTTCCTGTGCCTCCTGAAACCTCTGATAAATCAAAACAACCTGCTGCTCCATGTCTTATAGAAAATCTGGGCTAATAGATAATCTGTCCCAAAGCAATGGTGTCCTGCACTCGATGCCATATAATGCCTAAAATGGTTCCATGTCAATCGGAATATGAAAATTGTTGTTGTAGGAAAACTCCACCAAATACAAGTACTCCTCCCACTTTTACATGATGATCCATGATGTGCATCCGAAGCATGTCCTCTAAAATTTGATTCACCCATTCCATCTATCCATCTTTCTCTAGATAATAGGATGTGCTGGAGTTGATACTTGTCCTGAGGTCATTCCACATGGTAGTCCAGGAGTGTGATATGTATAAAGGATCATGGTCACAAATGATCTTCCACTTAATCTTGTGTAATGTAACAATCTCATCCAAGTACACTCTTGCTACTACACTGGCTTTGTAGGTGGTCTTCACTGGAGAAAAATGAGAAAATTTTGTCAATCTATTCACCGTGACCATGATGGCATCGTGGTGGTATCTCGACGTTGGTATCCGTACTATGAAATCCAAAGAAATGGTGTCCCATTTCCACTCTGGGATAGCATGTGGGTAAATAAGGCCAACTGGATGTTGATCCATGACCTTCACCCTCTCACACTCTAAAAAAATTGACATAAAATGTGATACATCTCTCTAAAGACCTATCTAATGGTAAATATGTCTCAAGGTGGAAGGCATCTTCTTTACCCGTGGATGGGCTGAATAAGGTGCACGGTGAGCCTCTGCCAAGATATCCTACCTCAAACCTGTTATCCCAATTTTTCCCCACGGCTAAAATTGGTCAAACAAGACCCCGCAAAAGAAGAAAACCTAAGGGTCAGTTCTATTATGAGAACTCAAATACAAATCCAATAATCAGGTAATAATGGGAATCTACAATGGAGGGGCAGGTTCTGCAAAGGATCAAACGATGCCAAAAGGAACATAGAATTTATCAGGAAAGAAACCGGGAAGAGGCTCAAGGTTTTCAAACTTATTTGCATATGAGTCAACTCGGGGCCAAACAACAGACTCACAGAAGGCACCATGTGTCATCTTGGTGCATTTCAAAAGATGCATCCAAAGAGTTGGCTCCCAAATGAGCACAGGCTCGGCACATAGTCCAAGTTAAAAGTGGGACAAAGTGGTTCCAAATCGGCAATTGAAAATTCATAGGCCAATAGAATCCTCCATCTTTCCAAACAATACACCTTCAAGGGTTGAAGCCAAAGTTAGAGACTCAAACAACCACTAGGCCTCCACATTTCCCAAGTCGAGGAGGGGTAGAGTCAATAGCTAAAAGTTCAAAAATGAGGAAAGAGCAGGCCTAAAATGACTAAGTACAAAAATGTCGGTGACATAAGCCATGTGTTAACTGGGCGCTAGTTTAAAAGGAAAATCTAGAGGTATTCCCCAAATGAGCGCGAGGCTTCCATGTGTCTAGGGTCCAACAAATTTAAAAAGGGGTCTCGAGAAAGGCATTAAATGGAATCAGCTAAGTATAGAGGGCTAGCAAAAGGAGCCAAGTGTCAAGACAACACTACTTCAAATGTAAAATTTGGAGTGGGTTTCAAACAAGTGAAGCCTCCACATTTCTACTATAAGAATTATCACCCCACCAAGCAAAAGGGACTTATCCAAAACACAAAGAAACCGAGCAAGGCCATAAAAAAGCCACATGTCTCATCAGTGTAATTTCAAAGGCATGTCCCAAAAGGTAGTTCCCAAATGAGCACCAAGACGCCACATGTCCCAGTGTTTGAAGAGGTAAATTTGGTCGCTGAAAAATCCAAAAGCAATTGGAGGCCTCCACGTGTCTTAAGCATGTAACTTCAAAGGTAAAATCTGGGGGTAGTTTCCAAATGAATGCAATGCCCCCACATGTCTCGGGTCAGAAACAGTGTCTCTGCAAATAGGAGAGACTCAGGAAAAATACAAAGGAAACCAAGGAGCCCATACAAGCCACCACGTGTCATTCTGGCATGATTTGAAGAGTGAAATGAAGGATCTGAATCTCCAAGATGCACATGAAGCTTCCACGTGGACCAAGTATAGACAGTCTCTTTTAAATATTGTGCACCTAAGACCCTGATCTTAAGACGGCCATATATTTTGACTGGAATATCAAATTTGGGTGGGGGAAGAATTTTTGGAAATATCTCGACCTCATCTACGTCATGGGAGCTTGAAAATTTAATTTTTACAAGGCTAGGTCAGTGAAAAATGGGAAAACATCTTTTAGGACATTAATGCAGAATTTGATTACTTCAGCTACCAGATCAGATTTGATTTGATCCACCATTCTTCCTTCTTAAACATACTAGATAGACATAGACATGAAGAATTGACATATTATAGATGAATCCACAGCAGGAATTGATGGTTGGTGGTTGGAGTTTAGGAACAAAGTCAAGTTTATTTTCTTTCCCTCTAGTTTTCATTATCTATATATTGTAAGCAATTCTCATTTGAGAAGGGAGAGACATTCTAGGATGTGGGGAAAAATTTTCAAAGTTGTTTCCCAACTCCATTTGAGCTGTAAGCCTTATCCTATGTCTGGAAAGCATATTTGTGCCTCAGAGCACCCATGTAATAGTCTATGTACCTTATAGAGCAATAAAATCTTGTTTTGTGGAAACTTTCAACTGTTAGAATTGTTTTGTTGTTTCTTTGTTCCTCTCTATCTCGTGTTTTCTCCTTGTTTATGTATTTCAAGTTTATAGGTATAATATGTCTTTCTTCATGGAGTTTCGATGGAAAATTTCAATCTAGGTTTGTGTCACTTCTATTTTACCTCCTCGGTCCCCTTTTCCCTCTTTCATTCTCCCTCAGTAGAGTATCTCACCACTTCTTTTTCTGGTGTATCACCAATTAGTGTAGGCTCTTTTTCCCTCTCTCTCTCCCCGTCCCCTTGGAATTCTTAGATTAGGTTAGATTAGTTTCAGCCTACACAGAGTAGGCTTGTGGCAGGTAGATTAGGAAGCAATAACCGGCTTTCTCGGAGGTCCATATCAAGTTTTGCAATCCCTACATCTTGAGAGATGGTCCAATGTTGTGTAATCACACCGAATACCACACTCAAATCCCGAGGCCATTTGGGGATGTTACGATTCTACACTAATAGTTTTGGCACACCCGATGGGAGACTAAGGTTAGAATCTTCTCATATTTCAAGGTGTCTCATTACAAGAAAAATCTTAAGCCACCATGGGACCACACTAACAATTTTGGCACGATTGATGGGACAAGAGGTATTCACTTTATTTCATCAAGTTCATGTGTTCTTGGTGAGATTTATCCTTTAGAAGCACATTCAAAGCACATCTAGTGAATCTGTCTGGTCAACAACCCATCTCTGTGTTGCAGACTTTTTCCATCCATTTCCACCCATCTTCATTCATCTTTCTTTCCAAATTTTTCATTTTCTCCCATTCTATGAAGTTGTGCAGTCGTGACTTCATTCCCTTCATGGAATTCACACCTACGGTAGAGTAGTCTCGCCTCCAATGTATATCATGACTCCTGAGATCAACATTATGACCAAATTCAAGACCATTATGCCTACCCATCTCGAGCAAAGTCAAAACTAGTTTGGCTATAGTGTTTAAGAACAACGGGATGTATATGATGATAACAACTACATGAAAAGTGTTGATCTCCTGGAGAAGATTCAAGTGTTGGAGGCTAGCATGGTGTAGTCTAGAGCTACAACACATATGAAGGAATTCAATATTGGTTTCATGGCACCATGTCCACGGGGAGGCCCTTTTCCAAGACATTATAGCCCTCAGGAGAAACTTAACTTCATGGTTGAAGTGTTTCCTCAACTTACACAATGGATTAAGGATATTGAGGCATATGAGAAAAGTGTGAGATAACCTTGTCAATGGGTAAGTCAATCACCAGCTCCCTGTCCTTCATTTTCTCTTTCTCAAGCTTTATCATTTCAGCAGTGTCAAGATTCAAGCCCCTTAGTTGCTGCCCCAAGTGTTGATTTCTCTTCTCCATCTCTTGATCTTCCATCCCATCTCAGTTCTTCTACCCTTTTCCCTTCCAAGTAGTCATTCCCTCTAAACAAAAAAAGAAGTTCCACTTCCCTCTCCACCACAAAAAATAGTAAAACTTGTTGAATTCCAATGAACCCCTCCTCTTTCTTTCCCAAGTCCATATTGGGAAGATACTCAAGAATCCAATTGAGGAGAACAACAAGAAAAGGAACCCAAAAAAGAAGAAATGATAGAAGATCTGAAGTATTGGGCTACCAAGTTTGGGTTTACAAATATCCCCTTGATGGTTAAGCCATCGAAGGAGGTCAAGGTTGAATAGCCAGTGGTGGCTAAGGCTGAGTTTGCACCAGAAGAACAAGAACAAGAAGGAGAAGATCAGAAATCCATTTCCTTTGAATGCAAAGTGTCCATAATGGCACTTTATCTGAAAAGGATGCTAATCTAATCCAAGATGCACAATCAATCAAGAAGGAATAAGAATGATTAGCTCTAAGTCCATTTAAAGAGGAGCATATAGAGGTGACCAATATAGATTCAGAGGCACTGAATCATGAGTTAGTTACCTAAGAAATTACAGACCCCTATTCCATTCAACCTCTCTAAAAGTCTATTTTTTTGGAAGAGCCTGAACTCACTAGCTTCATGTTTGAAGATGAAGCTTCATATGGTGAAAATAATGAAGATTTTAGGATCACCATGCAAGACGGAGATACCTCACTATAATAGGACATGAAAGAGTTTAATTTCCTATCAAAATCAAAATAATTTTTTGATAATAAGGAGCCAATAGAAATTGCAATATTTTCTCCCCCATCATTCATTCTTCATCAACAAGAACCTTCTGCCATGGAAGAGAACGTGCAAGCACAACCTGTAGTTTGCAACATGCCTCCTGAATCAAAGCTCGAAGATTTTGATCTTCCAAAAATCACACCTGCTATAGAGGAAGGGAAAGAGTATAAGGCTATAATCCCTCTCACATCACCCATCCAGATAAATTTGTAAGAAGACTCCATTCTTGGACTTGAAATTCAGAACCATGGACACATCCAAAGAATCAAACGAATGCCCAATCAAGTACTTCGCTTCATCGAATCCAAGAGAGTTTCCACCGGTCATACTCATTTTAGAGCACGAGGTTGAGCTACAAAGCACCAAATGTCAACAGCAGCGCCTCCAAGACGTAAGTACAAAAAAAATCCAAGAGGTGTACATTGTGTTCGTTAATTCTTTGAGGAGGGTGAGAAACCATCTGCAAGGGGGATTTTTACTCTCATTTTCGACCATGTCCAGCACCCAATCAACTACATGGTCCAAATTTTTGAAAAAGGGAAGCTATTTCTCCCTACTTGTGGTAGGATTTGTTAAAGCTTTTCTTTTTTAGGGGTAGTATAGGAGTAGGATTTGATTTTGTTTCCACCAGAAGAAGTGCTCTGTGCACACTTTGCATTGTCTCATTTTAGGCATGCATGTTTTTGTCTTTGTACATAAGTTTTGTTCATATTTCACCGAGGTGCAGAGACTAGGACCTTCAATATTCAAGACAAGGAGACCCATAGTTGCCTATAAGAGTTGATAGTTTCAAATAAAACATAAATACAGAGAAACTAAAATCAGATTCAAGACAGTCCACTCTCTCGGGAATAGGTAAAGCCCCAACAGGGTGAGTTTAGGGTCGATGTAGGATGCAAGAAATAAGGAGAAGTTTCAAAGAAAAAAGGATTAGTATCGGCTATCATTCTTGACTCCACACCGAAAGGATGCTTCAAGGCTACTAGTTCCTTCATCTAGTAGGTGAGATGTCCTCGTGAGTCACCAAATTGTTATCAAAATTTTGACCCTCTGTATAAAATTGGTCAAAAATGACACTGTAAAGAAGAAAACCTAAGGGTTAGCTTGTCTTGATAATTCACATTCAAATCCAACAATAAAGTAATAGCGAGACTCTACAATGGATGAGTAGGGTCTGGAAAGGATCAAATGAAGCCAAAAGGAACCAAGAGCTTGACGGGGAAAGAAAATAGGAAAAGGCTCAAGGTTTTAAAACTTATCCAAATATGATTTGAATCGAGGCCAAACAATCGGCTTACTGGAAGGCGCCATGTGTCAGCTTGATGGATTTCCAAAAGACACATCTAAAGAGTAGGTTCCCAAATGAGTGCGGTCTCGCCATGCAGTCCAAGTTAAAAGTGGGATAGAGCAGGACCAAATTGTTAATTGAAAAGTCACTAGCCGGTGGAGGTCTCCACGTGTCCTAGGTCCTAAGAGGGGCATAGTCAACAGCTAAAAATTGAAAAAGGGGGACAGAGAGGGCACTATTTAAACACGAAAATCCAGAGGAAGTTCCCAAATGAGCGCGAGGCTTCCATGTGTCTAGGGTCCAACAAAGTCAAAAAGGGGTCACAAGCAGGCATCAGCTTCGAATCAGCTAAGTATAGAGGACCAGAGGAAGGAGCCAAGTGTCGGCATGGCACTACTTCAAAAATAAAATTTGGAGCCGGTTTCCAAACAAGTGTGAAGCCTCCACTTGTCCAGGGTCAGACTTATGGCCCCGCCAAGAAAAAGGGACTTAGCCAAAACACAAAGAAACCGAGCAAGGCTATGAAAAGAGCCAGTGTCTCATCAAAGCACAATTTCAAAGGTGTGCCCCAAAAGCAGTTCCTAAACAAGCACCAAAGGAAAGAAGCTGAATATCCAAGATGCACGAGGCTGCCACGTGGACTGGTACAAGCAGAATCTTTTAAATACTGCGCACTCTAGACCCTAATCTTTATACAACCATATCTTTTGACTGGAAGTTTGGATTTAGGTGGGAGAAGAGTTTTTGGAATTATCTCAATTTCATCTATGCCATGGGAGCCAGAAAATTTAATTTTTACAAGGTTAGGTGGGTGAAAAATGGAAAACATCTATTAGGCCATTAATGCATAATCTGATTGCTTCAGCTACTAGATCTGATTTGATTTGATCTACCATTCTTCCTTCTTCAACACCCCAAATAGACATAGACATGAAGACTTGACAAATTGTGTGCAGATCCATAGTGGGCATTGATGGTTGGTGGTTGGACTTTATGAATAGATTCGAGTTTATTTTCTTTCCCTTTTGTTTTCATCATCTATATATTGTAAGCACTTCTCGTTTGAGAAGGGAGAGACATTATGGGATGTGGGGAAACTCTGTAAAAGTTGTTTCCCAACTCCATTTGAGTTGTAATCCTTCTCCTATGTCTAACAAGGGTATTTGTGCCTCTGAGAACCCATGTAATAGTATTTGCACCTTATAGAGAAATTAAATCTTGTTTTGTGGCATCTTTCAACCCTTGACATTGTTTTTTTGTTTCTATGTGCCTCTCTATCTTGTGTTTTCTCCTTGTGTATGTATTTCATGTTTGCATGGAGTTTCACTGGCGGGTTTGGATCTGGGTCTATGTCACTTTTGTCTGACCTCCCTCAGTCCCCTTTTCCTGTTTCATTCTCCCTCAACAGAGTATCTCACCACTTCATTTTCTGGTGTATCACCACTTAGTGTAGGCTCTCTTTCCCTCTCTCTCTCTCCCTATCCCCTTGGAATGGTTAGATTAGGCTAGATTATATTTGGCCTACACAAGAGTAGATTAGGAAGCAATAACCGACTTTATCTTGAGGTTCATTTCAAGTTTTGCAAACCCCACAACTTGAGAGATGGTTTAATGTTGAGCAATCAAACCAAATTCCCCACTCAAATTCCAGGCCATTTTGGGGGTGTTGTGATTCGCACTAACAAAACCTCCATTCCTACCTACATATATATAGCCTCTATGCTTGACTATTCCATATATATCTAAAGAAAAAGCATCAAACTTCCCTCAAGGGGTCCGTGAGACTCAATCTCTTATTTGACTATAAGTTAGAAGTTGTCGTATGGAACCTACTGCAAAATATTACCCTACAAATTTGTACCCACTGAAGTAGCTGAAACCAAATGTCTCTATCTACTCATAGCATTAGAAACAACATTATCCTTCCCCTTCATATGCTATATGTCCATGTTTTACTCACATAACAACTCCATCCAATGTCACTGATGAGCATTGAGATTGGGTTACATGAAGAGGTGACATAAGATCAAATGGTATGTCTTGAGAATAAATCTCTTGCCCAAAAGGAAATAACTACATCAAACTAACACATGCACAAATGTTGTAAGCTCAAGGTCATGAGTTGGATAATTGAGCTCATGATATTTGATTTTTCGAGACTTAAAGGAAACCACACGGCCCTCCTGCATCAATACACCTCCTAGTCCTGCCAAGGAAGCATCTGTACAAATGAAGAACTCTCTATGCAGATCGGCATGGTAAGAATCAGTGTTGATGTAAGGCATCCCTTCAGTGTACTTGAAAACCTGCTCATATTTGTCAGACAAAAAATAAAATTCCCTTTCCGTTGAAGGGAAGTGATGGGTTGTGCAATCTCAAAAAGTCTGAAAAAATCTCCTGTAGTAACTCGCCAACCACATGAAAGCTGTGTGCTTCGGTCAAACTATTTTGCATAGACAATTCCATAATAATTCAAATCTTGGAAGGATTGATGTAGATACCTTCCCGAAATGTTGTGACCATAGTACTACACTTATCTCTAAAATGTTGCACACTTATCTAGATTCTCGTAAAGTTATTGCTCACGAAGACACAGTAGAACTTGTTGAAGGTGCTCTTCGTGCTCCTCACATTTACGTGAGGAAATAAAAAATTTATCAAGAAATATGAGCATGAAGTGATCCAAAAATTTCTGAAATACCCCATTCATCAAACTCATGAATATTGTGGGGCATTTGTCAGACCAAAAGGCACTACTATGAACTCATAGTGGCCATATCTCGTATGGAAGGTTGTCCTATGAATATCTACCTCCACAATCCTCAAATGATGGTATCCTGAATTAAGATGTATCTTGGAAAATATTGTGGCCCCTTTCATCTGATAGAAAAATTCAACAATACGTGGAAGAGGGTAACAATTCTTGATACTTACTTTGTTTAGTTGACAATAATCGATACACAATCATAGAGATACATCCTTCTTCTTTACAAAAATCAATGGTGCACCCTAAGGGGATAAAATAGGATGGATTAGTCCTTTCTCAAGAAGGCCCTCTAGCTGTAATTTGAGATCACAGAGCTCACGGTGTAGTAATCCTATATGGTGCTCGTGAGATAGGTTCTTCTCCTGGAACAAAATAAATGTGAAAATATATCTCACATGGGGAGGTAACCTGGTAGCTCCCCTAGAAAGACATCATAAAAATCCATCAAGATATGATGATCATCAAGCAATGGACCACAAGACTCATGCTCGGATTTGTCACTAACCATGACAACATACATTGGCAACCTCATTACACACTACTTAAGTTACATAACAGATATGGTGTGAATAGAGCTGGTTCTCTTGACCTCTAATATCACTAACTCCACTCCCAAATCATCTACACATGATATTACCTTCATCAGTAGCAATCAAATCTAGCACAATGTGAAGATAACCAATCCCTTCCCAGAATAATTCCATAGGAACCCAACAGAAGGATATGAAGATCCAAGGTCATGGAAAAGGGTCCTAGGTCAACTATGCACTCCTTGACTAAGGAGTCCACTGTGAGATTAGATCTAGAAGCCATCTCCACATCCCAACTATGGTTATGCCTAACTACCACCAGCCTACATCACTCTACTACAAATGGGGAAATAAAATAATCTGAGGAACTTGAATCAAATAAAACATGAATAGAAATGTCATCAATATTACCTGTCATCTTAATCATCGTGCTTTGGTGTTCTTCATGGCCATTCTCAAGTGCTACATATATCCTATGGATCTTATCCATGTCACCTATAGTAGGCTCGAAACTAGTTCCTAACCCTGTTGTTAGGGTTCGAGGGAACTCTCCAATGATGCCCAAGTACTCCACACCCATAAGAACTACCGTGTCCCTCTATAATGAGAAGTGGATCCTATAGGTAATATAGTGTTATGTGTCATGGATCTTGATTATCTGCTATAGACTTATGTGGCCACCGCTAATGACCTCCTACTAACTAATCTCTAGGTGGTGCTTGAGTCCTAATGATTCCCCTAGAAGAAGGCCCATCCTATGTCCCCTTTGAGAATCAAATCTCTTTATAGGTGTAATGAGAGGGTGATTCTACCCGATCTTGTTGAGGTGGCTCTGTTGGGGTCTCGAATGAAGACTATACAGAACCATGTCCTCCATGAGGAGGAGGAGCTAACCCCCTATATCTGTTATCCTACATATTATGGATATCACTCCACACTCTATCTCTAGTATCCGCATCTTCCCCCTAGTATCCTATGTGATGTAGGTCTTTTAAATGGCCTCTACTAGATTCTACAAGAAATGAATGTGTATTTTCACTCCAATTTCTAGGTTCAGGCCCATAATGAACCTCTGTATGCTCACCTACTCTTCCTACATATAGTATACATATTGAAGTAGATCTAGGAAGTGACTCTCATACTCTTCCACTGTCATGGATGCCTGACGTAGGTCATGGAACTCATCTATCCTTTACTAAATGAATCTCATGGACAAGTATATGATCCTTAACTACTCCTATAAGATCTCTCAAGTGACTATCTCAGAATTGAAATGGACCTTCTGATCATCAGTGCTACACCAAACCCTGACTTCGTCTCTTAAAAGTTTGATGGAAACATGATCCTTCATGTTATTGGTACATAGACATAGCTTGAAGCATCCATTCAATATGACCAACCATGGCTTGGCTTGAAATCCTCCAAGGTCCCAAAGTGAAATGAGATGGATGGAATTTTAGGATCTCTCTAATGTGCTTTTCCATTATAGACTGTCTTCCTCTAGCTATTTCAACACGATCATCATGCTTTCTAGGACTCCTAGATCTGTCCCTATGTCTTGTATCCATGTCTCCAAGACCTCTCTTTGGTGAATCTCATCTGACTGAATCCACATGGGAGTTGATTCCCTATGCTCATTACTATGCTAAGAAGGTACATGATCCTCTATTGGTGGATATTTGTCCTCTTTGCTATGTATCCCTTCCAAGGATCCTCCTTGATAATGACATTAACATCCTACAATGTCTGAAGTATCTAAGGCAATATGGTTGTTACTTCCTGATCTGTGGATGGTAAGTCTAGGTCTATGTGCAAGAACCCTTCGTCTATTCTGTGCCTCCTATACAGACCAAGGAGGGAGGTAGTTTATTACTCTATATTTTGTTTTAGTTTTCTATGTTTTCTTCATTTAAAACATCATGCTATGTTGTGTGATCTAGGTTTAGAGTTCCGCTACATTTTCTTGTTATGTCTTATATTTCCAAGTGTTTCCTAGGGTCCAAGCATTGAACCCATGGCATTGATACCAAGTGGAATGCCCATAATCTTGACGTTATAAAAACCAGATTAATCCTTAAAAAAAATCCATAAGGTTGAGACAAATTTTTATTTTTTTTGTTTTAAACAGTTTGCAAGGATGTCAAACCCTAATATATGTTTAATTAATTCCTACTAGCAATGTTGCATTTCATAGGATAGATCCAGTTTAGATTATTAATTAATTATTCTTAATCCAATCCTAATGTCAATTTAATTATCATTACTAGATAAGTGTCCATTAATTTCTCTTACTAGGTTAAATAGTTTCCCTCTTGGGAATTAACATTTCAGTCCACATTTAATAAACCCTTATCCCTAGTTACCTTAGTTTTCTTATATTATCCTCTTTAATGTTCATTGATTCAATCAATGAAATATACTAGAAGGGTTACATTTTTAACTTAACACACTAGAGCCCTAAGTGGCCCCATTCACCCAGATTACACATGCATTTAATTTATTTAAAATTTACAACCATAATATGGATATTTTCACCTAACAATTGTAGGGTTGATTCTTAAACCTTGGATCAAATCAATAGGGACCACAAGATTAGATCTAGCCTAAATAAACCCTAATCATCCTTAATGAGGTCTTTTAAAGCATTCCTTACCCTAAGCTCATTCATTTTTTCTCTTTGGTTTGCAGGTTGAAGAAGTGGATGCCATGGAGGATTTTTCTTGGATCTAATGTGCAAGAAGAAAGGGATTCCATCCAAATTGACCCTCCTTTATAATATTTGAATCTTATATTTAATCATGCATCTTAGTTACTTAACTTCAATGCAAACATATATCCTAGATCTAGTTTGAGATCTATTGGTTATTAGTTTTCTATTTTTTTTCATTGATGGGGAAGAAACCCACTTTGTAGATCAAGAGTTTAATGCATTTAAATACCTATATGTAGGTTGGAAGAAGGGTCCAACAAGCATACACATTCCTCACAGGTTAGATATACCTTTAGGTGAAGTTTATATCTATAACAATGAATGGTTTGGCCGAAAACACATTTTTCTTAAAAATAGTCCACACATAGGTGACCGACAACGGTATCTTGATCGACTGCAGTAACCTCTGTGCTACCGACATCGGTTCCACTACTAGTGCTAGTTTCTGAGGCATTAGTATAATTTATATTATTATTTTAAATTCAAAGGATATTGGATTTGCACCAGGATTAACTTATTATTCAATTTTATAATAGTATAATAGTCTCAAAGGCATCTGATTCAAACAAAAGAACCACAATGTATTTCATGTTTGAAAAATTAAATTTATGTAGTATACAGTGACCGATGTCGGTCAAAAGAAAGCCGACGACGGTTCAATCGTCGATGCCGGTTATTGTCAATTGAGTCTATTTTTATAAATTTTAGCATATCTTTTACATTTTCTGACTTACACTTTTCTAAATGACATTTCCAACAATTGTACATTAAATTTGGGTTTTCTTAGCAAGTCATAATATCATTTAAGTTGAAATCTAAGCTAGGAGTTAAAATTTCAAAATGGTAAACATGAAATAGTGACTAATGTCAGTAGTGAGTACATCGATGTTAGTTAGGATTGACCGGTCTTGGTGACTGTTTAGGCCAGGGAACTCTAAAAAATAATGTTTTAACAAATATAGATATCAAGAGATAACTTTAACTTTAAATATATCAAAATCAAAGAGTGTTTAACTATTTCAAACCAAAATAAATCTATGACAACTTCAAAATTCATTTTCTAATCAAATATTAATATTTGCAACTCTCTTTTCTTTTTCACTAGAAGTAAAGTTTTAAACATGATCTCCATTGTAATTCATTCCTTTACACACAAAAAATTGGAGAGAAAGGAAAATACACATTCTTTAATGAACTGTCTTCAAATATAATAATACAACATGCTAAATGAAACTTACAATGCAACTTTTCCTTCAAAATACAAGTCTACTAGTCTTCCACCTTAAGTGGGAATTACAAGGAAATTTACACAATAAATGATTTCTTTGACTTCAAAAAATTCCTCCAAGTCTTTAATTTCAATGCAAACCTATATTCTAGATCTGGTTTGAGATCTATAGTTTATTAGTTTTCTATTTTATTTTTCATTGATGGGGTAGAAACACATTTTGTAGATCAAGAGTTTAGGGTATCTAAATCCCTTCATACATGTTGGAGTGTGGGTCTAGACAAGCATACAGGACCCACAAAGGTTAGATCTACATTTAGGTGAAGCTTAGATACATAAGAGCAAATGGTTTGGCTAGAAATGCATTTTTTTATTAAAAAAAAATTCCATGCATAGGTGAATGACGTCAATATCTTGACCGACCATGGTAACCACTATGCTACCAACGTCGGTTATACTACCGGCACCGATTCCTGTGGAATTAGTCTATTTTAGAATGTTATTTTAATTACAAAGGACATTGGATTTGTACTGGTAGTAACTTATTATTCAATTTCATGATGGCATAATAGTCTCAAAGGTATCTGATTCAACAAAAGCACCGTGAATTTCTTTTAAGTTTGAAAAATTACAATTTATATAGTATACAAGTGACCAATGTCAATCACGGGGATCTTGACGATGGTTCATTCGTTGGTCTTTGGTTAATGTCAATTGAGTCTATTTTTATAAATTTTAGCATATCTTTTAAATTTTGAGATTTACACTTTTCTAAATGACATTTCCAACAATTATAAATTAAAATTTGGTTTATTGAGAAAGTCATAATATCATTTAAGTTGAAAACTAAGCTATAAGTTAAAATTTCAAAACTGTAACCATGAAATAGTGACCAATGTCGGTGACTTGAGTACATTTCGATGCCGATTGAGGCTAACCAATGTCGATCACTATGTAGGCCAGAAAGCTCTAAAAATAAATGTTTGAAGGAAAATAGATATCAAGAGATAACTTTAACTTTACATATATCAAAACCAGAGAGTGTTTAACTGTTTCAAACCAAAATAAAACTATGACAACATTTCCAATTCATTTTGTGATCAAACATTAAAATTTACAACTTTCTTTTCTTTCAACACAAGGTAAAATTTAAACATGATATCCATTCTAATTCATTCCTTTACATACAAAAATTTGAAGAGAAAGGAAAATACACATTCTTTAATGATCTTTCTTCAAATATGATATTACAACTTAATAACAAAATATACAATACAACATTTCTTTCAATACAATCTACTAGTCTTCACCTTAAGTGGGAATTACAAGATGCTTTCTACATGAAGGATTTCCTTTGATTTCAAAAAATACTCCAAATCAAAGTCTTCCACAAGATCTCCACCTTTCTTCACTTTAATCAAAACAAAGAAAAGGGGGAGAGTCAAAACAGTCCACCAACCACTAATCCAATGTGGAGAAGAAGCTATCCTCCTCATTGGTCCCCGAGACCTAAGCAAAATGTAATAAAGGATGGATTCAAATCATGGCAATAACACAAAACTTCCACATAACAATAAAATTGTTCACAACCATTTAACACACTTTAAACAAAAGAAAAACTCACAACAATGAAACTAATAAAATACACAAGGCTTGAAAACAAAGCCAATAGAGCAAGGATCTATGTCTCCCTCAAAATAACCAAGTAAGAAATGCAAGAATTCTCTTATCAAGGTGGGGCACCTAACCCAAATCCCTCCCAAAACATAAAATAAACTCTTATGCCTCCTACATATAAGATCCCCATATCCTTGTCCTACACTATTCTTAGGCATTCTACCCATGAACCCAACAAGCATACAAAACATTCACATACATGCAATACACATATAAAAAAAAAAAAGTAAAATGAGTGTAGATCCTACCTTTCCATAGTAAGAAATTGATCAAGGAATCACACTCCAAGCTCCTTCAAGCTCAATAAAACTCCAACAAGCTCCAATAATTCAATAAGCACTTTGAATACTCTTAAAACTCAAAATAAAAGGGCACAAAATGAAATGAAGTAACCCCCAAAAAAAAATTAAACTTGCATATATAGAAAAATGAGAGAGGAGGGTGAGGTGGATCGATGTAGGATTCCACATCACTTATCCTTAACTCCACATCACAAGTCACACTTAAACCCCAATGCACAATGAATGTGTGGTTGATAGGAATGAAAGACTCTTACACACACAATCAAAACCCCAACCCCCTAAGGACAAAATTTAAAACCCATGTAAGAAAAGTGCAATTAAAGACAAATTGTTTCTTACACACACATAATAGGGTGTATTTTTAACCCTCAAATCCATAGGTAGGGTTGGTATATGAAATTAAGAGGTGTGGGACAAGCTTATCTTATCCCAAAATCCTCCCAAAATGGTCCTTAAGCCTAAATCCGAAATTCCAAGGTAAGGTAGAGTGTACAACACTCAAAGTCACTTACACTCAGTTAAAATCACATAGACTAAAAGATCAACAATTCTAATAAATGACCCTTTTTTTTCACATCCCCATATGGCTTAACAACATGATTTAATTACTTAATAAAAACAAATTAATCAACAATTATTAAATAAATTACATCACAAATAAACCGCATACTCTATAATAAATAAAATAAAAGGGAAGAATTGCACACATAGCTCATGGTCACAATCGGAGGTCATCCCCTATGGGGATCCCCACCCCCAAAAAAAAAAAAAAAATAAAAATAAAAAAACATAACACATTGCAGAAGTTGCCATGATGTCCATTGTAGTATCCATCTAGTATTCCATTGTGGTTGGTCTCTAATCCCGTTTTCGATTGTTATGATATAATCACCTAAAAAATCACACTATACCTCCTTCACCATCGTGGTTGCATCAAAACACAAAATAAAAAATATATGTAAAAAAATAAATAATCATCCTCATATATCTAAATCATCATCTCAACTAAACAATGTTATCCTTTGTCTAAAATTAAAACAACATTTCAATTCTATCTTTTTATCAATATCAACAAGATCACAAGATTAGTTCGAATGATAAATCCTACTCAACACGACGATAATTCTGAATGTCATTAATATGTATGCTAACAACACATAATCATTATCAATATAAAATGTTCTCTATTTCTCTAAGAATCCACAAAAATCATACTAGGAATTGCAATCCATCAATAGTTAGCATATCTCTATAATCTAACATCATGCTAAACCAAAAGGATATACTAATATCCATGTCTAATGTCAATTGTACTAAAAATCAAAATATAATAAGTGTCCAAAAGTTGTGGTCACTACGATTGCCTAGGCAAATATTGGGGCACCTTGGTCCCACTTTGTGGGTGCCTTGATACTTTTGAACTTTCTTAACACTTTTTGGGCTCCTTCTAGCCGTTTGAGATCTTTATCTATTTGGGGGTTAGCCATTTTAGGTATAATTATGAAGTTATATAAAGAGAACCCTATATATATAAAGTTATTAGACCATAATTAGGGACCAAGCACTAGTGACTACTATTAGCCGTCTAGAGTAGCATCCATTTAGAGATCATTTGCATCCATTATCTCCATCACATGGACATGGGTGGTTCATGTACATCACACAAGTATATGGAAAGGGATTTTATTCTATTCCATTCACACATTATATAACATTTTATACATATAGTTATTGCTCACTACTTCACAAAGTGTTATTGGCATAAGACTACCTAGGGGACATGATGCACACACCGACAAGAACTACATTTGGGTCTAAAATGTAGTGCAACACTAAGTTAGTAAGCCCATTGTTATGACAATTGAGGTCAATCAAACCCATTCATTTTCATTCTTCTTTTTTAGGGTTTTTATACAACATTTTGGCTATTCACATGTGTTTTATACATCTTGGATTATCAATGACACCTAGTGCAAAGGCAACGAATCTGATGTAGCACACAATGAGGGTCTCATACAACCTGCCAAACATGTGAAGCTTAGTTTCAGATCTATTACATATACTAGGGCACCCATTTTAAATACTAGAGTACCCGCTAGAATGTAAGTCCATTTCTAGGTGCTCCAGTCTAGAGAATCTACCCTGAACCATCCTCTTCGGGACCTCTGCACAGTCATTTTTACTTCTCGTTCCTCCAGTCATTTATGCAACACATTTCACAACTACCTCCAAATAAGGTAATTCTTTTCCTTGTTCTTAATTCATATTAGTATTTGTAATTTCATTAGATTATTTTCTTCTAAATCATTTTCCATAGTCATTTATCGCATTTATTTACTACATTTACATGTCATTCTACATTGAATTAACTACCCATATTCCCTATTTTTAGTTAATCATTTTGTTGAACCCAACTCAATCATTCACACTTCTAGATTATTCATTCATTTCTATCATCCTGTGGTTTGGTCATTATTTTTATCTCAATCAATGATTATATACTTGAAAATCCTTAGTTACTACATAGATTCCAACATTTTCTTACTATTGCTCGCATTTGTGCTAACATACATCTAGACCCGATTTATCAATCATTTTTTGATGCTTTCTCTTCACACATAGTATTCAGTTCTAACCTTATTGTTGATGTTCAAAATTTTGATAGTGACCCACCTCTACATATCATATTCCGTATTGAAAATGTAGTTATTAAGCACACTTTGATTGATAATGGATCTAACCATAACTTGTGTCCCATATGATTCCTTAAAGCTTCAGTATTTCCACTCATGATGTTAGTTCCTCTAGTGTTAACCATTCTCAAGCTTTCGTGATATAGGAAAAATAGGAAAAACAACAGAGCCCAAAGATTTTGAAGAAATTAGGGAAAAACATGGAAGACTTAGAGACTTCCTCAAGGAGGGACATGAAAATGGATTATGGAAACAATTCAAAACATTTAAATGAAGGTAAAGGAATCGAGTATCCACATCTAGAGATAAAACATTTCATAACATGCGCAGATCGAGGAAAATAATGGCAAATGGGGCGTGACAAATCTGAGCACCAACATCGGCTCCGACTCGGGGATGGGAATTCCTTGTGAGTGCCACAAGAAAAATGTATACCTAGTGCCAAAATAGGTCACCAAGGACCATAGCTAGTGAAAACACAAAAGACAGAAACAAAAAAAGAAACTATACACTATACAAATGATGTTCACTTTGGTTCTGGGGAATCAATCTAAGAAATGCTTCAATTGCCTGCCATTAATAGGAAATTCAATCAAATCACCTTTCAAATCCTTCAAGAATAAGATATTATCACCAATTATAATATTAATGGAGTAAGGTCCCATCCATAATGAGTCAAACATGCCATGCTTTCCCTTATCTTCATGTCTACTATCTAATAGTAGCACAAGATCTACAACATTGAAAGCTCTGGGAGTGACCTTCTTATCAAATAACTTCTTCATCTTTTCTTTGAGCTTTACATGCCTCTGGTGGGATTCCCTCCTTTCTTCATCAAGTTCAACAATCTTGTTAATGCGATCATCATAAGGACTTACTTCTTGATCCTCCAGTTGTTGAATGAACTAATATGAGGATAATTACATATACAGGGGTAGCAGGGCGTGAGTTTGATACACCAACTCAAATGGACTCTTTCCATTGGTGCTTTTAATAGTGATTCTATCAATCCAAACAAAATCCTCAACCTGTTCACCCCATTTTCTCTTGTTCAGCTCCAAGGTCCATCTGATAATCTTTAATAGGTTTTTATTACTGGATCATCTTGTCCATTTCCTTAGGGGTTGTAATTAGATGCATATTTCAAGTTTATCCCATATTCTTTACACATTTCCATGAAAGGTTTAGCTCTAAATCTCATGGAATTATTAGCTACAATCTTGATCTGGCACCCCAAACCTGTAGATCATTTCATTTAGCACAAATTCCATGACTACTTGGTGTGTTTCCTTCTTGGTGGGGATTGCCTCCACCCATTTAGGAAAGTAATCAATGGCTATAAGAATCCACTTATGGCCAACACTTGAAGGGTCTGAAATCTCACCAATGAAATCCATTTCCCATTGCTTGAATGGGGCTTCAACTGATATAGGCTTTAAAGGAAGGAATATTGAAGCTTTTAGTCTTCCAGAGAAGTGTTGGAAACTCTCATATTTTATAACCAACAAGTTTTTATCCTTGAAGATATTTTGCCACCAGTAACCAGCCCTCAGGATCTTATGTGTTGTGACTCTTACATCAAAATTCACCACACAAACTCCTCCATGGAGATCAAGAAATATCTTGGGGGCTTCCTCCTCAATAATGCACCTTAAGAGGACTCCCTCTAGGTTCTTCCAAGCTAACCCATAATCAATAATGACATATTTCTGGGAAACCAACTTAAGGGCTCTCTTCTGGTTCTTGCTTAAATACTCAGGGAAATTCAGATGTTTGAGATAAAAAATTACATCTTTGTACCACTCATAACTCATCAATTTTTTAAACACATCTACCCTATCTTCCTCTACATCATTTACCTCAATAGTTTGCAAGTTTCTCTCAGCCATAAGCTTAGCTAAGCCCAAACCTCTCACCATCTTCATGGTTTGGATATCCATGTCATATTATTGAAACTTGCTCACCCACCTGCACCTTTTTCTTGAGACTTCCATCTCTGACAAGATGTCCTTGACCATGGTGTGGTGAACATAAGCAACAATTTTAGAACATAGAATATAAGGCCTGAAAAACCTTTGTTTCTTTTACTATGGCAAATGCTTACTTATCCATAATAGTGTAGTTCGTTTCATCCCCCTATAAGGCCTTATCTTGAAGAAGGAAATTGGCCTCTCACCACTTCATCATCCTTCTATAGCAGGATAGAATCAATAGTGTTCTCTAAAGAAAAAGAGAATATTTGAAAGGGCTTCTTATAATTTGGAGCTATAAGAACAGGGCGTGCTTTAGTGCCTCTTTAATTCCATTGAAATCTTGGATGATGAGACTCCTCCCATTTGATGTCCTAGTCCTTTCTTATCATGGAAGTGATTGGAATGGTCAACTAAGAAAAGTTTGATATGAAACTTGATGAATTTTATCTACCCAAAGAAATAATGAATCCCTTTCTTGGTCCTTGGAATTGGGACCTTCACGATGGCCTCTACCCTTTCATGATCAATCATCACTCCTTCTTGTGACACAATGTGACCAAGTAATTTTTCCTTCTTCACTCAAAAATGACACTTCTTAGGATTGAGTGATATGCCATATTCTCTACATCTTATTAGCATCTTCTCGAAGTACAACACGTGGTCACTTCTCTTCCGAAAAATATGGTTACATCATCTTGATAAACTGCAATAAACTCATTGATGTATCCAACAAAAGAAACATCCATTTATCTTTGAAAGGTAGCACCAACATTCATCAAACCAAAGGCCATCCTGACATATACATAGGTTTCCTAAGGAGTAGTAAAGGTTGTCTTGATCCTTTCTGATTCCTTCACCACAACTTGGTTATAACCAAAGAAGCCATCTAGGGTGGAGAGTAATTCAGAACCAGCCACTAACTGTAACATGTTTTCCATATTTGGTAAAGGACAATTATCCTTCAAAGATGCTCTATTTAGATTCCTGAAATCCACACATAGCCTGATGTCACCATTATTCTTTCTTACTGGTATAAGGTTTGCAACCCAAGAAGAATATCTTGTGGGCTGAATGATCCCTCCATCTCTTAGCTTCTTTAGTTCCTCTTGTATTTTAGGAGATAAGAGTAGATTTATGGGCCTTTTTTTCTACCTAAATGGATTTGCATTAGACTCCAAAGGAATCTCATGTTGAAATAGGTCTTCTCTGTATGCTTTTAGTACAGAATAGGTCCAAGCCATGCAATCGATACTTCTTCAACAATTGGATGTATGAATGCTTCTCTTCCTTGCTAAGATTACTGCCTAACAAAATTTTCCTTGGCCTCTCCTTTGTGCCAAGGTCATGCTCCTCAATATCCCTCAAGGCTGCCATGCATCTATTAATAATGCGCTCAACATTATCAAAATTGGACTCAAGAGTAACTAGACCTCTAGGAATGGTATTATTCTTTAGCTGATGATGCCCTTGCCAAAAAAGGTTTCCTTTCCTCTGTTGCACATACCAATGGGTTCAAATAAATGTATTGATAAAAAAATTCTCCTTTGTTCTACCGAAATCTTGTGATCTCGAGCATCATCTCAAATACTGTTAGTGTTTAATGTTGTTAGGGAAAGAGGGTCTTATCAATACTTCCACATCATATGCACAATAAGGGGACATTGCACAATTGTCAAAAAGATACCTCAACACTATAAGTTTTTCTTCCAAGTCATTGAACTTCCTATCATGATTCACAATGTTGAATGAGTCAAACATCTCAATGAAATCCCAAAATTCATGCTTGTATTGTTTCATTCACTAAGTCTTTGTGGCATATAGTTTTCTGACTTGTTTTACTATTAATTCTAAGTATCCTTTGACAATGATGTCATTGACACCATATTTATAAGCAATTCTTAAACCCAACAACAATGAATCATACTTAGCAATTTTGTTAGTGCACTCAAAATTGAGTTTGAAGGAAAAAACAAATTTTCCGACTTTGAGAAAGCATAACAACACCAACACCATTCCCAAACCTAGAGCAAGCTCCACCAAACATTAGAGTCCAAGGAGATCCTGTTTGTTCAAGGCATTTACATTCTTCAATCTTGTGCTCCTTTCCATAAGCAAATCCTACAAAATTATCAGCATCAACATTTGTGTACAATACTTCATAGGATGCATTGTTGGGATCTTCAATAAAGTGCAACATCTTCTTTCCCTATAAAATCTGACAAGGCTGCCCTCAATTGGGATGGTGGCATAGGAAATGTCCATTTCGACACTCCCACCAACACTTGAGCCCTTTTTCTAAACAATAACAGGCCCCACTAGGCTAGGCAGTCAGCGATGACAACATCAAGTTTTAAATTTTTACCTGGTTAAGCTGCAAGCTATACCACCAAACCCTTCACACATCCCACCATGGGCACCTCTCTTGAGTCCTTGGTAGTGCACTTCCCATATGTTGTTGTGACCTTAATATCCAAATCATTCATGACTTCAAAGGCATGACATTACACGATGCCCTTGAGTCAAAGATGGAGTTGTGGAGTAATTTGTCCTTAATGATCAAAGTGGTGAAAAAAGGATCCAAATTTAACTAAGATTCCACCAAGGATGTCCCCTTAATAGATCTTAGGAGGTTCACCTAATTCTTCCAATGCTTTGGTGGTGTTTATAACTCTTAATGATTAGAGGAGTCTCCACAATGTTTATATTTCTACCTATGGTAGTCTTCTCTTCTTTCAATCCCAAGTATTCAAATGCTCTCTTCTTGTTGTCAAGAATCCTAAGAAACTCAACAGTTAGAACATAGACTTTTATTTGACTTAAAACTTGGGCAATGTCATATGGGACATTCTTTGACAAGGTAGCATTGGAAGGAAGGTTGACACACTCATTAGATGGAACATGATTTTTGAAAACTTGGGCATGAGGAGGGGTATAATTTTTGTTTAGAACCACAGGGATTTTGGAAAATGCATCTTTCTTAGGAGCCTCTTTAGGAATGTTTGAAAGTAAGGGAGTTTTTGGACTAGCTTGATGCCCTATCCCTTTGAGAACCTTACTTCTTGTGTTATATTCCTTCTCTTGAGTGAAAACAACATTCATTAGTAACTTTCTATCTTCCTCAGATGTGATTCTTCCATCATACTTATTTATCATTAAATCCCTTAAATATTCAAACTCATTATTAGGAAATTCAAAAGCTTGTACAGTATCTACTTCTAAAGTATGAGAGGGAGGAAGAATAGGTACCCTATGAATGTAGTCCCAAAAAGTGGCAGCAGTCCAAGAACTTATCACCTTAGTTAAAGTTGCCCCTTGTAGTGAGCTCGTGGAACAACCCATCATGTAGACATCATCATCATCATCATCATCATCAACTTCTTCATCTTCTTGTTGATCTTCTTCACAAGGAGCATGGGGCATGAAACATCTGTCACACCAATCAATGACATATGTCTCCTCCACCACAACAACTTTGGAAGCCAAAGGATGAAACACCATTCTATTTTCCCTACCTTGGGACTGTCTATTTCCAAATCCAATAGGTCCCTTACCTCTGTCATCAGATCTTTGGTGATTTATGAACCTTTCTTGGCCTTGCTGCTTGTGTTGACCTTGTGAACTCTACCCAATTCCTTTCTCATCCTAGGCTAGTTTGTAGGATATTTCTTTGACAGCCCCTACCAAATTCTTCACAACTTCTTCCAAATCTGCAGCCTTGCTTGTTTGGGTTTTTCTGGGTTAACCAACTTCATGCCATCTCTCTTAGGATTTTTTCCAATTACCTTGATATTGTTGTCAATTTGCAAGACCATGGTGAATGCCTACCCCAAATTAATGGGGTTTTGTCTCTCAAGTTGTAAGCATCCTTTTTATCAAATGCATCTAAATATTTGATCAAACATGTTTCATTAAATGGCCTTATCCTAACAGGAAGTATCCTCAATGTATTATTAAACCCTGTGTATAAATCATGTATTGACTAATTAGGATTCTTTTTATGTATTAAAATTCTTTCAAGAGAAACCTAGGATTAGTTCTATCACCATACTGCAATCTAAATGCATTGCTCATCTCTGTCCAAGAATCAATTGAATTATCTAAAAAATCTTTATACCAGTCCCTTCCATCCTCTTCTAGAGTATGGATAAACAACTTGATATACACATCTTCATGTTCAATCTCAAAGTCTTCCATCATATTAATAAAAAGCTTTAAATGTTGATCACCAGTTATAACATTGTTTCCTTGGAACTTTGGTAGTATGTTCCTCATTTCTTGAGGAACTACATTTGGATAACTAGCCATCCCTAAAAACTTTATAGGTCCAACGGTATTCACAACAAATGGACGTGTGGGTGGGGACAGGGCCATGTTATTTTAGGGGTGACCCTGGAGGGGAGACAAAGCGATGAGGGGCGAAGGTTTTTGAAACACATGGGTATAACTTTCAAATTGGATATCCCCTAAAGGAAAAGTTTCATGGAAATCCCTATCACTTTATGAAAAGATAGGGGCAAAATGAGAAGCAAACTTTTCAAAATCAAATTAAGGCCCTTATCCGAGTTGGAGAATTCAATTCCACAAAGAGGCTACCCGATTAGAAGCACTTGAGTTGTAGTATTCAATAATAGGCTGGTCACTTTGATCAATGGAGATCCCATTTCTTGTTTTCTCATCTACAATAGCTCTCCGGATTTTCTTCCTTCGACTTTTATTTTCCTAGCTCGGAAATAATGTCCTAGCGAGATCCTTTGAAAAGAAAGACCTTCTTCCTTCTAGCTTTGCAAAGGTTAGTAACAAAACTCACTTGACAAGAGGTTAAGACACCGGTACTCTTCAATAATTAGATCAAAAGGAGTCCTCCCTAAGGATTTTCACCTTAGTTGTGCAGATGTACTAAATATGATGAGTGGTCCGAATAGACAACTACAATGAAAATGTCCCTAGCAATGGTTGCACTTAGGTGTTGTTGACAAGCTAAATAGATATGAGCTGACGGTGAATCAAAAAATAGTCTCAAAACTCAAATTAGCTACCCAACAACAACACCACTTCGGTGTTGTTGACAAAGCTAAATAGATATGAACTAGTAGTGAATCAAAAAATAGTCTCAGAAATCAAATTAGTTCCCGGGCAATGTCACCACTTAGGTGTTGGTATCCAAATTGATTCTTCTTCAAAGTCTCATGTGCAGCATCACAAGTTTAGCAGGAAGCTTAGAGACAGATAGATCATGATGAGTCATTTTGTAGTTGGGGATGGGATCTAACTGGCCCTCTGTCACTCAAATGTGGAGAAATGGATAGAACCCTCAAGAGGATTTGATCTATCCTCACTATTTCAGGTTGTGCCTTTCAACAAAGGTAAGAGAACCATGTAGCCTTTGTTGTTTGTGGATGAGGTGGAGATGTCCTTCCTAATGAAGTTGTTAAGGAGACCTTGAAGAAAATATGATTAATGCAAAAAAATCTAACTCTCATGATTTTTCACTCTAGATAGTGGAGATATTCTCTAAGAAAGGTTTAGGCTACTAAAGACATTTGGAATCCCGATTGTTTTTGCATGTTTTGGTAGTAAAATTTATGCATCTGTATACACACATGACAAACGGGGTTAGTATGGGTAGGATTAGTTGTTTTTAAACAAATTCGGAGGGAGGTGAGGCAAAATGAACTTGATTTGCCAAATCTCTAAGAACTCTTACAAAATGGGAAGTCTAGATAATAAAAGACTTTAGAAATAGCTAAAATGTTCCTTTAACGAGAATATGTGCTTTAATGTAGGCCCAGTTGGCACTTTTTCACACAATATATGAGATTTTAACATGAAGGCTTGAGTTAGAAGACCCAATAAAACATCAAAATATAAGATCAAGCATGTCCGAGGTACACCTTTGAGAGGCTAACAAATAATCTCTATCAAAAATGAAAGAAAAGTGATTTTAAATCATTTATTTCACTCCCGGATGAAATATCTTCGAGAAATGAGATTGCGAGATGGTACTAAACTTTCACCAAGGTGATTCTGTGTGATTAAGATAGATTTTGATACAAGATTTCAATAGGAATAGGGAAAACTATTTGAGACATTAGAAATGAAACAAACACATTTTTCTAGAGATCAACCTAGAATAACTCAAGTTTGATTAAATTTATCATAGGGAAAGTTTCTAGAACAATATCAAAGCTTGTTAATGGTTGTACACTTCAAACCAACTTGACATGATAAAAATTAATACAAAAGAGATATACATTCTTCCCAAAAGATAGGATTTGTCAAATTTTCCTCTAGGTGATTTTCTTAGACCTCTAACACTCCAACCTCTAACCATTTGCATGAAAAATTTGTGCCATTTATAACATTTACAATAGAGCCCCTTTTTCCCCAAAAGATTAAAAACATTTAATGTACCAGTGCATGCCATGATCTCGATTGCTATTCGCATAATCAGATCCATAAAACGTTATCAGGTGCTCATGGGGAAAATCTCTTGAAAATATCAGTATTCAACTACTTCATCTGGTACAAAACTCCTCCTTCAACTCACCAACCACTTCCGCCCCTAATCTATCAAATCTAGTTTCTTGCATGCTCTGGAGAAGAAAAATGGAAAATCATATCGAGCTCGAGAGTATGACCATATTAATGGAGAAAGACGTCTCCATATTTTCTACACCAAACTTAGATATCAACATTAACTCTCCCCTTTGTTTGGCATGTAGGAAATACTAAGAAATCATGAAGACTCACACTTCCAGGCATGTTTCATTAAAATGGGGGGAAAATCAAATTCATACACACATTTGTCATTGATCTTCACTTTGTATTTGGGTTGTCCACGTGGAAGATTCAATTTCAAAAATAGGCTTGGGGGTTTCCTTTGACATTTTAGAACCTTTTTAAAAAATGGAAAAAAATCCATTTTCCTCCGCATCTCCTCCTTTGAGAAATGAGCCTAACACTTCTCCTAAGGTGGGTCCCAATGGAACCGTGGCCAAATTCTCCCATTTCACCTTCTTTTTGGAAAAGGGAAAATTTTCCTAGTTTTCCCTAAAGCTCCACCCTTAAAAAAATGGGCACGACACATGTCCCGATGTGGGTCTGCCAAATCATGCTTCCTTTTTTACTTTTAACTTTTTTCTCCCAAAAGGAAATTTTTCCAAATTTCCTCGAGAGTCCGCACTTCCACCGTTGACTAGATTAAGCTTTCAATTTTCCTTTTTCAGGATTGTAGGACATTTTGAGATTTTAATCCTTTGAATATCAGGGGGCAAAAATCCAAGTTACCCCGATGGTCCGCCTCCCCATCCCTTTGACCTGAAACAAACTTTGACCACCTTCTTGTCGGGCTTGCGGGCCATTTTGAGATTTTAATCCTTTTGATGATAAGAGGAAAAAAATCCAACTTACCTCCAATGGTCCGCTTCCCTACCCCTTTGACTTTTCAAACTACCACGTTTCACTATGATACATCTTGAGAAGATCCCCAGAAGTTGAGACTTTGAATGATCGCATGCTCGCCACGTGTCCTCTTGCGGAGTCAAAGTAAGACTTTTTCCCTGCCTTGTAAATTTGCTCCATTCAGAGCCTAACGGGGCTGAGGGGTGGGTTCAAATTTTTTCCAAAGTATCCAAAAATAAAAATTTCAAAAATAGACCCACCACACCCCATGCGATTAGAAGGAGCCACGTAAGCATAAAAAGAACCAATCAAATTTGATTGGGGATACGGGACAAAATTTGCCTTTTCGAAAAAAAACCAAAAAGTGATAAGTGAAATAATTTTCCTACCATCCCATGACCAACCAAAAGAAGCCACATGACCATTGAACGATGAGGAATAAATTTGATGGGAAAAAGACACCCATCAGACCATCAAAATATAGAGAATCACCATTCACAACCAGAAACTAATTTTTGCCAAGGATGAAAATTATTTTGAAACAAAAACAAGTGAATCATGGTTCCAAGCATCTATTTGACCATGGATTTATACTTTTAAATGAATAAAAATATAGATTAACCATTCTTGAGCTTCCATGGTTGAGGAAAAATAGGAAAAATGATGGAGCCCATAAATTTTGAAGAAATTAGGGAAAAATAGAGAAGACTCGGAGACTTCCTCAAGGAGGGACGTGAAAATGGATTACGCAAACAATTCGATGCATTCAAATGAAGGTAAAGGCTTTAGAACATCCACATCGAGATAAAATGTTTCATAACACGCAGATTAGAGGAAAATAATGGAAAATGGGACGAGAAAAATCGAGCACAAACACCTCCAATGACTCAAAGCATATATAACCACATTCTTCTTCCCCTTCGCATGCTCTATATTCATGTCCTACTCACATAAAAAAATCCATCAAACATAGTTGACATGCAATGAGATTGGGTTGCGTGAAGAGGTGTCATAAGCTCATATGGTTTTTCCTGAGACTAAACTTCCTTCCTAGAACGAAATGTCGCCAACACACCAATGTGTGGAAAACTTCCACAAACCGAATATCATGATTCAAATAATTAACATCATAATCTTGGAAAAGAAGCATCCGTACACATGAAGAAATCCTCTCGAGGATGTGGCACTACAAGAATAGATTTTTTCAAAAGGCATTCCTTTAGTGTCCTGAAGGCCTGTTTGAACAAATAAAATTCTTCCCTTTCTATTGAAGGGAACTGATGGGATGTTCGATAGAATAGAATTCATGAACAAAATTCTCGTAATAACCTACCAATCCCATAAAGCTACGCACCTAAGTAACATTGGATTACCTTTGTCCAATTCGTGATAGATCAAATATTGGAAGGATCGATTGTGATCCTTCCCAATAAATAATTTGACCTAAGTATTGAACCTTTGTTTGGAAGAATGCACACTTCTCTAGGTTCCCGTATAGCTGTTACTCATGAAGACACTCCGAGAGAAAGTGACGAAGGTTCTCCTTGTGATTCTCACACGTAGGTGAGTAAACAAAAATATCATCTAGGAACATGAGTATAAAATGGTCTAGAAAAGTCCTGAATCCCCCATTCATCAAGCTCGTGAACACTGTGGGGAATTCGTAAGACAAAATGGCACCTGTTGTGAACTCATAGTGGTTATGTCTCATGCAAAAGCTATCTTGTTGATATCCACCTTTTCAATCCTTAGTTGATGATTAGAAGACTTAAGGTCTATCTTGGAAAACATTTTATCCACCTTCATTTGATCAAACAAATTATGTTTGTGTGGAAGGTGGTAACGATTCTTGATCATTAATTTGTTTGGCTATCTATAATCCACACAAAATGCAAAGCTCTATCTTTCTTCTTCACAACAATAATGGTGAACCCCAAAGAGATACACCAAGAAGGATTAGGCCTTTCTCAAGAAGGATCTCTAATTGCAGCTTAAGCTCACATACCTTAGGGATGGTCATCCTATATGGAGTGTGTGAGATACGATCCTCTTAAGAAACCAAAGAAATATGAAATTATATCTCATTGGTGAGGTAAACCAGGTACCTTGCCTAAAAATACATCTCCAAACTCCCTTAGAATATGGTGATCATCTAGTGATAGTCCATGAGTCTCATCCTCTAATCTATCACTAACAGTGATGGCATACAACTGACAACCCTATCACGCACACCACTTGGTTGCATAGCGGATATGGTGTGAATAGATATGGGTATACTAAATCCAACTACTGCTGACTCAACCTACAAATTGTCTACACAAGATATAACCTTACTATAACAATAAACTCTAGCTCTGTGTGTAGATAACCAATCCAAGTCCAACATAATTCAATATGAACTGAAGGGAAGGATAAAAAGATCGAATGTCATAAATAAGGGTCGTAGGTTCACTACACACTCCTTGACTAAGGATTCCACCTAGAGTTTGGATCCAAAAGGCATCTCAACATCCCAACTAAGTCATTACCTAACGCCACTAGCCTGCATCACTATACTATGATGGTGTAATAAATGAAAGGAAGAGCCAAAATCAATCAATATATATGTTTTAGTGCCCACTCCTCTTCAAAACTATTTATCTTGATATTGATACTATTGGAATGATGATTCAAAAATTTTATTTTGATGGATTGATGTATAGATGATAGATTTTACTGATATTTGGATTATTGACACTATGATGTTTATGTTTTATTACGATGCACTAGATATTTATGTTAGATAGTTACATGCATGTTACTTTTTAGGACGTGGATTTTACATTGACATGTTATGTTTCTAAGATATTGGAATATAATTTCGATCTCATGGAGGTTATGGTTAGATTTTGGCATATTAATGGATAATAGAATTGCTAAATATTGGATCATGAATTAAGAGTTATATATATATATATGATTTATATCTATGTTGTTAATTCATCCGAAAGGCCGAGAGAGATATTTGTTGTGTGTAGGAATTTTATCACAAACATGGAGTGGGATAGGGGACCAACCATGGAAGGATGTCGAGCATTGAGCAACGAGGAAAAAATTGACAACTTATGTAATGTTGTTTAGTGCGTGTTTTGCATGTCTTGTTTGGAAGTCTCCCATGGGGGGTGATTTCACATATGTGGCCATGGGATGAATTGTGTCCCTTTGCTTAATTTTTGTATGTTTTTATTTATATTTTGTGTATTTAAATTTGGAAAATTCCTTACTTTATTATCATGTGTAATTATGTGTTTATTAGACTTAATCCCACTTATTTAGTTTAACCAAAGTAGAGATGTGACTAATAGTGATGATGTGATCTTGTAGTCCTTGTGTAAGATGAGTTTATGTTGATTTGGGAGTGTTTTACTCCACCCCAAGGTCAAAATTCTGATTTTGACTTGGGGCACTTTTGGTGACTTGTGGGACAAGAAAGACTTCACCAATGCCTCTTATTTTTACCCAATAACATTACCTATGGGTTGGGAAGATCAATTTTGACTTCTTTGTCCATATTCGAGAGTACGAGAAGGAAAATCATTGCACTTTATTTCTTCCCAAATTTATTTTTGTCCCTTGAAAGCGTGGTGTGCATGTTTTGAACCATGTAGGTTATCATAGTCCTTGCTTGTGCATTTATGTTTCTTGGTCTTGGTGTATTTGACTTGAGTGTGAGGATGGGATATGATTAAGTGGCATACAACATGGAGCCACCTCATCATCCTCACTTCTAAATTCTATTTATTTGTGACTTTTGGTTAGAATGGAGGTTACTCTCTCTTTTTTTCTTCTTGTGCACTTTTGGATTTTGGAGCTTTTTGGAGTGCTTGGAAATCACTTGGCTTGGATTTGAAGGGGTTTGTAAAGGTTTTAATTGGATCTTGATGGAGAGGTAGGATGTCCACCCTTTTTATATTATTCTATTGTGTTTGTTGTAAGTAATGTTGTGTTTGTTAAAAGAATTTTGTCTTATGATGGTGTTGTGTGTGGGTTGGCTGAGTAGTTGGCATTAGTTGGGTGTGTGAGGAGGGATTATGGGACCATTGAGGAGGGAAAAGGGAGTTTATGTGATGCATGAAAATATGCGGGAGTGTGAATAGGAGTATTTCCTATGGGGAGAGGAAAGGGATGCATGGATTTGTTGCTTGTTGATGGGGAGAGATAAGGAATTTTTGATTATTTTTGTGCACTTGGAGGTTTAGGGTAAGACTCCCACTTCACTTGGGAGGCATAAGAAGGTTGTCTCCCATAACCCTTTTCTACTCTGTTTGATCCTCAAACCTTTGTTTTTATGTGTGTGTGTAAACTTGTTGGTTATGTGATCTTGGTGGAGTTGCTTATCGTGTATGTTTGTTTTTGTTGAGAAGCCTCTTTGTGATAGTTGCCAATGTTTCCCAATGCCCTCCATGACTCCTTGGTTTGGGCTTGGGGGTAATTAAGGAATGGATTCTTACCTTAATGGAGTTAAGGTTTGGTGGAGAGTGTTTTGTACTCCCCCTTGTTTTATGATTCTATTGTGAAGTTAAAGAAACCCGAGTTGGCGCTACTATTGGGATGAAGACATGTATTTTGAACACTTTTAAATTGGCTTTGTTGATAGCCTTGTTGTAATTTATTTGTATTTATATTTTTCCACTTAATTGGATAATTGAAAATTTTAATCTTGTGAGCAAGTTGTTATTTGAGGAAATACTTTTTATCTTGTGAACTCTTCATAGAGTGTTGTTTAAGAAATGTACTTTTAGAATGTATTTATATTATGAAAAGGGGATTACAAATTTACTACAATTACTTGATAAGTAGAAATATTGAACATGTTGGAATGGATATGCCTCTTTTGTTAATTTAAGAAGTTCATTTTTTTATGTGATGTATTTCCATTTTTTTAAAACATTGTGAAGCTTATAAAAATGTATTGTTATTAAAAATAGTCAAAATTCATACTTTATGAAAGAAATGGATTAGTTACATTTTGTAGCATTTAGGAAAAAGAAGAAATTGAGGATAAAACTTACTAGAAAGAATGATCCTCTTTAACTATGGTTTAGTTAATGAAATATATTATTAATTTTGTTTCCAAAGTTTTTCTTTCGTATAACATGAAGAGAGTTTCAAAAAAATTTGACTTGTATTTACTACCCTATATATTTTGATATTGTCGATAAAAAAATGTATATATATATATTGGTATTAAGTTTTACATCATATGTTATTGCACACTTTTATTTTGTATATATATTAAATTTAAGACAAATATTAAAATGGAATTATTTTAAATTATATAGAATACTACTTTATACACTTTTAATTAAATTAAAAATAATAGTAATAGTAATAATAATAATACTAATAATAATATAAATAAACAACAAAGAAATTGGGAACTATATTTTTCTTAATATATATATATATATATATATATATTTAAAAAAGTTAAAATAAAATAAGAAAGAAACCTTCATTACAAAATTTTTGGCCTTTACTAAATGGGCAAGTGTTTGCTTTGAGGTGCCTAGTAGGAATCAATTTGGGGGAGGGCTTAATATTGTATATTGGGAAGTGGGATGGGGGAGGAGTCACCTCCCCACCCCAACCCATATTAACATGGGTTGGGGTGGTGGCGGTGACCCCTACCCCAACCCACCAACTTATTATAATAACCAACATAGCACTAAAACATCAAAAACATTTCAAATGGGTTAGCCGCTAGTTTTGGGGTTTCGCGCGTAATGTGTATAAGTTGGTTTGACATGCAATCAAGTTATATATATATATATATATATATATATATATATATATATATTATATATTTACATTTACATATAAATATACTTATATTCATAAAGAGAGTTGTATTTGTGTATATTTACTTATAAAAGAAAAATGAAATAAATGTAATCTCTTCAAAAAAAATTTAGATCTATTGGAAAGAAAACAAATGAAGAATACACAAATGGGTATTTTTGTTCAACCAAACTTACAAATAAATGCAAGAATTACAAACCCTTGTAGAGGGTAGAATATAAAAAGAAAAAAATTATGTATTATGGGGTTTGGGGTGTATATATCCATCCTCAAGCTTGCAACCTCCTCATCCATGGCTTCCTCCTCTTCCTTCATCCTTTAACCTGTAAAACAAAAACAAAGAATGAATGAAATGAACAAAAGAGAGAAGAATAAAAGACTCCCTTAAGGATTTTTAGGTTAGTTTGAATTTCCCCATCCAATGGCCCATATTTTTTCCATCCAGGGCCAAGATTGTCCCCTACAATAGTTAGGTGGGGGTAGGTGGGGTGATCATTTGATCACATGGGTCTCCCTTTTGAAAGGGGCCATTAGTGTGTGTTGAAAGTAATTAATTTTATTATCTTTTATCCTTGAATTTAATTAAATAAACTCTACCCTATTAGTTTAGTTTACTTTTGCAATGGAGAATTAATTTATTAGCTTAGTATAAAGGAAAGAGCTATTTTGACTTGAACTTTAATTATTCATTTTGCTTGACCTTAGGAACCTAGGTATTAAATTTATTTAGGGTTAATGGAATGAAATATTTTAAAATCAACTAGAGATTTAATAAATTATTTATCTAACATTATGATTTAATTAATTTAGTAATGATATTTTATTAAACTAGGGATTAGCTTAACGTTACATCCATATTTTAGCAAAAAAATATTATTCCATAATTTTTGTATTATAATATTTTATTAGCTTTGGGTTTCATGTTTAAAATTTTGTGGGTGTCACATATGTAGGAATCCCACCAATACTACATGTGGTCTCAATCACTGTACCATGATGATTTTCTAGGAGGTTCTCGACCACTACGGAAATCTAGTAGGTTACATCCCATATCACCAACTATAGGATTTGAAATAGGTGCCTTACCCTAGTTAACAGGGTTATGTGGGTAGTCTCTCCAGTCATGTCCATGTGCATTACACCCAAAGCAGCTACGATACCCTCCAATATGCTTATACCCTTCCATTAGATCTTGGGGTCTATGTTGTAAAGCTGCAATGATCTGCTATGGATTGTTATGAGTACTTGTGGATGTGATCCTACTTAATAAGCCCCGGGTGGGGCATGTGTCCTGATTGGTCCTCTAGGTGGGGGTCCCATGGTATGTCCTTTATATGCATCCTATCTCTGTGGAGGATTAAAGGGTGGTTGAGTCTATTGTTGTTACTACCGAGGTGGCTTCTTTGGTGGCGTGGAAGAGGATTGTGGTGAAATGTTTCATCCATGAGGAGGAGGAGCTAACGTCCTCAACATATTATCTTACATCTGCTAAATGCGGCTCCTCAACCTATCTCTAGCATACTATGTTGCCACCCTAGGTTCCTTAGTAATATAGGCCTTCTCAACGTCGTTTGTTAAACTCTTCGTAAAATGGATGCACACTTTGCACCTACTAAATATAAGTTCAGACCTCGACAAACATGTGATTCCTAACATCATCATCTAACATGCACTTGACATATTTATGTAAGTCTATAAAATAACTCACATACTCGGCTACTCTCATGGATTCTGTCATAGGTCTTGAAACTCATCTATCTTGTACTGAATTTACCTATTGGATATGTATCTATTCATAAACTACTCCTTGAAGAGCTCCTAAGTAGCTGTCGATAGATCCACATGGAGTTTCTTCTCCTTAGTCCTTCGCAAAAACCCATGCCATCTCTCTAGAATATAAATCATGACATGTACCTTTATATTACTATTACATGTGCAAATATTGAATAATCTGATCAAGATGACTACAAACTCCTCTTCCTAAAAATCCCTATGTCGCCAACATAATGAGATGGGTGTAGCTTCAAGATCTCCCGATATGATGCGTCGTTGTCAACTAAATGCCTCTAGGTCTATCCACATGATCATCTCTCAATGTAGGGCTCTGGATCTATTTTTATGCCCCATATATCTATCTTTATGATGTATAGGTGAAGACCCTAGTCTATTTGACTCCCCATGAGAGATATTAGATATATATACTAATCACTGGGTCATGAAAGAATACGAGCCTCTACTAATGGCTCTGTCATGCTAGTTAGCTCATCCCCCTAGTGCTCCACCTTGTATGGCTGCATTGACATCGTGTAATGTCTATAATTTTTACGAGTAGTATAGTGGCCAATTCCTTCTCTCGTAGGTAGTATGTATAACTCGACATGAAATAATCCCTCATCTAGTTCATGTCTCCTACACAAACGAGGATGAGAGTTAGCTTTTCATCATCTAGGTTTTGTTTTAGTTTTCTAGGTTTTCTATATTTTAAAACATCATGCAATGTTATGTCTTCTAGTTGTAGATTATACTAAGTTAACTATTTGTGTTTACAAGTGTGCCCAACGGTTGAAGCATTGAACCCATGGCTATGATACCAAATGTAACACCCACATTTCTCCCATACAAACCCAAGATTAAAAAACTTATAATTAGTTAGGAAAATTTATGGGATAATTTTTTTTTAAAGGGTTACTATAAGGATTTTTACCAATAATATTTAATTATTTCACAATTAACAAATTCTGTTAATCATAAGTTTTTTGTAAATAAATTAGCAATTTATTATTATAGCCTCGTTCAATTGTTTGGGCTTAAATCCCCTTATAGGGGTATCATTATCTCACCTTATTAAAAGTTTCATTTATTTTCTTAATATCGTAAGGTCAAGATCTTAACTTACTTAACCGTATAGTTAAGTTCAAATGATTTTAATCCTTATTCTAGTGTTATCTAGTTTTCCATGTATAAAATTAATTTGATTAATTTTTAAATTCAAGTCCTTTATAAAAGTCACTTTAATCCTAACATTCTAACACCTTTTAGTGGCCTCATTCAAAAATTACACATACATTTAATTAAAAAACATATTCCCAAAAAATATCCCCACCTAAAATTTTTGGGATTTATATCCAACCCTTAGATTAAAACATTACAAACCCTTAGATCTTAGGCTTGATTTATGAACCCTAAATATCCTTATCGGTTCTCCTTTATTTTTTTCCCTACCTATTCTCTCATTTTTATTTTCTCCTTGAAAGGAGAGTCAAGGAGGAAGAGGAAGCTATGGAGGATTGTTGATTTATTTTAGGGATGAATAAACACAATTTGTGTGTATAGTTTTTTTCTATTTCCTTTGTTAAAAATAATTTTCCCTCTTTGGGTAAATGGGTATTTTGCCCCATTTTTATTTCTTATTTTAAAGTAGTATATATACACAAAATAAGGGTTTTAGTTTATATATATATATATATATATATATATATATATATATATTGTGCTAATAACAAGAAGGTCGGTGGAGTTTTATATTTACCCTAGCTTTAGAAATAGAAATAAATGTGCATCACTTATAATATAAAGAACATTGTATTTGTTAGAACCGATTTTTAATAGTGATGGGGGAGGCGGATGACACCATTCCCAACTCATATTATATAATATGGGTTGGGGGTGGGGTCTGCACACTCCCCTCCCAACCTTCCCTTTTTGTTTTAAAAAATAGTGTAGGCCGTGGCCATAGACCGCTTCAACTCTATTTACAATATATAAATTTTTAATATATAAAACTTGTGGTGTAGGCCATACGGATTTATTTTATTTATTTAATATTAAATTTTATACATTATATATATAATATACATATATCTATTATATATATATATATATCAATTTATGTAGTAAATTTATGTATATATAAGTATATATATAACTTCCATTTGTATATTTTATTCTACTCAAATTTGTGCATTTATTAGAGTTCATTGTATGGGAAAATGTAGTGCAAGAATTATAAATTTCTACCTATTCATCTGTAAGAAAAACTAGAAAACTAATAAGTTTTCTTATTCATCCCAATATAATTAACAAGGATGATATTTTCATTATTCAATAACTCTAAGTATCTATATTCATTTCTTATCACTTGGTATTAGATTTGAATACAATTTCAACACCTTCAAAGTGATACCTTTAGAATAAAAAAGAAAATATTTCTGTTCTTTTCACAACAAAAAAATGGTGTCTATTTAAAAAATGAAAATAAAGTATCACTTACATACTTTATTCAAATGCTAAATCGGCCATTTTAGGAAAATAATGCACAAGGAATTATAGTTTTATTTCAGTTTTGAAAGATAGACATTTCCCTTTTGATTACAACTTTCAATTCCTTCTTTCCAACCATTACACTATTACAATTTTAACTAGAGAACAATACAATCTTTTCTTAAGGAGCTTAGTTCTTTCATTCACAATATAGTAGTTCTTCCTTTCACCAATTTGAACAAAATAAGTTTACAAGAGTAGTTCCAAAATTACAATATTGCATCCTTCACATTACAACCAAGAGGAATATCATGACACGGGTGGTCTCTTGTGTCCAAATAAGGGTAATACCTCCAATCTTCAACTACATATATTTTCTTCTCGTTTAAATTACACACAAAAGAGGGGGTGTAGGCAACACTCACCTCCCAACATTTATTCCATTGAGGAGGAGAATCCATTCTCCTAGTTGGTACCCGAGCACCAACCATAGTAGAATCAACCATGTTTGCAACTAATGACAACTTAAAAAAATTGCTTCCACATTACAACACACATGACAACATTTCAAGAAATACATTCAACACAAAAATACAATAACACAATGCATACATTTCAACACATAGGCTTATAGATCAAGCCAAAGGAGAATAAAACAATGGGAACCATCTCCTTTTAACTCCCAAATGAGATAGGAGTTCCACCCAACATGCCTACAAATTCAAAACTTCTTACAACATCCCCTTTTCCCTCCCAATGCAAATACACAAAGTATAGCAAGTTTACCCTTTTCTCTCCACAAAGGTGGAACTCCCACTCACACTCCCTCCACTAAGTAACACCATTTTCATTTTCCCTCCACTAAGAAACACAATTTCCTTTTCCCTCCCAAAATGGTTACATTTTATATCTCCTACACCTTTTCTTAAATCCAAAATCCTTTGCTATGTACTTGGGATATAATATTATAATGTATATGGGTTGATGGAGATGCCGACATGTGGCACATATCCCCTTATCTTATTATATCATTCATTTATGATTTATTATGCTTAGGAGGTCGGCCTCGGTATTGGCCATAGGTTAGAATGGTATATATAGGGGTTAGAAGGTTGTAGTTGATCATGATATTGAGTATTGGAGTGTTATTGTATGGTTTGGAGGTTACCCCTCGAAGTGGTATTGGAGGTTGCCCCCTCGAAGTGGAAAAGCTATTATATGAACATATTGTCATCATTTTGGTGTTCTTTCATGTTATTCTTCTATATATGTTCTGATTTGTACAAGTAATATGCTTACTGATTGCACTGATTATGATCTGACGGCCTTTTTATTATTGTTTCGTAAGGTTTTTTTGATCATGGGTTTTTCCGTACTTGACGTTATTACATCTAAAATCTCGATTGTGTAGATTTTTCCTTTGCATGAATGTGTTGGTGGGAGCCTCATCCATGGTGGCTTGGTTTATTAATTTTAGTTGTCTCCTCACTGAGTTGATCTCGAGTTATTTTTGGTGCAGTGTGTGTTCTAGCTCGTGAGCTCATAGTGCTTCTCCTTACTCAACTCATCATCTAATATTTCAGCTTGGTGGGTTTAAAACTGGGCTCAATTTGTTGCATTGATGATATCTTGTCATCTCAACTTATTTGTGCCTTTATGCCCTGCAACATATACATGTGTTCTTCTGAGTTGGGTCTTTAGCGAGTTGTTTTGAATTAAGATGAGTGCTCTATGTTATTTTACATGGTTTTCGAGTTGGCATTTAGCAAGTACGTCCATTTTTCTACATCATCCCTTGAATAACTTGCTCAACATTTTGTAATCTCATTTATCTTCTAGGCATGGTTCATCTCTCCTTATCTCTCATAATTTTTGTTCTGTAGTTTTCTTTTGCAACGAAATAAACTTTTAAACTGAAGCATTTTTTTGTATATTTCATTGTATTAAATAAATTTATTTTAACACAATAAAACATTATGTTGTAACTTATAGGATCTAAAATTTTCTTGGTAAACACGAACTTAAACCCTCACTTCAAGATGATCTAGAAATGTCCCAACCAAATTATAATGCTTTGCAAGTACCCCTTTTTATTGATAGGTTGAAGTCGAGTTCTCGGGAAATAATTTGACCATTCCCTTGTTAAAATAGATAAATTGCAATTTTGGAGACTCGTAAAGCAACCTTTATAACTTCGAGAGAGAGGGGATGTTAAGATTCATTTGTGTACCTTGTTATGTGAGGAGTCACTTTAATCTTTGGATCGACCTTGAATAAAAATTTATGATCTTTTGACACCCTTATAAGAGCACTATTACACCATATTAGAGTTGTAGAAAACTACTAAATTAAAAATTTTGGGTTTCATTTTCACTCGTCATTTGATCCTTGAACAAAGAATTATCTTTCCACCTTTGCATACTGTAGTATTTTTACTAGACAATTCCCTAGAACCTTCAGTTTGAGGAAAAACACTTTTCTTGATAGTTTGGAAATGGTATTTTGTAGGCCTCTGGTCATAGTTTGACTAGGTCAAACTAGACCAATTATGACCACTGGATCTAGAAAACATGTTGTCATTTGATAACCGTTTGTTAGTTCTTAGTCTTGTTGACTCTGGTTAATTCTCCATATATAGAGGAACTTGTACGAAGTTTCTCTTTGCACATTCATCCAATGAACATCAATTTTGCATGTGGTTTTCTAATCTCTTGAGCTAACTTTTATTCATTTTCAACTAGGCCAATTACGACCGATGGCCTTGGAAAACTAGCCACTAATTGTAAATTGTTCACCAGTTCCAAATTCTTTCAGTTCCTATGGACTCTTGGTATATAATTGGACACATAGAAATTTAACCATGTCATGTTTCCTCATCGGAAGACAATGTATGAAAGTGGTTTATTAGCCTCTAAGCTTGTTTTGAACATATTTGTAGCTAACAGGAAAATGTAAAAAGAAATTTGTGGAACCCTCATCGAGTTATCAAACTCTGTGGAAACTTGTTGACACTTGTAAAAAACTGTTTGGAACTCTATCTCATGGCTTATTCTATGAAATTTGACTTTTGGAAAAATAGTGTTTCTCTCTCTTTTCTATCTTCTTCTCTCTTCTTATTCTGAAGTTAAATGAAATGAAATGAAATGAATACATGTCTATTACCCTTTTTCCTTTCCAATGCAAATTATTAATACTATAATGTAAATGTGAAATTAAAGACCTTAATTATGTTACATTAATGTAGATGTTATGTCATCTATTTATCACGATTTAATGCTCGGTGGTTTTACACGATACGAGAAAGATGGTGAAAAGGTGATATGTAATTCATTATTTATTATTGTAATTTATATAGGTCATTGTAAAATGAATATATGTATAATGTAGTCTCATGTTAGAGATAAGTTATATTTGAAATTTTCTTATATGTATGAGATGCTAGTTTTAGGTATATCTTAGGAATTGTGCATTTAATCATAAGTTCAACTTGATTCATAGTTACGTATGGTAAAAAAATATATATATATATATATATATATGGCAAATGAATTTGAAGTTAATATCTAGTAGTTCATTTTCGGTGTTCAATAAATGATTAATTAATTAGTGTGTTTTATTCTTACCTTGCAAATGCAACAAAGATATTTAATCGAAACACTCAACCCTAGTATAAGATTCATGCATAACATGTCTTCATGTGTGATCCTTCTTACCATAGAAGAAATTGAAACTGTAGAATGAACTTAACTTTCTCTCGATGGAACCTCCTAGTTTAGGTAAATTAAACCCCTATTTTTTATTACTATCAAGGTTAGTATGTTTAGCCTTATTGTCATGAATCCCAGCGCTTAGGAATGACATAAAAAAACTTCTTATGGCTCAGCAAGTAGAGATATTACTCCTTAGTATCCTAAAGGAATACCAAGTCTTACAAAGGTAGATCTAGAAATTTTCCTTGTCATTGAATAAATTTTCCCGGTGGGATCCCGACGACACAATGGAGTTAGTGAAATAGTTTTATTATGACTTAAAATCTTGTTAATGATCTCTCTTGATCCTCTCAGTGAAATGTGTTACCTTGGTTTCTAACAACATAACACCTTGGTCTTTCATGAAGGTTGTTTAGCATTATTTTTCCTCTCACCTTAAACTGTTTATAGTTGGGGCGTAGATCTTTAGGTACAATTGGAATTAAAGTAAACCTTGGCTGATTAAGGGGTTAACTTATGGGTAGAGAACTATTAGTAACTCTGTGCAAATGATTTTGATTTGAAATATGTCGACTTAAAAGAGACCTAAGAAACAATTTCAATGAAATGAGGAACAAAAGTATATGTGATAATGGTTTAGGAAAAAATTATCACGTGAAGTCCTTATGGTTGATTTAAGCTTTGAATTTTGTTAAGAATGGATACAAATTGTTCTTGGTGGGACTAGGCATTCGAGCCAATATAGAGTCCACTAAAAATAAAATAGAATAAAATTATGTCATGTAAATGATTAATAGAATCAAACTAAATTTTGGAACCAAAAAAACCATAGTACGAGAACAATTGTGCTTCTAATGCAAGTAAGTTTATAGGAAAGGGAAACTTTAACCTTCTCCTTCTTGGAATAGTATTATTTTTTTCCCTCGAAAACTTATGGTTGGTCCCCTTGCATAATGAGGGTAAAATTTAACATCAACTAAAAATATTTTATGAAGCAAACCTTTAACATAAGAACAAGAGAATTAGGAACCTTGTATGCAATTTGAAATATGGAAAATAATATATTAAGTTATGAAGATTGTCATAAGGGATAAAGAGAAAACTTAAAATGGTCAAATTTTAAGTTGAATGTGTAATGAACTTATGAATATGTAGGTGGAAGAAGGAGAAAATTATACTTACATATTAATGTTATTGGTATGTTAATCGTAACGAACATGTAATCATGATAATGATCTATTGTGGGGATGCCTATCCTTGAGTATCTTTTCTTGTGGCTGAGTGATTGCTAGCATTTGTTCACTGGAGAAAGTGTGGCATCAACATGTATATGGTGCTGTCATGTGTCTATGTGAGTTGATGAATTATGTAAGTGTCTTGTGCATTGTGGAGTTTCTCTTCTTAGATCCCTTGTGGCGTTGTGTAATGAGCAATGTAATTCAAAAAGAAATTATCTCGATCTTGGAGCTTTAGGTTTAGGTTGTGCAACAAGAATTATATTCAAGAATACATTTTGAAAATTTACGGCTAAATGAGGTTGATTATAAGGTTGACACCATTCTTCTGAAACCATGTTAACTGGAACAAGAGCTTTAGATGAACTAGGTGATTTTGGGTCAAACTGCTTTGGCTGATATGGTTGTCTATAATTTTGATTTTCCTAATAAAGCTACCTATTATGTTGATTTTGCTGATTTTGCTGATAAGGAGCTTGACAGAGCCTTCTAGGCTAAGCTAATTTGTTTTCAATTGATGTCAATTTATTAACCATATTCTGTAGATCCTTGAATACAAAATATGATGGAGCTAAAATAGTAGGCTCTATAATTGTAATGGGTTGTAGAATAGGTGAAAAATATGCTATAAGATGTGTTCAAAGCCTTGGTTCTAATTTTCCATCTTGAATAAAGTTGTTTTCAGCCCTAACGGCAATATCATAAGATTTTTGGAGAGTATCTCCTCCAATATACTGAATCATAGTTGAAATATCACTATTTAAAGATCTAAGATAATAAAGAAAAGCATGGTTAGCTTGAGACTTAACAGTAGCTAGAATTATTTCCAAAGTTTGAGAAATATAGATATTGAAACTAGCCATAAATTCATGAGGGGATCTTTTAATTGTAGAAAACTTATCTATGAGGGACAATTTATTAGAATGATCTTGAAATTGCTTAAGTAATTTCTCTCCTAACTCATCCCAAGTTCTTATGCTCCCAATTTCTAAGGTTTTATACCTTTACAAGGCTTGTCCTTTAAAGGAGGGAGGTAAAAGTCTTAAAACTACATCTTCATGAGTTATATTATGGATTGCACAAAGAGCTGCAATGTCTTTAATATGCTCTATGGGAGTAATCTTATTTTCACCAGTGAATGAAAGTAAGATTTTCATGGTAGCATTGGGAATATCATGAAAATGTGGAATTACTAATGGGATGCCATTAGTAAAGGTCACAAAATTCATAGGTGGTTGAATAGCCATTAGAATAGCTCGGGATTTGAAAAATGAGGTTAACACGCGGTGAAGGAATATTAGGAGGGTTACAAAAACTAGGATTATTATGAGGTAAGGTATTTCTAACTCTTGTTCTTCTTTCAGAATTCAAAGATAAAGAAAAAAAATCATAAGGAATTCCTCTTACGGATGATCTTGTAGTCACTTTAGACATCGATCATGCTACAAAAATGGTCTGAAATCATGCTTACGAAGTTTCCAAATAAATATTCTTGATCTTTACAATAAATTGATGCAGCTTGTGCTCCAAAAGTGACTTTCTTTAATTATAAATCTATTGTAAATTGTTGTAATTTTCCTACATATCTCGATTCTGGTCCCATAGAATCATGCCAAAACCTATTATCTCTTGAAATTTCATCCTGTTGAGAGATGACTATAGGTTTTATAAGATTTTTCTAGATCTCTCACTTTTGTAGATACAATGGAAACACCTTAGGTCTTTGGGTATACCTATTGTTGAGGTGAGTCTCCCGGTATCAAGGTGGTTCCTTTTGATGTATCCTAATATAATTTTTAGGGGTTTTGAGGGTAAAACAATGACTATAACTAAATTTAAAATGGGGTGATACACAAAACTTGTTAAGGTCTTTGGTGAGTACATGCACAATCAATTTGAGAATGGATTTTGGATGCAGGAATGAACATTTTTAGCAGAATATTAAGCCAAAATAATTGGTCTATTGAGGAATGAGTAACAACAATATAGTAAGATAAACATGCACACTAATATTCGTAGGAACTACTAAATTTGAGCATGGTAAGATGATTAATTAGGGATTTTGACATTCAAAATAATTAATGAGATATACACACCACTACAAATAATTGGAAACACATAAATCACTTCTCATTCAAGGGGAAAAATTGGAAAAATTTACTTTAGCACTCATATGTCCAAAAGTCCTCTTTTTGTCTTGCAATTCCACACAATATATAGCAAGATTATTCACCTATCCCATCCTAAAAAAAGGCTAAATTTTTTACTCGCCCATGCATGCTAATTTTACCCCTTTATCAAAAATAAATAAAGGAATCAAAATAGACATTTTAATAATATGACGCATTAATAGCCTTGATTACCAAAATGTATTTTGTCAAGCTGTAGTTGACTGATCTATTTTGAATAAGGTAAGATGAATAATTTGGAGCATAATATCCCTTTCTTGTTGTGTATGTATCCTCCAATGTACATGCAATCTTTTTCTTCTTTTGCTTGATGTGACCCTTGCAACTTGATCCACTTGTCATGATAATATTGGCATTATTTAATTCTTCCCCTTGGATTCACATGCAAAAAATAACCTCCGTATGTGAGCAAAAATAATTACTTTACTTGCAGCACTTTGCGAAAAATATTTGCATGTATTCCATCTACTATGAGGTCCACTTGCAAGTTTTGATGTTTACATCTCCTCTACCTTCTTGTGCTCATATGTAAAGTTGAATCCTGTGCAAATGAAAATATTTCCTTTGTATTCAACTCCCATGAGGGGACCCCTATCATTTTCCTTCCCTTTCCATAAAGCCATGGTTCAAAAATAATAATAATTTGGGTTTTTTACCTTAATCATGGTATATTTATCACCTATTATCTTCCATTGACCCACATATATTCGCATGGCATATTTTTGACTCATGTGGGTTGGATTTGAGTAATACATGGTCTAATCATTCGGTATTTGATTATCATTGGAACATACTATAGTTTTTTTTTCTTGAAATTAATCATTGGGTAACATCATTCTATCTTATCATGACATGGGCATGTATTATTATGTTGGGATCCATTTGATTATTTGTGGCATCGATTATAGTATGATCGAGGTCAATATTAATCAATAATTAACATTTTTTCTTTGTAATAACACATGTTGTTACTGTGGTCAACCAGACATGATGATTTGGTATTTTTTCTAGTAGACCAAAGACTGTAGTCTTAAATCTTAAATGTTAATTGGGAAACATGTGCCCTACACCATGATGTTCGAACCTTCTATTCTATCACTTTGGCAAAGACATTAACCATGGTGAGTTATGAACCATGGTTGGATTATCTCATTTTTATGAGGACTATTGATGCTTGTAGTGGTTGATTCTCGGTCATTATCCTTTTGTACCCTCGGTTAGGGTTTAAAATTTGTAATTAAATGGTCGGTGCTATGTTTAACCATTGATCTTCTATACTTATAAATGTAGATCATTGGTCTCTATTTTAATAAATATGAAAAATTCACGGAATTGGCAAAAGATCTCGATCCTTGATCTTAATCCTTTTCAAGTGAACCGTTGATCTCGTAAACCATAGCTAGCACGGTAGGTGGTATTGATTGGAATATTGGTCCTTTAATCATCACATGATTGACTTTAGCCGTTAATATTTAACCCTATTTAAGTTTGGCTACACTTGTGATTGGTTTTGAGCAATTTTATTTATAACCTAAACTTGATCATTTGATTTGCATGCCCATTTTAAAGGGCAAAGCCATGGAAAATTTTCTTCAAACTTCCATTAATGCATGAATATCATATTATTTTCTTTGTGAAACCATCTTATGTGAAGTTCGAATATTATATTTTTCTTTGATTTTGATTGTTCGAGATCATAGAAGGCTTTCTATGAAGATCTAGGTGTGGATTTTATGGATTCTATGCCATTAATGATCCTTTTGAGCTCTGTTTTGAGTCTAAGGCATTCATTTGAAGCTGATTGTGGTTCTGTAAGTTTGACTTCTATGAGACTGTAATTCTGGAGTCTTGCATTTATCTTGAACACTCTGTTTGGAAGTTCGGTTCTAGCTTTGCCACCATTGTTATACATCACTGAGCTCGATTCTTTGGACCTCTAATGGAGTTTGTCCATTTTGAATGTATTTAACTCATGTAATGGTGTTATATTCTAAAGAGAAACTCTCTGTATGCTATTAGTGAATGCTATTTGCAAAGGTATGTTCTCATATTTTAGAGTCGTTCCAGGCCATATTTCTATTTTCTATTTCGATCGATCTAGCTATTAAAATGATAGATAATTCTGCATAAACTCGACAATTTTTTCCTTTTATGGTTCTCTATGAACATTTTGTCATCATTAATGAGTTATGTGGTCTTTTGAACTCTTTGTGCTTTGAACATTTTAGTTTGTTCAAATTCGGGAGTTATGCTTATTCTAGCTTCTTCTTTGCATATTAGTCTCGATGCTACAACATTGGTATTATTTTCCATTTTTTCGTTATTCAATGTGATTTAGAATTCACTTTTCCTTCATATTTCTTGTGTTCCTTGGAGATTTTGAGTTTGAAACTCATTTTGGGTCATTGATTTTCATGCTTAAGATCTAAAAATTCACATTTGTAGGTATTTATATGTTTTTTTTATGTTTTTAATCCATTATTTAGAAAGCTCTGTGAGTTAAATACATGTAATCTTCTCACTTGCTGGGTTGAAACGCCACTTTTGAAGGACTTCGAGCTTTGTATATTTTCGCAGTAAAATGTAGATTTTATTTACTCGTGTAGCTTTGGAATCTAGTTCATTTTAGAGGTCTTGTGAGTGTTCTTCAAACTAATCAGATATCATAGATTGAATGTGAATGACCATTGCTATGATATTGAATATTTGTACATATATAGGTTTCTTCATTTGTTTTGGTTATCATACTTTGAAACCTTCTTTCATTCTGCTTCATGTTTAATGCATAAGTTTATATGATTGAGACTTTGATAAATTTGACATGGCTAAGAATTATGACCTTTGTACTTTGAATTATCACTTTGCATTGTCAAGTTGAAATTTGGAAAATAAAATCATGTTTATTTCTTGGCTCTCGAGACCCTAGTTCTAGCCATTCTAAATTCTATCTCGAGTTGTGTATATTTTCTGAATTTCTCATGGAAATCCTTATTTCTTTAGGATATTCAATTTGTATTCTTCTATAAGAGCTCAATCTATAAAACTTCATATGTGTGTATCTTGGGTACCATTCAAAAGTTTGTCGAGGTTTGAATCTCTTGTTTTGAGCATATTTGTGTTTGGAAGTTCCATATTTCTTTATTGTTGATAAGAGTCTATGATTTCTAAACATTTTAGAGGCCTGAAAGTTGTGAGTATATTTATTCTGCTATATCTTAATACTTGATTCAATAGTGATGAAGTGGCATTTGGTGCTTTGTATCCCAATAGCTTGTTCTGGAAAAAAATTCTTTGAATTTGATGAGATTTTAATGTTCTAAGTGAGTTGAAGGTTCTTTCTACTATTGTGAATAAATTGATATAGAAGAGACATGATTTCTTGTTTCGAGGTCATTATACCCTTTACATAGTTGTATGTTTTACTTGAATTTCTCATGAGTGCTCCCTTTATATCTTTAATTTGCTATGCATGATTATGATGTTTGATCTTCATGTACATTAAAATTGTGCTTTACAAATTTGTACCTTAGTGATGACTACAAATAAATCACTGTTCTTTCCTATCAAATATAAAATTGTTGTAGTAATTTTGTAATTTTTTTCAAAATGCATTCAAAATTTGGAATCCTTCTTGAAGTTTGTAGATGCATTTAATGACTTCTAGTTTTTACTTTCTTCCATTGTTTTATTTCTTTACTTTCTCAATTCTGAAATTAAGTTCTATAAATGCAAAGCATTTTCTTAAAGGCTTCCTTATAGCTATATGTCCATGATTATGATGTTGTTTGATCTTCATGAATGAGGAACTTGTATTTGAGTCTGTACTTTGATCATTTAGCTTTGTTTCTAAGTTGGAAATGTCACCCTTTTAAATGCAATTTGTTTCCTTTGATAAGCTATGACATTTAGATCATTCATGTACCTATTTGAGCTGTAATATGTACTCTATAATTTTCTCTAGCTATGTAATAAAGTATATTTATTTTGAAATATGTACCTTTAAAATGCAATGTTAGATTGACAGTGTATTTGTTAGTCATAGCAAAACCTTGGGATTGTTAATGAGTTCCTGTAGTCCTATGATCTTAATTTGCATTATGCAAGGAATCTCAATTTGATTCCCTTGTTCTTGAATAATAATCCAATACAGTGTTGTTGTTGTACATTGATAACAAGTTGTTCTCTAAGTTGTAATCTCTCTTCCTTGTATAGCTGTGCTGATTAGCCTACTATCTTCCTTGAGTGTTTATCACTTTAATCCTTTTGATATACATGTTGAAATTGGATTTTTATGTGCACTTATCTTTAATAACTGAAGATTTTGTACTTGCACTTGTAACTTTTGAAGAGTGTACTTTCCTTTTTTATTGAATTCTGAAATAGGCCTTTGAAGGTCTCTTTACAATTGTACTTTGATCTTTTAGCTTTGATTTTGAGCTGGAAATGTCATCTTGTCCTTTATAATAGCTTCTGCATGAAATTGTACTTGACTGATGTATCATTTGCTTGTTGCACATACCTAATCTCTTTTTAACTATTCCTTAAAACATGTATTTTTCATCTAAAACCTTATATTTTTCTCATTTGTGGTATCTCCTGTAACTATCCTCTTCATGGGTTCTTGTAGAGGTTTGTTAATGAAAACTAGAAGATACCTTTGCTCATTTTTGTGTTTTGATGAAAAATTTCTCTGAAATAAGCATTACTTGTATATTGTTTCATCACTTCTAATTCAAAGTGTCCCAATGCCTTTCTTTTATACATCTTCTATCTACATTTTCTTTTTCTAGAATAGCTCATAAATTTATATCATGTAGATTCCTTCAAACAAGTATTTCCATTCGTACAATAATCATTTTTGCAAAATATTTCTATTTTTTATCTTCTACCTGTACCTGCACACTTAAGAAAATTGTTAGAAAATATTTAGGCTTTTTTGGCCTCTCTTATGTTCCATAGTTTTCTTTTCTCTTTCTTTTCTAGAATGATTCTGGGAATCATATGTGTTGATGTAGAATACTGCTCTTATCAATTGTGTATCTATATATGATGTACCTTATGCTTCACTTTTAGAAATCCATCTACATGTAGTTAGATAGTACATGAGTACAGACTAAACCCTAAGCTCAAATATTGATGCCTTTTCTTTTTCTTTTTTAGGTACATTGTGACCACTAGGAGAGTTGGGTAAAAGATGGAGCTAGAGTGAAGAATACCATAAGAGAAACCAAGGAAATGATGGGTTTCTTCTATACTCTTTTACTTTTAACTTCATGCATATGTACTTCTTACTTCAGAAGTCATGAATTACATCCCATGGCTTGTGTGGGTAATATTATACTTCTTCATAAATAAATAACATTTAATTTTTATAATTGAGTTGTTTCTTTATTTATAATTTAAGATTTATGACATGTATATCAATTCTATAACAAAACAAACAACTCAAACACATAAATAAATGTATTTAGATGCATAAATAATGAGTTTTGAAATACTTATAACTTAATAATGAACTCTTTTTCTTGTAAACTGAAACTCTATTTGTTGTTTCCAAATTTATAATTTCACCTAAATTTTGATTCCCTCCTTCACTGAGGCAATGCATTATTCTTTCAGGGATGTTGTGTTTCCTTGTTGAAAACGAACATGGAATGATATGCTATGTAAGGTGTTACATTTTGTAACAACACACATAGTTTCAAGTTATATGTAACTAATCAATTGTTGCACCTGAAAAAATGATAAAACTATAATGCATTTCCCTAGTTATGTCCACTTCATCAATATTGTCCATCGTAACAAAGTTTTGAGTTTCCCATTTTTGTAAAATTGAAAAAATTTTCAACAAAACCAACATGCGTACAAAACATTCACATACATGCAATACACATATATAAAAACAAACAAGTAAAGTGAGTGTAGCTCGTACCTTTCCATAGTAATAAATTGATCAAGGAATCACACTCCAAGCTCCTTCAAAATCAATCCAACTCCAACACGATCCAAGAATTCGACAAGTACTCGAAAAAATATCTAACCCCAAAAATACAAGAACACAAAATGAAATGAAGTAACCCCAACAAACAATTAAACTTCTATATAGAAAAAGGAGAGAGGAGGGTGAGGTTGCTCCATGTAGGGTGTTACATCACTTATCGTCAACCTGATAATGCACAATAAATTGGTGGTTGAGAGGAATCACAAGCCTCTTACACACACAATCCAAACCCACACCACCCAAGGAAAAAATTTAAAATTCATGCAAGAAAAGTGTAATTAATGTCATTTTTTGTCTCACAAACACATAATGATGTCTATGTTTTACCCCAATCCATATGTAGGGTTAATGTATGAAATTAAGTGGCATGGGATAATATTATCTTGTCCGACAACCTAATAAAAATGGTGCTTAAACCCAAATTTGAAATTCCAAGGTAACGTAGAGTTTACAACTCTCAAAGTCACTTACACTCAATCAAAATCACATAGACCAAAATACCAACAACTCTAATAAATGACCCCTTTTGGCACATCCCCATATGTCTTAACAACATGATTTAATTAGTTAATAAAAGTACATTAATCACCAATAATTAAATAAATTACATCAGAAATAAACCACATACTCTACAATAAATAAAATAAAAGGGAAGAATGGCACACATAGCCCATGGTCAAAATTGGAGGTCATCCCCCATGCGCAGATCCCCTAACAAAAAATAACTAAACATAACACATTACACAAGTTTCCATGATGAACATCGTAGTATCCATCAATTATTCCTTTGTGGTTGGTGTCCAATCCCCTTTGATTATTATGATATAATCACTGTAAAATCGACAATACCTCCTTACGCCTCATTGGCACAACAAAACATCAATGATAAAACATACGCACAAAAATCAATAATCATCCTCATATATGTAAATCATCATATTAAATAAACAATGTTATCATTTATTTAAAATTCCATCAACATCTCAATTCTATATTTTTATCAATATAACCAAGATCGCAAGATTAGTTAAAATGCTAAATCCTAGTCAACACGACAAGAATTCCAAATGTTAGTAATATGTATGCTAACAATACATAATCATTATCAATATAAAACATCTCTCTATGTCTCTAAGAATCTACACAAATCATACTATGAACCAAAATCCATCAATAGTCAGAATATCTCTATCATCTAACCTCATGGTAAACCAAAATGATATAATAATATCAATGTCTATAATCACATGATAATTGAAATAAAAATATAATAAGTTTCGAAGACGAGTGGGCACTACATCCCGCTCCCCTTAGACTTTACTTCCTCTTGGAAGTCACTAAAATAGGTGTGGAAACTGAACTCATAGTAATGTAGCATCCTACCTTGTAGCCACAGTCTCATCATACCTATCCTACTAGACTCTTTGCATCGATCAATCTTTGCCTTAAAGGCCCATGGTCCTATGCTCTAAAATACACATGGGATCCACCATCATCGCCCCCCTCCTCCCCGCACACCTGTAATGCGATCCAATCAAATACATGAGATGGATCTGGGATATATCTCTTAAGAACAGATACATGAAATACATCATGCATGTGAGAGAATCTTGGTGCCAAGGCTAGATGATAAGCTAAGGGACCAATCCGATCCAGGATCTTAAATGGACTCATGAATCAAGGAGACAAATTAGAGCCTTTTCCATAAGAGATACAAATCTTATGAGGTCTAACACAAAGAAACACCTTCGCTCCCACCTCATAACTATGGTCAACTCTCCTCTGATTTGCATACTATTTCTACCTTTCCTGTGCCTCCGAAACCTCTCGATGAATCAAAACAACCTACTGCTCCATGTCTTATAGCAAATCTGGGCCAATAGATAATCTGTCCCAAAGTAATGGTGTCCTGCACTCGATGCCATATAATGCCTAAAATGGTTCCATGTCAATCGGAATATGAAAATTGTTGTTGTAGGAAAACTCCACCAAATACAAGTACTCCTCCCACTTTTACTAATGATCCATGATGTGCATCCGAAGCATGTCCTCTAAAATTTGATTCACCCATTCCATCTATCCATCTTTCTCTAGATAATAGGATGTGCTGGAGTTGATACTTGTCCGAGGTCATTCCACATGGTAGTCCGGGAGTGTGATATGTATAAAGGATCGGGGTCACAAATGATCTTCCACTTAATCTGTGTAATGTAACAATCTCATCCAAGTACACTCTTGCTACTACTGCTTTGTCTTTGTAGGTGGTCTTCACTGGAGAAAAATGAGAAACTTTTGTCAATCTATCCACCGTGACCATGATGGCATCGTGGTGGTATCTCGACGTTGGTATCCCTACTATGAAATCCAAGGAAATGGTGTCCCATTTCCACTCAGGATAAGCATGTGGGTAAATAAGGCCAAGCTGGATGTTGATCCATGACCTTCACCCTCTCACACTCTAAACAACTTGACATAAAATGTGATACATCTCTAAAGACCTATCTAATGGTAAATATGTCTCAAGGTGGAAGGCATCTTCTTTACCCGTGGATGGGTTGAATAAGGTGCACGGTGAGCCTCTGCCAAGATATCCTACCTCAAACCTGTTATCCCAATTTTTCCCCATGGCTAAAATTGGTCAAACAAGACCCCGCAAAAGAAGAAAACCTAAGGGTCAGTTCTATTATGAGAACTCAAATACAAATCCAATAATCAGGTAATAATGGGAATCTACAACGGAGGGGAAGGTTCGCGAAAGGATCAAACGATGCCAAAAGGAACATAGAATTTATCGGGAAAGAAACCGGAAGAGGCTCAAGGTTTTCAAACTTATTTGCATACGAGCCAACTCGGGGCCAAACATGAGACTCACGAAGGCACCATGTGTCATCTTGGTGCATTTCTAAAAGATGCATCCAAAGAGTTGGCTCCCAAATGAGCACGGAGCTCGGCACATAGTCCAAGTTAAAAGTGGGACAAAGCGGTTCCAAATCGGCAATTGAAAATTCATAGCCAATAGAATCCTCCATCTTTCCAAACAATACACCTTCAAGGGTTGAAGCCAAAGTTAGAGACTCAAACAACCACTAGGCCTCCACATTTCCCAAGTCTGAGGAGGGGTAGAGTCAATAGCTAAAAATTCAAAAATGAGGAAAGAGCAGGCCTAAAATGACTAAGTACAAAATGTCGGTGACATAAGCCATGTGTTAACTCGGCGATAGTTTAAAAGGAAAATCTAGAGGTATTCCCCAAATGAGCGCGAGGCTTCCATGTGTCTAGGGTCCAAAAAAGTTAAAAAGGGGTCTGAGAAAGGCACTGAATTGAATCAGCTAAGTATAGAGGACTAGCAAAAGGAGCCAAGTGTCAGCACCACACTACTTCAAATGTAAAATTTGGAGTGGGTTTCCAAACAAGCGTGAAGCCTCCACATTTCTACTATAAGAATTATGGCCCCACCAAGCAAAAGGGACTTATCCAAAACACAAAGAAACTGAGCAAGGCCATAAAAAAAGCCACGTGTCTCATAAGTGTAATTTCAAAGGCATGTCCCAAAAGGTAGTTCCCAAACGAGCACCAAGCCGCCACATGTCCCAATGTTTGAAGAGGTAAATTTGGTCGGCTGAAAAATCCAAAAGCAATTGGAGGCCTCCACGTGTCTTAAGCGTGCAACTTCAAAGGTAAAATCTGGGGGTAGTTTCCAAATGAATGCAACGCCCCACATGTCTCGAGTAGAAACAATGTCTCTGCAAATAGGAGAGACTCGGGAAAATACAAAGGAAACCAAGGAGCCCCCATACAAGCCACCACGTGTCATTGCATGATTTGAAGAGTGAAATGAAGGATCCGAATCTCCAAGATGCACATGAAGCTTCCACGTGGACCAAGTATGAGACAGTCTCTTTTAAATATTGTGCACCTAAGACCCCGATCTTAAGACGGCCATATATTTTGACCTGGAATATCAAATTTGGGTGGGGAAGAATTTTTGGAAATATCTCGACCTCATCTACGTCATGGGAGCTTGAAAATTTAATTTTTACAAGGCTAGTCGGTGAAAAATGGGAAAACATCTTTTAGGACATTAATGCAGAATTTGATTGCTTCAACTACTAGATCAGATTTGATTTGATCCACCATTCTTCCTTCTTAAACATACTAGATAGACATAGACATGAAGAATTGACATATTATAGATGAATCCACAAAGAGGAATTGATGGTTGGTGGTTGGAGTTTAGGAACAAAGTCAAGTTTATTTTCTTTCCCTCTAGTTTTCATTATCTATATATTGTAAGCAATTCTCATTTGAGAAGGGAGAGACATTCTAGGATGTGGGAAAATTTTCAAAGTTGTTTCCCAACTCCATTTGAGTGTAAGCCTTATCCTATGTCCTGGAAAGCATATTTGTGCCTCTGAGCACCCATGTAATAGTCTATGTACCTTATAGAGCAATAAAATCTTGTTTTGTGGAAACTTTCAATTGTTAGAATTGTTTTGTTGTTTCTTTGTTCCTCTCTATCTCGTGTTTTCTCCTTGTTTATGTATTTCAAGTTTGCGGGTATAATATGTCTTGGTTCGTGGAGTTTCGATGGAAAATTTCAATCTAGGTTTGTGTCACTTCTATTTTACCTCCCTCGGTCCCCTTTTCCCTCTTTCATTCTCCCTCGGTAGAGTATCTCATCACTTCTTTTCGGTGTATCACCAATTAGTGTAGGCTCTTTTTCCCTCTCTCTCTCCCCGTCCCCTTGGAATTCTTAGATTAGGTTAGATTAGTTTCAGCCTACGGGGAGTAACTTGTGGCAGTAGATTAGGAAGCAATAGCCGGCTTTCTCTGGAGGTCCATATCAAGTTTTGCAATCCCTACAGCTTGAGAGATGGTCCAATGTTGTGTAATCACACCGAATACCACACTCAAATCCCAGGCCATTCGGGGGTGTTACGATTCTACACTAATAGTTTTGGCACACCCGATGGGAGACTAAGGTTAGAATCTTCTCATATTTCCAAGGTGTCTCATTACAAGAAAAAATCTTAAGCCACCATGGGACCACACTAACAATTTTGGCACGACCGATGGGACAAGAGGTATTCACTTTATTTCATCAAGTTCATGTGTTCTTGGTGAGATTTATCCTTTAGAAGAACATTCAAAGCACATCTAGTGAATCCGTCTGGTCAACAACCCATCTCTCTGTTGCAGACTTTTTCCATCCATTTCCACCCATCTTCATTCATCTTTCTTTCCAAATTTTTCATTTTCTCCCATTCTATGAAGTTGTGCAATCGTGACTTCATTCCCTTCATGGAATTCACACCTACAGTAGAGTAGTCTGCCTCCAATGTATATCATGACTCCTAAAGATCAACATTATGACCAAATTCAAGACCATTATGCCTACCCATCTAAGCAAAGTCAAAACTAGTTTGGCTATAGTGTTTAAGAACAATGGGATGTATATGATGATAACAACTACACGAAAAGTGTTGATCTCCTGGAGAAGATTCAAGTGTTGGAGGCTAGCATGGTGTAGTCTAGAGCTACAAGACATATGAAGGCATTCAATATTGGTTTCAGGGCACCTTGTCCATGGGGAGGCCCTTTTCCAAGACATTATAGCCCTCAGGAGAAACTTGACTTCATGGTTGAAGTGTTTCCTCAACTTACACAATGGATTAAGGATATTGAGGCATATGAGAAAAGTGTGAGACAACCTTGTCAATGGGTAAGTCAATCACCAGCTCCCTATCCTTCATTTTCTCTTTCTCAAGCTTTATCATTTCAGCAGTGTCAAGAGTCAAGCCCCTTAGTTGCTGCCCCAAGTGTTGATTTCTCTTCTCCATCTCTCCCGATCTTCCATCCTATCTCGGTTCTTCTACCTTTTTCCCTTCCAAGTAGTCATTCCTCTAAACAAAAAAAGAAGTTCCACTTCCCTCTCCACCACAAAAATAGCAAAACTGGTTGAATTCCAATGAACCCCTCCTCTTTCTTTCCCAAGTCCATATTGGGAAGATACTCAAGAATCCAATTGAGGAGAACAATAAGAAAAGGAACCCAAAAAAGAAGAAATGATAGAAGATCTGAAGTATTGGGCTACCAGGTTTGGGTTTACAAACATCCCCTTGATGGTTAAGCCAACAAAGGAGGTCAAGGTTGAATAGCCAGTGGTGGCTAAGGCTGAGTTTGCACCGAGAAGAACAAGAACAAGAAGGAGAAGATCAGAAATCCATTTCCTTTGAATGTAGTGTCCATAATGGCACTTTATCTCGAAAAGGATGCTGATCTAATCCAAGATGCACAATCAATCAAGAAGGAATAAGAATGATTAGCTCTAAGTCCATTTAAAGAGGAGCATATAGAGGTGACCAATATAGATTCGGAGGCACTTTGAATCATGAGTTAGTTACCTAAGAAATTACAGACCCCTATTCCATTCAACCTCTCTAAAAGTCTATTTTTTTGGAAGATCCTGAACTCACTAGCTTAATGTTTGAAGATGAAGCTTCATATGGTGAAAATAATGAAGATTTTAGGATCACCATGCAAGATGGAGATACCTCACTATAATAGGACACGAAAAGTTTAATTTCCCATCAAAATCAAAATAATTTTTTGATAATAAGGAGCCAATAGAAATTGCAATATTTTCTCCCCATCATTCATTCTTCATCAACAAGAACCTTCGCCATGGAAGAGAACGTGCAAGCACAACCCGTAGTTTGCAACATGCCTCCCGAATCAAAGCTCGAAGATTTTGATCTTCCAAAATCACACCTACTATAGAGGAAGGGAAAGAGTATAAGGCTATAATCCCTCTCACATCACCCATCCAGATAAATCTGTAAGAAGACTCCATTCTTGGACTTTAAATTAGAACCATGGACACATCCAAAGGATCAAATGAATGCCCAATCAAGCACTTCGCTTCATCGAATCCAAGAGATTTTCCACTGGTCATACTCATTTTAGAGCACGAGGTTGAGCTACAAAGCACCAAATGTCAGCAGCAGCGCCTCCGAGACGTAAGTACAAAAAAACTCCAAGAGGTGTACATTGTGTTTGTTAATTCTTTGAGGAGGGTGAGAAACCATCTGCAAGGGGGATTTTTACTCTCATTTTCGACCATTTCCAGCGCCCAATCAACTACATGGTCCAAATTTTTGAAAAAGGGAAGCTATTTCTCCCTGCTTGTTGTAGGATTTGTTTAAACTTTTCTTTTTAGGGGTAGTATAGGAGTAGGATTCGATTTTGTTTCCACCAGAAGAAGTGCCTGTGCACACTTTGCATTGTCTCATTTTAGGCATGCATGTTTTTTGTCTTTGTACATAAGTTTTGTTCATATTTCACCAGAGGTGCAGAGACTAGGACCTTCAATATTCAAGACAAGGAGACCCATAGTTGCCTATAAGAGTTGATAGTTTCAAATAAAACATAATTAGAGAGAAACTAAAATCAGATTCAAGACAGTCCACTCTCAGGAATAGGTAAAGCCCCAACAGGGTGAGTTTAGGGTCAGTAGGATGCAAGAAATAAGGGAGAAGTTTCAAAGAAAAAAGGATCAGTATCAGGCTATCATTCTTGACTCCACACCGAAAGGATGCTTCAAGGCTACTAGTTCCTTCATCTAGTAGGCAGATGTGCTCGTGAGTCACCAAATTGTTATCAAAATTTTGACCCCTGTATAAAATTGGTCAAAAATGACACTGCAAAGAAGAAAACCTAAGGGTCAGCTTTGTCTTGATAATTCACATTCAAATCCAACAATCAAGTAATAGCGAGACTCTACAATGGATGAGTAGGGTCTGGAAAGGATCAAATGAAGCCAAAAGGAACCAAGAGCTTGACAGGAAAGAAAATAGGAAAAGGCTCAAGGTTTTAAAACTTATCCGCATATGATTTGAATCGAGGCCAAACAATCGGCTTACGGAAGGCACCATGTGTCACTGACATGGATTTCCAAAAGACACATCTAAAGAGTAGGTTCCCAAATGAGCGCGGTCTCGCCATGCAGTCCAAGTTAAAAGTGGGATAGAGCGAGGACCAAATTGTTAATTGAAAAGTCACTAGCGGTGGAGGTCTCCACGTGTCCTAGGTCCTAAGAGGGGGTAGAGTCAACGAGTTAAAAATTCAAAAAGGGGGACAGAGCGGGCACTACTTAAACACGAAAATCCAGAGGAAGTTCCCAAATGAGCGCGAGGCTTCCATGTGTCTAGGGTCCAACAAAGTCAAAAAGGGGTCACGAAAGGCATCAGCGCGAATCAGCTAAGTATAGAGGACCAGAGGAAGGAGCCAAGTGTCAGCATGGTACTACTTCAAAAGTAAAATTTGGAGCCAATTTCCAAACAAGTGTGAAGCCTCCACGTGTCCAGGGTCAGACTTATGGCCCCGCCAAGAAAAAGGGACTTACCCAAAACACAAAGAAACTGAGCAAGGCTATGAAAAGAGCCAGGTGTCTCATCAGCACAATTTCAAAGGTGTGCCCCCAAAGGCAGTTCCTAAACAAGCACCAAAGGAAAGAACTGAATATCCAAGATGCACGAGGCTGCCACGTGGACCTGGTACAAACAGAATCTTTTAAATACTGCGCACTCGAGACCCTAATCTTTATACAACCATATCTTTTGACTGGAAGTTTGGATTTAGGTGGGAGAAGAGTTTTGGAATTATCTCAATTTCATCTATTCCATGGGAGCCATAAAATTTAATTTTTACAAGGTTAGGTGGGTGAAAAATGGAAAACATCTATTAGGCCATTAATGCATAATCTGATTGCTTCACTACTAGATCTCGATTTGATTTGATCTACCATTCTTCCTTCTTCAACACCCCAAATAGACATGTAGACATGAAGACTTGACAAATTGTGTGAGATCCGTAGTGGGCATTGATGGTTGGTGGTTGGACTTTAGGAATAGATTCGAGTTTCTTTTCTTTCCCTCTGGTTTTCATCATCTATATATTGTAAGCACTTCTCATTTGAGAAGGGAGAGACATTATGGGATGTGGGGAAACTCTGTCAAAGTTGTTTCCCAACTCCATTTGAGTTGTAAGCCTTCTCCTATGTCTAACAAGTGTATTTGTGCCTCTGAGCACCCATGTAATAGTCTGTGCACCTTATAGAGAAATAAAATCTTGTTTTGTGGCATCTTTCAACACTTGACATTGTTTTGTTGTTTCTTTGTGCCTCTCTATCTTGTGTTTTCTCCTTGTGTATGTATTTCATGTTTGCATGGAGTTTCACCTTTGGCGGGTTTGGATCGGGTCTCCGTGTCACTTCGTGCCTCGACCTCCCTCAGTCCCCTTTTCCCTGTTTCATTCTCCCTCAATAGAGTATCTCACCACTTCATTTTTTGGTGTATCACCACTTAGTGTAGGCTATCTTTCACCCTCTCTCTCTCTCCCTATACCCTTGGAATGGTAGATTAGGCTAGATTATATTTGGCCTACACAAGAGTAGATTAGGAAGTAATAACTGACTTTCTCTTGAGGTTCATTTCAAGTTTTGCAATCCCCACAACTTGAGAGATGGTTTAATGTTGAGCAATCAAACCAAATTCCCCACTCAAATTCCAGGCCATTTGGGGGTGTTGTGATTCTGCACTAACAAAACCTCCATTCCTAAGGTCTACATATATATAGCCTCTATGCTTGATTATTCCATATATATCTAAAGAAAAAGCATCAAACTTCCCCTCAAGGGGTCCGTGAGACTCAATCTCTTATTTGAGTATAAGTTAGAAGTTGTCGTATGGAACCTACTGCAAAATATTGCCCTACAAATTTTTACCCACCGAAGTAGCTGAAACCAAATGTCTCTATCTACTCATAGCATTAGAAACAACATTATCCTTCCCCTTCATATGCTATATTTCCATGTTTTACTCACATAACAACTCCATCCAATGTCATTGATGAGCGTTGAGATTGGGTTACATGAAGAGGTGACATAAGATCAAATGGTATGTCTTGAGAATAAATCTCTTGCCCAAAAGGAAATAACTACATCAAACTAACACATGCACAAATGTTGTAAGCTCAAGGTTGTGAGTCGGATAATTGAGCTCATGATATTTAATTTTTCGAGACTTAAAGGAAACCACACGGCCCTTTTGCATCAATACACTTCCTAGTCCTGCGAAGGAAGCATCTGTAGAAATGAAGAACTCTCTATGCAGATCGGCATGGTAAGAATCAAGTGTTGATGTAAGGCATCCCTTGAGTGTACATGAAAACCTCCTCATATTTAGACAAAAATAAAATTCCCTTTCCGTTGAAGGGAAGTGATGGGTTGTGCAATCTCATAAAAGTCCTGAAAAAATCTCCTGTAGTAACCTGCCAACCACATGAAACCGTGTGCTTCGGTCAAACTATTTTGCATAGACAATTCCATAATAATTCAAATCTTGGAAGGATTGATGTAGATACCTTCCCGAAATGTTGTGACCATAGTACTACACCTATCTCTAAAATGTTGCACACTTATCTAGATTCTCGTAAAGTTATTGCTCACGAAGACACGGTAGAACTTGTTGAAGGTGCTCTTCGTGCTCCTCACATTTACGTGAGGAAATAAAATTTTATCAAGAAATATGAGCATGAAGTGATCCAAATTTTTTTTTGAAATACCCCATTCATTGGTCAAACTCATGAATATTGTGGGGGCATTTGTCAGACCAAAAGGCACTACTATGAACTCATAGTGGCCATATCTCGTATGGAAGGTTGTCCTATGAATATCTACCTCCACAATCCTCAAATGATGGTATCCTAAATTAAGATGTATCTTGGAAAATATTGTGGCCCCTTTCATCCGATAGAAAAATTCAACAATACGTGGAAGAGGGTAACAATTCTTGATACTTACTTTGTTCAGTTGACAATAATCGATACACAATCATAGAGATACATCCTTCTTCTTTACAAAAATCAATGGTGTAGCCTAAGTGGATAAAATAGGATGGATTAGACCTTTCTCAAGAAGGCCCTCTAGCTGTAATTTGAGATCACAGAGCTCACGGGTAGTCATCCTATATGGTGCTCGTGAGATAGGCTCTTCTCCTGGAACCAAATAAATGTGAAAATATATCTCACATGGGGGAGGTAACCCTGGTAGCTCCCCTAGAAAGACATCATAAAATCCGTCAAGATATGATGATCATCAAGCAATGGACCACAAGACTCATGCTCGGATTTGTCACTAACCATGACAACATACAATTGGCAACCTCATTACACACTACTTAAGTTACATAACAAATGGTGTGAATAGAGCTGGTTCTCTTGACCTCTAATATCACTAACTCCACTCCCAAATCATCTACACATGATATTACCTTACTATAACAATCAAATCTAGCCCTATGTGCAGATAACCAATCCATGCCTGAATAATCCCATAGGAACCCAAAGGAAGGATATGAAGATCCAAGGTCATGGAAAAGGGTCCTAGGTCAACTATGCACTCCTTGACTAAGGAGTCCACTGTGAGCTTAGCTCTAGAAGCCATCTCCACATCCCAACTATGGATCTGCCTAACTGCCACCAGCCTGCATCACTCTACTAAAAATTTGGAAATAAAATAATCTGAGGAACTTGAATCACATAAAACATGAATAGAAATGTCATCAATATTACCTGTCATCTTAATCATCGTGCTTTGGTGTTCTTCATGGCCATTCTCAAGTGCTACATATATCCTATGGATCTTATCCATGTCACCTATAGTAGGCTCTGAAACTAGTTCCTAACCCTTGTTGTTAGGGTTCGAGGGAACTCTCTCCAATGATGCCCAAGTACTCCACACCCATAGCAACTACTAGGTCCCCTCTAATGAGAAGTGGATCCTATAGGTAATATAGTGTTATGTGTCATGGATCTTGATGATCCTGCTTTATAGACTTATGTGGCCACCGCTAACGACCTCCTACTAACTAATCTCTAGGTGGTGCTTGAGTCCTAATGATTCCCCTAGAAGAAGGCCCATCCTATGTCCCCTTTGAGAATCAAATCTCTTTATAGGTGTAATGAGAGGGTGATTCTACCTGATCTTGTTGAGGTGGCTCCTGTTGGGGTCTGAATGAAGACTATACAGAACCATGGCCTCCATGAGGAGGAGGAGCTAACCCCCTCTATCTGTTATCCTACATATTATGGATATCACTCCACACTCTATCTCTAGCATACTGCATCTTCCCCTAGTATCCTCTGTGATGTAGTTATTTTAAATGGCCTCTACTAGATTCTACAAGAAATGAATGTGTATTTTCACTCCAATTTCTAGGTTCAGCCCATAATGAACCTTTGTATGCTCACCTACTCTTCCTACATATAGTATACATATTGAAGTAGATCTAGGAAGTGACTCTCATACTCTTCCATTGTCATGGATGCCTGACGTAGATCATGGAACTCATCTATCCTTTACTAAATGAATCTCATGGACAAGTATATGATCCTTAACTACTCCTATAAGATCTCTCAAGTGACTATATCGAATTGAAATGGACCTTCGATCATCGAGTGCTACACCAAACCCCGACTTCGTCTCTTAAAAGTTCGATGGAAACATGATCCTTCATGTTATTGGTACATAGACATAGCTTGAAGCATCCATTCAATCTGACCAACCATGGCTTGGCTTGAAATCCTCCAAGGTCCCCAGTGAAATGAGATGGATGGAGTTTTAGGATCTCTCTAATGTGCTTTTCCATTATAGACTGTCTTCCTCTAGCTATTTCAACACGATCATCATGCTTTCTAGGACTCCTAGATCTGTCCCTATGTCTTGTATCCATGTCTCCAAGACCTCTCTTTGGTGAATCTCATCTAACTGAATCCACATGGGAGTTCGATTCCCTATGCTCATTACTATGCTAAGAAAGTACATGATCCTCTATTGGTGGATATTTTTCCTCTTTCTTTGTGTATCCCTTCCAAGGATCCTCCTTGATAACAACATTAACATCCTGCAATGTCTGAAGTATCTAAGGCAATATGGTTGTTACTTCCTGATCTGTGGTGGTAAGTCTAGGTCTATGTGCAAGAACCCTTCGTCTATTCTCGTGCCTCCTATACGTACTCAAGGAGGGAGGTAGTTTATTACTCTATATTTTGTTTTAGTTTTCTATGTTTTCTTCATTTAAAACATCATGCTATGTTGTGTGATCTAGGTTTAGAGTTCCGCTACATTTTCTTGTTGTCTTATATTTCCAGTGTTTCTGGGTCCAAGCATTGAACCCATGGAATTGATATCAAGTGGAATGCCCATTATCTTGATGTTATAAAAACCAGATTAATCCTAAAAAAATCCATAAGGTTGAGACAAATTTTTATTTTTTTGTTTTAAACAGTTCGTAAGGATGTCAAACCCTAATATATGTTTAATTAATTCCTACTAGCAATGTTGCATTTCATAGGATAGATCTAGTTTAGATTATTAATTAATTATTATTAATCCAGTCCTAATGTCAATTTAATTATTATTACTAGATAAGCATCCATTAATTTCTCTTACTAGGTTAAATAGTTTCCTCTTGAGAATTAACATTTCAGTCTACATTGAATAAACCCTTATCCCTAGTTACCTTAGTTTTCTTATATTATCCTCTTTTATGTTCATTGATTCAATCACTGAAATATACTAGAAGGGTTACATTTTTAACTTAACACACGAGAGCCCTAAGTGGCCCCATTCACCCAGATTACACATGCATTTAATTTATTTAAAATTTACAACCATAATATGGATATTTTCACCTAACAATTGTAGGGTTGATTCTTAAACCTTGGATCAAATCAATAGGGACCAAAAGATTAGATCTAACCTAAAAAAACCCTAATCATCCTTAAGGGAGTCTTTTAAAACATTCCTTACCCTAAGCTCATTCATTTGTTTCTCTTTGGTTTGTAGGTTGAAGGAGTGGATGCCATGGAGGATTTTCCTTGGATCTAATGTGCAAGAAGAAAGGGATTCCATCCAAATTGACCCTCCTTTAGAATATTTGAATCTTAGATTTAATCATGCATCTTAGTTATTTAATTTCAATGCAAACATATATCCTAGATCTAGTTTGAGATCTATTGTTTATTAGTTCTCTATTTTTTTCATTGATGGGGAAGAAACCCATTTTGTAGATCAAGAGTTTAATGCATTTAAATCCCTATATGCAGGTTGGAAGAAGGGTCCAACAAGCATACACATTCCTACTGAGTTAGATATACCTTTAGGTGAAGTTTATATCTATAAGAATGAATGGTTTGGCCGAAAACACATTTTTCTTAAAAATAGTCCACACACAGGTGACCGACAACGGTATCTTGATTGACTACATTAAGTAACCTCTCGTGCTACCGACATCGGTTCCACTACTAGTGCTAGTTTCTAAGGCATTAGTATATTTTATATTATTATTTTAAATGCAAAGGATATTGGATTTGTACTAGGAGTAACTTATTATTCAATTTCATGATAGCATAATAGTCTCAAAGGCATCTGATTCAAACAAAAGCACCACAATGTCTTTCAAGTTTGAAAAATTACAATTTATGTAGTATACAAAGTGACCGATGTCGGTCACAAGAATGCCAACGACGGTTCAATCGCCAATGCCGGTTATTGTCAATTGAGTCTATTTTTATAAATTTTAGCATATCTTTTACATTTTGTGATTTACACTTTTCTAAATGACATTTCCAACAATCATACATTAAATTTGGGTTTTCTGAGCAAGTCATAATATCATTTAAGTTGAAATCTAAGCTAGGAGTTAAAATTTCAAAACTGTAAACATGAAATAGTGACTGATGTCGGTACTGAGTACATCGATGTTAGTTAGGATTGACCGGTCTTGGATTTGTTTAGGCTGTGGGAACTCTAAAAATGAATGTTTGAAGGAATATAGATATCAAGAGATAACTTTAACTTTAAATATATCAAAACCAAAGAGTGTTTAACTATTTCAAACCAAAATAAAGCTATGACAACTTCCCAATTCATTTTGTGATCAAATATTAATATTTGCAACTCTCTTTTCTTTTTCAGTAGAAGTAAAGTTTTAAACATGATCTCCATTGTAATTCATTCCTTTACACACAAAAATTGGAGAGAAAGGAAAATACACATTCTTTAATGAACTGTCTTCAAATATAATAATACAACATGCTAAATGAAACTTACAATGCAACTTTTCCTTCAAAATACAAGTCTACTAGTCTTCCACCTTAAGTGGGAATTACAAGGAAATTTATACAATAAATGATTTCTTTGACTTCAAAAATTCCTCCAAGTCTTTAATTTCAATGCAAACCTATATTCTAGATCTGGTTTGAGATCTATAGTTTATTAGTTTTCTATTTTATTTTTCATTGATGGGGTAGAAACCCATTTTGTAGATCAAGAGTTTAGGGTATCTAAATCCCTTCATACATGTTGGAGTGTGGGTCTAGACAAGCATATAGGACCCACAAAGGTTAGATCTACATTTAGGTGAAGCTTAGATACATAAGAGCAAATGGTTTGGCTAGAAACGCATTTTTTTATTAAAAAAATTCCATGCATAGGTGAATGACGTCAATATCTTGACCGACCACGGTAACCTCTATGCTACCAACGTCCGTTATACTACGCACCGATTCTCGTGGAATTAGTATATTTTAGATTGTTATTTTAAATGCAAAGGATATTGGATTTGTACTAGGAGTAACTTATTATTCAATTTCATGACGACATAACAGTCTCAAAGGTATCTCATTCAACAAAAGCACCGTGAATTTCTTTTAAGTTTGAAAAATTACAATTTATATAGTATACAAGTGACCAATGTCAATCATAGGGATGCTGACGATGGTTCATTCGTTGGTCTGGTTAATGTCAATTGAGTCTATTTTTATAAATTTTAGCATATCTTTTAAATTTTGAGATTTACACTTTTCTAAATAACATTTCCAACAATTATAAATTAAAATTTGGTTTATTGAGAAAGTCATAATATCATTTAAGTTGAAAACTAAGCTATAAGTTAAAATTTCAAAACTGTAACCATGAAATAGTGACCAATGTCGGTACTGAGTACACTGATGCCAGTTGAGGCTAACCAATGTCGATCACTATGTAGTCGAGAAAGCTCTAAAAATAAATGTTTGAAGGAAAATAGATATGAAGAGATAAATTTAACTTTACATATATCAAAACAAGAGAGTATTTAACTGTTTCAAACCAAAATAAATATATGACAAAATTTCCAATTCATTTTGTGATCAAACATTAAATATTTAAACTTTCTTTTCTTTCAATACAAGGTAAAATTTAAACATGATATCCATTCTAATTCTTTCCTTTACATACAAAAATTTTAAGAGAAAGGAAAATACACATTCTTTAATGATCTTTCTTCAAATATGATATTACAACTTAATAACAAAATATACAATAATTTTTTTCAATACAATCTACTAGTCTTCCACCTTAAGTGGTAATTACAAGATGCTTTCTACATGAAGGATTTCCTTTGATTTCGAAAAATACTCCAAATCACAAGTCTTCCACAAGATCTCCACCTTTCTTCACTTTAATCAAAACAAAGAAAAAGGGGGAGAGTCAAAACAGTCCACCCAACCACTAATCCAATGTGGAGAAGAAGCTATCCTCCTCATTGGTCCCTGAGCCCTAAGCAAAATGTAATAAAGGATGGATTCAAATCATGGCAATAACACAAAACTTCCACATAACAATAAAATTTTTCACAACCATTTAACACACTTTAAACAAAAGAAAAAACTCACAACAATGAAACTAATAAAATACACAAGGCTTGAAAATGCAAAGCCAATAGAGCAAGGATCTATGTCTCCCTCAAAATAACCAAGTAAGAAATGCAAGAATTCTCTTATCCAAGGTGGGGCACCTAACCCAAATCCCTCCCAAAACATAAAATAAACTCTTATGCCTCCCTACATATAAGATCCCCATATCCTTGTCCTACACTATTCTTAGGCATTCTACCCATGAACCCAACAAGCATACAAAACATTCACATACATGCAATACACATATATAAAAAAAAAAGTAAAACGAGCATAGATCCTACCTTTACATAGTAATAAATTGATCAAGTAAGCACACTCCAAGCTCCTTCAAGGTCAATACAACTCCAACAAGCTCCAAGAATTCAATAAGCACTTTGAATACTCTTAAAACTCAAAATAAAAGGGCACAAAATGAAATGAAGTAACCCCAAAAAAAGTAATTAAACTTGCATATATAGAAAAATGAGAGAGGAGGGTGAGGTGGATCGATGTAGGATTCCACATCACAAGTCACACTTAAACCCCAATGCATAATGAATGTGTGGTTGATAGGAATGAAAGACTCTTACACACACAATCAAAACCCCAACCCTCTAAGGACAAAATTTAAAACCCATGTAAGAAAAGTGCAATTAAAGACAAATTGTTTCTTACACACACATAATAGGGTGTATTTTTAACCCTCAAATCCATAGGTAGGGTTGGTATATGAAATTAAGAGGTGTGGGACAAGCTTATCTTATCTCAAAATCCTCCCAAAATGGTCCTTAAGCCTAAATCCGAAATTCCAAGGTAAGGTAGAGTGTAAAACACTCAAAGTCACTTACACTCAGTTAAAATCACATAGACTAAAAGATCAACAATTCTAATAAATGACCCTTTTTTTCACATCCCCATATGGTTTAACAACATGATTTAATTACTTAATAAAAACACATTAATCAACAATGATTAAATAAATTACATCACAAATAAACCACATACTCTATAATAAATAAAATAAAAGGGAAGAATTGCACACATAGCTCATGGTCACAATTGGAGGTCATCCCCCATGGGGATCCCCACCCCCAAAAAAAAAATAAAAATAAAAAAAAAACATAACACATTGCAGAAGTTGCCATGATGTCCATTGTAGTATCCATCTAGTATTCCATTGTGGTTGGTCTCTAATCCCCTTTTTGATTGTTGTGATATAATCACCTAAAAAATCACACAATACCTCCTTCAGCCTCGTGGTTGCATCAAAACACAAAATAAAAAATATATGTAAACAAATAAATAATCATCCTTATATATCTAAATCCTCATCTCAACTAAACAATGTTATCCTTTGTCTAAAATTAAAACAACATTTCAATTCTATCTTTTTATCAATATCAACAAGATCACAAGATTAGTTCGAATGATAAATCCTACTCAACACGATGATAATTCTGAATGTTAGTAATATGTATGCTAACAACACATAATCATTATCAATATAAAATGTCTCTCTATTTCTCTAAGAATCCACAAAAATCATACTAGGAATTGCAATCCATCAATAGTTAGCATATCTCTATAATCTAACATCATGCTAAACCAAAAGGATACAGTAATATCCATGTCTAATGTCAACTGTACTAAAAATCAAAATATAATAAGTGTCCAAAAGTTGTGGTCACTACAGTGCCTAGGCTAATACTGGGGCACCTTGGTCCCACTGTGGGTGCCTTGATACTTTTTGAACTTTCTTAACACTTTTTGGGCTCCTTCTAGCCGTTTGAGATCTTTATCTATTTGGGGGTTAGCCATTTTAGGTATAAATATGAAGTTATATAAAGAGAACCCTATATATGTAAAGTTATTAGACCATAATTAGGGACCAAGCACTAGTGACTACTATTAGCCGTCTAGAGTAGCATCCATTTGGAGATCATTTGCATCCATTATCTCCATCACATGGACATGGGTGGTTCATGTACATCACACAAGTATATGGAAAGGGATTTTATTCTATTCCATTCACACATTATATAACATTTTATACATATAGTTATTGCTCACTACTTCACAAAGTGTTACTGGCATAAGACTACCTAGGGAACATGATGCACACACTGACAAGAACTACATTTGGGTCTAAAATGTAGTGCAACACTGAGTTAGTAAGCCCATTGTTATGACAATTGAGGTCAATCAAACCCATTCATTTTCATTCTTCTTTTTTTAGGGTTTTTATACAACATTTTGGCTATTCACAGGTGTTTTATACATCTTGGATTATCAATGACACCTAGTGCAGTGCAACGAATCTGATGTAGCACACAATGAGGGTCTCATACAACCTGCCAAACATGTGAAGCTTAGTTTTAGATCTATTACATATACTAGAGCACCCATTTTAAAGACTAGAGTACCTGCTAGAATGTAAGTCCATTTCTAGGTGCTCCAGTCTAGAGAATCTACCCGAACCATCCTCTTCGGGACCTCTCGCATTGAGTCATTTTTACTTCTGCGTTCCTCGAGTCATTTATGCAACACATTTCACAACTACCTCCAAATCAGCTAAGTATTTTCCTTGTTCTTAATTCATATTAGTATTTGTAATTTCATTAGATTATTTTCTTCTAAATCATTTTCCATAGTCATTTATTGCATTTATTTACTACATTTACATGTCATTCTACATTGAATTAACTACCCATATTCCCTATTTTTAGTTAATCATTTTGTTGAACCCAACTCAATCATTCACACTTCTAGATTATTCATTCATTTCTTATCATCCTGTGGTTTGGTCATTATTTGTATCTCAATCAATGATTATATACTTGAAAATCCTTAGTTACTACATAGATTCCAACATTTTCTTACTACTGCTCGCATTTGTGCTAACATACATCTAGACCCGATTTATCAATCATTTTTGATGCTTTCTCTTCACACATAGTATTGGTTCTAACCTTATTGTTGATGTTCAAAATTTTGATAGTGACCCACCTCTACATATCATATTCCGTATTGAAAATGTAGTTATTAAGCACACTTTGATTGATAATGGATCTAACCATAACTTGTGTCCCATATGATTCCTTAAAGCTTTAGGTATTTCCACTCATGATGTTAGTTCCTCCAAAGTGTTTCACCGCAAGCTTATGATGTTTTTGTGCATCCATTTTTTGGTCACATTACATTAGTTATCACTTTTGGTCCTAATACTATCCACACTTTCTTTTCATTGTTGATTTCTAATTATCTTAAAAGTTCTTACTTGGTAGGCCATGGCTTCATGCCATGAAAATTTTCACCTCCATTGTCCAAAATTGTGTAAAATTCTAACATGAGAGCATTGATTACATTTTTCGTGACCGAAATCATTTCCAAATTTTTGATTGGGATTTTAATACTAGTCTTCTTATTCCACGTATAATTATAAAATATGTGCCCCAACCTATCGAATAACTATTATCTCTCGAAAGTGCACCTTGTAGAGAGATTCCGTAGGTATTGTAAATTTGTAAATTTTATCTCTTTCTTTTGTAGATACAATGGAAACACCTCAGTCTATGGGTATATCTATTTTTGGTGAGTTTTCGGTATCAAGTCTGATTCCTTATTGATGTATCCTAAACTGATTTTTTGGGGTTTAAGGGTAAAAGATGATTGTAAAATGAAATTAAAACTGAGGTGATACACCAAACTTGTATGAGGTCTTTGACTGAGTACATGCACAATTGATATGGAATGAATTTTTGATGCACATGCCAATAGTTTTCTGAAGATAATTAAGGGTAAACACTTTGATGTATTGAGGGATAAAATCATAAAAATACTGCTAAGTTACACATACACATTAATATCATGCAGAAATTACTGAATTTGCAACAGGGTAAGATGATTAATCAAGGAATTCAACATTCACAAGATTAATGGAAACATACACAAGACTAAAAATAATTGGAAAGGCAGAAAATACTTCACATTCAAAGGGAAAAACTAGTAGAAAATTGCTTCAACACTCCTATATCTAAAAATTCCTCTCTTGTGCTTTGCTAAGGCACACAATATATAGCAAAATTGATTCACCCACCCTTCCTGAAAATAGACTAAGCTGTACTCACCCATGCATCTTATTTTTATCCATTATTTAATAATAAATAAAGGAATAAAATAAAGCAAAATAATACAAAGAGGCATTAATAGCCTTTGATTACATCAAAGTCAAACTATAGTTGACTATTCTATTTTTAATAAAAGATTGGGTGAATAATTTGATAATAATAAAACTTGCTTGTGCATGCAAATTTATCTTCTTTTATGTTATGTCCCTTTTTGATGGCATGCGAAAATACTCCTTCGCATGAAAATAAATACTTTTGACCTCCAATAATCAGCAAAATATTCACCTCACTATGGGGACCACCGAGAGCACATGTGTAATCATAATCAACTCTTATTTTGTGAAAAATAAGGTAATTAAGTCTTCAAAAGTTGCTTGCATTTTGATGTTGACCTCTGCTCTATCCCTTGTGATCACATGGAAAATTTACATTTCAAGTCATATTCAATCCATCACAATCAGTGGGGACCACCCTTGCACTTAATCATTAGTCTCCATTGGTTTGGCCATCCTTGATGGACTTAGCACATTATTGGTTTTGAAATAAGATAAGGGGCACTTTGTTTTTAAAAGGTCACCACAATACACTCAGCCACCTTTGTGGACTAGGAATATTATAAGGTCTGCCACCTTTTTTATTATCATTATATTATATAGTTGTTGGCCCCATTTTTGCATTTGATTGGACATAAAACATGGTTTAACCTTACCTTTTCAGGTGATCATTGCACAACATAATTTGGTTGGCTTTTGCATTATTTGAAGCTTGGACTATAGTTGATAAGTCAAGATGCAAATAATTTTGAAATAACAAGGGTTGGCCCCTTCATGATGATGAGTCACCCCTCCATGTGTTTTTTCGATGGTATTTTAACTTAGGTCAAGTTAACTGTAACCCTGGTGGTTTGCTTTGAAAATTGGTGCCTTGATTCAAGTCATTGATTGGTGTCCCTTTTAATCAGAGTGTTGATTTTTGATCCTTGGTTAGGGTTTTTGTCTCGAACCATGGTTGAAGGGTGAACCATGGTTGAAGGGGTAGTTAATAGTGGTTTGTAGTATTGGTCATTTATATTTGTACTTGGCAATCTCCATCATTGATCTTGTAAATCTAGTTGAGTTTCACTAACTCCTCTCTCGGGATCATGAAGTTAAGATCATTCAAACCCTAATGATCATTTTATTTTCAATTTTTTTGCTGTAGGTGAAGGTCCTGGAAATTTTTTGTCTTGATGCCATTATTGAATTTTTTTAACTCGACTCTCCGAGAAAATGGTTATTTGTTCTCTCATGCATCTATATCATCGTTGTTTCTTTGTTGAGATTCGCTCTTGAACTCTCTGCAGTGTTTTATGGCCACCCTTTTGATTATTTCAATCTCTACGAGTTGTTCGCCATTCTACCTCTATAGAATATTTCATGTGATCCTTCCTCATTGTAATCACTCTATTAGGGATTTTATTGGAAGTTCTATGAGCTACCTTCTTAGTTCTCTTTGAGGTGGTCACCATTATTAGTTGTTTTGAGCTCTGAGAACTCAATAGATTGAGAAGCCATGTGCATGTAGTTTATGGCTTCACTATGGTTTTCTGATTCTCGGCCATTGGTGTCATCAAGGTGAATTACTTGTTTCTCAAAATCAGAATCGCTCTTTTGACACTTTTGGCTTTATCAAGATTACTTATACTATGAAATCCTTGTTTTCTTGTGATTTCTTGCACAACAATTGTTTCTAAGCTAAAATAAACTTCTAGGTGTCATCATTCTTGAGGATGTTTTTGAGGTTTTTCTCACATCGACCCTAACTGGTAAGTTTATTTACATTTATTTTTCCTTTTGAAATTGAGAATGTGAAGCTCTGGATATTCTTTCTTTCATGGTCGTACACTATTATTTATGTTCAAGATTGAAAATCTGTTATGTGGATCACTATTATGCCATACATGGCATGGTCAAACTTTGAACTCATATTTGTGAAAGATTCCAGTTAGCACACATACCCTACATTTTATGTGGTTTTACTATTTTTTTGGCTTTCATCTCTTGATCACCAATGTTGTGTAAAACAATATTTGTTCCAACTGGTAAGTTAAGTTTTCCACATAAAGATCTGGTTTGAGCTTAAGTTCTGGGAAAAGATTAAATGATTCGATTCTATATTTTCTGGAGCGAAAGGATGAATTATTTCTTCAAAAATTGAAGGTCGTGATTTTCTTGTTTTAAGTACCTAAAGCTTTAATTTTCAATACCCTCCATATTGATTCAGTTTAATGCCTGGATCTCTATCTCGTGTGAATTTCCATCTATAATTTATACTGCAGATTTCATCCTTTGTCTAATAACTATGATTCAATTTTAAGTACTGTAGCTTTTTGTAACTTAGATACGCTCTAAGATGCATTGTACTATGAATATTTTCTTTCGGTGAAGATTATGTTTCTTCATGCTTATTCTATTTTAACTAGACCGAGTCTTAACTTATTTTGAAAAAAACCAAGTGAGTTGAATGAATTGATATTGAACGTATTTCAAGTATGATACCACTATATTGATCCTTTAAGTTTTCATATGATTTAGTTTCAAATCATGGTCACTTAATTCTAGCTTTGATATTCATGAGTGATCAACGCTAGGCTCAAATTATCCATAACTATTGTATTTTCATTAATCTTGAGATATCCCTCTATACTACAATACCCAACTTGTGGGTTTATCTCTCTATGGATGACTTTGAAGCTTCATAGTTCCATATTTTTTGTATTTATTTTTTGAAAGCTGGTATAAACCTTAACCATTGTTGCATGCAGTGTATGTTTGAGTGTTCAAAAATTCATGACTGTAACATCTCCTTGTCTTGTGTTGAAAAAATTGATGGGAATGCCCCCTCTCCATTAAGAGTTCTCCATTTTGTATTTTTAGACTCACAGTTTCCTTTGTGCTTGCTGAGTTTATTTTACCCTAAAATTGGGCATGATTTGTGGCTTTGTATTTGTTGAGTTACAAATACATGTTCATGCTGATCCACCTTGATTATATGATCATTTTGGACGAAACTATGATTGGCCCCAATTGTAGATAATATGATAGATTTTATTTAATCCAATTAATGGATGGACCATTCATCTCTTTGAATATGTGATTTGACACTTAATATTAGTTATCAAGACTATGGTATTGTATTTTATCATTTACCTCTATGTTTTTCATCAATGTACCTAATAAGATTATCCTGTAATTTTATTCTTCTTCATCTATCTAGCTTTCCTAAAACTTTCTTATTTGAAAACTTGGGCAATATATGTTATTTCTAGGATTTTCTGTTCACTATTCGTGCATGTTGAACATTGAAGTTTTTGTTGAGATGTTGTAGTTCCATTCCCTTTCTACTTAAATATTATATTTGATATTCATTAAAAATTTAGTATGCATGCTAGAAAATTTAAAATGTCCATTTTACATGGAAAATCCCTATCAAATGTTTCCCAAAATTATTTCTTTTATTCATTTTTCAGCTATAATAGATCTATTTTCTGATTCAGAATACAGAATGTATCACTTTTCTATTTAAGTTGATTTTTTGCTGGAAACTGAAACATAATAACTGCTATCGTGATCATAGCATGCTTTTTTGCTTGTGTATCACTTATTTTATTTTCATACAACTTTTAAATTATGTGTTTAGTTAAAACAACATGATGGAAAGTTGTAAATGTCCATTTTACATGGTGAAGCCCTGTCAAAATTTTCTTATATTTCCTTCTCATTCTATTTCAGCTATAATCTTATCTTGATTTAACTTCAGCCTTTAAATTCTGATTCTTTTTCTTTAGTTGCAATCTAAAACATGTACTTTGTCTGCAATTCTCTCCTCTATTTTGTACTGCAACTTATTTTATCCCTAGAATAGTTGTTAAACTTTGAGTTGCATTCTTCCTTCATTCCAACATGTACTTATGACTCATCTGCTTCATGTACCATAGGATAGAAGTTATTGAACTTTACAATCTTTATCTATAGTGAGGACTGTAAGATATGATTTATTTCTTCTTGGCTGCAACCTATACCTACACACTTGAGAAAATAGTTAGAAAATATTTAGGATTTTTGGCCTCTCTTATGTCCATGGTTTTCTTTTTGAGTGAGTAAATCATGTATATTGTTTGATCTTCAAGTAATCTATATCTCCTATTATTAAGAGATCCATGTGCATGAATTAGGATAGTATAGGAATATGGATTAACCCTGAGCTCATAACTGATGATTTTCCTCTTTTCTTCTTTTCAGGTATAGTGCTTTTAGCTAGTGAAGATGGAGAGGGAACAAAGCTGAAGATGAGGATGCATCAACCAAAGGAGAAACCTCCAAGGAAATGATGGGTTCACTCATACTCCTTTATTTTCTATTTCATACATGTGTACCTCTTATTTCAGTAGTTTTACTTTACTTTCCAATTACATCCCATGGCTTGTGTGGGAACATTTGAAATTCCTTATGAATAAAATATTGAATTGTTAAATTGAGTTGTGTATTTAGTTCTGCATTTCTTCTTTCTGATATGGAATGTATGATGAACTAAACAACCCAATATTGTAATTGAATGTCTTAATCATGAAGGAAAGAACATTAAATAATACCTATAACATCTAGTAATGAACTTTGATTTCTGTAATCTGCAGTCATGATTGCTGCTCCAAAACCTAACACTTCATCTATTCTGTAATTCGGTGTCTTCATCAAGACAACACATCTTTCCTTCAAGTGATTTTTGTTATTTTTATGAAGATAGCATAAAATTATAGACTATATGATCTGTTATGTTTTGTAACAAAGACACATAGTTGTAAATTTCATGTAATCATTAATTAATCCAACAAAACAATATTGTTTGAAAGAAACTCCCGAACTTAGGTATACTTCACCAATGTTATCCATCGTAACCAAGTTTTGAGTTGCCCATTTTTGCACGAGTGAAAAATTTTCAACAATAACCACTACAATTACCGGTGTTTGATGGTACCATTTGTATGATAGATGTAGTTCCTTCTCGTGTTACCCTCTGCTACTACTTGTATGCTTTTTTATGAGGTGCATCTCAAGTTTATGGATGTCACTCTATCTCATACACCTTGACATGTATTACCTACATTAGTATGCCAACCATTTACTTACACACTCTTCATGAATGACTCTTATTGGGAACATATTCCATTTGACCCTACATGTGATGTCACTATATGTTCGAGATGATGTTTTAGCTTGGCTTGGTACTTTCGAGGACCTTTATACTCCTAGTTATGATCGTCATCTCTACTACGTCTTTATCAATATCACCATCACTTATGGTTTGTGTGTCTTTCATCTTATAGTCTATCTATCATGTAATCCATGCTCTTCTCCACTCACGTAAGGAGATTCTTGAATTACTTATATAGGGGAAACATTGGATCTTGATCATATTGATATTTAATTTCCTATTCGCTCTACCACTTATTTATTTTCAATAGTTCCTTTCTTGGCTATATGAAATATCCCACTCATTGGTATGCACACAGTTGTCCACTTTCCCTATTCATTGATGAAGAGTATTTCATGGGTATGTATAATAATTTCCTCAATGGATCCCGACGTGATCAACCAGACACTATTTATCATCAAGTCACCAATGGTTGTCCATTTTACTATGATCTTGAGAGTGATGATATTCTACATGACATTACCTCGATAGCCTCTTTCATCACACACACTTTCGGGGCATATATCATCCCCTCTCTCATCAACATCACATCATTGGCACATTTCTCATCATTATCATTTATTCACATCCTTTCATGGTACTACATCACACTCTTAGCATTCACACATACCTCCTCTTAGCATCACCTCATATTGTATAGTCATACATATGTTAGAGTGTCATCATTATGTGCTTCGGTTCACACTTGAATGTTGAGGGATTACTACACATGAACCACACATACTACACATTACTTAATACACACTATGTTTATTCACACATCGCACACATTACATCATACATTCTAATTTTAGTCTACATCATTTTGACATATACACATCTACACATTATACATTGTACTAGTCCTCATAAAACATGTGTCACACTTATATCTAGCATTACATACTATTCAACATACACATCACATACCGTAAATTTCACCTTATTAGTCTATCTATACATTTTTTCATTACATCCTATACATTGTATATCCTACATCCTTCACATTAAATGGTCATTTTTCATCATCATAAATACTACATATTCTTCTATGCATTGCACTCAAGCACCCTCCGACACAATTTAGTTCCTCGATCTATTCTCAACTGTTGAAGGTTTACAAATCAAATAGACCTTATCTTTATCACATGTTTTTTATTCAACCTTCCATCATGTGACATCACTAGGTTAATTACGTACACTATAGGATAAATTGTTACCCACTCTATCATCTTATAGTGATATTGTTTCACCAATAAGTTGAGTAAAATAGATAAGGTAAGAGGTTAGGAGGAATACCTGTAAAATCAAAGGTGGAAGGTAGAATGCACGCATTGTTGACATTATCCAAGATGATCATAGAGAACTCCTTTTTGTCTAGGAAGGACTACCTATAAATACAAAAAAAGACCACAAAAGAGCATTAAATAACATATGATAGTGGACTGCCTAGCATATGCTAGATCTAGGAAGCATGATGCTTCCTAGAGAGGTTGTCAATCCACTATTTAATTTAACATAAATAAGAAACTGAAATAAAAGGTCCTATTGTAATGCAATGATTTAGGTTTCTCAATACAAAACAATATGCTAGATTTAATGTTAAATATGAAATGTATCACTAAATCTAATGAAACCAAAGGTTTGTTCATCCTACATAGGTTTTTTGGAGGTCTGGTAAAGGTTTAGGACTGATTAGGTGAGGTTTGGGTTAGGTTTGGTTGAATAGAAGGCTTGTTGGTCTTAGAATATAAAATAACAAAGAGACTGGGTATCAGTTGGGTGACCAATGCCGTATTGGGATGAAACTGATGATGGTAAGGTAAACCGACATCCATAAGGGGCAACGGGTGATAAATTAATAAAAATGGTTTTTAGCCTCTCTATGATTACACAGAGAGTGAGGAAGGTGTGGTTAGGCTCATAATGTGGCTGAAAATACTCAATAATATAGAGGAAGAGGTTGAGAAAGATAGAAATGGTTTAAATGGTCAGTAGTTGGATCTGTGGGAAGATGGAGATATCTAGGCAATAATAGAAATGGAAATACTGAAAGAAGTAACATATCTCTAGTAAAGTAAACACAAATGATGAAAACCACATTACTTACTTATTTCCATGAAAATATCATGAATGAAAATGGTTGGTGGTTGAGTGGTGAGGTGATGGCTAGTTCAGTGCCATGGTAGTGTAGCCTATGTGTTCTTGTGAATAGTCCAACACTCTGGAAGAGAACATGTTTCTTGTGATACACTATAATGGTTTTTCATCATGGCTTGGATGCAGGAATGGATTTAAGATTCATGCTTGATTGTAATATAATTCCAAAAACTAAATGACCAACATGTGTAAAGATTTTTAAAATTATTTATAAAGGAACAAATGTTGGTTTAGGTAATAGAAATTGGTCGAGGATAAACCAATGTCGGTTATGGTGAATTAGTCCAAGTTACCAAAAAAATCTTGATCTTTACTATATTTTACGTGATCTTGAATGTTAATATGGGTATCAAGTGAGGTTTGGCACTTACATAAGTGGGAATTTTGTTGTAGAAGGAATATGATTTTAATTTTAGGGTTTGAAAGAGACCTAATAGGTTAAGATAAGTAGTGACTCAATTTTAGTTAATTAATAGGCTAGGAATAAGTCCATGGTAAGGTTACTAGGCGATGTGGCTAGGTGAGGTGTAAATAAACATAATTAAATTAATTAAATAAATTAATAATGTGAGTATGAACATTAATTCAGTCATCAATAAATAAATTAATATGAATGTGGGATAAGGGGTCATGGTTAGGTGAATACGTTAAGTTAATTAATTAAAGGGGACTAAGGGGAGTGTGACAAAAATTTGGTTTTTATATTTTCCCTTTTTGTCACATAAATTGTATTGATAAGTGAAGGTAATAAAATAGGAATTTAGTTGCCCGGTATGAGTGAAGATTAAGTTTCCCTAACTATGTGTGGAGGTTAGGTTACATAAGTATGGGTTGAGGTGATCCCCTCAATCTAGGAATTGATGAGGTGTTAAATGGAGTAAGTGAGTGGTTTTGATAAATAGATAAGTGATGAAAAAAAGGTAAGTGGGTTTTAGTTGAGCGTGATTTCGATTGTAATAGATGTAGCAATCTAATGCACACACACGTATAGAATGTGATAAGGTACTAGGTTGAAGAGCTTATAAAATATTCTTCGTCAAAGTTCGATAGGTTTATCCAAACAAGGTTGAAGTGGTTTAGGTATCCAAGGTATAGGATATGGTCCTGAAACATAACCAGGAAAGGTATAGGAATGGGCAATAATTTTGTTCTAGGGCACCAAAGGTTAGGTCGAGATAAATAACACAGATTGGGCGAGGTAATGTCATGAAGATAAACAACACGAGTAACATCATCACAAGGTATAAATAGTAAATGAATTTGAGTGTCACAATTAGTGAGGTTGGGTTGGATGATTTAGGAAAGGTTGTAGGTAAGGCCATGTTAGGGGAGAAAACATGCCCCAACTTATTGTGAGGTTGTACATGAGAATTTTGAGATAATTTTTTTATTTATCACTGTGTATATATGTATTGATACACAAAAACTCCCTTTTATATAGTTGATGATGATATTTGATTGATAATGTACTTGATTTTATTTCTATTTTTATGTTTACTATGGAATCTAGGTGAGTTAGACATGGTTAACTCTAGGTCATTTAGGCATGCTTGAGTTAGGTATACGCATGATGGAGTCAAGTATAGCATGATGGAGTCCTGGGTGTAGGCATGGTGGAGTCTAGGTCTAGGCATGGTTGAGTTAAAAATTTCCTAGTTATTTGTTTTATGGAAATGATGTGTTGTATGTCTATTTTGTTTAAATTCCAAGTAATTGATATCATGGAAATGTTAAATGATTTAGGTATAACATAGTTGAGGTTATAAAATGCTAGCTATGATGAACTAATGTATTTTTTTGTGATATATCAATCTACAATTTATCGTGTAAATGGAAACTAATTAGATTAAAATGTGAATGTAAAAGGGTAAAATTGGTTAGGGGTGAAAGCGGTTGAGCTAACGTCCAAGGGCCTCATGTGCTTTGAGTGTTGCCTACATAGATGCGGTGAAAAGGGGCCTCGTGGTGATGTAATTATCCCATAAGATAGTAAATAATATGATGGCGTAGATGAAAGGGTCGGGAGGTTTTAGGAATGATTGATTCTAGGTCATGTAGGCATGGTTGAGTGTAGGTTTAATAGGAATGGTGTAAGGAGAAGAAATACAAGAATGTAGTCACAAAGGTCTAGTCCTATGTAATGTAATCAATAAGTAAGAAAAGAGATGAATGATAAAAGAGGTGGAATGCTTCAGAAGTGGAAAGGACCATAATGAGCATACCAAGGATAGGTTGATGAACTTAAACCCCTAAAGGTAGTGCATGATTGACTGTTCTAAGGGTGAAGGAAGCTACATGATCACAAAATGTCATATTTGTGGTACGTACCTTGAGTAGGTAGAAGATAAGAAAGGAAGGAAGATGAGGTGAAATGGGATATTTAGTGTAACCTTGTTGTGAGATAGCATGCCTCTTCTGCAAGATACCCAAAACCAAAATAGGCAAGTCCATGACGAAAAAGTTGTATTTTTCTTGATTTTTTTGTATTTTCTTTTTACTTTTGTTTGATAGATTGATTGATGTGGGAAGTCTATGTGGGATGAATATAATGAATCCTTGAGATCTTCATGAAGTTGATCAATGTGGGAAGCTTCAGGATATTTTATTTTTATTTTGCAGAAATAGTCTTATTTTTGATAGACTATGTACACTATGGATAGCGTGTATAGCTCTCCTTTAAGGGAAAAGTCTATTTATAGCAGCATGATATATAGGTAGATGTCCTTTTTGAGGAATTCTTTTAATTATAATAATTTTAACTCAAGGAGTGGAGTTTTAATATCCCATATAATATTGTTGCATTTCATTGGAATTTTAGATCATGGACAAGAATATAAAGGAGTATAGGCATATTTTATGAAGGAAAAAACAAGAATGTAAAGGATAGCTATGTGATAGAGGATTTAAGTGAATAACAACCATGATATTCTATAACGAAAAAGGATAAAAATTATCCATGAGAATCATGCCATGAGTAGAGTCCTGATACTCATATTGAGGATAAGGATAAAGGTGACTAATAATCACGTGATTCTTGATTAGCCATTGGTCCTTAAAAGTTCTAGATGAAAGGAATGGGTACTCAAGGGATGAGTGTGTAATAGATAAAAGGTGATATAGTACTTGATTCAATAATATAATGGTCGAAGATGTAAAGAATTGACAGGATCAAGTTAAGGTTTACCTTTGAGGGAAGATAAATTAAAAGCACCTGATCTATAAACATGAGTAATGATATAGGGTCCAAGCAAATTAGGAGAAAATTCACCTCGTTTACTTTTATACACTTTTTTACATGTTAATTTTCCTTTAAGGTAAGGTTGACGATCTTGAATGTTTTGGTAGAAGGAAATGTAGGATGTAAAAGGTATGGTTTTATTTAAAAATTCAATAAAATAAGAGGAAGTGACAAGTCCCCCATGCGTATAAGGAATAATGAGATGGTGGTAGGTGAGGTTGGGTAAGATTGGGCAAGGGTGATTAAATTTAGGTAAGGTAGATGGGGTAAGGTTTTGTAAATTTGGGCAAGGTGGGGTAAGGTATATGACAAAGGTCTTGTTTTAAAGGGAGGTGTAATAAAAGAAAAGGGAGTTTGAGTGCCCCCATAGGATAAGGAAGACTATGGTGATGATAGATTTCATTGTGCAAGATTGGGAAATGTTAAGTGTGATGAGGCAGGTGGTGGGTAGATTAGGTAAGGTAGATTGGGAAAACTTGAGCAAGGTTGATTGGGCAAGGTTAGGAAAGGTTTAGCCAAGGTTGATGTAGGTGGTGGTTATACTAGGTATGGTTTGAACGAGATGTGCAAAATAGAAGAAGAGGGAATGTTGAGTCCCCCATAGGATAAATTTAAATAAGGTGATTGTTGTCCAATTGTATCCCCTCAGGAAAACTTAGACAACATGACCTTGCACAGGAGAAAAATAAGAGGGTGGTTCAATCATGCAAGCTCACGTTCAATTTCAAAATCAAGTTATATATGAGATCATCATGGTAATGCAACAAATGAAAAAGATCAAAGATCAAGAGGAAAAGGAATGGAAAAGGATTAAAGGTTTTGAAAATTTGATTTTTGGCATTTCAGAAAAATAGAAAAAATGGTTAGCAAATGTCCGACCGAAACTCTGAAAGTACAAATTTTTGAACTTTTCAATTTGTGGATTTCGAACTCTCAGAGTGTGGAGCTAGAAATTCAGAGAAAAATGTCCCAATCCTGAAACTCCAAAACTCCAAATTTTCAGACTTTCATGTTTTGGGATTTCATTTCCCTTAGGAAAAAATGGAAAAAATGGCCATAAAAGTACAAATTCCTAAAGTCCGAAAGTTTGAATTTTAGAATTTAGGGGACCTCGTGAATAATGCCGGAAAGGAGAAGAAAATGTATAAATTTCCCAAGTCCGAAAGTCTGAATTTTAGACTTTCAAGTGTTTTGGGACCTCAAGAAGCATGTCCGGAAGAGTAGAGAAAAGTTCTAAATTCCCAAAGTCCGAATGTCTAAATTTGTAGACTTGATTATCGATATTTCGGCATTAAAAATTTTGGATTTTATGGGTCAAAGAAATGGAAAAGGACAAGAAAATGTTTGAAACTCAAGTTTTGAATTTTTCGACTTCGGAATTTCAAGTTTCCAACTTTAGATTTTTGTAAGTCTCGAGTGCGAACATGAAAATCACACTAAATGTCCAAAATTCTTAATTCGAAAGTCCAAAATTTCAGACTTTTAGGTTTTAGATTTTCATAACTCAAGCAATTTTGGTGAATGAATAGTGTTTTAATCTCCGAAGTGAAAATGTCCAAAATTCCAAATTTTGGGATTTTGGAGGTCACATGCTTTTTCAAATTCTAAAGCAGGAGGAGCAACAGTTGTAGAATGACACTCAAACCTTTGGATGGCCATATCTTTGGATTAGAAGCTCGGATTTGAGAAAGAGAGGAAATTTTTGAAATCTCTCGATGTCTGCTATAGATGGCCATATCTTTCGAATGAAAGCTCAGATTTGAGTAAGAGAAGACTTAATCTCTTTATTTGAGTGAGACTAAGTTCCTTAAAAATTTAAATTACAATTTGCCATTTTTTAGCATGTCCAAGGTTTCGCACCTACCACCATAATGGAGGTATGGGCTTCCTTATTACACAGTGAGGCATGGTACATGGAGCTATAGAGTTTTGAGTGGCTCTCTTCACTGTTACAGGTGAATTTAATGTGTTGGTACCAAAACTGATTCTCCCTTTGTGACTGAGCAACACCATATTTTGAACAAGATGCTTCAAGGAAGATAAATCAAAGTGTAAGTCATTTCTAGCTTGGAAGGGATTTAGTGACTCTTCATTCACTCGTGCATGTGAGAATTGGATAGTACCATGAACGTGGTTTGACCTACCCTGACTACTTTAGGTTTTTCCTTCAACCAAGGTGAGAGTACCTATTTTGTAACCCATATTAGTGGATGACATCTACAGATTCATAGTATTTTTCTTTCCTTTCACAAAATTGATAGGAGATCTTTAGAAGGTATGGTCAATACAACGTAGTCTAACTCTCATGAGTTGTCACTTTAGAGGATGAAGAAACCTTCTAGACAAGATCCAGGTTACTAAAGGTAGTGGTAAAAACTGATTGCTCTTACATATTGAGGTAAGGGATGGGTAAATCAATGAATTCCCTCAAGCATTTATGAACAGGTAGTGCAAGTAGGGGTATTTCATGTATGGTTCATTTCTAGATATGTATTTTATGGTTGGGAAGTTAAGCAGGACAAAGTTGATTATACCAAATATCTGAGAACTTTAAACAAATGGTAACAAATCCACAAGGCAAAAATATGAATAGCTTCAAATAGTAAATATGAACCTTCAACTAGAAAATTGTGCATCTATGAAAGCTCAAAGACACATGGCTTCACACATTCTTCAAGTTTTTAACACAATAACTCATGTTAAAGACTCAATTAAACTTTAGAAAACCCCTGTTATATCACGCTCATGATACACTCATAAACTGACAAACAATCTGTATCACTGAAATGAAAGTAAAGTGAATTTAAATCACTTATTGCATTATGAAATGAAATCTCTCTTCATAATGTAATTGAAAATGCCACAATACTTGTCATGAGGACGAGATTTTGTGTGATTTCAAAGGATTTCTAATGTAAGACTACAATAGGCACATAGATAACTATTTGAAAATATCTCAAGATGAAAATGGACATAACACAGTTCATTGATCTACACAAATTACTCAAGGTTTCTCAAATTTGATCAACAAGGGAAAGTTTGTTTACAATCTCAAAGTTTTGTCAATGGCTATACATCTTGTAACCAACTTGACATGATCAATTTTGAAAGGCACACAAGAAATAATTGGTTTCTCAAAAAAATTTCCCATAAAAATGGCTTCTCAGCTCTTCTCTAATTTTTTATTTCTCGCAAAATTTTAGAAAGATTAACCCCCTTTTTTTTCATGGCCTTTTCATACTTTTATACCACTTACTTTACTTCAAATATTCTCCCCCAAAAAAAGAATATTCCAAGGAATATTTTTTTCAGTTACAAAAATGTTATGAAATGAAATATTTTAATTACGTCCATGAGACCAACAGGTCTATGGGACCATAAAATAGTACCAAACCGCCTTAGACCAAAGTGGGATTTTTGACCTCTTTTAGGAGGCTGCTCCTCTACTAACTGATCTGTGACAACATTTCCCCAAGCTCTTTATTATATTTTTCTCAAATAGTTCCACCATGGACCTACTGGCTAGGATTTCTTTGTATTTGGATCGAATACTAGTGAACTTAGGACATTAGAGAATAAAGTGCGCTTCTGTTTGAATTGCCCATGTATTGCACAATATACAAGTTATCTCTTCCCACTGCTCCTTGGGTATTGTCCACCTACCTATTTCATACCTAATATTGTGAGAGCTAGTCCTTAGATGAGCAATGAGGATCTTCTAAAAATATTTTATTTCAGCCTCTATATAAGCTTTCTCTCCCTATGGTCACGGGGTGGGTTAAACTTAGTAATGTAATGCTAACACTTCCTATTTATTTTCTTCTGCCACATCATCAATTTGAACTTTTAGTTTACATAGTTTTTGATGTCTTTGTTAAGATTCAGGCATTCACTTAATTTGATATCTGATTTATTTAATCCATTTGTAGTTCTCGCTTCTTTCGCGTGTTCTTTCTTCTATGTAACTCTTTTTCCATTGCGGCCTTCGGCCATCTACCTTCTTGAATGTTTCAAACCTTTTTAAGGTAACCTATGAGCCTGGTCATGGCAGTTGCCTCTAGGTGGAAAGAACCTGTTTCAGCCAAGATGATTTCATAGGGAACTGTAGCCTTGATTCTGAACTGGTGTGTTATAATCCTTTTTTGGATTCTCTCTAGTTGTCTCCAATTTATATTTGTCATTCCACTAGCCCATACCTCACAGCCATACAACAACACTGGAATGAAAAGCAACCCAAATAGAACCTTAGTGGTCTTCCAATCCCATAATTCAACATTTCGCACCTATTTTGGAGTACAAAGAGGGCTTTCCATCCACCTTGTATTCGTTTCATCTTGCATTCCTACTTCTTTGTAGAAAATCTCTAAAGAGCGAAGGTGGATCCTCAGGTCTTGGATTGTTTCTGCCATTAGAATTAGATCATCTATATATAACATGAGTTTCACCATATAATTAGCCAGGGGCACTCCATTACCTCCAAAACAATTTATCCACTCTTCCAATTTGTCTATGTACAGTCCAAATAAGGTTGGAGAGAGAGAGCATCCTTTCTTAACCCCTATATCACTCCCAAACCCTTTAGATAACCCTACATGCATTTTGATTTTATCTTTCACTTGCTCATATAGTCTATGAATGATAGCCCTATAATGTGTTGGAACCCCTAACTCCTCCATTCTATTCCACATTTTGTTCCTTAGAACCATGTCAAAAGATTTGTGAAGTCCACAGCAACAAAGAAGTATCCTTCTTTTGATCCCACACATTTTCCACTAGATGTCTGAGTCGGACACAATGATCAATGATTGAATGTTTGGGTCTACAACCATCTTGTCCCTTTTCTCTTTTCCCTCCACTCTTTGCACAAATGCTGATCTTGTGCTCTATCTCGTGATATTTACAAACATCATCCCATACGACTGAGTGTATTAAATGTGATTCTTTTGATGTATCTCTTTGTGTCTGATGGAAGATCTGGTCTTCACTTTTGAAAGGTCAACTAAAACGTTCCCTTCTAATTTTTGTTTGTTCACTTGAGGCCCAAATTGGCTAAGTATAAAAAAGGCCAGGAAGCCTCTACGTGTCTCTTTGGCTCACTTTTGGTATGAATCTTAAAAGAAAGACTCCCAAACAAGCGCAGGATTTCCACGTGTCTAGGGTATGAGAAAGTTGCACCATCCATTGAAAATTATAAGCATGGGAAGAGCCAGTGGAAGCCTCCATGTGTCTCTTCAGTGCACTTTTAGTATGAAGCTTAAAATAAAGACTCCCAAAAGAACACATGCTCTCCATGTGTTTAAGGTCTGAGAAAGTTACAAAGGCCATTAAATAGTCTAAGCATGGAAAGACCCCGTGCAAGTATCGATGTGTCTCTTCATCATAACTTCAAAGGTAAAATTCATAGGTAGGTCCCCAAACAAGCGCATGCCCTCCACATGTCTAGGGTCCGAGAAAGTTACACATCTCGCTTTTGATGCTGGCTCAACATGTGGCTTTACCTAGGCATTGATGGGGTAGCATCTTACTTCTACAACTTTACTCCCTTTTCAAAACAAAGCCACACAAAGGAGACACAATTGTGGAACACTCCCAACTACAATATTTTCACCATAAATAGAAAACTTTAAATAATACCAAGACTCAAAGATGATCCATGACCCAATGAAAGGATGACAATGACACCTTAGTGAAGGTGAAAAATTTACACACATCCACACAGGAAGACAAAAATTACATCAAGCCAGGTGGACTAAAAATTTTTAAATGAAAAAGGGTGAGATTACAATTGAGCACCAACACCGGCTCTGACTTGGGGATGGGCACTCCTTGAGTGTCGCAAGAACAAAACATAATGCAACAAAAATGACCATGTGCCAAAATCCATTGGGCCATGGAGTCAAGAACTGACCTTTAAAGCAAAGTAACAATATCCAACCCTCCAAGAACAAACTGAGAAACCAACAAAAACCGGTCACCAAGGACTGGGACAAACTGAAATAGAAAAATGAAGAAAATAGAAAAAAACCAAAAATTGTACATTATACAATGATGCGTACCTTAGTTTTGAGAAATCAATCAAGGAAATGTTTCAAGTGCCTGCCATTAACAAGCAACTCAAGCATTTCTCCATCTAAATATTTTAGGAAAAAGGTATGCTCACCAATTCTAATGTCAATAGAATAAGGGCCCATCCATAATGCGTCAAACTTTCCATGTTTTCCCTTATCCTCATGTCTACTATTCCATAGAAGTAGAAGATCCCCACATTGAAAACTCTTGGGGTTACTTTTTTATCCAAAATTCACCCCTCAAAGTAATTTTGATAACATGCACCAAATTATTCAGTCCCGAGCAAGTAAGATTGATTCAAGGCCCAAAATCATGTTTTTTGGGTCCCCTCGGCCTTTTTTTTAACTCTCCCATCCAAGAAGAAATCCCAACGAGTTAGAAAAAATGGAAAAAATGTGAAAAATAAGGTTGCAGGATTGTTTTAAGGCATTTTGGGTCTGAAGGGTTCGGGTCATACTGAGGTTTGTCGTACCAAGCTTGGGGCTGAAAAAGCAAGAAAATCAGCTAAGTTGGAGATATTTGTCCCAGGCGGTCCGCGATTGGGACGTCGGGACGCGAGGGATGCGAAAAGCCGAATCGGCCGAAAGCAAGAAAAATCATCTAAGTATTTTGTTTCACGTGGTTTGGGACAGCCAGGACAAAAGTATGCATGGGACGTGAATCGGCCGGTTTGTCAAAAGACAAGACATTTCAAAGCGGTTCAGAGATATTTGTCCTTGCAGCCCGGGACAATTGGGACAAAGGTACGTGCGGGACACGTGAGATGCAAAAAGCTGAAATGGTCGAAAAGAGACAAGGAGGCCCGCAGATGAATCAAAGCCTGAAACATGTCATCCAAGTGGTGGATGTGCGGGGATTTTTGGAAAATTTTCCAAAATGCAAAAAAGAGGTAAAATTCAAAAAATTTCCCGCCGATCCGTTTTGGGCCTGTTTTTGCCCTAAATCTTCAAATGGCCATAACTTTCGATCCAGAGCTCAGTTTTTCACGTTCTTTATATCAATGGAAATCTGGTGAAATTCCCTACATGATTCTCGGGGTCAATCTTGCATTTTGGTTCAGTTTGGAGAGAGAAAATCAAGAAACGTCTCTGGCACGTGGTAATGGCTAGAAGTGACATTTCAACAACCAGTTTTAATGCAAAATGGGTCGCATTCTTCTCCAGCATGGTCAAAAATGTCAGGGAATGGGTTTGTAAGGATGCCCATGCTGTTTTAATGCATCTTCATTCAATGAGGAATGGCTCCCACATTTTTACACGTTTTCTCTCTCCTGGGCTCGACCCATGCATTTTAAAAAGCCGATTTGTCTCATTTTTCAAAGGGTGGTTCATCTTTTTCGCTCTTCTCTCCTTTCTTTTCTTCCTGTGGTTGAAAATGGATTTTTAACCTCCTCCATTGCTCTGTAATGGATTTTTTTCCTTTTACCATTAAAATGATGTTCATGTAAACTTCCTCGGAGCAACAAAAACATGTTTTGTGATGCATGTCCATCCTTGCTCGTATTTTTGCTTGTTTTCTTCTTGCCTCTATTCATTCTGTATTTGTGCACGTTTAAATTTTCATTGCAAGGTTGGAGATGTGTTCATAGTAGTTTTGATAGATGTTCAACATTTTCCTTCTCTCGGGTGTATCACCATTTTAGTGTAGGCTTTTGTTTTTTTCTCTTTTCTCTCTCCCTGTCTCCTTGGAGGTTAGATTAGGATTAGATTAGCTTTCCGCACTGGAACAAATTGTGGAAGGTATTTTAGGAAGAGGAACCATCCTTCTCTCTGGAGATTCCTTTCTCATTTTTATAAGTCCCACACTTGGAGAGAGTTTCAATGTTGTGCAATCACTTTGGATGCTTAGAATGATCAAACTAGAAATCTGATCAACATCCAAAGGCTTCTTGCTGATTGCACTAACAGCTTACCTTTTTATCAAACAATTTTTTCAATTTTTCCCTAAACTTCACATGTCTTTGATGGGATTCTCTTCTCTCTTCATCTAATTCAACAATTTGATTTATACGAGCATCATAGGGACTAATCTCTTGATCCTCCAATTGTTGGATAAATTGATAAGAAGATAATTGCATATGCAGGGGAGGAGAGCTTGAGTTCCATATACCAATTCAAATGGGCTCTTTCCAGTAGCTCTTTTAATAGTAATTTTGTTATCCCAAACAACAAACTTCAACTGCTCACCCCACTTTCGTTTATTTAATTCCAAGGTCCTCCTAATTATCTTCAACATATTTTTGTTACTTGATTTTTCTTGTCCATTACCTTGGGGATTGTAGTTGGAAGCATATGCTAAATTTATCCCATACTCCTGACACATGGCTACCAAAGGTTTAGCTCGAAAACTCATAGCATTGTCAAGTAAATATTTTAGTAGGCACTCCAAACTTGCAAATCATATGATTTAAAATGAATTCAACGATAATTTGGTGGGTTTCTTTCTTAATGAGGATTGCCTCTACCCATTTGGTGAAGCAGTCAGTGGCTACCAATATCCATTTATGGTTGGCACTTAAAGAATCTGAAATCTCCCTAATGAAGTCCATCCCCCACTGCTTAAAATGGGCTTCAATTGATACAGGTTGCAATGCAAGGGATCCTGAAGCTTTCCATCTTCCTGAGAAATGTTGATAGCTCTCACATTTTCTTACTAATAAATTTGTATCCTTAAAAGGTGTTGGCCACTAGTAACCATCCCTTAAGATCTTATGGGTTATCACTCTTCCAGCAAAATTCGTCCCACAAACTCCTCCACGTAAGTCAGAAATTAACTTTGGGGTTTCATCCTCACTGATACACCTTAAGTTACCTCCCTTAGGGTTTTTCCAAGCCAACCCATAATCAATGATGATATATTTTTGGGAAGCCAATATAAGTTCTCTCTTTTGATTTTTTCTTAAATACTTAGGGCATTGTAGATGTTTGAGATAAAAATAATATCCCTATACCAGTCAGAATTTATTAATTTCTCAAGAATATTCAACCTTTCTTCATCAACCTCATTTATCTCAACTATCTGCAGATTGCTTTCTGTCATTAAATTTTCCAAGCCCAAACCTCTAACCAATTTTGTAGTTTGGATGTCCATATCATATTCTGCAACTTATTTTCCCATTGGCATCTCTTACTAGAAATTTCCATTTTTGACAGGATATCTTTGACCATAGTATGAGGGACATAAGCTATGACTTTAGAACTTAAAATATATGGCCTAAATATTTTGTGGCTCTGACCAAAGAAAAGGCATGTTTCTCCATAATAGTATACTTCAACTCTACCCCTTGTAATGCTTTACTAAAGAAAGCAATTGGCCTTTCATCTCCTTCATCATCCTTCTATAGCAGCACAGATGCAATGGTATTCTCAGAAGAAAAGGAAAACATTTGGAAGGACTTTTTGTAATTAGGAGCTGCTAAAATAGGGAATTTTTCAACACTTCCTTGATCCCAGTAAAGGCTTGAATAGTTGCTTCTTCCCATTTGATACTCTGATCTTTTTTCAACATACTAGTGATTGGGATAGTCAATTCAGTAAAGTTGGAAATAAATATCCTAATAAAATTTATCTGCCTGAAAAATGATTGAATTCCATTTTTGGTTCTTGGAATAGGAACTTTGCTAATGGCTTCCACTCTCTCAGGATCAATCATGACCCCTTATTTTGATATAATATGTCTGAGAAACTTATCCTTTTGAACCCGAAAATGACATTTCTTAGGGTTCATTGAGATACCATATTCCCTAAATGTTAACAAAATATTCTCTAAATGTTGCAGGTGATCACTTCTCTTCCTTGAAAATACTATCACAATGTCTTGATACACAACAATGAAGTCATTTATATATCCTGAGAATGCTACATCCATTTCTCTTTGAAACGTGGATCCAACATTCATAAGGCCAAATGGAATTCTCATGTATACATAGGTACCCCATGGAGTAGTGAAAGTAGTTTTGATTCTCTCTGATTGCTTCACAACCACTTGGTTATACCTAGAAAAACCATCCAAAGTAGATAACAATTATGAACCTGTAACCAATTGCAACATGTTATCCATATTTGGCAAGGGATATTTGTCCTTAATTGATGCCTTATTTAAATTTCTAAAGTCAACACACAATCTTATGTCTCTGTTCTTCTTTTGAACAAGTACCAAGTTTGCCACCCATGAAGAGTACCTTGTAGGTTGTATGATTCCTCCATCCCTTAACTTTTTCAACTCTTCCTGCATTTTTAGGGAAAGGAGTGGATTAATTGGTCTTTTCTTTTGCCTAAATGGCTTGGCATTAGCCTCTAGGGGTATCTCATGCTGAAAAAGGTCTTCCCTATATGCTTTCAATTCTGAATACGACCATGCCAAGAAGTCCTGGTACTTTTTTAACAATTGGACATATGATTGCTTTTCCTCTCTATCCAAGTTTCTACCTAACCATATTTTTCGAGGTTTATCCTTTGTGCCTAGGTTATGTTCTTCAACATCTCTTGAGGTTGACATGTGTCTATTAACAATGCAGTTAGCATTATCAAAATTTGATTCCGTGCAACCAAACCTCTAGGAATAGTATTGGTTTTCAATTGAATAATGTATTTACCAAATAGGGTCTCTTTTCCGTCATTTTCACAAACCATTGGTTCCCATTCCATAATTTGATTGGTAAATTCTCCTTTATTTTGCAAAAACCTTTGGACATGGGCATCATCTTCAAAAACTTGTCAATGCTTGATATTATTAGGGACAGACAACCTAGTCAATATTTCAATATCATATTCACAATAGGGGGATATTGTACAATTCTCAAACCTTGATCCCAACACTACCAATTTTTCTACTACAGTATTGTATTTCCTATCATGGTGTATTATATTGAAAGAATCAAACATTTCAATTAAGTCCCAAACTGCATTCTTGTATTGCTTCATTCTTTGATTTTTTGTTGCATACATCTTTCTAACTTGTTTGACTATCAAATTTGAATCCCCTTTAACAATAATGTCTCTAAAACCATACTTCCAAGCAATCCTTAAACCCAAGAGAAGTGCTTCATACTCTGCAATGTTATTTGTGGACTCAAAATTAATTTTAAAAGAAAATTTAAACTCCTCATGGCTTGGAGATATCAGGACAAGACCAACACCATTACTAGATCAAGCACAAGCCCTATAAAACATCAGAGTCCAGGGAAAACCAACCTACTCAAGATATTTACACTCATGAATTTGATGCTCCTTAAAATCATCATAACCCACAAAGTTATCAACATCAACGTTTGTGTACAATACTTCATAAGAAGCATTATTAGGATCCTTAATGAGGTGTAACATTTTCTTCTCACCATACAAATTCACAAGGTTTCCATCAATTGGTATGGTTGCAAATGACATGTCCATTTGTATGCTTTCACCAACACTTGGTGCCCATTTTCTAGACAACAACATTCCCCACTTAGTAGGATAGTCCACAATAACTACATTCATGGTTAGGCATTTTCCTGGATAAGTTACTAGTTGCACTACCAATCCTTTGACATATCCAATTACTAGCACTTATCTTGAATCCATAGCATTACACTTCCCAAAATTTTTTGTTACTTTTATATTTAACTCGTTCATCACCTCAAGAGGCATTACATTACATGAGGCTCCTGAATCAAACATATAGTTATGCACCAGCCTATCCTTAATAATTAAAGTGGTATAAAATGGATCCACATCAAGTTGAGATTCAACCAGAGATGTGCCCAAATATATCTTAGGTGATTCACCTAGTTCCTCCAATGCTTGTGGTACTTCTAATTCTACAATAATAGGAGGAATCTCTTTTTCCTTGAGTAATATTTTCTTCCTTAAATCCCAAATATTCGAATGCCCTTTTCCTATGCTCGGGGATCCTGAGTAATTCAACAATGGGAATAGTAACCTTGATCTAACTTAAGATTTGGGCTATGTCACAAGGAATATATTTGGGTAGGACAATATTAGGAGGAAGATTCACAATTTCATCTGATAGTATAGGAGTTTTCAGAGTCTGGGCATGGGTAGGAGCACATGTTTTATTTTGGGTAATTAGGCCTTTGCCAGATGTATCTTTCTTAGGGGTTTCCTTCAGGATATTGGTAAGAACTAGAATTTTTGGCTTAGTTTATGGCCCTCCACCTTTGACAACCTTACTTCTACTATTATATTTTTCTCGTGAGCAAAATCGCATCCATCAATAGTTTCCTATCCTCTTCAGAAGGGATTCCTCCATCATACTTTTTAATCATCAAGGCCCTTAAGTATTCAAAATCATGATTAGGTAAATCAAATTCTTGCACCATATCAATTTCAAAAGTATTAATAGGAGGAAGAGGTAATACTTGGTGAACACAATCCCATAAATTTTTCAACAGTTCTAGCACTTATCAATTTAGTTGATGTTGCCCCTTGCTGTGAGTTCCCAAGGAACTCCATCATACACACATCACCATATGCCTCATCATCATTTGTTTCCTCAACTTCCTTATCTACATCACATGGGGAATGTGGTAAGAAACACCTATCACACCACTCAATAACATTGGCCTCTTCTATGGTAGCAATCCTAGTAGTCAAAGGATCAGGAACCAATCTATTATCCCTGGGTTGAGGCTATTTATTTCCTGATCCCATGGGACCCTTCCCTCTATCATCTGGTCTATGATCACCTCTGGGATGATTTCCAAATCTCTCCTGACCATGTGGCTTGTGCTGACCTTGGGAACTCTGTCCTATCCCTTTTTCTACTCTGGCTAGTTTGTAGGATATCTCTTTAATCGCTTCAGAAAAAGTCTTCACAACCTCTTGCAGGTCCACAACTTTATTTGATTGTGGTCTCTCAGGATTGATCAAATTAACACCCTCTCTCTTAGGAGGCTTTCCAACTGCTTTGATGTTATTTTCTATTTGTAAGGCCATGGTGAAATCTTGCCTCAATTTTCTGGGTTCTTATCTCTCAAGTAATAAGCAACCTTTTTATCAAAAGTGTTAGAATATTTTATCAAACAAGACTCATCACTTGGCCTTAGGATTATAGGTAACCTATTCAAGGTTTTTTTGAACCTAGTATTAAAATCCTAGATAGATTCATTTGGGTTCTTCTTTATATTTTCAAACTCAGATAGAAGGAACCTGGGATCAGTCTTATCCCCATATTACAGTCTAAAATCATTTTTCATCTTGGTCCATGAATCTATTGAATTATCTGGTAAAGCCTTGTACCAATCACGTGCATCCTCTTCAAGAGTATGAATGAACAAATTTATATACACATCTTCAAACTCAATTTCAAAATATTCCATCATATTGACAAAGAGTCTTAAATGTTGGTCACTAGTGATGGTATTATTCCCTTGAAATTTTGGTAACCTATTTCTGACATCTTGTGGCACCATATTAGGATATCCAACCATACCTCTGAAATTTATTGGTCCAAAAGTATTGACAACAAAAGGAGGTCTAGGTGGAGGCTGAGCCATATTTCCTTGAGGAGGTGATCTTGTAGGAGAATCAAAATGATAAGGGATGAGGGGTCTCTAGGGCACAAGAGTATAACTCTCAAAGTAAATATCCTCTAATGACTCAGTTTCTTGGAAAACCCTATCAACCTTGGAAGAAGCAAGGAAAACTTAGAGACAATTTTCAGACACAAATGATGGCCCCTCTCTAGTAGGGGAATTTAAATTTACACGAGGACTACTTGGTTTAAAATCACTTGAAGACGTATGGTAATCTTCAACCATATATTGATCACCTTTCAAAATTGATATCTCCTTTCTTGATTCTTGATTTCCAATCACTTTCCAAACTTTTTTTCCTTCTGAATTCACTTTTCCTAGTTTTGGAAATAACTTTCTAGTAGGATCCCTAGTGAAGAAAGACCTTCTTCCCTCCAGCTTTGCAAATATTAATGACAAATTTCACTTGACACAGGTTAAGACACTGGTAATCATCAAAATTTTAAACCAATTCAGAGTTTCCACCAAGGATTCTCACCTTAGATGTGTAAATGCACTATAAGTAGTTTTTAAATGTCTATCAATACTTAATTTCTGCAAAGCTTAGTAGATCGACCTTCCTTTACCCACATTTATCACTATTGATGCAAATTTAGTACAATAACCACTAGAAACTAGAAATACTGCACAATGAACTTGTGATCTTGCACAAATATTACAAATCTTAGCAAAGGATGATGTTTAAACAACATAATTGTACTTAAATCATGTAAGAAACATTACCAGGGTCGGTATGTGTATGCATTTGTAGAAATACTCCTCGAAAATGGCCAGATCAGTGTTGGTACCAAAATTTATTCTCCCTTTACGACTGAGTAGCACCCTAGTTTGAACAAGATGCTTGGAGGCAGATAAATCAAAGTGTGAGTCATTTTATAGCTAGATAGGGATTTAGCGAACTCTTCATTCACTTAGGCATGGGAGAAATTTATAAGCACCGTGAATGGGTTTGACCTACCCCCGACTACTTTAGGTTGTTCCTTCAACCAAGCTGAGAAGACCCATTTTGTAACCAATATTGGTGGATGACATCTATAGATTCATAGTATTTTTCTTTCCTTTCAAAATTCATAGGAGATATTTGAAGTTATGGTCAAAACATCGTAGTCTAACTCTCAGGAGTTGTCACTTTAGAGAATGAAGAAACCTTCTAGACAAGATCTGGGATACTAAAGGCAGTGGTAAAAACTCATTACTCTTGCATATTGAGGTAAGTGATAGGTAAATCAATGAATTCCCTCAACATTTATGAAACGGAAGTGTAGGAAGGGGTGGTTCCTGTATGGTTCATTTCTGGATATGTATTTTATGGTTGGGAAGTTAAGCAGGAAAAAGTTGATTATACCAAATATCTAAGAACTTTAAACAAATGTTAACAGATCCACAAGGCAAAAATATGAATAGCTTCAAATAGTAAAGACGAACCTTTAACTAGAAAATTGTGCATCCGAAAGGTCAAAGATCATAGATTCACACATTCTTCAAGGTTTTAACACAAGTACTAATGTTAAATACTCAATTAAACTTTATAAAACCCCTGTTACATCATGCTCATGATACACTCATAAAATAACAAGCAATATGTATCAATGAAATGAAAGTAAAGTGAATTTAAATCACTTATTGCATTATGAAATGAAATCTCTCTTCATAATGTAATTGCAAATGCCAAAATACTTGTCATGAGGACAATATTTTGTGTGATTTCAAAGGATTTCTAATGTAATACTGCAATAGGCACATAGATAACTATTTGAAAATATCTCAAGATGAAAATGGACATAACAGTTCATTGATCTACACAAATTACTCAAGGTTTCTCAAATTTGATCAACAAGGGAAATTTTGTTTACAATCTCAAAGTTTTGTCAATGGCTATACATCTGCAACCAACTTGACATGATCAATTTTGAAAGGCACACAAGAAATAACTGGTTTCTCAAAAAAATTTCCCATAAAAATGGCTTCTCTCGGCTCTTCTCTCCTTTTTTCTCTCTGACTAAATTTCAGAAAGATTAACCCCCTCTTTTGCATGGCCTTTTCATAATTTTATACCACTCACTTTACATCAAATCTATTTCCCCCAAAAACAAGAATATTCCAAGGAATACTTTGTTTGTTACAAAAATGTTATGAAATGAAATATTTTAATTACGTCCATGAGACCAACAGAGTCACTTTGGACCATAAAATAGTACCAAACCACCTTAGACAAAAGTGGGATTTTTAAACTTCTTTAGGAGGCTCCTCCTATGCCAAATGATTTGTGACAACATTTCCCCCAAGCTCTTTATTCTATTTTTCTCAAATAGTTCCACCATGGACCTGCTGGCTAGGATTTCTTCGTATTTGGATCAAATACCAGTGAACTTAGGACATTGGAGAATAAAGTGTGCTTCCATCTCAATTTCCCATGTATTGCACATTATACAAGTTCTCTCTTCCCACTTTGCTCCTTGGGTATTGTCCACCTCCTTGTTTCACACCTAAGATTGTGAGAGCTAGTCCTTAGTTGAGAAATGAGGATCTTCTCTCGCCATTTTATTTCAGCCCCTATATAATCTTTCTCCCTATGGTCACATGTTGGGTTAAAATCAATAATGTAATGCCAATTCTTCCTCCTTGTTTTCTTCTGCCACGTCATCAATTTGAAATTTTCATTTACATAGTTTTTGATGTCTCTATAAATCTTTGGGAATTCACTTAAGTTGATATCCCATTTTTTCATCCATTTGTAGTTTTGCTTCATCCACGTGTTCTTTCTTCTATGTAACTCTTCATCCATTGTAGCCTTAGTTCATCTACCTGCTTGCATGATTCCAAGCATTTTTAGGTAACCTATGAGCCTGGTCATGGTAGTTTCCTCCTGTGGGGGAAAGAAATTATTTTAAACCAAGATGATTTCATAGGCAATTCGCAGCCTTGATTTTGAACTAGTGTGTTATAACCTTTTGGATTCTCTCTAGTTATCTCCAATATATATTTGTCATTCCACTTGCCAATATCTCGTAGCCATACAAAAAGACTAAAATGACAAGAAACTCAAATATAACCTTAGTGGTCTTCCAATCCCATAATTCAACGTTTCTGCACCTATTTTGGAGTACACAGAGGGTGTTCCATCCACCTTTATTCATTTCATCTTGAATTCCTACTTCTTTGTAGAAAATATCTAAAGATAGAAGGTGGATCCTCCACCTTTTATTGCAACATTTTTTTTTCCATTAGAATTAGATCATCTGTATATAACATGAGTTTCAATATATACTTAGCCATGGGTACTCCATTACCTCCAAAGGTTTTTAATCCACTCCTCCAATTTTTCTATGTACAGTCCAAATAAGGTTAGAGAGAGAGGGAAGCCTTGCTTAACCCCTATATCACTCCCAAACCCTTTAGATAACCTTGCATGTGTTTTGATTTTAGCTTTCACTTGCTCATATAGTCTATGAATGACAACCCTATAATGTGCTAGAACCCCTAACTCCTCCATTTTGTTCCACATTTTGTTCCTTGGAACCATGTCAAAATATTTTTGAAGTCCACAAAACAACAATAAGCATCCTTCTTTTGATCCCACCCATTTTCCACTAGATGTCTGAGTGTGACACAATGATCAATGATTGAGTGTTTGGGTCTAAAACTAGCTTGTCCCTTTTCTCTTTTCCCTCCACTCTCTTCCCAACTGCTGATCATGTGCTCTATCCTATGATATTTATGAACATCATCCCATACGTCTAGGTGTATGAAATGTGATTCTTTTCGATGTATCTCATCTGCGTCTGACTGGGAGATCTGGTATTCACTTTTGGTAGGTCATCTGAAACATTCCCTTATAATTTTGATTTTTTCACTCGAGGCCCGAATCAGCTAAGTATAAAAAGGCCAAAGTGGAATCCTCCACATGTCTTGTTTGCATAATTTTTGTATGAAGCTTTAAAGAAATACTCCCAAAAAGAGTAGACTCTCCACATGTCTAGGGTCCGAGAAAGTTACATCAGCCATTGAAAATTATAAGCATTAGAAGAGCAAGCGGAAGGCTCCACATGTATCTTCCATGCACTTTTGGTAGAAAGCTTAAAAGAAATACTCTTAAATGAGTGTAGCATCTCCACATATCTACGGTCTAAGAGAGTTACACCTGCCATTGAAACGTCTAAGCATGGGAAGATCTAGCGTAAGACTCCATGTGTCTCTTCGATGTAACTTCAAAGGTAAAATTCAGGGGTAGGTCCCCAAACAAGCATATGCCCTCCACATGTCTAGGGTCCAAGAAAGTTACACATCCACTTTTGATGCTGGCTCAACATGTGGCTTTACCTAGGCATCGTCGGGGGTAGTGGCTTACTTCTACAACTTTACTCCCTTTTCAAAAAAGAGCCACACAAAGGAGACATGATCATGGAACACTCCCAACTACAAAAGTTTCACCACGGATAGAAAACTGTAAATAATACCAAGACTCAGCATGATCCATGACCCAAGGAAAAGACTGACAATGACACCTTAGTGAAGGAAAAAATTTACGCACATCCACACTAGGAAGAAAAAAATTACATCAAGCTAGGTGGATTGAAAAATTTTAAACAAAAAGGGTGAGATTACAATTGAGCACTAGCACAATGCATTTTTGGGTGGTAGAAGCTAGATTTCAGATTTCTCCTCTATCCTCCTCTAATTCTTCCTATATATTGTAAGGAGGGGTTTTTTCTAAAGGATGGAAATTTTGTCTTTGCCCCTCTCTTCTTTGCTAGTCTGCAAATGAATTTGTGGAGTTCAAATCTCCCATTAAAACTGTAATGCAAGCTTGTGCCTCTTGGCCATTGTAGTGTACTATATCAAATTTTTGAAGCAATAATACATGTCTGTGGATGTTTTCAACCCTATTTTTTTTCATTTCCTTCATTTTATCTCTCATTGCAATTTTTGTTACCTCTGCATTGGTGGTTGTATTACATTTCAATGAATTTTGTTTAATGGAAAAGCAAGTGTTCAACATTCCTTGGGTGCATCACCTTTGATAGTTTAGGTTTATTTTCTTACATCTCCTTAACCATATCTCCTTGGAAAGTTAGATTAGATCTTAGATTATATCTTTTGCAATAGGAATGTGTGCACCTAAATAGAGGAATAGGAACTGGCTTTCATCTTAAGATCTCTCTCAATTTTAAATTCGTAACTTTGAGATATGGTCCATGTTATGCAATCAAACTAATAGTCTCAACCCATCAAGTTGTAGACATTTAGAAGTGCTTTGTGATTATGCATCAACAGTGATGACAGTAACATTGTGTAAGATTGGACATAGTTTGGGCAATGTGTATAAAGATGGGGAAAAATCCTTAGTCGGGATAGTAAAATCATTGGGGAGATTGATGCAGTTGTTGAAACATGGAGCAATGTGTGACTCTATCAGAAATAGGATATGAAAACCCATGAAATGTTACCTTGGGGAAGGTGGAGGTTAGATAGTGGGTAAAGGTGAAATAGATGGGCTACCAATTTTCTCTTTTACTTTGTCTTTTGGATATTGTGACTGAGTGGCTATATGAGCCATGTCTATTTAAAAAATCAGAGGAAAAGATTATTTTTGAGGTAGAGATGGACACTATTAAATAAATATGGGGTGAGGTTGTGTGGCGACAAATGAAGGTGGAATGGATTCTTCATCCAATAGATCATAATTGTCAAATTTCTCTTTTGGAGAACATAGTTGGAGAAGAATAGTCTTAAAATCCTTACGATTTTATACATCATGCCCTGACACATGATGGTAAGTACAAATTTTCTTATCATTAAACCCTTATAGTTTATATTTGAGTGGGTCGTAAGGTATAAGAGATGGAAATGTGATTAGAGACCTTTTTAAAAGGTTAACTAGGATGTTGGTGTAAGATAATGCCAATGGATAACAATGTGAAGTGAGTGTGGGTCTAGATGGAAGTTTGGGTGACTACAGGGGGAGAGGCATCAATGGAGGTGGAATTGAAGGTTGAGTAAGTTTAACTACCTATTTGATAGATAGTATGGTTTTGGGTTTATCTTGTACCTTCTTGGGTAACGCTATAGCTAGTGAGTTGGTTATTGGAGGTAGTGGGGTTTGGGCTTGGGTTGCACCTTCTTGGGTAAAGGTGAAGAAGGAGTGCATGATGTAGAATAAAAGGAAGATGGTGGAAGGAGATGGGTTATCCAAGGTGATAATGGAGGTGTGGTGAAGACGTCAATAAGAGGAAATGTGGAAGGGACTAGTTGAAGAGAAGGGAATGGCATGGGTAATGATGAGGATACAAGAAGTGGTGTAGGTATAGGAGGTAGAAATGATGTAGGTAACAGTGAACTCATAGATTATTTAGGTAATATTTGTGGAACAGAGGATCGTGACGAGGAGGTGGGTTAATGTGTTTTTGGTTTACCTTGGCTAGGAGGTCTGTTTAACCAAGGTTGATGGGTGCGGACCTAGGATAGATGGAACGGGTGAAGGTGACATAGGGGTAGTGGATGAAGTTTTTTTATGTAGCCTAATAGGTTGGGTCCTCCTCCTCGGTGGGGAATAGTCTTTGTGACGACTTGTAAAGATGTGGCTAAATCTAGTTTGATAGGTAGTGACTAGGATTGATGTCGGAATGAATCCCAATTTGGTAATGGGTTTGGACGTAAAGGAAGATATGGGTACAGGTAAGGTTTTAGGCATAGGAAAATTTTGTTTCATAGTAATATTTTAGGTGTGGGTTTGGGTGATGAAGAAGTGGTAGCTACAACTAGCATGGACACGATGGGTTTTGTTATTTGATACACCTTTGGATGGATCATGGAATTATCAATAGACAACATATGCATTTGAGTTGAGACAGATAGTTGAAGTCATCCCTAAAGCATGGAATTGTCAAAATAACCCATGTATAGAATGACACCAATGTAGAGGAGGATTATTTTTATTTGGTAGTAATACCTATATAGAATGTCTCTGTGAGATATGGAAATGGTTTGCTTCAGAATTTGTGGGTAGAAGAGATGATAATAAAATGACAGGGTCTTTAGAAATCAGTGGGGAATTTTCACCAATAGGAAGAGATGCCACTAGTGGGTCCTTTGTTGGTAGGGGAGAAGGCAAGGTGGATGAGGTAGGTTCTTCTTTTGGTGAAGAACAAGGTAGGTATGAATCGCGAGTGAGCAAAAGAATAAGTATTGCAGGTTTTTCATTAGGTTGAGAGGTGAGTGGGGAAAATTCATTGGTAGATATGGTGGAATCCTCTGTGGGTAGAGGAGAAGATAAGGGGGACTCCTCTATGGGTAGAGGAGTGGATGAAGTAGGTCCTTCCATGGATGAAAGAGCTTGTGGAAGAATTTACTTGATAGATATAATGAGATGAAATTGAGTAGAAGGAGCTAGTATGATGTCAAAAATGACATGAACCTCATGAATGTTATTATCATTGGTTGAGGTTTCACTAGTTTGGTTAGATGATGGGGTGTGATTTGGGAATGAATTTTTCAAGATGTGATGGTTCGATTAGCTAGTGTGTGAGGGTTAACCAAGATGATATCTTCATTATCTAACATTTTTTGATGATGTTTGTGAAATTTATTCAATCACCATCGCTATGACCTCTAACGTGATTGTAGTTGCAATAATAATTTTCTTTATACCACAAAGAATAGGATGAGAAGGGTCAAAACCAATATGTGGTTTGACGGGTGGAAGAGTGATTTCTCGGCTTTTACATTTTTTTCTAAAAGCTGGATAATAGGAGAAACTTCTATGGGAGTATATTTTTGTTTCTCCCACTTGAACTGAAAATCTGAACGGGAGAAAGGTTGAAATAAGACTTTGATTGGTTGTATGGATGAGATGGGTTGTCTTTCAAAACCATTTCTTTATTAGACCCATTTTCTTTAGAATAATTATTTTGTGGTTTAGAAGAAGACGAGGTATCATTTGATTTAAACGCAACATTTTTGTTACGCAATATTATATTTTTCTCTTAAATGGCACAAATTTCAAGTTTTTAGGCCATGGTGAATGTATCATCAAATGTGTAAAAAATTTTGAATTTGAAGAGTTTGTGAGATGTTTCTAGCACAATCTCTAGTGAAAAAATATATTAACTCCGTCTGATGTAATTGGAATGTGAGTTGGTTGATCGGGCTACGCCAACAAGTGACAAAGTCTATGATAGATTTTCCTTCATATTGGCATGTTATGAATAATTTGGTCATGGTGACCTTTTTAATAATGTTGATTAAAAAGTGCTCTAGAAAATCTAAGCTACCTAAATAAACGAAAATATGGAGTACCTAGGTAAGGCACTATACCAATCTAAAGAGGGTTCCATCAAAGACATTGGGAATGTATGGAAGAGCAAAGCATCATTGTCAGTGATGAGATAACACACATGTTAAAAAGATGGAAAATGTTGTTGTAGGTCTTCTTTGCTACTAAATCGGTTGAATTTTTACATTTACCAATGCATAGGGTATGAACGAATCACAACGGAAAAATGAATAGGATCATTGAAAATATCGTTGTATGTCATAAAGTTGTGTGAGCTAGAGACAGAGATGCTTCTAAGGTATACATCTTGTTCATCATATTAGTGATAAGATTATTTATGGGTTGTGATGACAGAGCACCCTCTATAGTAAAAGGTGGAAGATATGGTCGGTATGATGTGGAAGACAAGTATAAAAATTTTGATGAAGGAACATAGGACAAAATAGATGTGGATGGAAATTACCCTTGATAAGTGGTAGATGAAATAGGGGGCTATTGGTTATAGGTTTAAGTAGGTAGGGTAGATGTAAATAATGTCATAGCGGTCGGAGGAAGAGTCCAGTAGGATGGAGAGGACAAGGTTTTTGAAGGGAGTGTTAGCTTCCGACACCAGTGGTGGATGAGATGCAATAGGTATATGAGAAGTGGAGGAAATGGATAGAACTATACTAAGGGAATTTGAAGAGGGAATAATGTAGATCATATGGGCAACAAAATTCAAAGGTAAAATAGATGTCATAGGTGTAGCAGATATCGATGATGGAGGGTCAAGTTGGGAAACAATAGGTGGTGAGGTGGAAGAGGATATGGCTAAAATGGTAGTAAATTCTGCACAAGTGGGTGTGAAAGTAGGAGGAATGGACACATGCATACCATATATAAGCTACCCTGATGAATCATGGGTAGAGGAATGAGCGTGGTAATATTGTAGAGTGACGGGGTTATAATTAGGTAGTCTCGCAAACTCCTCATCACTAGTGGGTATGGTAAGAGACTGATTAGGGTCCATAGGTGATGAGATGGAAGGGGTGATGAGCTACGTGGGAGAGGATGAAGGCTAGCATGAAACATGAGAGTGTTGTCTTTTCTACGAGTCAAAACCATGTGACTGACAATAGAACTAGTGATATGAGTTTGATGAAGATGCGAAACACAAAAAATTAGAGAAGAAAGTATCTAAAAGGTGTGATTTGATAATTGTTTTGATTGAAAAATTAGAACACAGAGACCGATGCCGGTTTGGTAACCAATGTCAATATGAGAGGGTAATTTCGACCAGTCACTAGACCGATGCTTGGTTATTGGGGAGAAATGAAAGGTTTGCAAATATGGTAATAAATGATGAAAATGAAGTGAAACTGGATTCTGAAGGTTATATCAAAGACTCAGAATTATATTGAAGTGATAGAGGAAGTCACAGAATGTCATAGATTTGAACAAAACACTGTTTGGTAAAATAACCAAAACAACTCTGAACTAACAAGGATGGCAATATGATGAATAATCGATGATGTTTGCTAAACCGATATTGGTTACTATGAATAAATAACAAATTAAAATATGGAGATGAAAAGGTATGAATACAATGTATTTGAACTCTGTAGGTGATAAAAAAACACATAAGAGATGATAATGTTATAGAACAAGTCATAAAACAACATAAAACCAATGGTGACCAAGTAAACCAATAGTGGTGAGATGATATAACTAATGGCGGTCTCGTACTCGATACCGCCATTCTTGTGAAATCTATGAAAAGAAGGAAAAAGTTAGTTTTTTTAATTTAGATCAAATAAAAGGACCAACTTCGAAGCTGAGTATGGAAATGATTAATCCTAAGATACTTAGAAAAAATCAAAATATGCCAACTATGATTGTTGAGTATGTAGGGAGAGAAAATGGAGAAAACAAAATCATACCTGAAAACACAAATAAAGAAAAATCTAGCAAACACAAAATCCTATGTTGTAGATTTTATGTTGTGGCTTATGCCATTTAGGATTGACTTATGAATAAAATATATTTTTGGTTACCGAAGGTGCCCTACGAAAACTAACAACTATGGCTGGTTTCATACAAATTTTTACGTGGTGTCCCCAATATATACTTTGTAGTACACGAGGCCCTACTTTGATATGATGACTAGCTATAAAACCAGCTGGAGCCCACTTTCAATCCTCTGATCATGTGATCATTGATAAATTCTTATGTGAATGATGTTGTTTAAGAAATGTGTAGTTTAATTTTAGTAGTTCGGTATGGTAAGAGAGTGTGCAAAATGTGAACTACGGTTCAATTTGTCAACCATTAGTTGGTCATGACTTCTAGCATATAGGTTGCCCATAATTTAAATGAGCTATAATGTAGCATACAAAAATGAGATGCAAAGATTTTAAACCCAAATCCACAATGAAATTCGATGAGAGAAATAATGAATAGGAAAGAGTATGTCTTTCACTAATGCCATATAGAATAAATAGAAGTGTTTTGTTTAATCCAGAATACAAGTATAACTGATAAAAGTAGGAGAATAAGAATGTTTCCAAAGGAGAATATTTAATGTGAACTCTCTTTCAAATAGAAATAAACACACAATGATTATGTAACAATGAATAATAAAAAGAATGAAAATGGGTTCCACTTGAGCGTGCCAAAATGTTTCACCAATAAGTTGAGTAAAATAGATAAGGTAAGAGGTTAGGAGGAATACCTATAAAATTGAAGGTGGAATCTCAAATGCGCATGTTATTGAATTTATCTAAGATCATTATAGAGAACTCCTTTTTATCCTGGAAGTGTTATGGAAAACTCACAACACCCTTGATTGCTTGCAAGTGATTGGTTGAGGAAGTCAATCTGATTTATCAGACATGGAGTTATTGCAAAGTGTGGGACTTTGAAATCAAGATAACCCTCGAAGAAGGGTGTCTTCTGTCCTATCCTAGTGCTAACTACTCCAAAGTGCAAAGAGTTTTAGATCTAACCCTAATCTAATATTTCTAAGGAGACAGAGATAGAAAAAATGCATGAAAATAAAACCTACTCTAAGGGAAGGTGATGCACAAATAAGGATTTTGAACAACTTGCACAATAAATACAACGATTCCAAAACCATGCAAATAAAAAAATAACAATACAAAATAACCGGACATGCAATGAAAGATTAGAAAGATGCAATAGAACATAGAAGAGGGTGTGAAACATCAAAAATCTTATTTTTATTGCTCTTGAAGTTGATGCAATACATCACATTAAGTACCAAAGACACATATTTTGCATTACAATGTCCAGTAAGGAGGTTTGAAATCTCCATAAATCTCTTACATACAAAAAAGAATAAAGGGGTATATACAAGGTGTCCAACATTTTTAAATGAGGCCCTCCTTTCAATGTATACAAATAATAAGAGAAAGGAAGAGAGGAGGAATTGAAAATCTTTATTCAACCACCCTAAAATGCATTAAAATCACCTGCAACATTAATGAGTGTGAATGCAAAACCCATACCTCCATGTACCTTGCCTTGTTCAGAAGAAAGGAAGCCCATACCTTTACCATTTTGATAGGTGAAAAGTTTAGAGACATTCCTCTAAAATGGGAGACAATATTTCCTAATTTTGTAATCTGAGATTTCCAAAAAGTCCTATTTTGTGCAAATCCAAACTCGCAGTCAAAAGTTATGGCCATCTAAAGATGAGGGTGCTATACTAAAATAAATGTGAGTGGTTGATCTTCCCTTTCTAAGCTTTGACCATGCATCGCATCCTCCAAAATAAAAATTTGGACTTTCAAGATTCAAAGCTTCGTGTATTTACACTTTGGAGTTTGTTGTCACTATTTATCCGGCAAGTTGGCTCGAATGTTCCAAAATGCCAAAACCTAGAATTTTGAAATTCCAACTTGGGTTTTCATACCTTTGTGTTTTCAAGGTTTTGGGGTTTGGGTTTCATGGTTTTGGGAATTTGGGTTTCGGTGGTTTGGGTTTCAGGGTTTTCATCCATTTAGGTGACGTATTTCTCTAAATTCCGAAATCTCAAGTACAAAATTCAAACTTTGGGATTTATACCTTTGTGACTTCGAGACTCATGGTGTTTTTCACCCACCTAAGCTCATGAAACCTCTAAATATCCAAAACTCGAACTCTAAAATTTAGAGTTCGGGTTTTAACTTTTTCTCTTTTTTCATGCTTCTTTCCACCGAGTTCCTGAAATTCACCTCGGCCTACCACCTGGATGACCTCACCTCTCACGAGTTCGCATTTTAGACCTCGAGCTCCTTCATTCCCCGAGTGATCTCAAACTCCCAAGCTCCTTTGCAATGTGTTTGGCCCACTTCAACTTACTCAACTCAAGCCCAAAATGGGAGCTCCCATTGCCGACTCAATCCTCTTATTTTCTCTCGTGTGGGGTCATGTTTGTCCGATTTTTCCTTAGAGACCAAATCAAATAATAAGAAATACTACCTGTAAATACAAAATAAGACCAAAAATATATTTAAATATCGTATGATAGTGGACTATCTAGCATATGTTAGATTTGTGAAGTGTGATGCTTCTTAGAGAGGCTATCAATCCATTGTTTAATTTAACATAAATAAGAAACTGAAATAAAAAGGTCCTATTGTAATGCAATGATTTAGGTTTCTCAATACAAAATAATATGCTAGATTTAATGTTAAATACAAAATGTATCACTAAATCTAATGAAACCAAAGGTTTTTTCGGGATGGGTAGGTTTGTTAGAGGTCTGGTAAAGGTTTGGGACTGATTAGGTGAGGTTTGGGTTGGTTTTGGTTGAATAGAAGGCTTGTTGGTCTAAGAATATAAAATAGCAAAGAGACTGGTATCATCAAATGATCTGAATCTAGTAAGGTAAACTAACGTTGGTAGGGGAAATGGGTGATAAATTAATAAAAATGTTTTTTAGCCTCTCTATGATTACACAAAGAGTGAGGAAGGTGTGGTTAGGCTCGTAATATGGATAAGAAGACTCAGGAATGCAAAGGAAGATTCTAAGAAAGGTGGAAAGTCTTGAAATGGTTGGGTAGGTGGATTGGTGGGAAAATGGAGATATCTCGGGTAATAGTAGAAATTGAAATACTAAAAGAAGTAAAATATCTATAGTAAAGTAAGTACAGATGATGAAAACCATGTTACTTATTTATTTCCATGAATATCTCATGAAAGAAGGTGGTTGGTGGTTTATTGGCAAGGTGATGGCTGCTTAGGTGGTGTAGTAGTGTAGCTATGTGTTTCCATGAATACTCCAATGCTCTGGAAGAGACACGTGGCTTGTGCTACACTTTGATGGTGTGTCATTGTCATTTATATGCATTAATGGATTTCAAACTCATGCTTGATTACAATAGAATTCCTAAAATTCAATGACCCACATGTAAAAAGAGTTTTAAAATTGTATATAAAGGACCAATGGAGGTTTAGGTGGCCGACATCGGTCAAGGATAAACCGGTGTCGGTTAGGGTGAATTAGACAAAGTTAACAAGAATATCATGATGTTTACTATGTTTGGAGTGATCTTGATTTCTTATCCGGGTATGAAGTGAGGGTTGGAGCTTAGATAAGTGGGATTATTGTTGGAGTAGGAATATGACATTAATTTTAGGGTTTTAAAGAGTCCTAGTTTGTTAAGATAAGTAGAGACTCAATCTTAGTTAATTAATAGGATAGGAATAATTCCATTGTGAGGCATATAGGTGATGTGGCTAGGTTAGGTGTAAATTAACTTAATTAAAGTAATTAAATTAATTATTAATGTGAGGATGAACATTAATTCAATTCTAAATAATTAAATTAATATGAATGTGGGATAAGGGGTCATGGTTAGGTGAATACATTACATTAATTAATTAAACGTGAGTAAGGGGAGTGTGATCCAAATTTGGTGTCTCGTAGATATACACTTTAGGATACATCACCACCCCATTTTATTCATCTAGTAGTTATATACATTTTAGGATAAATCATCACTCCTACATTTATCTTGTCATGATATAAAATTTACATAAAAGGGTCATGCACACATCAGCTCTAGGTCGCATATCATCACAAAATATATGCATGCTCATCACAAGTGCCTTAGACAAAACGAAATCTATTCGACCAACCCCCGATAACACACTCTCATTTATAGTTTATTCGTGAAAATTAGGGGAAAACCAAGTGAACCCCACTACATACATTTTCATTCCCTCGGGGAACGTGAATCCTATAACTACATTTTTCATTCCATTCCATCCATCCACAACATACCGCATTTTATGGTTTTTTTAACTCTTGCTTACTTTTGTTTGTTCATTGTCACTTTATTAGACATTCTAGTTAGATTAATTGTTTATCATTTATCCATACCATCCACACATGTGCACTCACATATTTTTCTAGTTGTGATCACATATAAAGTGCATTACATGTAGCATGGATGCTCTCCTTCTACCCTTCCTACAATGGTCACTAGGGGCATCCAAATTCATTTCTTCCAGGTGTTATTGTTTCATTTTGTAATTATAACTATACATTACTTAGCTATACACACTTTTGACATACTAGTTATATTTTTAACATGCTAACAGGTGCTTCCTGTGCAACATTTGTTATGCACAAATATTTATTTCCATACTTATTTTTTATATTGTCTGATATTGTTTGCGGACCTTGCCCTATGTTTGGTGTGCATACTTGTTTGTTATATGCATCCATGATAGCCTTGCATGTCTTGCGACATCGTGAGTGATGTCCCTTGTTTTCAACCCTCATTTTACATCTTACTTTGTCTTTTTACGTGTTTTCATTATCGTATTAACTTGATAGCGTATGCCTTTGTTTGCGTAGTTTCTATGTTATTTTTGATATGCATTATTTTTCATACTAACAATTTTATTTGGTTAGCCTTCATGTTTTTACATTCCTTTGTTTATTCTAAGCGCATTCCCTTCCCCTCTAGGGAAGAGTTACCTAGTTCATGTTGTTGGTCCTCTTTTGAGGATTTATTCTCGTATCGCGATGTCACACGCCCCCTAAAAGGGGGAATCATTTGGGTTTGTACATAGTACACAATTCATTTACACCAGTTGTATTCAATGCATGTTCCACCCTTGACATTGTTGGTTGCATACAACAAGTAGGTTCAAACTAGTCTATGAGCCTAATAGAAAACAATTTTTACACGACATGGTGTCCATAGCATTCCGGGAAGAAGTAATAGTGGGTTTACCTCCCTACACTACTTTTTCTAGTGGCATCAGATCATCCAAAAAAACTAGGACGTATAGAGATATCTTCAAGCACATTTAGGTCAAATATTACAAGAAGGAGAATAATTTGACTTTCTCCCTACACTTCTTCATCTAGGGTGGCATGAGATCACCTAAAAAATGCATAGTACAAGATATTCTTATACACTCTCATTCTCAATATGGATTAGGTAGAAAATTTTCCATTTACATGTTTCATTTGCATATTTTACATTTTCATATTTTACATTTACATAATTTTAGGTATGTATTTTACATTACATTTTTACACATACATAAATATTTGACTACTTGATTGTTTTCTCCTTGCAAGTCTAGCCGTATGAGAAACAAGCAATCAAATGGGGAAAAAACAACAACATTTTGCAGCAATACACACCATACTAATCTGTTATCTCTCGAAGAACACCCTTGTTGAGGGATAACAATAGGGGTTCTAATATTTCTCTTCCCTAACTTCTACAGATACAATGGAAACACCTCATCGTTGTGGGTATCCCTATGTTGAGGCGAGTCTCTGGGATTACAATGTCGGTTCCTTATATATGTATCCTAAAATAATTTTTCTTTCTTTTAAGGGTAAGAAGATGGCTGAAACTAAAATGAAATGGGGTGATACACCAAAATTATTGAGGGATTTTACTGAGTACATGCACAACATTTGAGAACAGTTACAAAAGCATGAACCAATGGGTTTCAACAGCGAGAAACCTAAGGCAAAACAATTATGTGTTGAGGCATAAATCACAACAACATGAAAAAAACATGCACACTAAGACTATGTAGAAAAACACATAATTTGTAGCAAGGTAAGACAGGTTAATTCAAAGAATTAATATTCATAAGAGCTAATAGAAAGATAAACACCACTCCAAATAATTGGAAAAGAAATAAGTAGTTCTAACTCAAGGGAAAAAATGGAAAACATTTTTTTCAAAGTGCTCCTACATTCAAAATGTCCTTCTTTCATGCTTTGCCAATGCACATAATATATAGAAAAATAATTCACCCAACCCTCCTAAAAATAGGATGCAGTTTGAACTCACCTATGCATGATAATTTTAAGTTTTATCATGAATAAATAAAGGAATAAAAATAGATGTACAATTTACAATGAAAAACGATATCTTTGGTTCTAAAATTAATTTTTATCAAATTTTAGTTGATTTCTTTAATTCTATTACAATATAAAATCGGGTGAATAATCTAGCGTATAATAGCCCTTGCTTGATGTACAAGTATTATTTTGTAAGTGCATGATCTTTGTGTTCTTTTCCATGATGTGACACCTACAATATTGATGCACTTGCATTGGTAATTAGTCTTCTTCCTTGATATATCCTGTTGTGAAGGCATGTAAAAATTACATTATGTGCAAAAATAATTCCTTTAATCCCAAGTACTTAGCAAAAATTATTCAACTCCATCTTTAGGGACCACTTGTAGGCATGTGCACAGTAATAATATCCTTTTTTTGAAAAACATAAGGTAATTGAGAAAGCTCCCAATTTTTCGCTAATCCATGTGATGGCTATGATGTTGACCCTCTTGCATGTATTTCTTTACCATTGAACCCCTTCTATTTATTTTTGTAGCACACATCTTTGGACTCCTTCGTAACATGGCATATATCTTTTATTTTCAAGGAAAGAACTATAGCTTTCAAAGTGGCAATGGGTTGTTTGATTTTTAGTGAGAATAATCTTAGGCTTGACTACTATTGATGCAAAATCAAAGCACCCCTCTAATGGCCTCATATTTGAGTGGGGCATTCAGAGTAATCTGCATAACATTGGACCATCTCTCAAGTTGTAGGACTTGCGGGTTTGAGATGGTCCTCCGGAGAAAGTTGGATTCTACTTCCTAAACTACCTGCCACAAGCTACTCTAATGCAATAAAACTATCTAATCCGAATCTAACCTTCCAAGGTACCAGGGAGGGAGAGAGAAATGCATAAAACAGAGCCTACATCTTGAAGTGATGATACACGAGAAAAGGAATTTTATGGTCACAAATCCAACACCTCGAAATGGAAAGAGGTGAGCAATGGAGAGGATGGACAATATGCATCACAAACTAAAGATAGAGTTCACATAGAACACCGGTTCAAACCCATTAAACACACTGACTCTCAAAACTTTCAATAGACATAAGAAGTATACACAATATACCTAATGATGAGAGGTAAGAATAAAAAATAAAATAAGGAAGGATGAACGAAATGCATCACAAAACATATTTGATTGCTCCATGAGTTCACACAATACATCATCGGTGGGAAATAGGCAAGAAAATGCCATTACAAACCAATGAGAGAGGATTAAACTCCACATTCGACCCTAGAGATTAAAGATGGAGGGGGAAGGAGAGAAAAGATGACCAACTTTTAGAAAAATGCCCCTCCTTTATAATATATAGGAATAATTAGAGGGAAAGCAAAGAATAATTTGAATCCTACTTCAACCACCCCAATATTGCATTGAAATCACCTACTCTAACCACCCCAAAATGCATTGAACTCACCTGCAAAATTTATGGGTTCCATGACACAACTCGTGCCTCCATTATTGTTCCTTATTGGGCAAGAAAGAAAGCCCATATTTCATTATGGTGGTAGGTGAGAGATTCTTGACACCCTCAAAATTAGCATATTGTATTTATTATTCTTGTTGCGATTCATGATTCATCCTTCACTAAATGTGGTAGGTAAGTAGTATATGTTGATAAATTTTCCAAAATGACCTCTCTTGCTCAAATCCGAGCTTCCAGTCAAACATTATGGCTTTCAAGGTCAAGGTTGGGCATTTAACATGGGCTCGAGAATATTTAAAAGAGTCTATATGTTAAAGATCCGGTGGCAGCCCGCATTTCTTAATATTTCCCCCTTCAATTCACTCTTGAAGTTACGGCGATGAGACACTTCTCATCCTTTGCAGGCCTACTCTACTTTCTTTGTGTTTTGGCTAAGTCCCTTCTATTTGGCAGACCACTATGTTAGACCCTAGACACATGGAGGGTCAGCGCACATTTAAGAACTTACCTTCGGGTCTTTCCTTTGAAGTTACACCATTGAGACACGTGGAGGATTTTATTGGCTCTAATACTTTCCTTTGACTTTTCAAAAACTGGTTCTACTTTTCGTAGACTCTAACCACATGGCGAGCCCGCGCTTATTTGGGGACTTCCTTTTAATTTTACCTTCAAGTTGCGCCGATGAGACATGTAGAGGCTTCTCGCTTGCTCTTTGAATTTTTCAACGTCCGGTGTAACTTTTCTGGTCCCAAGACACATGGAGAGCTTGCACTCATTTGGGGACACCACTTTGGAATTTTCCTTTGAATTTGCGTTGATCAGACATGTGGAGGCTTCTGTTGGATCTTTTATACTTAGTCAATTTGGGTCTCGAGTGAACACTGCCTTTCTTGGGCTTTGACCACATGGAGAGAATGTACTAGTTTAGGGTCTTCACTTTATTACACGATACCAAAAGTGTGCCAAAGAGACATGTGGCACCTTCCATAGTTCCTTTTCCTTTCACCACCGAGCTTACACGTGGCACCCTCTCGTGAGTCCGTTGCTTTACTTCAAGTTGAATCGTATGTGAAGTCGAAGACTTTGATCTTTTCTCCATTTTTCTTCTTCTCAAACTCGATATCCTTCAACACCTTTGTCTAGCCTCATTTTCTAACCTTTCTTCTCCATTATCAAGCCTACACATAACTTAATTTTTTGGGATCAAATGTGAGCTCACACGACTTAACCGACCCTTCAATTTTCTCCTATGTAGGATTGTGTTTGATCAATTTTTGTGAGGGGAAAAAAGGATAAAAACTACCTTTAATTATTTTGTCTCCATCACCCTTGACTTGGTCATTGAATGGTTGATCACCTCCGCTTGATGATTTGGCTATGATGACTTGGCATCTAGTTGCATTGTTGACCTAGCACATATTATTGTGTTTTGGACCTTATGAAAGGTCAAATGACAATAATTTAAGTAAATGGGCTAGCCCCATTTCCATGATGCTTCAACCTTCAAGTATGTCGCTGACCCATTTGTGTTTTGCATTATAGAATGGATAATTTGGATCTTGGTCATTGATCACTGTACTTTTCTATCTCTGTCATTAATTTCCTTGAACCATGGTAACACCGTATTTGGGTTACTAGTAAATGTTATGGAATGGGGTTTTCCTTCTACATCATTTGATCTAGTACTTTAGTATCTTGACCATTGGATTTGTAACTCAATAATGAGTTGGGTTAATATAGAGTTTAGTTGGTGATTAAAGAAAATTAGACCCTAATCAATTTTTTTCATTCAACTGCTCTCATGAGAGGCAAAGCCTCGGCCATGGAGTTAAATCTTTGAATTCTTTTTTTTTAAATGGAACCAATTTTCTCCCATTTTGATTTATTCAAGCAGATCTGTAATTTTGACTCCTTCATTTTATTCTTGAGCATTGTAAATTCCTTTTTCTTTTCATTATAGCTTTAAACACTAAAAGCTTGAAATGTTCGCTTTGTCTCTATTTCTCGCATTCTCTCGGAATTGTTCATTCTAAAGCTCATTCTAGGTATCGTGATTAGTTATTATTTAAATGGAACCTTGGAGGGTTTGAAGAAGCTCAGAAAAATGGTAAGATCTCTTTATGTCTTGAAATTTTACTAAGAAAATTGTAATGGCCATGAAAATCTAGGCCGCGTTTGCTACCTTGTTTTTGATTTCTTCAAAAAGATGACAAGGGTTTGGTCATTTTTAAGTCTTCTCTGTAACATGTTAATGGATTATTCCATGGATCTGAATGTAAAATATATTTTCATTCTTTACATGTCAATTTCATTGTTGAGACTTGTGAAAACATTTGTTGTGCTCAAATAGACCCTCTGTGAAAAATTTTACTTGCCTATAACTGTTTCTCAAAACTAATTCCATGGGTATCTGAGCTTTAAATGTAACTCTAAGCTCTCAGTTTACTTCTCTAAAAAATTTCTTACGAAAGGGGTTTTTTTCGTACTGCATACGTTTCCCTCACAAATCATGAGTGTGAGGGCATAGATCACAAGTTACTCGAATGCATTCACACTTTTAAATCACAATTGTTCTTTGGAAGTTTATATATATGTCATGGAAGATATGAACATAAAATTTAACTTTCCTTTGTTTGACCTTGAATTTCACATAAATGTATAGTTGTTTTTTGTTTACTACTTTTTTCTCTTAAATCATTATGTTCGACTCATTCATGACTCCTACAAATATGATCATTAGAATTTAGTTCCTAAAAAAATGATCGTGAGATGTTGTTCTATAAAGAGGCTCTTGATGTATTGCTATGGCATTTGTATTTACCTCTCCTGAATCAACTAAACTCATCCTCTATGCATTGTTCTAGTACATTCCCTTTACTATGTCCTTGAAAACTACTTTTTTTGTGTCAATTTGTAACCAGGACGATGTTATTATCTCGTCATGCTTAGGAGATAGTCTGAAACTACGGTGTTCTTTGTTGCACTATATAGGTGTACTTTCTTATTTGACATGATGAGCATTGGATTTAAAAAATATTTGTACTTGATCATATTTTGTATTCCTATATCCATCTTGAATATTTGTTTCTTGAACAATGTAATGGACTATAGTTGATTCATTGCATGTTGTTATTTAATGCATATTTAATCGCATAAATAATCTTCATTCAATTATTTAGCTTTTCAATATAATTTTTCTTTAAAGATACAACTTACCGCACTTGATCATTATACTTTAAGCATTACTTTGATTTATCTTGCAGCATGTAGTACTTTTTGATCTAACTATTTTAGGATGTGCCACACCATGATTGAATTTTTATGATCTCATCAATACTTAGTTTTTGGGGAGTTTTTTTGTTCGCATGGATACAATAGGATGTACTTCCTTTTCTTTTTCTACCTATACTTGCACATTTCATCAAACTGGTTAGAAAAAAAGGCTTTTACCTCTCTTCCATTCCATTGTGATTTTATTTTCTTTCTTTTCTCTTGTTTGTCATGGTTCGAGAATCATATGTGATTCTCCAAGATACTACTTTCTCAATTCTACATTTGTTACATTGATGTGCCTTATGCCTCTTAATTTTAGGAGATTCATTTTCTTGAAGCTAGATAGCACAAGAATACAAGTTAAAACCCATATCTCATTAACTCGACATCCTTTTTCTCTTTCTTTTCACATTCATTGTAGCTACTTGATGATGAAAAATATGAAGATGGAAATGGAACTGGAGCAATAAATAATGAGATAAGAACCAAAGGCAATGATGGGTTTCTCTTATATTTTCTTACGTTTATCTTTATGAACATGTATCTCTTATTTCACTAGTTATAAGTTACATCTAATGAATTTTGGGGAAACATTGAATTTTCTCATGAATAAATGTTATTATTTCGTAATTGAGTTTGTGTACTTCCTTTTACTTTCAACTCTTATGATATGTAATGATTGTATAATGAATTAAACAACTCAATACCATAATTAATAACACTTAATCATAGGATATGATCAAATTTAAAATACTCAGTAACTTAATAATGAACATCTGACTGCAATCAATAACTACGTGTGTTGTTATTGTATGTAAAATCCCACATATCCTATGATTCCTTCCTTCATCAAGGTATTGCATTGGTTCTTCAGGGATTTTGTGTTTCCTTTCTAAAGTTAAACATGGAATGGAGACATAAGTAGGGTGTTATATTCTATAACAACACACATAACTACAGATTGCATGTTTTTAATCAATTACTACAACTGAAACAACAATGAAAACTATATGACTTCCCCTAGTTAGGTCCATCTCATCAATGTCTTAAATCTAAAACAAAGTTGTGAGTTTCCATTTTTGCATGAGTGCAAAAATGTCAACACTAACCATGTAGGTACATCATACACATCAACAACTACACAGGTGTTTCTAGTGTCAGTTCACTCTCATCACTTTTGGCACTTTTTGTTCTATATTTTCGACGTTCCATCATATTGTTGTCATTCAATGGTTTCTCTAGTACTTCGGTGAATTTCCTACTATAATCTTCAAGGACATCAGGTAGACATCTCTATCTACTTAAGGTTACAGAGATTTTTCTCACCAACATAAAGTAATGGAAAATGTAGTCAAATAATAATTCACGTAAGATATTATTTAGTCCCGATCTCATACTACTATTAAGAAGGTTTTGAGTGAAAAAGTACTAATTAACCCCCTTCTTTTGGCCATCTTGTTTTATTTTATTTCATCATTCCCAACCTCTTACACCCAAATTCTAATTAACCTTTCATCACTTTGTATTATTTTATCCTCAAATAGGGTTCCCATGGGTGTCTTGTTCCTATCGACGGTACCTTGATCGTTTTTGAAATTTCTCACCATTTTTTAACTCTTTCTAGCTATTTGAGATCTTTATCCTTTTAGTGGTCGGCCATTTTGGGGTAAATTATGAAACTAGATCAAGAGAACCCTATAAATATAAATTTATGAGACCATAATGAGGGACCAAGCAATAGTCACTACTATCATCCATCTAGACTTGCATCCATTAGCTCCATCACAAGAACAAGGTTGGTTCATTTGCTTCAAAAAGCATAGGGGAGGGATTATATTCTATTCGATGCACACATTCTATTACATTTTCTACATCTAGTTATTGTTTGTTACTTCACAAAGTGTGACTTACAAAAGATAACCTAGGACACACGATGTGCACACTCATGAGAACTACATTTATTTGCATTATTATTTTTAACGCATTTGATACTCATTTTCATTATTTTCATGTCTTTTATACATCTTGGATTATCAATAACACATGGCACACTCGCATCAAATCTGATGCGACCCATAGTGAGGGTCCGGCACCACCTACCAAACCTATGATGCTCTATTCTCGAACCTATTACACATACCAGGTGCCCACTTTTTAGAACAAAGCACCCACAGTGCACCTCCGTCCCTTTCCAAGTGCTCTAAAGACAAAGAATAAATGTAGATTCATCCTCTTTGGGACCTCTATAGTCGTTCTTGCTTCCCGCTCCTCAAGTCATTTCAGCAACACAATTAAGATCTACCTCCAATTCAACTAAGTATTTTCCTTGATCTTCTTGCTTATTAGGGTTTCTACTTTCATTAGAATAGCCACTTTGGTCATTTTCCATAGTCATTTATTATATTTATTTAATACATTTAAATCTCATTCTAGATTAGATTAACTACCCATATTCCATATTTTTAGTTAATCAATCTGCAAACCATAAATTACTAAATTAAAGAGATATTTAAAATTTTATTGAATTATAGTATACATGAAATGGGTTGAATTCTAGCAGAGTTACTCATTTTTTCGAATCACATAAGTGTAAAGTTGAATAAATCAATAAATGCACTAAGTAGAAGATATATCTTATCGAGTGAGATGCATGTGGAATTTTTGGGGTTCAATGATATGAAGGAAATATATGCATAACATTAATATTTTTAAGTGGCATGGAGAGCTTGTGTAGAAAAAAAGGCATTGAGAACATGATTTGGTTATTCTTTAAAAGAACATATTTTTTTCTATCTATAAGGTAAATTAGAGATAACTTGATCTAAGAGTAAATTTACTTCTAGGTTTCTTACCTTAAGGGTATGTGAGTTCCTTATTTCCAGGTACATAGGGATGATAAAATTTAACACCCCCTTTAGTATTTCTTTATGCTTACTTCAATAATCCTTTCTTCTATTTCTAGTCTCTTATTTTAATTCTTTCTCTCAAGATATCTTTCACCTCTTTTAATCTAATTCCTTCTTTTTAAACTCTCACGATTTTAATTTATTCTACTCTATAGCATTCTTATCTATTTATTATACAATGCTAACTACTTATATTGATTACTCTTCTTTAATTCTTAGCTAAAGGGTCAGTGAGTTGCATGTTTCAACTTCCATAGGCACAAAGCTTGTTGAAACCCCCATTTTTTGTTTCTTTATGCTTATTTGACTCATCCTTTCTTCTATTTTGATTCTCTAATATAATTATTTATTCTCAAATTCTCATTCTCTTGATTTTCTCCACTCCCTTCACTCTATGTCACTCCTCTCTGTTTAAATTACAAAACTAAATTCTTCTCTTCATTGCTATTATTTACTTCCCTTTTATTCTCTTAATCACTAATTGAATATTAATCTCTACATTATCCCTTATTTTATAAAATTAATTATCAATTTATTCCCTTTCATTTTCCCAAATTAATTAATTGAATCATTATCACAATTACTTCTATTTGAATCACAATTTATCGCTCCCATCATCTTATACATGATTTACACTAATTAAGTTAGCTATGATTATGATAACTCTCTTTCGCAACCAAGAGAATTAAGATTAAAAATGGAATTCATATTATCAATAGTACTCTTTTCTTTTAAAGGAACTTGATTTAATTTCCATTGAAATTTTCCAACTAATGATTTCCCATGTGATTATAAATGAATCTATTGCATTTTCAAACTAATTATCTATAACATGGGTATAAGGTTTTTCCAATTCCTTGAGTCTTTCAAGTTTATTTATTATTTATTAAAATTTATCTTATAATTATAATTTATACAACTCTATAGATTTTGGTTTATAATATCGATGATAAAAGTAAATTAGGTAATGTTGACCAAAACTCCTTATCCTATTCCTGAGTCCTATGACATCTATGCAAGAAGGTGTATGACCTAGGTTAGGTAGTGGGCTACTTTTTTGAGCTTTGGATTATGTCTTAAAACCTAAACTATGTTTGTGACATAGAAGTGTTGATGATTGGTTTATAAGAACAATATGGATGAATGATATACATGGTCATAGAGTGTTTTTGAAGGTCTTAGTGCAGGAACATTCCTTGTTCTAACTTGTGTTTCCCAATAAATGGGTGTCAAGAATGTATGAAGGTTCGTAGGAAAAGATACCTGTTTGAGAAATCTGGTAAGCATGCTTCAGCTTAAGAATGTGTTATTGTCACAACTAGCACCATCAAGAATATTGCAATTTTCTATGAGCTTCTAAAAGAAGAATGAATTCCCAATAGGTGTTAACATAGGTTGAGATATTTTGATGACTTATTATAGATAAAAGTTGCATGAAATTTTTCAAAGGTATTTTCTTTATCGATTTAGTCTTATCATAATGTTTTAATGTCTTGATAAGTACATCAAATGAGAATGAAGTCTTGCAAGAAGATTTTAACAATATTAAAGGATAAGAAATGCATGTGTTAGCTTGAATATATACACTACGTGGACTTATTCGGGTATGTGATCTTGGGAAGAAAGAATCAATATGGAAAGAATATTATTAAGTATGAGTATACATGTTCATTAATTTTAATCATCATAGGTATGTTTGCATGATAGTATTGATAATCACAGTCATATAATCACATTGGAGACTCAAAGAAAGATGTATATGAGTTTCAAGAAGATGGTGAAATACTACTATGAATACCTAGCGGAGGTAGACATTCAATATCAAGAAGTGAGGTAAATATATTATTGTATAAGATTGTGTCTTGAGATCTAAAGAGTGTTTTATGTATGAAGGCTTGATAAGTCAAGGTAGGCTATTTGAGAAGCTTATCACACATGTTTGAGCCTAGGATAACATCTTAAAGTTTTTTTAATACTTTGAATTAGGACTTGTACTCATAAAATCATGCACTTTAGAATTTATTTATCCCATTCTTATACTACTATTTAGAAGGTTCTTTATTAAAGAAAGTAATAATTAACCCATGTATTTTGGCCATATTGGTTTATTTTATTTTGTCATTACCAACCTCTTGCACCCACATGTTCAGTACATTTTGGTCATTTGTTGTCATTTTATCCTCGATTGGGGTACCTGGCTAGTACTTAGGGCACCCGTGAGTTCCCTAGTCCCACTTGTGGTGCCCCCTGCTGTTCTTTTCCACTTTCCCGCAACATTTTGGGATATTTCTAGCCATTTTAGATCTTTATGTTTCTTGTGGTTGGCCTTTTCGGGGTCAATTAAAAAATTAGATCAAGATAACCCTATACATATAAAGTTATGAGACCATAATGAGGGACCTAACATCACTTACTACTATCACTCCATCTAGAGTTGCATCCATCTATTTCATTGGAGATCACTTGCATCTATATATCCCCACTATCAAGGCACAAGGCTAGGACATCTACATCACACTTCATAGCAGGGGGATTTTATTTTATTCCATGCACACATTCTAAGACATTTTAGACACATAGTTATTACTTATTACTTCATTGAATTCGGCTGAAAAAGGGAAACCTAGGGCATGTTCACACATACTTATACATAGAACTACATCAAGTCCGAGATGTACTTTACTTATTAGTTACTAATTCAACCATTTTTCAAGATGAGATTAGTCCCCCTTCATATGTCTTATTATTTTTAGGGTTTGATTTTTATTTTGGGTTCTTGAGGGTCTTTTCATCTTGGAGTATTGGAGACATCTATCGCAAGACAATGAATTGGATGCAACACACATCCAAGGTTCCCCTGGTCATCTTCAAGCTATGTGAATACCAATTTTAGATATTTTGGACAAATCGAGGTACCCAGATTACGGCACCATAGCACCCACAGCTGCTCTAGTCCTCCTCCAAACCACTCTTGTAAAGATAGATCCTCCAGATCCATTATTTTAGGGACTCCTGCACTGAGTCATTCGTACTCCCGATTTTTGCATTCACCTCTACGACACTCTCTCGATAATAATCTATTATTTAACCGAGTTCTTTCCTCTTCCTTCTTGCATATTGGGATTAGAATTGACCTTTTCATATCTATTTAGCTTACTTGCATACTTCTTTATTGCATTTATTTTATTTATTTATAGTTGTTCATAGCTTAGATTATCTATCTCGCATATTATATAGTTTGTTCATTTTTAGTTAATAATTTTGGTGAACCCGACTTGATCATTCACGCTTTTAGCTTCTTTATCCATTTCTTGTCATCCTATGGTTAAGTCATCATGTGTATCTCTATTAATTATTATTTTCTTGAAAATCTTGATTTACTCCATGAGTCCAACATTTTCAGACTACTCATTTTCTTGTGACATGCATCCCAACTTAGTTTATTAGGTCTTTGTTGATGCATTATTTACACACTTAGTATTTAATTACAACCTTCACTATAATGATCACACTTTCAACAATGATCTACCTTTTCATATCATCTATCTCATTTATAATGTCATTTTTAAGTGTAATTTGATTGATAATGGATATGAACTTAACCTGTGTCCTTTGGCATTTCTCAAAGTTTTAGTTCTTACCACTCATGACATTAGTCCCTCTAGTGTTTCACTATGTGCTTATGATGGTTCCATCCATCCATGTTTTGGTCACATCACATTTCCCATCATTTTTGCTCTTAAGACTATCCATATTTTTAATTATTGATTTCCCGGTTTCGTTAACCTGCCTACTTAGTAGGCCATGGCTTCATGCCATGTAGGTTGTCGCTTCTATAATTTCATAATTGTGTGAAATTAATACATGAGATAATTGAATAAATTGTTTTTCATGACCGTGATCCATTCTAGTATTGTGATTGGGATCCTAATACTTTGGTCTTCCTATCCCACGAATCGATATTACAAATGATCCCTAGCCTAGGGAAGAACAAACTCACTTGCCACCACTTAACGAAACCATTTTTGTGATAGATGCAATATCTTCTATGCCACTTTCTACTATGACTACTATAATTACTTTTCATGGGCATGTCAAGTCTATGGACGTCGTACTATCACATCCACCACCACACACATCACCTACTTTAGCAATTCCACCATTCACTTCCATAAGCTTCACGAATGACTGATATTAGGAATACATTCTATTTTATCCGTCATGTGATGACAATATATGTACACATGAGGGTCTTGATCACTTAGGGTTTGAATTTAAAAACCTCTATCCCGCATCATGTGCTTCTCATATTTATTATGGATTTGTTCATAATACTGATTGCCTATGGTTTTATTACCTTTCATCTTAAAGTTTATCTCTTGTGTATTACTCACTCACCATCACTTACATTGAGACAATCATGGCTTGATTATATTATAGGTACACTAGATCCGGATCATATAGATATTTCATTTCCTATTCCCTTTTGATGTGTTTTTATTTGCAATAGATCTTTCGTAGGACATACTAAAAATATCACTCATTGGTATGCACTTAGTTCTCCACTTCCTCCATTTACCGATGAGGATTATGTTATGAACATGTGTAACTTATGCCTTAATTTATCATTATGTGACCTACCCGACACTATAGCTTATCAAGTCACTAATGTTTACCCATTTGACTATAAACCTGAAAGCAATGATCTTCAAGATGAAATTACATGATAGCTTATTTCACCATACTTCCACCGCGAGCATAACACCCGATACCCCCTTATTTAATCATATAATCTATTATCTCTTCATTGGTATTTTCATCACACGTTTTAGCATCTTTATTACCCGATTACGCACTCTTGTGATTCGATTCACACTGGATCATTAAGGAATTACTACTACATTGAACCCCACACAATGCGGTCTAGGAAATACATGCCACATCTAGTCACACATTTCATGTCACACACCATACACCCTCCAATCTCCACGTTCATATACAACATTGTTCCATTTTAACATTCATACATAATACTATATACCAGCCCTCACCTTACATGTTTTAAATCGTAGAATATTAGGATATTTGGGCTTATTGCCTCACATCATATACATAGTCATATACCATACATCATACACTGTGCATTTTCATTTCATACATTTTCTATGAATTACACTACTCTTCATCGCATATGAGTATAAAATTTCATTCATCCCTACATACTCCATTTATCATCTATCTACATGTATTATTCTATGTGTTATACATTACATTTTATACATTCTACACATTGCATTTTCACATATTATATTCATCGCATGATCACATTTTATCATTTCATATACTAGATTTTGTTTTACACATTACACTCACCACCCTATGATGCACTTTAGTTTCTCGGTCCATAATTGAGTACCTAGGGTTTACTAATCAAATGGAACACATACTCACCGCACATGCGATAATCCAAGGATATTGACATATGCTTTAGGCTAAATCGTTACCTATTTTTTCATTTTTTAGTGGTATACAACTTAGGTTACATCACCAATCCCTTGTTTCATCTTACAAAGTGATATACTCTTAGGGATAAATCATCACTCCTCCATTCATCTTATAGTGATATACACTTAGGATAAATCATAACTTATACATTCATCTACTTTTCATATTTTCTTTTTCTATAGGTTTCATGTGCATGTCCTTTCTAGGTTGTCTCTCATCACTACACTTACATATTCATCACAATGCATTAGACACAACATACACTTTGACCATTTCTTGATGACGCACTTTCCTTTAGGGTTCATTCTTAAATACTGAGGGGGAAAATAGAATGAACCTCATTGCATACAATTCCATTCACTTGGGGGCACTTGACTCATATCAATCCATATTGTATTCCATTCCATCCATCTATAGCATATTACATTTTCTTGGGTGCATTCACTCTTATTTTCTATTGTTTAACATGATCACTTTACTACACATGTTATATTGATTTCCTACATATTAGTATCTATACCATCTCAACATGCATGCCCATTTCTTTATCTAGTTATGATCATAAATACATATATTTTTCATGCAACATGGATGCTTTCTTTCTACCCTTCCTACATTGGTCGTTTGGGGCATCCAAATCTGAATCTCACAAGTGCTATTGTTTTATTTTGTACTTAGCACTTTACATTACTTATTTATCAAGGATTTGACATATTGACTATTTCTCTAGCATGATATCAAGTGTTCCATGTCTAAAAATTGTTTTACAGGATTACATGTTTTCTTGACTACTTCTCTTGTTTATGCTTGTCTATCATTATTTGTTTCATGTATGTGGGTCATGCCCTATGTTTGGTGTGCACACTTGTTTATTGTTTGTATCCATAATGGGCTTGCATGTCTTGTGACATTGTGAGTGATGTCCCATGTTTATGACCCACTTTTTGTGACTTACTTATCTTATTCTATGTTTATACTACTATGCTTTGTAGTTTTTACATTGTTTCCATACTTTACACTTGTCTTTGTCTAGCAATTTGTTTTTGTGTGTGCCATGGTTTCTACCAAGTGTATTCCCTCCTTGTAGGGTAGAGTTACAGAGTATAGGTGGTTGGTTCTCTTTTGGGGTTGAATTCTCCTATCGGAGATGTCACATGTACCCCCAAATAGGGGCACATCATTTGGGGTTTTTATACATAGTAACATAGATATTATACAGGTTCGGTTCAGTTATAGATAGCAATTGGGTTCAAACTAGTCTGCAAACACCATACATAATGCATTTTATAGGACATGGTGTCCTTAGCATTCGGGAAGTTGTTACGGGCTTAGAGGTTACCGTGGGTGTGCCTCCCTACACTACATTGGCCAATGGTGTCATATTTCCCAAGAAACAAGGATGATATAGAGATCTCTTCACATTCGGGGGAATCAATTAAAGCCTGGAGCACACCAATCATTTCCTTTTACACTGCTTCGGCCGGGGTGGTGTTAGATCGCCCTAAAAACTCGTAGTATAGGATATCATGCTACACTCTTTCTCGTGAAATGGATCAGTGCACATGTTCCATTTACGTTTTCTATTTACATTTTCATATTTTAAATTTACACGTGTCTTTTACATAGTATTTTTACATATACATACATACATATTTGAATACTTGACCATTTTCTCCTTGTAGAGATCCGGGTCGTATGAGAAACAAGTTGTAAAATTGGGGGCAAAAACAACAACAACGTAAAAAAACAATTTGTGATAGCACATGCTTTACTAACCATGTAGGTACATCACACACTACAACAAAAACATGCACATTCTACCCTAGGATCACTTTCATCACTTTTTCTTTGCACATTTTTCATATTTAGTTTCCATGCTCCTCCATCTTTTTTTCATTCAACATTTTATGTAGTCATTTGGTGCATTTATACTACACTCTCAGGGGACATCAATTACATATCTCTATCTACTTTATGTCTTGATATTTCCGCTCACCCACATAAAGTGGAGGAAAAATGTAGTCACAAAATCATGCACTTTAGACATTATTTATCTTGGTCTCAAAATACTATTTAGAAGGTTCTTGAGTAAAGAAAGTACCAATTAACCCCCATTTTTTGGCCTTCTTGTTTTATTTTATTTCTTCATTACCAACCTCTTACACCCACATACCCAGTCTATTTAATTTATTTCCCATAATTTTAGCCTCAAATGGGTCACATGGGCAAGTAGAACTAGGGTGCCCGTGGCTGCCCTGGTCCCACAAGGTGCACCTCGGTCATTTTTACACTTTCAAGTGACTTTTGGGTTGTTTGTAGCTATTTTAGATATTTATCTTTCTTTTGGACAGCCTTTTCAGGGTTAATTATAAAATTATATCAAGATAACCCTATAAATATAAAGTTATGAGACTATAATGAGGTACCTAGCATCACATACTACTATCACTCCATCTAGAGTTGCATCCATCTATTGCATTGGAGATCACTTACATACATATAACTTTATCATCAAGTTACAATGCTAGAACATCTACATCACACTTTATACGGGGATTCTATTCTATTCCATGCATATAATCTACTACATTTTCTACACATAGTTATTGCTCATTATGTCACAAAGTGTGACCGACACAAGACTAACCTAGGGCATGATCACACACTCTCGATAGAACTATATCAGGTCAAATATGTAGTGCATTGCTTGATAAGTAAGTCCACCATTGTTGAAGTTGAGGTCGGTCGACTGTTCATATGCATTATTCATTTTTAGGGTTTGATGAATGTTTTGGGTCTTGCAATTGTTGGAATCTAAGTTGATTCTCCTGCGAGGGTTGAGAAACATCACAAAACTGACAAGATGCTTAGAGATAGAAAAATCATTATATAAGTCATTTTATAGCTGGGGAGGGGATTCAACTAACTCTTTGTCACTCAAGTGTTGGAGAAATGGATAGCACCTTACTAAGGGTTTGATCTACTCTCATTACTTTAGGTTGTGCCTTCAACTAGGGTGAGAGGACCCATTCTGTAACCCATGTTGGTGAAGCATATCAAGAGATCCTTCTTTTCATAATTTTCATGAAAAACTTAAGAAAATATGATCAATACAACACAATCTAACTCTCATGAGTTATCACACCTTTGGAGGGTAGAGATGTTTCTAGATAAGGTTTGGGTTACCAAAGACAATAATTGAATCTTGATTGTTTCGCATATTTTTGGCGGTGTAAATTGTTAAACCTTTATGGATACATATTACAAATAGGGGTAGGTCATGTAGGATTTATCATTTGAGAAGTTTTTGGTGGGAAGTTAAGAAAGATAATGTTGAAAATAGCCAAAATATTCCTTCAACAGAAGGTATGTATCAATGGAGGCCCAGAGATGCAGTTTCATACAATCTTCAAATTAAACATAAAGGATCATGCTAAAGAATCAATTAAACATTGAAAGTCCTCGATTCGTAATGCCTAAGATACACTCATAGACTTACAAATAATATTTTTCAGCCTAGTGAAAGGAAAGTGATTTTAAATTGTTTACTTCATTACAAGATGAAATATCTTCTCACAATGAAATTGTGAACACAGAATACTACCACAAGGATAAGATATTGTGTGATATAGAGGGATTTCAACATAAGATTGCAAGAAGAAAAAGAAAAACTATTTGAAAACATTCTATAATAAGAGCAAACACAATTGTGCTCATGATCAACACAAATTCATTTCAAGGTTCATTAGATTCATTAGCAGGGGAGAGTTTCTTAAACAATCTCATAGATTTTCAATGGCTATACACTTACAACCATCTTGATGTGATTAAATCTGAAACATAGGAAAATAAAGAAGTTTCTTAGAGTCTCTTTGGAAAATGTTTTTCTCAAAATTTCTCGAAAAATTAACCCCCTTATGCAAAAGTATTCTCCATGCATTTATACAATTTCAATTGCTCACTCATCCCGAAATTTCCCCCCAAAAGTGTAAATGTTCAAGAGAATATTCCTCTTTACAACATATCGTTTAATCAAGTTTATTCCCTTGAAAATATCTTACTTTCTGTTGCTAGGTGGATAAATCATGAACTCGATCACGTTTCTCATTTCTTCAACCATGACTAGGATGTCATGTCATAAATTTTGATAGTATTTTTAATCATTATTTTATTTTGTTGACAAGAAATTCATTTTTGAATAATTCTCGGTGGCTCCATCTCACTTTATCTGAAAATAAATCCTTTTCGTCTTTGAGAACATACCTTGAGGAATAGATACCCGCATTCTTGCCTCTTAGAAATGAGTTTCCTCTCATGGATTATATCACATATCTATTGATGGTGAATCATAGCACCCATGAATGTTTGTAACTCGATGGGTTGAGAATCTCAATGCGATTGCATAACATGGAGATTTTCCCAAGTGTGGGAACTTGCAAATCGGGAAATCGCTTTGGATGAAGGCTAGTTCTTATTCCTCTGTTCATATGCACACATAAAAATGCAAATGGTTTACTCAAAAACTAATCTAACTTTCCAAGGAGATAGGGTAAGAAGATGTATAAAAAGTAAACCTAAACTAATGAAGGTGATGCACCGAGGAATGAAGAAAACATGTCTTGCCAATAAACACAAACCATTAAAATACAATTCAAGATCATGCACAAATAACCAAATTTGCAAAGTGAAATATCGGGAGGATGCAAATGAACATAGAGAGGTTTGAGAATCATCCATAGAAATGCATTACTTGCTCCAAAGATTGATACAATACACTACAAATTGCCAAGAGGCAAAGTTGCATTACGCTTTAGATGGGAGGTTTGAACGCCACAAATTCACTCCGCCAAAGAGAAGAAGGGAGGGGAAAAATAAGAATTTCCAGCCTTTAGAAAGAAGCCCCTCCTTACAATTTATAGGAAGAATGAGAGAGGGAAGAGAGAGGAATTCAAAATCTACCCCAACCACCTCCAGGTTGTATTTAATTCATCTCATTATGGTGGTAGGTGAGAACCCTAGCAAACCCAAAAATGGCGAATTGTATTTTACATTTTTGAAGAACTTGTTCTCACCTAATTAAAGAGGACCTTGTAATATTTCTGAAAAGTCCAACCTTGCATGAATCTGAGCTCCTGTGAAAAGTTATGGCCATTTGAATATCTGGGTTAGGGTTTACTTCCTGTCGGGTTTGGGGTGTCAATGCTCAAAATGTTGTGCCTCTTGAAGGTGCGCCTTGGCACATCCATCCTCATGTCAACATACTTTTAAGTGTTCCATAGGCACTGAAAATGTGTTATCGACACGTTTCAACCAAAGGTGTGCTCCAAACTGCGCCGTGGCGTGACGTTTTCCATGTCGGCACCTTATGATATGTGCCTCGGGCGAGACTTTTCCATGAAAACACCTTCTAATTTGTGCCCTCCAACCTGCGCCAAGGCCAACTTTTTCCATGTCAAAACCTTTCAACATGTGCCCTTCAACCTACACCAGAGTGTAACTTTTTCCATGTCGACACCTTCTAACTTGCGCCCTCCAACCTAAATCAGGGCACGACTTTTTCCATGTCGACACCTTTCAACCTGCATCCTCCAACCTACGCTAGGGCATGACTTTTTACATGTCGACACCTTCTGACCTGCACCTAGGTGTGAATATTTACATGAAAACGCCTTCTAATCGTGCTCGGGCACATTGGTGGCTCAAATAAATGTTGGGTTTTGAGTTTCTTTGATTTCCATATTCTTTTTTTTTCTATATTTTCCTGGGGAGGGAGATATATACAACAATATCTATGATGTGAGTTCAAGGTGGCCAAGTATAAAGAGGAGCTAGAGGAAGCATCCTTGTGTCTCCTTCACATAAGCGTCAGAAGGTGAAGTCTAGAGGAAGGTCCCTAAATGAGCACATTCCCTCTACATTTTTGTTGGGCACAACTCCAAAGGTGAATTCCAAAGGCGGAACCTCAAATGAGTGCATGCTCTCAACATGTCTTAAGCCCAAGAAATTTTCCTCACCGTTGAGAAGTCTCACTATAAATAGGATCTAGTGGAAGCCTCCACATGTCTCTTCGGTGCACATTTGATATGGTGATCAAAAGTGAATACTTCAAACAAGCACAGGCCTTGCATTTGTCTTGGGCCTAGAAATGTTGTACCGGCCATTGAAAAAGTTTAAGAACTAGTGGAAGGTTCCATGTTTCATTCGACAAAACTTCGAGAGATTAAGTGTAGAGGTAGGACCTCAAATTAATGGAGGCTCTCCATGTTCCATGGGCCCAAGAAAGTTCCATTGGATGCTTGAAAACCTCCACATGTCTCTTTGATGCTCTTTCAAAACTAAAATTCAGGGGCAGGTCCTGAAATAGGCATGGGACCTCCACGTGTATCAGGCCTAAGAAAGTTTCCTCAGTTGTTGAAAAATTTTAAGTTTAAAGAGGGGGCCAGAAGCCTCCACATGTCTCTTCAACAAACTTTTGATTTGGTCCCCAAAAGTGGAAACACCAAACAAGCACGGGCCCTCCACGTGGAAAATATTTGAGTTAAAGTGGGCTTGGGGGTGCTTTTCACATTTCGTATCACTTAAAGAAATTGTGCCTTTTTGGACAATTTAGACCACCCATCCACTTTTGATATATGATTTACATGTGGCTTTCCTGGGCATTGACTTACTTTATAACTTTACTCCTTTTTGCAAAAATCCAAAATTCCCAAAGTGCTTTGGCGACCCGCTTCCTCACTTTGACTTTTCAATGCTGACTCAAACATGTGACATTATTTTATCCCCATCAGAGTCACGGCTCACTTTATAACTTTTCTCCATTTCACAAAAAGGCCAAAATCTTCAAAATGCTCCAATGATTCACCTCTCCTCATTTGAATTTTCAAATTGTTGGGTGTTATTTTATAGGCCTTATGCATTCCTTTTATATTTTCATTCCTTTCGCCATAATGCCTCAAACAAAAAAAGGGCTGCGCTTTCAACAAGCGCTTGATTTTATGACACGTGTACATCTTCAGGGTCAAAGTAAGAAATTGCTCCGCCACTTCATATCATTGAGTAGCCAATTATAATTCATTGCAGCCACATACAGGATGAATTTGGCATTTTTTACAAATTTGACAAAAAGTGACAAGTTTGCCAAATAGACCCGCCATGTTGAGTCCAATCAAATAAGACCATGTATCTACGGGTGTTGGGACAAAATTTTACCAGGATAACATGACCGTGAACAAATAAAAGGAAGGGGAAACCTAAACATTCACACCCAAATAACAATATTTTTCTCATGGATATAGAAGCGTAAACAATACCCGCTTTCAACGTGATCCATGACCATAGAGACGGATTTACAACAACACCACAGCAAAGTTAAAAATTTTATGCATCCACACAAAGATATAGAAAATACTTCAAACCATGTAGACTAAATAATTTTTGAACAAACAGGGTGAGATTGAAATGAGCACCAACAACATGTATTTCTTTTATCCTTGAGTACTTACAAAATCTAGCGCAAGATAACAAAGTTGATGTGACACACATCAAAGGTTCCAATTCATCTTTAAGCCTTTGTGAAGACCATTTTTAGAGGTTTTACAAAGACAAAGGCACCCATATTATACACCATAGTTCTTGTAATTCTCTAGTCATCCTCTAGGCGTTCAAATCTAGCTAGATCCTCGATATCTATCTTTTTGGGACTCCTAAGCAAATCGTTCTTACTCCCGACTTTTCTAGTCACCTCTCGTGACACTCTCGACAAACATCTATTATGCAGGTGAGCTCTTTCCTCTTCCTTCTTATATATTATGGATAACATTTCCCTTTGCATATTTTTTAGCTTACATTCATACTTATTTATTGAATTTATTTGATTTATTTATAGTTTTTAATATCTAAGATTAACTATCCCCACACTACATAATTAGTTAAATTTTATTTAATTAGGACTGATATACATGGTTAAGCCTATAATTGTGTTTTAAACACCCAAATTGGTTTGTGAAAATATTATGTCGGAAATATCATAGAATTAATGTAGATATTTCTAGTGTTTCTTAGGAATCTAGAAGGTGTGGTAGTGATAAGGAAAACTAAGAAAAATTTGATGTGCGATTAGATCTTGAGAGTAGGTTTTGAGAGAAAAGTTGGGTCTATGAGGAGGTATTAGTATGTTAAGATCAATATGATCTTGATGTGTATAAGACTATAATGTTTTGAGGGTTATGAAGACATAAAGATGACTATTAGTATGGTATTGTATATGTGATCGACTAATATTGTCTAATAAGGTTAGCATAAACAAAGAGATCACTTTGGGTATGTAAAATGTTATGGAGAACAATTGATTTATTTTGTTACTCAAGTTAATATAAGAGAAAATAATGGCCTAGGGGAAGATTGTGTGCTCTATGCGTTGAATCTTAATATATTCTATTTGCTTATGATGTTTGATCTTCTCATAAAATCCAATATTATACATTTGAATCTCAAGAAAATTATAAAATGGTTTGATCTAGTCTAGTAAAATATTTATATATACCAAGAAGGTATTTTTATATTTGTATGAAAATGTATTGTACGTGCTTGAACAATTTGGTTATGTCATAGATGAGAAGGAATGCGAAAGTAAGTTACATTGCAAGGGTATCAAGGTAACATAGATCTGGTATAAAGAAGCATAGTAATGTAAGAAATATGTCTTAACATTGGTTTATAGGTCTGATGGGGAGATTTAAAGTGATATGTAGGCCAATCAAGTGTATGAAAAGTATCAAAAGTCAAGGTAGTTGTCTAGGTGTATATTTATCCATGATAAAGTTATAATTGATTCACAAAGGTTATGTCATGATTGAAGATTATGGTTGGAGATTGAGAAGCCATGATATAATGTCTTGAAAGGGTTAAGGTCATGGTGATGAATTGTTATAGATGTGTAAAGAATGTTGAGTTTGTACATGAAGTATGAGTGTTGATTGAAAGGGCTTATCAAGGGCATCTAAGTAAGTTTTTGTATGAGATCACATTTGAAATAATTCATAATAGTGATGTGTAGATGTCAAGGGAGATGGCAGAAGGGTTGATATGAGAAATCTCATTAATAGGTAAATATCCTAGTGAAGCTCATGAAGACAAGGATGGAAGTTGTGACAATGGTGTTGATATATAAGGTAAAAATAATTGGTTATTTTTGGTAACATTTGAGCATTGAATTTGGGAATTTTGACATTAGTTTTGTGTGGAGAAGAGATTGGTCAAGCTTTGATTTATTTTTGGAAGGAATGCATCAAAAAGGGGGATGTGTTGCACTAAAGCATTAAAACAGAGATTAAGAAGGTCTAATGAGACATTGTTTGATGTTTAAAACCAAAAGGTGAGTCTAAATTGATGCCATAATAAGAGGAATAATAATGTTTCTATTTCATTAATTTCAAAATTGGGTGAATGAGATGATGGCACATGTAAGTACCTTTATGGGAGAATGATTTGATGACACATTTGAGTACCTTAGGGGAGACTCATCTAGTTTTGTTTGTCATCAATGGGTTATCCATAAAGGATAAAGGGGGATATTATTTTCACTATGTTGTTATTTATTTCAAAAAGTGATGATGTACGTGTTTTCATTGATGTTTGAAGTATCATTGATTTCAAATAGAGTAAATACATGAAGGTTTATTGGGAGTGTCTTGTTGAGATTGTTTGGTGTAGTTGATTTAATTTGCGACATGGTGTATTTAGATGGTATAGGAGTGATGCATAGGTATTGTGATGTTATGGTAATGTCATGATGAGTTTTGAAGTATCTTATAGCTGTGGAAATTTTAAAAATTCATGAGGAGGCCAGTATGGATGGTGTAATCATGGTTTAGATTCTTAGTTTTGATGCCTCACCATTAGGATGAGGTATGACATGATGGATTATAGGTATTTAGAAACTATTTGAGAATTTTAAGAACAAAAATATCATGTGGATGAAGTATATGGGCACTCATAGTTGTCTCGGAGGGTAGGTATAAGGTGACATAATGTTTCTAGGTCTACACTAGACGTATTCCTAATACGTAGGTTTCCAAATGAGATTGGTTGGAGTGATTTAAGAATAGTGATGTAAATGTGAGAATTGGAGAAGGTGAATCAAGTTTTAATAGAGGTATTTTCCAAGTTTCACATTTTGGTTTTCAAGTTTGAACAAGATATTGTATTTTTACCTCTAACAAGTTGTTAGAATTGAGAAACCAAGGTCAATAAAATAATTTTAATGCTCATAGGAACGTGTTAAATATCCATCGTAGTCCAATATCTTCATGATAGTTGGGTAATAGTTTTAATATGAGTTATATGAATTAGTTTGTTTATTGTGTGGAAAATGTTTATGAACAAATGTTTAGAAGGTAAACCATCTCTAACCCCTTTTTAAATCCTAGGTCAAAAGTGATGGATAATATTTATCCCATTCATGCATGTAATGGATTTTTGTACTGCATTATAATTTTATGTTGTATAGGACCCTCTCAAATTTATCCTAGTGCAATTTTGGTGTCATGGCTATGTGTGGACCCTAATAAAAAATGTAGGATTAAGAGAGTATTTTGTTTTCTCCAAAGTTTTGCACGATGCCTACTAAATAAATTATTGTTTGAGGAATTTGTTAACATATTGTACATGTCAATAGTGGTTTTAGATCATGTTTGAATTTTTAGGATTTCTATTATCATCTATCTTACGAGACTAGTTTTAGGGTGTGTTTGGGTAGTTTTAAGTGATTTGGTATCAAAAGTATTTATAGGATTACATTTTAAAAGTGATGGTGTCTTATGAATTTGGTGATGACCCTGAGGTCATGATATTTCTATTGATATATCACACTTGCATGGTTGAGGTGATTTGATGTGGGTTTTATCTTTATCTTTAATGACTAAATTTATACGACATAGACCTAGAGAGAAGAAGAGCTCTAAAAGGTGTTGTCATTGCAAGATCTGATGATCTAGAGGTGTAGGGGATTGTTGGAGGTTTCTGAAGGATTAAAAAAATGTATACGTGATATTTTATTTTTGGTTAAGGTCTTGTTGGCACAAGTGACATTGGTTTTTGTGAGTGGGACAATTTAGTGTTTTAGGCCTTCTTGTGTCCTAATGAAGGATTTGAGAGTGAATATGATACTAAATAACTATATGGCCATTTATATCATGTTTATAAGATTACATTAATTTTTTTAATATTATTTTCCCTATGATGGCTGACTTATATGTCTTATAATCATGAGTCATGTATAAAAGCAAGTAATAAGGTCTATTTGTGTTGTTGGGTATGAATGTGAAAGTGCAAGATAGAGGGTGATTGAAGACATGAAAGAGGTATTTTTGAAAATCAAGAGGGAAGAGAGGGTGTGATGATGTATTATAATGTGTGTAGTTGTTGGAGAGATAGGTCACTAGGCCCCATCATATTGGTGAAGAAATGTTTGAGAGAGTTAGCAAGAAGGATATATTTAGAGAAGATAGAAGGAAAGAGATATTCTTGGCGTCATCATGAGTTGTTGGTACAACATTTCGAGAGGTGAAAAAAATCATAATTTTTCAGGTGGTGTTGAGTATTATGTGGGATTGGTGTCTCCTCGCATGGTTGGTTCTCTACTAAATCTAGGGGTTGGTGCTCCTTGTGGCACTAGTGTCTTAATAAAAATTTGGGTTGGTGCTCTTCATTAGGTTAGTTCTCAAATATATTTGAATCATTTATATATATAAACATTTGTTTCAATGATTTTTCTTTCCTTGACGATTTCCCACTTAGATGCGGTGTTCACGAGCTGATATGTTTTCATTTTCTCATTTTCTGTTATGGTTATTGAATGCATGTTTATTAGTTAAATTGATGAATGGTAAAATTTTGGAATCTAAACATTTATATTTCCAAATTATTCACCCCCTTAGTGGTTATGCTTCTAAAAGGACATGTTTTTATTTGTTTTGGACTTTTGCAAGGACTTACAAAAAAATTAAACATAAATATTTTAAATGAGTTGAATGACACATCAATTAAAAAAATCTTTTCACTAATTTATACACCTCCTTATTGAGCCATAAACCATAGACGTGATGTGCAACCAAAAGATGTGACAAGCCACCACAAACCATTTTCATGGAATAATCTATTAATATACCAAGGAATGCATTGACATTCAAACTAGACTGTGTGCAAGATAAAAAATATTAGGAGATGTATGGAAGTTTCTTGAATCAATTAGAACAACAAAAGTTAAAAAACAAACTTTATTAATCAAATATACTATAAATATATAAACAATAAATGCATGCAAGAAACATATGATCCGATACAGAATTTGAGAGCATAATAATCATGTCCATAGATGTTAGAATTATTGTAAGAGACCATAGAAAGATGAAACTCTTGAGATATCTAATTAAATCCCACGAGAGTACCGATATCTACTCTATTTTACTTAGAAGTATCACAAACTTACAATTTGAGGAAATAGTGGCTTGTTGATGTCGAAACAAAGAATATTTTTGCCAAGATTATAGAATGATATGATGTAGATGAATATTATGAGATTGAAAATTCTCTAGAGCATCCATGTCTCATTACATAATCATACCAATCTCATCTCTTCATCCATAAAATTTGACACAAGTTAAACTCGCTTCAATGATTCACGGTAATCCAAACAATGTCCTCGCCATGAAGCGAAAGAACACATCATGACTAAAAATATATGAATCCAAATAATATGGTGATGATTTGGGGATACTGATGTAGGAGCATCATTTATAATTCATTCAAATGCCATTTTTCCTACCTTTGACATCGAATATGTATGAAAATTCAAGAGAGAGAAAGAGTAAGAGTGAGGGATTTTAAGAAATCAAATGTGATATTTTCATTTGAAAATGTAATTATAATTGTAAAGGAATATCCAATGATTACTAAAGGTGTGTAAGGTGTGTAGATTGTGATCATGTGAGTAGATATGAGTTATGAATGCCTCGAAATATTGTCTTGGTATGTAACTAAGTCCAAAGGTCACTAAATGAGAATTAGGAGTCATCATGAGACATGTGGGTTAGATAACATGTGTAAGTGAGAGCTATATGAAGTAGTAATTCTAATATAGGATGCTAAGTTAGTGAATGTGGGTATTGATTCCTCGTATGGAGGATGAGAGGAGCCATGAAATGAAGAAAAACAGGTATTTTGTATGAGATTTATAATGAATATACACATACCCCTTTTTGAGTGTGTACATTAATAATATGGTAGTTTATAACATATTATTTTATTATGATGAGGTATAATATAGCGTGCATTCCTTGTAACTAGTGTTTGATTAAAAATACACTACTTCATGTGTGTGTTGAATGATCTTGTATGAAGAAATGTGTTAATATATATCTATGTTTAGTGTTATAAGTTTATCTTTCCTTAGAGACATATTTTCTTAGTTGGAAATTGTTTTCTATCCACGTTCTATGAACGAATCAGTGAGGGGATTGTACTTAAGACCTTGCATGTACTCTAAATTCGCTATTTGGAATGTTATAAATACTATCTTAGGCCTAGGGTATTATGGTAATAGATATTCAATGATGGTGAGTTTCTTAGTGGAGGAACATGATAATCAATGCATGGTAGAAGAGTGTATTTATTAGAAGGTTTAATTCTTCGTAAAATCATGGTATGTACTTCAAACTAAGGCATTTTCATCTATTTGAGGGGTGTCGGTGTTTTGTTTTTGACTATAAGTGTTATTTTTCTATTATGAGACAATACATGTCTGAGTGTTTGAATTTTAAAAATAAGAACCCTTGTAACAACATTGAGATTGAGGTGGGTGAGAGTTACATTGCATGAATTGTTCAAAGGTGAAGTATTAACTCAAATGAAAGGAAACATTGCTTTAGTTTAAGGTTGTGAAGCAATACTTACCATGAATTTGTACATGTGCAATTTGATAAGGAGAGAGAAAATGGATTCATGTGGATTTGACCCCCTGAGATCATACTAGTAAGAAAATATTGTAGAGGATGTTGATACCAAAATGTGTGTCAATTTTTAGGTCTTGAATAGATGATCAAGGAAATTTATAGTCAAATAACCTCTAGTGGATGTGTTAGGAGGGTTTCACTATGAATGTGCTAGGGTTGGCCTTTTGACAACCCAAAAACTTATTTTTTTTTAAACTCTTAAGATATGATTCTAAGGGACCCAAGAAGGGGATTATGAAATAAATTATAAGAAATAAGGGTTAAAATTCTATATTTTTATGACTGTTCAGAAGAGGATGGTTAACACACAGTTAAGAGCTAGTTTAGAAGGGTAATTTACAAAGGAATTGGTATTTTTATTTTTAGATGTAATTTAAACTTATTATTCTAGAATTAATCCATAATAGATCCTAAAAATTTGTGATTCAATCCAAAGCTAAGGAGAATGTTGTTTTTGAAGTCTTCTTGTTGATGGAATATATGAATGATACTATTTTTGATTTACATGAGGTACATTTGTAAAAACAATGCAATAAGGGGGAACATTATCATAAAATATTGAGCATTAAATTTTCCTTATTTTTATTCTCATAGTTATTCGAGTTTCTCAATTTACGTATTCGTAACCATCTAAAATACGATTTCCTTTATATTTATATCGTTTTTACTTAGAATAATATCATTTAGCATTTTTCATTTTTCTCAAGTTTCCAACAATCACCTCACTTTGTAATAATAGTTTTATCATTGCCCTCACTAGTTTTTATTCTCAATTATGAATGGAATAAACAATAATAATGAGTATCCTCGCTAATACATTTGTTTACTAAAACCTAAGATCAAACATCAAATATTAATGTAACCTATCAATTGTTTGTAATTTTTAAGTATATAATATTCTTATTATAATTATGTTTCTATTTCATGGGGTGACCATGTTCTAGAGCTAGAGCAAAAGCCAAAAATAATAAATATTCTCATTATTCCCCACTCTCTCCTTCCTAGGATGTTGAGGACCCCTCACTTTTCATTACGAGATGAGATAATTGATAGATCCGATAAAAATTAGGAATTTTCTCTGTAAGGAATATTTGTGGAGAGTCTCCCTAATATAAAGCTTGTGAGAAACTTGGATCAACAAAAATGGATGCCAAGATGAAACTTATATTTTGTTCTCATAACACATGATTATTTTTGTTTTCATTTTGTACTAAATGATGATATCCTTAAGGTTTTACAATAGGACCCATGGTTTTCGGGAAGGAATATTTTGAGCCTTTCTAAATGGGTCCCTAGTAGTTCCCTTAGTATCCCTTCTCCTAATGTGTTTCTTATTTGGGTAAGGTTGTTTTCCATACCTCGAAGTTTTGGAGTCGATGTGATTCTACGTATTTTTATTGATTTGTGGGTATTTCTTACTTTTGATCCTACCACAAGATCCTACAAATGTATGCTACATGCTTGTGTCTACATTAGTGTACCCTTTAGTAAATCCCCTACTTGTATTTGGTTTACATCAAACCATGGTCTTTGGGTCCAATTTTATTTTTATGAATGATCTTAATTTTTATGTGAAAAATGTATGGAAGATGGAGATTGAATTGGGAGTTGTGTCTCTCCAATGGATTGGGTGAAGAAGTATTCCACGGTCTATGTAGAATTAGAGGTGGGTGACTATACCATTGTTTCAAATAAGGGGCTTTGGTATCACATGTAAAATCTATATGTTGGGAATGTCTTGTGATGGCGACTATATATAAATCTTTGAGTAGTGCGGCGGTAGCAGAGGATAGTTTTTGAGGATGTTATTCATGGTTTTGTAAAAAAATCACTTTGGTTTCCCTACTTATGCCATGTGTACAGAGAAGAGAATGATGGTTCTTATTGAGATCCTAATATATAGTACGTGAACATGGTAGATACGGGGTTATCTTAATTATATCTAGCTTCCCTATTATGGAAATAAGTATGGAGGAGTGAAACATAGAAAAGAAAGATGTCGGAGATGTAATACAAAGTTTTGAGGTATGCACATCTCCAACAGGGACTAAAATGTATGATTTCTCTTTAGTAGAAGGTTTAGTTGAAGTGGCCCTGAATGAAGTATCCTTTGAAGAAAACAGGTTGAACGTTGAAGAATATCATTTCTCAAAATGGAAATTAGAAGTTGTTTTGGATATTGAAAGAACATGTTTATGAAAAATTAGTTACGTCACTCATGATATCTAGCAAAAATTGGACCCCAATTCCGATCGCTCCCAATTCACTTGAAACATTGAGTATTTTGTGATGGTTCTAGATATAGTGATTACATTCACATGACCTTTTGTATGCATATGAATCATAGAGATTTTATTAAGTAAAAGTTTTGGAATTTGGTTTATCATAGAAAATATAAGTTAATGTATTTTTTTGGTCTTCATAAACACATTTCTTGTTCTTTTTCGCAATCGACTTCCTTTTTTGTCTTGTAGCTTTCGGTCTTCATATTTTTACATTATATTTTTACATTTTTAATTCCTAGGTAGGGTCCTAGTAATAAAATTCATCATTATCTATAAAAATAATGATATTTCATAACGAAAGATAGATTATTAATTTTGATCATGTGGATGTTATCGAATTTTTTCCCTCGGGCCAAATTGGACAATGGGGACCTAACGGGACCTCAAAGCTGAACCTAGGGGTTATATAGAAAATTCAAGTGTCTCAAGAGAACATTCATGGAGTTAAAGATTAAAAATCAGATCAAGAAATTTTTTTCCTCTTCTGGGTTTTGACCCTTGAGATCAACTTAGAAAATGATAAAATGCAGCCTTGGGGCCCACACCCAGCTAAAACAAGAAAAATCAATTGGAAAAGCATGATGAGCCTAATAAACCTTTACATGCACTCTTAATGAGGCCTCGAACATAAAAATATTTTGAAAAGTCCAAAGGATAGAGCTCCTAGATCAAAAATTGCAATTGGTCCTATGAGAGGCCACCAGAGCTCAAAAGTAGCTCATGGAGATGCTTGGTGAGCTATACTTTTAGATAAGCTGTAGTGAGTTAAAGGAAGGCTCGCAAAGTATCTCATAAAACTACTCAAAAACTGAGTTTGATAATTTGAGCTCTGTCAAACCAAGTTGGATGTTGATGACTCAGACAATGAGCCATGTCGGTAAGAATGGTGAGAAAGGAATCAATACGATGTTTGAGTTCAAAGTATCAGTTCATGAAATGATGCCATCGGGTTAGGTTGAATAAAGTTTTCCAGGGGACAATTCAGCATAAAAATATAGGTTGAAGAACTCAATAACAACTTGAGACCGGGTGAATTTAGAGTGCATAGGTGGAGAAGAAAGGAAGGCTCGAGGTCGAGCTAAGAAAGAAGAAGTGTGGTCGGGAGGAAGGTTGGGGTTGAAATTCGCAAGGAGCTCGAATTGACATGATAAGGAGAGATAAATATTGAAGAATGAAGGTGAATGGTGAGGCTTAGAAAATTAAAGGGGCCGAATCAACACAACTCAAAGCATGAGCTCTAGGTCACGAGTGATGAGCCAAATACATGGGAAAGGATGTGTGCTAGTGCTTGGGATAGCTTTTAATGGTGAGCCATGAGTGAGGTACTCCAAAATAAAAATACGGAGGGTCATATATAGGGCCATGAATGGCTTAACTCATCACAACGGTGAGTAAACATTCTAAAATACATGAGATAAATCATGGGGAATGTCGAGGCATTGGCACATGGCGTAGGAGTAGAGCAGGTGGCTTGAATGAATGAGACCGAGCCGACGTGTGATCGGGAGCTTGAGCATGGCTACAATTCTCGGCAAGAAGTGTGAAACAACCATAGCAAAAAGAGCTTGGTGAATTTTAAGGATGTGAATGTAATGTGAGCCTAAGCGAGGCCATGTTAGGAAATAAGGAATAAAATGTGTGTAATAATCCCTCACAAAATTGCAATAGTAGAAACTAATATGCGAGAAAATATTACGAGATCTCAAATAAAAGTGCGAGAATAAAATAACACAAAGACAAAGAGATAGTATTTAATGTGGTTCACCCAATTTGGGATACATCCACCAAGAATCACTTGCTCAGATTTTATTACAAGCCACCACTCTCTCAATATAATACCCAGATCTGTTTGGAGCTATGCTCAACAAACTTTGTAGAATTCACACCCGAATTCAAAACACATTTGCAATGTTACATAATACCTACCATATACATAAAACTATATAAGTATAAAACTATTTAAATAGTTTTACAAAACCATGGGTATCAAAACCATGGGCCAAAACCATCGTATAAACCTATGGTTCAAACTCCCGCCCATAGGAGAAAAACATGTTTCCTGATATATTAGGCACGTTTTAAGGCTAAAAAAATTTTCCCCAGCGAGAAAATTGTGGAAATTGTACAATACTCTTACTGTAAAGTCTTCAACACTTTCTCACATGAAAATGCAGACTCCACAACTTAACAATCTCTCACATGGAGACTAGTTTTTCTTTGAGCAAGCTTCTCAACCCTTCACTAGTTTTTGTGAAGACCAACCAAAGCTAAACATAGCTTAAGTGTTTCCCTTGTGACCACCTTGGTCATCATGTCTAGAGGATTCTGATTGGTATGAATCTTCTCCAACTTGAACTTCTCTTCCTCTAAAGTAGTCCTGATGAAATGGTACCTTAACTGTATATGCTTCGTCTTAGAGTGGAAACCAGATTTCTTAACTAGGTGTATCACACTCTGACTATCACTATGCAACTTTCCTTCCTCCTCCTTATGCCCCAACTCCTCAAGCAATTGCTGTAACCAAATTTTTCTTTTATTTCCTCTGTCGCAGCAACATATGCACTCGTGGTGGTTGTGAGTCACCAACTTCTATAGTCGTGAAACCCGGCTCACTTTTGTCCCACCAATAGTGTAAACATAGTCTATCGTGCTCCTCATGCTGTCTACATATCCATTCATATTTAAATATACATAACCACACAAAGTGGTGTATAATCCTTTAATGTAGCACAAAACTATCTCCATGATTCCTCTCAAATACCAAAGGATCCACTTTACTACATGTCGGTGATCCCTACTTGGATCATTCATAAATCTACTCACCGCTCCCACTATATGGGAAATATTAGGCCACAGTGCACACCATGGCATACATCAAACTACCAACCGCTGATGAGTAAGGTATGTTATACATATGGTTTCTCTCTTGCTCTGTCTTGGGACACTTCTCCCTTTATAACTTGAAATGGCCTGTAAATGAGTCCTAACCGGTTTAGCTTCCTGCATATTAAACCTCTTCAAGACATTCTTAAGTACTATTCCTAAGATAAAGTCAGCTTCCATTCCTTCCTATCTCGATATATCCTCATACCAAGTATTTGTTTGGATACCCCAAAATACTTCATAGTAAAGGATTCACTTAGCTATTTCTTGAGTATTTTTATTTCTGCATGTTTTTTCTGTAACCAACATGTCATCCCCATACTGAGACACAAGATAATATACCTACCATCCTCAAATTTCTTTTTATACATGCAATGGTCATAATGACATCTAATATAACCTTACTCCATCATGAAGCTATCAAATTTCTTATACCATTGATGTGGAGCTTGTTTCAAGCCATACAAGCTCTTCTTCAGTTTGCACACCATCTTCTTTTTACCTTTGACCTCATAGCCCTCTAGTTACTACATATATAGTTTCTCCTCCAAATCACCATGGAGAAATGTAGTCTTTACATCAAGTTGTTCTAAGTTCAAGTCTTCTGCTACAACTATTCCTAGAACAGTTCTAATAGAAGTCATTTTTACTATAGGAGAAAAAATCTCATCAAAAACTATACCTTTTTTTTCCGTGCAAACCCCTTTACCACCAATTGTTCCTTGTATCTTTTATTTTCTCCTTCTTCCCCATTGAATCTAAATACCCACTTGTTTTGTAATGCTCTTTTGCCTTGATTAGCTTCATCAAATCCCATGTCTAGTTCTCCATGAGAGCCTGATGCTCCTCATCCATGGCTTGCTCCCACTTCTTCTCGACATCTACCCGCATTACTTCATCAAATCTCTCTATCTCTCCACAATTAGTGATTAATAAATAATAAAGAGAAGAAGAAAAATGTATAGGTTCTTCTCTTACCCTAGAAGACCTCCTCAATATAGGAGTTTAGGGTTCTTATTGAGGAGGTCCCTGAACTGATTCATGTGTCACTTTCCCATTCAAAAGATCCTCTACCAATGTATATTCTTTCTTGGATTCTTACCTGTTTTCCTACAACTGCTGCTTATACATGACTTTCTCACTAAACACCACATCCCTAGATCTAATGAGTTTCTTGTCCTTAATACTCCAACATTTATATCCAAAGTCATCACCGCCATAACCAATGAAAATACATTTTTCTGATTTAGCCTCTATCTTGGTCATATCATCCTTGTCTATATGAACAAACACCTCACATCCAAAGACTCTAAGAAATGAATAATCAACTTTCTTACCATACCATGCCTCCTCGGGTATGCCTCCATCCAAAGAACTCGAGGGTCCTCTGTTTATCAAGTCTGAGTTGTGCTCACCGCTTCTTCCCGAAATGAAAGAGGCAGTCTTGCATGTAACGTCATGCTCCTAGAACATTCAATTATTGTTCTATTCATCTTTCTAACACCCCATTCTACGGAGAAGATCCTATAACCGTCTTTTTCCTACAGATTCCATTCTTAGAACAATAATCATCAAATTCATTGTTGCAATACTCTTCTCTATTATCTAACCTAAGACATTTTAGCTTAAGACATGTTTCATTGTCTCTTGTTAGTGTAGGTTATTATTTATCCTTTTATTTATTTATTACGATAATTAAATATGGTTGTGTTATCCCTACACTTGTTGGGTTAGCTTCTTATTTGTATTAGTTGTGTGGAGTTAGCTTCTCGTTATGTCGAGTTAGCTTACTAGTCTTTTTGAGTTAACTTAACTACCAAGTATCATTTAGTGTGAGTTCCTCACCATTGATTTAGGTAGTAGTTGCACTTCCCTCTATATGTACATATTTCTTATTAAATAATTAAAGTCATTCTATTGTAATGTATTGAGCATTATGGATTATAATATATTTACATATAGGTATTTTAGCTCTTTTGTTTTGCAAATCTAAAGTGGTGTGCTATTATCATCGAGATCGCGGCTTGGAAAAATCTTCTTATCATTCCTTTCATGGTATCAAAACCTTCTAGAGCTCATAACTTTGGATATGTAGCTAGGATTAACGTGATCTTTTGTTTGAAATTGTGTATTTTTTTGAGATCTACGCATTGGTGACATTTTTATACACATATTTCAAATATTAAAGGTATTGTTACTCATTGTAATATTTACATGCACTTAGTTATAAAGTTTCAAATTCGGGAGGGTGTTGTGATCACTTGTGGATGTAATTTGGTTGAGATCAACATGCTAAACTTTTGGGTATTACATTCTTGTATCTATGGGTGTATACATTTATATCTTTCTTGTTTGTTGAGATATTTTGGATCTATATTTTTGACACTTTTTTGGCAAGTTGATAGTCTCTCTTTGGGGGAGCTATTACGGTGGAGCCAGTGTTAGTTTGTCGGTTTTCGAGTAGTTGATTTTGAAAACTCATACATATTTGTGGTGTCACTTTACCCATTCTACGGTATGGGAGGGTGTGGTGTTGATACTACTTCTTTGGGTTTCATGTCCTTGCCTTGCTTACCTTGGATTTTCTTAGATCGTGGCAATCCTATTTATTTGGATCTCGTGTCCGCCTTATTGCCTTGGTGGCGATTGGATGGCACACCTATTTGTAGAAGTTGATCAAATTATGTTTAGCGTTTGTTTTTCACTTTTTGACATCACTCCATTGACAATCTCCTTGCATGGAGCTATTCAGTGAAGACCGGTGTTAGTTTTTTTAAGTTATATGATCGAGCGGTGGATTCGGACCATAGTGGTCACCACCCTTCTTCTACATTGTACAAGTTTTTTGGATTTGAGCTTCTGAGGATATCTTGCAGCAGGATTTTACTCTCTACTTTGTTATTATTGGTTTTGGGTACCTTGCGGTGTCCATTTTTCCTAGTTGTACGTAGGTACCTCATCAGGCCTTGTTTCCGAGACCCACCTTCTTTTCCACCAACCTAAGTTATGCTTACAGGAGGGTGTTAGTGTAGGTTATTATTTATCCTTCTATTTATTTATTAGGATAAGTCTTACACTTGTGTTAGCCCTACACTTGTTAGGTTACCTTGCTTAGGTGTACTAGTTGTGTGGAGTTAGCTTCTCAGTTATGTTAAGTTAGCTTACTAGTCTTTTTGAGTTAAGTTAACTACCAGTATCTGTTAGTGGGAGTTATTCACCATTGATTTAGGTAGTAGTTGCACTTCCCTCCTCCTATATGTACATCTTTATTATTAAATAATTAAAGTCATTCTATTGTAATGTATTGAGCATTATGGATTATGATGAATTTCCATATATCGTTTCTTTCATCTACCAAGGCTTTCTATTTAACAAAAGTGTCAAATACATCATATTTGTTTCTAATATGATAAACCCAAACTTTCATTATTACATCATCAATAAAAAAGTAACATAATAACTTGAACCCCAAGAGATGATACATTACGGCCCCATACATTAGAATATACTAGCTCTAACTTAAGTTACGTATCTTTATAGGTCCAACCTTTAGAAACCTTACTCGCTTTTGTTTCCCATATATAAGTCCTCAAAAAACACCAAACTTGTTTTACGTATATCTAGGAAAATCCTTCTTTATGATCTCCATGCCCTTATGGCTCATATGACCAAGCCTATAGTGCCACATTGATGTTGTATCTATTTCGAAGCCACAAGATTACAAACATTAGTGCTATATGTGGTTAAATACAAGGTTCCAACATTCTTACCTCTTGCCACCACAAGAGCACCCTTGGTAACCTTCCAAGATTCCACTTTAAATATCACAATCTGACAACCATCACTTCTCAACCTACTGCTTTGATATCAGATTTCATTTTAAAGTAGGCACATATCGACATCCTTAAATAGCCATGTATTCCCATTTTACATCTTAACCAATGAGACAGAGATACTTTTCCAACTATCGCAAGGCTCATCATCACCAAGAAAAATATGCCCAAAATCCCTTGAACATAATCAAAAAAGTAATGCCTATGTGGAGTAGCATGGAAAGAAGCCCCGAATCTAAAACCCAAGATTCAATAATATTGTACAAAGAAAGAATCAAAGCATCTGACATACATTACCTATTGCCACATTTGCCTCCTTGTTTTCTTCTGTTATTTCTTCTTTTCCCGAAGTTCCCAAGTCCTTTACATGTCCGGACTTTCCATAGTGCCAACATATTACCTTGCTTTTGGATTTTGACCTTACCCGATCCTTTAATTTTCCATGACTTCCTTGATTCTTTTGTCTCCCTTTAGTTTCCACTATCAAAGTATTCCCTGAAGTACAAGATTACCCGAGATATTTTTCTTCACATTTCCTCGCTTATAATCACCCCTACAACATCCTTAAAATTCAACTTGTAGTTAGATGGAACTGATTTACTTACCACCATTACCAAGCTATTCCAACTATCGGGTAAATAGCAAGAGAACTAATAAATCCCTAACTTCTTCATTAAATTCTATTTTACGAAGGTTTCATATTTACAACCATATTAAAATCTTTTAAATGATCTTCTCTTGAACCATTCTCGGACATCTTTATATTAAACAAATTTTTGATTAAAAATATTTTTTTGAGGCGAGAGAATTTTTCATACAACTTCCTAATGCATCCATAAATTCGTTTGTAGTCTTTTCCTTTGAAACATTAAATAACATCAAAGATGCAAACACAACCGAATTTTACAAGTGTCTTTCTATCAAGAAAATCTCATTCTCGCATCCATCATGCTCGAGGGTTTGTTTAGTTTCTCGGATAGTGGAATATAAAGATCCTTCTAATAAAGGTAATCTTCCATCTGTATCTTCCAAAGACTTAAATTCTACTGTTGAATTTTTCAAACCTAGATCTTCCATCATCGCCATAGATCCCACTCAAGATAAAACTTTCCTTCGATTCAAAAATTGATAACCAAACCAAAGGCTGAACGATGCAATTGTTAGGAAGTAAGGGATAAAATATGCGAAATAATCCCTTACGAGAATCGCAACAAAGAGAAACTAATATGCAAAAATATTACATATCTCAAATAAAAGTTTGAGAATAAAATAACACAACACAAAGAGATAATATTTAATGTGGTTCACCCAATTTGGGCTACGATCCAACAAGAATCACTTTCTCATATTTTATTACAAGTTGCCGCACTCTAAATATAATACCCAAACTGGAGCTATGCTAAAAACCTCTATAGAATTCACCCCGAATTCAAAACACATATGTAATGTTCTTTGTTAGTGCAAAATCACAGCACCCACTGGACGCACATTAGGGTTCTAGGTTGATGTTCGGGCATCAGGTGTGATTGCACAACATGGAAACCTCTCTCCAGCGTGGGACTTGTGAAACCGAGAGAGGAATCTCCCGAGAGAAGGCTGGTTCTGCTCCTAAACTACCCCGCCACAAGCTATTCCGGTGCGGGCAAGCTAATCTAATCCTAATCTAACCATGCCAAGGAGACAGAGAGAGAGAGAGAAGGGAAAAACAACAAAAGCCTACACTAAAATGGTGATACACCGAGAGACGGAGAATGTTGGACATCTATCAAAGCGCCATGGGACAAGGAGAGGTGAGCAATGGGAAGGATGGGCGAGATGCATCACGAGGCCCAAGGATAGATTTCACACGAGAAAATGTCCCAAAACTCCATGAACACGGCTCCGGACCTGCAATGAACATTCAAACATGCACAAATACCGCAATGAAGAGAGGCAAGAAGAAAACAAGTAAAAACGAGAAAGGATGGACGGATGCATCACAAAACATGTTTTGTTGCTTGTAAGTTTCCTGCAGAACATCATTCCATTAATAAGAGGCAAAAATGCCATTACAGAGCAAGGGAGGAGGTTCGAACTCCATTTTCAACCCTAGAGAAGAAAAGAAGGAGAGCAGAGCGGGAAAGAATGAACCACTTTTTTTTAAAATGAGCCAAATCTGGCTTTTACATTGCATGGGTCGAGCCGGGGGACGTAAAGCGTGGGAAAACGTGCAAGCCCATTCCTCATTGACTGCAGATGCATTAAATCAGCATGGAGGATCTTACCAACCCATATCTCCTGTCACCTTTGACCGATTTGGAGGAGAATGTGACCCATACGCATTAATTTGGTTGCTGAAATGTCACTTACGGCGTGCACAAGAAGAATGCGACCCATTAGCATTAAAACGGGTTGTTGAAAGGTCGCTTCTGGCCATTACCACACGTCAGATCCGTTTCTCAATTTTCTCTCTTCAGACTGCACCAAAACTCAAGGTTGATCCCGAGAATCATGTAGAGCATGTCAACACTTTTGTTGATATAAAAGCGTGGAAATCCGAGCTCGGATCAAAAGATATGGCGATCCGAAGATTTAGGGGCAGAGCAGACCAAGGCAGATTTGAAATATTTTCCCGCACTTCGCCACCCTAGGCGACACGTGGCACATGCTGATTGGACGAGCAATTATCTCTCCTCCGTCTTTCGTAGGCTTTCCTTTTGAAATTGTTTGTGGGCCCCTTAAACTTGGACACGTGGCGCCATTTCATTGGTTCGGTTCAGCGCTCGATAACTCACCCCTTTGACCTTTTGACTTTTTCTCCTGTGAGGACACGTGGCAGTTTCTGATTGGTCTTCGGCTCCTTCGCGTACTTCGCTTCCATTTGTCCCAGATGTCCCATTTGATTTTGGGCCCTTTGTGCTCATTTCGGCCGGTTCGGGCATTTCGCGTCCATTTGTCCCAGATGTCCCATTTGATTTTGGGCCCTTTGTGCTCATTTCGGCCGGTTCGGGCATTTCGCGTCCATTTGTCCCAGATGTCCCATTTGATTTTGGACCCTCTGGACTCATTTCGGCCGATTCGGCCGGTTCGGGCATTTTTGGCCCGCTTGTCCCACTTTGCTTCGGACTGACTTGACTCTTTTCGGCCGGTTCGCGCCTTTTTGGCCCGATTGTCCCATTTGCGTCCCTCTCAGCAGTTAGCCAATTTTTTCTCGGTCGAACCGGCATTTCGCGCCCGCCGCGTACTTTTGTCCCAGATGTCCCGTTGCTGCTTTGCTATTTGTTTGTGCTTACTTCGGCCGAGCCGGCCGGTTCGGGCCTTTTTGTCCCAAATGTCCCGACTGCCCCTAGGACTAGGACTTAGTCATTTTTATGATTTTTTCCTGGATCAACCTACTTGCCTTCTGCAACCTTTTTTCGCATTTTCTCAGAGCTTGCTCTTTTCCTCTCAGACAGGGAACTTAGAAAATATTTGAGGGGACTCTAGCAACATGATTTTTGGCCCCGAATCAATCAATTTTCCTGGGACTTGAATATTCTGATGCATGTTATCAAAATTACCCAGGGGGGGTGAAATTTTGACAACAGTTTGGCGACTCAGCGGGGTCATCTGCCTGCTAGATGAATGATCAGTAGCCTGAAGCATCCATTGGGCATGGAGTCATGAGTTGCAACCTGCAACTGATCTGAACTTTGAAAACCTCCCTCTGAGCCACTTGGAAACCCATTGAACCTGGAGTGTCTTCACCAAGATGCCACTGAAATGAACTGTGCAAGAGTAGAACCAGCAACACCAAAACTATGTACAAAACTAAAAATCATACATGCCCCAAATGGAACATGCAGAGTGTGAACAAGCACTTCTTCTGCTGAAAGCAAACCTAACTACTCTACTTTAACTGGAAGCAAAGGCAAGTTAAACAAACCCTGCAACTGGTTGTGCAAAATAGCTCCCTTTCTTCAAAATTGGCAGCCATGCAACTGATTTGGCATTGATCATGGCTGTTTAGATGGATGGAAAATCAACAATAAGCTGGTCTTCTATCCAAATCATCAAGGTATCAACTGAAAATAAATCCAATACCTCTTTTAGTTGCTCTGCATTTGGATTGGAGAGGTATGGCAGCTGATCCTTGGTACTTTTTAGCTCATCCTCATGCTCAGAAGCAAGCATGACTGGTTGTGGCTTCTCCTTTGACTCCAATGAAGCCAAATAATTGATTGGGCAAGGTCTTATCCGTTTGATATGCCCATAGCTCTAATTTTCAACTCCAAGAATGGAGTCCTCTTGTAGACCTTGAATGGATGGTGTGGAAGCAATGGTAGAACCCTTCTGCCCTTTCTCTTCCTCCAATGAAGAGCAGGGGAAGATTAGAATCTTCCAATTTTGATTCCAAAGCGTTGTTGTAAGATGCGAGGCTACTACAAATGAAAGCTCTCCTTCATGGCAAAGAGGCTCTGGTTTTGGAATGTGGATGATGAAAGAGAGAATGGTGAAAACTCAACCGGCTCTTCTCCATCAAAACAGTCCTCCAAATATGATAGGTAAAGCGCCTCATTCTTGTGTCCCTGCAAAATGCAAATGCTCAACTTCCTCCATGGTGTCCTCTTGATCTGCAACTTGACCACCATGGTTTCTTCTTCTCTCTCAATATTGAGTTTGAGAGATCAAACTCCTCTTTTAGTACTAGAACTTGAGAGAGATGAAGTGGAAAGAAGAATCGAAGGTTTTCTGTAGCACGCTTTGTGCTCAAAGCCCTTGGATCTGCACTTTTCTCCTCCACAGCTAGAATGTGCTCCTCTTCTTTTGGATCTGGAGCAGCTTCTCCTTCCTCCAATGTTTGAAGACAATCTTGCTCTTGATTGAACTCCTCCTCCAAAGCATGAAGTTTGTCAAGTCAAACTCTTCAATTTGTTGCTCTAGAGGACAAGTTGGCACTGCAAGATCTTCTTCTCCAACAAAATCAGTCCTCACCACCATTTTTTCTCCAACCCTAGCCTCTTCTGTAGGCTTAACCATCAAGAGGATCTTTGTCATCCCAAATCTAAGAGCCCAACTCTTCAGATTTTGAATTTATTCATCTTTGTTGGCACTCTCTTTTTGCTGTTGTTTTCCTTGACTGGCATTCTGATTTTCATCCTCCCAACATGGATTTGGGAATGCAAGAGGAGGAATGGGCTGAAACTCAACTGATTTTACAATTTTTTGTGGTGGTGGAGGCAGTGAAACCTCTTGTTTCTTTGGAGGAGGGGGTATTTCTGTTAGCTCTTGTGGAGGGGATGACTATTTGGAAGGGAAAAGGAAAGAAGAATTGAGATGAGATGGAAGACTGAGAGGTGGAGACATGGATTCAACATTTGGGACAGCAGATGGAGGGTTTGAAATTTGCAAGTCCAAATGAGATGATGCTGCTTGAGTAATGGGAAGAGAAAGACCAGATGATGGTGTAGAACTTACCCATTGACAAGGTTGTTCAACACCGAATGTATAGGCCTCTATTTCTGCTGTCCATTGTGCAAGTTGGGGCAGCATCTTTATCATGAAGTCCAGCTTCTCCTGAGGGCTGAAGTGTCTTGGAAAAGGGCCTCCCCATGGACAAGGAGTCCTGTAACCGATTCCAAAAGATTTCATTTGTGCTGTTGCTCTGGAATGCACCATCCCCACCTCCATCTTTTGGATTTTCTCCAACAGACCAGCATCTTGGATCTGATGGTCTTCATTGTATGCACACTCTTGCTCTTGGAAAGCTCCATTGCCAAACTGACTTTGGCACTGCTGTTGTTCATATGAGAATGCATGCTGATCTGGAGGATTTGTAAAACGTGTTGGAGGTGGAATATACTGTTGTTGTTGATGTGAAATCCATGATGGAAATGAAGTCATGATTGCACAACTTCATGGAATGGAAAAGAATGAAAGGGATGGAAAGAAAGATGGATGAAAATCTATGGAAAGCGGGTGCAAGCTCGGAGAAATGGGTTCGATCGGATGGAGTCGCCGGATGTGTTTGCAAGTGCCTCAAAGGCTGAAATCTTCACAGAACACACCAACTGTAAAGATGAAGTGAAAGACCTCTAAGGTCGCCTGGCGTGCAAAACTATTAGTGCAAAATCACAAAGCACCCCACGGACGTACATCGAGGCTTCTAGGTTGATGTTCGGGCATCAGTGTGATTGCACAACATGGAAACCTCTCTCCAAGTGTGGGACTTGTGAAATCGAGAGAGGAATCTCCGAGAGAAGGCTAGTTCTGCTCCTAAACTACCTACACAAGCTATTCCGGTGCAGGCAAGCTAATCTAATCCTAATCTAACCATGCGAGGAGACGAGAGAGAGAGAGAGAAGGGAAAAACAACAAAAGCCTACACTAAAACGGTGATACACCAGAGAAGGAGAATGTTGGACATCTATCAAAACTGCCATGGGACAAGGAGAGGTGAGCAATGGGAAGGATGGACAGATGCATCACAGGCCCAAGGATAGATTTCACACAGAAAATGTCCCAAAACTCCATGAACACAGCTCCAGACCTGCAATGAACATTCAAACATGCACAAATACCTGCAATGAAGAGAGGCAAGAAGAAAACAAGCAAAAATGAGAAAGGATGGACAGATGCATCACAAAACACGTTTTGTTGCTTCAGAAGTTTGCACAGAACATCATTCCATTAATAAGAGGCAAAAATGCCATTACAGAGCAAGGGAGGAGGTTCGAACTCCATTTTCAACCCTAGAGAAGAAAAGAAGGGAGAGCAGAGCAGAAAGAATGAACCACTTTTTTTTTAAAATGAGCCAAATCTGGCTTTTACATTGCATGGGTCGAGCCCAGGGGACAGAAACGTGGGAAAACGTGCAAGCCCATTCCTCATTGACTGCAGATGCATTAAATCAGCATGGAGAATCTTACCAACCCATATCCCGTCACCTTTGACCGATTTGGAGGAGAATGCGATCCATTACGCATTAATTTGGCGCTGAAATGTCACTTCGGCGTGTGCACAAGAAGAATGCGACCCATTAGCATTAAAACGGGTTGTTGAAAGGTCACTTCTGGCCATTACCACACGTCAGAGCCGTTTCTTGATTTTCTCTCTTCAGACTGCACCAAAACTCAAGGTTGATCCCAGAATCATGTAGAGCATCTCAACAGCTTTCCGTTGATATAAAGAACGTGGAAATCTGAGCTCTGGATCAAAAGATATGGCGATCTGAAGATTTAGGGCGCTAACAAACCAAGGCAGATTTCGAAATATTTTCCCGCGGTTCGCCACCTAGACGACACGTGGCACGTGCTGATTGGACGAGAAATTCTCTCTCCTCTGTCTTTCACGGGCTTTCCTTTTGAAATTGCTTGTGGGCCCCTTAAACTTGGACACGTGGCACCATTTCATTGGTTCGGTTCAGCGCTCGATAACTCACCCCTTTGACCTTTTGACTTTTTCTCCTGTGAGGACACGTGGCAGTTTCTGATTGGTCTTCGGCTCCTTCGGCTCCTTCGCGTACTTCGCTTCCATTTGTCCCGGATGTCCCATTTGATTTTGGGCCCTTTGTGCTCATTTCGGCCGGTTCGGGCATTTCGCGTCCATTTGTCCCAGATGTCCCATTTGATTTTGGACCCTCTGGACTCATTTCGGCCGATTCGGCCGGTTCGGGCATTTTTGGCCCGCTTGTCCCACTTTGCTTTGGACTGACTTGACTCTTTTCAGCCGGTTCGGCCGGTTCGCGCCTTTTTGGCCCGATTGTCCCATTTGCGTCCCTCTTAGCAGTTAGCCAATTTTTTCTCGGTCGAACCGGCATTTCGCGCGCCGTGTACTTTTGTCCCAGATGTCCCCGTTGCTTTGTGGGCTGTTTGTGCTTACTTCGGCTGAGCCGGCCGGTTCGGGCCTTTTTGTCCCAAATGACCCGACTGCCCCTAGGACTAGGACTTAGTCATTTTTATGATTTTTTCTGGATCAACCTACTTGCCTTACCTGACCTTTTTCACATTTTCTCGAGTTTGCTCTTTTCCTCTCAAACAGGAACTTAGAAAATATTTGAGGGGACTCTAGCAACATAATTTTTGGCCCGAATCAATCAATTTTCCCGGGACTTGAATATTCGATGCATGTTATCAAAATTACCTGTGGGGTGAAATTTTGACAACAAGTTACATAATACCTACCATATACATAAAACCATATGAGTAGACAATGCTTAAGAAGTTTTACAAAACCGTGGCTATCAAAACCATGGGCTAAAACTATCTCATAAACCTATGGGTCAAAATCCTACCCATATGAGAGCACGTTTTAAGGCCAATAAAATTTACCCGGTGAGACAATAGTGGAAAGTGTACAGTCTTCAACACTTTCTCACATGAAAACTTGCTTGACAACCTAATAGGACAAAGCACCGCCATGGGGTTCAACAAGTCGAGAAATGGTTCGGGTGAATGAGTGGTCGTGTAATGCTAACTTCTCTTCACCATTATATGAACCATGATTATCATTTCCAAATTGTTTATAATTGTAAACCTGGTTATTGTATTTTAGCTAGCATACTAATAAAATGTGCGGGACATCATGATTAATATTGTGTTTTGGATACTATTATGACTATATGGGTTATATTGTGGACTGGATGGGAATGTAAAGATATGATGATGATCTAGAATGGTTTCCTTATTAAAAATTAATTTTTATTTCATCACTCTTGAAATTACTTTCTTGTATTCGATTTATCTCGTGACTAGAGACATAGACATTATTGTGCATTGTACCTACAAATATTAATAGATGAACAACATTAATGATTTGTGATATGTGGATTGAAGGATAGACACTCAGTAGGGAAGACAATGATGTGTTGTCAGCTTAGATATATATTGATATTTTGAATTTTCTTCATATTGATTTTATTACGATGTTCAAAGTTATTTTGTGATTTCTTTGATATTGAAGAATGGGCGAAATGGTGAATGAGTGAAAGTATTTCTTAAATTAGATGATTCAGTTGGTTTATGATGTTAATTGCAAACTGATGTATTAACAGAATCGAAATATTTAAAATTGATAGTAATTATTGAATTACTTGGTCTTAGTAATTAATAGTAGTCATGATATTGATGTTGAAATTGATATGCGAGATATAAGCATTTTTATTAGTTCAATATCGCTAATATGGCCATGAGTCCAGAAAGGTATTGTGCGATTTTGTAGGTAATTATATTACAACAAACTATGGGGGGTAGGAGACCAACAACGAAGGAATGTGGGGTATTGACAAATGCTCACCATGACAACCTGTGTAATGTTGTTGTTTTGTTATTAGTTGTTAAGGGGGGTTCCCATGGGGGGGATGACCCCCTAATTGTGACGATGGGGTTTGTGTGTATGCTCCCTTTTATTTAATTATTGTTGAGTATATGATTTAATTTTTGATGTAATTTCCTTTTTATCATTATTGATTAATGTGTCTGAATTAGGTAAATTAATCATGTTACTAAACTAATTATAGATGGGACAAAAAGAAGTCATTTATTATTTCGATGTTTCTTTGTTGTATGTGTTTTATGTTGAATGTATATGACCTTGAGTGTGGTACACTCTATCTCTCCTTAGAAATACGGATTTGGCCTTAAGGGCCAATTTTCAAAGCTTGTGGGCCATGTTAAACTTGTCCCACACATCTTAAATTATTCTACCAACCATACCTATGGGTTGGGGGTCAAAAATAGACCCCATTATGTGTTTTGTAAGGTAAATGGTGAGATTAAATTACACTTTTGTTCTTGTGTCTTAAACATTTGTCCTTATGGGATGTGGGTTGAAGTGGTGTGTGTAAGAGGGTTGTCATACCTCTCAACCACCCATTTATTATTCCTTGGGGTTGACGTTTGACATGTGATATAGAGTTGAGGAAGAGTAATGTGGCATCCTACATGGAGCCACCTCACCCTCTTCTTCCCATTTTATTTATATGCATGTTTTATTGTTGTTTTAGGGGGTTACTTGATCATTATTTTTCGGAATGCTTGTAACTTTGGAATGCTTGTTTGAGAATGGAGCTTGGAGTGGATGGTGGTTATTTAAGATTTTTGAAGGCTTGAAGCTTGTTGTGTATTGATACTCTTCATTTGTGAGGTAGATCTCTACCTTTGTTCTTACCTTGCTATTTTGTTGTGCTCTTATGTGTAGATGTTGATTGTTACATTGGTTATGCTTGTTGGAAATAGACTTGTTTCTTAGGTTATAGGAGAAATGGAAATTGGGGTAAAACTTGAGCGAGGCATAAGAGAAATGTCTTGGGATTTTATGAGGGATTTGGGTTGGGATGTCCACCTTGTTGATAAATATGTTTTTTCTGTATTTATCTTGTTATTATCTTAAGGGAGGCATAAGAGTGAAGGAGGCATAAGAGTGAGGGAGGCATAAGAGTGGGTTGATTTTTTGAGGGAGGCATAAGAGTGGTGTATCTTCTTGGAGGGAGGCATAAGAGTGTTGTGTGTATTGTGATGGAATTTTTGGAGGCTCATAGGTGGACACCCATGCCCTTAGGAGGCATAAGGAGAACCCCCATGTTCCTTTCTCCTCCATGGCTTTAGCATGAATCCTTTGTGTTTCCTTATTTGTTGGTTGGTTGTAAATAAATGGTATTTTTGTTATTTCATTGTATTTCTTGGTTACATGTAATTGTGGAAGCCATTTTGAGTTTCTATTGGTTGTTACATACCCCTCATTGCTTCCTTGTTGGGGCTCGGGGGCCAATGAGGAAGAAGACTTCTCTCCTTATTGGAATACTTGGTTGGGTGGAGAGCGTTGTGTACTCACCCATTTTTTTGTGTCCTTGATCTTGGTGAAGATGGTGGGATTCAATGGGAGAAGTGATTTTATTTGGAAAGGCATGAGATGTTACAGTTGGTCCTTCTCTAAATATAAAATTTGTAAATTGTATCTATAGTACATTGGTGATAATCTTATTTATTGGGTAGTTCATGTAGATAAGTTATTATGAATTTCATTATATGTATTGAAATGGTAATGTTGAAATGGTTTGTAATGGAAACAAAGATCTTTTGAATCTAAATGTTATTCGAATTGTGTTTTAAATTTATTTTGGGAAAAAGTTAGTAAGTTCGAATAAAAGGTGTGTTGATTTAGTTTTGCATTGTTGGTAAGTTGGCTTAATAGAGGATGGATATTTGGCATTTAATTGTGTCATATTTTCTCCTATTCAAATAATTATGGAAGGAGAAGTATCATACAAATTTTATATCCCAATGCACTTGGTTGTAAAAAAAAAAAAAAAAATCATTTTAAAATACAAATGAACGTGAAAGAGATGATTTATCTAAAATTTATACAAGCACAAGTTTAAGCAATACCTTATCTATATAAGTGTGTGTTACTCAATATGTATATGTATATATATGTATATCAATTGTATTATAAATTTATAATATCAATATATAAATATTATTATACTTTTATTATTTTAAGAAATATTAATATATCTGTAAATATACAAGCATTATATTTGTATATACATTAATACGTAATAATAATCCAAATTAGTATTAAAAATGTTACCCATTTAAAATCGGCTATGTGAAAAGGAAAGTATGTTATTAATGTTTTTTTTAAAAGAAAGTGGGTGATTGTTTTAATAAACAAAACAAATGAACATAATATTAAAATCATAAACCTCTAGTCATACGGTTGAGCGGAGAGTGAGAATAATTAAAAAAAAAAATTTAAATTGTGTACTTGTCAGGGTGATCAGCCATAGGCCGTGGCCTGTGTTTACATGTTTTTTTAAAGGAAAAAGGTTGGGGTCCTCCCTCAAAACTATTAACCCCACGCCAATTTAATACTTTGCCCTTATTATTCAAATCAGCCACCCAAACAATATAATACCCCAACACTAAAACCCACTCAAAATTAAAACCCAACCCATTTTTACATTGCAAGTGGCCATTATACGGCCTGTGTATAATCTTAAACCTGCGATTGTGTGATGAGAAAACCGCAATTTGTATAAAACGTTTAATAATTTTATATATTTATAAATATAAGTATTTATTTCTTTACATTTATTTGAACTAATTTATACATGTAAAAAGAAAACTACGGGTTAATTAAATTGAAAATAAGGATATATATAAAAACATATATGCCAATATATATGTGTGTAAATATGTATAAACTTTTCTTATGTACTAAACTTAAATATCTAGGGCCTCTAGTTACTATCCCAAATGGGTATGTACACAATATTTACAGAATGCTGATCCATTTAATGTGCAAGTAAAAATACAATTTCTAAAAATATATATTGAAAAGAGATCATTTCCCAAAATAGAAATGAGTAGATCATTTGTTAAGCATAAGATGTTAACAAAAATAAACTTCAAATCCCCTCTCATGGCCTCCATGGCTTCATCTTCTTGCCTTTTTCCTTAAGCTACAAATCTAAACAAGAGAAAATGAGAGATTAGGTTTAGAAAATGAATATATGAGGAACCATAAGGATATCTAGTGTTACTTTTGTATAACCTAAATCGAGGGTAAGAAAGATTAAATCTAATGGTGTAGGATGTACCCTACATCACATAAGTGATGGGATACTTAAGTGACAATGTTTTAAATAAAAGATGTGTGTGTAATGTTAAATGGGGCCTAAGGGGTTAGACTAAGTTGTGCACCTTGCCCCTTTAGAATAATGAACTTATTATAAATTGCATGCATTTAACAATACAATATTATTATCCTAGTATGATTTAATATAAAATTGATTTTGTACCTTAAATAAAATTAATTTAAAAGGGATTAATGGAGTTATGTTTTGAAAAGTTAATGAATATTATTTAAATAAAATTTTTGAGCCTTGTTAGTGAAAGAATTAAAACATAATATTAATTTTGAAAATTGGGGTAATCTTAATTAGTCGATAATTGTTTTCCGATGCCTTGTATTTATCCAATATTTTATAATCAGTATTTGATTAAATCTTAGTTAATGCTTTGCAACCTTTTAAAAATAAAACTAAATTAAAAAATAAATTAAGAAATTATTCCATAAATTTCGTAGTTTGCTATCAGGTTTATCGTGGGTTTGAGTGGAAAAAATGTGGGCGTTACACTTGGTATCAGAGCCGTGGGTTCAATGCTTGGACCTTGGGCCAACTTTAAAACCCGTAAACTAGTTAACAGAATTTGAACTGCCATAATTAAAATAATAAAGTTGTTTGAATTATTGTACTACTAATGGCGTTTTGTCGAACCCGGTTAATCAAAACGTTGAATTACATTGACATTTTGTGAACGTCGGTATACCAGAAATTGTTTCTACTTTGAAAAGATGTTGTTTAATGAGTCCTAACTCTTTCTTTAGTCGTATGATGTGATAAATCCATTGAGACTCTTCCTTGTTGGAATGATAAATTGTATGGTGTGATTCTTGTGGTTTAGCATTAGTGGTTGTGTTCAGGGGTCAGATAAAGTAAATTAGAAGGTTTTTAGATTCCGAAAGCTCCCTTTTTCCTTTAGTGGTTAGACAAGTTAGTCTTGGTTGCCGCCTTGGTGACTTAATCCCCGTATGAGTAAGTGAATATTAGGTCTTGGTATCACCTTTGATCCGGTTTGCTTATGCATTCTTAGAACTAAGATTGAGGTACTATTGGCCGCCATGAAGGGCTACAAAGTGAATGTGATGTTGACCTTTTGTATTTTACATTCGTAAACTTATATTATTTTATCAAGGAACAACATCTTATTTATGATTTCATTGAGAAGCTCTCGGGCTCTTTCGATTAATTATATTGTGAGATATTTTCAGAGATTAGAATGCAGCTACTTAGCAATTCCCCGATTGTTGATATTCTTGGATCTTATTTTGATTGGTGACCCGAGAGAAATTTTATCTTGTTGGCTTACTTATCTAAATGTTATGTGATTCTTTCTTACATGTTGTTGAGATGGTTCTATGTTGTTTGTATTGTGACATTTCATCATATGGGGGTACACCCTAGGTTCCTTGAATGTCTTCTTAGGTGCTTTAGGTTATGCCTTGGTTTTGGAAGGATGGAACCTTAAGTGTTTCTAGGATCTTAGAGTGACTATTTCGTTACTCGAATTTGTTAGAAAAAGAGTTGGTTGTGTCATGCATTCTAATTGACCATTTGTTAGTAGTGGAGGTAATTCCCTTTCAATCTAGTAAGAGATTTTATCCTTGATAGAGTAGATATGGTTGATTTTGGGCTTATGGATTGTGTTAGGATCAGATTGACTCTTGGTTGATTATAGACTTTTCATGGATAAGCTGTTTGTTTAGTTATGATGTTTCATCGATGGCATGCTAAGTTGGATCATAGTTTCCTTGTTTCATTATAGAAAGTATTGATTAGTGGATTATATGTATCTTGGTATTTATGGCTAGATTCAAGCCCATTCCAAAAACGTGCTTAATTAAGTGTACTTGTTTTGCTCTTAATGACCCATAAATAGATATACCATTGCATTAACATTTAAAAAAATTATGTATACCAATCTATGATCTAATAGTATTGGGAAATGTTGAGACACTTATGGATGCTTTTGGGTCTTTCGGACCTTGATCTTAGAGATGTTATTTTAGTAGATCTTAATATTTTAATTACAGTGGTGCTTATATTGTGCCCATTATTTCAAAACTATAACTCTTGGTTGTAGAGTCCATGTTTGGATAGATTAGTTGATTTTCCTCTTGCATTTGATGTCTTTTAATAGGAAATGTGGTGTCCTTGGAGTAAATTTTTCCTTGTCATATTTTTGCTTGGTTGGTGGTATCTTGTGGAAATATGAGTGTTGATTGGAAACTTCCCTTGTCTTATTATGTGAAAAAAATTGAGACTAAACAACAAACATTGTTAAACCTCTTAAATTCATAAAAGTAAATATGCCTCTTTAATGTAGCTTTTCTTCGTAACTTCTTTTGAGACTTGTGGAGACCCACTTGGATTGTTTAGTGATGCTTGTAATTTTTGATAAATCCTTTAAATCTTTTTGTGCCACATGTTGTTTGATTGATTCCTATTTCATACAAGATTAATGATATGTTTGTTATGTTGAATGTTCGCTTGTTCCTTTAGAATTAAAAACGTGACAAGTCTATTTATCTCTTATTCCCATACAAATAATAATCTGATAGGTTTGACTCTTCCTTTTCATTAAAATTTAATTCATAAGATGATTCACCCAAACAAAACAAAACCTTAATTGAGGGGCTTAGACTTGAAACTTAAAAAATAAATTGGAGCATTAGGAACAAAAAGGAAAATGGTTTCTTGATTTAATCTTGGCATTAATAGAAAAAATGAAAATATGTCAGAAATATAGAAGGAAACTTATGCATTTAATTTTCCTAGAAGTAAAATAGATAATTCCACTACCTATATAGAATGGCGAGATATCATGCCAACATTAGTGCTACTCGTTAATGATGCAAATATGTGATTTCATAATAAAAGAAAGGTTTTAATTAAGAAAACTTCTAAAAAATTTCCTTAGCAAGTGAAAACATAAATTTTGACTTAATATTTGGTTTATAAAATGAGTAAGATTTATGTGTATTAAGTGCAATGCATAATTGAAACCTTAGTTTTGCTACCTACCTGGATTTGTGAAACACCTTGTTGGTAGTGATGTGTCCCTGATTTTATGGTACCCCCTTGACCATAGACGTATGTTCTTTTCCCTTTTGAGAGTTTTAGGTCGTCATACCCTTATTGCCTCATAACTCAACAAGTGTGAGTTGTGGCCTTTACGATTGGGTTTTACCTATTGTTTTTAAGAAAAGTAACCTCCTTGTGTGATAATTTAGTCCTTGGTGACCTAGGTTATTTGTAATTTTAAGGCAACGTATGTTAAGGACATGACATAAATTTGTGAATTCCTCCTTTTCTCCTTCCTTTCTTGAGACACCTCGTTGTTGTTTTTCCCCTTTTGTCACTAGGAAAAGAAAGTGTAAGTTATTTTCATAAGATGTTAATTCCATTTTGGTATGATGCACCTCTGTATTGTAGGTGGACCCCTTCTTATTACTTTTCCTTCTCTCTAACTCCCTTGAGTGCTCTTGGTGTTTCAATTTATGCTTGTGGTCTCATATGATTATTTTGATCTTGATTAGGATTAAAGATAAATAAAATTCCATTGTGTTATGTAGAGTGAGTGGTGCCTCTTGTATTGGTATGCTAGTTTCTAGTGGAAATATTATCTAAATGTTTTACGTTTATAAATTAGGTTAGTGTTATGTATTTGATTTTGGGAAAAATTCGGGGTATAGAAAACCATGTGGTCATGATTTGCTTATTTCTATCATTAAAAATTTAATTGAACCCCTTTCGAGTTATAGGAGTTCTTCCCATTAATAGTTTTCTTGATTGTAAATGTTTTTCTAATTTAGGTGTCATTCCTTATTGATTAAACCTTGTCTTATGTGATCTCTAAATTGTGAGACCTTTGATTAGACATGTTTTCTCATATAAATTGATGGTCGTGGGTGATACTTGTTAGCCTTATCTAATTAATGAACTTTGAAGTATAACTCAACCTTAGTGGAAGCCTTAACTTTGTTATTGTAGTATGTTCTATCCAAGAGCGACATGTGGTCATTCGAGTACATGGACTTCTCCCTGCTACTCTTGTACCTTGGTGGTTATTCTTGAGACTCCTTTGACCATTTCATGTTTTGATGCTATGTGTTGTAGCTTGGTTGATCACGTAGAGTTACTCTATAGAATTAAATGTTTGCAACCTTACTTGAAGAAAGTTTAGGACTCATCCCTTTCAATCTCCCTTCTTCTTGTTAAATTGCATTGGACCAAAATTGGGTTTTGTAGACCCACACTTGTTGAAGCAAAGGAATTCCACAAAGGGTGTGATCCTATTTCTTTTGCATTGTTCCCTACCTATTTCTCCGTGACTTCGGGAGGAAGTCAAATCTAAGGGGAGGGGGATGTAATGCCCACTTCTCTTCAACACTAAATGAACCATGATTATCATTTCCAATTTTTTTATAATTGTAAACCTAGTTGTTGTATTCTAGTTAGCATACTAATAAGATGTTTGGGACATCATGATTAATATTGTGTTTTGGTTACTATTATGACTCTATCGGTTGTCTTGTGGGCTGGATGTGAATGTAAGGACATGATGATGATCTAGAATGGTTGCCTTATTATAAATTAATTGTGATGTCATCACTCTTCGATATTGCTTTATTGTATTTGATTTATCTCTATGACTGGAGACATATACATTATTGTGCATTATACCGAAAAAAATTAATAGATGAACAACATTAACACATTATGATATGGGATTGAAGGATAGACACTCAGTAGGGAAGACAATGATGTGTTTTCACCTTATATATACACATATATATATATATATATATATATATATATATATATATATATATATATTGATATTATGAATTTTCTTCATATTGATTTTATTACGATGTTCAAAGTTATTTTATGATTTATTTGATATTGAAGAATGGGAAAAATGGTGAACGAGTGAAATTATTTATTAAATTAGATGATACAGTTGGTTTATGATGTTAATTGAAAACGATGTATTAGCAAAATTGAAATGTTGAAAATTGAGAGTAATTGTTGAATTGCTTGGTCTTAGAAATTAATAGTAGCTATTATATTTGATGTTGAAATTGATATGCACATATAAACATTTTTATTAGTTCAATATTGCTAATATGGCCACGAGGCCAAGAAGGTATTGTGTGATTTTACAGGTAATTATATCACAACAATAAACTATGGGGGGTAGGATAACAACAACGAAGGAATGTGGGGTATTGGAAAATGGTCACCATGGTAACTTGTGTAATATTGTTGTTTTGTTATTTGTTGTTAAGAGGGGTCCTCATGGGGGGATGACCTCCAATTTTCACCATGGGGTTTTTTGTATGTACCCATTTATTTAGTTATTGTTTAGTATGTGATTTAATTTGTGATGTAATTTCCTTTTTATTATTATTGATTAATGTGTTTTAATTAGGTAAATTAATCATGTTACTAAACTAATTATAGATGGGAGAAAAATAAGTCATTCATTTATTACTTGGGAGGCATAAAGAGAACCCCCATGTTCTTTTCTCCTCCATGGTGTAGAAGACGAAGCCTTTGTGTTTAGTTATTTTTGGTTGGTTGTAAAGAAATTGGTATTGTGTTATTTCATTGCAAATCTTGGTTAAATGTGATTTTGAAGCCATTTTGAGTTTCCATTAGTTGGGTCAAAGCATACAAGTGTGTCCCACTTTGTGGCCATAAATATTTTAAAATCTGACTAGTAAATAAATAATTAAAAAATACTATAAAAATTTAAAAAATCAGGTAAATTCTGGATGCCCTACACCTTGGTATTTATAGCCTCTTAAAAATGCATGTTTGGTCATTTTATATGTGTTTGGTCATGTTTTGGTTGTCAGACATAGTTTGCTGAAAGTACAAAAACTACAAAAAAGTGGGACACAGTTATATGCTTTGACCAGTTGTTACATAGCCCTCATTGCTTCCTTGTTGCGGCTCGGGGTCAATGCGGAAGAAGGCTTCTCTCCCTCATTGGAATACTTGTTTGGGTAGAGAGCGTTACGCACTCCCCCATTTTCTTATGTCTTTGATCTTGGTCAAGATGGTGGGATTCAATCGGATAAGTTCTTTTTTATTTGGAAAGGCATGAGATGTTACGGTTGGTCCTACTATGACAATAAAATTTGTAAATTGTATCTATAGTACATTGGATATAATCTTATTTATTGGGTAGTTCATGTAGATAAGCTATTATGAATATCATTATCTCTATTGAAATGGTAACCCTGAAATGGTTTGTAATGAAAAAAAGTTCTTTTGAATCTGAATGTTATTTGAATTGTGTTACAAATTTATTTTGGGAAAAAGTTAGTAAGTTCGAACTATTTTTGCATTGTTGGTAAGTTAGCTTAAAAGAGGATGGATTATTTACATTTAATTATGTCTTATTTTCTCGTATAAAAATGATTATGGAAGGAGAAGTATTGTGCAAATTTTATATCCCAATGTACTTGGTTGTAAAGAAAAACAATTCTTTTTAAAATACCTGCATATTCATAATAATAATCAAAATTAGTAGAAATTCAAAATATAAAAATTGTTTGACGTCAAAGGGCTTCTAACCCGTCAGAAAAGGGCAGAAAAATTTTGGCCCGTAAAAAGAAATTCAAAATATAAAAACTGTTTGACAATGTTGAAGCGTAGCATTTTAATAAAAATGTCATATGAAGGGCAAAATTCGAAAATGTCATAAACCTTGGAGGGTATAGTTGAGGAGAGGAAGCCGCATTAAGAAAAAATGACTTTAAAGCTTGAACACGGCTTTGGAGGGACAGTCACGACTCACACCATTGACAAAGAATAGAGTGCAGTTGCCAGTTGTTGCATCAAATTAATTATGTGTTGTAAATGTAAAGATTTGTATTGAAATGAAAATCCCCTTCGGGCTTCGGCTCATTGAATTGCTAAAAAATAGAGTGCTTTGGAATTATGGAGGGAAAGAGATTGAAATGAAAACGGACACTAAATTGATGACACGGACACCATTGACAAAGAACAGAGTGGCGAGAGCAGTTGCATCATATTAATTATGTGTTGTAATTTGCAAAGATTTGTATTGACCAATGACACCGTCCAGTTCCACAGTTGAAGCCTGAAAGTCCACATAAACATTAACTCCAACTGTATCCCATCAATGATCATCCATGTGCAAATGAATAAAAAAAAAATTTAATTGGAGATTCAGCTGCGCAGACTGTATTGATTCATTGAATGCATTGCCAATAGTCTAGAGGAGTCTAGAATCTCCTAGTCGAATTGAGTCAGGCTCTTCACGAAGAAAACCCAATGTGGTTTAATTTATTCAAATGTGCATCAAATTCGTGAAGAAAACCGTCAAAAAGGCAGATCGGTCCGGGATCTAAAGCCTGAAGGTACACTGTAATTCCAGGGGCGGGGCAGGTGCCGCCAGCCTGCAACTTTTAATTTGTTGACCCTACATACAGAGCCTCCCCCGTAGATTGTACAGAGACAAAGGGTTATTTGATATTGGAATTTGGGAGTAGTTAAGTTTATTTGAGAATAGTGAGTCGTGAGAACCTATGGAAAGGACCTGGCAGGCTGCGCTGGCATTATGGGATATGGGTTTGTTCAAAATCTGATATCATTTTCCAGCAATTATATCTTATAATCAACAACAGCTGTAGCATATATGCAAAGAAAGGATTTTGTAGACACACAGGCGGATCAAACGACACTGTAAAGCAAAGTCATATTTCTGTGTCTCAATTTTTTCTCCTATACATAAGTTATGATTGTTAACAAGATATGTATTTCGACAGGCCATCTTGAAGTAGTGATTTTGTAAGATGGGCTGTAAATTAAGTTATTGCAGGTGTACTGGCCTGGACATCATAATTTTGGAGGGACAAATTTGATGAATTTTAAAAGCCACTGAATGAAACCTGATACCGTTTTCCAGCTTAAAATATATCCTAAATACAACTACAGCTGTAGCATATATACAACGAGAATGTTACAGACATAGAGGTTTATCGAATTACAATCCATAAAGCAAAGGTATATTTCTGTGTCTCAATTTTTCTTAAGCATAAGTTATTGTTGGTAACAATTGAATGAGTAGTTAATGTAGCTACACATTAAAAATCTCATTTGGATTGTGGAACTGGAGAGGGCCAATACGTTGTATGAGTTTGTAAGTTAAATAAGTATTTCATCATTTTCAGATTTCTATTCAGCGCTGAGGGGCAGACTGGTTCATACAAATTAAGGTACAGAATCAAAGGGACCAGTTGGGGTATTGCTTTCATCTTGCTTCAGACATTGAAACAGGTACACTTGTGAGTCAGCTTATACTGAAAAATAGAATAAACTCTGCACAGTTTATATTTTCATTACTAAAAGTATTGATTAAACACTTCTCCATCTTAAAATTAGATATTATTGTTAGTGCAATCTTATATTTGAGATTTTAGTGTTGCATGATTATACAAATTACTCTAAATTATTTTCTTAAATATTCTCTAATCTCTAATTGTAAATTATCAAAATAATACACAAAAATTCATGTGAAAACACTATTTTGATATTTTTATAATTATTTCATTGGAATAGGTGACAAGTGTCGTGTAAGAAGTTTGAGAAAATGGCTTCCATTGGTCGTCCAAAGAAGGATAAAAAACAATTGTCACTTGCTGATGCATTTGGCATCTCTCGGCATTCTAGTCAACCATGTGATTCTCAAAATGAAGAATTTGATATTCTTGCACAAGAAGAGCATGAGTTAGATGGAGCAGAATTTGGGGAAGAGGAACACCCATCAAAGAAACCTAAAAGGACATTCAAGGCCAAATGGAAAACAAGATTTCCATGGGCTTATGCTATAAAAGACTGCAATGGTGTAGAAAGGATAAAATGTTCTTGGTGTGTCAAATATAAGAGAGATACTCCATTTGCTAAAGATGGAAGCACCACCCTTCAAGTTAGTGGCCTTCTTACCCATGCAGAATCAGATCCTCATAAATTTTCATCACAACGTTTGGAGGGAGAAAATAAACAAAGTAACATTCCAATCACTAAACACATAGAACTAATGGTAGATGCTGAGAAGGAGAGAATCATATCAGTGATGGAAAATATGTATTTTGTTGCCATACATGATTTATCTTTGGAGCTCTATAAGCCGATTTGTGACTTGAACAGGTATAAAGGAACTCCACACATGCCTCTCACAGATGAATATTCTGCATATACAAATACAACATCCTGGAAAAGAGTTTTTACAAGCTGCTAAGGAGGTTTACTGGAAAAAGTTGAAAGATGATATATTTCATAGTCCATTTTATTCTATTTTAGTTGATGAAAGCACTGATTGTACTATGGAACAACATTTGATTGTTTATATTACATACTTGACAAATGGAGGAAGAGGTCAATGTGTAACAAAATTTATACGACTCCTTGAAATAAAGGATGGAACAGCTCAAGCTATGTATGATGCCGTGATCACTCTTTTGACAGAGATGAATTTATCCTTAATGAAGTTAGTTGGATTTGGATCTGATGGGGCGTCTGCCATGAGGGGAATTCGTGAAGGTTTGTCCACAAAGCTTCGTCGAGATGCTCCTCATTTATTAGATATTCATTGCATAGCTCATCGAGAAGCATTAGCAGCAAATGATGCTTCATCTCATTTTCCAGAGTTGCAGTTTATTGATAAATTTGCAAATAAAATATATTCATGGCTTGGAAAATCTGCTAAAAGACATGGAGCATTGAGAGAGTTGATGGAGTCATTTCAAATCAACAGGTTGGAAGTGTTACAAATTCATCAAATTAGGTGGCTTTCTAGAGGAAAGGTCATGGAAAGACTTGTCAAACTCATGCCTGCTTTGTTGAAAGAATGGGAATTAGAGGAGAAAAACATGTATGATTTGGCAACAATATTTCAGGTACAATTTTGCATCCATTTACTTGCAGATGTGCTTATTGAGTTAAATAAGCTGAATAAAAAATTTCAAGAGGATCATATTGATATTACTTCCATTGGGACTACATTAGATATCACAATTGACATGCTTCGTAGGAGATTTCAAAGAGGCATATTTGGGGACAGTACTCTACATACATCATCTTTTCTAACCAGGGCACAAGGAGGATCTCTTGAGTTTGCAGATGGAACAGGTACATTACATGTACATGCATTGAGATTTGAGAGCTTGCCTAAGTCACAAAGATCAGGGACACTAGATGATTGCATTGAATTGGGGAAAAGCTTTATAATTAAGGTAATTGATTCTCTTGATACAAGATTCATGATTTACCTATATTTAATGTTGCTAAATTTTTCAGTCCTCGTAATTACTACGAGGAGACAGAAGATAGAGATCGTCAAACAAAAAGATGGCTAACATGTTTATGTGACAAATTTAGTGTTGGAAACTCGCCTATTGTGGACAGTGTTAAATGTTTGGGTGAGATGGATGAATTTATTTGTACTATTTATAGATCATATCCAAAAAAACATATGTTTGGAGCATGGGATCTATGTGGCGGTGAACCTGAATGGTTTGACGGGTTTCCATGTCTGATGAAACTATGGCAAGCTATTCTTGTAATTCCAGCAAGCACAGCCGTATGTGAAAGAGGTTTTTCAAAGTTAAATAGGATAAAGAATGATGATAGATCCAGGCTTTCTTTGAGCACATTGGATATGCTAATGTTTCTATCTCTTTGTGCACCTCATGCTCTAAATGAGGTAGATTGGGATGCTATTTATGATGCATGGAAGAATAAAAAAACTCGAAAACCACTTCCATTAGACAAATAGATGGTGAGTTTTTGGAAGTTCTTTCTATAAAATATGTTCTTTATTGTTTTTTATTTATAAAAAAAATTCTTTGGAAGTTTAGATAAGTGTTTTCAATATTTTACTACTAATTTAATAAGATTTTTTTTCGAAATAATTGATGAATACTTGTCAAGAACATTTGACTTGGTCTAAATGTTGATCAACGTGTCTTGTAATGACTTATATCTCATTTTGTGTTTCAGGTATTTTCTTTTTTGAAGGGAGCCTAAAAAATGTGTTGGTGATATGTTTTGCTTACATTGAGGTGAACACGAGAAACTTTCTATTTAGATCACAAATTTTTTGGTAGTTTGATATTTTTCTTGATACTATTTATTAGATGAAACATGAATTATTTTTATACAACTAATTATTTTTTCTCTTATATTTAACAAATTAAATTTGAGTAAAAGAACCTTGTGTTGTCATTAATTTTTAGGTTCATTATGTGTGTTAAAATTTTTGTTTGTCACTTTGTAATTCCAATGTCAATTAGAGAGTTTAATTTTAAATTTTTTATTGGATCTCGCAATATAACTTATTCATACATTATTTATGAAATGGAATTTATTACATTTTAAGGGGAGACACTCTCTTTGTAAAAAGTGTTCAATTTTTTACGACATGTGTGATTTCTTTACTATTTTCATATGAAGTGTAAAATGATTATAATACTTTTCATAGTTGAAGGGTTGGTCCAATATTTACCCTTCACAATGAAATTGGGACTAGCCCTTCAAATTTGAGGCCATTATACGGCTGTGTAGAGTCTTTAACTGCGATTGTGAAATGAGAAACCGCAGCTTGTATAAAAGCGTTTAATAATTTTATATATCTATATAGAAGTATTTATTTATTTACATTCATTTGAACTAATTTATATATATGTAAAAAAGAAAACTACGGGTTAATTAAATTGAAATAAGGATAAATATTAACACATATATACTAATATATATGTGTAAATATATATAAACTTTTATTATGTACTAAAAATAAATATTTGGGGCCTTTGGTTATTACCCCAAATGGGTATGTACACAATATTTACATAATGCTGATCCATTTAGCTTCAAGTAAAAATATCATTTCAAACAAATATATATTGAAAAGAGGTCATTACCCAAAATAGAAATGAGTAGATCATTGTGTTAAGCACAAGATGTTAACAAAAATGAACTTCAAACCCCCTTTTATGGCCTCCATGGTTTCATCTTCTTGCCTTCTTCCTTACCCTGCAAATCCAAACAAGAGAAAATGAAAGATTAGGTTTAGAAAATGAATATATGAGAACCCATAAGGATATCTAGGGTTACCTTTGTATAACCTAAATCTAAGGGCTAAGAAATATTAGATCTAATGGTGTAGGATGAACCCTACATCACTTAAGTGATGGGGTATTTAAGTGGGAATGTTTTAAATAAAAGAGGTGTGTGTAATGTTAAATGGGGCCTAAGGGGTTAGACTAAGTTGTGCACATTGCCCCTTTAAAATAATGAACTTAATAAAAATTGTTTGCATTTAACAATTGCAAATTATTATCCTAGTACGATTTAATATAAAATTTATTTTGTACTTTAGATAAAATATATGTAAAAGGGATTGATGGAGTTATGTGTTAAAAAGCTAATGAATATTATTTAAATAAACATTTTTAGCCTTGATTAGTGAAAGAATTAAAACGTAATATTCATTTTGAAAATTGGGGCAATCTTAATTAGTCGATTATTGTTTTTCGATGCCTTGTATTTATCAAAAATTTTATAATCAAGATTTGAGTAATCTCAGCTAATGCTTTTCAACCTTTTAAAAATTAAAAAATAATAAACAAAAAATTAAAAAAATATTCCATAAGTTTTGTAGTTTGCTATCAGGTTTATCATGGGTTTGAGTGGGAAAAATGTGGGCGTTACGGGAGGAGTGTGCCGAATGGTAGGGAAATGACACAACGAAGAGCTCCAAATGAGTGGACAAGTCCAAAGTGGCGGAAGTATTCAAAGATTTGTAAATGGAAACATTGAGGAAAAAATATGAAAAGATGAGGATAAGTTATTTGAATTCGAATTCTCTGAAAAACCCAAAGTGTGGGGTGACATAACAAGTTCAAGTGCAAGATGTTTTTGGAAGTCATTGAAGAGCGAATTCATAGTTTTAGGTGATGAAAGTACCAAACGATGAGTATTGAGTCTCGAAATAAATGAAACCCGAGGTCCTGAAAACTTCAGACTTTATAGGTGAACATGTCTATAAGTGGGGGCGGGTTGGTTTCAGATTTTTAGGTGGCAAAAACCTGAAATGATGGGCTAACGATCACTAAAAGAAGGACTTTGAAATCCCGAAAAAATTAAACTCGAAATCCTTTGTTAAAAATATGACCGATTTTGCATTGGTCTCGAGCTACATCGGGTGATGAGATAAGTGGGTAGGTGAAGCATTAGATATTGAGCTCTATTGAAGAATTAGATATTTTCTCCTCCCATGCACCCCTATACTTCTACAAATTTAAGCCTTCTTCCAAAACATTGTAATGGTTTCATACCTTACCCTACTAGATAATGTATTATATAAATCTTAATGGAGCAATAAAATATTGCTTTTGTTAACAATCTAAGCTTTCATGGTTTATTGTTTCTTATTACCTCTCATTGTTAAACAGGTGGTTGTTTATACTCATTGTTCATTACAGATTTGGTGTGTTGTGTTTAACTAGGAATGGTGGATGTTGTAATGTTGTCTACGGTACTACTATTTACCCTCTCTATGGTTTATTTGTTCATTGTTTTGTAGGCTAGGGAAGTGGCTAGCACTGATTTTCTTGGTGTATCATAGCTCTTAGTGTAGGTTTTACTTTCCATGCATCTCTCTCCCCCTCTCATTGGAAGCTTTAGATTAGGGTTAGTTAGTCGTTTTTGTTGCATTAAGATTAGTTTATGGTAGGTAAGTTTAGGAGAAGGAACACACCTTCTCTAGAGAGATATCCCATTTCACAGTTCCCACACTTAAGATAGCTCCATGTTTTGTAATCACGCCAAATGTACCACTCATATCTTGGCCATTTGGGGGGGTGTTATGATTTTTCCACAATAGTTTTACATTCTCGGTAGGACAGCATTTAAATTCAGGGTTTAATTTTTAACAAGTTATTCCATTGCAGATCTGAGTCACATTGAAGCCAAAGTTTAAACACTTCATATTTAAGAGGTTTCCTTTGTCCTCAAATTGGAGAAGTTGTGAACTTCAGATTTTGGAAGTTTTTGCTGCATAGTCAAAGACCCAAATCATTTTTCGATGGTGTAACATGTTCCAAATTGTCTCAAAATTTCACAAAAGATAGATTGGGGGTTGAAGATCAAAAGCATATTTTTAGAAATCAAAAAAATTATTTTTAGATTTTTATGATTTTTTTTGCATTTCAGATTTCAGCATTTTAGACATTTTTGGTCTGTTGTATTTCATAATTTCTGGTTTTGTAATTTTTAAACTTTTGAGATTTTAGAATTTTCCAAATTTTAGAATTTGAAACTTTTTCGAGATTTTAAGATTTCAGAGGTTTCTCATTTTGGAATTTCAGAGATTTTGTAATTTTGGATTTCAGAGTTTTCCTAATAAGGAGTTCGGTGGTATGTGGCAATTTGGGATTTTAGACGTTTTCAAGTGGAGCTAGGTTCTCAAATTTTAGAATTTTATAGATAATTTGTAGCTAAATTAGTTCAACCCCATAACTAGTTTTGGGCCCTTAAAGGTGTGCATATAAGTGTTCATTTCATTTCATCAAGTTTTGTTGCACTCTTGGTGGAATCACTACCTTTAGAGGCACGTGTAAGGCATAACTTACGACACCGTTTTATACAAAACCCATTTTCTCCGAGTTGTTGATCATCTCTTCTTGACCCATTTCCATCCATTTTCCCTTCTATTTTATTTTATGAAGTGTTCACCCATGACTTCATTCCCACAATGAAATACACACTTACAGTGTAATAACACCATTGAGACATACCTCTACATTTGTAGTATATATTTCTAGGTTACTATCAAGTAACCTCTTAATCCATACTAAACAAAAAATCAATAGTGGGTATATAACTACGAGAAGGATACAAATCAATTTGGTTATTCACCAAACTATATGGGATTCCAAGTGCCTACACTGAAGATATTGTGTTGCAGCTTAAAGTGAAAGAATTGGATGCAAAGATGGTGTAGTCGAGGGCTATATCTCATATAAAAGCATGTAAGATAGGTGTTAGGACCCCTTGTCCATGGGAGGGCCCTTTTCGATGAAATTATATCCCCCACCGAATCTTGATATTATACTTGAGATGCTTCCAAGGCTCACAAAGTGGATCTATGAGATAGAATCTTTTGTAGACAATTCCTGTCAATCCTGTTAATGGGATACCCTTTCGTTTCCATCCCACAATCCTCTCTCCACTCCCAAATTTGCACCATCTCATCCAAATCCTCATTTTCCAAGCTTTTCACATGCTACCCCTAGCACACATTCCCCTTCTCCATCTTCTACTCTTCCACCTCATCTTAGATTCTCTTCCCTTTTCTCTTCTACATCCATGTACCCTCCGAATAAAAAGAAAATGAATCTCCTCTCCCACCACTAAAAATAAAAAATATGTGGATACCCCACCCACCAATGCTCATTAATATTTTAACCCATGTTAGGAAGAAAATGTAAAAACCATTTAAAAGGAGTAATAAGAAGAAGAGACAAACAAAGAAGAAATTATGAAAAAAATGGTGAGCTTGGCTCTAAGATTCAAAATTGGTAAAATCACATTGATGGTTAATCTTACAAATGTTATTGAGGTCAAGTCACATGCGGTGCGTAATGATTTTACTACGTAAATGGAGCAAGAATAGGTAGAAGAAGACCGACATTCAAAATTTTTGGAATGTAGTTTCCATGAGGGCACTTTGTTTTTATGAATTCTTGATCAATCCATAGCTCAAAAGTCAGAAGAGGAAGAATACGCAACTCCAAATCTAAAGGAAGTGGATAATTTCCATGTTACGAAAGATAAAAAAATTGTCAAAGTCTCGTATATGAGGCAAGCCACACAAGAACCTTCAAAACCACATCCACTTCATCCCTCCAAATATGATGTTGAATAGAAGTTTGATCTCTCAAACTTCATGTTTGAGAATAAGGGGAACCGCAATGAATGAATTGAAAATCTAGATAACATTATGGATAAAATTGATTCAACACGAAGGATGAAAATGAAGGAGATTATCTATCAAATTTGGAGGATTGCTTTGATGGAGAGGAGCCTAGTGAAATCACCACCTTTTCTCCTCTATCATCTATCTTTCAAGAACAAGAGCCTATTGTCAAGAAGGAGAAGATACAAGAGAAACATGTCTCTTAGAAGAGTCCTCTTGATCCCATCTTGGAGGAATTGAATCTCCCAAGGAGATTGCTAGACAAGGAGGAGGAACTGGCTGTCAAGTAAGTATCCTAGTGAACAACAAAGTTCGCTATTTACAAAGTGAGTCATCAATGGTTCAACAAGACACTACAGTGATCCCGCAGAAGGTTGTAAGTAATATAAGGGATCCATATTTCCAATGAAGGGAAAGAGTACTAGGAAACCATAATCTCCATATCATTCACTAAAAAGGGACATCAGTTGCATATAAATGTGTAAAATCAAGAAAATCCACCTACAAACAATCACCTTTTCTAGGAAGGACTGCAACAAGGCTTTCTTATCCATATTGGAGCTCAAAGTAGCAGGTGAATTTGGTAGTTCATGTCATGCCCTATGAGATATCTAGCTTCATTAGAGCTAGAATCAAAGTTTCCACAACCAACCATGTTCATCTTTAAACATGAGGATGAGCCTCATAGTACCAAGGATCAACTACATCAGCTGTAACACCTCAAGGAGCACCATGCAACTCATTCCGAGGAGGTATTTGTCTCATTTTGAGTTTATGTAGAAACAAAATCATGTATTTTAGGCATTATTTAGCATGGTCTTGTACTACTATTTAGATGGTTCTTAAGTGAAAAAAATACTAATTAATTCCACCTTTTGGCCATCTTATTTTTACCTTTTATTTTTTCATTACCACGTAGTTTCCTATGCATATCCACCAATCTCACAAATCTCCCATCATTTTAGCCTACATCAAGGTGCCCAAGCCTCTGTAATAGGGATCTCGGGGTGCCTGGTCCCACATCATGTGCCCCATCTATGTTCTTCCTTTTCGCATCTTTTCGTGCCACTTCTAGCCATTTTTCATCCTTATCTTTTTCCTAGTTAGACATGTCAAGGTTAATTATGAAATTAGAGAAAGATAATTCTATAAATACAAAGTTATGAGACCATAATTAGGGTCCTAGTGTCACATACGACTATCACTCCATCTATAGTTGCATCCATTGCATCACTTGAATCCACAAAGTGTCATGCTTCAAGGCTACGAGATCTACACAACATAGGGGAAGGATTCTATTCTATTTCATGCACACATGCTATTACATTTTCTATAGTTATTATTTCTCTCTACTTCACAAAGTGTGACTGGAACAAAATCACCTAGGGCGTGACATGCATACACACACCGAAACTACATTTGGGTCTAAAATGTAGTGCAAAGCTCATTTAGTAAGCTCGTTGTTGTGGCACCCGGCGTTAGTCCAAACCATTCATTTTGCATATTTTATTTTTTAGGGTTTTGATACTTCTTTATCTTTTACAGGCCATTCCTTCATCTTGCATTATTTCACACACACCGCAGTTTGAAAGATCTCATGCAAAAATAAAGATTAATTTAGGACATTTTGCATGACAAGTCTCAAAACCATATTTTGAGAATTTTAGAGACCTAGGTGCCTATTCTGCAAATTAGGGTGACCTAGGATGCCCCAATACCTTCCTAGGTGTTGCATTTTGTTTATGTTTCCTAGATTTGACCTCTACGGGACCCTTGAATGATCACTTCTACTTCCACAATCTATGGTCGACTGCGACAAGTGTAAAATTTTCCAAAAATCAGCTAAGTCCTTTCCTTTTACATCCCTTCACATTTAGGGTTTTATTTAATTTAGTATAATTACATAAAATCATTTCGATATTGTTTTATATAGTTTACAACATTTTAGTCTTCGTATATTATATTAACTAGATTTCTATACTTCCTATATTTTAGTCCAAATTTTAGTTAATCATTTTGGTGAACCCCTCATTTCCTCATAGCACCTTTTAGGGTTTTGCATTTGCGTTTAGCCATCATTAATATCTCCAACAACGAATATTTTCTTACCCATCTTTATTTACTTTATCATGTTCAACACTTTTTTCCTACTATAAACATTTATGTTGACATGCATCTAGATTCCATGTATAACACATTTACCAATGCATTCTCACAACATATAGCATTTAGAGGCCATCCCTCATCTGAAATCCATCCCTATGACAATGAACTACAACTCTATATTATGTTTTACATTTACAATGTAGGTGTCAAACACACTCTAATTGATAATGATTCTAAACTTAATCATGCCCTATGTCTTTCCTCCGTTCTTTAGGTCCTGCATTTGTGACATTAGCCCTTCTTCTATTTCACTTTGTGCTTATAATGTTATTGTCCTCTTGTGTCTTGGTCAAGTTACCTTGCCTCTTACTATTGGTCCTAAAACTATCCCTACAATTTTATTTGTTATCTATTACTCGATGGCATACAATATTTTATTGGGTAGGCCATGGCTCCATGCTATGCAGATTTCACTTCTACTGATCAATCATTGCATTAAGTTCCTACATGAATGTGTTGAGTATACTATATTTTGAGATTGTGACTCATTCTAAAAGTGTGACCATGATACTCACACTAGTCTTCCTATCCTTGCATTAATACTACGAATGAACCTCAACCTATGGATCACCCACCTCATTTACCACCACTCAATGGCTCTATTTGTTTACTAGATATTATCCCTTCTACATTATCTCCTACTACAACTATTATTCCATATCAAACGCATGTTACCTCCATGGACACTATTATCCCATCCTCATCTCCATAATATGCTCACCCACCATTCGCATGTACACTCTTCATACATTATTCATACTAGAGCACATTTCTTTAGAGCCTAATTCAGCTAAAACAATATATATACATGATGGCTTAGCCTACTTAGGTTTTTCTATTGCTGATATTCATCCACCACCATAAAATCCTTATTTATACCATGGGTTGGTCCATGTCACAATTGCGTTTGGGCTTCATGTCTTTCATCTTGATGTCTTTCTTACATGTACTCCTACTCTGCGATGCTCACATTAGGAGAATCCTAGCTTGATCATATGAGGGAGACCCTAGATCTGGATCATACATAGATATCCTTTCCTATGCCTTTTGGATGTGTTATCATCTGTAATAACTCTTTCCTAGGTTATACACAAAACCTCACTCATTGGTATGCACATGGCTGCCACTTTCCTCTATTCACTGATGAAGAGTATGCTATGGGAATGTATCACTTACGTATCAAATGCTCCTTACATGATCAACCCACCACATAGATTACCAAGTTATTAATGCATATCCATTCAATTTTGATCCGAATGATGATAATCTTCTTGATGATTTTATGTAGTCCCTCGCACACTACTGCTAGGGGGGGCATATCACATTACACATCCCCCTTCCTATTTTTGTATAGTTACATAGTATTACCTTTCGTACTTCTCATTTATTGTTCTTTCCTATAAACATATCATATCGTACATCATAACACTGTCATTACCCAATGATACACTCTTGTGCTTCAGTTCACACTTGATTGTTGAGGGATTACCATTACACTAAACCCCACACACCACACCATAGGCACTACATATTACATTTCATCCTACATTGTGCGTCATACACCATTAATTCTACATTTATTTCTACATTACACTAATCCTCATCTGTGCATTACATTTATTACGTTATCTACACACACAAACACATTATACACTATACATTTTCATATCATACAGTTCCCATTTACTATACTAGTCATCATTACCTATGAGTCTAGTTTTACATTTCATCCCTACATTCTATATTTACACTAGGTTACATTATATATGGGTCTAGCTTTACATTTTATCACTACACATTCTATTTCCTATCTACACCTATCACCACATCTTACATATTACATATTCTACACACCCTACACACCCTACATTGCATTGTTCATATGGCACATTTATACATCATCTATATTCTACATACTATGCTAGATTACATTTCATATGGGTCTAGCTTTACATTTTATCATTATGTATTCCATTTCTATATACACCTATTATTTCACTTCACACATTACACATCCTACACACACTACACATCCTATATTGCATTGCCCACACCATGCATTTACATACCCTATTCTTCACTTGGTCATTTATACTATGTTTTCTTCTATGCATTGTCATCACCACCCTATGATGCACTTTAGTTCCTCAGTCCATAATTGATTACCGAGGGTTAACCCATCAAATGGACCTTACACTCACCATGTGACATTTCTTCATACTTCATTCCAAGCATTAGTAGCATACACCTTGGGTTAAATAATCACTTGTTCTATCATTTTGTAGTTGTATAGACTTTAGGTTACATCACCACTCCCTTCCTTCATCTTGTAGTGACATACACTTTAGGGTAAGTCGTCACCTATATCTCTTCATCATGTTGTCATATATGCTTAGGGATAAATCATCACTCATCCATTCAACAAGTCATGATATATGCTTCAGCTATATCATTCACACACATCTCTCCACATGTCACATCTCATCATCATTACAAATACACATTCATTGCAATGCGCTAGACATAACAAGAACTATTCAACCATTTTTTGATGACGTAATCCCATTTATGGTTCATTATTGACTTTTGGGGGAAAACAAAATTAACCTCAATACAAAAACTTCCATTCACTTGGGAGGAATGTTGATCCTACCATTCCTTCCATTCACAACATACTACATTGTCTTGGCTCTGCATTTACTTTTTCTTACTAGTGTTTTACATGATCGTTTACTACACATGTTAGAATGCTTTGTTATATGTCATTATCGTACATACATGCACATTCATGCCTTTGTTTAGTGTAATCACAGATACACGACTCTACACATGGTATGGATGATCACCTTCAACCCTTCCTATACTTGTTGTTAGGGGCATCCACATTTATCGTATCCAAGTGATATTATTTCATTTTGTACTTAGCATATTATATTACTTTCTCATACACACTTTTACATATTGTTTATCTCTCTAAATTGTTAATGGGTGTTCCATGTGAAACACTTTTTTAGAAGATTATACATCTCCACGACTCCTTGTTTGTTTTTTTTTTACTTGTATACCATTATTTACCATTGTATGTGAGATTTAACCTTTTCTTGTGTACACACTTTTTTTTTTTTTGTGGCCATGATGTTCTTGCATGTCTTGTGACATCATGAGTGATGTACCATGTTTACAACTCACTTTTTGAATTCTACTTGTTTTCTTGTGTGCTTCCATTACTCTTTTTCTAGTTACTACATTGTCTACGTATTTTACACTTGTTTTATTACATGCATGTGTTTTCAGACTAACACGTATTTTATCTATCCATCCCCTTGAAGGGTAGAGTTCTATATGTCATAGTGTGAAAGGTCTTATTTTAGGGCCACATTCTCCTTTCAGAAATGTTGCATGCACCCCGAAGAGAGGGGGAATCAAGTGAGGATTTTACATAGTAATGTTTCACCAAATTGTTGTAGAAAATGAAAAGATAGGGTAAAAGGCCAAGGAGGAATACTTGTTATTACATTGGTTGAAGGTTGAGTTTGAAAGTTTCTAATTTTAACTCCAAGATGATTGTGTGTGCTTCCTTTTGGATAGGAGGAACTACCTGTAATACAAAGCAAGACAACGAGATACAATTAATAGTAAAAGTTAGAGGACTTCCTAGCATGAACTAGATCTAGGAAGTGTTAATCTTTTTGATGGTAGTCAATCGATTGAGATATAACTCAATATAAAATAACTAAACATGTAAATAAAATAATCTAATGCTAGTGTTCGATTTAGGTGTCCTAGACTACTATTAATGTCAATAAAATTAAATTATTGATAACTACACTTGTAAAGGTCCCGGGTCAAAGTTACAAGATAGGATGGTGGTTTGAGAGTCACAAACGGGATCCTGGGTAAGATTTGGTGGAGTTTGGGTTTATTTTTGTGATTAGAAGGCTTGTTGGTATAAGGTAGTTTCACCAGCACAAAGTGTGATATCGATACAAGTATGACTGATGATGGTTTAGGATGGTCGATATTGGTTACTATAGGAAATGGAAGAATTTCAAAAGTGGGTGTCCACGATCTCTCTATGTCTGCAAAAGAGTTGGGAAGGTTTTTTTGTTGTTCTAGGTGGGGTATTAGGTTTAGGTGAGGTTTTTTGAGGCTTTAAGAAGGTTCTAGTGAAAGTTTACAGAATACATGGTGACCAATGTCACGGTGACCAATCAGTGAAGAGGGGAAACCGACGATGATTAAGGTGACTTGCATCGGTGGGGGGTGAAATGGTGGTAATTAAATAAAAATAGTTTTAGATTTCTTTGTGATTGCACAGACAATGGAGGGAGGATGGTTGGGTTCATAAAAATGCTAAGGAAAGCCAGAATGCATAGAGGTCGTGTACTAAGAGTCGAATGTCGTGGGTAGTTGGATGGGTACATTTGTAAGAAGGCGGGGATGGAGGAATGCATGAAGGAATAAGATGTAATAACAAAAGATAAATAACCTACACTTCAAGCAAGTATGAAATGATGAAATCGAGTAGACTTACTTGCATTTTCTAGTTTGGTTTTTGAAAGAAGGAAGTAATTGATTTGTGAAGAAATTTTTGGTCATTTCCATGGAAAAACCTCTTGGAGTGTTCTCGTTAATATTCTAATACCTTAATATGAGCATCACTTTCTTTCTTGGGCCTATGGTTGAATGCATTCCATATTTTGGATGCTTGAGAAGTCTCTTTTTCCTACTTAAATGTAATAGATCTCTGTCAAAATGCAAAATTACTAACCTAGGCAAAAGGTTACAAAATTGTATATAAGGCAGCTGATGATGGTTAGGGTGTCTTATGTTGGTTGAGGGATAAATGACATCTATTAAGGTGGGAAATATTAGGTCTGCGAAAAATAGGCAAATATTTGTTATTTTTGGCATGCTCGATTGTCAATTCTATTCTTAAGTGAGGGTTAGCGCTTAGATAATTCGAGTATTGTTGGAGAAGGAATAGGACTTTAATTTAGTAATTAAAAGAGTCCTAGTTGGTTAAGATAAGTGGAGACTTAGTCTTAATTAGTTAATAGACTAAGAATATGTCCATGGTGAGGTGTCTAGGTGATGTGGCTAGGTGAGGTGTAAATTAATTTAATTAAAGTAATTAAATTAATTGATAATGTGAGGATGACAATTAATTTAATTGTAAGTAATTAAATTAATATGAATGTGGGGTAAGGGTTCATGGTTAGGTGAACACGTTATGTTAATCGATTAAAGGGGACCGGGAGTGTCACCCAAAATTGGTGTCTACATTTTCCCCTTTTTGTCGCGTAGCTTGTAGTGATAAGTGATAGTGAAAAAAACAAGAAGTGGTTTCCCCAACTATAGGTGAGAGTGGGGTTTCCCTAATTAGGGCTGAAGGTGATCCCCCTCAAACCATGAACTAATGAGGTGTTAAATGGAGTTGGTGAGTGGTTTGATAAATGGGTAACAGATGAAAATGAGGGTTGGTGGGTTATAGGTAATAGTGTCATCATTTTAGGTAATGGGTTATGGTCATATTAGGTAATGGGTAATGGAAATCAATCACACACACGTATAGATTAAAATATGATACCATGCGGAAGAGCTTACAAACTCTACACTGTCAAAAGGGCAATAGGTTTATCCAAATGAGGTTAGAGTGATTTAGGTATCCATGGTATATGATAATGTCATGAAGCACAACAATGTCCAGTGTAGGAATAGGTAATAGGTGTTTTTCTATGGCACGAAAGGTGTTGTCAAGATAAACATCAACTCATTAGGAAAACTAAGGTAATTAGGCTAAAAAAATAGATAGAAACATCATAAGGTATATAGAGTAGACAAATTCAAATGTCATACAAGGTGGTTCAAGTCAAGGTATATTGTTCATGGCATGGGTAAGGCCAGTGGTATAGGTAAATAATATGTTCTTGAATGCAATTAAGTAAATTCACGAGATAATTTAGGCTTGTGGGTAAGGTTTTATAGGTGTTGGTAAGCTCAAAGGTTGGTGGATCAATAGTGTTTCTCGGAAAAATGGGCATGAGGTGAGTTATAAGGTAATGTCGGTGTGACCTGATGTTGGTGATAATGTAACTAATGTCAATTTTCTAGGCACGATATGAATGATGTCAGTCATGTTGATTTGGGGCTAAAAAAGAATAACCCATGTTTTACTTGATTCATTTTAACTTTTCCATGATGTCAATTATGTCGATTTGGGGATAAATAAGAAAAACCCATGTTTTATGAATTCATTTTAACTTTTCCACTTTAAGAAAAAAAAAAAAAGGATAAAGCGAGGAATGGAAAATGGAAGTACAAGGTGGTGAGCTAAGTTGGAGAGCCACGTAGTAGGTGATTAGCATTTGATTGGTAGGTCCATGAGATTTTTTCAATTGATTTGATTCATTTGGATGTGAGAAGTTGATTTTTGCATGGTAGAGGTGGGAGAGGGATTGGGTGGACTACAATCACATTGGCTAGATGTGCCAACATGGAGACATTACAAACTAGAGGTAGGAGATGATACAAATCCCTCATTTGGTTAAAAATAGTATTGTTGAAATCATTTTGGTAAAAATGTATGGAATTTAATTTTAAAATCGTGGGTAAAATTGAAGGAAATGGGGTGGGAAGGTCAAACGTAGTTCAAATTGGGTTGGGAATGAAGCTAAGATAGATTTGGGTAGGTTAGAGTAGATGTTTTGGTCAGTTTGTGTGAATGTTTGAGAATGGGGGATGTGTTTTCATTTTTAATGTCGTGATAGAGACAGATGATGGTCGGAATTGGCCGACTTTGGTCAGCTTTGGTTGGCATTGGTCAAGGCTTAGGTGACCGAACCCAATTAAAGGGACCGATGATGGTTCAGAAAACTTATGACCATCAAGGTGACCATCGAAAGTTATGGTTAAGGATAAAATATAAGAAATAAGGGCTAGGTAGGACAACAAAATTAGGTGAGGAAGGGGTAGGTGAAGAGTTATGGAGAGGGAAGAGGGTAAAAAGTTATTTTGGTGATGTAGAATAGGTAAGTAAGTGAGATGAACTAAAATAATTGTAAATGATTATAAGGGTTAGTAGGTTTGTAGGTGAATTATGTAAAGGGGGTAGGCATGATTAATGTGGTTGGGTATGGGTTGGTGGGTAATAGGTAAATTGAGGTAGTCAAGTCTTGACAATGTTGTGTTGGATGATGTAGGTGAGAGATCAACTTAGGATGCAAGATAGAGTAACACCCCTACTAATATAGATGCGGCCTAGTGTGACTGCGGAGAAGTGGGAGCACATGAAAAGGTTGGATTTAGTGCAATCCGACACTATAGAAATGTAACCCAAGATCATAGTTTGATGGTCGCTCTCATCAATAGATGGGATTTTGTGACCAATACCTTTCACTTACCAACGGGTGAGATGAACCTCAACTCGGAGGACGTGAACATTATCTTGTGTCTTCCTATTACTAGGAGATAGGATATTTTATTTTGTATGAGGCATCAGTGGAGCCGATAGTGGCTATATGTTGTGAGATGATAGGTAAGCTAAGATATCACAATGCGAGCTTGAGCTATGGAGACAAGTATACTACCTACCCAAAGGAGATCAAAGCTACTTATGATGACGATGGTGGTACTTGGATATTTTTCATTGTTAGCTTCTAAGGGTGGTAGGTTTCTATGAGCAAAGTGATGGGGGTGTCAAAGGATATGATCAAGGATCAAATACACTTTTCTTGGGCACCAAGTTTCCTAATTTAGTTGTATTGGGAGCTATGGGCCAATGGTAGATTAAGGAGGTTTGGTATGTGTTGTACATATTTATTACACTGTTGGGCATACGAGCACATCAATGTGTGTGCCAAGTTGGTTTTCCATGACATGATTGGTTCGAGGGTGGCTTGCTCAGAGTTGGTTTTAGATGATGGGTACCAGTCGGTGGACAACCAAGGGTGGCGAGGGACACATATTATGTGTCATACTATAGGCACTAATTGGAGGGCCTTTTGGTAGTTGATATTATGTGGAGGCCATATGTGGACTATCCATCCTACAAAGGTATGGCTAAGGAGTTAGAGGAGCTTCAGCTACTGAGATGGATATAGAAACAATGTGTCGGGAACATGAGATAATTCCCGTGGGACAAGTGTTAGACTAAAGTTTGGATTATGGTAGGATGTGCCCCGCCATTCCCACAATACAAGAGATATGATGTGGAGGGACCCATGTCTACACCATGTCTTGATAGAGTAGGTGTTGGATAGATAGATAGATGACGTGTGAGTCACTAATAGGTATAGGTAATGGTGGGTGGCACAACTACGGGAAGCACAACCCAAGGCCGGGATAGCTAGATTTAATAGTGCAGATGGATACTTTATAGGGTTAGGTTATCACCCTTAAGGAAAAAATTATAAGGTTAGAGGGACAACTCACGGGCTCATAGACACATGTAGTCACTTTAGAGGATCAAGAAATGGCCTTACAAGCCCTAGTAGCATAGGGCTAACATAGGGTTGAGATGGGGATGGTGGATAGGTAGCCACCTTACATGTGTAGGTAGTAGATGTACAGGCCAATTGGCCACTACACGAGCACAAGTTATGGCATTACAAACCCATGTTAAAGACAGGGACATGAACCCCCATAGGCCCAGGGACAAGGTCCTATATTACAGGAACCTACCCTAGGACAGAGTCCTGTGACATAGGCAGGATGGCAATCATCAAGATAAGGGTTAAGGTTAGTGTTATTAGGTTAGAGTTAACATATTGAACTAAGACGCATGGCACCACCATAAAATGTCTTGATGGTGAGGTTCAGGATTCCCGAATGAGGCTTGTTATTATCATGATCATTTTATGAATGGTGGTATACATATCACTTCATATGCCGAGTACAGAACCCAACAAATCGCCTAGTGAGCAGAGCGAGATATAGGACTCATAGCTCAAGGAGTACAAGGGGCTATCAAGCCCATGGACAAGGCTTGGGAGAGCTTACGAGTTCTTGGAGGTCACGCCTGGGGAGGGTCAAGAGGAGATTAGACTCGAGACCCATGGATGGTGTAGAGATGGTGATAGGGTGGATGACATGTAGGGAGGATGAAACATATGAGACTACACAAGAGGGTATTAGGTGGGGTGATGATTAGTCACTATATGTGACATTGTATGATCATTTTTTTATTGTTTATATATATACCAACCTAAGTGTTGTAGAATTGAGATTGTATATGAATTTTTTTGAGATACGATATGTATTTATATCTATGTATATATGTATTGATACGAATAATATCCCATTTATATAGTTTATGATGTTTACTGTATGGATGATGTACCAATTTTAATTTTCATTTTTATTGTGTATTGATGGAAACTAGGTAAATTAGGCATGAACGATTTGAGGTCGTGTAGGCATGATTTAGTTTAGGTCAATTAGGTATGGTGGAATTTAGGTGATTTAGGCACGATGGAGTTGAGGTCAGTTAGAAATGATGGAGTTAGGTATAGGCATTGTGGAGTCTAGCTGATTTAGGCATGATTGAGTCAGTATAGACATGGTGGACTCTAGATGAGTTAGGCATGATGGATTCAAGGTGAGTTAGATAGTTGAGGTCATGTAGGCATGATTAAGTTAGGTATAGGCATAGTGGATTCTAAGTGAGTAAGGCATGATGGAGTCAATTATATGCATGGTGTAGTCTAGATGATTTAGGCATGATGGAGTTAGGTAGAGGCATGGTAGAGTCATGTATATACATGGTGGATTCTAGGTGAATTAGGCATGATTTGGTCATATATTATTTTGGGTTTAATTTAATTTCCAAGTGATTGGTAGTATGGAAAATAAATGATGATGTATATGTATGTTGTGGTGTAAATTTTCAAATGTTTGATATCATGGAAATGTGAAATGTATGATATGATGATGTGATCAAATGGTAGGCATGTATGTTTGTATCATTTTTTAATTTCCTAGTGTTGCGTAAAATGGAAAATAACTAAGGTAACATAAGAATAGAAAAAGGGGTAATTTTTTTAGGGTAAAGAGTGGCCGTACTAACCTCCATAGGCCCTATGCCCTCAAATTTCTACCTACGTAGCCCTTGTGAAAAGGGTCCTCATGTTGATGTCGTTCTCCCATAAGCTAGGGAATAAAATTATGAGGTAGATGGATGGGTTGGTATATTTTAGGCATGATCGAGTCTAGGTCATTTAGGCATGGTTCATTTAGGCCATGTAGGCATGTTTGAGTTTGGGTTAGTTAGGGATGTTTAAGTTTAGGTCGATTAGGCATGTTTCTGGGGATTGAGTTCAAATAGGCGTGGGTGAGTTTAGGTCATCTAGGCATGGTTAAATTGAGGTCAAATAGGCATGGGTGAGTTTAGGTCAAAATAGGTGTGTGATTGTGCATCATAGACATGGGTGATTTTTGTGAAAGGGGAATTCTTAAAATGTAGGTGCTGAACATCCGGTCTGTATAGGAGAATCAATAAGTAAGAAAAAAGGTGAATGGTAAGGGGAGACAAAATTTCTACCTAAGAATAATAACTATAACAAGTCTATCATTAAAAATATTGGCTTATGAATGTAAGACCCTAAAGGTGTTGCATGATTGATTGTTCTAAGGGTGAATATAGTCACATGATCATGAAATGTCACATGTGCGAAAGTTCCTTGACGAGGTAAAGGATTAGAGAGGAAAAGTGGTGAGGTGAAAGAGGCTTGTTTGGCATAACCTGGTGTGAGACAACATGCCTTTTTGGCATGTGACCCAAGATCAAAATAATCAAGTCCATGACGAAAAATTTATATTTTTATTTGTGATTTTGTTTTTTATAGACTAGTCGATGTGGGATGTCTATGTGGGATGAATAGAATATCTCTTTGAGGTATTCATGAAGCTAATTGATGTGGGAAGCTTCAGAGTATTTTGTTTTGTTTTAGCAAGAATAGTATTCTTTTTGTGATAGACTATGTACACTATGGATAGCTTTGTATAGCTATCCTTCGAGGGATCACTCTATTTATAGTATTGAGATAGAAAGAGGGGATGCCCTTTTTAGGAGTCATTGTTTTGCTAAAATTTTGACTCAAGGAGTTTGAATTCGATAATACCATATATTACATTTGAATTGTTTTTGGAATTTTATGTCATGGAAAAGACTATAGAGAAGGATAGGCTCCTGTTATGAAGAAAAATCATAGTACATAGGGGTTACCTAAGACAGAAATATTTTAAGTGATGAGTGACCATGGGATTCCATCTTGAAAAAGATGAAAATTATCAATGAGAATCATGCCAAGAGTAGATCCGTAGTACTCATATTGAAGATAAGGCTAGAAGGTGATGGGTAATCACATGATTATTGTTTAGTCGTTGATCCTTAAAATAGGTAAATGGAAGGTTAATGGTGCTCAAGGGATGAGTATTTTTAATAGACAAAAGGTGATATAGGAATTGATTTAACAATAGAATGATCGAAGATGCAAGGCATTGAAGGGCTCAAGTGCGGGTTTACCTTCGAAGGAAGACAAACAATAAGCACCTGATCCATATGTATTAGTAACGATATACGATCCAAGCCAAATAGGAGAAAATTTACCCGTTTACTTTTCTCCTCTTTTGTTATATGATGATTTTACTTTAGGATCAGGTCATTGACCTAGAAGGTTCGTTCATGGCCACATTTTTTGTAAGCATCTTTGATACATTTTTGGTATATTTGAAGGTGATCGATAGCATTGAGATTATGTTCATCTAATAACTTGAGTTGTGCCAAACAGTCCTAGCAAAATTCATCATCGGTGAGCATATTTTTGAGTGAGATACGAACATATGGAAGTTGGACTTCAAGAGGCGGGACAACCTCTCTACTATAGACCAGAGAGAATGATATGGAAGTAGTTGAGGTATTAATAATAATAAGATAATCCCATAAGAAAAATGGAATGTGTGTGTGCCAATCCTTTCTAGTATGGCAAAACACTTTCATAATAATTTTATTTATGGTTTTTTTGGTTGATTAAGGTTGGCCATCTATTTGAGGGTAATAAAGTGAAGAATTTTTTTGAATTTCAAAGGCATTATAGAGTTTCCATACGGTTTTGTTTTGAAATTGTTTTCCTTTATCGGTGATGAGACAAAGTTGAGGTACATCAAAGCAAAAATGATGTGATGATTGATGAATTCACGTATTTTTATTGGCTTTTGTAGAAAGAGAGGCATGGTTTCCACCCATTTAGTGTAATATTTAGTAGCAGTAATAATTCATGATAACGTTTAGAAGAATGAGGATTAATCTCTCTAGATAGATCCAAAACCCATTAAAAGAAGGGCCAAAGGTCTCATGTGACCTATAAGGCATGAAAAGGTGTGATGAAGAATATCATATTGCTAACACTTCACACAAGGCTTGACATAGGCACAAAAATAATATTTTAGGGTTGGCTAGTAATAGTCCAGGCGAAGGATACGTTTCGTGAAAAAAAAACCACTAAAGTGACCCCCAAAAATCCCATTGTGAAGTTCCTTGATGGTGTAGGGAATTTCATAACTTGTAAGGCATCATAAGAGGATATTGTCAAAGCCACATTTATAAAGAAGACCACCCATGATGAAATAGTGAGAGACACTTTTAGGAAAGGATCGTTGTCCATTGCGAGTAAGATCTGGAGGTAGAATTAAAAGGTCAAGGTAGTCAACAATCTACTTATACTAAAGGTCATGTGGGTCGAGTTTTAATGTTCCCTACAAGGTTGATGTCTTAAAATAGGCAAGAACGTGATTATAGCCTTTGTACTATGAAATATATTTTTGAGCCGAGGGTTAAGCGGGAAATTTATAAGCAAGATAAACCATGGTGTCCACAAATTTCTTAGTGGAACGTAGGGTGGTTTGAAGTTTAAAATGGTCAAAGGTATTCAAAATTATGTCAACATGATGCTTATACTTTTGAAGTATCTCATTACGAAACTGGTATGTACTATTCACTTGGTTTACCACTAGTTGAGTGTCACCAAAGATATTAATTGATTTAACGTCTAAGGTGATGGCATCTTGAAGAATTAATAAAAGTGCTTCATATTCGGTGATATTTTTAGTACCATCAAAATCTAGTTTGAAAGATAATGGCATAGACTAATCGTCAAGAGAAATGAGTATAAATCTAGCACTACCCCCATGCTAACATTTTTAACCATCAAAGAATAAGGTCATGAGGAAAACGGTATCATCTAAAGAGAGGGTAGTGATGGATTCATTAGGGAAATAAAAATTAGAGGATTGATTTCCGAAGAGAGGTGCATATATGAGTTGGTGAGTGTTGGTTTTCCTTTGAGAGCTTTTTGATGGGTGAATTCAAGGTCTAGGTTTGAAATAAGCATGAGCCAATGTGCAACATGTTGTTTTTAGTAGGGCTTAGCATATATGTAATGTAAGGGTCGAAATTCGTGACAAATGTTTTTTTGTGGTTAAGTAGGTAATGACGAAGTTTAGTGGTGACAAAAACTAAGGCTAAGAAGAGTTTTTCAAAGTGTGATTGTATCTAATTTTGTAGTCATAAAGCATACAGATTATATAATAGACCACTTGACCCCTATGTTTCTCATCACGATGAGAGAGCATGACACCTAGAGAATGATCCATAAATGAGAAATGCAAAGGTGAAATGGTTGGCCATCCTTAGCGAGGAATGAGCATAGGTGGTTGGAGGGGTATTATTTTAAGGCATTGTTATCTCAATTTTTCCCCCGAGAAAATTGAGCAAACAAAACCCTGCGTAGGAAGAAATCTAAGGGTCGCTTCCATCACATGAGCCCACGTTTTAAATCTAATGATCAGGTTACAGGTGGGTTCGAAAATGGAGGATCGGGATCGGCTAAGGAGGAAAAAGCGATTGCCAAAGAAATCATAAGATTAAAGGAGGAAAATGTGGAAAGGCTTTGAGATTCACAAATGATTCAGAGTGGGATTAAATTGGTGAAGTATGGAGGAGACAACAGAAGCTTCCATGTGCCTCCTTAGTGCATCTACAAGGGTTAAAACCAAAAGGTAAACTCAAATGAGCGTGAAGTCTCCACGTGTCCCAGGCCCGAAAAGGGACAAAGACAACCGTTAAAAAGTCAAAATGAGTGAAAATAACCACATGTTATCTTGGTGCAATTTCAAAAGGAGGAGCCCAAGGTGGAGACCCAAACTAGTGCCATCTCTCTATGTGGTTAGGTTCCAATAGAATTCAAAAAGGCATTGGCCTAAATCAGCTAAGTAACATAAACTCACATAAGGCACCACGTGTCATCTTGGCACATCTTTAAAGGTAAATCTAAAAGTGGGTTCCCTAAATAAGCATTGGCCTTCCACATGTCCCAAGTTTGAAAAGGGACAGAGTCGGAAGTTGAAAATTAAAGATTAGCTAAGTCAGTGGAGGGTGCCACATGCCTCAACCATGCAAAGGCAAGAGGGGAGGCCCAAGGGTTAGACTCAGACAAGCGCCAAGTCTCCACTTATCATGGCTTACATATGGCCCTACCAAACAAAAGGAAGTAGCAAAAACATAAGGAAATAGAGAAAATCCATGGAAGGAGCCACATGTCTTCTTGGCGTAACTTCAAAAAAAGAAAATCCAAATGCAGTCCCCAAACGTGTGCCATCTCTACAAATGGCCATGCTTTAAGTCAAGGCAGGAAGCCGATTCGTCGAGAGGAAATTCAAACTCTTTGGATCAAAAGGCATAAAGTATTAAAATGAACCACACCTCTGCCTGATGCCCTAGGAGTCATGTATCGTGCTTGAACTATATGAGGGCTAGGCTGGGTAGGTAGAATTTTCACCCAAATGGAAAATGTGGACCGGCGGGCCCAAAGATGGTTTTTTGACAAAAATAAATTGCGGCGCTATAGGGAATTTTTGCATTTTGTATCTTTGGTGCCAAAAGGTGTAAAGTGATTTTGGGCTTGTGGACCCATTCTAGTAAAGCTGTTTTTGTAATTTTGTCGGACCTAACTCAAATATTCAAATGGACATATCTTGTGATCTAGTGCCCGAAATTCAACAAATTTGAACCATTGTAAAGTTCTCGACCTAATCTATGCCATGGAAACCTGAAAACTTACTTTTGATGAGGTTAGGTGGGTGAAAATGGGAAAATGTCTTAATGCCATTTATATGCAATCCGATTGTCCCCAATAACTAGATCAGATTTGATTTGATCCATTGTTATTCCTTCTTCAACACGCCTAACAGACATAGAGCGGCGGACTCGACATATTATGCGTGGATTTGAAGGGGCATTAACGGCCGGCAGTTGAGCTTCAAATCAAGTTTCCCACCTCTTTTCTTCTTCCCTCTTTGCTACATCTATAAAATAAGGAGTTGGGCTCATTATAAAGGGTTGGACATTTTTGTTTTGCACCCTCCCTTCTCCTCTAGTCTACAGACAAGTTCGTGGAGTCCAAACCTCCCATTCAAGTTGTAATAAAAAGTTTTGTTTTTCCTTTTGGCTGCTATAATGTACTATATCAACTCTGGAGAAATAATATATGTTTATGGATGATTCTCAACCCTCTCATGTGTTCATTGTTATCTTCTGATCTCTCATTTCAGTCTAGTTATCTATGCATGGTGATTGTATTGCATTTTTATGGTCTGTGTTAAATTGCAAAACAAGTGTTTAACATTCCTTTGTGAATCACCTCGTTAGCTTAGGTTTATTTTCTCACATATTCTTAACCCTGTCTCCTTGGAAAGATAGAGTAGCTATAAAGTAGATCCTCTGTAAATTAGTTGTGTGCATCTAAACAGAAGAATAGGAACCATCCTTCATCTGGAGATCTCTCTCAATTTCAAATCCTCGAAACTTTGAGAGAAGCTCCATGTTATGCTATCGCACTAAGATTCTCAACTCATCATGTTGAAGATAGTCTAAAGTGCTATGATTCTACGCACTAATAGTTTTGGCATGCTTGGTGGGACTAAGAGGTCTCCATATTTATTGCAACAAGATTGATGTGCACTTTTTGTAATTTTTCATATTTTGAGAAGCTTCGAAATTACACATCTAGTGATTCCAAAAGAGGTGAGTCCATAGGTTTCAACATCCTAGGCTTGGCAGATTCATGAGAAGAATCCAAACTAGATCAAGAACTAGAGAAGAAGGATTGTTTGTCTATCTACAGTTATCCCTAGACAGAGGGAGAAGGGGGAGAAGAGCTCAAAGGTATCCATCTCCTCCAAATAGAACCTTTTCGACACATATCCCTGATAGGGCTTTCATCAATCAACAAGGGTTCTTAGGCCAATCATAATGGCACAACCACCCAACCCCAATGTCAATTTCACTAACAATAGCCCACTCACTCTCAATGTACAAAATATAGTCCCAGTCATGCAACATTGAAGAGAATTCCATATTTCACTGGAGAGAACCAGACTACTCCTAGTGACCACATTCAAGACATTGAAAATTTCTGCGCCATTCATGAAATCATGGAGATGGAAATTACAGTCAAATTTTTAGCCTCTTCACTCAAGGGTAAAGCTTTGTAATGGTTCAGGAGTATAACAACATGCTCTATTTAGAATTGGGACCATCTAATTAGAGCTCTTCACAATCAATTTGGAGAGAAGGGAGATAATCTATCCTTGTTGGAACAACTCACAACAATCAAGAGGGCTCCTAATCAGCAATTGAATGATTTCAACTTCAAATTTCAAAGGACATGGGATAGGATTCCATTCATTTGTAATACCCATAGTGAAGGTGCTTTCTTATACTTTCTTAGAGGTTTAAATTCTGATATTTCCTAATGATTCAATCAATGGGAGGTTTGACCTTACTTGTATCCTATAGCATTTACATTAAAGCTTAAAATTGTTTAATTCAGGCTGGTAAAATTGAACCTATGCCACCTATGCCTCTATATCCAGAACTAGGAGCTCCAAGCACTAGTCAAACACCCACATTAGCTCCCATACCTACCTCATCCTCTAGCACTTCAAAAGAGCTACAAGAGGTTATGAAACAACATGCAGAACCTAGGGAATGAGCTAGTGACTATCAAGAGGAAACAAGCTCAGAGTTCTAGGCCATATCAGCCTCAAACTCAGTATCAAGCTAGGCCCCCATACCAGAAAAATAGACCACCATCTCAGGCTGCAAATAAAAATCAAAACCAAGGACAACCTCAAGTTGTTAGGCCTTGACCATATGATCCAAACACAGCTTCAACATCAAGGGCCTTGGTTCCTACACAAAACAACATGGCACAAGAATATGATTTGTGTTTCCCATGTAGTCAGCCCCATAACCAATCAATGTGTTTCAATGGTGTGCTAAACCAGGCCTTGATGGTACAAAACATTGGTGTGTCCCAAGAGCCCAGTCAAGAGGAAAATCAGTAGCAAGAAACCCAGAAAGAGGCACCTCCAAGTGAGACCATGCTTGTCAATTGGTAGGATGAATATTTCGTGGTATGAATCAAGCACCTCCTCATAGTGTGGCAGCAAATACACAGTCCAAGAAGAGGAATATTGGAGAGGGGAAATCCTCCAATTCAAATGGTCCACAACCCTCTATTTCCCCACAAAGTGTAACTCCCAATGTGCAAAGTCAGCCCAAGCCACCTTCCAGACCCACTCAGGCACCGATTGTAATGACCCATGTGCAAGAGAAGAGTGTACCAGGGAAGGGGAAGAAAAAGATAGGTCATTCCCATTTAACATCATTGAATAGATGAAGAAAAAAATGTAAACATCTCAATGTGGGAATCGTTGGCTATACCAGGACAGAGAGATCTATTGCAAGCTACTATGGCTAATTGGTTAGCCCCAAATTAGCCCCCAATCAACAAGAGAAAGTGCTTACCAATGTAGCTCAGCTTGAAGGGAAACATGGAGGACAACAAGGTAATAATCTAAAACCTCCTCCATTATATGTCTCATTGATCATTGGAGGGAATGTAGTGCATAATTACATGATTGATTTGGGAGCAAGTAGCTCTGTAATGCCAAAGAAAATAGCCGATCAGCTGGGTCTTCAATACGAAGTCATCTCCAAGGGCATAGTGCAACTAGATGGGACAGTGGTAACAACGGTTGGAGTCATCAAGGATTTGAGCCTCACATTGCATGCATGCCCCAATGTGACCATATTACAAAATGTATCAGTCATAGATTTGCCACCACATTCTACTTTTTTTGTCAAGAGAATTCACTTTGCTAAAATTGGATGCTATTTGTCTGTTGATTGGTCGCACATGATTTTTAGAACAAGGTATGGAGCCAAGGCTACGATCAAATCTAAGCACATTGTGGATTACCATATTGAGCATCATGTATCCATCCCAATCAATGTGAATTGTTCAGCCTTTGATCAAGAGGACCTCCCAAGCACTTGAAAGGTAGATACCAAGATTAGGTGTATTCCAGACTTGACGCTCAATGAGTGGGTGAACAAGAGGCATGCTTTTTACCCTTACAAGGAAATGGAGGAATCAGATCTAGGAGTCTACTTTTTACATGAGGAGAATCATCCTCTTCCTAACATCACTAAGCTAGACCACAAGGATGATAATGAGGTATGGAAGTTATTCTTTGATGGCTCAAGAAGTAGACAAGGAGCTAGAGGAGGAGCTATGATTGTTTCACCCCAAGGTACAAAATATTACTCAGCCTTTCATTTCTAATTTGCTTGCTCAAACAACATAGCAGAGTATGAGGCCTTGATCCATGGATTGCATTGGGAAAGAAAAGAGGGATTAAAAACTTACAAGTTTTTGGCGATAGTGAGCTAGTTGTGAATCATGTCCAAGGAAAAAATGTTGCCAAGAATGATCTATTAAAGAACTACAAGAATCGGGTATGGGATCTTATCAAAGATTTTGAAGAATTCGAAATCAATTCCATCCCAAAGAAGAAGAATGAAGTAGTAGATAGATTTGGAAGTGATTGGCACAACATTTGATGTTGTAGAGAGTATCAAAAGTGATAAATCACTGCCCCATATCAAGGTGGTTGTAAGACTAGCTGTCCTTGATAATAAAACAAGTTGGTGGGTCTTTGTGAATGATCAGCAAATTTTCAGCCTTCTACGAGAAAAATTTGAGTTCTACGCTAGAAAACAAGACAAGTTAGAACAACGTTATGGTGACCAAGTGGTGTAGCTGAGAACCATTACCAAAGGGTCTTGTAACTTTGGAGTCAATATTCAACCTAAATGATCAATTTTGGAAGGAGAAATCAAATATCAAAGTAAAGGGTGAAGATTCAGAGACCATTTCCATAGAAGAAGACAAAACGTTGCGAATTGGCAAGGTAAGTACCCAACAAGAAAAATATGAGTTTTTTTAACTTTGTCAAGAATTCCAAAATGTCTTTTCCTAGACTTATAAGGATTTATGAGGTTTCAACCCAAGGTTAGCAGAACACATAATCAAGCTAGATCTAGGATTTAAGCCTTTCGCATGAAGCAAAGGCCAATAAACCCTCACATAGAACCTCTCATGAGAAAAGAGTTCAACAAGCTAATTGAGGTTAGAATCATCTTCCCTATCAAGCATTAAAGTTGGGTTTCAAAATTAGTTCTTGTGAGGAAAAGAAGTGGAGAAATCATATTATGCGTAGACTTCCATGATCTAAGAAAAGCATCGCTCAAAGATCACTACCTACTTCAATTAATGGAGCAAATATTACAAGTTGAATGGATCTCGAGATGTTTTCATTTCTAGATGGATACTCAAGCTTTAATCGAGATAATGGTGAAAGAAGAGGATAAGTTAAAGATAGCATTCACCACCAAATGGGGTGTATATGCTTATAATAAGATGCCATTTGGACTATCAAATGCTAGAGAAACATTTTAGCGAGCTATGGACATGGCATTCGAGAGGCTTGATCGATAATATAGTTCTTGGTGTATCTAGATGATATCACCGTCTTCTCAAAGAATGTTGCAGACCATATCTTCCACCTTAGATAGGTATTTTAGAGGTGTAGAAGGCTCAGAGTGACATTAAACCCAAAGAAGTGTTTATTCTTAGCAAATGAGGGGAGATTGTTGGGCCATATTGTATCAAGAGAATTTTTAACAATTGATCCATAAAGGGTTGAAGAAATCTGAACACTTCCATTGCCACAACACAAAAAGTCTCTCCAAAGCTTCTTGGGGAGAATAAAATTTGTTCACAGGTTTGTGCTGATTTTGCCACTCTTGTGAAGCCTTTAACAATGATGTTGAAGAAGATTCTTGCATTAAAATTGTGAGTAGAATGCAAAAGAGATTTTGAGGCCATCAAGCTCACAATATCACAGGACCAAACTCTTGTTAATCAGGACGTTTCAAAAGACTTCATGTTTTATGCTTTTGGAGGATCAGACACAATCTTAGCTATCTTGGTTCAGCCCAACAAAGAAGGTTTAGAACAACCCATAGCCTTCTTTAGTCAAAGCTTGGAGGATTACGAGGTAAAGTAATCTTTCATTGAGAAGCATGTCCTTGCTATCATTAGGAGTTTGAAGAAGTTCAGACACTTAGTCTCAAACAATAAGATTCAACTGCTAGTATCTCATTCTGGTGTTAAGCATTTTCTCCTGAACAAGGACTTGAATGAGAAGAGAGAAGGTTGGATCACTCGGGTAATGGAATATTACATTGAGATCAAAGTGACCAAACTGGCTTATGGTAAGGGTTTGTGTGAGCAACTCGCTTCCAAGAAACAAGTTGAGTCAGTGGATGAAGAAGAGGTTGTCCTATTATTGAAAAATGATCAAGAACAACCATTTAATTATACACCTATTCCATCTTGGAGTCAAGCCTTGGTACACTATCTCCAAGCAAGTTTGTGCCCTCCGAGAATGGAATAAAGTAAAAAGGAGATACTTTAGAATACAAGCCATCTCATATGTACTTATTGATGGTTCTTTTTCCAAGAAGGATATCAATAGTTTCCTATTGAGGTGCATTAGGAAAGGCCAAATTGAAATGGTATTACATGAGTTCCATGATGGAGAATTAGGAGGCCACTTTGCTCTCAAAATCAGGTTATTATTAGCCTACAAAGTGTTTAGGGATTGCTACTCATGAATCAACAAGTGTAAAAGTGTGCATTCTTCACGGGAATGAAAAGCTAGCAGTGATACCCCTTCATCCAATTTCCATGGATCAGCCATTCATGCAATGGGGATTAGAATTCACCTGGAATGATTAACCTAAATTCAAGCTAGGGCCACAAGTGGATACTTATAGTAATGACTATTTCTTCAAGTGGTGAAGCGGTGGCACTCAAGGAGGCAAATGAATCCAACATCTTAGATTTCTATGAAGGAATAGCCACCAGGTTGGTAGTCCTTACCACTATTATATCAGATAATACATTGGCATTCCTTGGTACAAGGATAATTTAATGGGTCATAAAAATGGTGTATACATCAATACTTCATCAAACCATTACCCTCAAGGTAATGTCAAAACATAGTCTACTAACAAGAACCTACTAAGGAATATTAGAAGGACTCTTGATGAAAACCAAAGAACTTGGCATACAAAGCTCAAATCAGCTCTATGGGCTAATAGGATCACATCCAAAAGGTCCATAGGAAGCTCCCCATACAATATTATATACAAAAAGCAGAAGTATCTCCCATCTCATTAGAGCTTCCCACTTTGGAGCTCATGAAATAGTTGGAACTAGATGAGTTTGAACCTATGGAAATTAGGTATGCAGAGTTGATGGAAGTAGGAGAGGAAAGAGAGCATGCAATACAGATCATGGAGAAGGATCAAGCATTGATCAAGAAGAGTTTTGATAAGAAAGAAAGAGCAAGGACCTTTGAAGAGGGGGAATTAGTTCTAAAATGGGATGTCGATCGGGAAAAAACAAGCAAGAATTCCAAATTTGATGCCATTTGGAGTGGCCCCTACATGGTCACAAGATGTACAAGTAGCAATGCTTGTTGGCTAGCTAAGTTGGATGGTGAAGAATTGTAGATTCCAGTCAACGGGATCCATCTCAAACATTGCTATTGAAAAGGAAGGTTCTACCCTTATAAATATTAGCATAGGAATTTAATTTTCGTAAGTGCATATGCACATTGTTTTGTTATAACATAGGTTTTATTTCCCTAAGTGCTCTGCAGGTTTTGTTGCTCTAGGTTTGCATCATTATAATCTTTGATGTACCTCCAGGTGAATGCACCAGGACCTTCAGCATTTGCAACAAGGAGACCCATAGTTTTTGTAGCGAGTTTATTATTTTTAAATAGAACAAATACTGAGAGAAACTATAATCGGGTATTGAAGGGTTAATTTCTAGAACAAAGGTGGCAAGTTCCAAGTTTCCAAGTGCAAATGCTGGATACAATCTTCAAGAACAAGACCCGTATCAAGCCACAACCCACGACTTCATGCCCAATGGATATAACAAGCTATTTTATCTCTTCATCTAGCGGGGTAGATGTCCCCGTGAGTCACCGAATTGTTATTTAAAATTTTCCCTAGGAAAATTGAGAAAACATGACCCTTTGCGGGGAAGAAATCTAAGTATCACTTCGATCACACGAGCGTACGTTTCAAATCTAACGATAATGTTTTAGGTGGGTTTGAAAATAGAGGAGCAGAGTCGGCCAAGGAGGCAAACAATGTCAAAGAAACCCGAGAGGCACAGAGGAGGAAAATGGGAAAAGGATCAAAGGCTTCAGGATTCACAAATGATTCAGAGCGGGCTTAAATTGGCTAAGTATGGAGGAGACAATGGAAGCTTCCACATGCCTCATCGGTGCATCTCCAATGGTTAAACAAAAGTTAGACTCAAATAAGCATGAAGTTTCCACATATCCCATGCCCGAAAAGGGACAAAGCTAGTCGTTGAAAATTCCGAACGAGCAGAAAGAACCATGTTTCTACTCGGGACAATTTCAAAAGTAGGAGTGCAAGGTGGAGACCCAAACTAGCGCTAGCTCTCTACATGGTCAGGGTCCAACAGAATTCAAAAAGGAGTTAGCCTAAATCAACTAAGTATCACTGGAGACTCACGGAATACATCATGTGTCATCTTAGGGCATCTTTAGAGGTTAATCTAAAATCGGTTTCCCCAAACAAGTGATGGCCTTCCACGTGTCCTAGGTTTAAAAAGGGATATACTCAGCGGTTGAAAAGTAAAGATTGGTAGAGTTAGCTGTGGGTGCCACATGCCTCAACCATGAAAATTCAAGAGGGGCAGCTCAAGGGCAAGTCTCGAGACAAGTGCCAAGTCTCCATGTGTCCCAGCTCGGGCATATGGCCCCACTAAACAAAAGGACTTAGCCAAAACATAAAGAAAAAGAGAAAAGCTGTAGAGAAGGAGCCACATGTCTTCTCAAGGTAACTTCAAAAAAAGATTCCAAAAGTGGTCCCCAAACATGCGCCAACCCTACACGTGGCCATGCTTCAAGTCAAGGAGGGAAGGCGGGTCATCGGAGGCAATCCAATTTTTTTTGCTTAAAAGGCGTAAAGTATAAAAATGAACCACACCTCTGTTGACACCTAAGGAGACATGTGTCAGGCCTAAATTACATGCAGGCCAACAGGTGTGGGGAGGACTTTTCACCCAAATGGAAAATGCGGACCGGTGGGCATGAAGATGGTTTTCTTACAAAAATTAATTGTGGGGCTGCGAGGCATTTTTTTATTTTGTAACTTTGGTGCCAAAAAGAGAAAAGTGAGTTTTGGGCCCGCACACCCGTTCGCTAAACAAGTTTTTGCCATTTTTATATGGAACTAAATCAAATATTCAACTAGACATATCTTTCGATCCAACACCCAAAATTTGATAAAGTTGGTAACATTGAAAAGATCTCAACCTCGTATATGCCATGGAAACCTGAAAATTTAATTTTGATGAGGTTCGGTGGGTAAAAAATAGGAAAAAGTCTTCATGCCATTAATATGCAATCCGATTTTCCCCAACAACCAGATCAGATTTGATTTGATCCACCATTCTTCCTTCTTCAACACGCTGAATAGACATAGAGTGGTGTACTTGAAAGATTGTGGGTAGATTTGCAAGGGCATTGATGGTTGATAGCTAAGCTTCAAACCAATTTTCCCACCTCTTTTATTCTTCCTCTTTGCTACATCTATTAAAGAAGGAGTTAGGATCATTATAAAGGGTTGGAATTTTTTGTTTTGCGCCCTCCCTTCTCCTCTAGTCTGCAGATGATTTTGTGGAGTCCAAACTTCCCATTCAAGTTGTAATACAAAGTTTTTTTACCTCTTGGCTACTGTAATGTACTATATCAACTCTAGAGTAATAATATATGTCTGTGGATGATTCTTAACCCTCTTATGTGTTCGGTGTTATCTTATGATCTCTCATTGTAGTTTGGTTATCTTTGCATGGTGATTGTATTGCATTTCTATGGTCTCGTGTTAAATTGGAAAACATGTGTTTAACATTGATTTGGTGCATTACCTTGTTAGCTTAGGTTTATTTTCTCACATATTCTTAACCCCGTGTCCTTAGCAAGATATAGTAGGCTTAGATCAGATCCTATACAAATTATTTATCTTCATCGAACAGAGGAATTAGAAGAAGCCTTCCTCCAGAGAGCTCTCTCAATTTCAAAGCCACACAATTCAAGAAATGCTCCATGTTATGCTATCACACTAAGAGTCTTAACCCGTCAAAGTTGTAGATACTCGGGGGTGTTGTGAGTTTTCACTAATAGGCATAAAAGGCTTTATGGAATTTATCATCCCATTTCAAGGAGACATCCTATTTAAGGAGATGATTAAATGGGTGGTAGTGTTCGAAAGCTATGAAATAAAGTGAAAAATAGATTACAAGTTGTCTTATAAACTACGAAGTTGAAGAAGGTTAGTAGATGTAGGAATTTCTAGAAAAGCCTTGACTTTTTGGGGTCAACCTCTATGGCATGCAAATACATTATAAAACCAAGGAGCTTTTCAGAGAGAATAACAAAGACACACTTCTTAGGTTACAGTGAACACAAGACTTAATGAGACGATCGATTATGGCCTTAAGTATTGTAAGGTGTTCGAACTGATATTTGGATTTGAAAAGAATATCATCAATGTAATATTCCAATATGTGTTTCATAACATCATGAGAGATATAATTCATAGCCTGTTGATATGTAGCACTAGTGTTTTGAAGTCCAAAGTGCATTACCCGATAGTAGAAGGTTCCCAAAGAGTGATGAAGGAAGTTTTGTGTTGAAATTCAAGGAAAGCTTGATTTTGTTATAATTTGATAAACCATCCATGAGTGATAACATCTCATGGATGGCAAAGTGAGATCAACTAATTGGTCAATATTAGGTAGAGGAAAGTCATCTTTGGGGCAATTCTAAGTTAAGGTAACGGAAATCTATGTAAATGCAGAGTCCCCTATCACTTTTGTGAGAGGAACAATGTCAGAGATCCATTAAGGGTAATCAATGAATAGGATGAAACAAACTAAAAGAAGGAATTGGAGTTATTCTTTGACAAGAAGGGAAATGCGAGGATGTATTTTCCACAGCTTCTTTTTTACTTGTTTATCTTCTGGAATAATGACGATATTATAAATGAAAATATTTGGCTCAATACCGGGCATATCACCATAGGACCTATTGGTACCCAAATTTAACCTCCTTCAAAGGATGAGTAGCATCATCGATTTGACAGGACACTCAGAGGTAGATAGACAATAATTTATGTCATTTAGTAGTCGGGGAAGCAATCTATTTGACTTGTTGACACTCAGGTTTTGAAAGGAGTGGGTAGCACCTTAAGAGGACTTGATCTGATCCTAACTATTTTAGGTTCTACCTTTCAACCAAGGTAAGAGAATCTATTTTGTAACCTCTGTTTATTGAAGAACAATGATAAATCCTTCTTTTGCATAAATTTCATAGAGAATACCTTGGGAAAATACTATCAACACACGAGATCTAACTCTCACGAGTTGTCACTTCCAGATCATGGAGATACTTTCACAACAAGGAAAAGGTTACTAAAGACATTTGAGACCCTGATTGCTTCTGCATGTTTTTGTAACAAAGATTATGCATTTGTGTACACACAGGACAAACATGGGTAGTACAAGTAGGATTGGTTGTTTTTGAATGAATTTTTATGGGAGGTGTAACAGGGTGAACTTGATTTACCATATCCTTGAGGAACCTTACAAAATAGACGATTAAACCAACCAGAATGCCACAAAATAGCTAAAATGTCTCTTTAACTAGAATATGTGCTTCAATGGAGGCCCAGATCAACACTCTTTCACATAATATTTGAGATTATATCATGAAGGCTTGAGTTAAAAATCAAACAAAGCATCAAGATCTAAGCCAAATCACGCCTAAGGTACACCCAGAGGCTTACAAACAATTTCTATCAACAAATGAAAGAGAAGTGATTGTAAATCATTTATTCCAATCCCAAATGAAAGATATTCTAAGAAATGAAATTGTAGATGCCACTAAACTATCACAAGGATTGAGGCCTATGTGATTGAATCAGATTTAATACAAGATTACAACAGAAACAAGTTAAACCACTTGCACACATTCGGAAATAAAACCAACACATTTTGCTCAAGACAAAATAGAAAAAACTCAAATTTGATTAAGTCTATTAGCAGGGAAAGTTTATAGAATAGTCTCAAAGCTTGTCAATGGTTGTACACTTGTAACCACCTTGACACAATAAAACTTAATACAAAAAGAGATAACCTAGTTTCTCAGATGGATTCTCAAAAGATAGGCTTAGTCAAATTTTCCTCTTGGGAATTTTATTTGACCTCTAACACTCTGACCTCCAACTTCCAACCCTTTTGTATGAAAAAATTGTGCCATTTATAACATTTACGACAGAGTGCCTTCTTCCGCAAAAGACAAAAATGTTTAATGGACCAATGCTTGTAATGATTCTTTTGTGATTCTCGAATCAGATCTACAAAAAGTCACCGAGGTTCTCAAGGGGTTAGATCTAATCGAATATCTCCCGTATTTAACCCTTTCTTCTGGTAAATCATTATTTATTCAATTTTCTAACCATTTCTACCACTAATCTATCAAATCTAGCTCCTTGTATGCTTGGGAGAAGAAAAATGGAAAATCCGATTGGGCACGTTAGTCGGAAAATTTTAATGGTGAAAGATGTCTTCTAGATCTTCCCACAAAAATCAGATATCAACATTAATACTCCTCTCTACTTGACATGTAGAAAAGATAAAGAAATCATGAAAACTCGCACTTCTAGGAATGTTTCAAGAAATGTGGGGAAAAATCAGATTGATTCTCAACTACCATTGATCTTTACTTTGAATTTGGACCATCCACGTGGAAGATTCGAACCTAAAAACAGACTCGGGGGCTTCCTTTGAATTTTTACAAATTTTTTGAAAAATGGAAAAATATTATATTTTTCTCCACACCTCTACCCTCGAGAAATGATCCTGACATGTGTCCAAATGTGGTTCGAGTGGAACCATGCTTCCCTTTTTACTTTTGACTCTTTTCTCCCAAAAGGAAATTTTTCCAAATTTCCCCCAAGAGTCCACACCTCCACCATTGACCAGGGTAAAAATTGAATATTTCCCTCATCAGGCTTGTGGGCCATTTTGAGATTTTAATCCTTAAGGGGAAAAAATCCAAGTTGCCTCCAATGGTCTACCTCCCTACCTCTTTAAATTTTCAAATTGCCACATGTCACCATGGTGCACCTTGAGATGGTCCCAAAGCTTGATACCATGAACGAGCGAGGGCTCGCCACATGTCATGTTATGAAAAAGGTTTCCTAAATGCTTGAAGCTCAATCGAAGGTGCTAGGTGTCATGCTCTGAGGCTGTCTCACTTGGCCATTGAAAATTCTAAGCAAAATGTAAAGTGAGCGGAGGCCTCCACATGTCATCCTGGCACTTCTTTAAAATGAATCTCAAGGGCCGGTCCCCAAATATGCGCATTTCCTCCATGTGTCTCCATGCCGCAACTTCAAGATGGTGCCCAAACTAGAGACTCTGAATGAGTACAATCTCGCCAAGTTTCTTGTTATACTAAACTATACCAACCACATAATTTTTTTTATAAGTTTGGGCCAAGCAACAGAAGCCTCCACATGTCCTCCTGGTGATACTCCAAGCCCAAACAAAAAATTTGATCGTCAAATGAGCGTCGTGCCTCCACGTGGATAAATTTTAAGCTAAGGTGATTCATAGAAATTTTGAAGTACCCAGCCAAGCTGCGTCTAACCAAAAGGTGCCACATCCCCTGTCGATGTAAGGATGTAATTTTGACTGGGAGAAACACCTCTCAAACTGTAAAATACAGAGAAATGATCATTCGAGCCCAAAGATGAAAATTTCTCCAAGGACAGAGAAATTATAAATGTTACAAGGCTCAAATATGTTCATCAGAGACACATCCATTCATTTTTCTTCAATAAATTGGGGTAGAAATGACAAGGAAGACAAAACCTCGATCGTGGAGAACAGAAAACATGGGAGAACCCAAGTTTTTTGATGAACAGAGAACAGGAGACCCAAATTGTAGACCTTTTCTAGAGGAACAAAAACAAGGAGAAAACCATGAAGCCATAAGTGATTCAAGACCCAGGAAGAAATTTAAATTGGTGACAAGGATTAACTATGCACAACACGGGGAAAAGGAAAGTGATAGAGGCCACAAATCGATAGATTTTCAAAGGAAAATTTGGGCAAGATTATTTTGAGCATCAAAAGAGCTCGACTTAGGGATGGGAACTCCTATAAGTGCCACAAGAACAAAGGTAGACCAAGTGTCAAGAATAGCCATTAGGAAATGGAGTCATCTTGCAGAGCAGAGACATAGAGGTAGTGGTTGGAATGGTCAACTCAACAAAGTTTGATATGAATCTTCTAATGAAGTTTATTTTCCCAAAGGACTAAATTCCTTTCTTAGTCTTTGGGATTGGGACCTTGTTGATGGCCTCTACTCTTTCTGGATCAATCATCACTCCTTATGACACTATGTGACCAATCAACTTTGCTTTCTGCACTCCAAAATGGCATTTCTTTGGATTGAGTGAGTGCCATATTCTCTACATCTTATCAGAATCTTCTCCAAGTGCAACAAGTGGTCACTTCTCTTTCTAGAAAACATAATCACATCATCCTAGTAGACAACAATAAAATCTTTTATGTAACCAACAAATGCAACATCCATTGCTCTTTGAAAGGTGGCTCTAGCATTCATCAGACCAAAGGGCATCCTGACATAGACATAGGTCCCCCAAGGGGTAGTAAAGGTTGTCTTGATCCTTTATGATTCCTTCACCACAACTTTTTTATAATAAGAGAAACCATCCATGGTGGAAAAAACTCAAAACCAGTCCACAAACTAAGGTATGTTCTTCATATTTGGCAAAGGATAATTATCCTTCATTGATGCTCTATTTAGATTCCTAAAATCCACACACAACCTGATGTCACCATTTTTCTTTCTCGACTGGTACTAGGTTTACAACCCAAGAAGAATACCTTGTGGGCTGGATAATCCCTCCATCTCTTAGCTTCTTCAGTTCTTCTTGCATTTTGAGGGATAAGAGTGGATTGATGGTCTCTGTTTCTGCCTAAATGTCTTTGCATTAGACTCCAAAGGGATCTCATGTTGAAACAAGTCCTCTCTATATTATTTTAATTCAAAATAGGTCCAAGCCATGTAATCTTGGTATTTTTTCAACAACTGGATGTATGACTACTTCTCATCCTTGCTCGAGTTGCTGCCTAACTGGATATTCCTTGACTTCTCCTCTATTCCAAGATAATGCTCCTCAATATCCCTTGAGGCTACCATGCATCTATTAATAATGTGATCAACATTATCACAATTGGACTCAAGAGCCACCATCCCTATAGGAATGGTATTAGTCTTTAGCTTAATGATACCCTATCCAAACAAGGTTTCCTTTCCTTCTATTATACATACCATCTACTCCTAATCAATGCATTGATCAAAAAACTCTCCCTTGTTTTGAAAAAATCTTCTGATATGAGAATCATCATCAAAAACCTACCAGTGTTTAATATTATTGGGAAAAAAAGGTCTTGTAAATACCTCAACCTCATATTCAAAATATGGGGACATTGTATAATTGTCAAACCGAGACCCCAACATTTCCAACTTGTCTTCCAAGTCATTGAACTTCCTATCATGTTGCACTATGTTGAATGAATCAAACATCTCAATGAAGTCCTGCATGTATGCTTGTACTATCTCATTCGTTCATTCTTTGTGGAATATAGGTTTCTGACCTATTTTACAATTAATTTTGAGTCTCCTTTGACAATGATGTCCTTAACAGCGTATTTCGAGGAATTATTAAACCTAACAACAATGCCTCATACTCAACAATGTTGTTAGTGCATTCAAAGTTGAGTTTGAAGGAAAAAACATTTTTACTTGATCGGGAGAAATTATAACAACACTAGCACCCTTTCCAAACTTGGAGAAAGCTCCATCAAACAATAGATTCCAAGGAGAGCTTGTTTGTTTAAGGCATCTGAATTCCTTGATCTTGTGCTCCTTTCCATTAGGGAATTTCACAAAGTTATTTGTATCAACGCTTGTGAATAATTCCTCATAAGATGCATTGCTAGGATCCTCAATAAGATCCAACATCTTGTTTCCCCATACAACCGACAAGGCTGCCCTAAATTGGAATGGTAGCATGTGACATATCCATTTGGACACTCCCACCAACACTAGCAACCCATTTTCATGACAAGACCATGCCCACTTGGTGGGACACCAACAATGACAACATCAAGTTTTAAGTTTTTACCTAGGTAAGCTGCAAGTTGCACCACCAAACCCTTCACACATCCCACTACTAGCACTTATCTGGAGTCCATGGCAGTGCACTTCCCATATGCTACTATCACTTTGATGTTTATCTCATTCATGACCTCCAAAGGCTTGACATTGCATGACGCCCTTAAGTCAAACATGCAGTAGTATGTCCTTAATGATCAAAGTGGTGAATAATGGATCCACATTCATCTAAGATTCCACCAAGGATGTTCCCAAATAGACCTCAGGTGGTTCATCTAGCTCTTTTGATGTTGGTGGTGCTTCTGGTTCTTCAATGATTGGAGGAGTCTCCACAATATTTACATTCCGCCTAGGGCAGTCTTCTTTTCTTTCAATCCATAGTATTCAAATGCTCTCTTTTTGTGCTTAGGAATCCTAAGCAACTCAAAAATTGGAACAAAGACTTTGATTTGACTCAACACTTCAGAAATATCATATGAGACATTCTTCAGAAGGCAAGATTGGATGGAAAGCCAACACAATCATTAGGTGGTACAAGATTTTTGAAAACTTGGGCATGAGGAGGGGTATGATTTTTTTTGGAACTATAGGGTTTTTAGTAGGTGCATCTTTCCTAGGAGCCTCTTTTAGATTGTTTGAAAGTAAGGGAGTTTTAGGCTTGGCTTGAGGCCCTTCCACTTTGACAAACTTACTCCGTGTGTTATATTCCTTCTCTTGAGTAACCGCAACATTCATCAAGAATCGTCTATCTTCTTTAGATGGAATTCCCCATCATACTTATTTATCATTAAAGCCCTTAAATATTTAAAATTATTATTGGGCAATTCAAAATATTGTACATTATCTACTTCTAAAGTATGAGAGGGATGAAGAATAGGTACCCTATGAATGCAGTCCCAAAAAGTGGCAATAGTCGGGCACTTATGACCTCAGTTGAATTTTCCCTTATTGTAAGCTCATGGAGTAACCCATCATGCAAAAATCATCTTATTTGTCATCAAATTATTCCTCTTCTTGCTGATCTTCCTCACAAGGAGCATGAGGCATGAAACATTTGTCACACCAATCAATGACATCTATCTCCTCCACCACAACAACTCTAGTAGCCAAAGGATCATGTACCATTCTATTATCCTTGGCTTGGGACTGTCTATTTCCAAATCAAACAGGTCCCTTTCCTCTATCATCATATTTTTGGTGGTTTGTAAACCTATCTTGGCCTTGCTATTTATGTTCACATTGTGAGCTCTACCCAATTCCCTTCTTATTCTAGGCTAGTTTGTAGGTAATCTCTTTAACAACCCCTGCCAAAGTCTTCACAACTTCTTCCACATTAGCAACCTTGCTATTTTGAGGCTTTTCTGGGTTCACCAGCTTTACACCGTCCCTCTTTGGAGGCTTTCAAAATTCCTTGATATTGTTCTCTTTTTGAAAATCCATGGTGAAGTCCTACCTCAAATTTGTGGGGTTTTTTTCTCTTAAATAATGTATGGCCAATTTATCAAATGCATTAGTATATTTGATCAAACATGACTCATCACAAGGCCTTATCCTAACAGGAAATATCCTCAAGGTCTTATTAAACCTTGTGTTGAAATCATGTACTGACTCATTAGGGTTCTTCTTGATATTTTCAAATTCTGTCAAAAGAAACCTAGGGTCAGTCCTATCACCATATTGCAATCTAAATGCATTACTCATCTTAGTCCAAGAATCAATAGAGTTATCTGGCAATGCTTTATACTAGTCCCTAGCATCCTCTTCCAAGGTATGGATAAACAACTTGATATATACATCTTCATGTTCAATCTCAAAATATTCCATCATATTGATAAAAAGCTTTAGATGCTGATCACCAATAATAGCATTATTTCCTTGGAACTTTGGAATTCTATTCCTTACATATTGAGGCACTGCATTTGGATATCCATCCATTCGCATAAAAATTATAGGTTCAAAAGTGTTTACAAAAAGGGGGTATGGGTGGGGCTGGGCCATGTTGATTCAAGAAGGTGACCCTAGAGGGGTGACAAATTGATGAGGGGTAGAATATCCTTAGAACACAGGAGTATAATATTTAAAATGAAGACCCCCCAAAGGCCTTGTCTCTTGGAAATATCTATCAACCTCAGAAAAAATAGGTGCAAAGTGTGAAGCAAACCTTTCAAAATAAAATGAAGGCCCCTCTCCAACTGGAGAGTTCAATTCCACAAAGAGGCTACCTAATTCAGAGTCACTTGAATGGTTGTCTTCAATGATAGGCTGATCACTTTCATTAATGGATATCTCTCTTCTTGTCAGCTGATCTCCAATAGACCTCCAGGATTTTCTTCCTTATGATTTTACTTTTCCTAGATTTGGAAAAAATGTCCTAGTAGAATCCATAGCAAACAAGGATCTTCTTCCTTCCATCTTTGCAAATATTAGTAAAAAATCTGACTTTGACAGAGTTTTAAGACACTAGTACTTATTAAGAGTTAGATCAACAGGGAATCGCCACTAAGGATTTCCACCTTAGTTGTGAAAATGCACTAAATATAATCTATCAAATGTCTGTCACTGCTAGAAACTAGAAATGGAAAGATTCTAACCTTTCTTTACCCAAACTTATAAAATGAAAGCTAGTGCATTAGGTGTGAAAATTTAAAGAACTGCACACAACACTTGGAGCACACAATAAGTGTTTAACCAGGTCCTTGATTTTGAACTAAAGTCCCCAGCAACGGTGCCAGAAGTGTTTTGGAACCTAAATTTAACCTCCACCAAAGGTTGAGCATCATCAAGGATTTGATAGGACACTCAGAGGTAGATAGACAATCATTTATGTCATTTTGTAGCTAGGAAGCAATCTATCTCTCTTGTTGGAACTCAAGTTTTGAAAGGAGTGGGTAACACCTTAAAAAGACATGATCTCATCATAACTATTTTAGGTTGTGCCTTTCAACCAATGTAAGAGAACCTATTTTATAACCTCGTTTATTGAAAAACAATGATAAATACTTATTTTGCATAAATTTCATAGAGAAGACCTTGGGAAAATATGATCAACACACTGAGATCCAACTCTCACGAGTTGTCACTTCAAGATCATAGAGATAATTTCACATCAAGGCAAAGGTTACTAAAGACATTTGAGATGCGATTACTTCGCATGTTTGGTAATAGAGATTATGCATTTTTGTACACATAGGACAAACAGGGGTAGTATAGGTAGGATTGGTTTTTTTTAATGAATTTTTGGTGGGAGGTGGGGCAGGGTGAACTTGATTCACAAGATCCTTGAGGAACCTTATAAAATGGAGGGTTAAACCAACATAATTCCACATAATAGCTAAAATGTCTCTTTAACTAGAATATGTGCTTCAATTGAGGCCCAGATCAACACTCTTTCACACAATATTTGAGATTCTATCATGAAGGCTCGAGTTAGAAAATCCAACAAAGTGTCAAGATCTAATCCAAATCATGCCTAAGGTACACCTAGAGGCTTACGACAATTTCTTTCAACAAATGAGAGGGAAGTGATTTTAAATTGTTTATTCCAATCCCAAATGAAAGCTCTTCTGAGAAATGAAATTGTAAATGCCAGTAAACTGTCACAAGGATTGAGACATGTGTGATTGAATCAAATTTAATACAAGATTGCAACAGAAAAAAGAAAAACTACTTGCATACATTCAGAAATAAAACCAACACATTTTGCTCAAGACAACACAAAAAAACTCAAATTTGATTAAGTCTATTAGTAGGGGAAAGTTTCTAGAATAGTCTCAGAGCTTGTCAATGGTTGTACACTTGCAACCACCTTGACACAATAAAACTTAATACAAAAAGAGATAACCTAGTTTCTCATATGGATTCTCAAAAGACAGGCTTAGTCAAATTTTCCTCTTGGGAATTTTCTTTGACCTCTAACACTTTGACCTCCAACTTCCAACCCTTTTGCATAAAAAAAAATTGTGCCATTTATAACATTTACAACATAGCCCCTTCTTCCCCAAAAGAAAAAAATGTTTAATGCACCAGTGCTCGCCATGATTCTTTCGTGATTCTAAGAATCAGATCTGTAAAAAGTCACCTGGTGCTCGAGGGGGAATATCTCATCTAATATCTTCTGCATTCAACCCTTTCCTCTAGTAAATCATTCTTTCTTAAATTTTCCAACCACATCTACCCATAATCTATCAAATCTGGCCCCTTGCATGCTTTGGTAGAAGTAAAATAGAAAATCCAATCGGGCACAATAGTCAAACCATTTTAATGGCGAAATATGTCTTCTAGATATTCCCACCAAACTCATATATCAACATTAACTCCCCTTTCTTCTTAATGTGTAAAAAAGATGAAGAAATCATGAAAACTCACACTTCCAGGCATGTTAGAGTAAAATGGGGGGAAAAATCATATTCAGACTCTCAGGTGCCGTTGATATTTACTTTGAATTTGGATCATCCACGTGGAAGATTCGAACCTAAAAACAAACCCGAGGGCTTCCTTTGAATTTTTACAACTTTTTGAAAAAATGGAAAAAAAATATATTTTTCTCCGTACCTCTACCCTTGGGAAATGAGCGACACATGTTTAAATGTGGTGTTATCACCAAATCACAACACCCCTAAGCATATACTTGAACTCACGGTGTGATTGGATAACATGGGTACTATATCCAAGTTGTGGGACTTGCTACTTGAGATAGACCTCCAGAGAAAGCTGGTTCTTGCTCCTAAACTACCTGCCAAAATCTAGTCTAATGCAGGGGAAACTAACTATTCTAATCTAAATTTCCAAGGGACGAGGGGGAAAGAATGCATAAAATGAAAGCCTACACTAAAGCGGTGATACAACAGTAAAAGGAGGGTGTGAGAGTAGTCTCCAAATGTGTGAAATACAAAGGCAAAGTGCACACTAGAAGAGGTGGTGATAGTTCTCCATAATCTAGAAAAATTCATTCACGACAATATTCCAAGCGTACACAATGATAATGAATCCCTGCAAGAACATAATAATAGACACAATATTCTTGTAGAAATATTAAAGGGGCAAGAAGAATGCAAGAAAACATAGCAGGGGAAGATACATCCACAAACTGATATTTTATTGCTTCATGATATGCACAGTTCAATCTATTACAAGATAAGGGCCTGGATCACCATGTAAGGAGTCCACTACAAGGGCCTGTAGCACATTGGCTTCACAAAGCAATTTTGACAGAGCTTTGCTACAAGGAACTACCCCCTTTACAATGAGCCCAACACTCCAATTTATAGAAAAATGAGAAGGAAAAGAGAAGGGAAAATGGAAATCCCGAAATCTATCCTTCAACCACCTATAAGAGGCATTAAATGGAGTAAAATGATTATATATTACTTGCAAAAGGCTCCCCATACTGTCCCATGTGCTGCAGCAGAGAAAGAATGATGACCATGCCTCTTAATTGCACTCCCAACCACCAAATGAAACACTGTGTTGTGAACCCAGCCACGTTTTCTTAAAATTTTGATCAATATATCATAAAATCTAGAATTTCTTGATTTCTATGGGTTAAGCTCAGAGCCATGATTCCAACGATACCAATTTTGTGTGATTTCGTTGAGAAATGCAAAAGTTATGGCCTTCTGAGTGCGGGTAGCTATTTTGGGTCTGGCAAGCATTTTCTGTCATTTGACGGGAATGAGCATTAACTGACTGGAGCCGAATATGTTTATTTTAATTAAATATATCTACCCTCATTAAAAATAAGAAATACATTTTTTGTGGCGTAGAAGACATCGTGCTCATTCCAGAAAGTCCAATTTTATGAAAATCGGAGCTTGGAGTCAAAAGTTATGGCCGTTTGAAGTTTCACGAGTCAAACGTTGACTTTTCTTCTTTGCCTTCAGCCACCTCGGATTTTCGCGTCCCGCGTGTACCTTTGTCCTAGCTGTCTCAGATGAAAATCTCCTACTTTGGCCAATTCGGGCTCCCTTGTTCCTATTTGCGGTGAAGACATGTGGCGAGATTCCATTCGCTCTCGGCTCTTTCGGCTTTTCACGTCCTCCGCGTACTTTTGGCCCGGATGTCCCAGTACGAAAGTCCTCTGTTTTGGCCAAACCGGCCGGTTCACATCCTCCGTGCACTTTTTTCCCAAGCTGCCTGCATCGCACTGGGACAAATTTCTCTGAACCGCCGAAATGGACTGACTTGCGCCAAACCGGCCGATCTGCGTCTTTCGCGTACCTTTGTCCCAACTGTCCCAACTACGCGAAAACAGCACTTAGTCAATTTTTTCCACTTTTCGGCCGGTTCGCCTTTTCACGTCCCGCGTGTCCCGACGTCCCAGATGCCCCTTTGCTCTGTAGACTACCTGGCGGCCTTTCGGCCGATTCGCGCCCAGATGTCCCTCATGTCCCGACTGTTGCGAGGACTAGGACTTAGCCATTTTTCATGATTTTTCCTGGCCCAAGCTTGTTTTCTGCAACTTTTTCACATTTTTAAAACTTGCTGGGTTTTCCTCTTGGACAGGAGAGTTAGAAAGAAGCCGAGGGGACCCCAGAAACACGATTTTTGCCTTGAATCAATATAATTGCTTGGGACTAAAGAATTTGATGCATGTTATCAAAATTACCTTGAGGGGTGAATTTTGGATAACATGTGGTTCAAGTGGAACCGTGCTTCCCTTTTCACTTTTAAATCTTTTCTCCCAAAAGGAAACTTTTCCAAATTTCCCATGAGAGTCCATACCGAATCGTTAATCATTGGGGGTAAAACATTGACTATTTCCCTCATCGGGCTTGTTCACTATTTTGACATTTTAATCCTTAAGGGGAAAAAAATCCAAGTTACCTCGATGGTCCACTTCCCCACCTCTTTGACTTTTCAAACTACCACATGTCACCATGGTGCACCTTGAGATGGTCCCAAAAATTGATAGCTTGAATGAGAGTGGGATTGCCACGTGTCCTATTTTGGAAAAGTTTTCTGAATACTTGAATCTCGTGGAAGGTGCCATGTGTCATGCTCTAAGGCAAAGTCTCCTTTGGCCATTGAAAAGTCTAAGAAAAATGTAAAGTGAGTGGAGGCCTCCACATGTCATCCTGGCACTTCTTTAAAATGAAACTCAAGGGCTGGTCCCCAAACATGTGTAGTTCCTCCACGTGTCTCCATGGCGCAACTTCAAGATGGTGCCCAAAGTAGAGACCCTGAATGAGCGTGAGCTTCTCATGTTTCCTATTCCACCAAACCATACCAACCGCATAAAATTTTTCTAAGTTTGAGCCAAGCGGGGAAGCCTCCACATGTCCTCCTAGCAATTCTCCAAGTCCAAACAAAAAAGTAGACCCTTAAACAAGCATCATGGCTCCATGTGGACACATTTTAAGTTGAGGTGATTCATAGAAATTTTGAAGTAACTACCGGAATGTGTCCAAAAAAAGGTTCCACATCCCTTGTCAATGTAAGGATGTAAGTTTGATCGGGAGAAACCCCGTCAAACCGTAAAATACAAATAAACGATCATTCGAGCCCAAAGATGAAAATTTCTCCAAGGAAAGAGAAATTATAAATGTTACAAGGCTTAAATATGTTCATCGAGAGACATATCCATTCATTTTTATTCAAGCATTTAGGAAAAAATGACAAAGAAGACAAAACCTCAACCATGGAGAACATAAAACATGGGAGAACCCGAGTTTTTGATGAGCAGAGAACGAGAGACCCAAATTACAGATGTTTTCTAGAGGATTAAAGAAACAAGGAGAAAATCATGGACCATAAGTGATTCATGACCAGGATAAATTAAAAATGGAAAAAGGATTAACCAGCACAACACGGGAAAAGGAATTGATAGATGCCACAAATCGATATATTTTCAAAGGAAAATTGGGGTGATATTATTTTGAGCACCAACAGGACCAAGCAAAAGTGTTTTATGATCCTCGAAGAAAAAAATTAAAAGATTCCTCTTTGATAGTATCTAAATATTGGCCTATCTTTAGAATATGTGGCTCATCCTAAGTGTAAATATTGATTTCTATGGTCAATTCATTTAACATGGTTTGTGTCTCAGAAGGTAATTGTTATCACCGAATCACAAGCACCCTAGATGTTGATCAGATTTCTAGTTTGATCACTCTAAGCATCCAGTTTGATTGGATAACATGGGTACTATCTCCAAGTTGTGGGACTTGCCACTTGAGATAGACCTCCAGAGAAAGTGGTTCTTGCTCCTAAACTACCCGCCACAATCTACTCTAATGCAGGAGAAACTATCTATTCTAACCTAAAATTCCAAGGACCGAGAGAGAGAATGCATAAAATGAAATCCTACACTAAAGCGGTGATACACCAAGAAAAGAGGGTGTGAGAGTAATCTCCAAATGTGTGAAATACAGAGGTAAAGTGCACACTAGAAGAGGTGATGACAGTTCACCATAATCCAAAAAATGCATTTTACAAACAATATTCCAAGCACACACAATGATAATGAATTCTGCAAGAACATAATAAATAGACACAATATACTTGTAGAAAGAGTAAAGGGGCAAGAATAATGCAAGGAAACACAAAGAGGGGAAGATATATCCACAAGCGATATTTTATTGCTTCATGATATGCACAGTTCAATCTATTACAAGATAAGGGCCTGGATCACCATGCAAGGAGTCCACTACAAGGGCCTGCAACACACTGGCTTCACAAAGCAATTTTGGCAGAGCTTTGTTACCCAAAAACTCTCTCCTTTACAATGAGCCCAACACTCCAATTTATAGAAAAAATGAGAAGGAGAAGAGAAGGGAAAATGGAAATCCCGAAATCTGTCCTTCAACCACCTGTAAGAGACATTAAATTGAGTGGAATGGGTATACATTACTTGCAAAAGGCTCCCCATACTATCCCATGTGCTGCAGCAGAGAAGGAATGATGACCATGCCTCTTAATTGCACTCCCAGCTACCAAATAAAACACTGTTCTGAACCCGGCCACGTTTTCTTAAAAAACTCAATCAATTTCTGATCACATCTAGAATTTCTTGATTTCTGTGCATCGGGCTCGGAACCACAATTCCAACGGTACCAATTTTGTGTGATTTCGTTGAGGAATGCAAAAGTTATGGCCTTCTGAGTGCGGGCAGCTATTTTGGGCCTGGCAGGCGTTTTCTGTCATCTGACGGGAAAGAGCATTCACTGACTGGAGCCGAACACGTTTCCTTAATTTAAATATATCTACCCTCATTAAAATTAATAAATTCAATTTTATGAAAATCGGAGCTCGTTCCAGAAAGTCCAATTTTATGAAAATCGGAGCTCGGAGTCAAAAGTTATGGCCGTTTGAAGTTTCTAGACAAAGCGTTGACTTTTCTTCTGTGACACGTGTCATGATTTGATTGGTCGATGGGTCGCCGGCTCTTTCGTGCCCTTCACGTCTTTTTGTCCTAGATGTCCCAAACCGTTTGGGACAAAAACCTCCGATCCGCTCGAAATGGGCTTCCTTGTCCCTCTTTGCGTTGGACACGTGGCAAGATTTGATTGGCTCTCGGCTCCTTCGGGTATTTTTGTTCCACTTGGCCCACTTTGTTTTGGACTGCCTTGACTGATTTCGGCCGAACCGGCCGGTTCGGGTCCATTTGACCCAAACGTCCCAGACTGTCCCTCTCAGCAGTTAGTCGATTTTTTTAATTTTTTGGCCAGATCGGCTTTTCGCGCCCGCCGCGTACTTTTGTCCCAGATGTCCCAATTGCTTCCGGGGCCGCCTGTGCTCATTTCGGCCGATCCGCGCCTTTTTGTCCCAACTGTCCCGACTGTTGCGAGGACTAGGACTTAGCCATTTTTCGTGATTTTTCCTGGCCCGAGCCTGTTTTTTGCAATTTTTCTTACATTTTCTCGGAACTTGCTCCCTCCTTCTTGGACATGGGAGTTAGAAAATTCTGAGGGGACCCAAAAAACATGAATTTTTCCCCTGACTCAATCTATTTTCCTGGGACTTGAGAATTTAATGCATGTTATCAAAATTACCTTGAGGGGTGAATTTTGGATAACAATTTTGGCGACTCGGCGGGGTCATCACTGCTGCTTGGGATGAAGAAGCGCCAGCTACTTGTAGCAATCCATTGGGCATGGAGTCTGTCTGATAACCTCTCAGCTGATCTAAAATTTGAAAACCAGTGTCCTTGAGCCATTGAATCATTCGTTGAGTTGGTTTTCTCATGGCTGCAAATTCTTTTCCAGGAGCTTGATGAACTGCAAACATGCACATACTAGAAGCAATAGGACATGTGCACAAGCACTTAGGGAAATAGAAACTACTCTAACAGCAGTACAATGTGCATAAGCACTTAGAGGAATGGAAATTCTAAATTAATATTTACAAGGGTGAAAATTTATCTTTCTAGTAGCAGCGTTTGAGATAGATCCCGTTGACTGGGATCTGCAACTCTTCACCATCCAACTTAGCCAGTCGGAAAGCATTGCTACCTTTGCATTCGATGATCATGTACGGGCCACTCCAGATGGCATCAAACTTGGAGTGCTTTCCTGGTTTTGCACGATCAGCATCCCACTTCAGTACCAAATCTCTAGTTTGTAGTATCCTGGCCTTAGCTTTCTTGTCAAAACTCTTTTTGACCAATGCTTTATCTTTTTCTATGGTCTGCATTGCGTGCTCTCTTGTCTCTTCTAATTCCATCAGCTCTGCATACCTGATTTCCATGGGTTCAAACTCAGCTCAGTTCCAACTGTTTCATGAGTTCCATCTTTGCAACTCGAGCGATATAGGTAGAACCGCTTCTTTCCCGTACACAAGCTTGTATGGAGAGCTTCCTGTAGATCTCTTGGGTGTGATCCTATCAGCCCATAGAGCTGATTTGAGCTTTGCATGCCAAGTTCTTTGGTTTTCATCTAGAGTCCTTCTGATGATTCTTAGTAGGTTCTTGTTCGTAGACTCGGCTTGGCCATTACCTTGAGGGTAATAGTTTGATGAAGTGCTGAGATACACACAATTCTTGACAGCCCATTCAGTGATCTTTGTGCCAAGGAACGCCAATGCATTATCTGATATGATAGTGGCAGGGGCACCAAACCTCGTGACTATCCCTTCATAGAAATCCAAGATATTAGATTCATTTGCCTCCTTGAGTGCAACTGCCTCAGTCCACTTGGTGAAATAGTTTGTTGCTGTTAGTATCCACTTGTGGCCTTGAATTGAATTTGGATTGATAACCCCGATGAAGTCCAATCTCCATTGCATGAATGGCTGATTCGCTGAAATTGGACGAAGGGGCAGCGCTGCTAACCTTTCTTTCCCCGTGAAGAATGCACATTTCTTGTATTTCTTGATCATTAGTAGCAATCATTGAACACAGTAGGCCAATAGTAACTAGCTTTCATGATTTTTAGAGCTGTTACTCGTGGAGCAAAGTGGCCTCCTGCTTCCCCATCATGGAACTCGTGTAAGATCTTCTCAACTTGACCTGTTCCAATGCATCTTAATAGAACACCATTGATGTCCTTCTTGAACAAAACTCCGTCAACAAGCACATATGGAATGGCTTGTAATCTGAAGTATCTCCTCTTTGCTTTGCTCACTTCTGGGGGGCACAAGCCTGTTTGGAGGTAATGCACCAAGTCTTGAGTCCAACATGGGACGGGTGCATCATCAGCTGGTTGTTCTTGATCATTCTCGTAAGTAGAAGACAAAGCATCCTCTTCACTTTTTGACTCGTCTGGTTGTTTGGAAGCGAGCTGCTCACACAAGCCTTTGCCATGAACCAGCTTGGTCACTTTGATTTCAATATCATATTCCATCACCCGAGTGATCCAACCTGCTCTCTTCTCATTTAAATCCTTGTTTAGGAGGAAGTCTTTGACACCAGCATGAGACACCAGCAGTTGAATCTTATTGTTTGAGACCAAATGTCTGAACTTCTTCAAGCTCCTGATGACAGCAAGGACATGCTTTTCAATGAAAGAATACTTTATTTCGTAATATTCCAAGGTTTGACTGAAGAATGCTATGGGCTGTTCTGAACCTTCTCTATTCAAGTTGTGTCAAGATAGCTGAGATTGTATCTGATCCTCCAAATGCATACAACATGAAGTCTTTTGAGAAATCTGGGTTGATGAGAGTTGGAGCTTGTGATATTGCATGCTTGATGTCCTCAAAACTCTCTTTTCCTTCTGCTGTCCATTTGAATGCCAAACTCTTCTTCAACATCATAGTTAGAGGCTTCACAAGAGTGGCAAAATTAGGCACAAATCTGCGGACAAAGTTTATCCTTCCTAAGAAGCTTTGGAGAGATTTCTTGTGGTGTGGCAATGAAAGCGTTCGGATGGCTTCAACCCTTTCAGGATCAATTGTTAGTCCTTCCCTAGAGACAATGTGACCCAACAATTTTCCCTCATGTGCCAAGAATATACATTTCTTTGGATTCAATGACACTCCGAACCTTCTACACCTCTGAAACACTTGTCTGAGGTGAAAGAGATGGTCTGCTGCATTCTTTGAGAAGACAGTGATATCATCTAGATATACCAGCACTATCTTGTTGATCAAGCCTTTGAACGCCATATCCATAGCTCGCTGAAATGTTGCTCCGGCATTTGACAGTCCAAATGGCATCTTCTTGTAAGCATATGTGCCCCATTTTGTAGTGAAGGCTGTTTTGAATTGATCTTCTTCTTTCACCAATATCTGATTATAGCCTGAATATCCATCTAGCAATGAAAACCTTTCTGAACCAGCTACAACCTGCAATATTTGTTCCATTGATGGAAGCGGATAATGATCCTTGAGTGATGCTCTATTTAGATCACGGAAGTCCACACACAATCTTATTTCTCCGTTTCTCTTTCTTACCGGCACCAAGTTTGCAACCCAACTTGAGTGTTTGATGGGAAAGATGATACTAGCCTCAATGAGCTTGCTTAGCTCTTTTCTCATGAGAGGCTCGATATGAGGATTTACTGGCCTTTGCTTTTGCCTGACAGGCTTGGATTCCAGATCCAACTCAATAGTATGTTGTGCCAAATTTGGGTTGAAACCTCTTAAATCTTTGTAAGTCCAAGCAAAGACATCTGGGAATTCTTGACAAAGCTGAACAAAATCAGATTTCTCTTGTGGAGTACTTACTTTGCCAATTTGTAATGTCTTGCCTTCTTCCACTGAAATAGGCTCTGAATCTTCACCCTTTACTTGAATGCTCACTTTCTCCTTGCGAACCGATCATTCGGGTTGAATATTGACTCCAAGGTTATGAGGCCTTTTGGCAATTTGTTAGTCCTCAGCTGCACCACTTGGTCGCCATACTGTTGCTCCAGCTTGTCTTGATTTCTCATGGAGAACTTAGCTTCTTCTTGTAGGAAATTAACAATCTTGCTGATCATTCTCGAAGACTTGCCAACTTGTGTTGTTATCCGGAACAGCTGGTCTCACAACCACTTTGATATGAGGCTGAGTTTTCTCCTTTTGATACTTTCTACAACATCAAACGCAGCCCCAATTGCTGCCATCATTAGCTGGCTTCGTTCTTTTTTTTCTTGGGATGGAAATGATGCTAAAAGCTCCAAAATCTTCAATAAGATCCCATACCCAATTTTTGTAGTTCTTCAACAGATCATTTTTGGCAGCATTTTTTCCCTTGACTTGGTTTACGATCAGCTCACTATCACCAAACACTTGTAAATTCTTGATGCCTTTCTTCCTTGCCCAGTGCAGTCCATGAATTAAGGCTTCATACTCAGCTGTGTTGTTTGAATAGGAAAACTGGAAACGGAAAGCTGAGTAATACCTTATACCTTGCGGTGAAATGAGCATAGCTCCTCCTCCTGCACCTTGTCTACTCCTTGATCCATCAAAGAACAATTGCCATACTTCATTCTTGTCTTTATGATCTGGCTTGGTGATGCTAGGAAGAGGTTGATTCTCTTCATGTAAACAATAGACTCCCAGCTCAGATTCTTCTATTTCTTGATAGGGATCAAAAGCATGCACCTTGCTTGCCCATTCATCAAGAGTCAAATCTGGGATGCTTCCAACCTTGGTGTCAGCTTCATCAGTGCTTGGATAATCTTCTTGATCAAACGCTGAACAATTGGCATTGATTTGGCTTGGAGTGTAAGGCTCAATATGAAAGTTTGCAATAGGTTCAGATCTGATTGTGGCTTTGGTTCCATATCTTGTTCTGAACAACATGTGTGACCAATCCGCCGAAAGATAGCCTCCAATCTTAGCAGTGAAGTCTCTTGACAAGCACAATGCAAAGAGTGGCGGCAGGTCTATGACTGACACATCTTGTAACACTATTACATTGGGACATGCGTGCAGTGTGAGGCTCAAACCTTTGATTATTCCAACCGTTGTCACTGCTGTCCCGTCCAATTGCACTACACCCTTGGAGATGGTTTCATATTGGAGTCCTAGCTGATCAGCTATTTGCTTGGGCATTACTGAACTGCTTGCTCCCGAATCGATCATGCAATTGTGCACCAACTTATCTCCTATGATCAATGAAACATAAAACGGAGGGGGCTTCAACATTTTACCTTGCAGTCCTCCATGATTTCCCTCAGGCTGGGTAGCATTTGTGAGTACCTCCTCTTGCATTTGGACCTGTTGATTTGAAGTTGACCAGTCCTTCATGGCAGCTTGTAGCAAATCTCTCTGTCCTGGGATAGATAGTGATTCCCACATGGATATGTTTACATTTGTCCTCTTCATCTGATCAATGATACTGAATGGAGATGAAGTATCCCTCTGCTTTCCCTTGGCCTGCACATTCATTCCTTGCAAATGAGCAGCAGCAGCTGGCATCTGAGTTGGTTTAGGAGCTGGTATGGATGCTCCTTGCATGTTTGGATCTACAGTTTGTTTTCCAGCGGCTTGTGGAGTACTTGAAGCCAATGGCTGTTCTTCACCCAAATTTCTCCTCTTTGACCTTGTGTTGGCTACAACACTCTGAGAGGGCATTTGATTCATACCACAGAAATATTTAGCCTGCCAATTGACAAGAGTAGTTTCGTTCGGAGATGTTTCTTGCTGAGGTGCTTCCTGCTGCTGATCTCCTTCGTGGCTGGACTCTTGTGACCCACCAATGGTTTGCACCATTAGAGCCTGATTTAATGCACCGTTAAAGCACATTGATTGGTTATGTGGTGATCGCACGAGAAACACCAATCATACTCTTGGGCCATGTTATTTTGGTGGCACCAAAGCTCTAGATGCGAGATGCAACATTGGGGTTGTAGGGCTGAAATGGTGCATTGGCAAGAGGCCTTGCTTGATTCTGATTTGCAGCTGGATTGGGTGGTCTTTGAGGTTGATATGGTTGCCTATTTGGTTGAGCTTGAGGCTGATAGGAAGGTCTAAAACTTTGAGCTTGCTGTCTCTTGAGTGTGACCAGCTCATTACCTAAATTTTGCAATTGTTTCATAACTTCTTGAAGCTCATTTGGGGCACTTGGAGATGAAGTGGAAGCTTCATTTGAACTTTGATTTCTAGGAGTGGGAATAGGAGCTAAGACAGGTGCTTGACTAGTACTTGGGCTCTCTAAACTTGGATATAATGGCATTGGAGGCCTAGGAGCCAGTTTACCAGCTTGAATAAGACAGTTTTCAGCCCTAATGGCAATGCTATAAGAAGCAGGTAAGGTTGTGCCTCCCATAGATTGAATTAACATAGAAATATCAGAATTCAAAGCTTTAAGATAGTATAGAAAAGCACCTTCTCTTTTGCTTTGGCATTCTGACCTTGCCACTGGAATCCTATCCCAAGACCTTTGAAATATGAAGTTGAAGTCAGTCGCCACCATTTGCTCGTTGGGGTCTCTCTTGATAGTTGTCAATTGTTCTAGAAGAGACAAGTTGTCTCCTTTCTCTCCAAAGTGCTCATGGAGAACTATGCATAACTGATTCCAATCCGTGATAGAACCAGCTTCAAGGCTTCCGAACCATTGCAATGCCTTCCCTTTGAACGATGATGCTAGCAGTTTGACAGCCACGTTCATTTCGTTTATCTCATGGATTGCATAGACGTTAGCAATGTCTTTGAAATGATCACCAGGAGTGGTATGATTTTCTCCAGTGAAAAATGGAATATTCTTCAATGCTGCAATTGGAACTAGATTCAGTGCATTGAGGGCAAGTGGGCTGCTTCCAGTGAAATTGACAAAGGGATTTAGTGGTGCACCATTCGATTGGCCCGAGAACCCTTGTTGATGCGAGAAAAGGTCTCGAGGTGGAGGTGTAGACAAAGTCCGATTAGGTGGAGATGGAGATCTTTGAGCTCTTCTTCCCCTTCTTTCTCTGCCTGGAGATAGATGCAGATAAACAAACAATCCTTCCTCCCTAGTTCTTGATCTGGTCTGTATTTTTCTCATAAATTCACCAGATTAGACTGCTGAAACTAGCGGATTATGCCTCTTTTGGAGTCGCAGATGTGCGATTTTAAAGCTCATTCAAAGCTGGAACTTACAACAAGTGCACATCAATCTTGTTGCAATGAAATTAAAGACCTCTAGGTCCCACCGGGCGTGCCAGAACTGTTATCACCGAATCACAGCACCCCTGGATGTTGATCAGATTTCTAGTTTGATCACTCTAAGCATCCAGTGTGATTGGATAACATGGGTACTATCTCCAAGTTGTGGGACTTGCTACTTGAGATAGACCTCCAGAGAAAGCTGGTTCTTGCTCCTAAACTACCTGCCACAATCTACTCTAATGCAGGAGAAACTAGCTATTCTAACCTAAAATTCCAAGGGACCAGAGAGAGAATGCATAAAATGAAAGCCTACACTAAAGCGGTGATACACCGAGAAAAGAGGTGTGAGAGTAATCTCCAAATGTGTGAAATACGAGAGGCAAAGTGCACACTAGAAGAGGTGATGACAGATTCACCATAATCCAAAGAAATGCATTTACTGACAATATTCCAAGCACACACAATGATAATGAATTCCTGCAAGAACATAATAAATAGACACAATATACTTGTAGAAAGATTAAAGGGGCAAGAAGAATGCAAGGAAACACAAGTGGGGAAGATATATCCACAAACCGATATTTTATTGCTTCATGATATGCATAGATTCAATCTATTACAAGATAAGGGCCTGGATCACCATGCAAGGAGTCCACTACAAGGGCTCGCAACACAGCTTCACAAAGCAATTTTGGCGAGCTTTGTTACCCAAAAACTCTCTCCTTTCAAATGAGTCCAACACTCTAATTTATAGAAAAAATGAGAAGGAGAAGAGAAGGGAAAATGGAAATCCTGAAATCTGTCCTTCAACCACTGTAAGAGACATTAAATTGAGTGGAATTGGTATACATTACTTGCAAAAGGCTCCCCATACTATCCCATGTGCTGCAGCAGAGAGAAGGAATGATGACCATGCCTCTTAATTGCACTCCCAGCTACCCAATAAAACACATTCTGAACCCGGCCAAATTTTCTTAAAAAACTCAATCAATTTCTGATCACATCTGGAATTTATTGATTTCTGTGCATCGGGCTTGGAACCACGATTCCAACGGTAGCAATTTTGTGTGATTTTGTTGAGGAATGCAAAAGTTATGGCCTTACGAGTGCGTGCAGACTATTTTGGGCTGGCAGGCGTTTTTGTCATCTGACGGGATAGAGCATTCACTGACTGGAGCCGAACATGTTTCCTTAATTTAAATATATCTACCCTCATTAAAATTAAGAAATCCAATTTTATGAAAATCGGAGCTCGTTCCAGAAAGTCCAATTTTATGAAAATCGGAGCTCGGAGTCAAAAGTTATGGCCGTTTGAAGTTTCCGGACCAAACGTTGACTTTTCTTCCTGTGACACGTGTCATGATTTGATTGGTCGATGGGTCTGCCGGCTCTTTCGCGCCCTTCGCATCTTTTTGTCCCGGATGTCCCAAACCGTTTGGGACAAAAACCTCCGATCCGCCCGAAATGGGCTTCCTTGTCCCTCTTTGCGTTGGACACGTGGCAAGATTTGATTGGCTCTCGGCTCCTTCTGGGTATTTTTGTTCCACTTGGCCCACTTGGTTTTGGACTCGCCTTGATCGATTTCGGCCGAACCGGCGGTTGGTCCATTTGACCCAAATGTCCCTGCATGTCCCTCTCAAGTAGTTAGTCGATTTTTTTAATTTTTGGCCAGATCGGTTTTTCGTGCTGCCATTTGCGTACTTTTGTCCCAGATGTCCCAATTTCTTCCGGGGCCGCCCAGTGCTCATTTCGGCCGATCGCGCCTTTTTCCCAAGCTGTCCCGACTTTATTGCGAGGACTAGGAATTAGCCATCTTTCGTGATTTTTCTGGCCCGAGCCTGTTTTTGCAAAAAATTTTACATTTTCTCGGAACTTGCTCCCTCCTTCTTGGACATGGGAGTTAGAAAATTCTGAGGGGACCCAAAAAACATGACTTTTTCCCCCGACTCAATCTATTTACAGGACTTGAGAATTTAATGCATGTTATCAAAATTACCTTGAGGGGTGAATTTTGGATAACAAGATAATTACTTGTGAATATAAGAATCTTCCACGACAAAGTACGTGAGAATAGATCGATTGTCACGACATTCAATGATGTTAATAGAAGGTGTATCATCATAGATCATGTCAAGATATAGGAAGGGGAGAAAATAAGGAGCCTCTCCATCTCATTGATAAGTTAGAGTTCTAGGAAATGATGTTTACAAAAAAAAAGCTATGAGGAATGGATTATAGATCCATAAAATCAAGTAGTCGAAGGTTTATCATCCTTAATTATTTTGAGTCAGGCCTTCTTGGGAGATGGTTCAACAAATCCAATACCACCGTGGTCTTTATATTTATGAGTGGTTAACGAGATGATGGTATGGAGGCCTTTTTCATAGGAACCAATACCAAAGCCCTATCATGCACAACGATGGAGGAAGGTGTGGGAAAAGTGATAGTTAATCAGAGATTCAAGGTCGGATGAAAATGGTCAAGTGGGTAGAAGCATCAAGTCCCCCATATGTTAAGTTTGTGTGAAGTTGAGGAGGACCTTCTGGGGAAACCTTTGCCGATGTGGTGATCATAACAAGGATGTTGGTGAAGGTTAGCGTACTCTTGAAGAGTAAGGAATGTGATACTCCCCTAGAGTGGGACGTTAAAAACACCTTCTAAGGGATCGATAGTTGATATTTGGGTAGCCGAAATGGATGAATTAATGGGAAGTGGGGAAGAAGAAGCATTGGTAGGTTGAGAAGTAGATGGGTTAGTTGATGGGTCAGCTGCGCAGAGGTTATGGCAGAAATGGGAATAGAGGAGTGACATGTAGGAGAGGTAATAACAATATTCGTGGATGGGGTCATAGGTGAAGGAGAAGTGGTAGTGGTGGTAGATGCATTAACTTGTATAAGGACATCATTAGGTTGATACAATATGATATAAGTATTGAATGGTAAAGGGTCAACTAGAATGGTATAGTTATGTCCTTCATGTTCAAATTTTAAACAATGGTGTCAAAGTTATAGGAACACAACCCTTTACATGGATCCAACCTCGGGAAAGAAACATATTTTACTAGATTTCACCTTCTAAAACATAGAATAATTCTAGAATGGTACAAGGACCCACATGAATATGGAGAATGATGGTGCCAAAGGTGGAAGTTATGGAATCATTGAATGAACGTAGCATAATGGGTTATTATCCATGTAATGGAAAGGATTCACATTTGGTTGTATGCATGGTAGGAGATGATGGTGATGCTAGTGCTGCCATTGATCATAACAGATATATTATCAATGTAGATGGAAATGAATAGGGTGGGATCATGATCATCTTATTGGAGAGGTAAAATCTCTTCGTTAAAGAAATTGAGTAGCTACTGATGAGTAGTAGCAGTGCATATGAATCGAGATGAATTGGTGAGAGAGGTAACATGATGAGGAGTGATAATTGAGGCCAAAGGAGTAGGGTCATTAAGTGAAACCTCAATGGATTTTAGAACCTCCATGACGGCACTGTCGATGACACTCATAGGTTTGGACAAGGTCATACAAAGACATTTTGAGGGGAGATTAGTGCAATTATGTAATCATTATATGATAGGTAACCTTGTCGAAATAGGGTATGTGGGCCCATGGATGGTGAATTTTGGTGTAGGTACAAATTCTATATTGGTCACGAGGATTTGAGGATGGGTTTTTGTTTTCTCCTTTCCTTTGTCTTTTTGGGAGTGATAATTTTAACCATATTAATATGGGATAATGGAGAAACCGAGTCATGACAGTGTAATGCTAGGATGGGAAAAAGGATGATGAGGGCATATACTTGGTGTTGTGAAAAGATGGTAGCACATTAACATTTGGGTAGAGGTTTGGGTAGCTCTCATATGCAGACCATATTGATCTCGATTGTTGGAGGTGGATAAAAGGGTTGTGGAGGTAGAGATGAAGGTCGAATAAGGAAGGGACGATAAATTTCTACCGATAGGTGAAGGTGAAAGAGGGTCGTTGTATAAAATATCACTTGTCATCAAATTTTTATTCAGAGGACACGGTTGGAGAATAATGGTAATAAGAGCCTTAACATTTTCCACATCATTCGTGACACTTAATGGTAAGCACAAATGTTTTCATTTTAAAACCTTATTGGATTAGGTTTGAGTGGGTCTTAAGGTCTAAGTGGTGGTAATGTGATGACAAAGGTCTCCGAAAGGTTAGCTAAAATGTTGGCATAAGACCCCTGCCAATGGATCCAAATGTGGGTCTGGATGGAAGTGTCGGTGATTTTAGTGGGAGACGAGACACATGAGGTGGAATTGGAGGTGTAATAGGTTTGACCATTACTTTTCTAGGTAGCATTGTTTTAGATTTGGGTTTTACCTTCTTGAGAAAATATTTAGCGAGATGAACTAGCGGTTGAAGGTGTTGTAGGTTTTACTACCTCTTTGGAGGGTAGTGGGCTCTTTGATTTGGGTTACACTTTCTTGAGTAAAGGTGAAGGAGTATGTGATGTAGAAGGGAAGGTAGATGGCGAGAAGGGGATGGGTTAGCCAAGGCGATAATGAAGGTGTTGTGAAGGATATAGGAAGAGGCACGGTTGAAGGTATTAGTTATGAGACTACATGAAGTGGTGTGGGTATAGGTGGTAAAAAGGATGAAGGTGGAGGTGAAGGTGTACGTTGTGTGTAGGTAGCTTGGGTGAAATAGATAATTGTGATGAGGAGGTTGTCTGTTGTGTTTTTGGTTTACCTTGGGTTAGAGATTACTTGGCCAAGGTTAATGGGTGAGGTCCTAAGATAGATTGAAATGGTGAAGGTGAAAGAGGGGTAGTAAGCAAAGCGGTGTATGCAGTTAAGAGGTCGATTCTTCCTCCCGGGTTAGGGAACAATCTGGCATGGGCTTATGAGGACGTGGCTAAATATTTTTGATGGGAGGATGGACTAAGCTTGATGTCAGCATGAATCCCAATATGGTAATGGGTTTAGACGTGGAGGAAGGTATATGTGTAGGTAAGGATTTATGCTTATGAAAAATTTTGGTTGTTGGTAAAGGTTAGGTTTAGGAGAGGGTGATGAATAAGAAGCTGCTCCAATCAACATGGACATGGCTGGTTTGGTTGTATAGAATACCTTTGGATAGATCATGGAAGTTCAACACACAAAATTTGTATTTGAGTTGTAAAAGGTAGTTTGAAGGTCTCCCAAAATCATGAAATTATCAACATAATCCAAGCGATCAGCCGGATGTGAAAACATAATTGTTGTAAGAGGAGATGATGATGATTTGGTAGTAATCCATGTAAAGAATGTATGTGAGACAAGAAAATGGTTGGATTTAGATTTTGTAGGTAAAATAGATGAGAAAAAATCAACGGGATCCTTGAAAGATGATGGAGAGTTATCACCGATAGGAAGTGGAACCTCTAATGGATCTCCTATAAGTAGGGGAGATGGACGAGTAGGACGAGGTAGACTCTTCTTTTGGTGAAGAATAAGGTGAGCATGACTCTACCATGAGTAGGAGCATTAATAATTCCAGTTGTTTATTAGGTTGAGAGGTGTGTTGGAAGACTAGATCGGCAGAGATATGGTGGAATGCTTTGTGGGTGAAGGGAGAGATAAGGGATACTCCTTTGTGGGTAAATGAGTAGATCAAGAAGGATCTTCTCGTGGATGAAGGATCTCATGCAAATATCTCCTCGATAGAGGGAGTAGGAGGAAACAAAGGAAGGGCGGTATGATGTCAAACACGGCATGAACCTCAATAATGTTATTTTCATTAGTTGAAGGTTGGCTATTTGGTTAGATTACGTGAGGTGTGATTTGGGAACATATTCTTGAAAATATGCGAGTTCGATTAGTTAGTGTGTTAGGGTTATCTAAGATGAGATCTACACTATCTAACATTTCTTGGAAAATGTTTTTGAAATTTATACAATTAATGTCAGTATGACCGTTAACATGATGATAATTGCAGTAATAATGTTCTTTGTACCATTTGGGCATAGGACAAGAGGGGTCAAAACAAGTATGTAGTTTGAAAGGAGGAAGAGTGACTACTCTATCTTTTAGAATATTTTCTAAAACGTAAGATTAGGGTTCTCCTATTGGAGTGTAGTTTTGTTGTTCCCTCTTGAAATAAAAATATTGAACAAGAGAAAGGTTGGAAGAAGGTTTTCATTGTAAGATGGGCTAGCTTTGAAAAGTACCATGTGGGAAGATCCTTTTGCTTTGGAATAATTTTTTTCCTTTAGAAGAGGAAGAGGTATCGTTCGATTTAAATGAAGAATTTTGGTATGCAATTGTGTATTCTTCTCTTCAATGCCACAAATTTCAATTTCTCAATCCAAGGTGAATGCCTTATCAAATGTGTAAAAGGTTTGAACATGGACAGTTGGTGAGATGTACCAGTATAATCCACAGTGAACAAATCTATTAGCTCTGTTTGAGGAAATTGGAATGTGAGTTGGTGAAGAGGATTTGTCCACGAGCAAAACAATATGCAATAGATTCATCTTCATATTGTCATGTTGAGTACAAGTCATTCATGGTGACCTTCTTGACGATATTGATCGAAAAATGGTCCGGGAAGGCTTGAGGTACTTGGTTGATTGAGTAAATTAAGTTCCTAGGTAGTCCACTATACCAATCAAACGCATGTCTTATCAACAACATTGGTAATGTTTATAAGAGTAAAGTGTCATCATGAGTGATCAGATAACACCCATGTTTAAAAGACTATAATTGTTGTTATAGGTCTTCATTTCTATTGAATTGGTTGAATTTGGGAATTTTTCAATGTGTAGGATATAGATGAATTGGAATGGACGGATGAATGGGATCATTACAAATTCAATCATATGTCAAAGAGGTACTTGAGCAGAGACTCGATGCTTCCGGTGTCTACATATTTTCCATCATCATTTTATAAGGTCGTTAGTAGGTTATGATGAAGGGACAATCCCTACAGTATAAGGGGTAGATCATGAAGGTATGATGAGGAAGAATCCCAATATATGGTGGTGTCGAGTAAGAGAATTACAAGGGAGGAATAGATGTAGGAGGCAAGTATCTCGAATAAGTGAAAGATGAAATAGGAGGTTGTTGGTGATACATATAGGTAGGTGGTGTGGGTGTAACAAATCTCATAGTAACTATAGGGAGATACTACGGGATGGAGAGGACAACATTTTGGAAGGGTGTATGGGCTGCCGACACCATTGGTGGATGGGATGCAATAGATATATAAGAGGTGGTGGGTGTAGATAGGCCTACATTCAATGTAGATGATGAAGGAATGGTTGATAACACTTGTGTAACTGATGTCAAAGGTGTGAAAGATGCCGTAGATGTAGAAAATATTGATTATGTGGGGTCAAATTGGGACACCACGGGTGGTTAGGTGGAAGAGGGTAAGGCCGAGCTAGTAGTAGCCGACACAAAATTGGGTGCGAGGAAAGGAGGAATGGACATAGGAATGTCATATCTTGGCTTTCCGATGAATTTTGAGTGGACGAATGGGTTAAATAGTATTGTAAAGCAAAGAGGTTTTGGTGAAGTAGGCTTGCGAACTTCTCGTCACTAGTAGTGATGATGATTGGTTGATTAGGATACATAAGTGACATGATGAAAGGTGGTGATGGGCTAGGTGGGAACGGTGAAGGCTAGCATGCAACACAAGGGTTTGGCTTGGTTATGAGTCAATACCATATGAGTTATCGTAGAATCGGTAATATGATCTCTGTAGATGAAACATAAATACAAAAGGAATGGAGAGAAATAGCTCGGGAGATGAAAAATGGTGGTGTTTAAATTCAAAAATTAAAACATAAGAACCAACAGTGGTTTGGTAACTAATGATAGTGATAGAGGGTAACGTAGCGATAATGGCAATAGCTGGTAAATGAGGGTGACCAATACATTACTATGAAAAATCAATTTTTTTGCAAATGTGGCAATAAGCGATGAAAATGAAGTAAATATGGATTTGACAATGATTTGAAATATCTATAGGTATGACGATGTATCCGAGAAACCCCATAAAGAACATAAATGTGTTGAGTACTATTTTAGTAAAATTAACAAAAAACAGGAGACCGACTATGGTCAGAGTAAACCGATGATGGTTAGATGAGTACACTTATGATGGTCATTAGACTGACACCAGTCACTGTGAAATTTGAAAATATGGAGAAAGGTGAATTTAGTGACTTATATTAGATAAAATACCAACCCAAAAACCTTAGTATGGAAATGATGAACCCTAACACACCTAGAAAGATTCAAAATACACCAACTATGATTATGGAGTGTGAAAGGAAGAATAAATGGAGAATATGACCTTAACCTCAAAACACAAACCAAAAAAAAAATAACAAACATGAAATCCTATTGGTGAATTTTATGTTCGAGTTATGCTATTTAGGACTGACTTGTGAATAGATACACATTTTTGGATAAGTATAAGGTGCCCTATGAAAAGCCAAGAATTATGGATGGTTTCGGGTAAAGTTTTCATGATGAGGGTCCTTTCTCTAATATAATGAATGGATAGAGAAACCAACTTGGTGCCCATTGCCAATCCTTTGATCGTGTGATCGTTGACAACTTCTTCTAGGTAGGATTTTGTTTAAGAAGATGTGTAAATTTTTAAGTGGTTTGGTATAGAGAATGTGCAAAGTGAACTACGATTGAATTAGTCAACCATCGCCTAGGCATGACTTCCATCATATAGGTTATGCTCAATTTAATGTGATCTATAATGTGACATACCAAAATGAAATGCAAATGTTTTAAGACCAAATCCAAAATTAAATGAAAAAGGAATATGTGTTCTTTTTAGAGCACCAAAAGTAAAATTTATTTAGACAATAGAAAAAGGTGAAGATCCAGAGAAGAAAAAGGTGAAGATTCGAGAAGACAATTTAATGTGAATGATTTCTATAAATTTTTAAAAATCAAGTAAAGTTGACTTAAAAATGCATGTTTGGTCATTTTATATGTGTTTGGTTTTTAACATAAGAATGAACAAAAATGTGGGACACGCTTAAAGAACCCAATTTTTTTTGATGGGTCCCACCATGTGTTCCAAAAGGTTTCACCGAATTATCCTAGAAAATAAAACCGATAGGGTAAAAGGCCAAGGAGGAATACCTGTTATTACATTGGTCAAATATTGAGTACGCACATTTCTGATTTTCACTCCAAGTTGATTGTGTGATCTTCCTTTTTGCTAGGAAGAACTACGTGTAATACAAAGCACAACAAAAAGATTCAATTAATAGAAAAAGTGAGTGGACTTCCTAGTGTGAGCTAGATCTAGGAAGTGTGATACTTCCTCCATGGTTGTGAATACATTGATATATAACTCAATATAAAATAACTAAACATGAAAATAAAAGAATCTAATGCTAGTGTTATGATTTAGGTGTCTCATACTACTATCATTTTAAATCCAAATAAATGTATTATAAATACATTGGTAAAGGTCTCTTGTCGGGTTGCGAAGTTATGTTGATAGTCCGAGGGTCGATTTGGAGTCCGGAAAAATTCAATGGAGTTTCGGTTAATTTTTAGTGATTAGAAGGCTTACTGGTCTAAGGAAGTTTAGCAGGCACATAGACTAGCGCCGATCAAGGTGAAAACTATCGGTACAAGTATGACTGATAATGTTTTAGGATGACCGATATTGATTACTGTGGGAAATGGAAAAATGTAAAAATTGGGTTTCGGGCTCTCTCTATGTCTGCCCCAAGATTTGAGAAGGTCTTTTGTGTGGTTGTAGGTGGGGTATCGAGGTTTAGGTGAGGTTTTGGGCAGGTTATGGTGAAAGTTGATAGAAGACATGGTGACCGACGTCGGTCCAGTGAATGATGCCGGTGAAGAGGGGAAATTGATGACGGTAAAGGTGACCAACATTAGTAGGGCAGAAATGATGGTAATTAAATAAAAGTAGTTTTGGACTTGTCTCCGATTGAATAGAGGAGGGAAGAAGGATGGTTGGGTTCGTAATAATGCCGAGGAGACGCAGGAATCCATATAAGTTAGGTAGATAGAGATATAAGGTCATGGGTGATTGTATGGGTAGATTGGTAACAAGGTGGGGATGGTGAAAATTAGAAAGGAATAAGATTTAATAACAAAATATAATGAACCTACGCTTTAAGAAAGTACAAAGCGATGAAAATCAAGTATAATTACTTGTATTTGCAGGTATGGTTTGTGAAGGATAGCAAATAATCGATACGTGAAAAAATTTGTGCTTAGCTCCATGGAAATACATCCCAAAGTTCTCCCATGCATATTCTAATGCCTTGAGATGTAGATCAGGTGTTTTTTTAGGCATGTGGTTGATTTTATTCCCTTTTCTAGGTCTTTGAGAAGTCTCGAGTTTCATGCTTGAATTGAATAGATATCTCAAAATGTAGAATGACCAACCTGGGTAAAAGGTTACAAAATTGTATATAAGGTAACCAATGATGGTTAGGGTGACCGAAGTTAGTTGAGGAATAATCTACATCGGTTAAGGTGTGAAATCCTAGGTTTTCCAAAAATAGGTAAATATTTACTATTTTCTTCATGCTTTGATTATCAATCCTGGTCTCAACCGAGGGTTAGAACTTAGATAAGCGGGAGTATTGTTGGAGAAGGAATAGGCATTTAATTTTAGAGTTTTAAAGAATCCCAATTGGTTAAGATAAATAGAGACGAAGTCTTAGTTAATCAATAAACTAAAAATAAGTCCATGGTGAGGTGTAAATTAACTTAACTAAAATAATTAAATTAATTAATAATGTGAGGATGAACATTAATTCAATTGTAAGTAATTAAATTAATATGAATGGGGGTAAGGGAGCATTATTATTTGAACATGTTATGCTAAGCGACACTGAGGGGACCAAGGGTAGTCGACCCAAATTTGGTGTCTACAACTAAAAAAGTGTATTTACACCAATTTAGTACAGTGCACTTTCCACCCTTGGCATTGTGGGTGCATATAAAACGAGTGAGTTCAGACCAATATACAAACTCCACACACGGTGGTCTCTATAGGACATGGTGTCTTTTTGCATTTCTAAGGAGCGGTTATATGCTTTGAAGTTATAGTGGGTGTGTTTGCCCACACTACTTCTTCCGGTGGCATCATATCAACCAAAAAACCAATACAATATCGAGATATATTCACACATTTAATTATAATTGGTTAAAGGTTGTAGGACATAGAGCATTTCCTCCCTATACATCTTGACTAGGCTTGTGTGAGATCACCTAAAAAAATTTGATAGTACATGATATCCTTCCACACCCTTTTCTCGACATAGATCAGTGCACATGTTCAATTTACACTATTATTTTCACGTATTTTACTGATTTGTGTACTTTACACATTTCTATATACATTTGTATTTTACATAGCAGTTTACATACATATATATTTGAGTAATTTATCATTTTCTCCTTGCAGGTCCAGCCATATGAAAAAAATAGTCAAATTGGGGGAAATAATAACAACAACAAAAAGATGACAATGAAAATGATAACACACCATAATGACACATTCCTTTACTAACCATGTAGGTACACTACACATTACAAAAGCTAGACATGCATTACACACTACGTTCACTCTCATCACTTTTTATGCCCATTTTCGATCCTTAGAATCCAAACTCCACATTTTTTTTTTGTCATTCAACACTTGAGTTTAGTCTATCGACACATCTCTTATAAAATCTACATGGATATCAAATACACATATCTATCTCGCTTTATGTTACCGAGTGTTCTTCTCACCAACATAAAGTGGGGCAAACATGTAAACACAAAATCTTGCACTTTGGGAATTATTTAGCCTTGTCTTATACAATTATTTAGAGGGTTATCAACTGAAGAAAGTACTAATTAATCCCACCTTTTTCCATCTTATTTTTACCTATTATTTATTCATTCCTACATATTTTCCTATGTATATCCACCTATTTCATAGTTTTCCGTCATTTTAGCCTATACCATGGCACCTAGGCTTTTAGTGGGGTGCCCCGATCTATGTTCTTATTTTCGCCTCTTTTTGGGGCTCTTTCTAGCTATTTTTCATCCTTATATTTTTCCTAGTCCGCCATCTCATGGTTAATTATGAAATTAAAGCAAGATAACCCTATAAATATAAAGCTATAAGACCATATTGAGGGTCCTAACAACACAAATGACTATAAATCCATCTAGAGTTGCATTCACCGCATCACTTGAAACCACATAGTGCCATGCATCAAGGCTAGGATATCTACATCAACACACATAGAATAAGGGTGGCATTCTATTCTATTTAATGCACACATATTATTACATTTTCTATAGTTATTATTGCTCGCTACTTCACAAAGTGCAACTAGCACAATAACACCTACGTCACAACACACACACACACACACACACACACACACACACACACACACACACACACACACACACACACACACACCAGAACTACATTTGGGTCTGAAATGTAGTGCAATGCTCAGTTTAGTAAGCCCACTATTGTGGTAGCTGAGGTCAATCCAACCCATTCATTTTACATCTTTTATTTTTACAGTTTTGATACTTCCTTATTTTTGAAGGTCATTATTTCATCTTTCATTATTTAAAAGAATCAACAAATTTTCAAAGATATCATGTGTGACAAATAGAGATAATTTTAGGACATCTTGCGACATTGTCGAAACAAGATTTTGAGCATTTGTAGAGACTAGGGCACCTATTCCGCATAACAAAGTGCCTCGGGGTGCCCTATTTCCTCCCTAGTGCTGCGGTCTATTTATGTTTCCCGGATATGACCTTTGTGGGACCCCTGAGTGATCGTTTCTACTTTAGGATCTATGGTCAAATTTGTGACAACCTACGATAGTCTCCAACAATCAGCTAAGTCCTTTCCTTTTACATCTTTGCACATTTAGGGTTTTATTTCATTTAGTATAATTACTTAAAATCATTTCCATATTGTATTAACATAGTTTATAGAATTTTATTCCTCCTATATTAGATTAACTAGTTCACTATACTTTCTCTACTTTCATTCAAATTTTAATTAATCAATTGATAGCTTGATGGTATGGGAGGAAATTTGCTTTTATATCAATTTTTCACTAATATACACAACCATGTACAACATAAAATTATCCGCATAGCTATAATTTTTCGGGAATAGAAGATACTTCTCCTCAATATTTGCAGAGTTTGTTTGAAGTATTCTATTTCTAGTTAGAGTACGGTAGGTATAGATTTATTTTCAGCATCACAAGTTCTCTTGCACACTCTGCATGTCTACTTGGGCATGTATGATTTGATATTTTGTACATATATTTTGGTTCATGTTTTCTCCAACACAATACATGGTATTTTAGTAGGCCTCCCACATGTAAAAGAAGCTCATACTTGTAGAGGATGGTGAAGGGCCCACATATTATCGGGATCTTGATTAAGGTTACAAATCTCAGCAAGGATGGTGAAGGGCCCACATCGAAAAGATCTCGATGACATGTAATGTCATGAATGCAATGTGAGCCTAAGTGGGCTAAAGCGTGGTCATGGGGGTTCAACACATTGGAAAGGGATTTGGTTATCGAGTGGTAGAGTGATCTGAATGATGGAAAAATAACACAACGACGAGTTCGAAGGATTGGATGAGTATGAAGTGGTGGAAGTTTTCGAGAGATTCGAGAAAAGGCAACAAGGAAAAAATCTAAAAGGATGAGGAGGAATTGTTTAAATTTGAAGTATCTAAACACTGTAGTGTGGGGTGACGTGGCGAGTTCCAAATTGACCCATTTTAAGAATTCACCAACCAGTGAATTTGGAATGTTGGGCGATGGAAATTTGAAATGGAGAGCTTTGAGTCTCGAAATCAATGAAACTCGAATTCTGAAAACTTGAGACTTTGGAGGTGAATGTTTTAGGAAGTAGGGTGGGTTAGCTTCAGAGATTTAGGATGCAGAAAAATTTAAATGATGGGGTCAAAATGTCTTGAAATAAGGAGTCTAAAATACATAAAACATTAAACTATGAAATCCTTTCCAACAATTCTTTCCAATTTTTATTGGTCACAAGCCGCATTGGGTGATGAGTTGAGTGGGTAGGTGAAGCATTATATACCAATCTCTATGGAGTGATGGGTGAGACAACGGGGTGGTGTATCAAAGGGGGTGAGTCACCTTGAATGGGAGCTCAGTGGTAGGAGAAACTAAAATGGTGGCCCGATTTCAAATTTGCATAGCTTGAGTAATTTTAGCCAAAATTAATGATTTTGTACTTGGTATAAATTTGGTCTAAGCTTTTACATAGCCAAATATGATAATAATCACTGTATTACCAATATATTATCTTTCATTATATCTCATGTAATACATTAGGCTATTATATAGCCATCATAATAGAAAACCAATACCCTATAAAATAGGAACCCATACAAACAAATAACCCGTTAATAGATTTACAGGTACAACAATATTCTTTCATATATATAATAAAACAATAATGTTTGTTTTATTATATTTATATATGAACCACTCACTAACCATATATTTACTATTTCAACCATATGGTAATTATAAACACATGTAAATAATAATTACCCATGTAAATATTAATATCCTAACATTCCCCCCCTTAATGTTTACATGGTAGAAAACAACTTTTGCACTTCCTTTGCTACTTGCCTCCTCTACATGCTCATGATCTTGGCACACACTCGAACTAAAGGTAGAAGAAGGAATGCATAAACTTCTTATCAACCATGCACTTTGTCACAAACACATCGAACAACGAGGATGGGAACATGCTCAGCAATCATCTTCTTATCAACCCGGTCACTCTAGGAACACATCTGACATAGCAGTGTGGGAACTCAAGTAGGAACACATCAGGACAACCTTTAATTGTTTTCCAGAGGCTAACCACAAACCAAGGTATGAATAGGAACACATTTGACTATTCAACCTCCTCGAGACTCATGATTCTACATGTAATTGTGTTATTTTATCCTCACTATGTTTTGCATAGGGGAAATAGGAATAGCCACATACCAATGAACATGAATGATCTTTTGTTCTTATTTTTCTATTCACACTAAAAATCATACCAAATTGAAATGGTGAAATCAAAAATGTTGTACGCTGAAATAAGGTACACCACTCCAAATTAAAGCCACACACATGCCACCAAATCAATAAAACGTCCTTGTCATTGGTGACTAACGAGAGGTCGTTGTTTGACCTCCGACCTCCGATGCCTCCACCCTCCAGTAGTAATAGCTGCTAACTCACGGGATTTGGATAAAAGGCTCAACTATTTCCACATTGTTTATTATATCCTCCCTCTTGTAATGTGAAACACTTTATATTTTAGACGTCGTCTAACTTTTGAAAATGAGTCCATAAGGCAATTTTTTTATTTTTCAGAATTTTTACAATTATACAACTTTGTGACAATTTACAAATTTAAAAACAACACTTTTGACTTGGACAAGAAGACTCAACTCGACTAAAAAGTAATAAAATGGGATTAATTTTTATATGAAAATGACTTAATAACTAAAGACATACAAAATATAAATAATTTGATGGATGACGTATTACACATCACTAATATACGGACTTGACTACGAATTAAGTCTTCACAAAATAATATACTTATAATGAAGACACATAATATTTTATCAGACAATGACTGGAATAAATACTATGACAATGCGAAGACTCATTAAAATTTCAACAAACAACTAAATATTTTTACCAAAGCAACATATACAAAACTATGAAACTTTAGACACTTTATACATAATAAACAAATTTAAAAAGAAAGTGTGGATCACAATAGATCACCTTGAAAACATTAAAAGAATTCATGAAACAAAATGAAAACACGCCTTGACAAATTACATAAGTGTGTAAAATCCTAGATCTATAGAAACTCACGTGAAAGGAATAGAAATACCAGCAAGTGATGATGCATGAGAAAGGATACTTCTGGACACTTTTGAATTTTATCAGCAAATGAAGTCTTGTCCTCCTAGTGTGGTGCAAAGTAGGATCAAAAAAACCCTCACACCAGATATTTTGTATCCTAGTATCGTTAAGAAACCTTCTTACAAAAAATGCGTGCTCAGTTGGGAAATTAAAAAATGGAGAACACCACGTTTCCTATCACCACAACTCCAAAAGAAAGCAAAACAACAACAAATTGTCAACTCACATATTTTAATTTCCACATAGGTGCGAGAGACATATACTCACCACATGGCCAAGCACAATTTCCTAAATGAAAGCCAAAAATTATGTCCTCAAGCCGATTTGATATGGATGTGAATTCCTTGTGAATAGCCGCGGATACTAATTGAAGGCATATATTTTAATGTAAATATGTACTTGCTAGCTGGAGGCATCAGATAGTCTTCCACAGAGTAAAAGTAGTAATGATAAAACACAAAAATAATTTCCACACTTTGTGGTGATCGCCATATAACAAATGGTTTGTTGGAGAATACTATGTAACCCAAATCTGATCAAACAAAATGGATCAAAATTGAGACGTTCATACTAACGAGTTGAATTCACATAACTCTTCCTCTGCAAAACTTGAACGCTAGTTTATTTTCCACCTTACTTGCATAGAGATCAAGTCCGTTTCAGAATTGTATCTATGCATAGGAAACTTCCATGGATAGCACAAAATGGACACTTAAGAATTCAAATGCTAAAACAAATTAAATTGATCTATGCCAAATTTCTAAACATTTTCAATTTCCTCTCTCTTTACTCTCATCAGGATCAATATCTCTCTAATGCCAAATATAAATTTGGTTTAAGATTTTACACAACCAAATATGATAATAATCACTATATTACCAATATATTATCTCGTCAAGTATATCTCGTGGAATACATTAGGCTATTATATAGCCTTCATAATAGAAAAAAATACCCTATAAAATAGGAACCCATACAAACAAATAACGTGTTAATAGATTTATGAGTACATCAATATTCTCTCATATATATAATAAACCAATAATGTTTATTTTATTATATTTATATACGAACCTCTCAATAACCATATATTTACTATTTCAACAATATTGTAATTATAAAAACATGCAAATAATAATTACTCATGTAAATATTAATATCCTAATAGTTGGAAAGTATTGTCGGTGAATAATTAAATGCGAGAGGCCAAAATGCACAGATCGGGAGCTTAGCTAATAATAACCTTAGGGCACAAGCAACATGTGTCAAAATGATGATAACTTCTCTTTCTTTCCATGATATTATGCAAAATTACAGTCATTGGAAAGCTATTTTTAGGATATTTAGCATAAAATGATTAGAGAGGGGAAATGAATGAGTTGGGAAAGTGAGAAACCATGATGAAGTTTTGGATTTAAAGGCCATACCTTGGAGCAATAAGGAAGGCATTTATTCAAGCAAAAGGTAGGGTACTAGGTGATGAAGTTTTGCAGGTTTTCCCACAATTTCAGGAAGCCAATGATGATGTTTGTGGGCTTAGAATAAATTTTTACTTCTTCCTCTTGTATTTTATCTAGAATCTTCTTCTATAAATGTAAAAGGGGTTGCAAAATAATAGGAAGTTTGCCATTTTCTCTGCCCATGAACCCCAATTCTTTACGGGGATTTAATCCTTCCTCCAAAACACTATAATGGCTTAAATCCTTCACCTACTAGATAATGTAATCTGTAAATAATAATGGAGCAATAAAATCATGCTTGTGTTAACTCTCTAACCTTTCATGGTTTTTGTTTCTTCTTACCTCTCATTATTAAACATGTGGTTGTGTATACTCATTTTTCATTGTTTGTTTAGTGTGTTGTATTTAACTTAGAATGGTCAACGTTGCATTGTGGGCCATGGTACTATTGTTTACCATCTCCATGGTTCATTTATTCATTTTTAATAGGCTTGGGAAGTGGCTAGCACTCCTTTTCTTGGTGTATCACCGCTCTTAGTGTAGGTTTTACTTTCCATGCATCTCCCTCCATGTATCCTTGGAATATTTAGATTAGATTTAGTTAGTAGTCTTACATGGATTAGGGGTATTTTATGGCAAGTAATTTTAGTAATAGGAACCAACCTTCTCTAGAGAGCTATCCCATTTCACAAGGTCCCACACTTAGGATAGCTCCATGTTGTACAATAATGTCAAATGTCCCACTCATATCTTAGCCATTCGAGGCAAAGTTTGATTTAATATTATGCATTAGATATTAACAACACAAAATTAAATGACATAAGATTAACTTAGAGATAAATTTCCCAAAAAATATCATTGTTATTTTGTTTATATATCTTAATAAATATAGTGTCTAGTTATTATATATTTTCAAATATATTTGTACACTTAAACTTCAGTTCATCACCCCACATTTTTAAAACATACGTTAGTATTTGACACATTAACTTTATTTAAACATAGATATATAATAAATAAGTAATGGGGGATGGTTATTATTATTTACCTAAGTGTTAAAGTGTTACAACTAGGTTGGTATATTAAAATTAATTAATAAACATTCATACAAAATACAAAAACCTAAAGGTGATTCATTTATAGAATTGAAGTAAAATTCTAAGTAGATGAAATGATATATATATTTACGTGATCCTATGACCCTCTGTCTTATCCTTTGAACTATAATCCTAAGTGTCACATATCACCCTATATATCATGCAAAACAACCAAAAACTATAACCATGGGTAATAAATTCTACGAAAGGTTAATGTTTTAATTGAAGTGTAATATTTTCACAACTTATGTTGAAAATACTCTAAAGATGCATTGAATAACAAATACTTCTCCATTTGACATATTACACACACACACACACACACACACACACACACACACACACACAAATATACATATACATATACATACATACACACACACACACACACCCACACACATATATATACACACATATACATACATACATACATACATACATATATATATATGTATATATGTACGTACGTATGTATATGTGTGTGTGTGTGTATATATATATATATATGTATGTATGTATGTATATGTATATGTATACATATACATACATACATACATACATACATATATATATATATATATATGTATATATATATATATATATATATATATATATGTGTGTGTGTGTATATATATGTATATATCTATATGTATATATGTATATATATATGTATACATATATATATACATATATATGTATACATATATATATACATATATATGTATATATATATATATATATCTACATATACACACACACACACACACACACACACACACACACACATGTATGTATGTAACTAATTGTATAAATCAATCGAGTTAAAAATGATAAATAAAAGGTGCGATAGGAGATTTATATTCATCCCAAGAACTTCAAATGAAAGAAGGTTTCCATAGTTTTTTTATTAAAAAAATCAATAATCAAATAGAAATGATAAGAATGTTACCAAAATGTTCTATATTATAATTAATAGTATTCTAATGCCACAAAGAACACGCTACAAATGAATCTAGGTTTGAGTAAAAAATAACAAAAATTTAAAAGGAAATGCCTTTTATTTTTCAATCATCAATTAATGTACTATGTGCATAAGATGTGTAATGTTCAATATTGTATAAGGAAATGAATTCCCATAATCCAATACCCTATCATGAAAATATGATCAAGTTATGTAGTGTTGAAACATAATTAAGTACTTAAACTCCCCACATTCTTTATCAAACTGGTGTAAATACTTCTATAAACGTTATAATACATTCCTAAACTTATATAATATACCTCTAATTATACGTGAGAATCTAATTGTTGTGAAATATTTAGAAAGTATAACTCTACAATGAAAATGTCCATCTCAGACTACAATCATTGACATTTTTGTCCCTAGTGGACATTTTTATCCCTATGTGTAATTAAATACATTATATCTGATCCTATTATGAAGTATATGTAAACTATGTCATCCTATTCCTAATTTTATTATCTTCTGGATGTGTATAATGATGTATGTAAGAAACCTCATTAAATTTCCTCGCTTTTAAAGTGAGTGATATGTTCAAATATATTTCTCAAAATAAATAAATTTATGTGTATCCATGTCATTTCTATCAAATACTTATTTTTGGATCACATATTGTTCATTTCAATGGTTTTGATATCCCATTGTTATAAGGGTGTATATGGTATAATTTATTTACGCAAATCAAAACTAAGAAAAAAGGTGCATAGGAAATGAAACGTACAAGTAGTATACCATATAGATACACAACAAATGTCAAATGTGTTAATTAAAGCATAGGAAAACATATGTAAAATCTGGAAACAAGATTTATGCAAAGGAACACATAGAAATTGTCACATACGTGGAGGGAATAATACAAACAAGAAAGAAAGTGAATAAGGTATAAGATAGTAGTCATGAAGAACATAGCTCAAGATAATATAACACTGCACTAGACACATGTGTCACGGAAGTGTAAAACGGACTATAAAAATAACATTAATATATTTTTTTAGATAGATAATGTGAAGAGCCTATTTTGTATAAAAGGAAGAAGAAGGGACATGTAACTCAATAGTTTCCTCATTATGTATAAAATTACATAAGCAAACCACATACAAGGTTTATCTTTGAACCTACTTGAATTTATTCTTAATTCCTTTAGGTTTCATTTTTAGTATGTTTATTCCCCAATTAAGTAAAAGTATTCCCTATATTATTATATTTACACATATTTGAACACTTCATCTCTATTGCTTTAAATATGTCCATTAGTAGCCATTAGGTAATTATTAATGAATTCTTGAATTCTCTTTTGTGTATGAAAATTAATATGGGTATAATCTAGACTATAACCTATTGCGTAAGTCATGATGCCATGATCCAAGGAAATTTTATTACAATGGTTCCATTGTTGGGATGTCAAAAATGTCAAGATGGATCTTTGAGAAAAATAGATATATAATAATTGTTGTAAGATAATATGAAATATTTTGTTGAATCTGAAGAGACTATGATGGGAATTCATAATAAAAGCTGTTCTTTTACACCATATTTATGGAGATATTCATTAGATTTTCTAGTGTGAGATCCCTTAGTAGTTATCCACTTGGCTATATTGAAAAGAATTTTACTATTTTAGATACGAAAATAGAGAGAAATATGAATGGATGGAGAAAAATTGAGAAATTGCACAATTTTGATGCCCCATGGACTTTTCCTATAGATGAATACATTTTAATTAAAATTGTAGGCATGGAAAATTCCATTGTGCCAAATCCACACAATATGAAGTAGTTAATCAAGCACCAAAGTGATTTATTCCTAAAAGAGAAGTATGAAGGGGAAGGTCCCATAATTAAGCACGAATATTAAAGGGTTTATAAATAACCAAAGAGAATAAAATTTGAGAATTGAAATACTAAAGAAAGAATCGTAATGCAACAATTTCAACACCAAAGTAGAAGAGAATTTTTACGAAATAATTGTTTTTGTTTTCATTTCTCATATCACGACACCACATGGGATCAAATAGCAAAATTAAACATACCATAAGACACTTACATAAGCATGGACCCACATGGACATCATGATAACATAGGGTACACATCAATGTCTTACTCAAATGACCTAACCAAGACAATGATCAAACTACGGTAAGGAATACAAGATAGGCATGCTCCACAACCTGGAATTTTTATGGTTTACATATTTATTACATTTAGATTTCAATCATATAACCTTATAGGTTTCTAGTGAATTAAATTGGTAAGGGTGTAAAATTTATTTTTTTCTTAAACTTCAAATAGTTTATTTTTGTATAGCATTAGCCTTTTAAATATGATGCACTATTGGTTCCTTTCTAAATTTCCATTAATTATCTCCATCTCATTTGTTGATTAAATTCATTTTTAAAACCTACAAGCCTTCTAATACTCATTCTTACATTAAAGTTTTGTTTATGAAAATATGTGTAATTGACGTTAAATTTTATCCTCTTTACAAAAAGAATCTAACAAGATGTTAAGGTTTAGATTTTCGAGACATGTATACGATGTTTAAAGTTTACAATTTTTACATAATTTAATCTAATGTGGTGTTCAGAAATAAATCTTAGTATTTAAGGGAGATTTACATCAAAGATACCACTTCTCATAAAAATTCTTCCATCATGGTATCATTAGTTCCATGTTATAGTTGTTATCATTCAATAACATGTTTGAATCCATTCAACATTTTCACATCAAGAAATTTGATTTAGATTTATATATATCTTTTGTTTTCTTGAAATTTTGATCTCACCATGAGCAATTCTTATTTATTTTTAACAACATGAAAATGTCTAGTTGATTTATAAGGACTTCAAGTATGACATTACTCCTAACCCAAAATATCATTAACTCTTGTACGCTTTACACTTACGATGTACTTTGGTCTCACTATTGATATTTTTTTGAACAATTAAAATTCAAATGATACGTAATTTACACTTAGGGATTCATGACTATAAGGAGTTGTGACATTGCACCTATCTACTTATTTCATTGCTCTTAGACCATCAAGAATTAAATTCATATAACAAGACAACCCAACAACTATACATTTATCGAATTCCTTCCAATTAACAATTTAAATGATTGTGTGAATAAGCATCAATGTTTCGCTCATAAAAAAACCTTAAGAGAGGCTTTACGATCTCCCAAGTTAAAAAGCATTCAGGGATGGTGGATAAACTTTCCCATATGAGAAATACTACATACTAAGGGTAGAGGTGTTTCATACCCTAGGCAACTTAGGAACTTGCCTAGGGCGGTTAAATTTTGGAATAAAAACAAATTTCAGCAGGTCGGCTTTACCTCAGGTCACTTTACATTTTGGCAATTGCATTGCGGTTTGACTTTGAATAGGTGTGGATACATCATATAGGATCCAAATATATTATATAAATAGTATTCCACAGACTCTTCAATTGCAACATCGCTATTTAATTAATTTTCAATTGATTATTGCAATTTTCTTTACAAGTTTGCCTTTACGGATTTTCCAGGCTGAGCGGTGAGGAGTGAGGGCCTAGGTGCCTAGCAACAAAGTTTCATGCCTGTACCAAAATATCTGTATAATATCATTTGATTTTTATGAAAGCTGATGTCTTTTTCCTTTTTTATCCTTATAATTTGCTTTTGATGAGGTACATTTCAAGAGGGCAGTCAAAGATCGTGTGTTTCATATGTTTTGATCATAGACACTTCTAATTTGCATAACTCAGAAAAGTATGAAGAAATATACTTCTCAATAAAATAAAACATGATTCATTAAATGTCATTTTAAAAAAACACTAATGTTATGGGTATCATCGTATAACATTTAAGAATTAAAATAAAAGACACAATTAATTAAATGCCCTTTAAAACAAACAAATAAAAAAGTGTATTATGAAGTTTTCTTTAAATAATGTCATCGTGCCATTTTTATTTTGTTTAAAAATCATTTTTATTTGTCAATTTTTAATATTAAAAGTACACACAAAATTACTATCATTGTGTGTTTGGTGAAAAGAGTACAAAACTTTAGGCGAGTCATAGCCATCGAACTCTGAGTGATTGCACCCCAGTGGTTCATGAACGTTTATAGGGTTCTTGTGTGGAGCCCATATAATTTTGCCGAAGGGTATATACAGTTGTATATTGAGAATTATGCCGAGAGGCATATACAATTGTATATTGAGTGGACCAGTTTGATCGTGAAATAAAAAACTAATTTTGAAAATAAAAATAAATGTAAAATAGGTCTAAACAAATACAAAATAGGTCCCGCACTTTAAAGATTAAATAGGTAAATAAGTAAATAAATACATGTCCCGCATTTTAAAGATAAAATAGGTAAATAAATACAAAATATCTACCACACTTTAAAGATTAAATAAGAAAATAAGAAAAAAATACAAACTAGGTCCCACACTTTAAAGGCTAAATAGGTAAATAAGTTTAACATACTATTTCTGGGGGGCGTACTCTCGAGTACTACCTAGGAAGTTCGACACCTTAATTTGGCCACGACCAAGGACACATTTATATAAGAGGGAAAAGAGGGGTTCAAATGCAATATATATAAATTTTTACGTGTCCAACTACCTTTTAAAGCCATGTTTCAATCATTATAATCATACATCATATCCCCTTTGTACAATAACATCAAGAGAGGTCTCTTGATAAATTGCATTATTACTACTCGAATGTTTCTACACCTTACCAGTAGAGAAAATTAGAGAAATCAAATGCCCATGTCCTATAAGGAATTCATGCCACTCGAGGTATTCCAAGAATACATTTTCTCACTTTCATTTAACATTTATCTTATAAAGGGTTCTATTAGATTTGGTTCATTTATTTGACTACCAATAAAATATATCACTCGATAGTTAATTTCAAATATCCTATCATATTCACATTTTAGGTTTGATTCTTAAATGGGAAACTATGTTTTCTTATTCACTTGTTCTCATGTGGATAAAATCACATCCACTTCACCTCATAAGAAATATTTAATATGTTGCAAGAAATCTCCATGACCCTTGAAATGATTAGATCGACATCGTAAGGGTACATTCCCAAATGAGGGAAATTAAAAAATTTTCCTTTAAATTTAAACATTAATAGTGAAATAATGCACAACCTAACTATCTTTGTGGTCCCACCCATTGTTCATTATATTCCAATTCTAATGTTATTTAGTCTCTAAAAAAACCATGAGATTTCAAGCTCAACATGTCATCTTGTATGCCATTAAAACGATGTTATTCCTCACACTAAGGAATCTTACACACTTTCATACCTATGTGAATGCTCTCAACTAGGTTTCTAGGGAGGAATACACAAACACATATAATACCTCTATGTTTTTCAAGAGTATGAAAGATGTTCACAAACTAGACTAACTTGGAGCTTACTAGAGAGGGTCATTACATTAAACATAGGTAAATATTTTGAGCTATATGTTTTAGTGGTCGTTTTCTGCTTAGTATGAAAACACACACAATGTAAGTTGATATTTTTATTTGAAGATTAAGTGATTTCCTAGGTCATTGCAACACTAGCAGATAGGTAAAAACATGTCATTTTAAATTACTTGCTAACAATTTTACTAACACAATCATATCCAAAATTTTCGGCTACAATAAACATTTTAAATGACAAGGTTCCAGTTTCATCCTCCTATATTTATTTTGACACTAAAAGAAGGAATATTTGACATATTTTTCCAAAGTACATAATATAATCAACTCCATTTACTTAATAGAATATACAATTACAACTAAGAGTAACATTCGTTAAATAGGAAAAAGTACAATTACGTACAAAATAATACATTTTCCCAATATGCAACACTATCATTTTCATCATGGAAATAATGAAAATAATACATTCTATTCATAAAAATATCATTGAAATATTCTAAACAATTACATTTCCTTCAAATAACATGCTAATAAAAGACACAAATGTCATTTTTACTACTCCTTTTGTTTAGGTACCTACAACCAACGTTGCGTCAATCCTAGGACTGAGTATGGAAATCCCCTACACTCAAGCATAAATCCACACATTCATCATTTCTAAAAATTTATTTAAATAGAAGAGAGAGGAGAGGTATGGGGAGGAAGAAGATAGAGTTCATTTCTCATGCATTCACACTTTCACTTTCATTTGTACTTAACATTTTAATACTAGAGAGAGAGAGAGAGAGTAAAGATGAGAGAGAAAGTAAAGAGACATTTTATCTTTCATTCAAAATATCATGACCATTGCCTTTCATTTCCATTTTCATTTCATTTCAAACCAATTTACATTTCCCCATTCATTTACGTTTTCAAATCAACCAAAGTTTCATAATTGTTTCTAGAGAGAGAAGAGGGTAGAGAGAGAAAAACACCATACATTTAAAAAATCACTCATACCAGATAAAATACCAAATAATATTCTACATGACATTATGATGGTATTATGAGGTCACACGCATCGCTAAAAGTCAACGAGACTCACATAAGGTGTGTAGTGCCCACTTCCCTTTTACACCCTTTTATACTAATCATGAATCTTGTTGATTATATTATAGACATGATTATGGACTTTATTATAGTATGATATTATATATTAGATCATGGATTATTGTTGACTTGATTCGGTTATGATGCATGATGTTTATTAGAGGCATTTTGAATATTGATGATGATATCTTGTTTGACATGGTTATATTATGGATGTTGTTTAGATATGTGATTTTTAGATATTATGAGAAGACCTAGAAATAGAAATTATTGGATGATGATATAGTTGTTGATAAAACTATAAATGATATTGTTAGATTGCTTTGATGTTGTTGTGATTCATATATCTAGATGATTTTGGGAATTATATTTATATTATTTTGGATGTTCGCATATAGCCATGAGGCCGAAGAAGGTATTTGTGTTTTCTGAGGTTAAAATATCACAACAAACATCGGGGATCAAAGACCAACCACATTAGAATTCTATATGAATTCAATAAGGTCACCATGGAAACTAGTATTTGTTTGTGCATGTTAGGGATTCCCATGGGGATCACCTTTAAATGTGACCAAGGGGTTATGTGTATTTATTTATTGGTTACTTTGTTTATGTTTGCATGTGTTTATTTTGTGGTGCCTTCACCCCTTTCATTATTCATTAAATGGTGTGTAATTTTGTGAGTAATTATGTTTTTAAGTTAATTAATTAAAACATGTCATAAGAAAGTAATTAATAGAGTTGTTGGCCTTGGATTAAAGTGTTGTAAGAGATATGTAAGTGATGTGTAAGTCAACTTTTGGTGTGAAACACTCCATGTTCTTGGAAATTAGAAATTATCCTTGGAGTCTGATTTTGGAGGCTTGTGGGACAAGTTAAACTTCTCCCATACATCTTAAATTTAATTAAAAACCATACCTATGGTTGGAGAGTTGAGATTAGACTTTTATAATGCTTTTTGAGAAGGAAAATTGTAGGTTTTAATTGCAATTTTATTACATGATTTAATTTCAGTCCTTTGGGGTGTGGGTTGGATTTGAGTGTGTAAGTAAATTGTCATATTATTCACCCACCTATTTATTATGCATTGGAGAATGAAGTGGATTTTGGGGGGCCGGGGTTGGAGTTGAGGATGTGTGATGTGACATCCTACATGGACCCACCTCATCCTCTTCCCTTCCCTCTTCTATTAAATTAGAAATTCCTTTCCTTGTTTTGGGGTTGCTTCATTTTTGGAGACTTTATTCTTGGGTGAATTCCTTGATGTTTTGGGAGCTCTCACTTGAAGAAGTTGTTTTGGAAGATTGTTGCATGCTTGTACTTCGCTGGTTTGGATTGTTTACTTGGAAACATCTGCTATTTGGAACTTGGAAAAATCCATCACGGAGAGGTAATAGCTTGGCTCTTTGAATACTTTTCTTTTGTGAATGTAAATGTTAATGTGTAAATGTTCAAAGCATGTTTGTGTGATGTTGGGTAGATGGCATAGGAATGGTGTAGGAGAAGACTACGGGGTTTATTTTGTGAGAGAGGCACAAGTGTGTTTGAGGGAGGTATAAGGGTGGAGGGAGTTGGGATTTGGGTTCCACCTTACAAAGAAATACCTTACATTTATTTACTCATCATGGGGTGTCATAAGAGATTGGGGAGGCATAAGGAAATGTGAGGAATAAGGGGTACTTGGGGAGGCATAAGAAATGTTAGGGCTTTGATAGACTATACTTTGGGGGATTGTAATTCAGGTGGTGATACCGATTTCCCCTTTTGGGAGGCATAATAAGCATCCCCCATATTTTTTACTCCTTTGGCTTACTTGATGAAGCCTTAGTATTGTTTGTCATGTTTTAATGTAGTTGTAAACTACATTCTATTTTAAACTGTGTTTTTTTTGTGAAAATGAAACTTGTTTGTTTGTGGAAGTTTGTTGTTGACATGAGTTGGATCACATATTTTATTGCATTGTGGTTGGGGCTTGGGGAAAATGAAGAATGATGGATTCTCTTTTCATCGGATGTCTTGGTGGGTGGAGAGTGTTTCCTTTCCCTGTTCTTATGGTGATCAAATTTGGAAGAATGAGAAAAATGCATGTTGTTGTTCTAAAGCTAAGATAAAGGGAGTTTGAAAGTACCTTGTGAAATCAAATCTTATTGTAACCTTTCCCACTTGAAGCGGATGAACTTGTATATGTTTTGTAATGAAAAGATGTTGTAGTGGTTATGAAAGTTGTAAGGTGAATGTAAAAGAAATAAAATCTGTTTTGTTTTGAAAGAATGTGAAAGAAATTACATTTGAAGAATAAAAGAAGGATGTTACAAAGTTGTCTTTTGGAATCAATAAATGATGTATTACCTTTCTCAAATTACACTGTGGTATTGAATCTGATCTTTTAAATGTAATTGAAATCTCTGATTGAAAGAAAGAAATGCGTATGAAGGAAATGTAGTACTCTGTTTTGTGAAGTGCATGATTTGAAAAGAATAAAAGTTACATTCTTGTCTTTATCATTTGATTGAAGGAATGAAACCTTTTTGAAACTAGCATGAAATGAATTCATTTGTAAGGCAAGTAAAATAAGAACCATTGAGCTAATTTTGTTGTTTCCATTTTTTCTTCACATTAAACTCTGTAACTTTTACCATAAATGAACAAACTGAACCTACAATCAAGAAATAATAATGAAACATTAAAATTGAACATGCTAGGATATAAATGAGTTCAATTAGACAAAAACACTTAAGAAAATCTTTCAAAACCTGGCAAAACCGAGTTCAAATCTTTCACAATCGTTTTGTTGTCAAAGTTGTAAAATTTCAAATTAGAACTCAATCAAATATACCTATCTCACAAAAATTTCTTAAATCCACATAAGAACAATTCTCCATGTATATTTGACATGTTGAGAGAGGAAGAAGATAAAATTGAACAAATTTTATAAGTTAATTTTACCAGTTTGCATTGTAAAATCCTATAGATCGTTTTCTTGAAATTGACTCCTTAAACCTTATCAAAATCAAAATTTAATGAATTTTGAGTAAAGAGGACATCGAGTGATTTTGATAAATTCCTTATTTTCCCAAAACTGAGCTCTCTATAAAAATTAATGGCCTTCTAATGTTTTTCTTCACTTGGCCTCAAAAGAAAAAAATTGGGAAAAATTTCCTTGGTCGGCCCGAATTTTTTCCTTAGCGCTTGAGAATTTTTTTGGGAAAAAGTTCAATTTTCCCCACCACCCCAATGACCCATAGCCAATCAAAGGCTGCCACATGGCAAGATGAGGCATTGGCGAGAGAGTGGATCTTTTTTTAACTTAGCATTTCAGAAAAAAAAATTAACATGGCGTAACAAGGCATTGGTGGAGGAGTGTTGGCAAAATTAATACAGAGTTTAGTTTAGCTACATGTAACCGATCTTTCAGTTACAGGCGGTTACCTCTTAACCACATTCTCACTTGTATTTATACACTCCTCTTACATTCAATATATCATTCAGACATTTACATTTCTCCTGATCCAACATTGGTATCAGAGTGTGGAAGTGGGAGCGAGGGAGCCAGAAAGGTTTGTATTTCATTAGTTTCATGGACTGTTGAATATATGCTGGAAACCGCCACTTCCCCTCCTGCGTGGAAATTTATTTGAGCCTCTGTCCATCCTCTACCTGCGTGGAAAATTGGAGTGCCAGTTTTTGGAGCAAGAAAACTATTTTTGGCGTATTTCTTTGTGTGCTGTGCGCTGGAGGAGAGGCTGCCGTGGAAGGAGCATAGGAGCATAAGCCTGCGTGGAGATCCAAACGACCTGATTTCATTTCCTTTCATTGGAGCCGCTGTTCTTTTGTTTGGACGTGGCTGGAAATTGATGTGCAGACCTAGCGGGAAGGAGGTAAGCCATGGAAGGAGCCCAAGCCAGCGCCAAAGGTGACCTGCGTGGAATTTGGAGTCATCTTGGCGTCAGAGTTGACTGTATGTGAGCAAGTGCCATTCCAAAATGCATGTATTCTGCAAACACGAAAGGATTATCTAAACATGGAGCTCCTGGCAGAGACGCAGGGATAAGGAGAAGTCGCACAAGGAAGGAACAGAACGGTTATGATGGTTATGATTTACCTTTCAACTCATTTCTATTGATGTAGAAAGAGGTCTACGAAACTTTGAAGAGATTTAGCGAGTTAGTGAAGAGTCGCAGCACAACCGTGGAGGAAGAAGTAGTCTCATTGAGAAACGGTGGAGTCACCAAAGAGGGAGAAGAGAGCATGTGGCAATGACCACTGACCAATTTATAAGCACTGTGTGGAGTTTGACATGAGTGGCATCGACCACCGAAAACTCTAGTGTGGGTTGGTAGACTCCTTCCCCCAACATCTTCTCAATTGTTGTTCGCAGACCAAACGATACATTAGCAAGTGCATTGTACAAAAGATCAAGAGACGTGGAATTTGTTTGAATCAAATCAAAACAAAATGAGATTAAGCCCCTTCATTTATTCATCAAATTTGCTATCAAAGATGGACGTGAAGAACCAGCCTATGATCCCATGCAATAGTCTGAGAGCATGAAATTCATGCTCAGATATGTTAGCAACATTGCAAGCAACCATAGAGACGTCTTTGCATTTGAGAGAACCGAAGAGAATCGGTATCTACTCTTCGTCAGTCTCCAAAACTTACAATCTGAGGACATAATGGACTGAGTCTTGTTCAACATATAGACGGAGAAGAGTTGTGTCGATCCAGATGACAAATGCAAGATTAAATGCCCTTAGGCACATCTGTGGTGCACCACATGAGCTTTCGAGCTCACTTCTTCATCTATTTTTCTACAAACGAGAGCACATCTGTCGCAGAGATTCAAGAAAATCCAGACAAATTCCTTGTTGCAAGAAGCAAATAGGACATGTCGCGACGTAACAAGATGATGAATCTGGGGTAGATTTGTAAAAACAATGTATTAAGGGGGGGAATGTTGGCATAATTAATACAGAGTTTAGTTTAGCTACATGTAACCGATCTTTCAGTTACAGGTGGTTACCTCTTAACCACATTCTCACTTGTATTTATACACTCCTCTTACATTCAATATATCATTCAGACATTTACATTTCTCCTGATCCAACAAGGAGTGGTTCTGCTTTTGCCTTTGGCATTTTCAAAAAAATTTGGGAAATATTTCTAAATTTTCCCCCCGTCCTACAAGACCATAGCCAATCAAGAGCTCCCATGTTGCATCATAAGGTTTCGGTGGAGGCGCTGGTGAATTTTACCCTTTTTTCCCTTCGGGGCACTAAAAATCTTTTATCCCCATTTGCACTTTGCTTTCCCCGCATGGCTTACTAGGTGTCATGTGTCCTTTGTGGACTCACGGGAGCATAGGTGCAAAGGTGGTTTGTCACCCCACATGGAAAATTTCCAAAAGTCTCCCCTAACGCAAACCCACCCCCAGGACAAATTTTTTCCCTTGGGCCCGCGAGCCTCTTTTTGGGGAAAATTTTCACCCCAAGGCTCGTCGGCCCATAACTTAAGAAATATGAGGAATTAGGAGGAATTATTTATATCAATGGAAAGGTGACGAAATTTCCTATCCAAGGGAAGTGATTTAGGGAAATTTTGAATGAGATAATTTTGAGAAAAATAAAGTTGAATATTTAATCCTGTTAGAGAATGGGTATGTTGAGAATTACCCTCTGAACCCAATTGAACCTTCTAACCCTAAATTTTTGGACCTTGTGACCTCTAATAATTTTTAATAAAAGAAAAATATATTCCAATGTTTAGAAATGATCTGAAACTTGTTAGTGAAAACTATTGTCTTGTAACCTGGTGGTAGAGTCTTTTTAAGAAAAAAAACTATTCCATAATTTTTCCTAGCTAATTCCTAGGTTGTTCTTAGGTCTCAGGTGGGTTGTTTCAGCAGGAGTTACATTTTGTATCAGAGTAGTGGTTCAAAATCTTGGGCCATTGGGCACACTAGAAAACTTGAGACATGAACCTTAAACCTAGCACACTTTTAACTTATTTGATAAACATGGCAAATGAATAAAACTTAGAAAGATGAACTAACTCTCACCTTGAGTCCGTGTAGGAGGCACGAGATGGGATGAGCTGTATTTTCACACGAGACCTAGACTTACCACCACCGAGATCATCTGTAGTAGCCATCCTACCCCATATTTTACAGACTCTTTAGGATGTTAATGCCACTCTACGCGAAGGATTAGTAGGAGGATATGCAGCCAGACATGTAGCCAAACATGATAGATTCACATCCATTGAGGGTCATGTATCTCCTCGACCCAACAAGGAGCATGGGGGATAGAACTTACATGAAGAGTCAACAAGAGTAGAGTCACCACATAGGGGACAGGGTGACCAAATTTAAGGACATAGAGAGAGGTCTCAGAGCCCTAGGCTTAGGGATGAGCATGTAGAGAGGCCTAGAGGTTGCCAGACCATAGGCTGCGAGATCACATCGGGAGATCCTAAATCTTTGGCCATCACATTATTCTAGTAACATAGGTGGATTTCAAGAAGAATCCTAGTTAGTGAGCTTGAGCGGATGCTTCAACCTCGGCCTTTTTTCTCACAACATGAAAGCTTGTGTTGCGATCCATCTACTAAGGGATGGAGCTAGTGTTTGGTGGCGGATAGAGGAGTAGAAGCTCCATGTTGATTATGAGACAGTTACCTGGAAGCTCTTTAAGGAGCATTTTCAGATTAGATATTTGTCATGGAGGTTCATAAAATAATGGATAGATGAGTTCCATGACCTCCGACAGGCATATCTTACAGTGGCTGAGTATGGGAGTAGATTTCTAGATCTACTCCAGTATATTGATTACATGTAGGATGAGAAGGTGTTGATCCATAGGTTCATCCGGGGCCTGAATCTAGATAGTGGAGGTGCATTGCTGATCCATTATCCACAATATTAGTTGAGGCCGATCGAGAAGGCCTATACTGATGAGAGGAGACTCGGGAAAGACCCGGTGAGGCTAGAGACCAAGTCCTGAAGCTGCATACACAGCGAGATGTGGGACAACTGCTCAAGGGGGTCATTACCTCTTTCTTTTGGTGGATAGGGTTCAACACAGTCATCTTTTAGACCATAGTAGAAGCATTAGCAGTAGTCCTGCCCACCTTATAGACCTCCACATAGGTTTGATGCATAGAGAGGCTGGAGTATGGGGCCTCCTCCTAGGGGTCCCATAAAGACACATGGTGTCCGGATAGCTCACCAAGAAGAGCTCGCCAACAGAGACTTCAACAGATCGTAGTTGGATCATCGAATCCACACCATAGGTCTATAGAGTACCGATCAGATCTACCACATAGGGGAGAGGATCGGGGGATTGTTTTAGTTATGGTGTTACTAGAAATTTTGGAGAGACTACCCACAAAACACTAATGACAAGGGTAATACACATATCTCGAGCTTACTTGTTGGTGATATGGGGAGCAGTCATAGGATGTGCACTGCGGTCAAGAATTGATAGGAAGAGCATCGAGTATAGATATTGAGACTCGTAGGTAACATTGGTGGTATTCCTACCTCCATTTTGTTTGATTCTAGTTCTTCTAATTATTTTACTGCACCATCTATAGTAGAGCAATGCAAGATGGTGGCAATTAGATAGGGTCATAGTTGGGATGTTGAGATGGCTTCTAGAGCCAATATCTATGTAGACTCCTTAATTAAGGAGTGTGTGGTAGATTTGGGACGTTTCACCACTAACTCGGATCTCGTATCCTTCCTTTGGGCTCATATGAAGTCATCTTGGGTATGGATTGGTTGTCTCCACATAGGCCAAAGTGGATTATTACCACAAGATTAGATCTTGTGTAGATGATTTGGGAGTTGAGTTGGTGATTTGAAGGGTCGAGACCCATTTATATTCACACCATCTCTACTATGCAGCTTAAGCAATGTGTGTGATAGGGTTGTCGGATGTATGTTTTTACGATCGGTGACATATTAGAGAATGAGTCTAGTGGACCATCTCTAGATGCTCACCCCATTTTGAGAGATTTTGCAGATGTCTTTCTAGCGGAGCTAACAGGTTACCACCCCATGTGAGATTGATTTTCATATACATCTGGTTCTAGGAGTAGAGCCTATCTCTTGAGCACCTTATCGGATGACCACCCCAGAGCTTTGTGAGCTCAAGTTACTGCCTAGAGGGCCACCTAGAAAAAGGCCTTATCTGTCCTAGTGTATCCCCTTAGGGTGCTTGTTTGGTGATTTTGTGAAGAAGAAGGATGGATCCTTACGGTTGTGTATTGATTACCACCCTTGAACAAAGTAACAATTTAGAATCATTATCCCCTTCCATGCATTGATGATTTTATTTATCACATGAAGGGAGCCACAAATTTCTCTAAGATAGACCTTAAGTCAGGTCACCATCAGCTGAGGATTTTGGAGGCGGACATTCATAAGACTACCTTCCGTATGAGATATGGCCACTATGAGTTTATAGTGGTGCCTTTTGGTTTGATGAATGCCCCCGCAGTGTTTATGAGTTTTATGAATGGGGTATTTAGGACCTTCTTAGATCGCTTCATGCTCATCTTCCTTGATGAAATTTTGATTTACTCACGTATGCATGAGGAGCACGTGGGGAAGCTTCACCAAGTTCTTCCGTGTCTTCGGGAGCAACAACTTTACGGGAACTTGGAGAAGTGTGCATTATTTCAAATGAAGGTGTATTATTTAGGTCATATCATTTCTAGGAAGGTATCACCGTCAATGTTTAAAGAAGCTATCCTTGTAGTGCCGGATCCATTGTGGTGAGTTTTTGTTTACACGGATGCTTCTTTAGCAAGGCTTGGAGGTGTGTTGATGCGGGGAGGGTAAAGTAGTGACTTTTGAGTCTTGTAAACTCAAATATTACAAGATTAATTATCGACTCATGATATTGAGCTTGCGGTAGTTATGCATGATTTGGTTCGATGGAGGTACTTTTTGCTTAGTCGGAGATTCACACTCAGGACAAATCACCTCAGTCTTCGCCTCCTCTTCATATAGCCCAATCTCAATGCTCGTTAGTGATGTTGGATGGAGTTGCTTTATGAGTATGATATGGAGATAGAGCTTATGAAGGTGAAGGATAATGTTGTGGCAGATTCTCTCGGTCAAAGACGAGAGACATTATGCTATAGCCACCTCGGTAAGCATAGATTTACGAAGTAGGATTCTTTAGCAGCTTCCTCTTGATAGCTTCTACATTGCATCTCGAGTAGAGATCGAGTCTCAGAGACCCCTCAAGGGGAAGTTTGATGGTTTTTATTTAGAGGTAGATGGTGTTCTTAGGCACAGATGCCGGATTTATGTTCCCAAATATGAAGGCTTGAGGTAAGACATCTTGGCGGAGGCACATCGTGCACCCTATTCAGCCCATTCCAGGGTGAAGAAGATGCATACCACCTTGAGAGAGTTTTATCATTGTAGAGGACCTTGTAGAGATGTGGCCTAGTTGATGTCACGATGTTTAGAGTGCAGAAAGTAAAGGCCAAACATCAAAGCATCCAGCTAGCCTTCTCTTTCCTCATGCTATGCTAGGAGTGGAAATGGGACGCCATTTCCATGGACTTCATTGTTGGGCTACTAATGTCGAGATATCGTGACAACGCCATCATGGTCACTGATTGATAAATTTACAAAATTGGCTCACTTTTCTCTATTGAAGACCACTTATACAGCTAGTGCAATGGCATGAGTTTATTTAGATGAGATTTTCAAAGTTACACGGGATTATGTGGAAGATTATTTGTGACCGTGATCCTTTGTATACTTCACATTTTTGGACTACCATGCACCATGCCTTCAGGATGAAGATAAATTTCAACACAATATATCACCTTGAGATAGATGGAATGAATAAGCGGGTGAAACATATTTTAGAGGACATGCTTAAGACATACGCGATGGGTCAGATCTCTAGATGGGAGGAATACCTTTACTTGGTGGAGTTTTCCTACAATAATAGTTTCTAGAGTTCTATAGGCATGGCTCCTTTTCAGGATTTGTATGGTAGAGAGTGCAAGACACCTCTTAACTAGGACAGGTTAGAGGATAGGGTTTCTCTTGGACTATATTTTTTGTAGGACATGGAGTAGCACGTGGTTTTGATCATACAGAGACTGCAGGAGACACAAGATAGGAAGAAGAAGTATGTAGATCAGCATAGGACCGACCATAGTTTTGATGTGGGCATGAAGGTGTTCCTTTGTGTCAGACCAAATAAGAGCCTTATTCGTTATGGAAAATGTTTTAAGTTAGCTCCTAGGTTCATTGGTCCTTTTGAGATTTGGAGTGTATCGGCCCTTTTGCGTACCGTCAGCATAGCCACCGGCTTGTCTTGTATACATGATGTGTTTCATGTTTCAGTTCTTAGGAGATATGATGCAGATCCTTCTCATGTGTTAGATTGGACCTCATTGCAGGTGCAGGATCAAGGGTAGGTGATGGTGGAGCCCATTCACATCCTAGATTGCAAGACCACGGGCCTTCGAGGCGAGAGAGGTTGATAAGGTTCGGGTGTCTTGGGATAGATATTATAAGACCTGCAGCTACATGGGATGATGCTACTTTGCTAGGAGTTCAGTTTTCACATTTATTCCAGTGATTTAAAGGAGGAAGTTAAGTCTAAGGGGAGGGGGATGTAGTGCTCACTACCCTTTGTCATCTTTTTGATACTAATCATGATATTGTTGATTATATTATAGACATGATTATGGACTTTATTATAAGATGATGTTAGATATTAGAATATGGATTATTGTTGCCTTGATTTAGTTATGATGCATGATGATTATTAGAGACATTTTAGATATTTATGATGATATCTTTGTTTGACATGATTATATTATAAATGGTTTTTATACATGTGATATTTAGATACTTGTGAGAAGACCTAGAAAAGGATATTATTGGATGATGATATAGTTGTTGATAAAATTGTAAATGATATTGTTAGATGTCTTTAATGTTGTTTTGATTCATAAATCTAAATGATTTTGGGAATTATATTTATATTATTTTAGATGCTCTTATATGGCCATGAGGCCAAAGGAGTTATTTGTGTTTTGCAGGTTAAAATATCACAACAAACATCGAGGATCGGAGACCAACCACATTGGAATTTTAGATGAATTGAACAGGTCACCATGGCAACTAGTAATTTTTGTGCGTGTTTGTTTGTGTTAGGGATTCCCATGGGGGGTCACCTTTAAATATGACCAAGGGTTTATGTGTATTTATTTATTGGTTCCTTTGTTTATGTTTGCATGTGTGTAGTTTGTGGTGCCTTTTCCCTTTCATTATACATTAAATGGTGTATAATTTTGTGAGTAATCATGTTGTTAAGTTAATTAATTAAAATATGTCATAAGAAATTAATTAATAGAGTTCTTAGTCTTGAATTAAAGTGTTGTAAGAGATGTGTAAGTTAAGTTTTGAGTGTCAAACATTTCACCTTCTTGAAATTTCAAAATTGTTCTTGGAGGCTGATTTTGGAGGCTTGTGGGATAAGTTAAACTTGTCCCATCCTCTTAAATTTAATTACCAACCATACCTATGGTTGGAGAGTTGAGATTAGAATGTTATAATTATTTTTGAGAAGGAAAATTGTAGGATTTAATTACACTTTTCTTACATGATTTAATTCCATTCCTTTGGGGTGTGGGTTGGATTTGAGTGTGTAAGTAAAGCTGTCAAACTATACACCCACCTATTTATTATGCATTGCAGAATGAAGTTGAATTTGGGGGCGTGATGGAGTTGAGGATGTGTGATGTGACATCCTACATGGACCCACCTCATCCTCTTCCCTTCCCTCTTCTATTAAATTTGAATTCCTTTCCTTGTTTTGGGGTTGCTTCATTTTTGGAGACTTGATTGTTGGGTGAATTCCTTGTTGTTTTAGGAGCTCTTGCTTTGCAGAATTTTTTTGAAGAATGTTGCATGCTTTTACTTGGCTAGTTTGGATTGTTTTCTTGGAAATATATGATGTTTGGAACTTGGGAAACTTCATCATAGAGAGGTAAGAGCTTGGCTCTTGAAATACTCTTCTTTTATGAATGTAAATGTTAATATGTGAATGTTTTGCATGTTTGTGGGTTGTTGGGTAGATGGCCTAGGAATGGTGTAGGAGAAGACTATGGGGTTTATTTTGTGGGAGGTACAAGTGTTTTTATGGAGGTATAAGGGTGGAGGGAGTTTGGATTTGGGTTCCACATTATAAATAAATAGCTTGAATTTCTTTACTCATTACGGGGTTCCATAAGAGGTTGGGAGCCATAAGGAAATGTGAGGAATAAGGGGTACTTGGGGAGGCATAAGAAATGTTAGGGATTTGATATACTATATTTTGGCAGATTGTAATTCAGGTGGTGATACCAATTTCCCCTTTCGGGAGGCATAATAAGCATCCCCATATTTTTTACTCCTTTGGCTTACTTGATGAAGCCTTAGTATTGTTTGTCATGTTTTAATGTAGTTGTAAACTACATTCTATTTTAGACTGTGTTTTTTTGTGAAAATGACACTTGTTTGTTTGTGGAAGTTTGTTGTTGACATGAGTTGGATCACATATTTAATTACATTGTGGTTGGGGCTGGGGGACAATGAAGAATGATGGATTCTCTTGTTCATCGGATGTCTTGGTTGGGTGGAGAGTGTTTCCTTTCCCCTGCTCTTGTGGTGATAAAATTTGGAAGAATGAGAAATATGCAGTTGTTGTTACGAAGCTGAGATAAAGGTAGTTTGATAGTCCCTTGTAATTCAAGTGGTGATACTTGGGGGAGGTATATTTTGGTGGTTTGTAATTTAGGTGGTGATACCCATTTCCCCTTTCGGGAGGCATAAGAAGCATCCCCCATAGTTTCTTCCTCCTTTGGATTGCTTGATGAAGCCTTAGTATTGTTTTTCATGTTTTAATCTACTTGTAAACTACATTCTATTTTGGAGTGTGTTTTTATTGTGAAAATACTTTGCTTGTGTGTTTGTGGAAGTCTGTTGTTTCCATGAGTTGGATCACATCTTTTATTGAATTGTGGTTAGGGCTTAGGGGCCAATGAAGAAGGATGAAGAAATAACTTGCATTTATTTACTCGTTATGGGGTGCCATAAGAGGTTGGGGAGGCATAAGGAAATGTGAGGAATAAGGGGTACTTGGGGAGGCATAAGAAATGTCGGGGCTTTGATATATTATATTTTGGTGGTTTGTAATTCAAGTGGTGATACCCATTTCCCCTTTCGGGAGGCATAATAAGCATCCCCATAGTTTTTACTCCTTTCACTTACTTGATGAATCCTTAGTATTTTTTGTCATGTTTTAATGTAGTTGTAAACTACATTTTGTTTTAGATTGTGCTTTTTTTTGTGGAAATGATGCTTGTGCGTTTATGGAAGTTTGTTGTTGGCATGAGTTGGATCACATTTTTATTACATTGTGGTTGGGGCTCAGGGGACAATGAAGAAGGATGGATTCTCTTGTTCATCGGATGTCTTGGTTGGGTGGAGAGTGTTTCCTTTCCCTGCTCTTGTGGTGATAAAATTTGGAAGAATGAGAAATATGCAAGTTGTTGTTTTGAAGTTGAGATAAAGGTAGTTTGATAGTCCTTGTGAAATGAAATTTTATTGTAACCTTTCCCACTTGAAGTGGATGAACTTGTAAATGTTTTGTAATGGAAATATGTTGTGTTGATTATGAAAGTTGTAAGGTGAAATGTAAAAGAGATAAACTCTGTTTTGTTTTGAAAGAATGTGAAAGAAATTACATTCGAAGAATAAAAGAAGGATGTTACAAAGTTGTCTTTTGGAATCAATAAATGATGTATTACCTTTCTAAAATTACAATGTGGTATTGAATATGATCTTTTAAATGTAATTTAAATCTTTGATTGAAAGAAAGAAATACGTATGAAGGAAATGTAGTACACTCTGTTTTGTGAAGTGCACGATCTGAAAAGAATAAAAGTTACATTCTTATCTTTATCATTTGATTGAAGGAATGAAACATTTTGAAACTAGCATGAAATGAATTCATTTGTAAGGCAATTAAAATAGGAACCATTTAGCTAATTTTATTGTTTCCATTTTTCTTAGCGTTAAATCTCGTAACTTTTACCATAAATGAACAGACCGAACCTACATCAAGAAATAATAATGAAACATTAAAATTGAACATGCTAGGATATAAATGAGTTCAATTAGACAAAAACACTTAAAGAAATCTTTCAAAACCTGGAAAAACTGAGTTCAAAGCTTTCATAGTCATTTTCTTTGTCAAAGTTGTAAAATTTCAAATTGGAACTCAATCAAATAGATCTACCTCACAAACTTATCCTAAAACCACCTAAGAACAATTCTCCATGTCTATTTGACATGTTGAGAGAGGAAGAAGATCAAATTGAACAAATTTTATAAGTTAATTTTTTCCAATTTGCAACCTTTGTAAAAAGCCTCACAGATAGTTTTATTTAAATTTACTTCTTAAACCTTATCAAAATCAAATTTTAATAATTTCTAAGTAATGAAAATATTGAGAGATTTCCATAAATTTCTCATTTTCCCAAAACCGAGCTCTCTATCAAAAGTTATGGCCTTCTGAAGTTTTTGTTCACTTGGCGTAAAAAAAAATTGCAAATAATTTCCTTTGTGGGCTTCTTGGCCCAAATTTTCCCTTAGCACATCGAAATTTTTTTGGGAAAATTTTACTTATTTTCCCCACCACCCCGGTGACTTGCAGAAAATTAGAGGCTGCCACATTGCACCACTAGGTGTTGGCGAAAAGCAGATCTTTTTAAACTTAGCATTTCAGAAAAAAAAAAAAGGAAAATTTTCTAAAGTTTTCCACCTTGAGTAGCCAATCAAAAGCTGCCATGTGGTGTCATGAGGCATTGGCAAAGGAGTGGGTTTATTTTTGCCTTTAGTGTTTTTGGAAAATTTTGGGAAAATTTTCTAACATTTTTCTATCACCCTCCGACTTCACGACCCAATCATGAGCTGCCACATGGCATTGTGAGTCGTCGGTGGAGGCACAGGGAATTTTACCCTTTTATCCCTCTGTGGTGCTAAAAATATTTTATCCCTACCACCTCGCTTCCCCTGCATGGATTAGGATGTTCCACGTGTTCCTTGCGGACTAACAGAGCACGGATGCAAAGGTGGCTTGTCGCCATCACGCAGAAAATTTCAAAAAGTCTCCGCGGCCCCACCGACATGACTACTCCCCCTGAAAATATTTTTCCCCACGGCCCATGAGACTTGCCCCCGGGGAAAATTTTCGCGCTTGAGTCTGCAAGCCCGCTCTTGGGGAAAATTTTCACCCCAAGACCTGCCGATCCATAACGTGAGAAATATGAGTTAGGAGGACTTCTTTATATCAATGTAAAATTGAGGAAATTTCCTATCCAATGGGAATGATTTAGGGAAATTTTGAATGCATTAATTTTGAGAAAAATCAAGTTGAATCTTTAAGCCTGTTAGAGAATGGGTATGATGAGGAATTACCCTCTAAACCTAATTGAACCTTCTAACCCTAAATTTTGGGACCTTGTGACCTCTAACAATTATTAATAAAAGAAAATTATATTCCATTGGTTTAGAACTGATCTGGAACTTGTTAGTGACAACTATTGTCTTGTAACACAGTGGTAGACTCTTTTTAAAAAAGAAAAATTTACTCCATAATTTTTCCTAACTAACTCCTAGGTTGTTCTGGGTCCCATGTGGGTTGTTTTCAACGGGCGTTCTGAGGTGATCTAAGCTAAAGTAGCAAGTTGAGGAAACTGACCCAAACAACAAAAGTGCTTACAAACGGGTCTTAAATACTCTCATTCTAAGTTCGATCACAAAGTTTTATGATTCCTACTTACTCCCCCATATATAGATAATTCCTTGTGGTGACAGGATGTTGGTTATGTCGAGCGAGGACCAAGTTCAAGCGAATTCGAGGGTAGTTATCATAATTTTGTCAATGACACTTAACACACACGGACTAGTAGGTACCAAAATACGATTGCAAAATTAGTTTCTGAAGGCGCATTCGAAGGAATGAAAGTAGTATATGATTTTCTTATTGGCAATCTAACGGTATGAGCTAGTGGGTGTCGCTCAAGTTAAATGGGAACAAAAACGAAACCTATCATCTTTATTAAATGACCACGTCACTATAAATGATTGATAAAAAAGAGGGTTAACGACTATGACTTTGAAGTGCATTAAATAATTTCATAAAATTTAGTTATATTTTCCTATGGTGTTCCATGTTCTTGGGGGTCATGCTATGAGTTTTAGATTTTCGGTACATTAGGGTGTGGAAATCCATGCACATAACGTTTGGGGTTATATATATATATATATATATATATATATATATATATATAGTTTTTAGTAGTTTGTGTCGTAGTATTATTTAACATTTGTTGGAATTACATTCTCTAACATTCAACATTTAATTTCAAAAAGATAGAAATGATGAAGCGTAATTTAATGCAAGCGAAAGGGGAAAACCATACCATTTTCCTAAAAAAATATTCTCGAATTTGACGAGATTGCATCAACTTTAGTCATTCCACCAAAACTTTGCGGGCTTGCAAGAGAGAAATATAGGTAGGGGTGTATGCAATCTTCTTTTTGTTTTTCAAAATATGTTGAGCCACCTGCAAGTAATAATTACGCTAGCACAATAATGAGTTCCATGTAAAACTGAAAAGTAGCTCTAGATCTAGTTTTATTTCAGTGAGCCAACAACCCGATTCAGTGAATACCCCAAAATCTGTAGGTAAATATATGACATCCATACTGGATAAAATACATAACAGAGTGGAAAATAGTAACAATTTAGTCCAGTCGCCCAACAAGATGAATTGACCACCACAAGGTCATCCCTACAAACCCATTTGTGCAAAGACTAACAACTGTGTCTCTCCATGAGACCATACACATTTTTTTAATTATTTTTCCAAACAATTCTCGTGGCTTGTCTAGATTTCCCATTTTGGCGTAGGCTGGAAGAAAACTAGCAAAGAAAATCAGTTTTCCAATATGCTTTGCTAGATGTTTGTGCCCTGCCCCAAGGCGCCTCAACAACAAACATTTTGAGTATATCCTGCAATCATGGCATTCCCAAAACCTTATTTCCCTCAGGAATTTTGTCAGCAGTCCAAATGTCTTTCGAAACTACCCAGAATTTGTATACTTTCCTCCCAGGGTTCTTTCAACGTCTTAAACAATACGAAAAGCTACTTAAATAAAAGATAAAGAGCAGCAATATAAAACGGTAAATGCAAAGGTTATGACACATTAGCACATGTTATTAGAATCACAATAAGAATAATTCAATGCAACATGACATTACTCCCAAATGAAGCACCTCTTAGTCCTTAATCTTTTCCTTCTTCTTCTGTATAAAATAAGACAAACCATTGGCCAACATAATTTTCCCTCTATGAGACATTTGAGCATGCTTCATATACAGAAATTGATCCATATCAATCACTTAGACATAGTAACATGAGGAGATAATAGAGATAGGTTTATCTCCATGCAAAGGCTATTTTTACCCAAGATGAATTTTTTTTTGGACGGCTAGAGATTTCATCTTTTGGTTTGCATGCCCAACGCATGATTCCACATTTTTCAATCTGTTTTACAAGTATTGAATAGTTACATATTTCGAGAACTTACCTGGTCCTATTAGTTGGACACATTTCCTAACTTTAAACTATGGCTCCCATTTGGCACCAAAATAATAAGTAAACTACCACAGGATATGACGTATGGCTCCACACTGCCAATATTTATTTCCTTGAAGTTTTATAGTATTCTGAATGGTGTAGCATGTTCCGAGGTTCTGATTTGACATACATGTAAGGTGATTAACATGTTAAAAAATGGCTTTTAGGATGTGTCGCTCTCCCCCTGCAATGGTGTGTTGTCACGTAGGGGTATTACACAATCTAAATAGTGCAATAGATGCGTTAACTCAAATATTTCTCAGGAAATAGTAAATCAATTGTTAGTACGAGTAGAGTGAGGAAAGGATCCGGAGGAGGAAATGAGACTCCTACAAAACCTAAAGAAAAAACTAAAGGAGAAAATCAAAATTGACCGAGAGGGTGCACAAAGAGGTGTTGACTTTAATTACGAATACAAGATCGAAACTAAGCAACCAGAAGAAGAAATAGAAGCTAGATTGATGAATTTTTAGTGCTGAGCCCAAAGAAGCCGTAAGAGAATCCATGGTATTACATTGATAAATAACATGTAGTCCATAAGTAACAAATGATCCAAAAATTATTCAATTCAGCGTAGTCCCATCTTGGCAGATTCCACTGGACATATTTATGGAAGGGGACCGGCCCCAGTTATTGGTCACATGGCGTTGGTTGACCAAAGATGCACTCACTCTAATGTGGTTGAAATAAAATCCCTTGTACACAACTTAAAGGTGGCTTTGAGGAATACCACTGAGAATGTAAATTTGAAGGCTCCACCTAGAGTGCTTCACCCCGAATGTGATCCGTACTGCCTTAAGGCGATTGCCTTTCCTGAAAGTAAAAATTATAGAGATTATATTAAATGGACATTTGGGGGGAGTTGAAGATGTTTCTGAGGATGGTTAGAACAAAGTACAATCGAGATGGGGTAAACGTAAGAATTCAGACCTGTTGTGTGACAGAATCACAAAGAGCATGACAAAATACGAGTGGTTCTCGAACCACTTTTGATTCTTGTTTGTTGTTAATCTAGTTCTACGTCTTGTTTCCTTCTGGTTATTTTTATCCTTTTTGTTGTTGTGGATGTGCTTTAGGATGGGTTTGTGTTGATATCGTGCTAACTTTGTGTTGTCTTTTCATTGCTTTTGGGCTCCTTGTTGACTATGCTACTTGCTAGTATTTTTTCTGACTCGTACTTTATAATCATTTATCCTGGGATTTAGGCCTTTTATATAACTAGGTAAGATCTGAGCCAATAAACCTTTTACCCTTAATAAAAAATGATCTAGAACAAGATGTCAAAAAAATTAGTTCTTGAAGTCTTGAAAATATATTTTTGTATGCCTTTAGAAACTTTTAATATTTTGAAATTTATAGGTTCTTCGATAATTTATGGGATTAGGGATGTTGAAAATAGGAAAAGTGCTATGGTCATAACAATGATTTTCAATTTTTTTCCATCATCTTTCTAATGGATCTTGTGTTTTACAAAATGTATCAATGGGCTAGGAGATATGTCCCCAAAAGGTGGAACTAAATAAGTTAATAGTAATAATAGGGTAGATTTTAGATTTTTTCACGTTGTTATTTTCAAACATGTCCTTAAAGTGGATACAAATGGTTTCCATGTAGGATGATATTTTGGTTCCCCTCCTAAACCCTCGATATTATATTTTTGGTAATATTCATATTATTCATTGTAAAGCTTTAAAATAGCTTATTTTTAATAAAGAGATAGATCACTAGGCATACGTCTCTCTTATGGAGGCTTTAGTTTGTATACTTTGTAAATCGTAATAAAATATTTTTTTGTTTACAAATATTCCATTAAGTATTGATTTTTTTAATAAATAATACACAATTATTAATGTATTTTCAATGGGTTTCACCTCAACTGGATTCTTGGTATCAAATAAAGTTTCTCTAAAATCTTGCATATAAAAATGTATGAGGTTAAAATACTAGGAAGATGGTGTCAAAACTTGTGATGTTTTGGATAATATTCCTTATCTCTTCAAACATACTTAAGCATTACAAGAGAAAATCATAGCTACCTCTAGAAAAATGCTTTATGAAACCCTTTGGAAGAAGAGGAGGGAGATGATGGCACATTTCTTTGCTTTACTCTCTTAGTTGTCCCCTATGCAACTAGCCCTATGTCTAGAAATACACCTACATCAAGGAGGTCATTCAATGACTCGACACCATTCAAGATAAAATTAAATGTTTACATTCCATAGTTTGAAGGACAAATTGATGCAGGTGAATTGGATAAATGGCTCAACCAACTACAATCATATTTTTCTATAAATACTTTTTCTAATTGTGAAAGGATAATATTTGAACTTTCGAAATAATATGTTCATGTCAAAAATAGTGAGAAACATAATCCATGTAAGAGGATGATAATGTTTAGAAAACAATTGATACAAAACCTACATAAATATGGGGTAATGTCATAAATTACGTAATAGAATAATATTATCTAGTGAAGAACTATGAGGACTAGTTCAACAAAATATACCAATTACTTTATTTTTATTATCATATAATGCGGGGCCACACCAATTATTTTCATACTATATTGGAAAACGTGGATGCATGGAATAGTAATAAATATTAAATTCTCAAAAATTGTAGTAGGTTATGGTATCACATCTAGGAAGATATTAAGTTTGTATAAATCAATACTCTACAAGAATCCTACCCACTTGCAAAAGTAAATATTAAAGAATGGTCCATACATAGGGGAAATAAAGATATTTTATATTATAAGAAAGATAAATATGACACAAAGTAGCAAGTAAGGGATGCATTGTCACAAAAATAGAGCAAAAATTATTCTGAAAGAAAAAACATGAAAATGCATATGAATGTGGTGTGAGAAGCAAACGTGTAGGTACCATGACATAACATACTATCTAGATATAAACCGAGACTCGCTAACAAATTCATGGGAGGTAGACGAAATAGAAGCCTATGTAGAGAACCAAGTTATACATGAAGAGGGATCTTTTATGGATTCATATCTTTATAATGTGTTATTACTACAACACAAATAATATTCCCACAAAATAAGGATTTATAATCTTTATTCCACTTGGAGATATGGGTAAATGGTATGGCTATTTACTTTATTCTAGATATTATAGTGAAAAAAACTATGATATATCTATTAATAATATAGAGGATAATTTTTACACAACTCCTCAACCACAACCATACTATGTTAGTTAATTTATTGAAGGAAGAGACATTCATGTTAATTAACAAATTTTCTTTCCCTATTGAATAATATATTATTTAAGTTGTCTTTGGCATGTGATGTCACACCACTCTATATCTATGAGGAAAGGACTATAGTGTGATAATTACTTGAGGTTATTCATGGTTTCAAATCTTAGATGTATCCCCTGCATAAATAAGTGACCCTAATTAGTGCAAATCACTGTTGTTATAGGTTGATTTATCAAACTAATATTTTTTTCCTACTCATGTTTCATCCCGGGGAAAATAAAAAGGTTCTGCGAACACAAGAGTGATCCTATTAGGAATAAATGTGTAGTGGAAATAAATAAATCATAAAATATATTATTTAGAAGATGTATTTGTACAACAAATATGTGTGACTTTACATTTTCAATCTAATAATGTAATATGCTTGGTCCTTGGAAAACCCGTTTCAAATGGGCCCTATACCAGAATCGGTACTTGAGAATGAAGATATGAATCATCATATTTTAAAGGTAATTGAGAAGGGTATAATTTAACCAAAAGGCATTACCTTGTGGACACCCAATTGTTCTTTCTTGAAGGAAAGATGAGACATGGTGACTTTGCATTGCCTATTGTTCCTTGAAAAATATGAAAGTGAAGAAAAATACCTACTTGCATGGATGGTGAAAATCTCAGAGTATGTGCCATGTTCATAAATATCAATATAAAATCAATCTATTACCAAGTTCCCATCGATTAAGAAAATGTTTAGCAAAGGCACTCTAATCTAAGGAGGGATTGTTAAAAATTTTGGTCATACCTTTTAGGGTAAAATTTTCACATACACTAATCATGAGTATGATGAAATATATCCTATAACCATTCATTTATTGATTCATCATATTTTAATTCAATGATATTATTTTCTTTAATAGGACATGGTAGGAACACATTCAACATATCCAATAGTCTCTTGAGACACCGCATCAACACATGGTATTCTTGTTGACCTAAACAATATATAGGCGATATGAGATTGGCTAACACCAAATATCATCACTTGAACTTTTAGATTTAATCGCAGGTTTGTACTTTATTTTTACACATTACAATGCATTTAAATTAGGTGACAAATGGAGGAGAAAATAAAATATTGAATGGAAAAAGGAAAAATATAAAGCATTTACATGAATGAAGGAGAGATTACGATCAACATGATTTATGGTATTAGTATATTTACAATATTCATTTGTGATAGAATCATATGATTCAAAATATGCACTTGACAAAGTCCTCACCCAACATGGGCATATATTGACATACAACTATGAGACCTTCTCTAACCCGATTGCACAAGTGATTTACCCTAAATGCTTAAATTTACATGGGATCTTAAGAGATGGTAGATTATCCTAAATAATTATTATTCAAATCTAATCGAAGGAATATTAAGAATAATCATCAAATAAAAATTAAAAATGATAGTAAATGCAAAATAGTTCTAGTAATGATAACTAGAAGATAACTTAGCTATTATTATAACTTTAGTGTTCGTCAGGAGATGACATAATGACTAGGTAAGGATGGAAAGGATGTGACGGAGCTTCCTAAATAAAACTATACCTTCGAAATATTCCTAGATTAAGGCATATGGTATGGACCAAAGTGTACCCCTACTATACCCATTTTTGTACGCATTCATCCATTTATACTATTTATATATGATTCTTGTATATTATGGTTATTTGTTCCCTCATACGGAATTTTTCATTCTAATTTAACTTAAATAAAATATAGAATTATTAGTGCTTGTAATGTATATCATGCCAATATTTCTATCTCCTTTTATATTGTGTTTAATTATAGGTGGAAATAAATATTTTCTCATCTAGTTTCTCTAAGGTAATTAATCTTTCATACATAGAGGCATATTTATTTATTTCATGTGTCATGACCACTCTCAAACTAGGAGAAATACATTCTAGAAGAACCTAAACATTGAATACATGTAGAAATTGAAATAGTGAATAATTAATAAGTATTTGGAAAGTAGTCATATATTCCCATAATGTACTTTGGGTATCTTAAGGTATCAATCTTCTTGAACTAGAATGAACATATATTTTTAAATAATTTGCACATGGAATTTGTTAATTTTTTCGATTGTACTATTTTTCCCATGGGTGATATGGCATGCTCATGTTATGAGTTATGATAAAATTTGTTAACATTTTTTCATAGTTTCATTCAAAAAATATTTTCCTTGAACACTTGTGAGACTATGTGGGAAAGCTACATAATTTTATTCTTATAGATGAATTTTGTTTTGGTCCTTATATTATAGTCATTTTGTTTCATTAATTCATCTCATCTTGTGAGGTATTTTTTTATTTTGATAATGAATATTTCTTGAGAGTTCCTTATTATGGGTTTTATTTTCCCAATAAAGTCTATTTCCCATTTTTCAAATGGAGATAGAGTGAAGACAAGTCTCGAGAGGATTTTCATATCTTCCATTAGGATTTCCAACTCCTTTACATACATAATATGCTATAGAATTGTTATAGGAATCTTTAAATAATGTTCACCACCATATTCCTACTAATATAAGTTCTATGTTATTTTTTCTTTGCCATTATGCATTCCTACAACTAGATCATGTGTTTCTTCTAGTATATTTTCTATTTCATGGTGTAGGAACAATATTACTAATATATCATATCTTCCTTTTTGTATAAATCCCCTTATATCTTGAAGCTAATATAAATTCATTTATCAACAAATTTGTTTTTTCTCTTTTTGTGTAGGCTACTAGAAACTCACCAATGGACATAAAATTAGCAATTAGTTCATGTTATTTTAAAATCAATTCTATGTAGAATACACGAGATCCTTTAAAATAATCATCAATTGGTATTTTATTCTATGCATTATCAATTATTGATATATAATATTGTCCATTGTTCAATTTACCAATATTCACATACTAGTAATCTCAAACTCTTTGAATAACATCAACCACCGAAAAAATATTTCTTGTAGCACTTTTACATTTATCATATATATCAATGGCTGATAATTTTCTTAGAAGACAAATATTGTAGGCAATAAGTATTGCCTTATTTTTGTAAATCATAAACCATTTATAATGAATCTCTTTCAGTTATAGAATAATTCCACTCTGTTTTAGGCAACTTTCTACTTTAAAATATTATTGGATGGTCCATCTTTTCCAAAAGTTGGGCTAACATTATGTCGATTGTTATGGAAAAAGCATCTACATGTACATGGAAATGTACTTTCTAATTTAGGAAGATAAGAATTGGAGAATATAATATTTTATATTTGAAAAGCATCCTCACCCTCCCTGATCCATTCAATTTGATTATTTTTCCTCTTTTTAAAAAAAAATCCTCCAATAGGGAACTTATGGCTGCATCATTCCTTATAAATTTTAAGTGGTATCTTATATACCCAAGTACTGTGCATAAATATTTTTGTGTTTTCTATGAAACAAATGTTATTATTATTGAAGTTTTTATTAGGTCAATCAATATCTCTTCATTGAAACTTATATGCCCAAGAAATTTTCCAAATGGTGTCAAGGATATGTTTTTGTCAAATTCATGGAGATTTGCAGTACATTACATATTTAAAAATGTCATACAAAAATGTTATGTGGTGTCTCAATAAGCTATAAACTATTTAATAATATATGTATACTTCTAATAAATCATGTATGAAAATGTTTAAATGCATTAAAAACTATACTATTAAAAATGTTTGTTCCATTGTTAAAACCAAAAGAAATCACAATATACATGAATGAGCATCACTCTATAGAAAAAAAATTCTTCAGTTAGTATGCATGGGATATTTGGAATTAATGATAGCGTCGAAAAACCATTAGTAATAAGCTATACCTCCCTTCCTACCACATTTTCTAACACTTTACTATTTAAACATAGTAGGAAACGGATATTGAAAACAATATTTATTAAGTTGTCTATAATAAACACATATTTTATTTCTCCATTTGTATTTTTATTGACCACCACGTGTCTTATCCATTCTTAGTCCTCCATAAGTTTAACAATGCATGTATTTCGCATCTAGTAATTTCTTTTCTTCACCTTGACTTTTTGATATGGGTTTAATCTATATGGTCTCCTCTTTATAGGTTTGATGCCTTCTTTGATATGGATTTTCATAGTATCCAATTATTATTTTAGCCCATGTAGTTATTTAAATTCTCGGGAAAATATATTTATATTATTTAAGTATTTCTATAATTTTAGATACTTTTGTATCTTGCAAGTAATCTCTAATATTTACAAACTTTTCCTCTCCATTTTTCCAATGTTCTCCTCTCTCATCTATTGTATGTAACAATAATGCGTTGTCATTAATGTCAAGTGTTCAGTGATGTCATAATATGTCCAAGGTGTTCAAGTTTCTTCCCAAGTTATTGGGTATCTTTTCAAGTGTCAAGTCATGATGTCATGTGTTCAGGCATGGTCTAAGTGCATGGTCAAGAAATAAAGTTGTGTGAATGTGTCCTCCCAAGGTTTTATGAAGACTTCATAAGGTAAAACATGGTCAATGAGATGTGTGTGAGGTGTAAATGAGTTTGTAACAAGTAAACATGGTAAAATCTTGAAGAATCAGGTAATTCCAAGCTTAATCATAGTCCTAGGTCAAGCGGGTTGGCATGGAAACATGGGAAATGGATAATGGAAAAGAAGGAAAACATGGATGGTAAAGTATGACCTAACATAACTTGCATAAGATGAGTATTAGGTCAATGTTAAGTATTATAGGACATGAATATGGTCGTTTTGATTCTTTTTAGTGAAGAAAAGCCTAGTATGAAAGTGAGGATGATAAGAAAAGGTATGAGGATGCAAACCAAACATGCCATAATCCCAATATGATGGTATATGAGGTTTACAGGGATTCAAAAATAATGAAGAAGATGAATTGAGAACTTATATAGGTCTATATAGCACACTTGCTCGAATAAGAGATAAAATGCTGCCCAAATGAGATGGGGAAGAGAGTTTTTAGAGAATACTATGAAAAAATAGTCATTAAAAGCCATGGATTCTAGATTTGATCATTTTGGACCAAATTTTAGGATTAAAGAATGACTTTTGTGGAAGATATGAAAGTTGTACTAAAACCGGGTTTAATCTGGGCATGTTAAAATAATTACTTAACTTCTTAGAACTCAAGAAAACTTGAAAATCCTTCTTCAAATAAATAAAAATATATATTTTAATATCATTCAGATACATAACGTATTCAAATAAATTTAGGTCAAAATGAAAAAAATACAAGAAATTTATCTTCATTTACTATTACTATTCAAATGCTCACGAAACTCTATTTTGCGGTGGTGGAGGAAAAATTATCTTTAAAGTAATTAGATGACTTATACAAGTCATGAAAAGGTACCATGTTTGTAGAGAGGTCCTCCTAGTCCAATTTGGTGGTATTTTTGTTTTCCAAGCATGATCATAGAATATAGATATTGCTCTTATTTTGCATGTTTTATGTATATAGTCCTCATTTGTTGGTTCCAAGGTTAATCTCTAGTTGTACAAGCCTAAATATGACATGTAATTGATGTGATCAAATATTTTTAAGCATGATCCTTGGATTTTTAATTTTTTCTTTTTAAAACTCTCCCTTCTACCATTGAGGGCTAATCAGTCTACAACTAATCTAGTGAAGTGAATGTGAATCCCAAATTTTCATCATAGCTCCCATAAAAGAATGGTTTTCATGGTCTAAAGGTTATATTTTGTATGTATATAAACAAAAAAATCATAAAAATACACTTCAACTTATCGGATTCAAGTTGGAAAGAGATGATGTATTAGAACTCATAGCTCAAGATTAGTTTAACTTAAAAGTCATGTAAGTCACTATGGAATGAAGCAAGGTAGAAGCCTTGAAAGTTATGAAATTTATGTAACAACTCTTGAAATTTTATTTGTATATTATGTCCACTAATAAAGTGTGTGGGATATGAAAATTTGATAATGAAAATTAGTGTGTGGTAAAACTTCACAAATTTGTGCCATTTAAAGAACATAGGATTAAAGTGTTACTTCAAAGATCTTGAAGAGGAAATAAATATCATATTTCTCTTCATCCTAACCTTAAAGTGGAATGTAGAATTTATTTTTACAGTTTTACAAGAATCTATGTAGATTTATATGATATTGTTTTGAAGAATTTGAGTGAAAGTTGAATCGATAATCGCATGTCATGTTTTGATAAGTTTCAATCTATTTTGGTTGTTCTCTCCCGCATATCGATGACCATGATTGTTATCCTAATATGAAAAAATTAATCGATCCCTCTTCATTTTTCCAGGGATGTGATGAAAATTTCTAACTTTCTATGTTCTCTTAGGTGCATTGATAATATTTAAAGACTAAAATGTGAGTTATGAAGGATATATGGAGACTATAGAGCATCTTAATAATTGTTATAACTTAATACATGTTAAATACACCTTGCATATTATCTTTCATATAGCTTAGACATGTTCACTTGCCATAGAGAAAGAAAACTCATCCTTTTCACATTTAAAAATAGTCTTTTGAAGTAGAAAGGATTCTTGTGTTAGAGAAGTCATAGAGTTAGAAGTTTTGAGATTTCAGCTATCCCCAAATAATTAGAAATGTTTATTTATGATGGAAAAATGTATAGTATTAGGTCATCACGTTTCAATTTAGGGTATTAAGGTTGACCCAGATAAGGTTAAAATCATTGTAAAATAGCCATCACCCACCAATCAAACTAAGGTAAGAAGTTTTCTTGGTCATGTTGGTTAGTACCGTAGGTTCATATAATATTTTACGATAATTAATTCTCCATTATTTTCTCTTCTAACTAAGGATTAAGATTTTGAATGGATGAAGCATGCCAATAAGTTTTGATGTAAATAAGGAAAAGCTGATTAGTGCACCAGTTGTTGAGATTTCCTAGTTGGGATTTTCCCTTCCACATCCAAATAGATACCTCATATGAAGCACTAGGTGTTGTTTTGGGACAACAAGAGTATGTAAAACCCATGCACACAATTTACTATATCAGTAAAAATATTTCCCTACTAAGATAAATTACAAAACAACTGAGATGGAAATCCTTGTTGTAGTATATGCAATCAAGAAGTTTAGACATTATATTACATGATATGAAGTGATTGTACATACTAAACACTCTACCATTAAATACCTAACAAATAAAAATTTAGTTAATAGAAATATTGTTAGGTGATTATTGCTCTTGTCGTAGAAGTTCAATATCGAAATCATTGGAAAACCAAGAAAGTCCAATGTTATAGCTGAATTTCTTTCCGGGATTACCAATTCGAGAAGAGGATGAACAAGTTAATGATGAATTTCTAGATGTGAATTTGTTTACACTTTCTACTACATTTCCTTAGTTTGCATACATGGCTAATTACTTAGCCATGGGGAAATTACCAAAAATTTTCACACCAACTAAAAAGAAGCAATTGATTAAACAAAGTGTGATGTATACTTGGTTGAATGGAATCATTTTCAAATTTGGGCCTCATCATGTCTTATGAGGGTGTGTAGGAGAAAATGAAGTGTTTGACATACTTAGAGAATGTCATGATGAACCATTAGGAGGACACTATTCAGTTGAAGGAACCAACCAAAAATTATTGGAGTTGGTTATTATTGGTGATCCTTGTTTAAGGATGTTAAGAAGTATGTATGAAGGTGTGATCAATGCCAAAGGATGGGGAAACCAAAATTTATATAAAAATGCACGTCCAACAAGAAATTTCGAGAACCATTTGAGAAATGGGGACTTTATTTCATTGGGATATTTGACCCAACTTTCTAAGGTAAGTAATACATCATGGTTTGTGCTAATTATGTTATTAAATGTGTTGAAGTGTAGGAACTACCACATGCAATAGATGATGAGATTTCAATTTTTTTATATGAACGAATCTTTCAAACATTTTAAGCACCGAGATAAAAAAATTCAGACCTTGAGGGACACATTTCATGTTAATAGTAATTATCTCTTTTGTGTGGATATATCTATTGAGGCACAAGATATCAACCCCATATCACCCAAAATCAAATGGAAAATTTAAAGTAACCAACAGATTGTTAGATACATTACTCATGAACTTTGTGGACATCTCAAGGAAAAATTTGGCTCGAAACTACTGAAGCGGTGGTTCCTTATAACACCACCTAGAAAACAACAAAAATTCCTACACCATATGAATTAGTATTTGGAAAGAAACAAATATTTTTGTAGAGTTTGAAATAAAAACATTAAAAACAAAATTTGAGGTGGGCATTGAATTGAAAGAAGCATAACAAGAACTAATTTTTCATTTAAACAAAGTAGTTGAGATCAAGCTTCAAGAACTAGACCATACTTGAAATGATCCAACAAAGATTAATTTGTCGGAAAATAGATAAATCCAAGGAAATTTGATAGAAGATACTATGCCATACTATTTGATTCAAAGTATAAAGGTTTAAAAGACAAACTATATATGAAATGGATGGGCCAAAGTATCAAATTCCATAAGTGCTCCACTATTGGATAGTTAAATTAGCTTTGATTAATGGTGAAAGGAAGGTAATGCTAGTTAATGGGTACAGACTGAGGTTGTAGTATAAACCAACATCTCGGGAAGAGTTTCAAAGAGAAATTCAAGAATATTCAGACCTTATCTTTGTAGGAAAAGTCTCTTTACCTATCACAATTTAGACCTAAGCAACCATTTCCTAAAAAAAATATGGGATGGTTGAAAAAAATAAATGACGATCATCTCCCTCCGGAATATTGGTTGAAAACTAGAAATGGTGTCCAATACTTCGTGAAAAAATACTGAATATTTTTAAAGATAAAATAATAGAGGAGAGGATAAAAATCAGTAATGGCGGTCTTCTCTCCGAATCGATCAACAAGCTAAAAGGGAATACCACATATGCATGGAGCACGACATTATTATGAAAGATGATAGAGATGTGAATATTTTAAAATTTTAAATGGCGGAAGAGATTGAAAAGTTTTAATGTAAAGGTATGTGCAATTGATTACTTCTAAAGTAGGAGTGATTTAAATTTAAAGTTTAATTGTTTCCATTGTGTTTATTGGTTTCCCATATTTTACCAAGTCACTTCTCACGCTCATAAAATTTGCACCAAATATGTAACCCATTAAATACCATCATGCTCACACCCATCCGAATACTCCCCTCATCATCTTAGGATTTTAGTACCACTTTCATAATGTTATATAATCTACATGTTAAGTTTTTAAAACTTTATTTTCATCTTTGTCACTATCAATCCTGTACCATTAGTTTCTTGTGATATCACCCCGATACTCCTTCATTTCTAGTTATGTTTGTTTTTGTATTTATTTAACTTGCTCAAATATAGTATGGGGCCCAGACGATGACATGAACCCACAAACTATGTCAATATCTTAGAAGAGATAATGTTAGTGGTGGTCTATGAGAAGGTGAGATAGTTAGATTTTTTGTTAGCATACAAAGAGTTCAACATACTAATGATTGAAGAATTTGCATAGAACAATTAAGATGGATACTCTATTATAAATGGTAAAGAAATTCCTTTCTCTTCCACTATAATCATTCAATGGTGTAGTGTACCTAATGATGGGTTAGTTATTAGTGAAAGGACAATGTATCATGAGCTAATCAAGAGATTTATAGTAGGGAAGAAATATAAATTATAGTTAGAAGTTGACAGTAAGGGAAAGGAAAAAGGGATTAAGATATTGAGTATAAAAACCTTAGCCCAAAGTGGTCAAGTGGTTAATTAGGTATTTCATATATGAAGGCCAGTATTAAATTGTGTTATGTCAAGTTTAAGAATGCTCATCCATTTGCGAAAAGACAAATCCAATCCGAGAATAAGGTCAACTTACCCCAATTTCTTTATGAGGCCATTTGTGTTGCCATGGAGAAATTTCATTGGGGGGCTTCATATCTAAAATTTTATGTTTTAATTCACTTAATTTGCAAACGGTAAGGCACAAATGTAAGAGGGAGGACCTAGTTTTCAACTGCACCTAATAGTATTTTACCCCAAGTTATCTCCTTATGGAAGGCATAGTTTGAGCTATAAATAGTTTAGGAGAAAATTGGTTAACTGCAATCACTTTTGGAAGCTAACGATGCTAGTTTCTCCTGGAAACTATCTTCCAAGAAAAAAATATTCAATATTTACAAGAAATGATATCTCACCATGACGAATCGACTATCAAGATACAAAACATTTTAGAAGAAAAACATTAGTAGATACAATTAATGGAGGCTACCAATTTGGATCTAAACACATCACTCATACAATTGCAGGACAATCAAAAATATGAAGAAAAATCCTTTCCTGAGATCATTGTGTTGAAAGGTATGGATAAATGTATGCAGGAGTGCTATAGGTTTTGAGGAGTAGAGGAAGAAAATTAATTTTTGAAACAAAATGTTGTCACAATCAAGTAAAGGTCGCATGATCGTGTACTCTCTTGTAGAACCTTTTTCAAAATTTTGCCCTATTTTTAAAGGAACAAATTTTCAGATGGAAAATCACTAGAGCCAAGAAAATGTTGGATATTGAATTTGAAGATGACCATCAATTTGTAGGGGTATATAATACTATGAATGATATTTTGGAAAAAATTCTATGTCGGTTATAGGTTGATAAGTTTCTACTTCTAGAGAAGATTAAGATCCCAATCAATTTGTATATAGGGGGAAATTCGGTTGAGAGCATTTATTTCAACCCTTAGGTATCGGTGTGAGTGGCGGGATCAAAGAGAAATATTTTTACAGGTAGAGTCCAACATTAGACTCCTCTTGAGGCATGATTTACCAGCTCTTATAAAGGTTTTCAACACATTCTCGTTCACGGGTGTACTGTCTACATCGGTAGATAGGTACACAAATATTCTTCAATTTTTTTTTGAAAACTATTAAGTAACAGGGGATACCCATCTTCAATGTAAAATTTCTCACCTCCCATGTCCGATATCAGTTTTTGTAGATCTATACAAAAGGAAGGAGGTCGATTCAATAACGAAATTCCAAAGTGGTCCTCAAATGATAAAATGATATTTGTAATATCATTCTTGGCCTCAAATAATAATGGATTAGAATGAGATACAATCCCCTCTCATTCTTGCAAAAGTACCATATTGGAATTCGGTGAATGACCAATCCGAGGAGTCATAATAACTATGTGACATGGAAGAATAATTTTGTTGATCATTTTTGGTTTTTTGGTAAACCTGTAGATGAAACTTGAAACTATTTTCCAATGATTATAATTGTTCTTGGATTTTTAAACAACATAATAGCTTGCAAGAGAACCTCGCTAAATCCTTAGTCGTGGGGAGCGATGAACCCCAATTTTTATGTTTAATCTTTGTTTAAATATTTTTAAGCCTTGATCAAACTAATACCATTTTTATATCAAGATACACGATGAACAATGATTACTCTTTATATTTAATACTTTACTATGATTATGAAGAAATTATTGTGTATACTTGTGATGTTTTTATCTTGTTGATTATGTTGCATAAATGGCTTGAATAAGATGGTTTTTTACCATCAACTTCATTTTTCAAAAGAAGTATATGTTTATTTGTCACAGAAATCACATGAATTAATTTATAAAGTGGCATATGACTCTATTTGATGTGTTAGCATAGGAATCTCTCGCCACGTAATAGGGGTCTCAAAGCAGCGCATCCAAATCACTTGGGTCACCATTCCGGCTTCTTTTAAACTTGGGGGAACTCATGTGCACATAAAAATATTAGTTTGGTATAAAAATGGTATTAGTTTGATCAAGGCTTAGTACCATTTTTCCTATTTCCACATTTGGCAACACTATGCTTTGAACAAGAATCATCCTCATTAAGTTATCATACATTCAAGCCATAAGAGGAGGAAATATGACCAACATTTGGAGACTCATCTTCATTTCAGTTATCTTCAATCAATTAACAATTTAAATAATCTCCTAGATGTGATTGACACCTTCTAAGGAGTCAATCATGAACTATCTCTTCAGTTGTGAAGAGTATTTCAAGTTAAAACACTTTATGAACTTCCCTTTCATAAATGCATCTCCCGAAAATTAAATATTCCACTTAAGATAGCATTTAATTAAATAGGCTTAGGCATTATAATAACTAGTTATATCTTAACATAACTAGAACATCTTTGGTATAAAAGAGATCATGTACTCATATTTAGTGGTTCAATTTTCTAGTTATTTGAATTCACTGTAACAAAGAATTTTTAATTTAATAAAGATATTAGATTCAAGGTAACCTTGTTTGCTTAAATTTAAGTGTTATATGTGATCAAAGGATACGAGTAAGGGCCAATCCTAACAAAAATGGATTTATTGTTTATTTATTTTCAATCTTCATGAATGCATTTATTGTTCCAACATCTATTTCATTATTTCAAAGTACTTGTGTTTTCATAATCAGTAATCCTTCCATTTTGCATTTCATTTTAATGTTACTTTTAAGAATTTTATTTGTAATCACGATCAGTTAATTAGTTTCTTAGTTTTTGTTACTAAAGTATGTACTACAAAATATTTCCTACTATTTCCTTTGTTACAAATATCCATGGAAACCACCCTAGATTAACATAATCATATGATTAAAGTATGAACATCAACGATAATTTTCATCACTCTTCTATTTTTGATCCACCTCATGAGAACAAGTATCTTCCTCACCTTTTTCATCTTTTCCCGATTCCACTTGTGATGTAATACGAACTTCTTTATCCTTCTTCGTGTTTTTCTAATAATTTCATCATTTCCTTTGGTGGGAGTTCCCCTTATAGGACTCTTATCACTTCCAATTTATATGATACCTTCATTGATCCACTCTTGATTTTCCTTTTTCTATTATGGGATTTTTACGCTACCTTCACATTAGCTAGAAATCATTTATGTGGGTGTTCCTATTATTCGCCTAGCAATTATAGTCATGTGGCATTAATTTTTGTTCCTTTTCACTCTCTTATAGACCTATTTCACACTTCCAAGGATGCGACTCGTAGTTCTTTGTGCTGCTATCTTTGGTTTGCTTCATGGAGTGGGGGACTTCAAGCACTTCATCTAGGTCCTTCCTAAGGTAAGGTACATAGGTCGGTGTAAGTGGCTCTTCTTTAATCCAAATTTAGAGGACCATGTCATTGACCCTCATTTGAGAGACTTCCTAGAGTTGCAGAGTTCAGATCCATCTATGGAATATTCTGTGTTCCTATTCTATCGCTCTTCTTCTCTCTTATCCTTCCTTTTGAGATATTTCCCATTTGTATATTGATACCTTATCAAGATCACAATGGTCGGGACCCATCTTCGGTATCTTTATTATATTAGAGAGTGTGTTTTTCTATTTTGATGGATGTTTTTCCCATTGGGTTTTCCTTAATTTCTTAGGATCTTGTTATACATGGGTACCTCATCAAGATTTAGTTTCTGGGACCCATTTCATTTTTCTCGACTCACTTTGCCTCATCCTTAGTTATGATGAAGGGGGAAGTTGTTGTGATTCCTTTTCCACATCATCGGAAGGTCATCTCTCTTAGCTGTGGTCATAAGTCTAAGTGTCATTTAGTGGTCATTAAGATATTCTTGTATGTTTTAGTGTGTTAATGTGTCATATGTGTCATTGGGAGTTACTTTTCTATTCCGAGAATGTAACTCCATCTCTCCACTTATGAGATCATGAATAAAGAACTTTGGGTTACTCATCACCCTCTATATGTAAACCACTTTCAATATATTAAGAAGTGGATATTTTTAGCTTAATGATATTCTACCCCTATTTTGAATTCTTTCATGCACTTTTGGTTGATTCTCGATCTTCATGAGATATCTTCATGTTTCAAGTTTACACTACGATCAATGTTCACACCATTCTACATGATCCTTGTTCTTTGTGTTTTCGCATTCTCCCTCCTCCTATAGCTCTTTGAATTATAATTACAACACAAATTTAATCACCTTCTAACTTATGTAGCTCATGCAATGTTCATTTTACTGAAAAATCCTTCTGACTGCCCCAAAACTACCCTTTCACCAGTCAATATAAATGAAGCATACATAACCATAAAAATACATCACCATGACCTGAAAATTATATTAACATTAATCAAAAACATATAGATCATACAATGGTCATTTAGTTTACTACTCCTTTGGACAATTTTTTTCCAAACTAAACTTGTTTAGAAAATAGCCTATTTGAGTGGGGTTACTCACCACCATTAGCTTTATCATACCTTTTTATAAATATGAAGGATTCCTCTACATATTCCACTAATCATCTGATAACTAGCGAGAAAAAATGGCCACTTAGAAATCAAATCTCTCCAACAACTTTTGAGCTATGGTTTCAAAATCATAAAAAGTTGTTTTCCTTTTTAACATTTGTTCATAAAAATGTGATTATGAAATGAAATAATTATTTTTACCTTAAATAATAAATTCCAAATCATCCTTGAAATCCATATGGTCTAATGCAAAACACACAATTCACGGTGAGAATCTAAAGTTCCAACTTGAGCTAGAAATAACATTATTCTTGACTCGTTTAATCAAAACTGACATAACATGCAAAATTATTATCATGAAAACCTTAAATTCCTCCCCCAAACATCATGACACACCCTACATACATCTAAAATCATTATAATGTCATAAAAATCTCAATATTTCTAGGCACTAAGACTTGAATAGGCACTCCTTAATGTTTTACACTGTAGGCTAGGGTCAACTTAAATAACCTCATGAAACATCATATAAACACTCTAAATTGTTCCAATATACCTATTTTACCATAATAATCTTTCCTACATGCATCAACGAACTCATATAGCTCCACAACTCATGCTCATGTAATCTAATAGCCATACCTGGTCTAACTGAGCACAAGAAACATGGTCACCATCCTATATCTACACCATGAATCTCATATGAGTTCCCAAAAACTCTCTAAATATCCTCAAAATCATTTCAACATGATTCTTAAGAAAATAATAAGCTCTAACCACCATGTACCATCACATAGAGTAGGTAGGTCAATCAAATAGGCTTGCAAGAACAAGCCATCCTCACTCAATAAACTTGTGAAATCATGAATACCTCTTAATAATCATGTCATCATCATCCTTAACATGCTCTAACTCTAATAAATAATCCACTTTTTCATAAATGATGTTTTGCATCAATCACAACACTTATGCAATAACATGCCAATAATCCCCCTTAGTCAATAATGAAAACCATATGAACTTCTCCCCTTTTTACATTAATGAATGAGGAAACATGTAACAACATTATCTTCACTTTTATCAACTTCATAGGATAACCTCTTGGTTAAAAACATCAACAAAATGTCTCAAACAAGCTCAAAATATTGATATTTCACTCAAAATTGATTATAGATTTATTGCAAGCATGGAATCAAATAACCCCCCCGGGAAAAGTATGTATGAATAAAGTGACATATTACCTATTTTTAGGAGATATTACAACATCATCCATCCTAAAATTATTTAATAAGAATTATTTTACTCCAAAATTTTGTTTTTACTTTAACAAACCACTATACTAGACACGTACTGCACTGTACCATATTCTTCGTGAGCATGCCAACAATTTTGATTTATGGAAAATAATAACATCCTTATCTTTACTCATTATCTTACACATATTTTATAGACACTAAAATTGATTTATTCACATGCTTCTAGCATTAAACATACCTTGATAACATTAGTAGTTGTTTTAAGACCAATGTTTACATACATTCAAACACTATTCACACTATGAAAAGAAATATGAAACCTCCCCTAGGACTTAGAGAACCCATATATAGTACCCATCCTAAAAAAATATTCTTACCTTCCTTTACAAACAAATATATGGCTTAAAAACTTAATCCAGGTCCTAAACAATTACATCAGTCCCAATGCATATAATTGGATGATATAAATTATTCATAAGCACAACTCATTCATTTTTGTAGAAAATTATTCATAACATATCTCAAATATATTGGATACATCAATTTCACCTCATACAATAAAATATAATCCCCCTTATCTTATTTGTAACAAACACATCATGCATATGTAGAAGCATGTTTTCTTATCAAGCATAGTACACTATCCGACCCTATAGGTTGATAGATCCATCAAATTTTCATAACCTTAGCTAATAAGCATAAAAAAATTACAACTCCATTATCCAACACCTTGATAAATATTTTAGAACATATAAAATCATCATGAAACATCTAATCTTCCATCATTTTCAACTAGAACCTAGAGCCATGTAGGTCCTTATTCAATCACAATAGGAATAAATGAGGGTTTTGGATCTTACCTTCTATATATTTGACCATAATTTGATCATCCACACAGCTTTTCAAGAGAGATATATTCTTGTCACTTTATGAGGTATTTTAGACAACTATTTAAGCTTGTAGAGACATATAATTTTCCTCCCATGCATATCCTATACCGTAGCCAATCATTTTTACACATGGAACAAACAAATGTACCAAACAAGATTGTCAAGTATGATATCATATTTTTACATCGATCCAAGACTCATACAAATTTATCACAAGCATATACTAGTTTCTTGAATCTCATATTCATAAAAATGGGATATGTCAATGCCCATACACGCAGAAGCACAATCATCGACCTATAGATGATCAAATATCTTTGTCTCCTCATAGACACCAACCAAAAATTAAATGCATTGGTAAAATACTTGAAAGGATATCTCTAATAACCCTTAATCAAAAATACTATCCCAAATCATAAATATTCATATCAAAAGTTTATATAAGTCAATTGTGTGGAAAATAGAACATATACGTGGTTTCATTCACTCATTCAATTGTAAACACTAAGAAAAATTCTCTAGTGAAACAATTTCTAGAAAATCAACCAGACTTTCTTTCTAAAAAAGTAGAATCCTATTTCATGGATTGAATACTTTGTAGATGCATCATGACCATACAATTTCATATTTTAATAGTGACCTATAGCATATGATATTATAGTCTTCATAACTTTTCCCTCTAAATAACTTCACTCTTATTTAAATCAAATTAAATTTCTCCCCTTGCATTTGAGATCCCATATCACTGTTTTCAATTTATCAAGGACTCCACCACGTAACCTTCATTATGAGCTCCATTTTAAAGGAAAAAAATAATTGAGGCATAAGGTGAAAAACTAGTAATCCCTTATACACCACCGACATCCGACATGAATAATACCATACCCTTGATTGTACTTCATTTTTATAAACTTATAAACTCAACCTCTTTCAAGTATTCATTTAAGACACTCTAGAATTTCATTCTCGGTCACTATAGATGCTCAAATCAAACTCTTGGACCACATATTTTCTTAGAATCGTGTCCTTTTTTACCCAGGTAACCACATTTGGATGAGCTGGAACAGATTCCTTAGTCAGAAGATCTCTCTCATATTTTTTACAAACTTGCATTCACCTCATGAAACTTACAAATATCATTCAAGACAAGATGACATCCTACAAGTCTTTAATCAACCATTCAATTTAGAATAATATTTATGATCCTCTAAAGATAAAAACACCATAGATTACATACCTTCTACTTATTCAGATATTCATACACATGTGTATGAATAATATTCATGCAAAGAGTAGGTTAAGCAAGAGTACCATGACTCTTTTCAACTCCTTACATCCTTTCATACTATGAACTCAAAAAAATAGCCCTAGTGTATAGGTTTTCAATGTCAAACTTTTGATATTCCCATATACGTGATGAAATTTCACCCATTATGGATACCCTTTTTGTCAAAATAAAACCTCAAAGAACATTCAAAACTTACCGAAAATAAAACATACCGAGAATGCATTTTGTACCTTTAACAATTAGGTATTTTCCATTAGCACTAATAATTCATTGTACTATCATGAATTATAGGAAATTTAGGAATTATTAGAGTCTAAAACATTGTGAATAATGAAGTACACCTTGTCTAGATGATTTTTGAAAAAGACATGCTATGGAAACCATCATTCAATCTTTCGAAACAAACTCTTCTCTATACCATTCAATATGCACACAGAACCAATGATGAAAGTCACATCTCAAAAATGCATACATTTTTATTCCAAGAACTCAATATTGGAAAAAACCATGGAATATCCTCTCTTACCTCTTGATAATCTTTTGATATGATTTGGAATCTTCAACATGATTTTCATATCAGGATTCACCTTGTTTTCTCCCTTAACAACACTACATACCACCTTTGGAGTGAAACAATGATCACGTCATCATATTGATGACATATTCCATATTCAAAAATCATCATTTACCATAAAATTCCTATGAAAATTCTAATACAAGACACAAGTATATGCAATCTACTAACTAGATAACTCATGATGATACAAACATACCTCTTAATGAGGAAGTATACTTTGTGAAAATTGACTATTTTAAATAAATTTTGAATCCAATATACATATTCATTATTAGAAATACAATATAGTTTATAAAATACTCATGACACTTCATTATTTAAAAAATAGATGTGAACATTTAGACTTAGATATCACTATTTGACCATGATGTAATAATGAATAACAATGTAGACTTATATGCACCTCACACACCTTGATTTAGTCCTTTGAGACAATTCCATGCTTAATACACACTTGTACATATATGATCCTTATTCTTGAAGCTCACGAGTAACTCATCATCCACCTTTTAACTAAAAATTGACACTATGATACACCTCATATCTCTATTCAAGACAAACATTAGTTAGACACATATCATGACAAAATAAAGATACTGGACATAGATGTCATGACACAAGAACTTTCTTTGAGACACTAACAAGACTCATACACCTTCTAAGTCATCTTAGACATACTAGCTCATCATGAAAAGAAAACACACATGTGAACATAGATTCATACAATTTGAAAGAAAAAAATACTTTAACCTTGACATACACAACTTGAGTGAACATATAGAACAATAAGAACATGTGAAACGACTTGAAGAGACATACCTCAACACCATGAAGAAGAAAAACACTAACCTAGATTTCTCCCCTTCAATATAATACTTCATTTGTGCCTATACACCTCTAAGAATCCTAGTATAAGTATATATAATCATGTAGGGGTAATATGAGAGACCTAAGAAGGTCTCAAGTGTTCTTTTGGATCCTTGACTAATTTATTCTTTTTCGGTTCTTCATTTTTCACATTAGACTCATCATTTTGATCAATCAAACTCTTGGGTTCCTCTTGGGACCTTTTACTAGCTTCTTCGTTCTTCTTCTTGTTCTTTGAACTTGTTTCTTACATCCATGAGTTTCTTTCTTTAATGGTCCTACATCACAAAAAATTGCAATGTGACCTACCTTGTGGCATCGAAAACATTCCACTTGTCTTAATTTGAACTAAATAATCTATGTCCATGAGCATTCCAAATATAGAAATATCCATTGAAATTTCTTACATACCTTTTAGGGATTGATTGTCCACTTTTAAATTACTTTCCAAGATGTCCTTTTTCAAGAAAAATGTAACATACAACACCATATATCTAACCAATATTTTTTATCCTTATTTCCTTGACATTATTCGTTAATATTTCCTTCATAATGATGCTCATTAATTTTTCCTTTGCAATCATCCTTCTTCTCAACCTTAGGACTGCACATACTAGATCCATATCCCTAAACACCACACTTATAACAATTATCATGAAAAAAACCATACATTTACGCATTTGGCAGTTTGATAGATGATATTTTGTGAGATGGATTCTTTGAACTCTCTCCCATGCTTGGTTTCCTTATTTCATTAGATCCTTGACTTGATTATTTTTCATTATTCTATGTTTTAAGTGTATCCACTTTGAATTCAATACATGTTATATCACCATATGAATTTTGTTTTACTATCCTTTTATGAGGATTTTTTGAACTCTCATGAAAATATGATACCTTGATTTTCATGGTGAATATCTCTTTCTTTAGATCCTCCTTCTGGACCTCATATTTGAGAAACTCTTCCCTTTTTATCTTTAATTCAGATAAGGCCTCCACAAGTTGATTCATTAAAGCCTTGATTACTTCCTCATGAGATGCAACCATAATGCCCACCTTTTCTATCATAAAAAAATTATTTTTTTACATGACAATCAAGGCTACACTCAAAGAATCCTTAAACCTGGTAATGTGAACATAGCCTCTAGAAAATATATGATTATGTAAACCTCACCTTTGCCAAGACGGATGTGCTAACTTGAAATTTAATCTTTGTTTCATGTGCAGGTAAGTTGGTGAGAAATAAATCATGAGTTCATTATTATTCACCTCAAAGGAGTTTCTTGTGGAGGCTAGAAAGGCCTAGTTTCATACATTTTGCACCTATAGAGCATGTCATGGGTATTTCCTAGGAAGATATGATGCATTTAAGTAGTGTGTGATAGATTTGTGAAAGTATACAAGGAAGGTTAGGAAGGTTCTGAAAGAAAATAAGTGTTTTGGAACAAGGTGTGTGAAATTGGGTTGTTCGGAGTATGGTATTGGGAAATGCACGTCCGAAAAAATATAGTCACATTGTTCAAATATTTTTGGGAGCCTCGTGAAGATTCAAAATATCGTATCTCAAGAATTGGAGAGATAAAATTCCCTACTTCATGTTGAAATCATCAAGGAAAGGTTTTGAGAAAATCTAGATGTGATAACTTATCCGATAGTACGACATTAAAGGCTCTAGTACAAGGTGTAACTTGTACTAAGAGTTTTAGGAGACTTATAAATATTTTAGAGCGTAAAAATATATCAAATGAAATTGTATTTAATTCTCTTCATAACCTATATTATGTATTAATTTGTGGTCTTCATAAACTCTTCCTATCACTCAGTCTATCGACATGCACCTTGACGAAAAAGTAAAAATATGGGTTAAATATAATGAATAATTAATTTTCAATACTTATAGATATTATCACTAGATTTTTTGTCCCTTTTCCATAAATATTCATATAATATATGACCTATTTTCATTGAACATTTCCCCAAAATGGTGAAAATAAGTTTTTAATGAAGCTACCAATCTGTTGACACGCCACATTAACCCATTGTTGATGCATTATAGAAATACAACTCTTGACACAAAAAAACAAAATTGACATCCAAAAAACATTTTTGATGCTCAAAAAGATTTTTTTGTCACCTAAGAGTGATTTTAAATTGCCATGAAGGCTTAAGATGCGTGATAACGAGGTGTTGATATGTGACATCAAAAATTCTTGACACATGAAAAAAGGATTATTGACATGTGACATCGAACCTTAGGAGACAATGAAAATGTTGGCATGTGATAGGAAGTGAATTTTTTCACATGACAGGAAGTCAAATGCTGACATGCAACGATAGGGTCAAGATTTTGTCATGCGACATATAAAATGATGTCATTTTTTCAAGCAAGATTTTTGTGACCCTATCCAATATCACATGTCAAGAAGATGATGTCATGCAAATAGGGAATTTTGTAGCATGGAAAATGATGCCATGCATCAAGGATATTTATACCAAATTGGAGATGATGTGATCAGGAGATATAGGAAGATGAAAGGTCAAAGATGACAAAGGAACACCAAAGGTCTGAACAGGAACTTGTAAGGTCAACAGTCATGAGGTAAGGTGAAGGGTCATGCGTGGGAGATGAAAGGATACTATTGGTACTATAAATATGAGTGGCACCCTCATTTCAAATGATGGTTAATTATTATTTGCTAGCTCTCACTTTATTTCTAGAAGTAAGTGCCTTCGCTTTTTTCCATTCCCAATCTACTTATTGTTCTATCTCCATCTCAAATTATACGCTAGGAGAATTGCAAATTGTGTAACATGCCGCAATAATAAAAAAATTGTCGTTGATGTTTTCTTCTTTTTTAATGAATGTTTTCTTTTGATTGATTGCAAGTGAAATGTTATGATTTTGATGCAAAAAACTTTGTTATACTATTTTTGGTTAAAAGCCTTTTCTCTGTTTCCATTTTTATCACCCTCACTAAGCAATTTTCTTCACCTTTATCTAATACAAGAAATTCCCACAGTTTAGGGAAGTATTTTCTGTGATCTCTCGGACTTGGCCACCCTTAAAATTAGTTAACATTTTTTTCATTTCCTTTTTTCAATAAATGGATCTCGCCTCATTCAAGTAGAGGGACTTAGTCCCATGCACTAATTCTAAGAGCTCAATAATTTTCCCACCTAAAAATTATTTTCACTAACATTATTTAGTACCCACCATGGGGAAAATTTAGCATAGCTACACCCAATTTTGATTCCACAAAACCCAAAAAAATGTATAATCCAAAAATAAAAAAAATTCTAGAATTTGAAAAATAATTTAGTCGATGTCCTCCATCGATGAATATTCTTGGTAGTTCCCAGTTTTGAGAAATAAGCTTCTATTTCATAAATAAGAAGATATTTCATCAGATTTAAGGGAAAATATTTGGCAAAATAGAGAAAATTTCACTCATTACATTGCTGCTACAATAGTTATGGATTCTAAAGAAGAATGTGCAAAATCCTTGAAAAGAGTGAGACAAGATCGAACCAACATAAGAGAGTGTAGAGGAGTCTTGTATGAATTTCACATTCAAGTTGGCTAATAGAAGGTATACAATATCTTCAAGAGTTAGTGGTGTGTCTGATCCCAACTTCAAAGAACAGTTAAAAGATGATTTCAGACTTCCTATCAATAAAATTACAAGAAGGGTAGCTTAAGCAGCTTCTCCCCACAATTTTATCGTATTTCTTATTTTGAGTCCCCTACCGAGGGAGTTATAGTTGAACCTTTAAAATATGTTACTCCATAATAGGATATTGTTGAAGAGGATATTGAAATCATCAAGTCATTTTTGAAGGATTTTTATAAGGAGAATAATTTGAAGAAGAACCACCTATGGATCGACAAGCACCACTACTCGGAGAAAAATATAGGTCCCTTATCTCTCACCGTGCCTCTCGCGTGACCTACCTAGGGGCTCAACAAATATTTTTACTAATTTCCATGGTGATGGGAAGAAGCATCTAGATTACCATATCTGGTCTCGAGTCATGAATTTCAAATTAATAGGAGTTGGATATGAAGATATATCATCGAATTTTTGTATAATATTTACTAGATCTGCAACATAATGGTTCTACAACTTTCCTTCCATACATATAAATAACTTGAATGACATGAATACCAATTTCAAAATGAGATTCAAACATGCAGAGGATACTCATGCAATGTTGGTCTAGTGGTATCAATTGAAGAAAGAACCCTTCAATAATGTGGGAGTTTGTGGAAAAATTCAATAGGATGCTTTACAAGATTCTTCAAGTAGCCCAACCTATTGAGGAAAAAAAAAAAAATTATTTTCCCAAGTGACTAACTTCTTAAGGCGAGTTAGTTGCTAAAAATAACTCAACTAGCATATTTGGATGAGGTAAAAATATTGCTATTGAAGTTAAATATGATCTAATCATGTCGAGAAAAATTAAAAATAGGTCGAAGTAGTGATAAATGACAAATATCAAATGTAGGTACCATGATTTCATTAGTTCATAAATTGGCTAATGATTTCTTGTCTCTCAAGAAGAAATTGGCTCAAGTTTTTGTGAGTAGAGAGGCACCTAAGAATAACTTTCAAAATAGACAAAGGATTGGCCCACCACCTTAAATAATCACACTAGAGGATCCCTTGCTAATGAAACCTATGGTACATAGGGTGATGATGAGGAAGAAGAATATGGGCTCGGAATTGAAGAAGTCAATGATGTTGAGATTGGGTATGTTGAGTACTCCTATAGAGATGAAAGTGAAGAAGGTGATACATCAAGTTTCTATTTTACAAAGTGCTCACTTGTTCTAAATAAAAATCAAAGTACCTTTATTGCTACTCCTAAGAATAAGAAAGAAGAATATTATCCCATGGTGACTCGTCTAACAAAATAATCAATAAAGGAGTTACACTTCCTCCATATACGTACTACTCGCTAAAGAAAAACAAGACCTTGTGGCAGCCAAGAGGACCACTGATGAAACAAGTAAGTCTCCTAAGTATATTTCTATTAAATAATATTCTTCTAAGGTTTGTAATTTTACTTCTAAAATGTTAGATGTGTCAACCATATCTTCCGAGGTACTTAATAAGCCCGGCAGATCTTCCAAATATACATCTACTTCAAAAATAACCTCCGAACTGAAAGTAATATCTTTTTCCAAAGGTTCTACCACCTCGGATACATGTGATTCATCCTCTTTTGATAGTGTATATCATGTAAAATGGTGTAAGGTCCAAATATCCGAGTCTTAATATTTGCTGCACTCCATCAAAATAGTTTGATAAACTAGTCTAGTTTATCAAAGGTAGTAACCCAAAGCCCAATTTTTTCACACCCTCTTCTAAAGGGTTACTATCGACTCCTCCTTCCCCATCATCTAAAAACATGTTAGCCCTAAGTTCATCTAAGACTGATAAAGTTGAACCATTCTACCTTTATCTTCTTATTGGAGGCTACAAATTAAACAATTGTATCATAGACTGTGTGCTTATGATAATTTGATTACGATCAAAGTACCTAATGCCTTTGGTTTGAATCTATCATGGGATAAAGCTACGTTTTATTCTATGTAGACTAAAAATTCTCTCTTGTGGTGGGAATAAAGGATGGCCAAATTGTTGCACCTGATTTCCCAAATAAGAAATTTTTATTGACTATCCTGTTAGCAAACATTTTAGCCTCATACGGGATTTTGTTGAGCATAAGATTCTATATAGAATTGGGAGGATAAATATAGATTGACTGGTCTTCACAAAATATTCCAGTTAAGGGAAAAATGAAAAATTTGTTTCCGACAAGGAAAATGAAGTATACAGTGCAAAAATAGGAAGATACTAGAGCCAATATTCTTTATCAAGACAATGGACATGGGAACTACTTTATAGCTTCTGAAGAGGAGGATTAAATTCCTATCCTGATAGGACCAAGCATTCCTTTCTGATGGGGTATTGAGTATGAAGGAGAGTGGATAAATTTTTAGTTGCAGGAGGGCAAACTTGAATTATCAAATGATGTAAGCCATAAAGGAGAAAAGGAAATCCTTCATGAATTTTGCGCCAAAAGAATTAGTTAATGTGTTTACCCATTTTGAGGACGTGTTTTCACTACCATTTGAAGATCGATATTCTCTTGACCATTTCATTATAGAAGAAGAAATATCAACTTGTGACAATCCTTTGAAAAGTTTGAAAGAAGGATTGGTGTAGGAATTTCTAAGAGATACGGAAGAGAAATAAGACCTTTAACTCAGCATTGAACTCCTAATGCAAGCTAAGGAATTACAAGACAAAGATGAATCTAGTGTTGATTTCTCAACCAATTGAAAAAAAAATCATGATGAATTCTATCAAGGTAAGAAATATATTTTACCCAGTGAGATAATAATTGATGGATGTGTTAAAAAAATGAAGGTTTCTATTTTCCATTAGACAAGAAAGATTCTTTATATGAGGAAAATATTGAAACAAATGTCCTCAATTCCTTTGATGATGAAGTATCTCATACTAAAGAAGTAGTGAAGTTCAATGAACCTTGGGATGATGGATCAATTTCTCCAAACTATTTCATTGAGTTCAAAAATAAAGATTCTTCAAATGAATGTGGTGGTGAGATCTCAACAATTTTGAAAAATGAATCCTTGCAAGAAATTTTGAAAGTTGTGGAAGGTACAGAAGATCCTGAACTAAGTCTTGACCTCTTGACTCACGCTATGGCCATACAAGATAGGTATGAGACTATGTTTTCTCATTCATCCCATATTGAATTAGAGTAAAAATATATACTCAAAGGTTCTTACAAAAATTTTACTATTAAGTATGAATATGGGAAAGAGGAGAACTTAGAGATTTCAAACAATCCAATCAAAAATCAATCTTGGGGCAAGGATGAAATGATAAACAAGAAATCAGCAATGTGGATGAACATGGAAGATGATTTGAAATCTAAAGTGGATATAATTTGTGTGTAAATCTCTAATCATCAAAAGGATCATGTAGCGTCACTTGTCTCAAATAGAAAGGAACTTATGAGAGAAACTAGATTTCATAAGAAGTCGAGAAAAGGACACTACTTCTCGGAACCCGTGAATGGCTTCATGTAACGTAAATGTTACCCATTTTGAGATGGTAACTTACAATGAGAAAAGGTACTTTAGTGAAAGAGGGTTGTTTCCCTACATGTACCATAGGTGAATATAGGTTTGTATGTTTCCTTCATGTCATTTTTTCGTGTTTGTCTCGTGTTGTGTTCAATAAAGAATGTTTTTTATATCTACCCTTGTTTTGCAATGATTCCTATATCCCAATTGATAAGGAATGGGTCTTCTTAGTGTCTTTATATTATAGGATTCCTAATTTCCCCATCATCACTTTTTTCAATCTGAGAAAACTCCCCAAGCTAGAACAAGGTGTTTCCATGCTAAATGTCTATTAGAGAAAGTTTAAAATTTTGTAATGAAAATCAAGCCTACACTCAAATAAACCTAGAACTTGGTAATGTGAAGTTTCCCTCCAGCCAATCTCTAAATATGTAAACCTCACCATAGATGAGAGGGATGTGCTAACTTTATTTTTAAAGTTTTTTCATGTGCGGAGTAAGTTGCTGAAAAAAATCATAAGTTCATTACGATTCACCTAAAAGGCCTAGTTTCAGACTTATTGCACCTATAGAAAACCTCCCAGGGATATCCCAAGAAGATTTGATGCATCCAAGAAGTGTGTGATAGAGTTGTGTAAGTATTAAAGGTAGTTTAGGAAGGTTATAGAAGAGAATTAGTGTTTAGTAACAAGTTGTGGGAAATTGGGTCATTGGGAGTAGACTATTGGGAAAACCGGATCTTGGAAAAGTTAATCACCTTGTTCAAAGAGTTTTGAGAGCCTCATGAAGATTAAAAATCTCATATCCTAGGAATTGGGGAAATATAAGGTCCCAATTAATGTTGAAATCATCAAGGAAAGGTTTTGGGAACATTGATAATTGAAAAATTCTCGACACTCGCGACAAAAATGTTTCAAGACAAGTTATAACTTGTTAAAAGAGTTTCAAGAGCCTCATGAATATTTGATAACCTAACCTAAGCTAAAATGAAATTATATTGGATTCTCTTCATGACCCATATGATGTGTTATTTTTTGGTGATAATAAACTCTTCCTATCATGCAATCTATCGACACATAACTTGAGGAAAAAGTTAAAAAAGGGTAAAATATTATGAAGAATTTAATTTCAAGAATTATAAATATTCTCACTGGATTCATTTTCTATTTTCCACAAATATTCATATTATATAACCTAATTTTGTTTAAAATTAGTTCGAAATGGAGAAAACAAGTTTTTCGTGAAACTACCAACTATCGACGCATGACAACAACCTATTGTTGATGCACGATAAGAAGAACTTAATGAAGAACAAAAAAAACACACTTTTGATGCCTAAAAATAAAATCTTAACTCCCAAAATAAAATATTTGTTTCCGACAATAACTTCTTGTCACCCGATAGTAATTTTTAGGTGTCCAAAAGGCTTGAGATGCACAACAATGAGGATTCTTGACATGAGACATAAAACCCTAGGAAAAAATGAAAGTGTTGACGCACGACAACAAAAATGTTGACACATGACAGAAGTGAAATGTTTTCATGGGATAGGAATTCAAATGTTGATGTGTGTGACGGGAGGGTCAAGATGTTTTCGTGTGACACAAAAATGAGGTCAGTTTTTAAAGCTATTTGTTGTGACCAAGTCTAATGTCACATGTCGGAAGATGATGTCAAGAAAAGAGGGAACTTTTGTGGCACAAAAATGGTGTCGTTTATCAAGGATATTTTGAGGAACCTAGAGATGATGTGATCAGGAAATGTAGGAAGATGAAAGATCGAAGGGATGAAGAAACACCAAAGGTCGTGATGAAAGAACTTGTAAGGTCAAACAATCATGAGGGAAGTTGAAGTTTCATGCATGGGAGATGAAAGGACATTCTTGGTACTATACATATGAATGGTACCCTAATTTCAAATGATGGTTAATGCTTATTTTTTAGCTTTCACTGTATTTCTAGAAGCAAGTGCCTCCATTTTTTCTATTCCCAATCTACTACTTTTTTATCTCCATATCAACTTATACTCGGAGAATTATAATTTGTGCAACATGATGAAATAAAAAAAAATTGCTGTTTATTTTTTCTTATTTTTTTGTGAATGATTGCAAGTGAAAATTCTGATTTTGATGCAAAAGACTTTGTTATACTATTTTTTGGTTGAAACTATTTTCTTTGTTTCCTTTCCTAGCTCCCTCACTTAGAAAATTTCTTCTCTTGTATCGAATACAAGCAATTTCCACAGGTTTAGGGAAGTATTCTTGTGCGATCTCTCGGTCTTTAGGCCACCCTAAAAATATTTTAGATTGTTTTAATTTCCTTGTTTTCAATAAATATATCTACCTCATTCAAGCAGATAGACTTAGTCCAGAGCTCTGTTTGTGAGAACTCACTAATTTTCTCACCCAAAATATTATTTCATTTACTGAGTCCTGGGCATCACAAAAACTTATAATGTGCCCTACCTTGTGGCATCTAAAACATTCCACTTTTCTTATTCTCAGTACTAAATAGCTCTATGTCCATAACCATTGCAAGTATATAAATGTCCATTGAAGTTTCTTACATACCTTTTAGGGATTGATTTTCAACTTTTGTAATACCTTCCAAGATCTCATTTTTTATGATAAATGTAACATAAAACAACATATATCTAACCAACCATTTTTTCATTATTTTCTTGACATTATTCTTCACTTTTTCCTTCACAATGATGCTCCTAAACTTTTCCTTTGTAATCATCCTTCTTCTCAACCTTAGGACTACACATACTAGCTCTATGTCCATAAACACCACACTTATAATAGTTACCATGAAAAACACCATACCTATATGCATTTGGTTGTTTGATAGATGATATTTTTGATATGGATTCTTTGATATCTCTCCCATGCTTGGTTTTCTTATTTGATTAGATATTTGACTTAATTATTCTTCATTCATCTATGGTTTGAATGAATCCCCTTTGAATCCAAGACTTGTTATATCACCACATGGATTTTGTTTTTGTAACATATAATTTAAATGTTTTTGAGCTCTCATGAAAATATGATACCTTTATTGTCACGGTGGATATGTCTTTCTTCAGATCCTCCTTCTCAACCTCACATTTGAGATTCTCTTCCCTCACGATCTTCAATTCAGCTAGGGCCTCTCGTAAGTTGATTCTTTAAAACCATGATTATTTCCTCATGATATGTAACCAAAATTCCTAAATTGTCTTCAAAATCACTCACCATACACATTGTGGTGTATAAATCAAACATCTTCTCATGAAATATCTCCCTCTTTCTTGCTAGGATACTTTCAAGGGAATTATTAGATACAAATTGTTAGAAGTGACAAGGAATGAGAGGGAGGGGGTGAATCAGTCCCTAATAAAACCTTTCACTCTATATTTAAAAACATCAAACACATATACTTAAAAATTAGAAAATACACTTCACCATGAAACATACTAAAAAAAAGGATCTTAAGATGTACACAAAACCACCTTTCATTGATATTCAAATCTGATCACCACTTTATATTGATAGTAAAACCATATCACAGTTGAATTGATTTCTTCAACATTAGTCAACAAGATACAATGAAGAGCTACAAAGATAATCAACCTTGTCTCATGAATACATATAAAGATATACTTCTTTGAAAATTCCTTCAATTAAATATCAAACCTGCAAATACTTCATAAACCTATAATGACATCAATCATGCTATGAAACTAGCATTGAAATGGATAAAATCTTCCCTCCTTCTTCAACTCACCATCAAAGAAACATCACCATATTTTCTTTACTCAAATCCTCATCATGAAAACAAAACCATATACTGACCTAGAATTAAATTCCATAGGATTTTTGCTAGGTCCAGGGGTTTTAATTTCAACAAAGGATCCTTCAAAATAAGATTAAATTGGTTCCAAAATATTATAAATAATGTACCCAAAACATTACATTTGTAGCCTCTCCTTGATTCAAATTCAAAAGAGGTCAGTTTTCTCATGTACATAGTTGCACATAATATTCAAAAGAGGTTGGTTTCCTCTTATATAGTTGTGCATAATATGATGACTTTCCTTTAACCCATTGGTCATCATGGATTGCATCATTTAGTAGTGGTCTTCACCCACTTTCTGGTTTGTATAACGTTGTATCCCATTTCCAGTTAGTCCCCAAACATCCTCTATCGATGTAATATTGTAGTCACCAAAGCATAGTTTTTATTATAGGTATGATCCCTTTTTCTTGGGGCATCATGCCTTGGTTATACTTTCACCCATCTTTCTTCACCCATACACCCTTCATCATCTACATTTTTCAAATGTGTCATTGATTACCCATGATGCCATTGATCCACTATTTGAGGGGAGCTCATCATTAATCCTTTAATTTTCCACAAACTCTCATTTTTTTGTCTCATAGTTTTCTATCTCAAACCACTCAATAAAAAGGTGAAAAATATAGGCACCTAAATTTTGTATCTATACCTTTCATCACTCGTTTGCACATATTTATTTAATCCATCCCCCTTATTTAGTTAAATGGAAAATTTAATTCACATTAATTATTCAAGCTTCAATTAATTAATTAATCAATCAATTAATCCACATCCTTTTCTTACGTCTCCCTTATGTACTTTCTATTTACCGTCCCTACGCTTTTTCTAACCTATCTATAATACCAACTCACCTAGACCTCATCCCTAAACATCATCTTCCCACCAAATGCTTCAAAACTATTAATAACATCCTCTACAATAAAAATCACGCCAAAAGTGAAAAAAAAATCCTATTGGGAAAGATTCCACGAAGTCGGTGACAACGCAACCTAGTCATCACCGACCCTACAAAGCTAAGTGTTTTCTTTCCATTCATCAGGAAAATTTTGAATAATTCTCAAGCTTGCTTTTGACCTATGAATAATCTCCTTTTCCGAGCATATTTAAAGAAATTTAAATCTTCTCAGACCTCCATGGAACTTTCCTACATCAATCGTGATCAAAACTTGTGAGATTGCCATCAATTTTATTCTATTTGTACACTTTTATCATATTATCGTTGTTTTTCTTGTGTCTAACCTTTTGTAGGATTAGATCATCCATAAAAATGATTACATCTTTTCCATCAATTTCACCTTTTAGAACCATAATTTTAGGTTTTTCCTCTAGCTTTTCTTTCCTCATCTTTATCTAACTTTGTCATAGTCTCCATCAACCCCGACAGATCATTGTCTAGAAAACCTTTTGAAAATTTTGCTTTCTATTCCAAAACCTTCTCCCACATCTCGCATGATCTATGTCTTTCCCTATTTGCTACAATCCTCAACCAGTTTCTTTGTTACATTAAAATCCTCATATTTACACCCTAGTCATCATTAGCTAAGGCCCTAGTTCTCAATCCTGCCTCCTAATCCTTGTTTTCTATCATTTTCCTAGTTTCTTTTCCTTCAAATCACCTTTTCAGTTGATTCAAGCATATACCGAGTCTTTGGTACATCCAGATTACATCCATATTTTTCAAATAATGCATATTAATCTTACACTCTAGATCTTCTCTCTCAGGTCATCGTCGAACTACTTTTGTATATTACGGGTCATCATCGACTTAGACCAAGTATTGATTTATTTTCCTTTAACTAGATCATATGAGTATTCAGATCCATCATATTTTCATTGAGATTATGTGTTCTTTAAATTTCTACATATTAGCAGTCTACCCTTTCATCTATATCACTTTTTTAACAATGGTGGTTGACATACGTGAAAGGAAGTCAAAATTTTATTCAAGAAAGCATTATCCAGAAGCCCGCACATAAAACTATCTAATCAATATCATTTTAACTTTATTGTAGGTCTTCTTCATTCTAATTTGCAACAATAGGGATCCATCATCTATCTTATGCCTTTATCTCATCCGAGGTAATATAAACCCTCCATCATTTCTAGGTTTAATATTTTCTTTTGTAGCTGGTGTATTAAATTCATTAAGAATGAGAATTTTGGTATACATTCCTGGCATACCGGTGGGACCACCCTTTAGGTGATCTCTTGCATTTATTTCTTTTCTCTTTACTTTTATTTTTCCACTAACATCTGTAGCATGAGGCTCCGCTATATTTCTTGTTTGTGTTGGGTCTATGTTCTAGATTGCTCATCGCTCAAGAGTGCAAAGAAATAGGTAAATCGTTATCCAAGTATTCCTGATTTTTTCAAATTTTTCTCCTTTTTGCATAAGAATTTTCCATTCGGACTATGTCCTCATTAAATATAACACTTCATTTCGGGTTTAAGAAGAGCTTTTTTCTACATCACATTTTCTCACACAACTTAAATGGGGATTTAAGCTTCTAAATATTACACTTTATCAAACACAACCTACACCTCACAAATTAAATCAAAACATCGGGATATCTGCTACCGCTTTTCGATTGGGATTTGATCACCCAACAAAATCTACCTCACACATTCCCTAGCCATAACAAGTCTAAAACCAAACATAGTTTTCCTTCCCCTAGGTCATTTTTATCCATCCCCTTTTATTTTCACACTTTCTTAAATAAATTAAGAACATAAAAAGAATCTTCTTCTTGAATTTCTTGGGTAAAACTTATTTCATGCATGTAGTTAGTTGTTTAGCAGCCAAATGAATGTAATAAAACTTGGCTTCAAAATTTCCTTTCTCAACAAATGTTGACCATAATAGTTACCTCATTCATTCCCTTGATTACTTCTTTCATTAGCACTCAACCTCTCGATGTGATGTCTCTAACCCATATTCCCTTTTTCACACCACAATATTGGGTGAGACTAACTCAATATTGTACTCACCAATCTATCTTGTCAAGGCCTTCTACCACATAATCCATTAGATCAAAACCATTTGGACCTCCCAAAGTCCCTCTTAGTGACACAATGTTCAAAGACCATCTAGATAAAAATATAGTAGCACTCCAAGACTATCTCCTTAGGAGATCAACTCAAATTCCCTTAAATGGTCTACCACTCTAAAAACTTTATCCTTATCAAACCAATCCCTAAACTACCTAGTTTGTAGTAAATGATCTTTCTACAACCCATCTTGCTTCCTCTTCCACCAATCCCTCATCTCATCAAACTACCTATATAGTCATTCATATTCCTCACAATCTCCTACCAATCAACACGACAATCAACACTACTCTTCCCCTCACCTCTTTGGTCATTATTGCCACTAGTGTCCCTAACCAATATGCCCAAACATCATATCCCCTCCTGGACATTATCTCGGACAATATCTTCTCACATCTAGCATTTCTCAATACTTCCCAACCCCCTTTCACGAGTGCTTTACATTATTTATTATCTAACCCTTTTCAACATAAATTTTAACCCGTTAAAACTGACATTACCACTTAGTACTTGTTGTAGTAGCCTACCCAATCCCAATAATCCTATCATGTTCCCATCTCCCAAAGTAAAAATTATTTCAACAAAATACCTTTCAATCACATCCCATGATTTATACTCAACCCCAAGAAATTCCTCAAACACCCACACATCCTCAAGCTCATCAACAAAATCATCGATTACTCCTTACATACAAGCACCGCCTCTCATCCCCAAACAGACTATTTCGAATGAACCTATGTAGGATATTATGAATAATTTATCCAACCTCGAAGCCATTACTCTAGGATCTAAAGTTTCATTATCCTATGAACAGATTTGTGATGAGGATATTCATCCATCCCTACTAGTTACATCATACCCTCTACACAACGAATTTCCAAAATTCACCAAGTTTAATAACAAAGAGGATCCATAGCAACACCTTCGTGCATTTAGACATTAATGTTACCTTATCATAAATAATCAAGACTTGATGCTTTAAAATTTCACTATGTCCTTAGCTAGTCTAACACTATACTAGTACAATATTATCCCTCAATATTCTATATTCTCGCTTCTCCCAACTAACACAACTATTTTTAGAACATTTTTCAATGAAAATTACATACAAAGTAGTTATCAATGATTAATACACTATCCAAAATTTTGAGGATGATTCCATTTAAAAAATTTCTGCGCGATGACATGAAATCATAAACCAATTATCCTTCCCTCTCCCACATGCATGACCTCAACGGGATCTTCTCACATTCTTGTGTAAATCATATATATTCTATTTTAAAAATACAATCGTTATGATCCTTCGGTGAATCCTTTACCATGGATTGAAAAATTGAAACATGTACGCTCAAGCGACTTCATTTAAAATTAAAATCAAAGAAACATAATTATGATTTTACCAAGCCTTTCGAGTAAAACAAAAAATCAAAAGTGGTGGCCAATGATGTCATCATTAAATCAATTCCTTCACCTATGTCCAACACGTGGACTCAAAAATGAGTCCTTTGACAAAATCATAAGTCCAGTCCCCTTTGAGACTAATTTAGTAAAATATTTGAAAAGTTTATGGAAATAAATTTCATCAAACTCCCTCCTATCTAACTAGTTTATGAGTCTATACTTGAAGCTCGTGTGGTATCGTGAAGACCATTATTGGAGGTACCACTAAGTACGAGGCCACAACATATAGAGATGTCAAACTATCGATGATTTGGTCTAAAGATTTATCGATCGGGGTGATATATAGGTAGAAAATCCAAATGCTTCTCCCAATCAACAAGTTGACATCTTCAAAAACCTTTCCCATATCATACACTAGTAAGCCAAGCCACCACTTCTACTACAACCCAAGAGCCAAAAAATCACACTATAAACACCCTTAACACTACTGATCAAGAACCTATCCCATAAAAAAATTCCTATCCTTTATCTTCAATCACATCCATTCCCTATAATATCCTTCCTTTATCTTGTTGTATTCTCCCACCACTAAAACTTTTAAGATCCCATTTGAGATTATATCATTTATGCCCCTAAAGAAATTAATTAAGAAACCATTGCAACCTATTTCTACTTCTAGTGTTTTACCTTCTTCAACTCCCTTACATATCATATCACCTCGTCATCTACTTATTCCATTCCAATAGGCTTGACCATCTCACCCTTGCAGTCATATCATTCATAGATCCTATACCGGTTCCTCCTCCCACTCTTTTACCTCCATAAACTATTGTGGTCACATCCATTCCACCTTCTTCCTTCACACCAATTTCATCATTTGAGGAATTCCTAAAATCAATTCACCTTACAATGACCTCAAATGCTACTTCCATGACATCAAAACAATCCCATAAATCAATTCCTTCCATAGATTTCCTCGAAAAAGTGGTGATTCCTGCACCCAAACAAACCATAACATCACTGACTAACCACCCAAATAAGGTTATCATCACTCCTCCCAAATATGCATCTTCAAATATGAGATCTATAATCCCACCTAGAGTTAAACCATTCAACACTAAAACACCAACCAACATCAAAACTGAATTCAAGTCACCAAAACATTAATATACTCAAATTTTACCCCAAAAATCAAAGATATCTTACAAAGCATCTTCTATCACTTTAGTTAGATCATATACGGAAATATTCCAACACTTAGTGCAAACCTTTGCAATCAGGGTTCCACATATCAAGGCCTTTGACCCAAAAGAAAAGAAACCTTTATGGTTCAATTCTAACTTTATGTACACCTTTCATCATACCCCTAGGCATGATACTAAACATTGTAGAGAACTTTAGGCCATTATCCATAACCTCATTGAAGAGGAAAGGATTCTTCTCGGACCAAGTAAGTACCTTCCTTCAATATCTAGTTAAACATCTTCTATTTCTCCTTGGGAAGATGAATATTCTAGGGCAATGCCCATTTATTCATCAATTTTGTTAGGGTGACCTCTCAATCCATCTCACGTGATTCAAAACCAACCTCTAAAAAAATCCAAGGCCTTTGTCTTCATTATTCCTCCTAAGGAATTTAACCACATCATTGAAATTGAAGGTTTCTATTTTAGTAGCCCTCGAGACCTATTGAACAAAGTATTGTAAGATAGAATCATCAAGCCCCTTTCAAGATGTCACTTTACGAGATCATCCAAATCTTGCCATATACTAGACATGCTCTTACTAAAGCCTTAAAGTGCATGCTAAAATCTAGTGATGAAATTCAAACCTTCGCATCTCTTATAGGAGCACTCATTTCGTCTATTTCTATCTCATTTGATGATACTTAAATTTTAGACATCCCACCAGAAGAACACAATATTCCCCTCTTTATTATGGTTAGGATAAATGATACATTCATTCGATGATCCATGATCGATAGTGGGGTGAGAATTAATATTCTTCCATCACATAATTTTGATCAACTCAAGATTCCAAAGGAATCTATCACCTAGATGTCTATGGTCCTCTATGATTTCAATGATTTTGTCACTCCCCCCTTGGGAATGGCCATCCTTCCTATCCATGTTGGTGAAAAGGTCATCCATGAGGTCTTCTATATCATTGAAGGAAAATATCAATACAATGTCATCTTTAGATGACCATGGATTTGCACCATGTATTATGTCCCTCTACACTCCATCGTTCCCTTAAATACAAGCACAAGGAAAAGGTCCAGATGCTTCCCGAGGATTACTCCCTTTTAAGGGTTCAACATGAGCTATAGAAAAAATTATAAGCTCGTTCCTAAGAATTATCCATCGCACCATCCACCGGTTCAGCTATTTCCGCATCTAAACTTCCTAATGATAACTCCCTAAAAAAAGTAATGGACAAGCTTATGATGGGGGAGTATCGTCTTCTTACACTTAGCACCCTTCCCACTCCTCACCGTATTAGTAGACCCGATAAGGCACCTATGTATCAACCGAATGTCAGGAATGTTGTTCCCTTTGGTCCACCACATCTTTACACCAACCTCATCTATGGTGGTTTCGATACCCCCTCCTCTCACATAGATTATCTTCCACATGCCAATATTTATACCGGTGGCTTTGGCTTTCTCAACAAACCATCTTTTTCCTATACCTATCTCCATCATTGCGCATGGAAAGGATTCTCCCTAGGATGGTATGAGAATAACCCACATGGATTTATTCCTAATCAATGCTGCAAACCTCGTGAAAAGTTTGGGCTAGGCTACAAGGATAAATCCCCGTGCCTATCACACCATATGAGATACACATGGACATGCCTCATCTATCAACTCTATCTCTTTTAAGTTTCAAATACATGGGCATACCTTGTCTTCCTTCTCCATCTCTTATTACTCCCGAAGACATGAACATAACTTCTCTACCTTCCCCATATTTTTGGCTCGAATACATGGAACTTGATGACACTATTTCTATTGTTTATGACTATTTTTTTAGTCTCCACCATAACATTGGGACTGATTACTTATTAGTGTGAAAATCAGACTAGGTACCTTCTACTTTTTTATCTAGACATGAAACAAGAATATTTTCCTACCATTAACGTCCTTGAGTGTGATGATGATGATTCCATTTTTCCTATATGGGGAAGAATATTCCTATATTTAAAATACCTTGCCATCTGACACACCTACTCTTCCCAAGAAATCCACCATCGATGTCAATATTCAGACTCCTTAGGAGCATTGCATTCTAAAAGTGGGTGAATCTCTTGATCCACATGAGCTAGAATCTTTCACTGCATCCTTCTCCCATCAAATCCATGCATTTTCATGGTCATATTCAGATATTCCATGTATCGACCCTTCAAATCTTGTCCGTAACATTATCACCTTTCCCAATGCTAAACCGGTAAAGTAAAAGCTTTGTCACATGCAACCTCGAGTTGTCATCCTTGTTAAAAAAGAGTTGTAGTGCCTTCTTTCTTCAAATTTCATCATTCCTATTGACTATCCCCAATGGGTTTCTAAATTTTTTCCCATCTCCAAAGCATCAGGAAATCTTTGTATCTATACCAATTTTCAAGATCTTAATCTCGCTTTCCCTAAAGATGACTTACCTATTCTAAACATCGACCAGCTTATGGATCTTACCGCAGGTCATGAGATGATTTATCTCATGGATGGTTTCATTGGTTAGAATCAAATTATCATCTCACCATAAGATCAACATAAACCCTCATCCTGTCTCTCCTTAGGGGACCTTTTTCTATCACGTCATTCCCTTCGGTTTAAAGAATGTCAATGTTACACATCAACATGAGATGAATTATATATTTTATGATCTCATTAACAAAACTATAGAAGCCTATGTTGATGATATTTTAGGAAAATCTAAACATTGATACAACCATCATGTCATTCTTGAAATACTTTTGAGTGTCTAATTCAATTTTTTTCTTCGTCACAACCCAACAAAGTGTGTTTTTAGAGTCTTAACTAGTAAAATCATTGGATTTATCATTTATGTTGGTATCGAAATTGATTTTATTTTGCAAGCTAAGAAGCATCACAGATTTAACAAGAAGCCTAAAGACAGATAAATCATCATGTATTTCATTTTGTAGTTGAGGAGGTGATTTAGATGGCTCTTTGTCATTCGAGATGTTGGAGAAATGGATAGCACCATATGAAAGGATTTTATTTATCCTCACTAATTTGGGTCATGCCTTTCAACTAGGGTGAGAGGATCTATTTTATAACCTCTGTTGGTGAAGGAGAATAAATATATCCTTCTTTATACAAATTTGAAAGGAAACCTTGAGAAAATATGATCAATGCACCACAATTTGACTCTCACGAGTTGTCATGTCTAAATAATGGTGATATTTTCTAAACAGGGTTAAGGTTATCAAGAAATTATGGAATCCTGATTGCTTCTACATATTTATGTAGGATAATTTGTTCATTTGTTGACATACATGCAAAACATGGGTAGTTCGGGTAGGATTCATTGTTTTTGAATAATTTTGGTGGGAGATTAAACAAGATAAACTTGATATTGTCGATCTTTGAGAACATTCACAAAAATTGGAAAACTAAATGACAAAATGCTTCAGAATAGCTAAAATACTCCTTTAACCAGAAGGTGTACATCAATGGAGGCCCAAATTTGCACAAGTTTCACACAATCTCTAAGAATTCAAAGGAAGGCTCAAGCTAAAGAGTTAATTAAACATTAAATACCCCGGTTCTTGACACCTAAGATACACTCAAATGCTTACAAAAATATTTATGAACAAAATGACAAGTAAAGTGATTTTAAATTTTTATCTCATTATAGGATGAAGGCTCTTCTCGTAATGAAATTGCAAATGCCACTAAACTATCACGGGGATGGGATCGTAATAGGAAAAATAAATTTACTGAGACATTCAATTAAATAAGACATAAATTTTCCCAAGATTAACACAAATTATTTGAAGTTGATTAGATTCATCGCGGGGAAGGTTTCTTGAACAATATCGAGCTTTTCAATGGTTGTACACATGTAACCAACTTGACATGATCAAATCTAAAACATAAGAGATTAACAGGTTTCTCGGATGGTCTCTCAGGAAGATGGGATTTCTCAAATTTTCTCCTAAGAATTCAACCCCCGACCATTTTCATGACTAAAGCATGTTTTTTATAACACTCAATTTAGATCCAAGATTTCCCACAAAGAATAGAATATTCGAGAAACCTTTTTGTTACATGTTTGATCATGATTTCCAAAAATGATGTTTAACAAGTTTTTGCAAAAAAAGCCGCCGAGTTATTCAAAAAGGTGAATTATTGTAAATATATCCATCATTGTTTTAACTGGGAGCACATTTTCATCCTTTGTGCATGTAACCTCCATCATTTCATCCTTTTCCCATTCTTTCCTTTGCAACTTTGCTCTACATCTAGCTTCTCTGGTAATTCATGTTTTTGTAAGTGCCCGAGAAATTCCAACTTTAAAATATCAACCTTTACATTCCTTAGAATCACAAATTAAGCTCTAAATCCATTCAATTGCACTTTGCAGAGAAAACAACAAGGAATTTCATCAAAAAATGATGAAAAAAATGTGTATTCACATCTCCAGGAGTCTTGGAGAAAAATGGAAGCAAAATTAGATGCAATGCACCGCAACAGTTGATTTTTCCCTTTCTCAACTTCAGATTAGAGCCATCCACATGGAAAAATCTGATTCAAAGTGGGCCTGGGGTTTCCTTTTGCATTTTATGAATTTTGGAGAAAATGCACAATTTTCACATTTTTGCCCACCCCTTTTCCTTTGAAATATAGGCTCAACACGTGGCTTAATCTGGTCCTTTGATGGAATCGCGGCTCATTTATGTAATTTTACCATTTTTAACAAAAAGGAAAAATTTGCAATTTTTATCCAAAGTTGACCCTCTTCCCGATTTTACCTTGGAAATATGCCACGTGTCCTTCTTTGAGGTCAAATTAATACTTATTCCCTTCCTCTTCATACTTCGATGTGGACCCCACCAGGACTCGTGGGTCATTTTATTACTTTGCTCCTTTTTACAAAAGGGTTAAAAACTTCAAAATGCTCGGTGACTCACCTTCCACTTCTAAATTTTTAAATATGCCACTTGTCCATCTTTAAGGTCAAAGTAAGAATTTTTCCCTCTGAGGTTGCGGATCAATTTATAACTTTGCTCCTTTTCAAAAAAGGACAAAAAACTTCAAATGCCTCGATGACCTGCCTCTCCACCTTTGTCTTGAAAAAAGGCCATGTGTCCAACTTCGGGGTCAAAGTAAGACTTTTTCTGTACCTCTTCATGTTTGCTAGATAGCCAATCAAAGAATATCAGGGTTGTGGGGCCAATTTGGTATTTTTTAAAAATGAGACAAAAGTGGAAATTTTCACTAAAAATACCCATCAGGCCACATCCAATCAAGAATGAACATGTATGTGAAGATGCTAAGATAAATTCTGATAGGGAAAACATGCCTGTCAAATATATGTAGGGGAACTTCACCATTTGTGCACAGAATTGAATCTTTCTTTAAGGAAAAAGAATTTGGAAATGATACAAGGCCTGAATGTTATACACGACCATGGAGAAGGATCTCCAACAACATACAAATGAATAAAACTTTTACATATCCATTCGAGGAAATAGAAAATATGAGAAATCCCATAGATTGAAATTTTTTGAGGGCAAACTAAAGCGAGATCAAATTGAGCACCAACAATTTCTATTAGTGACATTGAAGTTGACCTCATAAAAATTAAGGAAATAATTGAATTCCTCCTCCTTCATATCTTAAGAAACTTTGCAACCTTAAAATCCTCCTTTAATTTGTCTCACATTTTATCTCATAACTCTCGATTGTTTTCAACGTGTTCATTACCTTCTAAAGAAGGATGTAGAATTAAATTGGGATCACGATTATTAGAAGGATTTTGATGATCTTAAATAGTATCTCTTGTATCCACCAATGCTTACACCTCCAAACGAGGGGAGTTGTTTAATTGTACATTTCCTTACTAATCATGCCTTAGGAGCTATGTTAGCACATCGCGATGACCAAGGTCATGAGTAGGTTGTTTATTACATCATTCACACCCTTCATGATTGTGAAACCCACTACACTGAAGCTGAAAAAGTTGTGTTGCACTCTCTTATTTGCTACTTCAAAGATTTGACACTACCTCCTTAATCATAAGACATATGTCATTACTAGTTTTCATTTTCTTAAAACAATACATTCCAAGCCGTATCATAATGATTGTATCACCCATTGGCTCATGCTCATGATTGAGTTTGAGCTCGATTTCATTTCTCAAAAATATATTAAGGGTCAAGCTATTTCGAACAAATAGCAGAATCCCCTCTTCCTCATACACAACTTCCTTAAGATAACTTCCTCGATGAATCCATTAACAAATTTCATCACTACTATAATGCTCTCAAATTCACTCTCTTCTTTGATGGCTCCAAGGGTAAGAAAAGGGAAGGATTTGGCGTTGTATTTATTCCTCATTGGGTAACTCATATTCCCCTCACATATAAACTCAATTTTGAGTGTACAATGAACACAATAGAGTACGAGGTCATCATATTGGGTCTTGAAATGACCATCTTTCTAGGTTTCTAGATTATTTACATCTACGGGGATTTTGAGCTTATAATAAAAAAAGTTACAGGTGAGTATTAATGTAAAAATCAAACTCTATAAAGATATCGCGACATTATAAATTTTATTCTTCAAGATTTTGATTCCGCACCATCAAAGTTGTTCCCGATCAAAAAATCATTTTGGTGTTATGATGGAATCCTTGCATCTCTCATCCCATGGAAAAAAATATTCTAAGATTCATGTCATTATCCATTCACCATGATTTAACTTTCCATGAATTCCCCAACTTAATCTTATTACAACTCGATTCACAAGACATTTTGTATTCTCAAATATTTTATTATCTATCCTAATCCATTCTTCCTCTTGATCTATCAAAAAAAAGCTAATATGTCTTTTCTTCAACACGTTCTATCGCTAAGTGATACTTTTTGGAATTCTTTATAAACATGGATCTAATAGTGTTATTCATCGATGTCTTAAATCCCATGAATCTTGTCGAGCCATCCAAGAAGTCCACGATTGTATTTGTGGTGGACACTTTAGTGTCTTAGCCATTTCTAACAACATTCTCCATCTTGGCTATTATTGGCCTTCTCTAAATCATGATTGTTATGAGTATGTGAAGAAATGTGTAAAATGTCAGCGAAATTGCAATGGTATTCATATTCCTAATCAATCTTTGCATCTAGCTCGGGATATTTGGCCCTTTTCACAATGGGGCCTTGATCTTATTGGTCTTAATAATAACCACTCTTCACAAAATCATCATTCCATCATCATTATAACTGAATATTTCATTAAGTGGGGGAATAAATCCAACTCACCTCAACTAAATCTAGCCCAATTGTTGATTTTATTTAACAATAAGTTAGATTTTGCTTCAAAGTTCCCCAAAACTTGTCATTGACATCGAAAAGTTCTTTAAAAATAAATATCTCAAGAAAATTTACATCACATTCAACATTTAACTCATCTTCTCTTCTCAATATTATCTAGAAGCTAATGGCTAGGTCAATTCTACCAATAAGAATCTTCGAATATCGTTCTAAGAATATTGATCAAGTAGCCCGGAATTGGCATCTCCAACTTTCTTTTTCCCTTTGGGCCTATCTCACTAGCATTCATACCTCCTTGGGGGCTATGGCTTTCTCTCTTGTTTAGGGTTTCAAATTCATCCTTCCTCTTGAAGTTCAAATTCAATCTTTGTGCATGTCTCTTTACGAATTCATCTTTAATGAGTACTATCACCAAAGTCATTTATCACAACTTTAGTAGTTAGATGAGTGTTTCATTCTCGCTCTTGAACACCATCATGTTAATGAGGGATGCATTAAATGTTCTTATAATTAGCACCTTAAATAACATGAATTTAATGTCGGTGACCTCATCCTCCAAGAAAATCAGAATGTCACTACTCTAAAAAGGAGCCAACGTGGAAATTTTTCACCTAGTTTGATTATACCATACATTATTACACACAAGTATGGTCTGAGAGCCTATCATTTTTCCTCCTTGACAAGTAAAATAGAAGTTTAACAACTCAACACATTGCACTTCGACCATTCTATTGTTAGGAAATTTAAAAGTGTGCCCTTAGTCATATTTTTGGATCATTCCTCTATACTAACCTCTTTTATATCTCATCATTATTATTTGAAATTATGTCTTCTTTTCGTCACATCCTAGATGTGATGTTAAATATGGGCATCAAAACTCTTCCCATAGTATATTCCTTATCAAAAGGTTCTCCTCTTTTGTGAGAACTCCATGATCATTACATACATCACCCTCTTATTCATCTATTAGAGCCATGAAAAGGGTCTTAGGGTGTCTCTTTTACATTCATTATCCCCTCCCAAGTGATCTACCTACCTAGTACCAGCTCTTCCCCATTGAAAATAAAAATTCATGGATGCTCTCGACAAAATCAAAGTCATTAAGAAAATAATGATCCCTCAAAGGACAAATTTTCATGTAAAATATACATATAGAGAAAAATAAAATCAATAAAAATAGATTGATCCCTTGAAGGATGACTAGAATATTATTCTTGTCATTTATATTGTATAAAGTAGACTATACCCTCGAACTATGGCTACTTTTAATGGAATTTGAAGGCTTACCCCATTGATTAACCTTCTATTTTAATATCATCCTAAGAAATATTCCCACATTGATCAAATTTATTCTAGCAAGCTTCCGCATTGATGAGTTTTCCCTTTTCCCCTTACTAGAGTTAGAGCATAGTTATAGGGAACAAAATTTTTGGAGAACCCTCTTTCCTTTGTACAAACACATCTCAAAATCCTTTATCATGTCAAAATTACGTTTATGAGCTCATCGCATCCAGTTTTTCCCTATGATCTTTGATATAACTAACTATTGTTGGCTATCTACTATTTTTTTTATGGTCACATGTTCCTTCGTCACTTAGATCCCCCTCTTGTTTACCTCCAATGTGATTGGAGGCATAGTTTCCTTGCACGTTTTTTGATATGACGTGGAGACATTTATATATATATAGGTCATTATTGTTAATATTGCATCTTATCCTACTCCTCATCTTATGTTAACCTTTATTTCTCATTATAAGTCCCACTAGGAAGTACATATTTCACCTTTGGGACATTCCTCTTAACCATTCATTTCTCTAAGTCCATATTCGTGGCCATACTCATCTTCCCCCATGCATTTTATTGTGATATTCCAATTATCCCCTTTTGGGCATACATTATTTTTCCAATGTCCACATTCATGGACATACTCATCTTTCCTCTCGGGCATTTTATTACGATATTAAAATTATCCCTTTTTCAAGCATACATTCTTTTTCCATGTTACGAAATTTAGATAATTTTAGTGTGAAACAAATAAAGGTTGTAATTTGTTGTCAACCAAAAACTCGAGAGATATTAGTGGGATTGTGTAAGTTGTCCAGGTGATAAGCTTTGACTCCTAAATATTAGGATCAAGCTTTTTTATAAAATATCACTATCTATTGAATAAAATCATCCTAGGAGTTATTTTGATCAATTATTTTGTCTCCCATGTATTTTATCTCAGCATATATTTGTTTGATTGCTCGGTTATTCTCCATCATTCCAAAGTCCACATTCATAGGCCTATTATATATTCTCCCTTTATAGAATTATGTTTCCATATTCCAAATGTTATCCTTCTCATTTTGAATTCCACTTCTGTGGCCATATTCAATCTTCCTATGGAAATTTTTTTCACTATCTTATTTAACTTGTGCACGAATCCCACCTCGTAGGAATACCTTTTTCTATTGCATTATTTTTAATTAATCATTTTTCTATTATAACCATACTTTAACTCACTTATTTTACCATACCCATTTTATATTTCACCTTTCGGGAAATATTTGTGGTCACCTTGGGGCACCATTATTTTCATCCTTGTGGATGCATACCTTTTCAATTGATTCCTCATGTATAAAGGGTTTCACATAATTTTTGCCTATAGTTGTGCATACTATGATGATTTTCCTATGGAACATTGGTTATCCTAGTTTGCATCCATATTCATTGAACTTCACCCACTAACTTGGTTCTTAAAACGTTATAGCCAATCTCTATTTAGACTACAATTTTCCTCTACCAATGTGATATTAGAGTCACCAACATAGTTTTTATTATTATTGCAATCCTTTTTTCCTGGGGTATCTTACATTGGTTATGATTTTACCCATATTTCTTCAACCACCCTACCTTTCATCATCTACATTTCTCAAATGCATCATCAATTTTTCATGACTTAATCGATCCCTATTTGAGGGGAGATGATTATCAATCCTTTTATTTTCCACCAACTCTTTTGTTGGTCTCATGTCGTGTTATCTCAAACCACTCAAAAAAGGGGGAAATGTAGACACCTAAATTTGGTATCTATACACTCGATCGCCTACGTGTGCATATTTATTTAATCCATCCTCCTTATATAATTAAATTAGCACTTTAATATCTATCACATTAATTAATTAAAATTCAATTAATTAATTAATAAATTAATCCACATCCTTTTCTTCCCTTTCCATAATGGACTTTCTATTTCCCATCCCTACGCTTTACCTTACCTATTTCTACTATTAAATCACCTACAATTCATCCCTAAACATCATCTTCTTACCTAATACTTTAAAGTCAAGTTAGGTTATGGAGCCTGTTTTCATGTGAGAAAGTGTTGAAAACTATACACTTTTCATAGTTGTCTCACCAGGTTCAGGGGCGCAGCCCCTGAAAAAAAAAATTGGCCTTAAAATGTGCCCGGTATACAAGGAAACATGCTTTTCTCATATGGGTGGGCTTTTTGACCCATAGGTTTATGGGACGGTTTTGGCCCATGGTTTTGTAAAACTACTTAAGTAGTTGTCTATTTATATGGTTTTTGCATATGGTAGGATTATGTAACATTGTATATGTGTTCTAAATTCGGGTGTGAATTCCGTAGAGTTTGTTGAGCATAGCTCAAAACAAATCTAGGTATTGTATTGAGAGAGCGGTGGATTGTAATAAAATCTAAGGAAGTGATTCTTGGTGGACGTAGCCCAAATTGGGTGAACCATGTTAAATATTGTCTCTTTGTGTTGTGTTATTTTATTCTACACTTTTATTTGAGATCTGTAATATTTTCTGCATATTAGTTTCTATTGTTGCGATTATGTGAGGGATTATTCTACATATTTTTTCCTTATTTCCTAACAATTGGTATTAGAGCCTGGTTTGGTTTGCTGAAGTGTTGAATCACAAGGAAAGTTTTATCTTGAGTGGGAGCTATGGCAGATGATGGAAGATCTAGGGTTGATAAATTCAATAGGAAGAATTTTAGTCTTTGGAAGATGCAGATGGAAGATTACCTTTATCAGAAGGATCTTTATATTTTGTTGTCTAAGAAGGTGAAAAAACCCTCGAGCATGATAGATGCGGAATGGGATTTTCTAGATAGGAAGGCACTTGGGACAATCCGGCTATGTCTTGCATATTCGGTATTGTTTAATGTTTCAGAGGAAAAGACTACAAATGAACTAATGGATGCATTAGGGAAGTTGTACGAAAAACCCTCTACCTCTAATAAGATTTTTTAATGATTTTTTTAATATGAATATATCTCGAGAATGGTTCAAAGTAGTAGATCATCTAAATTATTTTAATATGGTTGTAAATATGCTAGCTTCAGCTACAATAGAATTTGATGAAGACGTTAGGGTTTTATTAGTTATATGTTCTTTACCCGAGATTGAAATAGCCTAGTAATGGCGCTAAGCAACTCGGTTCCGACTAAATCAAAGTTGAAGTTTGAGGATGTTGTAGGTGTGATTGTAAGCAAGGAAATGTGAAGAAAAAGATCTGGTGAATCTTCTACTTCAGGGAATGCTTTGATAGTGGAAACTAGAGGGAGATAAAAGAATAGAGGAAGCCATGGAAAATCAAAGGATCGGGCAAGGTCAAACTCCAAAAGCAAGATAATATGTTGCACTATGGAAAGTCTAGGCAAATGAAGAAGGATTTTTGGGAGCTTTGGGAAAATAAGAAACAATATGAAGAAAACAAGGAGGAAAATGTGGCAACGGGGTAATATATGTCAAGATGCTTTGATTCTTTCTTTGCACAATATTACTGAATCTTGGGTTTTAGATTTGGGGGCTTCTTTTCATGCTTACTCCACATAGGCATTATTTTGTTGATTATGTTCAAGGAGATTTTGGGCATGTTTTTCTTTGTGATGATGAGCCTTGTAACATAGTTGGAAAAGGTTCATTCGAGTTAATAATGTAGAATGGGAATAATTTTCTATTGAAGGATGTCATACATGTGCCTCCATTAAGACAAAATTTTATATTGGTAGGGCAGTTGGGAAGTGATGGTTGTACTATAATATTTACAGTGGACTCTTGGAAGATTACCGAGGGTGCTCTTGTGGTGGCACGAGGTAAGAAGGTTAAAACCTTGTATTTAACCACTTATAACACTAATGCTTGTAATCTTGTGGCTTCAGAAGTAGATACAACATTGTGGCACTATAGGCTCTATCATATTAGCTATAAGGGCATGCAAATCATAAAAAAGGAGATGCCCAGATATACATAAATGGGTTTGGAATTCTGTGAGGACTGCATTTATGGGAAACAAAAGTGAGTAAGGTTTCTCAAGGTTAGACCTACAAATAAAGTGAGTAAGTTACAGCTTGTGCACTCTAATGTGTGGGGGTTGGCTCAGGTATCATCTCATGGGGGTTTAAGTTACTATGTTACTTTTATTAATGATGCAACAGGAAATTTTAGGTTTATTGTGTTAGAAACAAATTTGATGTGTTTGACACTTTTTTAAATGGAAATCCTTGATAAAGAATGAAATAGGTCTTAAGATAAAATGTATCAGTCGATAATGGAGGGGAGCATTACGAAATGAATTTGATGGTTATTGTTCTAAGAATGGAATCCACGGGAAAAAGACAGGTTCCATGAGCTGCAGCGAGAATGGGGTGTCGAAAGGATGAATAGAACAATAATGGAACGTGATAGGAGCATGCAAGACTACCTCTTTCTTTTTGGGCGTGGTTAAGCGGCGAGCATAGTTATGTACTTGATAAATAGAAGACCCTCAAGTGCCTTGGATGGAGGCATACCTCGGGAGGCTTGGTATGGTAAGAAAGTTGATTATTCATTTCTTAGAGTCTTTGGATGTGAGTTGTTTGTCCATATAGAAAAGTATGATAGGACCAAGCTAGAGGATAAATCATAAAAATGTAATTTCCTTGGTTCTAGTGGTGATGAATTTGGATATAAATGTTAGAGTATTAAGGACAAGAAAATCATTCGATCCAGGATGTGGTATTTAATGAGAAAGTCATGTATAAGCTTGAAGATTGTAGGAAAATAGGGAAGAATCTAAGAAAGAATATGCATTGGTACAGGATCATTCGGATGGGAAAGTGACACATGAATCAGTTTAGGAACCTCCTCAACATGAACCCCAAACTCCTATATTGAGGAGGTCTTCTAGGGTAAGAAAAGAGCCCGAACATTTTTCTCCTTTTCCTTATTATTTATTACTCCTTTGTTAGTGGAGAGCCAAAGATCTTCGATGAAGAATTGCAGGTAGGTACCAAGAAGAAGTGGGAGAAAGCCATGGATGAGGAGCATCAAGATCTCATGGGGAAACCGGATATGTGATTTGGTAAAGCTACCCAAAGGTAAAAGAGAATTACGAACAAATGGGTTTTTAGAGTCAAAGCGGAAGGAGTAAAGAAAAGATAAAAGGACCGATTGGTGGACAAGGGTTTTGTATAGAAAAAAGGTATATATTTTGATGAGATTTTTTTCTCCGTAGTAAAAATGGCATCTATTAGAACTATTCTTCGAATAGTTACAGTAGAAGAGTTGCACTTAGAGTAGCTTGATGTAAAGACTGCATTTCTCCATGGTGATTTGGAGGAGGAACTATATATGCAACAACCGAGAGGGCTATGAGGTTAAAGGTAAAGAGGAGATGGTGTGCAAAGGCGAAGAAGAGCTTGTATGACTTGAAACAAGCTCCACGTCAATGGTATAAGAAATTTAGCCTTCATAATGGAGCAAGGTTATATTATATGTCATTATGACAATTGTGTGTATACAAAGAAATTTGAGGATGCCGGTTATATCATCATTTTTCTATATGTGGATGACATGTTTGTTTGCAGTCACAACATGCAGAAATAACAATACTCAAGAAGTAGCTAAGTGAATCCTTTCTATGATGGATTTGGGGAATCCAAAAATCCCTTGGTATGAGGATATCTCATGATAGGAAGGAACTAAAGCTAACTTTATCTCGGAAGAGTACATTAATAAGGTCTTGGAGAGGTTTAACATGCAGGATGCTAAACCGGTTAGGACTCCTTTGGTAGGCCATTTCAATTTATCAAAGGATCGAAGTGTCCCAAAATAGAGAAGGAGAGAAACTAGATGTCTAAGGTACCTTAATCATTAGCCGTTGGTAGTTTGATGTATGCCATGGTGTGCACTAGGCCCGATATTGCCCATGCAGTGGGAGCGGTGAGTATATTTATGAGTGATCCAAGTAGAGATCAATGACAGGAAGTAAAGTGGATCCTTCGGTATTTGAGAGGGACCATGGGGAAAATCTTGTGCTACAGTGGATCAGACACCACTTTGTGTGGTTATGTAGATTCAGATATGGCTAGAGATGTAGAAAACAGGAGGAGCATGACAGGTTATGTTTACACTATAGGTGGGATAGTAGTGATTTGGATTTCACGACTTGAAGCTGGTGGTTTTACAACCACAAAGGCTGAGTATGTTGCTGCCATGAAGGAAAGCAAAGAAATGATTTGGTTACGTAATTGCTTGAGGAGTTATGGCATAAGTAGGAGGAAGGAAAACTACATAGTGATAGTCGAGTGCTATACACCTAGCTAAGAACTTTTCTTTCCACTCTAGGATGAAACATATACAATTAAGGTACCATTTCATCAAGACTGACTTTGGAGGAAAATAATTTCAAGTTGGTGAAGACTCATACTTGTCGAGAATCTGCAGAAATGATGAACAAAGTGGTCAAAAAGGAAAAATTGAAGCCGTGTTCAACTTTGGTTGGTCTTCATGAAAAGTAGTGAAGGGTTAAGAAGCTTTCTCGAGAGGAAAACTAGTCTCTAAGAGGGAGATTGTTAGGATGTGGAGCCTATTTTTCATGTGAGAAAGTGTTGAAGATTGTACACTAGGAGTAATCTATTCTTTTCTTGTTGTCTCACTTTGGGTTTCGAGGTGCAGCCCCGAAAAATAAAATATCCTTAAAACATGCCCAATATACCGAGAAACATGTTTTTCTCATATGGGTGGGATTTTTGACCCATAGGTTTATGGGATGGTTTTGGCCCATGGTTTTGATACCCATAGTTTTGTAAAACTACTTAAGTAGTTGTCTATTTATATGATTGGATTATGTAACATTGCAGATGTGTTTTGAATTTGGGTGTGAATTCTATAGAGTTTTTTGAGCATAGCTCCAAATAGATCTAGGTATTGTATTGAGAGATCGATGGCTTGTAATAAAATCTGAGCAAGTGATTCTTGGTGGACATAGCCCAAATTAGGCGAACCACATTAAATACTATCTCTTTGTGTTGTGTTACTTTATTATGCACTTTTATTTGAGATCCGTAATAATTTATGCATATTTTTTCTACTATTGCAATTCTATGAGGGATTATTCCACATATTTTATCAATTATTTCCTACAAAAGCATACAATCCAATGTGTAAAAACATTGAATCGCGTGAAAAAATAAAAAAACCTCCCATTGGGGAAATTGTCCCCAAAGTCGGTGGTGACCCACCCAGACATCCTCGACCCTATAAAACTAAGTACTTTCTTTCCATTCATGAAACAGATGCATGTGAATTCCCAAAATTCCCGTGACCTACGAATAATCTCTTATGCCTTAGCATTCTTAAATTAATTATATTCTTCTAAGACCTCCTTGGAATGTGTTTGCATCAATTATCATTATATTTTTGTTAGATTACTATCATTGTGTATTACTTTAATAAAATTTTATTAAATTATCATTGTTTTTATTATATCTAACCTTTTCTAGGATCATATCCTCTCCCACAATGCTCGCATCTTTGCGAATAATTTACCCTTTTAGATCCATACTTATAGGTTGCTCCTCCGGGTTTTGTTTCCTCAACTTTATTGAAAATTTTCATAGTCATGTTCGATCTTGAAAAATCGTTATCGACTCAGCCTTTTACATCTTTTTATTTCTATTCCACAACCTTCTCCAATCTCTCGCATGAGCTCTGTGTGTTTCCCTATTTACTACAATCCTCACCCGGTTTATCTATTACATTAAAATCTTCCTACATTCACCCAAGTTGTCGCTGTTCAGGATCTAGTTCTCAATCCTTCCTCTTAATCCTTATTTTCTATCATTTTCCTTATTTCTTTTCCTTTTGATGCCCTTTGCATGTTTATTCCAGCATATACTAGCCTTTCTTTCACGCATAAGGACTAAATCCAGTTTTACAAATTCTACATATTCATCTTACACTCCATATCAACACTTCATAATATAGGTCACCATCGACTTAGAATAGGTACTATTTTATGTACCTTTAACCAAATCAAATCAGTATTCAAATGCATCATATTTGCTTTCAAAATTTCGTATTATTCTAATTTTTACATATTACTAGTCTACATTTCGTTTAACAACAAGGGTTTCCATCGGTGAAAGGAATTTTAAAGCTACTTGGATCCAACATTATCTAGGCAGCCCTTGCATAAATCTATCTAATAAATATTGTTTTCATTCTACTTGTAGGTCTTCTTAATTCTCATTTACAACAACATGGATCCATGATCTATCTTGTGCCTATATCTCATCTGAGGTAACATAAACCCTCCAACGTTTCTGAGTTTACTAATTTCCTTAGTAGCTACTCCATTAACTTCATTAACAACGAGAAACTTGGTAAATAGTAGTTCAAGATATAATTAGCCAAGGTTCAACTCTGCATCAGTCGATACAAAGACTCCCAAATTATTTTCTTAAATTTTTTCCCAATTTATGTTGCCTTACCCTTTTTGGGTCCACTTCTAGTGGTTATGAAGCTAAATTTAGTGTTTCAAATATTTCTATCCCTACCTTTTTATTGGATATTATATTATTATATTTTTCCCATGCTTCTTCTTATTCTCTCGAGAAAATGGTTGTTTGGAACTTTATATTTTACTGCATTTCTAATTTCTTTTTATTCATCCATAGAATCTCCATTCAATAGAATCAAGCATAAGATGTTACACATTTGTAGTGGCATTGTTGACCAAGGATTAAATATTTTTTCCTCTATTTTTATATACTTGTGCCACATTTGGGAAACTAAATGAATCATATGTTCCCATTTCATCAAACAACCCTCCAGGATTTGGTTCATTACATTTATGTGTTACGTGTCTATATTATTTACTTTTGTAGTAGTTTATAAGCCTTCTTTTTGGTGTTCCTTCAAGTGAATTTTTTTGTTGTTCCCTCCTTTATTTTTTTCCCACCTCCACATTGATTATTCATATATATCCCTCTTCTTTGATGTGTTACATGTCTATCTTTTTGCTTTTGTAGTAGTTTATAAGCCTCCTTTCTCGGTGTTCCTTCACTTGAATTGTTTGTATTTTTCCCTTCTTGATTATTTTTTTACCACCTCCACGTTGATTATTCATATATGCCTCTCTTCCTTGATGTATTTGGTAAATTTTTCTTTGTAATTGTTTTTATTTAGCCCAATAGAACCTCTATATCCTCCTTCGTAAGATTTATGTTAGCTTTCATTGTAACCTTGATAATTGGGGTTATACTAGTTATTACTCTATTTTTATATACTTGTGCCACACTTGGGAAACTAAATGAATAATATGTTCCTATTTCATCAAACAACCCTCCAGGATTTGGTTTATTACATTTATGTGTTAAGTGTCTATATTTTTACTTTTGTAGTAGTTTATAAGTCTTCTTTTTGGTGTTCCTTCTAGTGAATTGTTTGTGTTGTTCCCTCCTTGATTTTTTTCCCACCTCCATGTTCATTATTCATATATCTCCCTCTTCCTTGATGTGTTACATGCCTATCTTTTTGCTTTTGTAGTAGTTTATAAGCCTCCTTTTGGCATTCCTTCACTTGAATTGTTTGTATTTTTCCCTCCTTGATTATGTTTTTCCCACCTCCATGTCGATTATTAATATATCCCTCTCTTCCATTGATGTATTTGGTAAATTTTTACCGTAATTGTTTTTATTTAGCCCAATAGCAACCTTTACATCCTCCTTGGTAAGCTTTATGTTAGCTTCTATTGTAACCTTGATAATTGGGGTTATACTAGTTATCTTGGTATCCTTCCACATATCATTGTGGACCACCGGCATATCTTCGATATTACTAGGAAATAGTAATTTTGGGTTTTTTCTCGTAAAGGTATTTATATAAATTATAAACTTTTAGGCCGATTATTTATAGTTATCACAAGAACCATGATCTATTTTACTTCGATTTCTATTCTAGAAGTATTTTATTTTATATTTTTGAAGGCGTCTATTTCTATAGAATAGAATAATAGTGATTGAATAAGGAACATGTTGTACAATACATTAATTTATTGGTCGAACCTTCTACTTCCATCAAGGTGTGTGTATCTTGAATACGTTGATCTCATAATTTGCATAATTTTTACCAAATGCTTTCAACACTTGTGTTACTAGTAGAAATCTTATCTCGTGGAATGTTGTTTAAGCTGTGGTTTCTTTATTTCTTTTTTCTAGATATGGGAAACATATTTTACAATGTCAAACTAGACAACATATTGTAAGCCAAATTTTAGGCATTGGATATTTCTCGGGGTAGAAATAGTTCTTGCTTCTTCTTTTACATTAGATTTCTTGCTATTATTTTAACCAAGATAATTATCATTGTAATTTTTATAATTATGAACTAGTCATTCTCTCATTAATTTCAACTAGATTGGGATTCTAGCCTAAAGTATATTTCTAGATCCTCTACAAAAGTGTTAAAAACCTTACTATTTACTAACACAACCAAGTGTGGTAATATTCATGAGATAAACCATTCAACTCAAATTTAAGTTAGCATGACTTTTCACACCACCTTTATAGATATGTTAATCTATAATCAAATTTGTTAAATATTTTCCCTTCCTTCTACATCATATCCATCATCTTAATAAAACTCTTTGTGAGAGCTTCAAGTAAAATGGAAATAATATTTAAATTAATTTTTATGCCGTCCTAAATTTTGATGTATTGTGGGCTAATCTTCATGTACCATTTTAAAGTATCATCTCTTAGGGTTCATATGAAGTCATAGAATAAGATATTTGGAGTCCAGTGATGTTGTTATTTATCCAAAATGAATCTAAAAATAATGTATGGTCCATTGTATTTTCTTTTTCTTTTCCAAACATGGGATTTTTTTTGTCATTCTTGATATGTTTTTTGGTGTATTCGGAGTCTTAACTCTTTGAGGTATACTCTACAAAGTTTCTGCTTTCTTTTAGGTTATGTATTTTATGTTGAAATCCTTTCCTTCTTTTGTCTCTCTCTAAGTCATTATCAAAGTACATGCATCCTAAAATCTCCTAAAAATATCGAATAAATCTCTTTTTTACTGTCTTCTATTAATTTTTGTTTTGTTTTTCCAATCGATGTGTCTTGTTAGATACGGAATGATTACCATTTTGAGGGTTTCATTTTTTCCAGGTTTCTAAGTTTATTTGGGTATGCATCCATTCATAGCATACTTTCATAAATATATTCTTCCATAAAAAAATTTATATCATTGATATTTCATAACATATATCCTTCTTCTAATTCTATTTCTAAGTATCCTTCTCCACTTTTATTTTTATAAGTATTAAGTTTTCTATCTCCTACTTATTCTTTTCTTTCTCTATTATTATCTCTTCTTCCATATATTTGAAACTAACTTTGGATTCCTGATCTTATTTTTTTTTGAATTCTTGTCTTGCAATTCTAACTATAGATTCCTAAATATTTCCCATAAAATCTCTAATTAATCAAGCCTATTTAGACAAAGAATGTTGTAATTTATTTTTACCAAAACATTTATCTTAGGGTAATTTCTATCCATGGAATAACTATTATATTTTTGTCTCTTCTTACCCTGGAAATTTTTTTATGACTTCTTATGATCTCCTTCCTTTCTAGGGAAATCATTAAATGATGTCTATTGGAAGTGGGTATATTGTCTTTCTCTAAATATTGAGTCTTTGGTAATTCCTACTTTTCCCTAATTTCATTTAATGTGTTATTCATTCCTTCTCTCGCTTGAGACTCTTTCTTTCCATATATTTCTCTAATTTCCTTATTTTTACAACTAATCTAGCCTTGTTTTCTTCCTTCCTAATTTTATTTACATTTTATTTACTTCTATTACTAATATCTTTGGTTATCTTAACTTGCTACATAATTGTTTCTTCTTTATTTTTCCCATTTCCCACATCCTAATATATATTCTCGCTTCTCGACCATAACCCAAATAATTCTATTAGTTATATCCTTTCAATCACACCTTTTTCACTTTTCATTCCATAGTGCCTTTCCCTAAATGAACAATTTCATGGTTTTCATCATCTCCTTCTCTATCGAAAGGTACGAATCATAAATGCAACCTTTTTAAAAACCTTCTTCATGCTAATTCATACAATTGTTCCTTATTATGATTAAAATTATTCTAATATTGGATTTCCTAAGTGATAATGAAGGAGTCTATTGTTTTTTCAAATCAATAATCAAGTGTTCAAAGGTTGATGGTTCATCTAAATCTTAAAGTATTTCCAACTTCTCTTTTCACCTTAACAATTGGACTTCTATCCACTCAACTATGATTACAATTCTCATAACCAAAGGTGATATTGTAGACACTAAATTAGATACATTGGGTATCTATCTAGTCTTGATTACATACTACTATTCATATGATTCCTAAGTAAGAAAAGTACTAATTGACCCTTATTTTTGGCTATATTTTTTATTTTATGTTACTACCCTTGATATTACATCCTTTCTTTCCCACTCCTTGTTTTTATAATTCAGAATTTATCACCTTGGGCACCAACGCTGAGCTAGGACGCCAGTCTTAGGTGCCCCCATCCCCTATAAGCACCCTTGATCTATTTGTACTTTTCTCAAATATCTTGGGTCCCTTCTATTTGTTTGGGCATCATATATTTTTCGTACTCCTCCTTTTCGGGTTAATTTAAAAATTAAATCAAGTGAATCATTTAAATAGAAAGTTATGTGATCATAATAAAGTAACAAAAACTGAGCATTAGCTATCACCACCTAAGGTTGCATTCAAAGGACATTATCAAGATCATACAATCATCCATATAGCATCCAAACACATGGGAAAAGGACTTACACTTATTCATATACGCATAGGAGGGGAATTTCATTCTTCCATGAACACATCTATTTACATATTTTACATCTAGCTATTTGCTCACTATCAAGTGTGACATGACAAGATACACATAGGGCACAATCACTCCACACACATAGAACTACATTGGGTCTGAAATGTAGTGCAACACTCAATTATAAGATCACTCATTTAACAAAGTTGAGGATAGTCCACCCATCATTCTCATTATTTTATTTTTTAGATTCGATGCGCTTTTGAGGGTTTTTGAGGGAATTTATTCATTGCAAGTAATCAACGACACCATTTATAATTATACAACATACTAGAGACAAGAGGAAAAGGATGGCCAACATTTTTGAGCCAATGAAGTTGGGTTTCTATTTTTATTATAAGTCATGTGTGTCGAGGAAGGTCTATGGATCCCGCAGCACCCTCACCCCTACATGGGAGGCCCATTCTAGAACATTGCAACACTTATCCATTTTTGGGTTTTATTAAAAAAATATGTAGTTCATATTTTCAAGTTCATCGATTATGTACATCCTTGGGATCATTGAAAAATGACAAAGTAATTTTATGTCCTCATTTGCACTTAGGATTTTAAATCTTAACTTATTGGTTGCTAGGGTCTTATTTTTTACTTCATTACTTATTCATTTATGAAACATTGCAATCATATTTAGGAATTAATAAATTCTATATTTTCTTAATCATTTTGTGAACCCGTTGTTGGTATCCAATTTTTTTCTCCTATTCAAGCTGAGCACCATCACCGATTTGACATGGAGCTTAGAGATAGATAGATCATAATGTATGTCATTTTTATCCGGAGATGATATCTAATCGCCCTTTGTCACTCATATTGTGTAGATATGGATAGCATCTTCAAGAGTATTTTACCTATCCTCTTGCTTTAGACCGTACCTTTCAACCGGGGTGAGAGGTCTGTTTTGTAACACTGTCGGTGAAGAAGAACGAAAATATCCTTCCTTGTAAAAATTTGAAAGGAGAACCCGAGAAAATATGATCAATGAACCAAAATTTAACTCTCACAAGTTGTCACTTCTAAAGAATGGTGATATTTCCTAGACAAGGCTAAGGTTACTAAGGACATTATGGAATCCTCATTGCTTCTAATATTTTGGTAGTAGAATTTATACATTTTTCGACACACGGGGTAAACATGGGTAGTTCAAGATGGATTCAATGTCTTTGAATAATTTTGGTGGGAGATTAAAGAAGATAAAATTGATTACACCGAGATCATTTAGAGAATTCACAACGATTGGAAAGATAAATGACAAAAAGCTTTAGAATAGCTAAGATATTCCTTCAACCATAAGGTGTGCATCCGGAGGCCCAGATTTGCAAGTTTTCTCACAATCTCCAATAATTTAACATGAAATATTGAGATAAAGACTCAATAAAAATCAAAATACCCCTCATTCCTCACGCCTAAGATACACTCGAAAGCTTACAAACAATCTTTATCAACAAATGATAATGAAGTGATTTTAAATTCTTTATCTCATCATAGGATGAAGGTTCTTCTTAAAATGAAATTGTAAATGCCACTAAAATATCACAAGGATGAGATCTTGTGTGATTCGAGAGGGACTTTAACACAAGATTGTAATAGGAATAAAAAAACTACTTGTAAACATTCTGAAACAAAGCAGATACAAATTACTCCAAGATTGATATAAATTAACTTGAAATTGATTAGATTCATCAGTAGAGGAAATTTTATTTGAACATTCTCAAAGCTTATCAATGGCTTTACAATAGCAACCAACTTAACGTGATTGAAATGTGAAACATAGGGAATTAACAGTTTTCAGATTGGTCTCTTAGGAAGTTGGGATCTCTCAAATTTTCTCTTAAGAATTCAACCCCTGACCATTTGCAAGAGTATTCTCATTGCATTTATACATTTCACTTGCTCAATCATCCCAAATTTCCCCCCAAAAAAGAAGAATATTTGAGGGATGTTTCCTTATTACCAATTTTCCTAGGAAAGTGACGTTTAAGAAATTCACATCCGAAAGCTGCTAGGTGGACCAATTATCAACTAATCATCTTTTTACACCTTGACTAATGACTAGGATACCATGCCATAATGTTTTTACAGTCCTTCTAATCATTTTGATTCGTCATTCAAGAAATCCCCATTTTTATTATTTTTGGAGGCTCTATCACATACAGCCGGGTCTCGACAGTAATCCTTTTTCTCTCGATGCAACACCCTTTTCATATTTTGTACACTGCAACCTCCATCATTTCATCCTTTTATCTCTTTTTCCTCTCGTAACTCTACCCCGCATCCATTGTCTCTAGTAATTCACATTTTTGTAAGTTCGAGCAATTCCAATTTCAAAATATCAATCTTAACAATTATTGGACTCACAAATTAAGTTCTAAATCGATTTAATGGAACTTTGCAGATAAAAATAGAAAATAATTTCACTAGAAATGATGAAAAATAGTTCGTATTCACATCTCTAGGAGTCTTAGAGAAAAAATAGTAGAAAAACAGGTGAAATGCACAACCATTGATTTTTCCCCTTCTCGACTCTAGATTAGAGTCATCCACATGTTTTCTTGGCGCAACTACAAAGGTGAGGTACAGTGGAAAGTTTCTAAACAAGTGTGTGCCTTCAACATGCCCTAGGCCCAAGAAAAATGCCTTTTGGCCTTTGAAAAAGTATCAGTAAAAAAAGAGCCAGCGGAAGCCTCCATTTGTCGCCTTGGTGCACCTTTGGTATGGTCCTAAAAAATGGAGACCACAAATAAGCGCGGGCTCACCACATGTCTTAGTCTGATAGAGTTATTAAAAAATTTGAAGGATCAGCGGAAGGTGCCATGTGTCTAGGATCTGAGATAATTTTCCTTGGCGGTTGAAAAGTTCAAGCAACGATAGAGTGAACGAAGCCTCCAAGTGTCCTCTTGGTGTTTATTTAAAATAAATGTAAGGGTCGGTCCCCAAAAAGATGTGGTCCCTCCATGTTTACAGGCCTTAGTTGAAAAGTTTAAGTATAGAGTGGAGCTGGTGGAAGCCTCCACATATCTCCCTGGTGCAACTGTTAAGGTGGGACCCTGAGGCGGATCCTCAAATGAGCATCGTCTCTCCATGTGTACATGGTCTGCCAAAGTTGACCGGCCAATTGAAAAAATTTCTAAATCCGGGAAAGGCAGCGGAAACCTCCACATGTCTCCCTGGCACAACTCCAAGGTCAAACCAAAAGGTGAATTTTTAGATGAGCACCGACCCTCCATGTGGAAAAGCTTTGAGTTGAATCGGGCCTTAGAGTTTCAAAGTGCCCCACCGAGCTGCATCCAATTAGATATGGCAATGTTTCCAGAGATGTTGAGATGTATTTTTGATGGGAAAAAACATACTCGTCAAATCGTAAATTGTAGAAAAATCACCATTTGTGCCTAAAAATGAATCTTTCTTTGAGGACAGAGATTTTGGAAATGATATAAGGCTTAAATGTGATCCAACAAGCTGCATCCAATTAGAGAATACCACATTTCCATAGATATTTGGGACAAAAATTTACAAGGAAAACAAAACATGACTGTGGAAAATGGAAGGAAGGAAAAACCCAAGTTTTCGCCCAAGTTACAAATTCTTTCACATGGACAGAGGAACAGAAAACAAAATCTATATTTAAAGTGATCGTTAACCAAAGGAAGGAACTGATCATGGAAACCAAATGGAGGACAGAGTTTTCATGCATCAATATGGGGAGATAGAAAAGATGACAAAGCTCGTAAATTGAAGAATTTCAAGGAAAAATAGGGTGATATTAAATTGGGCACCAACATCGGCTCGAATCAAGGATGGAACTCCCTATGAGTGCCACAAGAACAAATAGTAGACCAAGTTCCAAAAAAAAACCATTGGGCAACGAAGTCAAAGAATAAGCTTGTAGAGATGAACAAAAATAACTAACTCCCCAAGGATGAACCGAGAAACCAACAAAATTGCCACCGAGGACCAAGACAAACAAAAACATAAAAAACAAGAAAGAAGAAAGAAACCAAAAGTCTATACACTGTACAGTTGAGTATACCTTGATTCTAAAAAATCAATCAAGGAAATGTTTCAAATGCCTGCCATTAACAGGAAATTAAAACAATTCACCATCTAAGTCTTTTAAGAAGAAAGTATGTTCACCAATTCGAATGTCAATTGAATAAGGGCCCATCAGAGTGCATCAAAATTTCCATGCATGCCCTTATCTTCATGCCTGCTATCCCATTATAGCACAAGATCCGCAATGCTGAAATTTGTTGGAGTCTCTATTTTATCAATTGAATTCTTCAAATTTTCTCGAACCTCACATAGCGCTGATGAGATTCCCTTCTCTCTTCATCTACCTCAATAATCTAATTGATTCGAGTATCGATCTTCAATTTTTTGAACAAACTGAAATGAAAATAATTGCAAATGAAGCAGCTGGAAAGATTGAGTTCCATATACAAACTCAAATGGGATTTTACCAGTAGCTCTTTTGATAGTGATTTTGTTAGCCCGAACAACAAACTTTAGTTGCTCACCCCACTTCTTTTTTTTTTAGCTCCAAGGCTATTTTAATGGTCTTCAACAAGTTTTTATTGCTGGACTTAGCCTCTGTCCATTTCCTCGGGGATTGTAGTTATAAGCATATGTCAAATTGATTCCATAACCTTTACACATTGCCACCAAAGGTTTGGCTCGAAACTCATGGCATTATCAAGCAACAATCGTAGCTAGCGCTCCAAATCTGCATATGATTTGATTCAACATAAATTCCATGATGACTTGGTGTGTTGGTTTCTTGGAGGGGATTACTTCCACCCACTTAGTGAAATAATAATTCGCTTCAAGAATCCATTTACGACCAGCACTAGAAGGATCTGAAATCTCACCGGTGAAATCCATTCCCCATTGATTAAATGGGGCTTCAATTAACAGGATGCAAGAGGAAGGGAGCCTGAAATTTTCATTGAAATAGAGAAACGCTTTCGAAATTTTCACATTTCCTAACCAATAAAGTTGTATATTTGAAGATATTTGGCCACTAATAACAAGCCCTCAATATTTTATTAGCTGTAACTCTTCCAGAAAAATGTCCCCCATAAACTCCTCCATGGAGATCAAAAATTACCTTTGGGGCTTCATCCTCAAGAACTCATCTTAAAGAACTCCCTTCGGGTTCTTCCAAGCTAACCAAAATTAGTAATGACATATTTTTGAGAGGCTAACTTAAGATTTCTTTTCTGATTTTTAGTCAAATGTTTAGAGCAACATAGATGTCCGAGATAAAAAATTATATCTTTGTACCATTCAGAGCTTACTAACTTTTTAAGGACATCCACCCTTTCTCCTTCTACTTCATTCACCTCAATAGTTTTCAAGTTTCTCTCAGCCATAAGCTTAGCTAGGCTCAAACCTCTTATAAATTTCATGGTTTGGATATTCACATCATATTCCTATAATTTATTTACTCATTTGTATATTTACTTTATACCTCCATCTCTGATAAGATATCTTTCATCATGGTGTAGGGAACATAAGCAACATCTTTAGAGCTCAAGATGTAAGATTTGAATACATTTGTTGCTTTCACCAAGGAAAATTCTTTCTTCTCTATGATGGTGTACTTTAACTCATCTCCTTGCAATGCTTTACTTTGAAAAAGGCAATTGGTCTCTCAACCCCTTCAACATCCTTCTACAACAAGACAGATGCAATGGTGTTTTTCAAGCAAAAGAAAATATTTGAAAAGGATTCTTTTAATTTGGAACTGCCAAAAATGGGGCATGCTTTAATGATTCTTTGATCTTATTGAAATCTTGAATGGAAGATTCTTTCCATTTGATAACTTGGTCCTTCTTTAGCATGCTAGTAATGATATGGTCATCTCAAAGCAAAGTTAGACAAATATCTTCTAATAAAGTTTATTTATCCAAAGAAGGATTGAACTCCCTTCTTAGTTCTTAGAATTTAAACTTTGATAATGGCTTCCCTGTCTTGGGATCAATCATAACCCCTTCCTTTGATACAATGTGACCAAGTAGCTTTGCCTTTTGCACTCTGAAATGGCACTTCTTGGGATTCAATGATATGTCATACTCTTTACACATTAACAACATTCTCTCTAAGTGTCATGTAAGTGATCATTTATTTTTCTGGAAAACATGGTTACATCATCTTGATAAACAACAATGAAATCATTAATATAACCAACAAACACTACATCCATTGCCCTTTGAAAATTTTCTCTAGCCTTCATTAAGCCAAAAGGAATCTGACATAGACATAAGTTCCCAAGGAGTGGTAAAGGAATTCTTTATTCTTTCGATTCTTTCACAAAAAAATTATTATAGGCAGAGAAACCATCCAAAGTGGATAACAATTATGAACTAGTTACCAATCGTAGAATATTATCCATGATTGGAAAAGGTTAATTATCTTTGAACAATGATTTATTCAAGTTACTAAAGTCTACACATAGTCTTATATCACCATTATTTTTTCTCGACTGTGTACTAAATTTTCAACCCCGGATGAGTACCTTGTGGGCTGAATGATCCCTCCATCCCTCAACTTCTTCACTTCTTCTTACACCTTCAAATAAAGGAAAGAATTGATCATCCTTTATTTTTTCCTTAAAGGCTTAGTATAGATTCAAGAGTAATTTCATGTTGGAACAAATCTTCCCTGTATGCCTTCAAATACGAGTAAGACCAAGCTAGGCAGTCTTGATATTACTTCAATAGTTGAACATAGGACTACTTCTCTTCCTTGCTCATATTTCTTCCTAACCATATTTTACGTGGTTTTTCCTTTGTGCCTAGGTTATGCTCTTCCACATCTCTTGGCGACATACTTCTGTTAATAATGCAATTAACATTATCAAAATTTGATTCAAGTGCCACCAAAACGGGAATCTTGTTTTTCTTGATTAGATGATTTCTTTACCAAATAAAATTTCCTTTCCTTCAGCAACACACACCGTTGGTTCCCGGTCTATAGTTTGGTTAGCAAACTCACCTTGGTTCTGTAGAAATTGTCTCACTGGGCATCATCATCGAACATTTGCTAATTTTTAACGTTGTCGGGACGAGATGGCCTTGTTTTTATTTCAACATCATACTTACAAAATGGAGATACTATACAATTTCTAAATCGGATCCTAGACTGCTAACTTATCTACAACAACATTAAACTTTCTATCATGGTGCACAATATTAAATGAGTCAAACATTTCAATCAAATCCTAGATCTGCATGTTTGCATTGTTTCATTCTCTAATTTTTAGTAGATGCAATTTTCTAATTTTCTTGACAATTAGTTCTCAATATCCATTGAAATGATGTCCTTTACACCATATTTCCATGCAATTCTAAAATACAATAAAAGTGCTTCATATTTAACAATGTTGTTAGTGCATTCAAAGTTGAGTTCGAAAGAAAAACAAACTCTTCATGGTTGTGAGAAATTAGAACAATACCAGCACCATTTCTAAACATGGGACAAGCTCCATTGAATAACAAGGTCCAAGGAAAACCTACTTGTTCAAGAAATTTACATTGATCAATCTTGTACTCTTTTCCATTAGCAAATCCAATGAAGTTATCAGCATCTACATCAGTATACAACACTTCATAAGAAGCATTATTTGAATCTTTAATGAGTTGTAACATCTTCTTCTCTCCATACAACTTTAGAAGGACGCCTTTGATTAGAATGGGCCAAAATACATATCCATTTGAACACTTTTACCAATAGTTTCATCCCTATTTCTTGATAATAGCATGCACCATTTTGTAGGGAAATCAACAATAACAACAAGTTTCAAGTTCTTACCTGGATAAGCTGTAAGTTGTACCACCAATCCTTTCACACATCCTAAAACTGGTACCTCTCTATAATCCATTGTAGTACACTTCCCATAATATTTTATTACTTTAATGTTCAATTCATTCATGACCTCTAGAGGCATAACATTGCATGATGCTCTGGAATCAAACATATAATTGTCTGCAACAGTTTGTCCTTTAATAATTAGCGTTGTAAAAAATGGATCAACATTTAATTGAGACTCGACCAAAGATTTTCCCAAGAAAAATTCATGTGTTCACCTATATCCTCCAATTCTAGTGGTTTTTCTAGTTTTACAATGGTTGGAGGAGTGTCTACATTATGTTGGTGCTCAAATTAGTCTCGCCCCATTTGTCATTGAAATTCCTCAGTTTGCGGTCTCTATCATGTTTTATATCTCCATGTGTTGGTGCTAGAAGACTCTGTCCTCTATTTGGTTGCCATGATTAGTACCATCCTTGGTCGAGGATCACATAAAGGTCAAGAATTTATTTTTTATTCCTCTATCCATCTCAAGGATTCGTAAATTGGGCATAAAACTCGAGTTTTTCCTTTCCTTCCTTTTTCCACATCACGTTTTTTTTCCCTATAATTTTTACGCAAATACTCATGGAAACATGATTGGATGTAGCCCAGAGGATCATATTTGAGCCTTATAAAATTTCCAAATTCTCTATCCTTAAAGAAAGATTCATTTTCGGGCTCAAAATGGTGATTTTGCTACATTTTTACGGTTTGAGAGGTGTATTTATCTTGGTCAAATTTTTGTTGGGACATAATGATTAAGTGGTGCCAACCCTTAATGTATATGGGTCGATTACTAATATATAGGTTAATATTTAATAATATGAAATATTTATATTTCTATTATTAAATATGCTAATCTAGGTATATACTTTAGGTTAAATATTTAATATCATGAAATGATTATATTTCTAATATTAAATATTACAAACCTAGGTGTATATGTCAACTATTTTAGGTTGATACGGTGGGTCAGAGACATACCCAATCACCTTATATAAAAAGGACTTTAGGTCCTCATTTGATATATTCAGGAAATATATCAAAGGTGTGCAAATCAAATGATTTGGTTTTACCCTTGGTAAATAGGGTTTCAAAGGAGGAGCTGATCTTACTAGATATAAAATAAGTTCTCTGAACTAAAAGGTTATTTTCAAAGTGGTTTTTACCCTATTGGGGTTTTCCACTATAAATATTGTGTCACCTGTGTTATTTATTTCCTGTAAGTATTTCTTTATTTACTTATCTCATGATGCAATCTTTATTTAAATATTTATTGTAACATTATGTAATATGTAAGTTGATTAAATCCATATTTTTAGAATCCTTAAATTCTAACATGGTAATAGAGCAAGGTAAATTAAATAAATTAAGACCAAATGTTTTGTATTTTATTTATTTAATTTGTACTAATTTTTCAACCAACCTAAAAGGGTATTTGAAAGTATCCAGTCCCCTTCTTTTTTTCCCAAATATTTTTGGCATTACATTTGTGCAATTAAATTCTCAAGTAAAAATTTTAGGGTTTTTCAATTTTAAATCCCTAAGTTTGGGGGAGATATAATATGATATGATTATTAATTTCATTTACATTTTGTAAATTATATGGAATTAATGTTTGTTTGGAGATTAATGTGTGCACATGTGAAAGGAACTTCAAATATTTACTTGCGTGAAAGTCACATACGAAAAAAAAATTTATTACTATATGAAATAATTTTCATGTTTTATGTAATTTCAAAAGTTTGCATGTTAAATATTTCAAAAGGTAAATTCATACCCGTGTTCTTGGTCCCCTCTATATCCTACATAATTTAAAAATTATCTTATTATTTTTAATTAAAAATATCTATAATATAGAATAAGGTTTATATAATAATCTATATAAACATCATATTAAAATTTATATAGTTTTGAAGAAAAACTATATATTAAAAGTCTTAAACCATATTAAAAATACATGGGATTGAAGGAAGAGTCAGCAGACCATATTCTAAGCCTCATATTTAAACTTAACTTATAAATATAGGCATATATAGTTTTGTTTTTAAAATGAAACAAACGTAAGTTTAAATCATATTTTAGATATATGCTTATTTTAAATGCTTAAAATATAAATTTTATTAGATTCGGTTTATATATGTTTTAAAAAACCAAAGCGCTTACTTTTTTTAATAAGGGGGCCCATGTTTATTTCTTAGCCATAAAGGGAACTTTTTTAATCTTAATACTTATTAAGTAAATTAGGTATAAATGTGGAACTCTCAAGTATAAATGGAGAATTTAAAAAAATGGGGCTAGTTTATTGGTGGCCCACGTCAAGTGTCGTATGTAATGCGCCCCCAACCTAACTTGTCTCGGTCAGCTTCATCTCCTTCTTGGTGTGGAGGGTGGAGCTATTAATGTGTGATGTGAAGGAATCCTTTGGTGGTGGTCAGACATGCTCATTGATTGAAATGTTGACTTCACCTGTTGTTCACGTGGTCTACTGTCATGTCTCTGTCCAACCACGGATGCTTGTTTTGCACTCCATCAAATGCTGAAATAGATGAATTGCTACAGCGTGTTCTGGATAGTGGTTTCATTAATGGTGAAATGAAGGTCTGTCTCCCTGACGTTGCAAGGGTGGGTGTGGGTCTCAAAATTGTGTCTGTACAGGCAGTATCTGTGGAGCGTAGAACTGAACTTCTCCTGGGAGTGCCGTGAGGAAGTATTTGGCTGTATGCAGTAGCTACAGGGTCGAGAGGTAAACTTATCTCAGAAAATCAGTGGCCTCCAGAGAGAGTAAGTGCGACAGCTGCTGCAGGGTGATCCCAAGGAACCGTTGGTGTTGAACCTGATGTTCTAGTTGCACGCGACCACAGTCGTGATCAGTTGTTGCAAAATCTTGCAGCCGTAGTAGAAGGACGAGATAAAGTTTTAGTTGAGCTGTCTTGCCTTTTCATTTTGGAAGTCACTTCTGTCCAGGTGGTGAATCTAACATGGAAGAAGCTCGATCAAATCTTGAGGCTGCATTTTGTGCTTTGCATTTCCATGGTTTTGCTTGGCCGCTTGTATCAGTTCGTTGGGCAAGAGCTGCATTCCTTATACTCTGCTCGGGCCTGTCCATTTCGACCCTGCTCGTGTAAAAACTTTGTATGAATGAAGGGTTTCTTGTTTTGGGTAAGTTCTGCTTTACAGCCTGGGAGGTCGAGATCATACATTTAGCTTGGACGCTACTGTTGCTCGACCTGGTCTTAGTTCTTATCTCACCATTGATTTGTGCTTGTATTTTATTGTTTCTGCCATGAGCTTGTCCCAGTTTTGGTGACAGATCGCACCCACAGGCACAGGGAATCTATGCAATGTTGGAGAAAATGTCTTGGGAGCTGTAAGGTGTGTTCTTGTTGGGGATCCATAAAGAATCGCTGCTGCAGCAAATAAATAGCCGTGAGCAATGGGCATGCTACAGTTGGTAGAAGCCTTCGTGAGCGCCTCCAACAGGCAGGTTGTCCAACTAGGCTGTTTTCTGTTCTGTATCACTGCATCCTCAAATTTGGACTCTCCTACAAGATATTTTTATCAAAATCGATTAAGTGACAGTGAGGGTGTTACCAGCAGACCTGATGAAATTTATTTACAAAGATTCTCTTTTGAGATCTTACTTGTTGTTCGATGTAACTCATGGAAGAGAACCTCATAGAGGCCGATCTGTTTCATATCAGAATATTCATGAAACACAATTTTCTCTGCTATTATATGAGCTGCTTCAACAAGTCACTAGGTTGGCAGGCATAAAGTTTCCTATTGGAATTATCACACCTTACAAGCTACAGCTGTAATGTTTGCACTAAGAGTTTGATGTTGTCCCCAAATCTGATGAAGGAAAAGGATTGTGTATCGATACGGTAGATTCCTTTCGGAACCAGGAGCAATGTAATCATTATGTCTTCTACATCTCGAGCTTCAAACCATGGTCAATGTTTAGCCTTCTAGCGCAAGTGCTCTCAAACTAAGTGGTAAGCGGTTCGACTCTCACCCCCAAAGCAGCTGCGTTGAAGCAATCTAGTGTTTGGACAGCCACCTATTGCATTCTTCTAGTCGTGCCTTCAAAAGGGAATCCTGGTGTGGTATATTGCAAGAAAAGACCAGTGAAGCAGAGGATAAAGTGGAAGGCATGTGGCTGTAGCAGTCCCTGCTGGATGTTCACGACTGGTGGATGCATTAAAACAGGCAAGATAGACTAACCATATACATAATATGCTAGTATCTAATAAACCTCTTGAAATGAAACTTTTTCTTTCTAGAAATTGGTTTAAATCTGTGATTTTGTGGATTTGTGTTCAGTATATGGTTAACAGTTTGTTACTTCTGGATTTTCCTCTGTTGGTTGTTCTTGTTGAAGTGATCAAACCCATTTATATATAAAACAAACAAAGGTTCTCAGTGTATGCTTGATTGATCATATGAATATATATATATATATATATATATATAATTTTAAAGTTACTTCCTTCTGCAAAAATGTCGTTGTTTCTTTTGTGAACCTGGGTATGTAATCGCCCCTAGAACGTTGCAGCTTTGACTAGTATTGGGTTCCTATTATGTTATTGCCCTGGAGGAAAATATACAGTTAAATTATTATTATTTTTATGATAAGCTTGATTATGCACTTCGTGTATTGTGCAAATTATTAGGGCATTTGGAAATTAGAAGTTCAATATATATGCTTGTTAAGAAGGAAGTTTTGGACCGAAAATATGTCCTGGGTTGATAGAAGGGCATAAATTATTGATAGAACCCCATTTGATTCTACTCTTTCTATGAGTAAAATTTGATAAAATTAATGACCTTTATGGTGTTAAGATATGGTATGTTGATGATTCCTTGTGTGATCGATTTAATTATGTATAGACATAATGCCTTGATGGAGTAAGGTAATATCTTTCACGGTTCGTGAAAGTTAAGGTTTTCATCAACTGCTTAAGGTAACATGAAGTTCCTTAATTTAGTCAAACTTGTTTTGTACTTCCTTCTTGATGAGTGACCTTTCATTACAAATTTAGAATGATTGTGATGGAAGGTCGTGAATATATTTTGTTGTCTAAAAAGGGAAAAGAAGCTATGGAATAGTTTGTTTATGTATCGAACGTAATAATTGTAATTACATCGTTATAGAAGTTCATTATTGGAGGATATCTATCTTCAATGGTATATTATGTGTTTAATCACTGCATAGGTTACCATAAACTTAGTGATGAGATGTAAATTAAGGAGAGTTGAGAGACCTTTTTCTTTGTATACATCGTTTATGATATTAGAAAGTGAGTTGACGTCGGAAAATTTCAACCAAGTCTAGATTCATGGCTATGTTCCTCTAGAACGGGAGGGTTATAAATCTAAAGTATTATGAAAATTGCAAGGATGTGTTTAGAATGCTAGATTGCCTACTCAACTTGGGTATTAATGAGGCTTGTCACTATTCCGGCCCTGGTTATGTTCAGTAGGTAGGCTGTTAGGCAATGCCTATTCCGGACATTCTTATCGTCCTTTCCACTCATCCTTATTAGCTATGAAGTCACTTATTACCTAAGATATAATGGTTGTGGGTTTGAATATAAGATTTTCATCCTTTAAACCTTTTTGATTACATGATGGAACTTTTTTATTACCCTCGTTGTTCGTTTCTAGCCTATTAGGCCTATGGCCCTATGGAACGATTCCAAAACTATATTCTTTTTGGCAACTAAGATCGGGTCTGGTTTTTATCTTTTGACTTCACCTTGAGAATGTTGATTGATGGGTTACACTTTAGATTTCAATCACGTAATCTATGGGATTACATGATTGAAATCCTAATACTCTCAACTCTTGTGTCTAATCATTTAAATTTCATAGTCTTGCGTATTTGGTTGTCAAACTTTTGTAGTTTTAGAGGTATTTTCATAACTAAAACTTATGGATTTCTTCTTAGTTGATATGTTGAAAATTATATCTTGTTCCAAAAGGTTGTTAGAGGTTAGAACTTTGATCCATTTCTTGAAATAGAATGCTTCCTTTCATGGTTTTGTTAGCTAGTAGCTTATTGTTGCTATGTATAGTCTTATCTTGCTCAGTTCTCGCGAACTGACTCAGGTTATTAATTGTTGCAGATGGCTTACGTGGTTAGATGATGGAAAGACTTGTAGATTATTGCATCAATCTTGGTTATGATGTTCCTTTGTACGAATGTGTATTATGTTATAAAAATTTGGAAAGGGCCTTTGGACATTTTAGAAGAAGGGTCAGTGCCTAGTAAATGTATTGTAGAGTATTGTTGTTGTAACTGTTGAAACTTTGGCTTGTTTGGTTATCATGTGAAAGATGAAATTTGATTACCGCTTGGTTATGGGATATTCTAGTGAATTTTAATCCTTAGAATAGTAGCGGGGCATGTCCCATGTTATTACTCTCTTGCTCCCTAGTCATGGTTCAATAGAGATGGTATGTCCCTTTGATTTGTGCATCATGTTGGAATGAATTGATATAACCTTGTTTTGTTTCCGCAAATGAGTACTGTTAAAATTTGCTCTTGAGTTAAAATGTTGAGTTGTAAATCCTCCTAAGGCTTAGTAGCAATGAGTTTGTAAGCACTATAAAGTGAGCTGGATAGTCCTGATAAAAGTTAAACTAAAATTTATATATATGAATATATTAATGTAGATGTGATCTACTAGATAACCTTTGAGACCTGGAACAATCAAGAGGAAACTATCTTTTGTAATGAAATATGATTACTCATTTTTTTCCGCACCAAACTAATAAACATTATCCTTTTACGGTGAAACCTTAAATGATCTCATGGTGAAATCAATGGTTAGATTTTAGAAGATGATAGGATTTAATAAGTAGGAAGGAAATTGATTAATAAAACCTTAAATATCTCTCTATCGTTTGAAATGTCCTCCTTTGTCAAACTTAATTAAGTAAAGTCTAGATGGAGCATTTAACCAATCTTGATAAACTCTTAACCTCAATAAAAGACTGATAGTAAACAATGTGACCCTGAAGCTAAATTCCGTTGTCCTGTTCTGTTAACCCTTGCCTTGATTCATGGTGATATTTCTTAAGCAAGGTCAAAATTTGATCCTTAAACAAGAAGGTTATTGTTATGAACCCTAAGTGGTACTTTCCACTCAATCGGAGCTTATGCCTTCACCTGTGCAACTGAGGTGTGGAACATGTGTTATTGGCTTGAATAAGATTAATTAACCTTGTAAGAAATGGAAAATGTTCTAAAATCAAATGAATAAAAAGTTTTGGACATAAAATTGATGATCCTAGTTTAGAAAGCACGGCCTTAAGCTATTTAGTCAATAGTTGAAAAGAAAGAAGTTCTCCTTGTGAAAAGAATTGTGTGAATCATTACATGAAATTTTATAAGAACGTAAGTTAAGAATTAAGAGACATTTTAGTAAACAAGAAAATTTAACAAGAATTTTCTCATGGGATGCCCTAAATGTAAGTGTGTCATGTGGTTGGAATTCCTTGTTGTCTTGTCAAAAAGAAGAAAAAAAGAAAAAATGTATTGTCCTTGATAGGTGTGAACATCTCTGTGTTGCCTTTATGGCCATCCTTGTATCAAGTTGTTCACGGTGTTAGTGGTATCCTTAGTGACAACATGTTGTGTCATGTTATGTGTGTCAAGTAAAAAAAAAAATTATCCTGTCTTTTACTGCGTTATTCGTGTATGTATGGTTTTGGGTCGTTACATGGTAAATATTTATTATAATATTGGTAATTATAGCCACATAAAATTTTTAAAGTTTTTATCTTGCGGGAATTATATAAAATATTTTGCAATATTTTCATACTTTTAAATGTGTGTGGGATAAAATTAAGATTAAATGAAGGGAGGAGACAAAGTTCATGAAAATAGGGATTTCAATTTATTTCATTGGTCGGGTGAAATTACTTGTCCCTCTCTGTAAAATATGTAGGTGAATCTATATTGTCATAAATTACTTGTCCCCTCTTTAACCTTGTCTATGTCCTTTAAACCCCTTTAATAAGGGTTATGTGTTTTTAATATAAAAACAATATACTATAGTTTATAATTTTTATGAACTATATGTTGCTTTTTATTTTCATTCTATAAATTATTTTTTTTTAAATAAAAAAGTGTATTTTTTTACATTATAAATTATAATAGGTTATTATAATGTGTTAAAATATAACCTCCCTAATATTATTCACAAGAAGAAATTCTAGAATTTCATGTTCTAGAAATACACAACAAGTTTTGGCTTCATTAAATTTGACGGTCAATTGACTGTCATGGTAGACAAACATAAGACAATATGGTGTTAATTTAGATGTCAAATTTAAGCTCGTAGGTTAAAGGAGACTTTAAGCGTGTTAAAATTGGCGGTCAAATGACCGTCACGATAAACCAAAAAAGCCATTATGACGGTCTTTTAGACGTCAAATTTAAGTTGGCGATTTTTTTACTACATTTATTTTCTCAAAAATTTGAAGTTGTTATGCATTCTTAGCGCTCTCTTCTTCACTTCTATATGGTTAGAAATATTTTTATATAAATCGGCATATAATGCAAAGCCCTTTATAATGCGGGTTATTATTTTGATCATGGGAGGTTAACTAGCATGCATTGTAATGTGAGAATTAGTTATGATCGAGATAGTTTCTTTACATCTAAAAATTTAGATATGATTCTATTAAAAGTGTTGTTTTTATTTATAAATATGTATCAAACTTTGTGGTACACTTGTATATTATAATGGGGTGTGTTTTACAAGTTTAGGAAAACAATGACATCCAATTATATCATCTTGAGAAAAACCTAGATCTGAATGAAACCAACTACAACATTTGGGTCAAAATAGAACTTATGGCGAGGAAACTCTAGATGATTGTTTTTAGATCTGAGGTTGCTCCCATTGGTCATCAAGAAACTGTAGATAACATGAATGTATTTTTGTAAGGAATTTAAGATGCTCTTTCTATACAATGTGAACGATGAGTACCTTCTACACATTGGTAATATCAAACCTCCGAAAGAGGTATGGACACAACTAGAATCCATGCATGAAGGATAATTGGTATATCAAGGATAGTAATGAGAATATAATAGCTCAATGAATTCAAAGAAATGATCTATATATTTTTTATGATGTCTCTTCTACATCTTGTTTTATATCTCAAATTTTGAATAATTCAAAACTATGACGTAAAAGGTTAGGACAGTTTAATTATGGAAGCTTATATGAAATGTCTAGATATAATCTAGTGAAAAATTTACATGTGTTGTCTTCTTCTCTTGAAGTTACTTCATTAAATGCTTCTAAATGATGGTTGTAATTCTGATTTAATAAATGGTCATGATGATGTTTTGATGTTATAGATGTTTCTAAAACTCTTAGATAATAAATTAAATTGGGCTCAATCTATGTTAGAAAGTTCAAATCCTATTAACCTTAGGAAAATAACTAGAATCCATCATATGTACCATGCATTAATTACCTTATATGAACTTGAGCCGCAAATTATTATAGGGTCTAGGTGGATATACAAAATACAATATAATGTTGATGGTAGTATAAACAAACATAAAGCTAGACTTATTGCTAGAGGTTTCACTCTGAAAACTGGTATTGATTATGTTGAGACATTCCCTTAAGCTAAATAAGTACTTGTTAGGGCCTTATTTGCAATTGTCGCTCAATTTGGGTGGGAAATCCCAAATGGATAAGAAAAATGATTTTTTAAATTGTGATTTAAAGAGAACTTTACATGTTTCAACCTAAAGGATTTGAAGAAAATGTTAAAGAAAACTATGTTTGTAAGTTGAGAAATCCTTATATGGTTTAAAACAAACTCTTAGAGCTTGGTATACAAGTAATGTTTCCTTCTTTAAACTATTAGGTTTTGTTAATTTTTCTTCTAACAATTATATATTCATTAAGCAATAAGCCTCACATATTATCATTATATGCATATATGTTGATGATTTGTTTATGTCTTGTGACAATTATGATTTAATTCATAGGATTAAAGATAAATTGAAGCAATACATTGAAATAAGCGAGTTAGGTTTCTCATATCATATTATTTGTATGATTGTATTTCATTCTCTGTTATTTTTAAAACACAATATGGAACCATTGTATTCAAAAAGTTTCTTATGATTGATTGTAAACCATTTTCTACTTTAATGGAATTTGTAATAAATATTGATCATAAATCTGCATATGAAAAAGGTTGATCCTATTTTATATACATTTTTAGTTGATAGTTTGGTTTATCTCACTATAAATAGATTAGATATTTCCTATACAAAAAGAATTACTTCAAGGTTTATGCGGGAACCTTTTTTAAAGATCATTAAAATCTTGTAAAAAGAATTTTTAGATATTTGAAAGGAATAATCAATTATGGGTTACATTATAATAAAAATGAAAAGGCTATCTTATATGGATTTTGTAATTCTAACCATATTGATGTTGTGTTATAAAATATCTTTGGATATATGTTCAAGTTTTTGGTGTAGGAACCATTGCATGGAACAACAAATACAATCAACGAGTCTCCATTTTTCTACTAGGGAAAAGAAGTACAATAGAAGAAGTAAAGAAGCCATGTGGATCAGAATGACTATTGGTAGAGATACACATGGAAGCTAAAGGAAGTATTTATCTTCTATGTGGTGGTCATTGGTGTATTACTCTTGATTAAGAATCCGGTTCAACATCGGAGGAAAAGAACATTGAGATACGATTCACCCATGAGAAGGTACAAAGTGATGAGATAAATATCAAGTTCATGTTGACTAAAGAGTATGTTGTTGACATCTTCACACAGTCCTCCCGAGTCTTTGTTAAGTTTTTAAGTTTCGTGAAAAGCTTGGATTGTCGAGTTTCTATTGAGGGGGAGTGTGCATGACAATGTCACCTCGTAATGGAACTTGGTTTTTGTAAAAATACCTTCGGGCATTTGTAAAAGACTTTTGAGCAAGTGTAAAAATACCTTCAGGCATGTATACCTCCTCGAATTCTTTTAGAAAGAAGTATAGAAAGATCTTAAAGGAGATATTCATTAAATTTTCTAGTGTTATTAAGTTTCTTGGTAAACATCCAGTACAAACATATTGTTAAGGAGTTCCTTGGTTGTAAAAGGCTCCTATATGCTTAGATTCAATAACCTTTTATGAGAACCTATGAGAACATGTAAATCTCACAAATCATACTTAGTCATTGATCATGGGATGATCTTTGGGATTCAAAATCATTTTGTACCAAAAGATAAATTGAGTATGATGAAGGTGTTATAATTCCTTCAACTAATATGCTAGCCTAAAACCTTTATGGTTCAAGGATTGTAAATCTTGTAGTGTACCATGGGCAGGTAATCTATTGGAATATGTTATGTTATCTCAATTAACATTAAGGGGAATGTTGGAACATAATGATTAAGTGGTCTTGCCAACCCTTAATGTATATGGGTCCATCACTAATATATAGGTTAGTATTTTATAATATGAAATATTTATATTTCTATTGTTAAATATGCTAACCTAGGTATATACTTTAGGTTAAATATTTAATATCATGAAATGATTCTATTTCTAATATTAAATATTATAAACCTGGGTGTATGTGTCAACCATTTTAGGTTGAAAAGATGGGTTAGAAAACATACTTGATCACTTTATATAAAAAGGACTTTAGGTCTGCATTTGATATATTCAGGAAATATATCAAAGGTGTGCAAATAAAGTGATTTGGTTTTACGCTTGGTAAATAGTCTTTCAAAGGAGGAGGTTATCTTACTGGATGTAAAATAACTTCTCTAAAGTAAAAGGTTATTTTCAAAGTGGTTTTTACCCTATTGGGGTTTTCCACTATAAATATTGTCACTGTGTTATTTATTTCCTTTAAGTATTTCTTTATTTACCTATGTTATGATATAATATTTATTTAAATATTTATTATAAAATTACGTAATATGTAATTTGATTAAATCCGTATTTATTAGAATCCTAAAATTCTAATATTTACTTCTCAGCATCAATGGAAATGTGGCCCTTTCTAGTTGGATGCGGCTCGGTGGGGCACTCAAAAAAATTCTAAGGCTTGCCTCAACCCAAAACTTGTCCACTTGGAGAAATGACGCTCATTTGAAAATTCACTTTTGGTTTGGCCTTGAGTTGCTTGAGCGAACACTTAGGACTGATCCATCTTGTGCTCCTTACCATTAGAAAACCCAATAAAATTATCAACATCAACATCAACAAATAATAATACTTCATAAGAAGCATTGTTTGGATACTCAATTAGATGCAACATCTTCTTCTCTCCATATAATTTTACAAGGCAACCTTCAATGGGAATAGTGGAAAAATCCATATCTATTTGGACACTCCCACCAACACTTACAACCCACTTTCTTGACAATAACATATGCGATTTGGCAGGAAATCAACAATTACAATATCAAGATTCAAATTCTTACCCGGCTAATTTCTGCAAGTTACACCACCAAACCTTTGTGAACCCAACAAGCTGGAACTTCCTTGGTATCCATGGAAGTACACTTGTCATATGTTTTTGTTCGTTTGATAAATAACTCATTCATAACTTCCAAACGCATGGCATTACATGAAGCCCGGAGTCAAACATACAATTATGTAGAAACTGTCATTGATGATCAAAGTTGTGAAGAAAGGGTAAACACTCGGTGATATTCAAGTAAGGGCGTTCCCAAATATACCTCCGGTGGTTCACAAAATTCTTCCAATGATGATGTCTTTCCTACGTCTGCAATAGCAAGTGGAGCACTGTACAACATTCACGTTTCTCTTCACGGCAACCTTCTCCTCTTTCAATCCCAAATACTCAAGTGCTCTCTTCTTGTGCTCAGGAATTCTAAGTAGCTCAAAAATTGGAACATTGACCTTGATTTGGCTCAGAACTTGAGAAATGTCATAGGGAATGTATTTAGGAAAAACAACTTGTAGAAGGAGGGCCGAAAATTTCATCGGATGGCACAAGGTTTTTAACGTTTTGAGCATGGGGTGAAGCCTAACTTTTACTTACGACAACGGGGATCTTAGCAAATGTTTCTTTCTTAGGAAATTATTTTAGGATATTAGAAAGCAATGGAGTTTTATTCTTGGCACGAAGCCCCCACCCCCTTAATGACAACCTTACTTCTAGTTTTATACTCCTCTTGGGCAACCACATCATTCATAAGCAGTTGTTTGCCTATCTTCTTCCGAGGGTATACCTCCATCATAATTCTTGATCATCAATGCCCTTAAGTACTCAAAATAATTATTGGGAATCTCAAAGGCTTGTACATTATCAATTTCTAAAACATGAGAAAGAGGCAGAAGATGTACCCATTGGATGCAATCCCAAAAGCTAGCAGCAGTTAGTGCACTTATCACTTTAGTATATGTTACTCCTTGACATGAGTGTGTATGGCAGTCCATCATACAAGCATCATCATCCGTATCATAATCATAAAATTTCTCTTCAATTTACTGAACTTTTTCACATGGCGGATGGGGTAAGAAACATCTCATCACACCAATCAATCTAATTTGCATCATCAACATTAGTCACTCTAGCATTTAACGAATCAGGCACTACCATACTTTCCTTGGCCTGAGATTGTCTATTTCCAAATCCCATAGGTCATTTACCTTTGTCATCGAATCTCTTCTCATTCCTATGGTGATTTCCAAATCTATCTTGTGCTTGTTGCCTAGGCTGACCTTGTCAAGTTTTTCCAATTCCTTTCTCGGCTCTTGCCAACTTGTAGGAAGAGTTAGGAAATAAGAGATAAAATATGTGGAATAATCCCTTACGTAATTGCAATAGTAGAAACTAATATGCGAGAAAATATTAAAGATCTCAAATAAAAGTGCAAAATAATTAACACAACACATAGAGACAGTATTTAACGTGGTTCACCCAATTTGGGATACGTCCACCAAGAATAACTTGCTTAGATTTTATTACAAGCCACCACTCTCTCAATACAATACCCAGATCCATCGGAGCTATGCTCAACAAACTCTATAAAATTCACACCCGAATTCAAAGCACATCTACAATGCATTTCATACATCTATCATATGCATAAAACCATATAAATAGACAATTTCTTAAGCAATTTTACAAAGCCATGGGTATCAAAACAATGGACAAAAAACAAAACCATCCCATAAACCTATAGGTAGCCGAAGAGGGTACCGAAAAACCATGGGCCCAAAACATCCCATGTAACGATTACTCATTACCCATGGGTTAATAAACCACACATGAAAATTTTATTGGGGGCTTCACCCCCTTGACCCACTTACCGATGAGAGGGACCACTATAAAAATAACCAAGTGTAACACATAGAAGGTGTACCAAAATCTAACATGAAAACAGGCTCCACAAACAAAACAATCTCCCACTTGGAGACTAATTTCCATTGATAAATCTTCTCAACCCTTCTTGTCATCTGTGAATGCCAGCCAAAGCTGAAAATAGCTTTATTTTATCCCTTGTGACCACCTTGGTCATCATGTCTGTAGGATTATGACTGGTATGAATCTTCTCCAACTTCAACTTATCTTCCTCCAAAGTTTTCTGATGAAGTGATATCTCAACTATTTATGCTTTGTCCTAGAATGGAAAGCAGAGTTCTTAGCTAAGTGAATAGCACTCGAATATCACTTTATAGCTTTCAAACTTCCTACTTATGCCCCAACTCACCGGAAGATTGGGACTACCGTAAAAATACCGAGTGTAACACATAGAAGGTGTACCAAAATCTAACATGAAAATAGGCTCCAAAACATAACAAGAAGTCTCTTTGACATCCCCTACCAAATTTTTCAACAATTCCTCTAAGTCTACACACTTTTTGCTTGAGGCTTGTCAAGGTTTACCAATTTAACTCTGTCTCTCTTAGGAGGTTTCCCAACTGCCTTGATATTTTTCTTGATTTGAAGTGCCATGGTGAAGGCATGACTGAAATTGACAGGATTTTTATTCCTCGAGTAGTATATAGCATTCATGTCAAATGTATCAGAATATTTTATCAAACAAGATTCATCACATGGTGTTAAATTTACCGGAAATCTCCTCAAAGTGTTATTGAACCTTGTGTTGAAGTCATGGACCATTTCATTTGAGTTTTTCTTGATATTCTTAAACTCTGATAAGAGGAATTTGGGATCAATCTTGTCACAATATTGCAGCCTAAAATCATTTTGCATTTCAGCCCATAAATCAATAGAATTATTTGGCAAGGCCTTTTACCAATCTCTAGCATCCTCCTCTAAAGTGTGGAAAAACAATTTAATGTACACATTCTCAAATCCAATTTCAAAATACTCCATCATATTAATAAAGAGTTTCAAATTCGATCACTGTTATGTCATTATTCCCTTTGAACTTTTGCAATCTACTTCGACATCCTAAGGCACAACATTAGGATAACCATTCATTCCCCTAAAATTTATCGAGTCAAAGGTATTGACCACAAATGGAGGCCTAGGTGGAGGTGAGCCACGTTGTCGGTGGAGGTCATCTTATGGGTGAAACAAAATGATGAGGAGTGTGAGGTCTTTGGGGCTCAAGAATGTGGTTCACAAGATTGGTATTCTCTATGTTCCGATTTTCTTGGAAAAAATACTAAAATCGAAAAACACAAGTCACAGATTGAAGAAGGAACTCACCGAGGTACATGAAGGACCTTCACTAGTTGAAGTAAACAAGTTTATGAGAAGATTGCTTAAATCGGAATCACTAGAAGAAGAGTGATAATCCTCTATTAAAGGTTGATTTCTCCCACCAATGGATATACCCTTACTTGATGTCTGTTCTTTAACAACCTTCCAAACTTTTCTCTCCTCTAAAATTGTCTTTCCAAATTCTTGAAATAGCTTTCTACTTGGGTCTCTCCGAAGAGAGATCTACTTTTTCTAGGTTTGCAGATTTATATGACACACTTCACTTAATGTATGATAAGGTACTAGTATTTATGAAAATATAACAGCCATGAGTCACCACTAAGGACTTTCACCCTATTTTGTGCAAATGCACTATGGAGATCTATCAAATGACTGCAAATATTAGCAATGTGCAAAGCTTTAATAGATCTAATCTTCTTTCATTCAATTTTTTAACTATGGTGCAGAGTTTGAAACAAAAAATTGGAGACACTTGAAAATATCAAACTCAGAATTCTACTCTCATTCCAGCCTTATAAATCTGACTAGAAAATGATGCTCAGCAATGTAGTTGCACATAAATCATATAAAAAGTATTACCAGGGCTTTGAAATATCAAAATACTCCCTGGAAGTGGTGTCAGGAGCATATTGGTACCTGGATTTAGTCTCCTTCACAACTTGAGCTGCATCACGGATTTTACAAGACACTTAGAGGTAGATAAATGGTTTATATGTCATTTTATAGCCAGGGAAACAATTTATCTGACTTGTTACCACTTATGATTTGAAGAAGTGGGTAGCACCTTGGAATAATTTGATCTAATCCAAACTATTTTAGGTTATTCCTATCAATCAAGGTAAGAGAACCTGTATTTTAGCCTCTATTTTGTGAAGGAGGTGAAAATATCCTTATCTTGTGTGGATTATATGGAGATGGCCTTGAGGAAACATGATCAATTTCCCATTATTCAAACTCAACAAATATGTCACTAATAAATGATGGAAATGCTTTCAAGACATGGCTAAGGCTACTAAATACATGGTATGATCTTGATTTTCTTTGTGCATTTTTGTAAATGGAATGTATTCTTTTGTTGACACACAATACAATGCATGGCTATTATAGGTAAGATGAATTAATTTGAAATGAATTTTGGGGTGGGAGATATTTAGAAAATGCTAACCATAATTTGGCAACTTCTTTGAGGACCTTTACAAAACTTGAAAGATTCGGACAACAGAAATGCTTGAAATATGTTAAGGTGTTCCTTCAACTAGGATATGTGCCTCAAATGGAAGCCTAGATCTGCACTTTTCCACACAATCTACGATGATTTATAATAAAATCTTGAGTTAAATGAATCAGAAAAGCATTTAGAAAATTCTACTCTATCGGACCTAAGGTACCCCAAGGGTTTCTGATAAAATCTATATCAAGGAAAGAAGAGTGGATTTAAATTTGTTTATCCCTTTGTCGGATAAAAGCTCTTATGATTACGGAATTAAAAATTCCACTAAGCTATTACTAGGATTAGATCTACATGATCAAAAGGAAATTCCAAACACCATATTGTAATAGGAGAAAGAAACACAAATTGAAAACATTCGAAACATAAGTAAATGAAAAATTTACCAAGAGATAGCACAAATAATCCGAGAATGACCAAATTTATCGGCGAGGGGAATGTTATAAGAACAATATCAGAGCTTGTTAGTGGCTATACATCTACAACCAACCTAACATGATACAAATTTGATGCAAAAAGGAGTTAAAATGGTTCTCAGGTGGTTTCTCAGAGAATGGGCTTCTTCCCATATTTTCCGTGAAAATTCTAAGTTTCTCGACCATTTGTATGAAAAATTCATGCAATATATAACTTTTACTCACTCACTCACTTTTCCCCTCAAATATTCCCTCCAAAAGTGGAATATTGAAGCACCTTTGCTTTGCAATATTTCTGGAAAATGACATTTAACAAACTCACAAAAATTGTCAGTTGTTCTTTCAAAAGGTGAATCATTACAAAACTTTCATCATTCTTCAAAGTGGAAGCATGTTTTTCATTCCCCACGCATGTAGACCCCTTTCATTTCATTATTTCATCTTTTCCTTTCCCAATTTTTACTCTACAACTTTGGATCTAGTAATTCACATTTTTCATGAATTAGAGTAAAAATTCATTTGAAATGTGCTTTTGATTCACAAATTGAGTCCCCAATTTGATCAATTCGAACCTTGTAGGCCAAAGCGACACGAAATGGCAAAAAATTCAATGAAGAATGATGTGGAAAACACATCTCCAAACTTCCTAGAGTTAAAATGGTGGCCAAATTGGTGAAATCTATAGCTACCAGCGGATCTATTCTTATATTTAAATCTTAGCCCTCCACGTGGCAGATCCGGGAAAAACGGGCCTCGGGGACACTTTTGACCTTTTTACAACTTTTTGAAAATTTGCACAATTTCTTGATTTCTCTCTGATCCACCTTTGCGACTTGGGTTTGAGACGTGGCGTAATACGAATGGATACGAAGTCATGCCTCAAATTTTTAACATTTTGCATCTTTTAGACGAAGGAAAATTTTTCAATTTTCCTCCGCAGCTCCGCCCTCCCACAAGACACGTGTCCTCATATGATTGGCTGAGGGGCAACACTTCTCATTTCATATTTTAATCATATTTCATGAAGGAAATTTTTTAACATTTCCTCCACTAGCCCGCACCTCTCGCCATTGACTCCTCAGATGAATTTTCACTTTTTACCTTCGGGCTCACGGGTCCATTCAACAATATTACCCTTTTGATAACTAGAGGCTAAAAATACAACTTCCCTCGACAACTTGCCTCCTCGCCTCTAAGCCTTGACACGACATTTGTCTTGACCCTTTGGTTATGAGTTTGCAGTCTAATTTTATACTTTAACTTTTTTTCACCAAAGGCCAAAAACTATCAAACTCCTCTGCCTTTCCATCTCCCCACCTGCCACATGTCCTCCTCTGATTGGATGCAGGCCTTAGGGTATTTTATTCATTTCCACACATTTTCCAAAGTTCCCTAAGGAAAAAATGACCCACACTGTCTGCCTTCACTTTCACTTTACTGACAACACGTGTACCTCCTGCAGGGCTGCGCAGAGAAGTGGGGGCAACTTGCACATTTTTCCAAAAACACAAAAATGTTAAGTTTTTAGAAATGACCCGCCAATCCTTGTCCAATTAAAAATGGCCACATATGCAAAATTATATGAGCTATAAATTAATAGGTAAAGAATGCCCGTATGACCGTAAAAAAATGTAGAAATTGCCAGCGACCCCAAAATCGATTTTTTCTTCGTGGGTGAAGAATTTTTCGATCAAAAGACAAATGGAAAGTGATTTTAGGCAATTTATGACCATGGCAAGGGATTTTGGTGGAAAATAAGTATGAAATGAATGATTTCAAGCTCTAAATGTTGGGAAAAAATGAAAAAATGGTAGAGGCATTTGAAATGGGAAAAATTAGGGTAAAACACAAAGTAAACTTGGGGATTCCTTCATAATGGTGCAAAATGGAGGAAATGCGAACAACACATAGCACTCAAACACAAAAACGAGTTGTTTTTTGTCAAATTCAAAGTATATGAGAATCCCAAAACTGTTCTTCCTCAGAAACAGGGAAAAAACACATTTCTCCTTAGCAAAACAGGGATGTTTCAAATTGGGCACCAACATTAGCTCCAGCTTCGGGATGTGAACTCCCAAAGTGAGTGCCACAAAATCTGAACCAAAACATGTGCCAAAAGACCATTGGGAAAACATAGTCACAAGCCAAAACATCGAAAAAACCAAGTGATAAACAAACAAAAAGGGCAGCCACACACAAAGGCAAACCAAAAACTAACCAAAACAACAACAAAAAGAGTAGAAACAAAAAAATGTACATTGTACAAGTGATATGAAAACTTCAATTTGGGGATCAATCTAATAAATGATTCAAATGTTTGTCATTAACAGGTAGCTCAAGCAATTCCCCATCTAGGTCCTTGAGGAAAAAAGTATTCTCACCAATTCTTATGTCAATTGAATATGGGCCCATCCACAAAGCATCAAATTTACCATGCTTGCCCTTATCTTCATGCCTACTATCCCACAACAACACAAGATCTCCAATACTAAAAGCTCTTAGGGTTACCTTCTTATCAAACAACTTCTTCATTCTCTCTCTAAATTTGACATGCCTCTGATGGGATTCAATTCTTTCTTCATCAAGTTCAAAATCTCATTAATTCTTGCTTCATATGAACCTGATTTCTCAATCTTCAAGTTGTTGAACAAACTAAAATTGAGAAAACTACAGATGCGAGGGAAATAGAGATTGTGTTCCATATACCAATTCAAATGGGATTTTACCAGTAGCTATTTTGGTAGTGATCCTATCAGCCCAAACAGAAAAATTTATTTGTTCACCCCACTTCTTCTTGTTTAATTCCAAAGTCCTTTTAATAATCTTCAACAATTTTTTATTGTTGGACTCAGCCTATCCATTTCCTTATGGATTGTAGTTAGAAGCATATGTCAACTTTATTCCATATTCTTTGCACATTGCCACTAAAGGTCCAGCTCTGAAACTCATGGAATTATCAGCAACAATCTTGACTGGCACTCCAAATATGTAGATGATATGATTCAATATGAAGTCCATTACAACTTGGTGTGTTTCCTTCCTAGTGGGGATTTCTTCCACCCATTTTGTGAAGAAATCAGTAGCTACCAAAATCCATTTGTGTCTAGCACTTGATGAATCAGATATTTCACCAATGAATTCCAGCCCCCATTGTTTGAAAGGAGCTTCAATTGATACATGATGCAAAGGAAGGGAGCCTGAAGCTTTCATTCTTCAGAGAAATGCTGACAACTCTCACATCTTCTAACTAACTGAGTTACATCTTTAAAAAGAGTTGGCCACCAATAACTAGCCCTCAAAATCTTGTGTGTATTAACCCTCCTAGAAAAATGTCCTCCACAGACTCCCCCATGGAAATAAGCAATTATTTTGGGAGCTTTATCTTCAGTCACACATCTCAAGAGGATTCCCTCAGGGTTCTTCCAAGCCAACTTGAGAGATATTTTCTAATTTTTATTCAAATGTCCAGGAGAAGCATAGGTGTCTCGAGATAATAGATTACATCCTTTACCACTTAGAGTTCAACAATTTTTCAAGAACATCGACCTCTCTTCTTCTACTTCATTAACTTCCACATTCTATAAATTTCTTTCAGCCATGAGCTTGGCATGACCCAAACCTCTTACTAGCTTTTGGCATGAATGTCCATATCATAATCCTACTGATTTGTTAACCCACTGCATATTTTTCTTGAAATCTCTATCTCGATATGACATCATTTACCATTGTGTGAGGAACATAAGCAACAAATTTGGAACTCATAATATAAGCTCTCAAAACCTTAGTTGCTTTCACCAATGCAAAGGCCTGCTTTTCCATGATTGTGTATTTTAACTCAACTACTTGCAATTCCTTACTAAAGAAGGAAATAGGTCTTTCAACTCCATCATCATCCTTTTGCAAAAAAAAATGCAATGGTGTGCTCAAAAGAAAAGGAGAATATTTAGAAAGGTTTCTTGTAATTTGGGGCTGCTAGAACATGAGCATGCTTTAATGCTTCCTTGATTCCATCAAACTCTTTAAATGTAGCCTCTTCCCACTTGATATTCTGGTCCTTCTTCAACATGCAAGTAATGGGGAGAGTCAACCCAAAAAAATTAGACACAAACCTTCTAATGAAATTTATTTGACCAAAGAAATATTGGATTCATTTCTTAGATTTTGGAACCGGGATCTTGTTGATAGCTTATATCCTTTGTGAATCAATCATAACTCCTTCTTTAGACACAACACATAGCACTCAAACACAAAAATGAGTTGTTTTTATATCAAATTTGAAGTATATGAGAATCCCAAAACTATTCTACCTTAGAAATAGGGCAAAAACTCATTTTCGTTAGCAAAATAGGGATGTTTAAAATTGGGCACCAACATTCTCTATGCTTCTCCTTTGTAGTTGCTTTAAGGAAACACATGGATGGATATGATATAAAGTGGAAAAGGCACATAATCAATGGTTACTATGCATTTCACATGTTTTTCTTCCATTTTTTCTCCAAGATTCTCGAAACACGAATACACACTATTTTTCATCATTCTTTGATAAATTTCCTTGTCATCTCTATCTATAAAGTGCCATTTGATGGATTCGGAACTTAATTTGTGAGTCAAAAAATTTGTAGGGTCGATATTTTGAAGTTGGAGTTGCTAAGGCACTTATAAGAGTGGGAATTACTAGAGGAGATGGATGTGGGGCAGAATTACAGATGAAAGAGAGGGAAAAGGGATAAAATGATGAAAGTGTAGGCACAAAAGATGGAAATGGTGTTGACTCAAGAGTGAAAAAGATTACCCGTCATGTCCCATTGTACGAGTCTCCCAAAAATGATTAAAAGGGGATTTCTTGCATGACAGAATCAGAATGATTAAAAGGAATCCCAAAAATTTGTGACATGGTATCCTACTCATTGGTGAGGCCCCTGAAACGTGATCGGTTCATAATTGGTCCACCTAGAAGATTTCATATCTAAAATTGTTAAACGTCGTTGTCAAAACAAATTGGTAAAAGAAAATGAACACTTGAATATTCTTCTCTTTTGGGGAAAAATTGAGTGAGAAAAATGTATAAATGCAATGAGAATACTCTTGCAAATGGTCAAAGTTTGAATTCCTAAGAGAAAATTTGAGAAAGTCGTCTTCGTGAGAGACCAAAGCGAGATAACTGTTATTTTATTTTGTGTTATATTTTCTATCATGTCAAGTTGGTTGCATATGTATAGCCATTGATGAGCACTGATATTTCTCTGGAAGCTTTCCCCTGTTGATGAATCTAAGAAATTTTGAAATTAATTTGTGTCCAATCTCTAGCAATTTGTGTCTGCTTTGTTTCAAAATGTCTATAAATAGTTTCTTTCATTCCTATTACAATCTTACATTGAAATATTTGTGAAATCACACAAGATCTCATCCGGTGACGGTTTAATGCTATTTGCAATTTCATTTCAAGAAAACCCTTCATCTTGGATGAGATAAACAAATTTAAAATCAATTCATTGTCACTTGTTGATAAAGATAGTTTGTAAGTATTCGGGTGTACCTTAGGCATGATTGTTTAGAGACTTTGGTGTTTAATTGAGTCTTTCAATTCAAGCCTTCTTGTTAGAGTGTCAAATATTATGCGTAAACATGTTGATATGGGCCTCCATTGAAGCACATATTCTAGTTGAAGGAACGTCTTAACTATTCTTAAGCTTTTTATTATCGATTTTTTCATTGTTGTGAAGTCCCTTCAAAGATCTGGTATAATCAACTTTATCTTGCTTCATCTCACACAAAAAATATTCAGAAAACCATGAATCCACCCTGAACTACCCCTATTTGCCTTGTGTATCAACAAACGAACAAAATTTACTTACTAAAATATGCATAGCAATCAAGATTTCTTAATGTCTTTGGTAACCTTAGCCTTGTGTTGAGAGTATCTCAATCATTTAGAAGTGACAACTCTTAAGAGTTAAATCATGGAGTATTGACCATATTTTCCCAAGGTTCTCTTAATAGAATTTGTGCAAAAGAAGGATATCTTCATCTCCTTCATCAAACAGAGGTTACAATAAGGTCCCTCTCACCTTGGTCAAAGAGGCATGGCCTATAGTAGTGAGGACACGTAAAATCCTCTTGAATGTGTTATCCATCTCTCCACAAATATGAGTAACAAAGGGCTAGTTAGATCTCATCCCCAGCTACAAAATGACACACATTATGATCTATCTACCTCTAAGCTACCTGTCAAATCTGTGTTGCTTCTCAACTTGAAAAGGAGAACAAATTTGGATACCAACACTCTTGGCACCATTGCTTTAGGGATTGATTTCCATTACCGAGGATGATTTTTAGATTTGTTGTCAGTTCATATACGTTTGGCCCATCAACAACACTTGTGGTTCCATTTTTGGGGACTGATTTTTGTTGTCGAGGATGATTTGTTGATTTTTTGTAGTTCATGTCCATTTGGCCCGTCAACAACACTCGTGGCACCATGGAAAAGGAATCTTTGAGGTATTTTACAAATAAATTATATACGGACCCTAGTTATACTTCTTACACATGTTATGTGCTAATACATTACTAAAACATCATTATACTGCTCAAAGTCTATAACAATTGTTCAAATTTTTGAGTTGTGAGTGCAATATTTCCAGCTTATATAATTATTGCACTAAGATTTGTATCATCATTGATAAATTTGGGTAAAAGAAGAGCAGATCTTGTAAGATTTGCATGAATTTGGTATTGAAAGACATTTGATAGGTCTTTCATAGTGCATTTGCACAAACTAAGGTGAAAATCCTTAGTGGAGACTCCATGTTGTTTAAATTCTTTATAATTACCAGTGTCATAACATATATCAAGTGATATTTTTCATTAATATCTACAAACCTGGAAGGAAGAAGATATTTGTTCACCAACGACCCTAGTAGAAGGTTGTTTCAAGAGCTGGAAAAGTCTAATTCAGAAGGAAGAAGAATTTAGAAGGCTATTGGAGATCAAGCATCAAGAAAGGAGATCTCCATTGGTGAAACTAATTAGCCTATGATTGAATATTTCAATACTTCCTCAAGTGCTTCTGAATTAGGTAGTCTCTTTGTTGAATTGAATTCTCCATCTGGAGAAGGTCCTTCATCTGTATATGAAACATTGGCTTCTCCATCTGCTCCTGTATTTTCAAAATTTAATAGAGTTTTCCAAGAGACAGAGCCTTTAGAGGGCAGCCATTCTAAAAATTGTATCCATGTGCCACACAAACCCCTCACTCCTCATCATTATGTTTCTCTTATAAGATCACCTTCTTAGAGTAATATGGCTCAGCATCCACCTAGACCTCCATTTTTCGTTAATGCTTTTGGTCCCATAAGTTTTGTAGGTATGGCTAGCTATCTAAATGTTGTACCATAGGAGATCAGAAATAGATTTCCTGAGTTTCAAGTAAATAATATAATAACTTATGATCATCACTTGAAACTCTTTGTCAATTTGATCGAGGAATTCGAAATAGATTTTGAGGATGTATGCATTAAATTATTTATCCATACTCTTGAATAATATGCAATGGTTTGGTATAAATATTTTCCATATAATTCCATTGACTCATGGAAAGAGAAGAATAATGCTTTTAGAATGCAATACGGTGATAAAAGCAGACCCTAGGTTTCTTTTATCGAGTTTGAAAATATAAAATATAATCCTAATGAATCAAAGTGCATGATTTCAACACTATATTTAACAAAACATTGAGAAGAATTCCTTTTAATTTGAGGCCATGTGATGAATCATGTCGATAAATTATTTAGATGCATTTGATAATAAATTTGCTTACTATCTCGGGGATAATAACCCTAGGACTTTGAGGCGGGCATTTACCATGGCTTTGCAAATTGAGAACAACATTCAAGTAGTTGAAAATCTCCTAAGAGGGAGGGTGTTAAACTGATCAACCCTAACAAGCCTCAATCAAGTAAGGTTATGGATATTGAGGAATTTATAAGGACTTTGGCCAGGGCTATCAAAGAAATCTCTTAAGCTAGCTAGGGTAGAGAAAGGAATAGAAAAGGTTATTAGGGTCACCATAGGCAACAAGGACAAGATAGACTTATAAAACATCATAGAAATGATCGGAGGTCTGATGGCAAAGGTAAACGACCCATGGGAGCTATACAACCCCAACCTAGGGAGAATAGAGTCTTTGCTTGATCCTCTAAATGCCGAGTTGTTGTTATTGAAAAGATGTATCAAATGGATTGGTGTGACAAATTCTTCTTACCCCACCCACCATGTGAAATAGATTAGAAACTTGAAGAAGCTGATGATGATGACAACATTGATTGTGATGCATACATGGTGAACTTCTCTGTAAGCTCACAACAAGGAGCAACTTCAAATAAGGTAATAAGTGCAAGAATTGCTACAAGTTTTGGGACTGCATTCACCAAGGGTACCTTTTCTTCCTCCCTCTCATGCTTTATAAATAGATATGGTACAAGCATTTGAACTTCCTAATAATGATTTTGAGTACCTAATATCTCTAATGATTAAGAAGTACGATGGAGGAATCCCATCAAAAGAGGATAGAAAACTACTAATGAATGTTGTTGTGGCCCAAGAAAAAGAGTGTAACATAATAAGTAAATTTGTGAAAGGTGTAGGGCCTTAAGCCAAACCAAAGACCCGGTTCTCATGAATGTCCCAAAAGATACTCCAAAGAAAGATACATCTGGAAAAGGCCCTCTTGTCTCAAGTAGAACTGGTGTGCCCACCCATGCCCAAAATGTTAAAAACCTTGTGCCATCGATGAGCTATTAATTCTTTTTCCAAATGTTGCTTTGCCTAAATACATTCCGTATGAAATTGCCCAATTCTTGAGTCAAATCAAAAAATTTGTCCCATTTGTTGAACCGCTTAGGATTCTAAGCACAAGAAGAGGGCCTTTGAGTATTTGGGGTTAGAAGAAGATAGGAGCTCCCAAGGTAGAAATATTAATAATTTAAACACTCCTCCTTTAACCATTGCAGACGTAGAAAAACCACTAGAATTAGAGGAGATAGGTGAACCACCTGAATTTTACTTGTGAAAATATTTAGTTGAGTCTAAGTTAAATGTTAATCAATTTTTACAACACTTATTATTAATGAAAAGCTGTTACATAAGTGTATGTTTGACTCAGGAGCATCATGCAATGTTATGCCTCTTGAAGTTATGAATTAATTGAACATTAAAGTGACAAAAACCTATGGCAAGTGTCATTGTAATGGATTATAGAGAGGTGTCTATTGTAGGATGTGTTAAAGGTTTGGTGGTACAACTTGTAGCTTATCCGGGTAAGAACGTGAAACTTGATGTTGTCATTGTTGATTGCCCTACCAAATGCGGCATGTTGTTATCAAGAAAGTGGGCGCAAGTGTTGGTGGAAGTGTTCAGATGGATATTTCTTTTTCCACCATTCCAATTGAAGGAAGTGTTCTAAAGTTGCATGGAGAGAAAAAGATGGTGCACCTTATTGAAGATCCAATAATGCTTCTTATGAAGTATTGTACACTGATGTACATGCAAATAACTTTATTGGGTTTGCTAATGGAAAAGAGCATAAGATTGATCAATGTAAATTTCTTGAACGAGTGGGTTTTCCTTGGACCTTGTTATTTGATGGAGCCCATTCCAAGTTTGGAAATGGTGTTGGCATTGTTCTAATTTCTCCGGGCTAGGAAGAGTTTTCTTTTCTTTTAAAATTAACTTTGAATGCACTAACAACACAAGAATATGAAACATTGTTATTAGGCTTGAGAATTGCATGGAAATATGGTATAAAGGATGTCAATGTCAAAGGGTATTCAGGATTGATTATCAAGTAAATTAGAAAATTGTATGCTACTAAAAATCAGAGAATGAAATAATACAAGCATGTAGTTTGGGATTTTATTGAAATGTTTGGCTCTTTTAATATTGTGCATCATGATAGAAAATTTAATTCATTGTAGACAAGTTAGAAGTTCTAGGATCTAGATTTGGGAATTGTAGAGTGTACCCATTTTGTGAGTATGATGTTGAAATAATAACAAGGCCATCTATCCCGATAACATTAAAAATTGGCAAGTGTTTGATGATGATGCCTGGTGAAATTGTTTTACATAACCAAGGCAAGTTTCTTTGACAAAAATATAGATTGGGAACCAATGGTGTGTGTTCTTTGAAAGAAAGGAGACATTATTTGAAAAGACATCATCCACTAAAGACAAACATGATTCCCAGGAGGTTTGGTGTATCTTGAGTCAAAATTCAATCATGCTGATTGCATTATTAAAAGGAGTATATCAGTTTCAAGATATGTGGAAGAGCACAACACTGGGAACAAATAAAAGACATGTAAATTATAGTTAGGAAGCAATATCAACAAGGAAGAGAAGTTGGCCTATGTTCAATTGCTAAAAAAATATCAAGACTTCCTAGATTGGTATTACTCGAGTTAAAGGTGTACATGGAATATTTGTTCCATCATGAGATTCCTCTTAAATATAATGACAAGCCTTTCAAAAAAATAGATTCCCATCAATCTGCTCCTTTCTTTGAAGATTCAAAAAGAACTGAAGAATTTGAGGGATGGAAGGATCATTCAGCCCACAAGGTACTCTTCTTGGGTTACAAACCTAGTTCTTGTCGGGAAAAATAATGGTGACATAAGGCTATGTGTAGACTTTAGGAACTTGAATAAATCATCACTGAAAGATAATTACCCTCGCAAACATGAAAAATATGCTACAATTAATAACTACTTCTAAATTGTTATCTACTATGGATGGTTTTTCTAGCTATAATCAAGTTGTTGTGAAGGATTTAGAAAGAATAAACACTAGCTTTACTACTCCTTGGGAGCTTACATCTACATCGGGATGCCTTTTGGCTTAATGAATTCTAGAGAACTTTCAGAGAGAAATGGATGTAGCATTTTCTAGTTATATAAATGGTTTCATTGCTATTTATCGGGATGATGTAACCATGTTTTCCAAAAATAGAAATGATCACTTACAACACTTGGAGAGAATGTTGATAAGGTGTAGAGAGTATGGAATATCATTGAATCTCAATAAGTGCCACTTTTGAGTGAAAAGGAAAAGTTATTTCGTCACATTATATCAAAAGAAGGGGTCATGATAGATCCAAAAAGAGTGGAATCCATCAACAAGGTTCCATTTCCAAGAACTAAGAAAGGAATTCAATCCTTCGTTGGAAAAATAAAATTTATCGAAGATTTGTGTCTAAGTTTGTTGAGTTGACCATCCCCATTAGTAGTATGCTGAAAAAGGACTAGGTTATCAAACGGGAAGAGATTTCCATTCAAAATTTCAATGGGATCAAAAATCACTAAAGCATGCCCCTATTTTAGCAGCCACAAATTACAAGAATCCTTTCCAAGTGTTTTCTTTTGCTTTAGAAAAGACAACTGCATCTATTTTGTTACATAAGGATCATGAAGGGGATGAGAGACCAATTTCTTTTTTTAGTAAGGTATTAAAGAGAGCTGAGGTTAAATACACCATCATGGAGAAGAAATTATTTTCCCTGGTGAAAGAAAAAAAGGTTTTCAGACCCTACATTTTGAGTTCTAAAGTTTTTCTTATGTTCCCACACCATGGTGAAAGACATCTTATCGAGATGGAGGTCTCAAGAAAAAGATGCGAGATGGGTCAACAAGTTGCAGGAGTATGACATGGATATCCAAACCATGAAATTGGTGAGATGTTTGGGCCTAGCTAAGCTCATGGCTAAGAGTAACCTGAAAACTATTGAGGTGAATGAAGTAGAAGGAGAAAGGGTGGATGTCCTTGAAAATTTTGCAAACTCGAATCGTATAAGGATATAATATTTTATCTCGGACATCTATGATCTCCTGAATATTTGGGTAAAAAACAAAAAAAAGATCTTATGTTAGCCACTTAAAAGTAAGTCATTACTGATTTTGGGTTAGCTTGGAAGAACCCAGGGAATACTCTTGACATGCATTATCAAGATGAGGCCCCAAAATAAGTGTTGATCTCCATGGAGGAGTTTTTGAGGGACATTTTGCTAGAAGAGTAACAACACATAAAATCTTGAGGGCTGGTTATTGGTGGCCAACTCTATTCAAGGATGCAACTCTATTGGTTAGGAAATGTGAAAGTTCTGGCATTTCTCTTGAAGAATGAAGGTTTCGGGCTCCCTTCCTTTGCAAATTGTGTAATTTAAAGCCCTATTCAAACAATGGGGAATGGATTTCATTGGAAAAATTTCTAATCCTTCCAGTGCTAGTCATAAATGGATACTTGTAGCCACTAATTATTTCACTAAGTGGGTGGAAACAATCCCCACCTAGAAAGTAACATACCAAGTTATCATGGAATTCATGCTGAATCAAATCATATGCAGATTTGGAGTGCCAGCTAAAATTTTTGTTGATAATACCAAAGTTTTGGAGGCAAACCTTTGGTGGCAATTTGCAGAAAGAGTATGGAATCAAAGTGACATATGCTTCTAACTACAATCCCCAAGGAAATGGACAAGTGAGTCCAAAGAATAAAAATTGTTGAAGATCATTAGTAGAACCTTGGAGTTGAACAAAAGGAAGTGGGGCGAGCAATTGAAGTTTTTATTTCTGACTAAATCGATGTCAAAAGAGATACTTGGTAAGAGGCCATTTGAGTTGGTATAAGGAACTCAAGCTTTGTTGCCCCTTCATTTGCAATTGTCTTCATTTTAGTTTGTTTAAAAATTAAATATCAAGAATTTAGTCCATATGATGCCCCAATCAATCAGATTATTGAGTTGGATGAATAAATAAGGGCATCTCATCATCGTAATATGTGAAGTTGGAGAAAATTTGAAGAAATTATTTGATAAAAAGGTTACTCCCGTAGCTTTAGTATTGGGGATCTTGTTTTTTTATGGGATATCAGGCATAAAGATAAAGACAAGCATGGTAAATTTGATGCATTTTGGATGGGACCTTATTCCATTGATATTCAAATTGGTGAAATCCTTTTCCTAAAATACTTATATGGGGAACTTCTTGAATTTCTGTTAATGAAAGGCATTTAAAACATTTCCTTGATTGATTTCTCATAATAAAGGTATACTCCATTTGTATAGTGTATAGTTCTTTGTTCTCGTCCGCTTTTATGTTTTTTTTTCATTCGGGCCTTGGTCACTTGGCTTTGTTGGTTACTTGGTTCGCTTTTTTCTAGAGGATGGTTATGATTGTTCTACTCTTTAGACATATTCTTTGACTTCATTTCCCAATGGTCTATTTTTGGCACTTGGTCTATAGTTTGTTCTTGTGGCACTCACAGGGAGTTCCCATCCTTGAGTCAGAGCCAATGTTGGTGCTCAAATTAGTCTTGCCCCATTTGTCATTTAAATTCCTCATTTTGTGGCCTCTATCATGTTTTCTATCTCCCGTTTTGGTGCTTGAAGAATTTTTCCTCCATTTGGTTTCCATGATTAGTTCCCTCCTAGTAAAGGATCACTTAAAGGTCCAAAATTTGATTTTTGTTCCTCTTTCCATCTGAAGGAGTCTATAATTTGGGTGTAAAACTTGAGTTTTTCCTTTCCTTTCATTTTCCACAGTCACATTTTGTTGTCCCTGTCATTTTTGTCCAAAATACCTATGGAAAAGTGATTCTATGTATCTCAGAGGATCATATTTGAGCCTTATATAATTTCTAAATTCTCTATCCTTGATGAAAGATTCGTTTTTGGGCTCAAAATGGTGATTTTCTTGCATTTACGGTTTGAAGAATGTATTTGTCTTGGTCAAATTTACTTCTCAACATCAATGGAAACGTGGCCCTTTCTATTTGGATGTGACTTGGTGGGGCTCTCTAAAAACTATAGGCCTCGTAAGCAACCCAAAGCTTGTCCACGTTGAGAAAAAAACTCATTTGAAAATTCACCTATTTGTTTGTCCTTAGAGTTGTGTCGAGGGACACGTGGAGGTTTCCACCGCCGTGCCTGACACTGGACAAATTTTTCATTAGGTTGGTATAGTTTTAGCAGGCAGACGATGGCCATGTGGAGGGTTGGCACTCATTTGAGGATTTGCCTTAGTGTCCCACCATAACAATTGTGACACGAAGACATGTGGAGGCTTCCGCTAGCTCCGCTTTATACTAAAAATTTTTAAAAGAAATTTTCTAGGGCTGACACATGTGGTAATCCCACACTTGTTCTGTGGTCTCTGCTTTTGGGCACCATCTCAAAGTTGCACCATGAAGACATGTGGAGGCTTCCGCCGGGTCTTCCCATACTTAAACTTTTCAAGTAACTTTCTAAAGGCCTAGGACACATGGAGGGACTGCACCTATTTGGGGACAAAACCCTAAGTTTTATTTTTAAGAAGTGTTAGGAAGACACTTTGAGGCTTTCGCTCACTCTGCCCTTTGCTTGGACTTTTCAATAGCTAAAGGAAACTTTCTCGGACCCTAGACACATGGTGCCTTATATTGAACCTTCAACTTCTTAACAAACTCTACTAGACTGAGACACATGTTGAGCTTGTGCTTTTTGGGGTCTCTAATTTTGGGAACCATCTCAAAATGCACCATTGAGACACGTGGATGCTTGCATTCGTTCCTTTTTCACCGAGACTATTCAAAGGCCAAAAGGAATTTTTGGGCCCAGTGGTACTGTAAGGGTCGTGATTGTTTGGGACTTGCCTCTATACTTCTCCTTTGCGGTTGTACTAAGGAAACACATGGATGGCTATGATATAAAGTGGAAAAGGGGCGATTCAACGGTTCACTATGTATTTCACATGTTTTTCCCCATTTTTCTCCAAGACTCTTGGAGACGAAAATACGCATAGTTCTCATTGTTCTTTGATGAATTTCCTTGTCGCCTCTGTCTATAAAGTGCCATTTGATGGATTTGGAACTTCATTTGTGAGTCCAAGGATTTGTTCGGTTGATATTTTGAAGTTGGAGTTGCTGGGGACTTATAAATATGGAAATTACAGAGGAGATGGATGTGGGGTAGAATTGCCTATGAAAGAGAGGGAAAAGGGATAAAATGATGAAAGTGCAAGTTTAAAAGATGGAAAAGGTGTTTCCTCGAGAGTGAAAAAGATTACTCATCATATCCAGTTGTGTAGATTCTGGAAAATGATTAAAAATGGGATTTCTTACATGATGAATCGAGAATGATTAAAAGGACTTATGAAAAGTTGTGGCATGGCATCCTACTCATTAGTCGAGGGCCCAAGAAATGTGATTAGTTGACTATTGATGTATCTAGAAAATTTTGGATCTGAATTTGTTAAACATCGTTGTCGAAAAAAAATGATATGAAGCAAAGGTCCCTCGAAAATTATTATCTTTGGGGGAAGTTGAGTAAGAAAAATGTATAAATGCAATGAGAATACTCTTTAAAATGGTTGGAGTTTTAATTTCGAGAGAAAATTTGAGAAAGCTCTCTTCATGAGAGACCAAAGTGAGATAACTGTTATTTTCTTGTATTATATTTTCTATCATGTGAAGCTAGTTGCATATGTATAGCCTTTGACGCTTGCAATGAGATTTCTCTAGAAGGTTTTCCTCTTGATGAATCTAATTAATTTTGAAATTAATTTGTGTCTAATATCTAGCAATTTGTGTCTTCTTTGTTTCAGAATGTCTGCAAATAGTTTCTTTCATTCCTATTGCAATCTTAAATTGAATTTTTTGTGCAATCACACAGATTTTGTCCTCTGTAATGAGTTTAATGGTATTTTCAAATTCATTTCAAGAAAATCCTTAATCTTGTATGAGATAAACAAATTTAAAATTAATTCATTGTCACTTATTGATAAAGATTGTCTATAAGTCTTCGTGTGTACCTTAGGCATGATTGATCAGAGACTTTGGTGTTTAATTGAGTCTTTCAATTTGAGCCTTCATGTTAGAGTGTCAAAGATTATGTGTAAACATGCTTATCTCGGGCCTCCATTGAAGCACATATTCTTGTTGAAGGAATGTCTTACCTATTCTGAAGCTTTCTATTATCGAGTTTTTCATTGTTGTGAAGTCCTTTCGAAGATATAGTATAATCAACTTTATCCTGCTTCATCTGACCCAAAATTATTCAAAACATGATGAATCCACCCTGAACTACCCCTATTTACCCGTGTACCAACAAAGGAACAAAATATACTTACTAAAATATGTAGAACAATAAGGATTTCTTAATGTCTTCAGTAACCTTAGCCTTGTGTTGAAAGTATCTCCATCATTTAGAAGTGACAACTCTTAAGAGTTAAATCATGGAGTATTGACCATATTTTCCCAAGGTTCTCTTCATAGAATTTGTGCAAAAGAAGGATATCTCCATCTCCTTCATCAAACAGAGGTTACACTAAGGGTCCTCTCACCCTGGTTAAAGAGGCACAACCTAAAGTAGTGAGGACAAGTCAAATCCTCTTAAAGGTGTTATCCATCTCTCCACAAATCTAAGTAACAAAGGGCTAGTTAGATCTCATCCCGGATACAAAATGAAACACACTATGATCTATCTACCTCTAAGCTCCATGTTGAATCTGTGTTTCTACTCGACTTGAAAAGGAGAACGAATTTTGATACCAACACATTATTTACATTTTTTCCTTGGGTACTCCTATCTCCTTTCAATCCCAAATACTCAAAGGCCCTTTTCTTGTGCTCGGGAATCCTATGAAGTTCAAAAATTGGAACATAAATCTTGATCCGACTCGGGACTTGGGTAATGTCATAAGGAATGTATTTGGGTAAAGAAACATTTGGAGAAAGATTGACAAACTCATTAGATGGCACAAGACTTTTCACATTTTTGTAATGGGTGGAAACACCACTTCTACTTGAGACAACAAGGCCTTTACGGATGCATTTTTCTTTGGACTTTAATTTGGGATATTAGTGAGAATTAGGGTTTTTGGTTTGTCTTAAGGCCCCGACCCTTTGAAATATTTACTTCTTGTCTTAAACTCTTTTTTGGGCAATAACAACATTCATTAACAATTGTCTATCCTCTTCTGATGGGATTTCTCCATCATACTTCTTAATCGTTAGAGCTCTTAGGTATGAAAATCATTATTAGAAAGTTCAAAAGCTTTTACCATATATATTTATTAAGTATGAGAGGGAGAAATAAGAGGTACCCGATGAATGCAATCCCAAACACTTGCAGTAGTTCTTGCACTTATTACTTCAGTTGAAGTTGCTCCTTATTGTGAGCTTATAGAGAAATCCACCATGCATGCATCATCATCAATGTTACCATCATCATTAGTTTCTTCAACTTTCTGATCTAATTCACATGGCAGGTGGGGTAAGAAACATTTTTCACGCCAATCAATTTCATTTGTCTCTTTAACAATAGTAACTCTAGCATTTAGAGGACCAGCAATCGCTCTACTTTCCCTAGCTTGAGGTTGTCTAGCTCCCATGGGTCCTTTACCTCTGTCATTAGATCTCTAATCATTTCTAGGATGATTTGCAAATATTTCTTGTCCTTGTTGCCTATGCTGACCTTGAGAAGCTTGTCTAATTCCTTTCTCTGCCCTACCTAGCTTATAAGAGATTTCTTTGACAGCTCCAACCAAATTCATTACAACTTCCACAAGATCCACATCCTTACTTGATTGAGGCTTCTCTAGGCTGATCATTTTAACACTCTCCCTCTTAGGAGGTTTTCCAACTACTTTAATGTTGTTCTCAATTTGTAGAGCCATGGTAAAGGCCTACCTCAAAGTTGTTGGGTTCTTGTCTCTTAAATAATATGCAACTTTCTTATCAGAAGCATCAGAGTATTTTATCAAACAAGAAACATATCTTGGCCTTAGGATCATAAAAACCTATTTAGGGTCTTATTGAACCTTGTATTGAAGTCATGAACATACTCATTAGGATTATTTTTTATATTTTACTCTCGATAAAAGAAACCTAGTGTGTGTTTTATCTTCATACTGTAATCTAAAAGCGTTCTTCATTTCTATCCAATAATCAATGGAATTATCTAGCAAAGATTTATACTCAGTCCCTTGCATCTTCTTCTAGAGTATGGATAAACAATTTAATGTACACATCCTCAAATTATATTTCAAAGTCCTCCATTAAATTGACAAAGAGCTTCAAGTGTTGATCACCAGTGATTGCATTATTTCCTTGAAAATTAGGTAATCTATTTCTTACATCTTGTGTCACAACATTTGGATAGCCATCCATACCTCTAAAATTGATAGGACCAAAAGTATTAACAAAAAATGGAGGTATGGGTGGAGGCTGAGCCATATTATTTTGAGGAAGTGACCTTAGAGGAGATGCAAACTAATGAGGAGTGAGAAGTCTATTGTGTATAGGGATGCAATTCTTAGAATGAATTCTCTATAATGGATCTATATCTTGGAAAACTCTATTAGATTTGGAAAATACAAGGGTAGATTGAGAAGCAAATTTTTCAAATACAAATGAAGGCCCCTCTCCAAATGGAGAATTCAATTCAACAAATAGAATACCTGATTCAGATTCACTTCAAGAAGTATTGCAATCTTCAATCACAGGATGATCAGTTTCACTAATGGAGATCTCTTTTCTTGATGCTTGATCTCCAACAACCTTCCAAATTATTCTTCCTTCTGAATTAGACTTTCCCAACTCTAGAAACAACCTTCTACTAAGGTCCTTGGGTAAGAAATATCTTCTTCCTTCTTGATTTGTAGAGATTAATGAAAAATGTTACTTTATATATATTAAGACACTCATATTTATTAAGAATTTAAACATCATGGAGTCGCCACTAAGTATTTTCACCTTATTTTGTGTAAATGCAATATCAAATACCTATCAAAAGTTTTTCAATACCATATTCATGCAAATCTTACAAGATCTTCTCTTCTTCTACCAAAATTTGTCAATGATGATAAAACCTTAGTGCGATAACTATATAAGTTAGAAATATTACACTCAAAACTTAAAACTTTGAACAATTCTTACATATCTGAATAGATAATGATGTTTCAAGTAATGTATTAGCACACATAATGTGTAATAAATAATCCCCTGAAACACAAATCAAATCCCTAACAACGCAAATCAGATCCCGTGCAATGGCGCCATGAGTTTTGGTATCCAAATTTGTTCTCCTTTTCAAGTTAATTAGCATCACATGATTTTACATGGATCTTAGAGACAGATAGATCATTATGTATGTCATTTTGTAGCAGGATGAGATCTAACTAGCCATTTTTCACTCTCAGTTGTGGAGATATGGATAGCACCTTCAAGAGGATTTGACATATCCTCACTACTTTAAGCCTTACCTTTCAACCAGGGTGAGAGCACCCGTTTTTTAACCTTTTTCGGTGAAGGAGAACGAATATATCCTTATTTGCACAAATTTGAAAGGATACTCGAGAAAATATGATCAATGCACCATAATTTAATTCCGACGAGTTGTCACTTCTAAAGAATGGTGATATTTCCTAGACAGGGCTAAGGTTACTTAAGACATTATGGAATCTTGATTGCTTCTACATATTTTAGAAGTAGAATTTATACATTTGTGGACACATAGGGAAAATAGGGGTATTTCAAGGTGGATTCATTTTTTTGAATAATTTTGGTGGGAGATTAAGAACGATAAAATAGATTATACCAAATCTTTGAGAGACTTCACAACAATTGGAAAGCTAAATGATAGAAAGCTTCGGAATATCTAAGATATTCCTTCAACCAAAAGGTGTGCATCAATGGAGGCCCATATTTGCATGGTTTCACACAAAATCTAACAATTTAACATGAAAGATTGAGCTAAAGACTCAATAAACAATCAAAAGACCCCTTGTTCCACATGCCTAAGATACACAGGAAGGCTTCAGGATAATCTTTATCAACAAAGGATAGTGAAGTGATTTTAAATTATTTATCTCATCACGGGGATGAAGGCTCTTCTTGAAATGAAATTGCAAATGCCACTAAACTATCATAGGGATGAGATCTTGTGTGATTTGGATGGAATTTAAAACAATATTACATTAGGAATAAGAAAAACTACTTTCAGACATTCGAAACAAAATAAATGCAAATTTCTCCAAGATTGACACAGATTAACTCGAAATTGATTAGATTCATCAGAAGGGGAAAGTTTCTTTGAACAAGTAGTAGATATTTTCAATGGTTGTACACTCGCAACCAATTTGACGTGATTGAAATGTAAAACAGAAATTAATAGGTTTTCTCAGAACATGGGATCTCTCAAATTTTCTCTTAGGAATTCAACCCCTAACCCTTTGCAAGAGTATTCTCATTGCATTTATACATTTCACTTTCTCACTCATCCCAAATTTTTCCCCCAAAAAGAAGAATATTTGAGGGACCTTTGCTTGTTACCAATTTTCCTCGTAAAGCGACATTTAAAAAATTCACATCCAAAAGATGCGAGGAGGACCAATTATGAACGATCACGTTTTTTAGAACCTTGACTAATGACTAGGATGTCATGCCATAAATTTGTGGCATTATTTCTAATCATTTTGATTCTCGTCATGCGAGAAATCCCGCTTTAATCATTTTTAGAGGCTCGTGCACGTGGATCGATAGGTAATCATTTTCACTCTCGAGGCAACACCTTTTTTAGATTTTGCACTGTAACCTCCATCATTTCATCATTTTCCATCTCTTTCCTCTGCAACTCTTCCCCGCATCAATCTTCTCTCGGTAATTCATGTTTTTATAAGTTCCGAAAGCAATTCCAATTTCAAAATATCAACCTTAACAATTTTAAGACTCACAAATTAAGTTCAAAATCCATTTAATGGCACTTTGTAGATAAAACCAACAAGGAATTTCATCAAAAATGATGAAAAACATTACGTATTTGCATCTCCAGGAGTCTTGGAGTGAAAATGATGGAAAAATAGGTGAAATGCACAACAACCATTGATTCTTCCCCTTCTCAACTCTAGATCAAAGTCGTTCATGTGTTTTCTTGATGCAACCACAAAGGTGAGGTACAGTGGCAAGTTTCCAAACAAGCGCGAGCCTTCCACGTGATTTGGAATGAAGAAAATTCCTTTTGGCCTTTGAAAAGTCTCAATAAAAAAGGAGCTAGAAAAATCTTCCACATGTCACCTTGGCACACCTTTGGTATGGTCCTCAAAAGCGAAGACCTCAAACAAGTGCAGCCGACAACATGTCTCGATCTGGTAGAGTTGTTAAAAAAGTTGAAGGATTAGTGGAAGGTGCCATGTGTCTAAGGTCCGAGATAGTTTTCCTTGGCCATTGAAAAGTCCAAGCAAGGGAAGAGTGAGTGGAAGCCTCCAAGTTTCCTCCTAGCGCTTCTTTAAAAAAATTAGGTTCGGTCCCCAACAGGCGTGGTCCCTCCACGTGTTCTAGGACTAAGAAAATTGCTTTGAAAATTTTAAGTATAGAGCGGAGTGGCGAAAGCCTCCACGCGTCTCTCTAGTGCTACCTTTGTTAAGCTAGGACCCGAGGCGGATCCTCAAATGTGTGTTGACCCTCCACATGTCTTCTTGGTTTAACTCTAAGGTCAAACCAAAAGGTAAATTTCCGCAGGAGCATCGGCCTTCCATGTGGATAAGCTTTGATTTGAATCAGCCTTATAATTTCAAATTTCCCCACCAATTTGCATCCAACTAGAAAGGGCCATGTTTCCATAGATGCTAAGATATAATTTTGATGGGAAAAAACACACCCGTCAAACCGTAAAATGTAGGAAAATCACCATTTGCACCCAGAAATAAAAAAAAAATTGAAGATAGAGAATTTGGAAATGATATAAAACTCAAATATGATCCTCTCGATCCATATCTAATCATGTTTCCATAGATATTGGGACAAAAATTGATAGGTAAAACAAAATGTGACTATGGAAGATTGGAAGGAAAGGAAAAAACCTGATTTTATGCCCAAGTTACAAATATTTTCACATGGACAAAGGAACAAAAAAATTTCTAGATTTAAAGTGATCCTTGACCAAAGGAAGGGCCTGATCATGGCAACCAACTAGAGGACATATTTTTCATGCATCAATACAAGGAGATATAAAAGATGACAGAGCCCACAAACTGAAGAATTTCAAAGACAAACGGGGTGAGATCAAATTGAGCACCAACACCGTCACTCAAACATTCCTAGGGTCCTCGTACTTCTACTTTTATCATTTTTCTTAGATCTTCTCATCATGGCTATCTCTATCCATGATTTTTTCCTAGTCAATCGTTAGTACCACGCTAAAATTATTAATGTTTTTTATAGTAATTAGATTTCTACTACTACTCATCCACATGTTGTATATCAAACATTTTTCAATGCATTTTCTCAACAAATTACCTTTCCATCAGCTATAGCTGAAAATATTGTTGTTTATGATAATGATCCTCCTCTCTATATACAAGTATGTATCAACAACTTAGGCATCAAACAAGTTTTATTCGACACTAGATCTGAACTTAATATTTTTCCTCTATCATTCATTTAGGATCTAGGCCTTTTGGTTGCTTGTCTTAACTAGACATATCTTTCTTAGAGAGCATATGATTCTATTACACACCCATGCTTAGGAACCATCACATTTCCACTCATAGTTGGGCCAAAGACCATTATTATTCCATTTTTCATCATTGATATCCCACTTTCATATAATTTCTTACTCTCTAGACCATGGATTGAACATCGAATGTAATTTGTGTCATCTACAATCCACCGATGTGTTAGATTCTTGCATGAGGGATTTGAATATGAGATCCCTTCTGATCGTACACCATTCCAATATTGCAACGTAGATTATAATACTGAATTACATTTTCCTACTTTTTCATCGTACATCCTACTTCTAATTTGTGACATAAACATTATCCAGATAATTTTCCTCCACTCAAATTAATCGTTTGCACATTAGCTACGCTTCCATCTCCGATGTGTTACCCCAAATTCTACTAATGCCATGGTACTTTATCGGGGACTTTCTAAACATTGGATGTTGTTTCATCTACTTAGATTTCTCATGAGAAACCGTAATTAGAATTTCCTCCATTTACATGAATGTTTTTCATGCACAACTATTAATGGGAGCAAATTTCATTCGATCCTACTTGCTCCGATACTATATACACACATATTGGATTTAATCAGCTAGGATTTATAGTAGACAACATATTTCCTCCACCTAGTGATCCTTATCTTTACCATGGATTTTACCTCATTATTTTTTCATATGTTCTTTGCGTCTTTTATCTCACCATATTTCGCACGTGTTCCTTGCACTTCTCATCTTACACTCAAATAATATTGTCTTGATTACATTGAGGGAAAATTAGACCCCGATCATGCTGATATTTCATTCCCCTAACATTTGGCCACATTTTCATTTCCAATGAATCATTCCTCGACTACTAACAAAACCTCACTCATTGGTATGTGCATGGATTTCCATTACCACCTTTCACTTACAATAAAAATGCAATGGGTATGTACAATTTATTCCTCCATGGATATTTGCTTAATCAACACGATATAATTTATTACTAAGTCTCATATGCTTATCCATTTGGTTTCAACTATGAAAATGAAAACCTATTAGAAGAAATTACTCAATCACTCTCCTCGTTGCACACTTGGGGTATTATACTTATTCCTCCCCTCCCGTAGCACTACACTCCATGTCAAATATTTTATCTGATTATACACATCTTGATACATATGTATTGTCATTACCAGATGATGTCCTCTCATTCTATGGTTCACACTTGACTATCGAGGGAATCCTATACACATGAAACTAACACATTAAAAACTATACAATACACATTCCACACTTCATACATCACGCATTCATGACATCTCTTTCTATGATACATCTATTATGTGCAATCACAATAAATATCTCTTGCCTATACTTCTACACGTTGCACTCATTACCCTATGACGTACAATAGTTCCACCAACCATATGTGATTGTTAGGGTTATACATATAAAATTCACTTTACCATACTCACACATTCACTCACTCATGTGCTATTTACGCACTATGATTCATGAATCACATATTTCTATCTCACTATTAAACCATTTCCCAATGACGCACTCTTGTTTTATTGTGTATTATTGAATGTTGAAGGGGAATTTATAAATTAACCTCATCACCTAGATAATCATTAAAATTCCTTCAAACACTTTTCCTATCACATTAACACCGCATTTAATTCCATCTCATGCACAACATCTTTCATATCTTGGTTTCATTCACTCTTGATTTTTTATTCTTACGTGTATACTTTTTACATATAATGGACAAATATTTTGTATGTCACAAATTCACTTTCTTTCTATTTATGATGACATATTTTAAAGATCAATACATGCACCATGGATTTTTTTGCATTACCTCTTACCAATCCCACAAAGAGCTCCTAGGGCATCTAATAAGTTCGTACACTACATGTGTTGTTGTTTCATTTTTGAAGCACATTATCGCGTCAGATTATACATGCTTTGACATGCTTTCTATTGTTCTAACATGTTAATGGGTTCTCCATGTGCAATATGTTTTTGCAGTCTACTTTATTCCATGGTTTTCTGTTCCTATTTGTTTACTTGTGCTTTACATTGCATGCCTATATTTGGTGGATTTTCCTATGTCTTTCGGTTCTCTAATTTTCTATATGTTCATAGCCACTATGGACTTGATATTTTTGCAACATCATGTGTGATTTCCCATGTTTGAAACCTCTTTATAGGTCTACTTTATCTTCTTTCATGTTTACACTAACTTTTTGTGTACTTAGTTTACACATTATCTTTTACATGATTGTTATACTCATACTAACACTTATCTCCAAGCCATTTTCAATGTGTGTGCCTTGGTTCTCACCAAGAACATTTCCTCTCCTTACAGGGAACAATTTTAGCACAACAGTCATCCCTCCTTTGGGTCGCATACTCCTCAATGATGTCGCATGCACACCAAACAAGGGGGGAATCATTTGGGTAAATATTTCACCCCATATAAGAGTTCATAGTAACCACACAACACGAGTTTTTTGTACCGATACAAAAACTCATCGACCACAATGTAACGCCGCTTCGATGACGACGCGGCTAGGTCGCATCCATTGCGAACAACCCGAAATGCGACTAATTATTTTTTTTTAAAGGGTAATGGTTCACCGACTTACATCACTTTGAAGATAAACATGTACGATAGAAGACACTTTTTTTTGTTCCATCGATTGCATTTAGAAGTTCTGTCAATCGTCAAGGGTCACTTTTTTTTAACAAAGTGGGCTTGGTACGTAAGAAAAGAATTGCATTCGAGTGACTTGACTTGTCCGGAAAGAACCTTTCTTCCCGTTGTTTTCTTCCACATAACTTGACTGGTATTACAATGATTGTACCAACTTAACAATGACTCGGCCATGATATAAGGAATTCAGAGCACAATGCACGAGGATCCATAAAATTGCACCACTCGCCCCGAAGGGTGATAGGATTTTAGAACGACCCACATATTGGGTGGATAAACTAACAAGCCACCATTTGCATATGGATCGACAAAAATAACTACGTGGCAGCTCAACGCCACAGCCCACATTGACGTGGCAAGAAACAAGCCCACTGACCATTGGACAAGAGGAGAAACATAGCTTGCGTTATCACAGACTAGATTGACCGCATAAGAGGATAGGTGACGATAGTAAATGCGTGTATTACCATTTTATTGTTTTTGTTTTATTATCCATTTTCATTACATTGTATCAAGAATTTAATACATTCCATTATGTTATATATATATATATATATATATATATATATATATATATATATATATATATATATATATATATATCGAGGAAAACATACAATAAGATATATATTTTGACATTATATTACTACATTGTATGTCTGTATGTGCTTAGTTGTACATAGGACCTTATTTATATCCAGCTTGCTTAATATAAGAAGGTTGTATTATGTGTCATTAATATTTTTTTAATAGTGCTTGACACTTAAACTAGCCCATACTGACCACACGTTTTTTCTTAAATAGAATAAACATATACATATAAAAGGAATGAAGGACCAAATTCTTTGTCACGTCTATCTTAGATATCTCTTAGAAGGAATTAGATACTTTTTAATTTAAGTGAGACATAAATATAGGTATATTATCAAAATTCATACTCAACTAAGTCTCAGTACGGCTACTCTTACATTTGCAATTTGAAATTTGGTAGGAATAGGAGTCAATGGGGAAAGTATTTCAAACTGTGCTTTAAATATTACGGTTGGGCGGTGGAGTGGCTCATCGACCCCCTTGTCATCCATTAAATACCTTCATTCTTTTCAAACTTGCGTGTATGTTCTCTGTACCAGCCACCTACAACATGAAGCACGTTATTTTGCGCCTGGAACACTGTACAGTCACCCAGGCCACGTGGGGAGAAAAAGGAAGAGGTAGGAGGAGCTACGGAACAGTGGAGCAGTGAGAGATGCCTTTTAAAACACCCAGGCCACACGTGAGGCTCACCAGGAGGTTGGGAAAGGAGCAACAGGCGAGTTATCAGGCGCCTTTCCTTATTCCTCTTGCCTCTGGCCGTACGTACTGCAAGGAAGCAAAAACCAGGGTCATGGGCGCGTGGAGCGGGCGAGTAGTGATGGCGTGCAACAGCAGATTGTCCAACTAAGTTGTTATCTGCTCGTGATCGTATGCATTCTCGATTTGAGGTTCTCCTTCGGATATTTGACCGAATAGAAAGAGGAAGGGCAAGTGAGAATGTTTTTAATCTTATTTGGGGGCGTAAGAGTATCAAGTGGCGACGTAACGAAGGATCACGGTCCGCCACGTGGACAGCGAGAGGTGGCGCAACAAGGAGACGTCTTTCTCCTTTCTTTTTTTTCTTTTTGCGTTTGTTTTTAAAATTTTTTGGCAGAGGGTGGAAGGAATCCACGGCCCTGGCCCATAAGAATAAATTTAACAAAAGGAAGGATATAAATACCCCTCAAGAACCCTGCTAGCTTATTTATCAAAACTCTTGCTATCCTTCTCTCTGATATGCTAGGAACTTGATCTTGCTAACTGCTACATTTTGCATGAATTGAGTAATAATATGAAATCAACACACATTAAGATGTCAGAGTTCTTCCTAATGAGTTCATTGCCCTTGAGAAGACCAGTAATGAATCGAAGACCATAGTTTGATCAAAAGATTCAAGAATAAGGTTGTTGCTGCTTCTTTTCTGTGTAGATGGCAGGTTTTAAGTTTTTAACTAGCTTATGGTATTACTCTAAATTTGGATGGGCATCATTGAGATTGAGAGTGAACTCAGTGAAGGTATTGTAACTACACCAAAACTGTATGAAGATCTATTAATTCAAGGCCTAAAATACTTGATGATGATGACATAGCTCAAATTGTTGCATATGTATAAATGTTAATGAGTCCTCATAATAAAAGCAAGCTCTATATCAACAACCATCTCAGGTGGCACAGGGATCAATTGTCTTTATCTGGAAACTAGTGTACCATAACATCTAAAGAGAACATATGATACTCTAAAATTCAACAACTTTTCAATAAATTTTAAAGTAAGAAATGTTATCATCTCATTGCAACTTTTCCTTCCATTTCTTTTTCAACACATCCTACTTCATGTGAAACAAATTGTATTAATGAAAGCTAAAGAAAACAAGGCAATATTACATTTTTTTCCCCACTCAAGGTGGTTGATTACATGATGTTTTAACATTGTCAACAACAAGGTTCTTGTGCTCCAAAGTGTTCTCATCCATGCTCCAAGCCCCAAGTATTTCCAATCACAACCAATATAGGGGGAGAGGCAACACTCTCCTCCCAACCAAATCTCAATGGCGAAGAGAAGCAATCTCCTCCATTGACCCCCGAGCCCCAAACACAACACAATGAAGGATGGTCTCCAACTCAAGGCAAAAATACTTGCTTCCACAATACAAGTTTCATTCACAACATTCAAGGTAAAAGAGAAAGCAACAAGGAAACACAAATAACACAATACTTTGCACAAAAGGCTTTCATCCAAGCCAACAAGAGAAGGAACTATGGGAATGTTTTCCTTATGCCTCCCAAATGAGATGAGATGCCCATCCAAAACCCTCCACAAAATATAACAAGCCCCTATGACTCTTATGCCTCCCTCAAGTACCCCTTTTTCCTCCCATACTCTTATGCCTCCCTCCTCTTATGGCTCCCTCAAAGACAAGGTAGAATGTAAAAATTCTTACCCAAGATGGGCATCCCTCTCAAACTCCCTCCACAATATCCTAATCTACTCTTTTGCCTCCCTCATGAGTATTCCCATAGACCTCTCCTATACTACAATAAGCATTCAAACCATTTTTCACAATACACCAAAGTAGACATGCATTTTTCACAATTCTAGTATAGAAGCATCAATAATATGAAAGCAAAACAAAGGAGAGGGTTTCCTACCTCTCCATTGGAGAAGTCTAACCAAGAAACTTGTCCAAGCTCCTTCCCAAATCAATCCAAGCATGCAAGTCTAAGCACTTTTTTTTTTCTCTTTCAAAAATAACAAAAGAGAACTCTTAAAAAAAAAACAATAACAAAACTCCAACCCCCTCCACAAGAGAGGAAGTTTCAATAAATAGACAAGAGGAAGAGTGAGGGTGATGTGGCTCCTTATAGGATGCCACATCACACATCCTCAAGACCATCTCCCATGGTCAACTCAAATCCCAAAACACCATAAATGGGTGGTTGGGTTGAATGACAACCCTCTTCCACATTCAACCCTTTCCCATGTGCCTTAAGGCACAATTAAATGCAAAATGAGGAAAATGCACTCCAAAGTCATATTTCCCTTCCCAAAACAATAAATAACCCCCTTTTTGGATTCCCAACCCATAGATATGGTTGGTAAGGGGTTTTGGGAAGTGTGGGACAAGTTTAACTTGTCCCACAAGTCCCCTAAAATTGCCCTCAATCTCAAATTCGAGATTCTAAGAGCATGGAGTGGTCAACACTCAAAACCAAGCATTCAATGCAAGAGGACACACAAGACTCAAGGAGCCAACAATCAAATTTATTACACCCACTTGACTTTCCCCAAGGCTTAAAAACTAAAACAAGATATTACATTAATCCAAACACACTTAACAAAAGTAATTTAACAAAAGGACTTCACAAAAGAATTCACCTACTAAATCAAGTAAAAACAAGTAATAAAATTCTTACCCCCTTGGTCACATAGAACATTTCCCCCACATGGAAATTTTCTCAACACATAAAAGAATAAAAGGGTAACACAATACAATTTACTAGTTGCCTTGACGACCAATGTTGTAACCACCCGACATCTGTTGTGTTTGGTCCCCAATCCCCCTCATGGTTGTGATCATGTTGTGTTTCCTGCAAAATGCAAAATACCCTCTTCGGCCTTGCGGCCATGTCAAAATATCCAAAATAATCATATGCATGAAATTCATTAACATCTATACGTAATTCAATTATCCATTATTCTAGGTCTAAATCACAACTTAATTATGCATTGCATCATTATCCAAAATCATAGTAATGTAAATTCAACAACTACATTCTACTCATCATGGTGAAGAAATCCAATGTTAGAACACATGCAATACATCCATACAGTAGTAACAGTTAGAACATCGAATACTGATTTAGGAATCAAGCATATAAATTTACTGCAATAGTCACATCATGTCGCAAGTATAACATGTATATACTATCTATCCAATAAGTAAAATGAGTGTATCAATTTCCATCTAGAAATGTTTAATTTTTATTCCGATATCAAGGCCTAGGGATCCAATAAAGAGTGACCAGAGCCTAAACAATACAACAATAGTAATGACATAACAATAAGTCTTTAACAAGGTGACTATTCTAGATCATCATCATCATATCCTTAAATTAACATCAAGGTCCACGATATGACATAGAGTCAAGGTAATAATAATAATCAAAACACCATATAAATCTTGGTGTCCACACCTTTTAATTTTCATGCTAACTAGAACACAACAGTCATGTTTACGATTGTAACAATTTAGAAAAGATGCTCATGGTTCATTTAGTATCGAAGGGAAGTGGGCATTACACACAATATCATCCCAAATCCTTACTTGGGTCCTTACCATAGTATAAACACTCGATAACTGCAGACCTGTAAAGTAGTGCCTAGGTGAACCTAACCTTCTTGGATTTCTATGACCAAGGAGAAGTTACAGATTTTTTTTAGTTAAGCATAGTCTATAACACTTCACACAATAGATCTTACATGAAAACATTCCTTCAATATTCAACATGCATGGACTACACAACATTTTATACTTTCGCATTGGATCAAAAGTGTTTGAAATGGATCATATTATTACACACCATCTGTAGTGGTGTTATCCATTTTGGGAAGTGGTTAAAAATTAGAGGACAAAAATAGAATTTTCTCCTTGCACTTCTTCTTTGTTTTTATTTTACAACACCTACATGATACTTTCTATATATTTCACTCATCACACATCAGTGCACATGTTCCTTTTTCATTTTTTCTTGCATACGTTTTACACGTTTTGATCATATATACGGATGTTTGACTACTTTTCGTTATTCTCTTTGGAGGTTCCTCCTTATGGGAAGCGGTAGTTACATCATCACAACATAGATCACATCAACATCGACATCGACATCAAAAATATTTATAAACGTAACATCTACACATTCACTCTCACCCTAGGGTCATCAATATCATCATCACTTTTCCCTTCCTCTTCTCTAGCTTCCACACTTCACATTTTTTTCACTCCATGTTTCTCCATGTCTCTCAAAGACACTTTTGCCATGGATCTACATGGTTATTAGGTACGTTTTGGGGTTAATTACAAAATTTAAGCAAGGGACTCATATAAATATAAATTTATGTGATCATAATAAAGGACCAAGAACTAAGAATTAGCTATCACAACCTAAGGCACATTCAAAGACCATTATCAAAAGTATTCAAGCATCCATATAACATCCACACACAAAGGCAAGGGACTGATAATTCTACATACACGCATAGAAGTGGAGTTCATTATTTCATGCACACATATATTTACATATTTTCCATCTAGCCACTTTCTTGTTATGAAGTGCGACATAGACAAGAGCCGCTATGGAGCAGCGTCTTCACACACACACACAGTAACTACATTTGGTCTTAAATGTATTGCCATGCTCAATTATAACATCACTCGTTGGAAAGATAAGTATAGTATGACCCATCATTTTAATTATTTTCTTTTCTCGGATTTGATGCAATTTTGAGGGTTTTGTAAGCCATTTATTCATTCAAGTTATCAACAATCCTTTTGACACATACTAGGTAAAAGAATCAAAGGATCAAAATAATATCACAACCTATAAAAAATGGTTTTCTATGTTTTTGAGCATTCATATCCACCTAAGAAGGCCTTTGGTATGCGTAAGCACCTCGACCCCCGCACATGCGCCCTATCAATCATATTGCAACACCTTTAATTTTTTAAGGCTTCATTGCAACCATCTCGCATTTCATATTTTTTAGTTTGTCAATTCTATGCACCTTCAGGATCATAGCGAAAAAGGTAAGTCATTTTATCTCCTCATTTGCACTTAACATTTTAAATATTAATTGTTTATTTGCTTGGATTTTTTTCACTTCATTGTTTATTCATTTACTTCTACATTACAATCAGATTTAGGAATTTATAAATTCCATATTTGATTAATCAGGTTATTAAGTGTGGAAAAATCAACTATAAATATTCTCTAAAATCTTCTAAGAAGTAGTCTTCAACCCTCGTTATAATAATTTTCTAGTCTTTCAGATTTTTGTTAAAAAAAAATCTTAATCCTAACCTCCCACCAATGTTCAATCTCAATCACCGAAAAATTCCAACAACTTAGTAGTGATTTTTATCAAGACATTGGATCAAAAAAATAATTGGGCTCAAATACCAAATGTTGACCTTAAACACTAATGTGGATATGAAGTGTAAGTAATCCATTCTTTGGTGGGGAATGTAACAAAATTTTAATACTAATATGTAAACAGAGAATCAAGAACCCATACACATTGAATAAAATTTTATCATTATATTAGATTTTTTCAATCAATTACAATTCATAAATCAGTATCACACACATTTTTATATTCCTCCTTACTCTCATATCACTTCTATTATAACCCTTTCACACATACAATTACACACTTTTCTCGCACTCTCACAACACACAACACACGACTCACCACACACACACACACACACACACACACACACACACACGCACACACACACACACTTATTACAATAACTACAAAGAGCATATAATTCTTAAAAAAATAAATAATAACCCCTTTGGTAGTGACTCTTCAAATTTATTCCTTGACTTAGTCTTTGTTTAATGGTTTCCTACTATTTCATGGCTTTAATATGTATTCCATATCTCTCAATGGTGTTTAATGAAATATAAAATATCCACATATTTGTTCCTTGTTTGGTTAGAATCTAGTAATCTACATCTTGTTTACTTTTGCATGGTGGACAATTTCCACTGGCTTCTCCACTGGCTTCTAATTTGTCTATGCCTTAGTGTACAAAACTAATAAAGAAACATATCAACAAACTTTATTTCTACATCCGGATGATCATTCAAAAAAGTAAGGCTTCAAATTTCACTAAGTTGATTCATGTTTGTGTTTTCTCATTTAAAAACATTATTTATTTATTAGTTATCTTACGGATGTGCTTGGAAGCTATAAGCCTATACATAACATTCGATAGGAGAAAAAACCTCCATTTTGTTGTAGCAATTGCTGCATTTATTTTAGAATTTAATCAAACAATTCACACGCCAGGTGCATGCCTTGAGTGCGATTAATGTGTAATGGATCAGGTATTTTCCCTTCTTTACAACTTGTGACATTCTAAGAGTAAGTGGAAGCTACCACATTTGATACGACATAATATTACTCTTTTGATTTTCTGTATTTAAAATTATAGCAAGATTTCGGAATAAAATAGTTATCATGAATAGTTTATTAGTGGTAGATGGTGATTTGATTCATATTACAGTTCTGATATTTATTACTAAGTGGTTTACAGTTCATTTTAGTACATTTGATTATCCTGAATGGATAATGCAATGTTTATTTTGGCCTACTTATGTGTAAGTGTTGTATGATTACGAAAAATGGTATCATCACAGAAAGGAATGAAGATGCATAAAATGGGAATGGACATAGCGAATTTACATGTTTAATTCATTCCACAAAAATAATGTCAAAAACATATGTTCTGGTCCTAGATTCCCATTTCTATATGATTTCATTTTTTCTTTTTATGTATCACCTTGTTTAATGGGTGACATAGTTGTTTTATGAAAAGCAAGACATGTTGCGTGCTCTAAATATGAGGAGAAGTGCAACATCATATTATACATTATCTAGGTGACATATTATTGTTTCTTTACAACAATGACTCTCTCGGGTTATGTCAACACACCATTAAATTGTTACAATAACATAAACTTTGTTTATTAAAATAAAAAATAATAATGATGAAATTAATATTGAATGAAATAAAATAATGACTATTAAAACAAAATTTTTTTTTTTATGGGTCACTTTTCTTATGGGTCCTAATTGGTCTTGTGATTCTAATTTTCAATTTTCTCCACCGAGCCCTATCTTCCATTTATTTGTCTAGCTTGGGTCAAGCCATCGATATGACATATCCTCTCACCACCTCTTAGCTCGAGACAACATTGGATGTGCATGTCCATATCCATGCATTAATAAAATGGGGTGATATGTGTAGACACCAAAAATCTTCACACCTTGTTCTCACAAAAATAATCGAATAAATATACCCATCCACATCCTTACAAAATTTCATGACCTAAGTCAACCATTTAATCAATTAAACTTGCCATCACACAATTTGAATAAAATCCCTAAACCTAGGTCATTTCCCTTACACCTTTAAAATTAATTAATTACTCACCTCACATTTCCTAAGTCACATTCCCCCTCCCATGGCTAATTAATTAATTAATTAGTTAATTCACATATTCCACTTCACCCCTACACTCACCATGAGAAATCGTCATGACCCCCTAGTTGACTCTAAGTTACTTAAGAAACCTTATAAATGTATCCATGTACCTACCTCTATCTTCATCTAACCTCACCCCACTTATCCCTATGAAAAGCCCCTACTTCACACTAGTTACAACTAGTTTAACTAGGGAACCTACCAAAAATACTCCTCATCTATCCTAACCAAACTTAACCCATCAAACTACACATCTTGACCTCTCTAATTTTTCAAAACTTAAGCTCTTGAAATACCATAAGACTATAGCTCGAAATAGCAAATTTATCCCTTTATATCTCTCCCAAACTCGAACTATATGAAAATGTTGGTGATTTCGAGTCACAGGTGATATATATATATATATATAATTTTCTTTGTCTCACTTCAAGACCATTCAAGATCATCTAGGCTAATTGAGGAACAATGTAAAGTATTTTCAAGCTTCATTCAATCTTATTAGTTTCATTCTGCATCCAACCAAAGCACGATCATGACCATTAAGCATCTTGGAGCTGTTTTGAAGCACGTGTGTTGTCCAATGATGATCTATATCACCCTCTCGCACATCATCGTTAATCAATGTCTCTCACCGAATTTGAACTTTGATTTTCATCCTAAACATAATTTTCTGATTTTTTTTTATCTCACTTTTTCCTTTAGAAGATCATAGTTTCATATCAGTTAATCAAATCTCTTCCTTTATCAACTCACAAAATCTTAAATAATCTCATACATTTCTCGAATCATCTTCGTTTTCACTATTTTCTATATCTTTAACATTCATATTTCATTTAAAAGTTCTTATCATTTACTTTTCCCCTTATGTTACTAATCTTATGTAAAGCATGGATTTTATTAGATGGCCATAGGCCGAGCTAAATACCTAATCACTAGCATTAAATCTCTCCTAATTGGTCAACATTCTCTCCACTAGGAACAATATGATCTATTACATGACCTAGAGTTATGAGCTATCCATCCAACTCCTATTGGAAAATTACAAACCATATTTAAACCCACTCGAGAGAATTTGTGAGGCTAACAAAACATTTTGTGAGGCTTACCATGAAGTACAACATATTCAAGTTTAGCTATCTTGCTTTGAGGACTAACACAATTCAAGATTCGACATCCCTAAAGGTTCTAATAGTGGACTCAAATCTGAATTGGGAAGTGAAGTCATCTTTGAAGACTCTGACTCAGATTTTGTACGTCAATACAAAACTGAAGAGGATTATTTAGAATTCTTTATAGATGACTACCTTAATGATCCCGATTTGTAATTTTCTAAGGAGGATGACCTAGCCTATTCTATGGGATCAAATTTCTTTGAAAAACTAGATTCCAATTTTGAGCCCTAGACTTATTTCTTTTCATATTATCATCATCAGTTGAATATTTGTAATAAACTAAATAAATTGTAAACATTTGATCACATGTTTTCATATATCATATGTTATATCTCATTTTCATAAATAAACTTAAGTGTTTCAAAGTGGGTTGAGATCCACACAGGGAATTCCTTTGGCTTCGGAAACTAGCCTTTATCAAGTAAGCCACCTATCAATATTAGTAATCCCATCTTGAGCAGATTATCGTGATTGCATATTTATTCGCAAGAAAGGAGCTTCATCCATTCTTCACAAAACGTAACAATTAAACATCCATCAACATCATCTCATGGGTATCTAGGAAACACTATCATATTCGAGGTTGATCTATTTCTTCCCTCATTGTGCTATCAATCCAATTGTAAAGGTAAAATTATCATCACCAATATGATACAATATTAGAGATAATATTTGTACAAAATGTCTCAAATTGAGACAACAAAAAACTTTTTTATTGTCTCAAACCAGGTGTCTCTAATATTGTCTCTAATTATTCTCTCTTGAGACAAAATATAGATTAATATATATTATCTCTTGATAGAAAATATCAATTTTATCTCTCTAGAGACAATATCATATTTGTCTCTCCAGAGAAAAAAATTTTTGTTTTTTATCTTTCTATAGACAATTTGAATTTTCATTAGTCTCTCTAGAGACAATATAAAGTTAAAAATTCAAAAATCAATTTCAAATATATTAAATAAATCTTCTAGTGTAATGAATGGATACATATCATCAACAAGCAGAGAGAAAGCTAGTGATCAATATTATTAAAAACATTTGATTTGAATTTTGTGCTCACAAATTGATCGAGACACATTTTATTACTATTAAAATAAGATAATACAAAATGGTGCATAATGATGTTAACCTTGGAAATAGAAGTGTATACCTATTTATTGTGTTGAAATTACATTGTCAAACCTCCTATAAATGTGTTGATCAAAGTGAAGGAAAGAAAATGTCACGACACCAATAATACACATTAATTTTTTTCAATTTAACTTAAGAGAATGACATACATAGCTACATCAATTTGTGATCTAGACATGTAATGTTTGAGAATCTTGTAATAAAATTCAATGCATGTAGGGAGGAGGATTCATGAAAATTCTATAGGTATATTTGCATTCAAATAAGTAGTTCGTAATGGGAGCGCTATATTCCCTTTCTTGAGTAAATGAATCATTATTTATTATTAATAACACATCTCCTCGAGAATGTTATATCCTTTTCAAGTGAAGGTTCCATGTTACTTGCATATAATGGTAATTATAAAGTGTCAATTATATATCTCATATAGATAGTAAACAATCTAGAACAATGAATGCAACGGATTCCATTGATAAGTAGAGGAAGAAACTGAATTGTTTTTTACCGAGCTTTGTCGATGCACCACACTCATGCAAATCAACATGAAGGCCTAATTTACATTTTCTAATCTGCATAATGAGAAAAATTTGGTCATTAGAAAACATTGTATATAGAATGAGAGAGAATTATATTCTATCAAATAAACTTTTATATATCTAGTAGACAGAAAATAGAAATTTTCTTATGTACATGTCTACAAAATAAAATTCTTCCACAAAAAGGATAACATACACTTTTTTTTATAGGAATTCTCTATTTCTTCTTTGATGACTCTCTTATATGAAATTCCTATTGATAAAAACAAAACATATTAGTATTTAGAACAATAAGTAAAACTACCAAAATGAGAGTTTCAAATAATCCACGACACCGTAACCATAAAATATTCAAAAAAATCCAAAAATAATAATGAAGATACTTAAACATGAAAAAATTAGCATATGTAATAGAAGATATTAAGTGTCACTAAAATTTCTAATCATTGTGTAAAGTTTGATACAAATCATTAGCTTTTAATTTACCCACTTGACTTATCATATGCATCTTAATTTCTGGTACAGTACACAAAACAACCCTGCAAACAATTTTAGATGACAAATAATTCAACATGAAAAGATGAAATAATACACCCTGCCCATATGAAAAGTATAAACCTTGGTTAGAATATAATATAGAGTTCCATCAGGTGTTGTATTTACTTTTTTTACCTTTCTACATGTAAGAACATAGAAAAAAATCTGCATTATCTAGATATCTTTGTAATAAAACCTTACTTTGGCTTCTTCTACCTTCTATGAGGATTCAAGATCATCCATTTAATCAAGTCGAATATTAAAACAATACAATATATCTCATTATATAGCCCACATTGGCTGCTAGAAAACTAACTCTTGCAACATTCCAACTTAATTTTGGTGCTTCCAAATTTGTACCAACATTTTATAGCCTCATGAAACCATGCTTCTACCCAGAATAGCCCATCTTGAAAAAGTTGTATGGTGCAGTAAATAAGGGAATGTTAAACGTTCAAAAGGAAATAATACATAATTTACATTGGGAATAAAGCGTTAGTAAACATGAATAAATGTTCCATGTATCTCAAAGATTCATAATTTATGTCAAAAGTGCAATTTACAGCCCACATCAACTTAGAAACTTAGCATGTGGTTGCGTAGATGTGTGGAGAACACTAAAATCACATAAATGTTTTTGAGAAGCACATTTATACCTACCAACAATATCGGACTTCAGGTGTGTGGGTGTGTACGGATATGTGGAAAACTTTAAAAGCACAAGATTTGAGTGAGACGAACATTTCACACCCTAGATAAACTTTAAATTTGGTGTGTGGGTGTGGCTAAATGTGTGGAGAAGATTAATATAATTTTACACCTTACATCAGATTGGAAGTTATGTGTGTTCTGCTAGATGGATTTGTGCGACATAATAAAATAGAGGAATTTTTATAAATATATTTATTATAATAATAATAATAGAATAAAACATTTCAAATAAAATAACAAAATCTAGTTTCAAAATATATTTGATATTTTCTAAGAGATTTCATACAAAATCATTAAATTTAGGACAATAAGGATTGACACCTTGAGTCTTTAACATAGGTCGAAGCATATACTAGATCCATGTTAAGATTGATCTGTATTTAGTTGTAGATAGCAAAGAAAGCTAATGAAGGTTTGAAAAGCTAGCTTTTAAAAATAATTATTCAAAATAATACCTCTACTTCCTCACCTATTGTTCCAGTCTCTTCACAAGTACAAACACATCCATCGAGTTTAGTATCTTTTTCTACTATTGTATCTTCACAACTAGTTACCAGTCCTATTCAAAACATTACCATGTTTATCCCTAAAACAACACAAATAGTCAATACCAGTGACATATTTGACACACAACCTAATTCATAACACATAACACAACCATCACATCTACTAATCTCCATGCCACTATCTACAGATCACAAAAACACTACACAACACAATATTTCACAACAAACACCATCATCCGCCTCTTCTACCATATCCTTCCAAAAGTCACCTACATATTCACAACCACTCACTTATACATTAATGCCACTACAATACATGTACATACAACCCTCAAAGTCATTATCTTCTCAACAAGGTATTCCATCTCATCAAAATGTCCCTAACAAAACATCCCTTATCACAGAGTATACCACAACAAAATATCCACAATACTATATACCTAGATAATACATGGCTCAACAAAATGTTCCATAGTATAACATCTCCTAATAGAATGTTCCTTGCCAATAGAGTGTTCCTCAATAGAATCTCCCACATAAAAACATTACCTACCATCAATACATTCCTCAAAGTAGTATTAGACATACTCCCAACCTAGCCAATCTTTCTTTCAACATGGCTCATCCTCGTAAAGAAACTCAACCCAATCCTCTCCAAGCCCTTTTCAACTTCATGACTAATCTAGAAGTTGCTTTTTCTTCATCCAAAAAGTACTTTCCTATGATCAAATTCACAATGAGCCTATTTACCCTTTAGTGCCATATAAAGCATATCTCGCCTCACTTGTAACTTCCCAAGTTTATTAAGTTTTATAGCAAGGAAGATCCCAAACAACGATCTCGTGTCTTTTTGTCACACTGTTATCTAATAGCCCACGACCTAGACCTTATTATGAGAACCTTTCTCATTTCCTCTGCCGGTCCTACCTAGGATTGCTATAACATCATCGCGCAACATTATCTATTATCCTTTGTACAATTTTTTCAACTCTTATTAGAATACTTTTCCATAAAAATAACCTGAAAATCACTATGAATGATCTATATGGCATGAAAAATTTGAAGAAAAATCTATTGCTGATTTTGTCGCATGTCAGTACAGGTGTAATTAATCAACTATCCTTTTCATTACCAAAAACAAAATTAATTGAAGTCTTTTGTCACTCATGCACAAAACATATATCATCCACATTACAAATCCAATCATTTAAAACTTTTTATGAAGCTTTTACCATGACCCGTAAATTGGAATTGTGAGCTCTAGATGATGATCATCTTAGGCTTCATTCTAAGAAACCAAAAGTCAAGTTTCCATTTAAATCATCATCCAACCCCAATAATTATAAACAATATGTGAATGTTTTCGTAGTTAAATATGCTCCTAAGAAAATTCCTATTACCCAAAGATCCCCATCAACAATGTAGCTATACACCTATAGGTTAAAGTGCATTTTTCAAAAAAATCGTACCACTAACATGATATCTCTCTCGACCTATTTGACCTATTGACATGTCATTATCTAAACCCCTTTTTACTGAGATAATTACTATTATAATTAGCATAGAGTTAGTGGGCATGAAGTCGAGAGGTGTCACATGTTCTATAATGTAGTTAAAGACTTGATCAACAAGGGTGAACTCCACTTAGCTAATCCAAACACACCACCAAATCAAATTCTTGATATCTTTAAGAAACCTTTTCCAAATCACCCCTCATCTTAAGATCAACAAAAATCAAATGTTTATCACACTATCAATACAATAAAAAATATAGATCCTATCCCTTAACCTACCTTGTTTCTTGCCGAATCAAAAAATTCAAAATCAATACCGGTATCCAACAGTGTAAAAATATGACTCTTGAATCCCCGCTTAGTTGAGAATATTACTAAATCTATTTCCACACCCTCATCACATGCCATTACCAAATCCATACCTACATCCTCTACACCTTACAAAACTACACCTAAAGCCACATCTAATAAACAATCCAAAACACCCTTTACCTCGATGAAATCTTACTCCTTTCGCATCCTCATCAACTACAAAGCAAGTTCATCTAAAATCACAAAAGTATCTCATAAACAAGGTTTCATTCAATTTTTTAAAATTCCCGAATATATTTTCCCCGATCAAATTATTTTTCTTTAATATCACTTCCATATACCTATTAATAACCATATTATTTCAGGGTTAAAGGACACCTACCAAGCCCGTACATTAAGTCTATATTCTGCACCTATTGCACAGCCCAATTGTCCTCAACAATAGGAATCTATATTAGGTTATTTTCCCTTTTACATCACACAATATAACTATCTATACCAATGGACACCTACAGAGGGTCCTCATCCTCCATTCATCATGGAAACAAAAAAGCCTCAATGACCAAAAATGAAACAACTTGCAGCTAAATTTTTACCTCCTCCTAAGGAAAATATACACAAAGTTTCCTTACCATTAATGTCTACACCTAAGGGATGTTATGCCACCAACTTTGATGACCTCCTTCGGCGGTCACTTATTACATTACCACCTCATAAGTTTTCTGATAATCGAGGATACAAACCTACTCGGTATGACTTCAATGCTTTTGTGATTACTAAAGAACATGAGGCCATTCCATATAATATTGTATGGACTTTCACTTAAAAGTTCAAGAAATTGGAAATCTTCTATTCCTTCCTTTTGAGTCAAACATAGCACCAACATCAACATCATCATCACCAAAATCTGAATAATACATGCCTAAAATACCTACTCATCAAGTAGACGTCATTCATATAGCTACTTGTTGAAATTTTTTTGGAAAAGATCCGTCAGAGCCTAAGAAAGTTAAAAATTTCATCGCTATATTATCACCTCCCAATCTATCAACATCTTTCGATAAACCCAAATTATCTATTTCCTTAGCTCCTAAAACATCTAATCAAACACCATCACCCAAAGCCAAAATTTCAATACAATCAACAACACCCCCTTTCACTATGGTACAAAAGGTTGTTATCAAGAAATTACACCAATCCCCTGTTAGGATGTCACTTTATGGTACAAAAGGTTATTATCATGTAAACATCACCTTTCACAACCAGGTCTTGATAGAAGCCCTCTAATTCATAACCATACCGGCAAATGACCCTATTCCCTTCACAAAATTTGTAGGTTCCTTAAAGCATCCACCACTATATCATTCAAAAAATTTGAAATTCCCTCTCTCGATCGGGAGGACCATGACCTACCACTCTTCATTACCACTCAGATCAATGACATCTCCATCAAGAGGGTCATGATTGATAGCGGTGACACCATTAATGTCATATAATCCTTTTCTTTTGATTAAATTAATTTACCCAAGACCGTAATTGCTCAAACAACAATCTTATTATGATCCTTCAATGACACAATCATACCCACATTAGGCACCATCATTTTGCCACTTAAACTTTGGGTAAAAACCCTACCATAGATATTCTATATTATAGAAGGAGATTTTCAATACAACATGTTGTTATGACTCCCTTGGATACGCATCATGTGCTATGTTCCTTCCACCCTCCATCGTTGTCTCAAATATGAACATGAGGATCAGAATTTCACTTTTTGTACTAATCCAAACCCATTCACTGACTATTACATGATGTATCATCTGAATGAAATCCTTGTACCTAAATCCACATCCGATTCATCTCGTGAATCATCTACTAGAATATCTATCCCCACTTCCAAGCTAATAGATGATTACTCTCTCAATGAGTTTATAAAACATCTTACACTCGAGGAATATTGTATCCTCATGCTTAACTCCATCCTTTCACCCAAAAATATGGTTGTCCCAAAAAACAACCAAAATGAACTAAACATAGGAGATGTTGTCTCTTATGTGCCTTGTTTATCTCAAAAAAACCTAATTTATAGGGGACATGATAATTTTCCATCCATGTTATTAATTCACACCACACCATGTAATTCACGTTTAACTTCAAATCCCTTTACAATTGAAACTTCGATTTTATATATCTTCATCATTTTCAATACAGAGATTTTGGCCTTGGTCATTATGAACAAGGAACCCATGACTTGGTTGTCCCATGTTCTCTTAGAGCCTATGAAAAATATGGTTTAAGAAATAAAAATTTCAGCACCGAAACATCCGAAGCTACTACATCCGAACTTTCTACATCCATGTCTATTTTCGAATTAGAACCATCATCACCGAAAAATCCTAAGATCCTATAGACATTGATGAAAAAGTATCCATCCCACCTAATTTTTTTAATCAATGTTATATCTTTAGGGCCACTTACATATCCATCGAATCACTCCACTAAATCATTACCGCTTGTTTTTCCATAAATGGTTGATGAAGATTCACCTATTGTAGATATCATCTAATGTCGGGATGAACAAAATTGCGTTTCCCATATGGGAGTTGAAGACCATTTTCTTCAGAATTACCTACCATCCGACACACTAATTCTCCTTCATAAATATAATATCGACATTAATGTAGGTACCCTCAAGATCCTCACATAGTTAAGGTTCGTAATCTTTAAATCTATAAGAACTAGAGGATTTCACTTCATTCTTATTAAAATATTACCAAGCCTTCGTTTAGTCATATAGTGCTATGCCTGGAATTGATCCTAACATTTTTATACATAACATAGTCACATATCCTAATGTTGAGCCATCAAACAAAAACTCTATAAAATGCATCCCTCGTATAGCTCTCCTTGTTAAAGAAGATCCGTAATGCCTTCTATCTTCCAACTTTATCATACCCATTGACTATCCAAAATGGGTCTCTAATTTCGTCCTTGTAACCAAATTTTCAAGCAAGATACACATCTACACGTAATCGAGGATATCAACCTCACCTATCCTAAAGATGATTTCCTCTTCCAAACCTATATCAACTCATTGACCTAACAATCGTACATGAAGTGATTTCCCTTATGGATGTATTTTTGGGCTATAACCAAATCCTCATTACTCCCAATGATCAACATAATACTTATTTTATTACCCCTTTGGGAAGATTCTATTAGTACATCATGACATTTGGTATTTAAAATTGGGGCTACTTATCAATGCTCTATGACATACATTTTTCATGACCTCATCCACAAAATTTTTGAAGACTATGTCGATGACTTTATAGGAGAATAAAAATCATAAAAATACCATCTTGATGTCCTTGAATCAATCTTTACTCCTCTCATCCAGCTTTTTTATTTGGCTTATTCTGCAAAGTGTGTTTTTGGTGTTCTCACCAGAAATCATTTAGGATTCCTCATATCTATCTAAGGAATTGAAGTTGACACGAAAAAATTAGATAAATCTTGAAATTCCTACGCCATATAATTTTAAACAAATACATAGCCTCTATTGAAAATTGCAATCAATTTGATGTTTCATATCACAACTTTATGATCATTGTCAACCATTTCACTATTTTCTGCACAAAGACATAGAATTTCATTGTGATTGTAATTTCAATAAATCCTTCCATAAAATCAAAAATTATTTACTATCAGCTCCTGTGCTTACTCCACCTCATTAAGGGGATCCATTTTATCTTTACATATGTACTTTAGAACATGCTCTAGGAGCTATGCTCACTCACCGTGATAATCAAGGTCATGAACAGGTCATATACTACATTAGCCACACACTCCATGAGTATGAAACATGCTACAATGAAGCTGAAACATTGTGTTGGGCGTTATATTTCTCCATATCCAAAAATTTAGATTATCTCCTCAATCACAAGACATATGTCGTCACCAGTTTTAATCCACTTAAAACCATGTATTCTAAACCTTATCATAATGATCACATAACTCGATGGCTTATGCTCATGACTGAATTTGACCTTGAAATTATATCACAAAAATCTATTAAAGGTTAGTACATTGCAGATAACCTAGATAATGCACCCTTTCTAGATAATTAACTTCATCATGAATACTTTCCTGATGAATCCATTAACAACACCGGTGAGCCTTAATTTATCCTTGTTAAAATGACCATCTTCTTTGATGGTGCTAAATTCCAAGAGGGGGATGAATTGGAGTTATTATCATACTTCCCTGGAATATTCCACTTCCGTTATCATTCAAACTTAACCTCGAATGTAATAACAACATGGTAGAATATAAAGCCTTAATCATGGGTCTAAATACCACAATTATCTTAGGTTTCCACATCCTTTAAATCTATACTGATTCAAAACTTTTATCATCAAGTGAAAGGAGAATATCAATGTAAGAATAAAATCCTCAAAAATATAAAGTTTTTTTGAAATTATCCTTAGTGCATTCGATCGTTATACCGTTTTGGATATTCCGCAATCTTCTAACAAGTTTGTAGACACTATGGCAACACTCAAAGACCTCATCCCTTTTGAAACAAAAAAATCAAAGGATAAAACTAAAATGTCTATAGTTGTTCAATGCTTAGACCATCCTTCACATCAAAATGAGTTGCCTTCCATCAATAACATTGAAAACAATCAACCCGATCTATGGTACACATAGATATATGATTATCTTGCCAAATGTAAATTACCATCACACTCATCACATGGTGCTAAATGATCATTTCTTCAACGCGTCACCTACTTTGTACTAATTATTCTTTATAAACGAAGATTTGACAAAGATACTATTATGATGCCTTAAATAACATGAATCAACCAAATATATCGAAGAGGTCTATGATGGCATCTGTGGTTGTCAATTTAGTGGCAATGCCATCGCTTAAACACATCATTTTTCTATGGTATTATTGGTCTACCATTATACCAAATATTATTCTTCCTATGTAAATAAATTTTTTAAATGACAACTCCACTCAAATCTCATTCATGTCCTTAGTCAAGCATTACAACCCACTCATGACTTCTAGAAATTTTCTCAATAGGGGTTAGATCTTCCTGGTGCTATCAATCATAAATCTTCCAAAGAGTAGCATTCCATATTCACAACAACTGAATACTTTACTAAGTGGGTTGAATCCATTCACTTAACCTTGATAAAATCAAGACCTATCACACTCTTAGTATACCAAAATATCATATGTAGTTTTGGTATCCCACATAAACTCGTCACAGATAATGGAAAATCCTTTAAAAATAAAGAAGTTAAAAAGCTTTGTGATATGTTCAACATCAAACTATTTTTTTCATCACCGTATTATCCTCAATGAAATGGATAGGCCGAGGCCTCTAACAAAACACTTAATAAAATCATTATGAAGACAATAAATGACACAAGCAAGAATTAGAAACTCCAATTTTCATTTTTCTCTGGGATTATCGAAATAACATCCACATACCCATAGGTGCTACACCATATTCACTCATCTATGGCTCAGAGGTTATCCTACCTCTCGAGACCCAAATTCTGTCACTTCATGTATCTCTCAAATATTTTATCCCTGATGAAGAGTATCAACAAGACCTCTTAGCACAACTTGAGTTGTTAGATAAAAAGTGTTTAACAACACTCAAATAGCATCAAGTATTTCAATAATATGTTAAGAGGGCCTACCAAAAACATGTCAACGATCCTGAATTTAAAATTGGTGATCTTGTGATTAAATAAAATCAAAATTTCACTACTTTAAAATGCAAAGTAAATGCGGAAAGTTTTCCCCTAATTCAATTGGTCCATATGTTATTACTCACAAATATGGTTTAGGAGTGTATCACCTTAGTTATCTTAATGGGTAACCTAAAAGAGAACCTTAGAATTCCTCGCACTTACGGACTTCCTATTATGGTTCCAACATGAGGTAGATCCGACATCCATAAATGTTTCAATACTAAACCTGAATCTAAACCGAGAAGTGAAGTCATCTTTGAAGAACTTAACTCATATTTTGCATGTCACGATGACATTGAAGAGGATTATTTAGACTTCCTTATAGAAAAATTCTTCACTTGTCTCGAGGAGGAAGACCTAGCCTATTATGTGGAATAAAATTTCTCTAAAAATCTTGATAGTGATTTGGATTCTGATTTTGAGCCCTGGACTTATTTCCTTTCATATCATCATCATCAAATGAATATTTATGATAAACTAAATAAATTGTAAACATTTGATCACGTGTTTTCATATATTATATGTTATATCTCATTTTCATAAATAAACATTAGTATTTCAAAGCATGTTGACATCCACACAAGGAAGTCCTTTAGCTTTTGGGAATGGCCTTTTCCATGTAAAGTGCCTATCAATATTTCTAATCCCATCTTGTGTAGTGTATGTGAATGCGTATTTATTCTCATGAAAGGAGCTTGATTCATTCTTCATGAAACAAAATAATCGAACATCCTTCAACATCATATGTGGGTATCTTGGAAACCTCATCATATTAGAGGTTGATCCAAATTTTACCTCATTGTATTATCAATCCAACTATAAAGGTAGAATTTTCATCAACAATATGATATAATATTAGAGACAATAACTTAACAAAATGTCTCAAATTGAGACAACAAAAAATATTATATTTTCTCAAACCAGTTGTCTCTAATATTGTTTATAACTATTGTCTCGAGAGAAAATATAGATTAATATATATTGTATCTTGATATAAAATATCATTTTTTTCTCTCTAGAGACAATACAATTTTTTTTTTCTCTCACTATAGACAATATGAATTTTATATTGTCTCTGTAGAGACAATATACACTTAAAGGATCCAAAACCCAATTTAAAATATATTAAATAACTAAATGTATTCTAGTGCAATGAATGGTTACATATCATTAATGGCACTAGCGAGAGTTGGTGATCAATATTATAAAAAACGATTTGAGTTGAATTTGGTGCTTGCAAATTGATCGAATTTTTTTTTTTTATTAAAATAACTTAATAAAAAAGTTTGCATGATGACGTTAACCATTGAAATAGAATGGTATACCTATTTATTGTGTTAAAATTACACTATCTCACCTCCTCTAAACGTGTTGATAGGGTTAAGGAAAGAAAATGTCATGGAACCGATGATCCAAATTTAATTTTTTTCAATTTAACTTAAGAGAATGACATACTCAACTACATCATTTTTTTATGGAGATACAAAGTTTGATAATATTGTAAGATAATTGAATGCATGTAGGAAGTAGAATGCATGAAAATGCAAGAGGAATATTTGTAGTCAAATAAGTAGTTCTTAATGGGAGTTTTATATTCCCTTGCTTAGATAAATAAATCCTTATTTACTATTAATGATACATCTCCCTCAAGAATTTTATATATTTTTGAGAGAAGGGTCTCTGTTACTTGCATATACTTGTAATTATCAAGTGTAAATAAAATATCCGCTACAAATAGTAAACAATCTAGAATATTGAAAGTAATGGATTCCATTTATAAGAAGAGGATGAAACCAAAATTTGTATTATCGAGATTTGTGGATGCAACACATTCATGCACATCAACATGAAGGTCTAATTTCCATTTTTTAATCTATATAATGAGAAAACTATGGACCTAAAAAATTGTAAATTGAATGAGAGAGAATGATATTGTATGAAATAAAACTTTTATATATCTAGTAGATATAAAATGTAATTTTTATTATGTGCACGTGTACAAAAGAAAATTATTCGCAAAAAAAGGATAGCATACACTTTTGTATAGGAATTCAATATTTCTTCCTTGATGTCACTCTTATATGAATTTCTATTGATAAAAAAAAATCATATAATTATTTAGAATAGCAAGTAAAACTACCATAATGAGAGTTTCAAATAATCCACAACACCAGAACCATACAAGATTCAACAAGCATCAAAAAATAAATAATAAAGATACTCAAACCTAAGAAAAATTGAGCATATGTAATAGAATATCTTAAGTGTCACTAAAATTTCTAATCAATGCCTAAAGTTTCAATACAAATTAATCCACATTTACTTTTATTATTACTTTCTATTAAAATTTGGATATGATGATAAAAATATTAAAAATTCCAGCCTAATAAAAGAGAATTAACCATAGCTATAACAAAATAAGCTAAATAAACACAAAAAAAAAATCATAATATGATTAATCCAAGTCGCCAAAAAGTACGATATTCCATTGAAATGTGTCAACAATATCATTACAATGTTTAATTATTTTTTCATCATTACTTCAAATCAAACTAAGAGCTTGTAATTTTCTTCTAGACAGTAATCACATGGAATTTATATTTTCCATCCATGGAAATATATTCATATGTTTTGACATTTAAGATGACTTATGAAAATCACTACCACTTGAATTTAGCATTTAGTTTACCCAATTGACTTATCGAAACATCTTAATTTATGGTATAGTATACAGAACAACCCCGCAAAGAACTTTAGTTGACAAATAATTTAACATGAAAAGATGAAATAATAAATCACGCCCAAAGGAAAATTACAAACCTTGGTTAGAATATAATATAGAGTTCCATCAGTGTTCTCTACACATTTTTTTGGATCTTTCTCGCATGTAAGAATAGAGTAAAACATCTGCATTATCTCGGATATGTTTGTAAATCAACCTTACTTTGGCTTCTTCTAACTTCTATGAGGATTCAAGATCATTCATTTAATCAAGCCAAATATTAAAAAATCGTATATATCAATCTAGATGGGGCCATATTAAAACAACATATATCACAATATATAGCCCACTTTGGCTACTAGAATATGAACTCCTACATACATGACATCCCAAGTGAATATTTGTGTTCCCAAATATTTACCGAAATTTTCAATCAGTGGTTAAAATAAAAACTTACCTATAGCCCTATGAAGCCACGCACCTACCAAAAATATCCCATCTTTCCAAAGTTGTATGGTACAGCTTAATAAGGGAATGTTAAATGTTCAAAAGGAAATAATTCATAATTTAAATTGGGAATAAGGCATTAGTAAACATGAATAAATTCTCCATGTATCTGAAATATTCTTAATTTGTGTCAAAAGCACAGTTTAAATCCCACATCAACTTAGAAATTTGGCATGTGGTTGTGTATATTTTTGGAGAACACTAAAAATAGATAATTTTTTTGAGAAGGACATTTATACCTATGAAAATTTTTGGACTTAAGGTTTGTGGGCGTGTACGGATGCGTGAAATGCAAATTTTCCACCCTAGATCAACTTGAAATTTAGTGTGTGGGTCTCAAGCTAGATGTGTGGAGAACATTAAAATAATTTTACACCTTACATTAGCTTGGAAGTTATGTGCGTTCGCTTGATGGATTTGTGTGAAATAATAAAATAGAGGCATTTTTATAAATATATATTTTATAGTAATAATAGAATAAAGAATTCCAAATAAGATAACGCAATTGAGTTTCAAAATCTATTTGATATTTTCCAAGATACGTCATACAAAAACATCAAAGATAGAACATAGGGATTAGATCCTTGAGTATTTAACATAGTTCTAAGCATATATCATATCCATGTTAAGATGGATCTATACTAGTTGTAGATAATAAAGAAAGATAATGAAGGTTTCAATAGGGATATTTTTAAAATCAGTATTCAAAATATAATTGAAGAGAATAAATTCACACTAAAAATGGGTTAAATGGAATCATACTTACATTATACTCACTATAAGAGCAATATTATTTATGTGTAATGGTGATGTTGTTATCGTATTTTCTTCTATATTTATTTGCAAATGCAAATAGTTGTAAGCGCCAAATCAAAAAAATGTTAGGATAATAGACAAACATGATAAACTAAATTTTTTTTTTTGGCACAACTTATGTAGCAAAACACCCTAACAAGCATCCAAATGATAATTTTCTTCTAAATTTTCTTATGGGATAATTTGAATTCATTAGCTATCATCACTTCCCATCCATTCCACATCATGCTAAAATGAAAAACAACTAAAATTTCCATTAAGACAAATATCCAAAAGTAGTTTATCGTTGCACACAACTATCTTACATCATTCATGTATAAACAACCAAGGTTCCACTACTTAATTGAAAGGGAATCATAAGCATCCACCATATAGGTAGGACAATCCATATTAAAAAGAGCCACAGAAATGCCTTGAAATTTAATATGGGAAGACACAATATAGCATACTACTAATATATTGATCCTATTCAAATGACGTAATTCATCATAGCCTAAACAACTAAAGGATTATTTGTCCTAATATTATTTTGAAGTATTGGGAAAACACCATTATTCACTATATTAGCTTGGTCTGGGTAGGGGTAAGGATACATGTATGAATAGGAAATGCTAAAATGGAATTTTTTAAAACCTCGCAGACGGTACGCTATGGGTACATTTCGCAATATATTTTTGAAAGTTAAAAGTATAAACAATTTAAATAAATAAACAAGATTATAGTTTTATGAACATATAAAATATTAGAATCCAAAAACAAGCTTATAATGAATCAAAATCCATATGTAACGCCCGCAAAAATGACGTTCTAAGAACTCGCTACAACCTAACACTTAACCAGAAAATTGTGACTAATTTTTTTGTTTAAATTATAGGAAGGTTACAAGGGTGTTTGACCCTTAGGGTTCATTAAATTAACTTACATCACTAAACTCAACTTTAAGATTGATAGGCCAGGTCTAGTTAGAAGATTACATTTTAAAATCGTTTTACTTCTAAGGTCCATTAATTAAAAGCCAACTAGGAAGGTGCCATAGTTTGATTTACTGGTTAGTTGTTTTTCTTCTCTTTAGTTTATATTCAATCCTAGGAAGGTTAACCTTATGTTAATTTATTTAAATTTATTATCCTATTAACTTAGAGTTCCTTTACATTGACTTCCTAAGGCTTGCTAAGAACTAATAAAAGTTGACAACTCTAAGGCAAATAAATGGCCCCATTCCCCAATTACACATACCTTTAATGATTTAATCTAAACATTAAAACACATTTCTTCCAAAGAAAAGTAGGATGAATCCTCCACCCTTAGATCAAAACAATATTGGGCATAAGATCCTAGGGTTCCAAACTAGCCCTAGAAATCCTTATGAATTTTTAATAACATCTTTCCTTCATTTTAATCTACTCATTTGGTGTACTTATTTTGCTAAAATTACAGGTTGGAGAGGAGGAAGCCATGGAAGAAAGAGAGGAGAAAAAACTTCCTAATGAAAGTAAACTTTCTTTTTTTCTTACAATGCAACTTCCAACTAAACTTTTAAAAATATATCCATTTTGATTATTTCTCTTACACAATATACAAATATTGGAATGCAAATTCTCTCCATAATATTATTACAAATTCTTCAACTCAAGGTAGGAAATAATACAAAAATGTATGTGAAAGAAAATACATTAATAAAATCTCCTCCAGTCTAAGTGGGAGTAACACAAAATGGGGGGGGGGGGGTAACGTTCTCCACCAAACCAAGATATCCAATGAAGAGGATAAGCCATCCTCTCCATTAGCCCCAATCCCCAACCACATTACAATGAGAGATAATTCCAATACATAGAAACAACAAGATTCCACAACACAAACAAATATTTCACAACCACATTCAAATAAAAACAACACAAGAAAGAAGAAAAACAAAACAACAAAAACAAGGCTTAGAATGAAAGCCAAAGGAGCAAGACCTATGGGGAGGCCACTTATGCCTCCCAATGGTAATGGGTGCCCACAATAAATCCTCCAATGCATATCTCAAATCCCCTACATACTCTTATGCCTCCCTCAAGTACCCCTTATACCTGCCACATACTCTTATGCCTCCCTCAATCTCTTTTGCCTTCCTTATAAAAGAAACAAGAAAGAAATGCAAGCATTCCTTGTATAAGGTAGGGCACCAAACCCAAAATCCATCCAAACAAAAAGGTAAAATCTTATGTCTTCCTACATGAAATATCCCCATAGTCTCCTCCTACTCACAACTTAGGCAATCTACCAACACCCAACAAGCATTCCAAAGAAAAAAATACTCAACACAATCATATAAACACAAAATAAAGCATAACATAAGCAAGATAAAGATCTTACCTTTCCATAGTAGACATTGTTCCAAGAGTAAGTCTCCAAGCTCCTCGAAATGAAGAAAGCATCCATAAGCTCCAATAATCCACAAGCACTCTCAACAATTCTCTAACTCTCCAAAAATACAAGAGCACAAAATAATGAAGTAACCCCCAAACAAGAAAAATAATTTCAATAAATAGAAAAGGGAGAGAGGAGGATGAGGTGGCTCCATGTAGGATGCCATATCACTCATCCTCAACTCCATCTAAGAAGTCAAACCTAAACCCCAATGCACCATAAATTGGTGGGTGAGAGGAATGACAAGCTACTTACACACACCATTTAAGCCCACACCCCTAAGGACAAAATTAATTACTTGAAAGAAAGTGCAATAAACATTTCACCTTTTTATCTTCCCGAAACACCTAATGGGGTCTAATTTTTAACCCCTAACCCATAGGTAGGGTTGGTATAGAAATTTAAGAGGTGTGGAAAAAATTTAATTTTTCCCACAAGCCTTCAAAATTGGCCCTTAAGGCCAAATTCGAGTTTCTCATGAAGGGTAGAGTGTACAACACTCAAGATCTCAAGCATTCAACACACAAAAAAATCTAAGAGCAAATCAAGCCTAATAAATTAATTCCTTTGGTCACATCTTTAATTAGTTTAGGACAATATTTATTAACTTTAATATGACACTTAGACCCACTAAGATAAAGGGGAAAAACATACATCAAAATCTAAATAATTAAACAAGTAAATTACATCACTCAAAGGAAACACATACTAACATTAATAAAAGAGAAACTAAAACAAAAGACAACACATGACCCCTTGGTCACAATTTTTCCCTAACCAAATAATTCTAACACACACATAATTACATGTTGCCATGGTGACCCTTTTTGAATTCATCTAGAATTCCAATGTGGTTGGTCTCCAATCCCCTAATGTTTGTTGTGAATAAATTTACCTGCAAAACACAAAAATATCTCCTTCGGCCTTGTGGACGCATTAAAACATCTATGCCAAAATATGTAATATAAATCTAAAATCATCCATATATGAATTAATATCATCTAGGAAAATACGATATCATTTAAAAATTCCTTGCAATATTTTTGTACAACATTTCAACCGTGCCAAATTGATCACAACATTAATTCAATTATCAAAGTTTGCTCATGGTGATGAAAGTATATCGTTAAATAACCATGTCCGAAAGATATCATCATCAATATGAAATGTGTCTAAAAATTCACGTGCATTATATAAGAATCAAAATAAACAACAATCCATGTTTCTAACATCTAGTATTATGCTAAATAAAAAAGCTACAACAATTTCCATAAGTGTAGTCAATAGTATCAAAATCAAAGAAAAAAGAGTCGAAGGGAAGTTGGCACTACATCCCCCTGCCCTTAGACTCAACTTCCTCTGAAATTCACTAGAATAGGTGTGGAAATTGAAATCTTAGTAAAGTAGCATCCTCCCACGTAGCAGCAATCTCATCATACCTATCCCACTTTGGTCCCAAACCTAGTCAATATATTTCCGTGAAGTCCCAAGGTCATGCACTCTATAATGCGAGATAGGTTCCACCATCACCTACCCCTTATCTTGCACCTTCAATGTGGTCCAATCTAGCATGTGAGAAGGATTTGAAATATATCTCCTAAGCACATAAATGTGAAACACGTCATGGATGTGATACAAGCTAGGTGGGAACTCTAGGCGATGATAGGCCAAGGCACCGATGCACTCCAAGATCTCAAAGGGACCCAAAAACCTAAGAGAAATCTTAGAACCTTTTCCATAAAAGATAGGGATCTAATGTGGTCCGACATGAAGGAAAACCTTCTAATGTGGTTTGCATAATTATTTTTCTTGTCTTGCGCCTCCCGTAATCTTTGTCCGATCAAAACAACCTACTTCTCTATGTCCTATAATAAGGTTGGCACAAGAGAAACCCTATCCTCTAACTGTCCCAACCAAGAGGTTTCTTGTACTCTCTTATATAATTCCTAAAAAGGAGTCGTGCCTATCGAATTCTGCAAACTATTATTATAGAAAAACTCAACCAAGTATAGATACTCATCCCATCTCGATTGATGATCCATCATGTACATCCTAAGCATGTCCTACACAGATCGATTCACTTATTCGTCTATCCATCTGTCTTAGGGTAATATGTTATGCTGAAATTGATCTTCGTCCCGAGAGCATGCTACAAGGTGGTCTAGAAATGGGAAGTGTACAAAGGATCATGGTCGCAAATGATATTTTGTGAAATCCCACATAATCTAAAAATCTCATCAAGATATACCCATTCCACTACACTGGTTATGCAGGTGGTCTTCACCAGAGGAAAATGAGCCACTTTCATCAATTTATCCATCGTGACCATGATGGCATTGTGGTGGTATCTCAATATCAGTAACCAAACAATGAAGTCCATGGAAATGGTGTCCCACTTCCACTCCGATATGGCGTGAGGAAAATGAAGGCTACGGCTAGATGTTGATGCTCAACCTTCACCCTATGAAACTCTAAATACATTGACACAAACCGAGCCATGTTTCTCCAAATTCCTCTCCAACGGTATAAGCTGTCTCAAGAGGCGTGCATCTTCTTCACCCCGGGATGGGCTGAATAAGGTGCACAACGAGCCTTTGTCAAAATTTCCTTCCAAAAGCCTCCATCTCGTAGAAATATATATCCGACCTCTCGTATTCGAGAAGACTATTTTCCTCTAATGAAAATCCATCAAAGCTCCTCTCTAGGGGCCTTTGAGACTCAATATTTTCTTTGGCTATAAGGTAGAAACTATCATGAGGAAGCTGCAGCAAAATATTGCTTTGTAAATATGTGCCCACCGAAGTAGCCATAGCCACATGTCTTCGTCTTCTCAAGGCATCTCAGTAAATATGTTCTCCTTCCCTTTCACATACTCTATCTCCATATCATGCTCAAAAGTAACTCCATCCAACACCGCCGACTTGAGCGTTGAGATTGGGCTGCGTAAAGAGGTGGTGAAGACTCAAATGATTAGTCCCGAGTGTAAATATTCATCCAAGAAGGAAATGTATCCACCGCATAAGCAAAGTGCACAATCGCTGCAAGCTCAAGATCATGAGTCGGATAATTGAGCTCATAATCCTTGAGTTTACAAGACTCAAAAGAAACTACTCTACCGTCCTAAATCAACACACTTTTAAGTCCTTCCAAAGAAGCATCTGTGCAAACGTAGAACTCACCCCGAGGATCCGATATCGCTAGAATAGGTGCTATCATGAGGCATTCCTTTAGTGTCTTGAAGGCCTACTCAGATCTGTCTGACCATACAAACTTCTTCCCTTTCCACTGAAGGGAAGTGATAGGGTGGGAAATCCAAAAAATATCCTACAATATCTTGTGAAACCCATGAAGTTGCGCACATCGGTCACACTAGTGGGTGTTGGCCAATCCATAATAGCTCAAATATTGGAAGGATCGACTTCGATACCTTCCCTAGAAATGATGTGGCCCAAATATTAAACCTCTGTCTGAAAGAATGCACACTTCTCTAAGTTCCTGTAAAGATGATGCTCATGAAGACACTGAAGAACCTATCGAAGGTGTTCCTCATGCTCCTCACATGTATGGGAGTAAATAAGAATGTCATCAAGGAATATTACCATGAAGTGATCCAAAAATGTCCTGAATACCCCATTCATCAACCTCATGAATATTGTAGGGGCATTCATCAAACCAAAAGGTGCCACTTTGTGAACTCGTAGTGGCCATATCTCATACTGGAAGGTAGTATTATGAATATCTTCCTCCATGATCCTCACTTGGTGATACACTCGAATTAAGATCTATATTGGAGAAAATATGGTCCCCTTAATCTCGATCAAATAAATCATTAATGCGTGGAAGGGGGTAACGATTCTTGATCGTTAATTTGTTCAACTAGTGGTAATCAATACACAACCATAGAGATCCATCCTTCTTCTTCACGAAGATCACCGGTGCACCCCAAGGGGATACACTAGGATGGATAAGGCCTTTCTTCAGAAGGCCCTCAAGCCACAACTTGAACTCATAGAGATCGGGGTAGTCATCTAATATAGATCTTGTGAGATAGGCTTTGTGCTCGGAACTAGATCTATGTGGAAATCTATCTCACATGGGGGAGGTAATCCCGGTAGCTCCCTTAGAAAAACATCAACAAACTCTCTCAAAATGTGATGGTCATCAAGGGATGGTCCACTAGACTCATCCTCAGATCTGTCACTAACCGTAATAACATACAACTAACAACCCCATTGCACACACTACTTAAGCTACATAACAGAGATGGTGTGAATGGAAATGGGCCTCCTAACTCCCGATATGACTGACTCCACTCCTAGATCATCTATACAAGCAATAGTCTTATGGTAATAGTCCACTCTAGCTCTATGTTGAGACCAAGCCATGCCAAGATGACTCCAAATGAACCAAAAGGAAGAATTCATAGATCGATGTAGTGTGAAGGGTCCCAAATCCACTACACACTCCTTAACAAAGGATTCTACAGAAATTTTGGCTCTCGAAGACATCTCAACGTCCCAACAATGACCCTACCAAACTACTACCAGCCTGCAACACTCTACTAAGGATGGTGCAATAAAAGAATCGATAAATGATAATCAAATAATATAGAGGTGGAAATATGACTAATACTATCTGTCATCTCTATCATGATACTCTAGTGCTCAACTTGGTGGTTCTCGACCGTTGTGTAGATCCGATGACTCCATGCCATATCTCCAACAATAGGTTCTATGATCTACGTCTTACCCTTATTTCTCGGGGTTCTATGGGCACTCTATCTAATTATGTATAGCAACGCCATAACCATAATAGCTTCCTGGTCCTCTCCGTTGAGATGCAGCTCCACTCGGTGCTTTAGAGGTCTAAGTTGTGGATCATGACAATTGGCTAAGGATCTGTTGAGGTCTCTGTTGACAAGCTCCTATTGACCGAGCTCTCTACACACCCTGTTTCCGATGGGAACCCTAGGAGGAGGCCCTATACTCGCCCCCCTCTGTGCATCAAATATCTTAGGAGTTCTATAAGGTGGGTGGGTCTAATACTACTGTTGAGGTCGCTGTTAAGGAGGCCTAAAGGAAGACTATCCCAAACTCTATCGCCACCACGGGGAAGGAACCGACCCCCTCGATCGCTATCCTACATCTCCCGGATATGGCTCGAACTCGTCTCTAGCTTTTGTGTCTTCCCATGTGTCTCCTCTGTAATATAGGCCTTATCCATGACCTCTGCTAATGTTTATGAGTAGTGAATGCACACTGTACCACCCAAATCCAATTGTAGGCCCCTAATGAACCTATGAATCTATACCTACTCATCCTGCATATAGTCGACATACTGGAGTATATCAAGAAATCGACTCTCATACTCACTCTAGTTATAGATTTCTGGTGGAGGTTGTGAAACTCATCTATCTACTATGAATAAAGCTCCACGGATAAATACCAGCTCCTAAAAGTATCCTCAAAAATCTCCTGGTAAATGTCTCTCGAGCAAACATGGAGCTTTTTACTCCACGGTCCTCCACTGACTCTGCTCCATCCCTCAAACGATGGATCGCAACATGAGATTTGGTGTTGTTATTACAATGGTAGAGCTTAAAGCATCCACTCAAGCTCACCACCACGCCTCCGCCTAAAAACCTCATGTATCTCCTAAATAGTTAGATGGTCGTAGCTTCAGGATCTCCTTGATATGGTTTGCAGCTGACGTATGATTACCCCTAGGTCTCTTTGCATGCTCCTCCCTCTTTCTAGGGCTCTGAGACGTGTCCCTATGCCCCTGAAAGCTTGTCTCCATGCCCTCTTTACCGTGACTCGCCTAGCCGAATCCACGTGGAAGTTATTTTCCCTATACTCATATTTGTGTAGAGGGGATGCATGGTCCTCCACTAATGGCTCCATGTCATGTCTAGCAAGTTGTCCTCCCAAGGACCCTCTGCGTATAACAACATTGACGTCCTGAAGTATCTATAAAATATAAGGTATAATGGGCTACACACTAGATACTTTGGAGGTGGTATATCTAGGTCTATGTGAAAATACCCCTCATCTGATCCATGCCTCCTACATAGATCAAGGCGAGAGTTAGTTCATTGTTCTAGGTCTTGTTTTAGTTTTCTATGTTTTCTAAATTATACAATTATTAGACATTGTGGTTTTCTAGATTAAAAAAACCATTTTGCACTAGGTTAATAGTTCATGTCTCATGTTTTCTAGGTGTGCCCAAGGGTCCAAGCTTTGAACCCACGGCTCTGATACCAAGTGTAATGCCCACAAAAATGATGTTCTAGGAACACGCTACAACCTAACACTTAACCCAAAAATTGTGACTAATTTTTTTTGTTTAAGTTATAGGAAGGTTACAAGGGTGTTTGACCCTTAAGGTTCATTAAATTAACTTACATCACTAAACTCAACTTTAATATTGTTAGGCTAGGTCTAGTTAGAAGATTACATTTTAAAATCATTTTACTTCTAAGGTTCATTAATTAAAAGCCAACTAGGAAGATGCCATAGTTTGATTTACTAGTTAGTTGTTTTTTTCTCTTTAGTTTATATTCAATCCTAGAAAGGTTAACCTTATGTTAATTTATTTAAATTTATTATCCTATTAACTTAGAGTCCTTTTTACATTGAATTCCTAAGGCTTGCTAAGAACTAATAAAGGTTTAACACTCTAAGGCAATTAAATGGCCCCATTCCCAATTACACATACCGTTAATGATTTAATCTAAACATTAAAATACATTCCTTCCAAACAAAAGTAGGATGAATCCTCCACCCTTAGATCAAAAACTCTTGGCCACTAGATCCTAGGGTTCCAAACTAGCCCTAGAAATCCTTATGAATTTTTATTAAAGCCTTTCCTTCATTCTATTCTACTCATTTGGTCTATTTGTTTTGCTAAAATTGCAGGTTGGAGAGGAGGAAGCCATGGAAGCAAAAAGGAGAAACTATGGAGGAAACTACAAGGAGATCAAGTTTAGATTGGTTTAGTTCTGATTTTATTAATGTAATCCATTTCATTAAAGGATTGGGAGGTATTTCCTCCACCAACCTAGATTTTTTCCACACTAAGTGTATTTGGGTTTTCAAATTTGCGGAAAATCCTACCCCGATGGTTATAAATTAAAAGAATGTTTTTAATTCACCATTTTTAGGTTTTATTGCTCAAATCCATGGGATTACTCATTGTTTGCTTACTGGTGATTATTAGTTAAATTTTTCAATTTAAAATTTAGTATAAACCAGTTTAAATTTTAGCATAGGCGCGGATCCGAGGAATTTTTCCATAAGTGAGAGAACCACCCCCAAGTAGACCGGTGGTCCCGGGACCGCCGCCTTTCTGGTGATAAACCCATGGACCTCCCCTACTAAGTGGTAGTTTTGAGATCGCCACATTACCTGAACGGAGTTTATGGGACACCGACCACTCTACACAAGGTGGCGGTCCATTTCTAGAAACAAAACCTAAAATCAAATATTTTTACAAAAAGTAAAAGTTACTACAATGTTCCAAATTACATTCGAACTTGATTTTATGCATCTAAAGTTTCAGTTTTGGGTTTCATTCCATTAGTTCATTTCTTGGTTAAAAATTACTCATTTTAAGCATTTTGAAATCCAATGGTAACAATAACAACTACAAGATCTATTCCATTTTGTTCAACTAAATTTCTTTCTATTTCAAGAGTATATAGGATCTAAATCTACTTCAAATGTTATTATTTGCTTACTACAAAATGCAACATATCAATACAACATTATACTTCAAAATTTGTTGCTTGTTCACATTTTTCCTTCAACATATGTACATTATATAACAACTTTATTTTACATTCAAGTCAACTAAACATACATTTTCAACTTATTACAACTTCTATATTTCCTTCTTTCTCATTTATAATAAAACAACTTCAAAATGAAAGTAAAGGTTCTTTTTTGAGAATTTTTTTTTCTTACAATGCAACTTCCAACTAATATTTTACACAATATATCCATTTTTATTCTTTCTCTTACACAATATACAAATATTGGAATGTAACTTTTCCATAAGATTATTACAAATTCTTCCACTCAAGGTGGGAAATAATACAAGAATGCATGCAAAATAAAATATATTCATACAAGTTCCTCCACTCTAAGTGGGAACAATACGAAGGAAGTTTCACAATGTCTCCTACAAAACTCCAAGCTTCACAACTCCAACAAGATATCTCCTACAAGATTTGTTTTATTCACAACAAAATGAGGGGAGAGGAAATACTCTCCACCCAACCAAGATATCCAATGAAGAGGAGAAGCCATCCTCTCCATTGGCCCCGAGCCCCAACCACGTTACAATGGGAGATAATTTAGACACATGGAAACAAGAAGCTTCCTAACAAAATAAAATATTTCACAACCATTTCAACCACATTCAAATCAAAATCAAACAAGAAAGAAGAAAACAAAACAACAAAAACAAGGCTTAAAATGAAATCTAAAGGAGAAAGACCTATGGGGAGGCCACTTATGCCTCCCAATGGGAATGGGTGCCCACATTAAAGCCTTTAATGCATATCTAAAATCCCCTACATACTCTTATGCCTCCCTCAAGTACCCCTTATACCTCCCACATACTCTTATGCCTCCCTCAATCTCTTTTGCCTCCTTATAAAAGAAACAAGAAAGAAATACAAGCATTCCTTGACAAGGTGGGGCACCCAACCCAAAATCCCTAAAAAAAAAAAAGGTAAACTCTTATGTCTGCCTACATGAAATCTCCCCATAGTCTCCTCCTACTCACAACTTAGGCAATCTACCCACACCCAACAAGCATTCAAAGAAAACAATACTCAACACAAGCACATAAACACAAAATAAAGCATAACATAAGCAAGTAAAGCTCTACCTTTCCATAGTAGAGATTTTTCAAAGAGTAACACTCCAAGCTCCCCAAAATTAAGAAAGCATCGACAAGCTCCAAAATCCACAAGAAATCTCAACAATTCTCTAACTCTCCAAAAATACAAGAAAAAAAAATGAAGTAACCCCAAACAAACAAAATAATTTCAATAAATAGAAAAGGGAGAGACAAGGATGAGGTGGCTCCATGTAGGATGCCACATCACTCATCCTCGAATTCCACCTAAGAAGTCAAACCTCAACCCCAATGCACCATAAATTGGTGGGTAAGAGGAATGACAAGTTACTTACACACACCATCTAAGACCACACCCCTGAGGAAAACATTAATTACTTGAAAGAAAGTGCAATAAACATTTCACCTTTTTATCTTCCCAAAACACCTAATGGGGTGTAATTTTGACCCCCAACCCATAGGTAGGGTTGATATAGCAATTTAAGATGTGTGGGATAAGTTTAATTTGTCCCACAAGCCTTCAAAATTGGCACTTAAGGCCAAATTCGAGTTTCTCATGAAGGGTAGAGTGTACAACACTCAAGATCTCAAGCATTCAAACACACACAACAAAAATCCAAGAGAAAATCAAGCCTAATAAATAAATTCCTTTGGTAACATCTTAATTAGTTTAGGACAAGAGTTTTTAACTTTAATATGACACTTAGATCCACTAATATAAAGCGGAAAAACATACATCAAAATCTAAATAATTAAACATGTAAATTACATCACTCAAAGGAAACAAATACTAACATTAATAAAAGGGAAACTAAAACAAAAGACAACACATGACCTCTTGGTAACAATTTCTCTTAACCAAATAATTCTAACACACACACAATTACATTTTCCCATGGTGACCCTTTTGAATTCATCTAGAATTCCAATGTGGTTGGTCTCCAATCCCCTCGATGTTTTTTGTTAATAAGTTACCTCGCATAAGACAATAAAAACCTCCTTCGGCCTCGTGGCCACATTAAAACATCTATGCCAAAATATGCAAAATAAATCTAAAATCATCCATATACGAATTAATATCATTTAGGAAAATATGATATCATTTACACCTTTCTAGCAACATTTCTATCCAACATTTCATCCATGCCAAAATGATCACAACATTAATTCAATTATGAAATCCCGCTCATGGTGAAAAAAATTATATCGTATGTCGAAATATATATAAATAACAATGTTGATGGCATATCAACATCAATATGAAATGTCTCTAATAATCCACATGCATCATATATGAATCGAAATCAATAACAATCCAATATTTCTAACATCTAGTATCATGCTAAATCAAAAAGCTACAAAAATGTCCATAAGTGTAGTCGATGATCGAAATCAAAGAAAAGGTGTTGAAGGGTAGTGGGCACTACACCATCTAAAGTAAGATTTATTTAAGTGAATACAAGAAGACCATAAAACATTAAATCTAGGAGTCTATCTACTAATGGCCTCGAAACATTCCAGCTTATTGTTAAGTCCCAAGAACACGTTTGGGGAGAAGGAAATTTGTTTGTAGAATTGTTTAGACAATATAGCCTCTTGGAAAAAGGTTTCTTTGAGGAACATAAAAGTATCCCAAAATTCATTCTCATCCTCCATAATTAGTCTAATAATGGGATTCATGAAATAATTCTTGAGCATTGTATACATTCCGAAATGAGATTGAGGAAGCTAATAGAAAGCTTTAAATTATGTACATTCCATCCACTTCCCACATTTTTTTAAGTCATGAAGTATTTTAATTCCTTTCTCAACCCAAATGAAGGAAGATAAATCTCTTGTCAATGAAAGAATATTTTTTTATTTTTAAGATTTGACAAAACGATTTATAGGTTTGGCCCATAATGTCAAAGGAAGATAACCCATAGTTTCAAAATGTACTTGGTTGATAGGATATTTCAGATGTCAACCTTTTAGTGGTTAATTACAATATTTAACTAAGGGAATCATATAAATATAAATATATGTGACTAAAATAATGGCCCAAGCACTAAGAATCTACTACTTTCACCTAAGGTTGCGCATTAAGGCATTAAAAGATCATGAAAGCATCCATCTAGCACTAATTCAAGAGACAAGAGACTAAATTATTGTACTTACACTTCATAGGAGGGGAATTTAAGTTTTCCATGCACAAATATAGTTACATTTGCTACACCTAGTTTTTCTCATTATAAAGTGCTTCAAACAAGAGCCACCTAGGACACAAATCTACACATACACACAAAGAACTACATGAATTCTCAAACGTAGTGCAGCACTGGATCATAAGTTCAATCAATCAAATGACCGTTGGAGTTAGTTAAAATCCCCATTTGAATATTTTTATTTTTAGGATTTGATGTGTTTTGGGTTTTTGCAAGTACTCTTTCTATTTGCATACTAAAGGATGATCTTGTGGACTAAGTATAACATACATGCGATCAATATAAAAGGGAAGTGATATAGAAGCAACCCTATAAAATTCATTTTTTGAGGTTTCGAGCAATCACGGAACCCAAAGAGTGGTATATAGCGCTAAGCCACTCCCGACCTGATCAAGGCACCCTAGTCCAAGCATTTTTGATGCTCGCATAATTTTTGGGATCATTTACAACAATTTTTCATCCTATTCCACATTTCTTTAGTTTGATACAATCGAGGTTCAATTGTTAAATCACATAAGTAATTTATCCTTCTCTTTCACTTAAGGTTTCAAATTTAATTATTTATTCCTTTGGTCAAATATTTACTTGATTGCTCTATCATTTTTTTGTAACAAGTTAGAATTTAGCATTTATTTTCAATATTTGTTAAATAATTTGGTGAACCTCTGTCATTCAGACATTATTGGATCCTCATTTTTCTTTTATCATGGCTCATAATGTCTCTCAAGTCTCCTTTCTTAAATTTCATGAAATGGACCCATCTTGTAAATATACTCTCCATAAAACCCAAGACAATATGTATCTTCCTATCAACATGCCACCTTCACAAGTAAGTGCTATCTTCTATTGACTTTTTATGACTCTCTTGGTCCTAATTCAAATCAATCTTTTTGCAAATCCATGTAAGACTTAAATTATTTATTTCAAGATAAATTTCATGCTATGGAATACACCATTACATATCTTAACTTTGAAATCCAACATCTTAATGACTCTTCTCAATATCATGCTAGTTTTTCTTCTCATCCTCATTCTATTTTTTCTAAATGTTCTCATATTAGTGAACGTCAATACTTACCATTACTAACACCTCTCAATTTTCATCTCAATAATAAGCAAAAAGATATTCTTCCATATATTCTCATGCATCAATGGATCAGCTTACCATCTACTCATTGTTATCCTTCTTATCAATTTGCAAAATATCAAGGTCATCCATATTGCAATTACCATCAAATTAATGGAGATAATGACAAAAATTGCTATGCTCTAGATCGACAATCAGCCATCTTAATAATTATTGTATTATCTCATTTCTTATGCAAAATGATGTTGTATGTTTATCATAAATTGATACATCTCATTGGGTTCCTAAATCCGATCCATCTATGTCTAATGAGTAGCATGTTATCACTACTAATATTCCATCTTTGGTCGGTCAAGCACCACTTATTCAAACTAATCCAACTAAGCAACTTCCTCTCAAATAAGTCTAAAACATCCTCCTCTCAAGTCATATATGAGACTACCAAGTAAAACTAGTCAACCACCTCCAAAATCAGTCCACCCTCTTCTCCTATCAAGTCTTCTATAATGTTACCCAATAATCCACCATTTTACTAGCCAATCATTTTTGTCAATGATAGTACTTCTTATATTGAAGGTGAATACACATTTTCAGCTTGGCCACAATGGCATGGACCTAGTGTTTCTTCTTCCTAGCATTATGTTGGCTCTCTCTCTCTCTTATCATGACATAGATGATGCTCTCCCAAAATGGCATGGTACCTCTCATGTCACCACATATATTTCCATAATTGACACACTTGGGGGAATCATGCTTACTTCCCCCTCTTAGCATCATTAGGTGTCTTACATTTATAATTTTCCACCTTACACTTTGTGTATAGTCTTCCACATGCATTTTACACATCTTAATACAATTGTATCGTCATTACTCGGTGATGCACACTTCTGATACGATTCAAAATTGATTGTTGAGGGAATACTACATTCATTAACCTCACATCACACACTACAAATTTTACACTCGATGAATTTACGACACATTTCTATAGAGAACATTCATAAGATCAAACTTCATGATGACACAATCTAGTTCCAAAGTTCATACTTGACTATTGAGGGTCTAAATTTGAAATGAACCTCACCACACTCACTCACTTTCTATGTTTTATACATCATTGATCATATCTATCTAACATACACTATCAAACCATTTCCCAATGATGCACTCATGTTTTATGGTTCATTATTTACTACTGAGGGGCCATTTAAAAATCAACCTCATTTCATACACATCCTTACACATTCATTCAAGGGGGCAGATTTCTCTTATCATTCACACTCCATTCCCTTCGATTAACAGTCACATCATATTGAATAACTTTTTTGTAGTTACTCTTTCTTACTTACACTAACATGTAAACTTTTCTTCCTAAGTTAGATGGATACTTTGTATGGCATTATCTTTATCATATACATATGCACGTTCATTTGACTTCTAGTTGTGAATGCATCCCTTACAAAAATTGCATTACAAAACATGGATGCTTGGGACTATAACTCTTACTAGTCCCACAATGGTTTTTGGGGGCATCCAATTTTGTAAAAATCATAGTTGTTATTGTTTCTTCTTCTTCTTCCCAACACACTACTTCATATTGGATCATACATGCTTTAACATACTGTTTTATCTTTCTAACATGTTAATGAGTGCTTCTTGTGTAGGATTTTCTTTGCAAGAACTATTTTTATGATAGTTGTCTATTACTCTCTTCTTGTCACTATTTGTCTTTTTTTCCATTGTTTGTAGGATTTTCCTTTTTCCTTTGTGCACATTGTATGCTTTTAGCCACTTTGGCCTCTCTTATCTTGCGACATTGTGAATGATGTCCCATATTTCTAACCCACTTTTCGCTGTTTACATTTTATTCTTTCAATCTAGCTTACATATTTTCTTCTATATGTGTATTATTCTTGTTTTTCCTAATAGATTTTTCCTATCCACTTTTCTTACGTGTGCCTTTGTTTCTACTAAGCACATTCCCACATGCAGGAATCATTATCAGTTTTAGCATTTGGTATTCTCCTTTGGCTGCATACTCCTAGCGACATCACATGCACCCCAAACGGGGAAAAATCATTGGGTGAATCACTCACCCCATAAAATAATTTAAAGTCACAATACAACACATTTTAGTACATGTACAACATATTCTTCAATCTCTTTAAATGTCCCAAAATATGACTTTCTTATTCAACACATCATAGACACTTACTCTCGACACAAACATGAGTGGCTGATTGCTCCTAAAATTCCTTATGACCAATGTCTAGGGGAAGCTATAATATTTTTATCAAATCAACATAGTTATCAATAGTCTACACAACACATCTCGTAGTGCGAAACAATCCTATAGTAATTAGCATGCATGCTTTCACCTCTTTTCTATTTTCATGTTGGATCGAACTTGAGGACATTACGGAAATTGTGTAAAAATATTGGTGAAGCGGTGAAAGGTTGGAGAATAGTAGTAGACCTTTCTCACTACACTTTTATGGTGGTGTGAGATCACCAAAAAAACTCACACTTGGAATGAGATCTCCCAAAAAAATTATTGTTCTAAAACATTTTCAAGATCCTCTCTATCATTTTCACTCATCATGGATCAGGTGCACATGTTCCTTTTTGCATTTTTTTCCTACTTGTCACTTATTTGAATCGATTTTTCATGTACACGACTTTGACTACTCTTTTACTTTTCTCTTTTGCAAGTTCGTCCTTATGGGAAGCATCACTCACATTATCAAGCATCAAATAACATCGAAAATAGGTACAACACGACCTATATACATGTTCTTCTCACCCCTAGGTCACTTCCTTTTCTCTACCTTCCTCACTTTAAATTATTCACTACACGCATTTTCTTGTCAACTCGACATGCCTTTCAACATTGATCTACATGGTTATTAGGTAAACATTTCTTATCTACTTTGTGTTATTTATCATTCACTCAACAAAAAAATGTGGCGGCAAATGTAGACACTAAATCACACATTTTTGGTAAATTTATAGTTCATAATCACATACCACTATTCATATGATTCCTAATCTAAACAATTACTAATTGCATCTGTCTTTGGCATATTTAATTTATTTATATTTTCCTTCTTGATATTACACACCCCATTACATAGTTTGACCTTTTTACTTCATCATTTCGAGTCGGGATACCAAAGCCCGGCTAGGACACTAGTGCCCAAGTGCCCTCATCTCCTCGGGTGCCCCTGGACCTCTTTGTATCTTGCTCACATATTTTGGGTGTTTTTAGCTGTTGAGCATCTTGTTTTCCGGTGGTTGACCTTTGATTGGTTAATTATGAAATTAAACCAAAGGAATCATATAAATTCAATGCTCTGTGACCATAATAATGGACCAAGCACTAAGCTTCTACTACTATCACCTAAGGTTGCATACAAAGGCATTATAAGAGTATCTAAGCATCCATCTCAAACTCATTCAAGGGATAATGGACTACATTATTTTGCATTCAATTCATAGGAGGGGAAGTTCATTTTTCCATGCACACATCTACTTACATTTGCTACATCTAGATATTGCTCGATATCATGTGTGTATGGCACATGAGAAACTTAGCGAATGATTGTACATACAAACACATACACAGAGAACTGCATGGATTATGAATTGTAGTGCAATACCAGGATCGTAAGTTCACGTAGTCATTTGACCATCGGGGTACATATGACTCCCCATTTACATATTTTTATTTATACGATTTGATTTGTTTTGGAGTTTTGCAAGTGTTCTTTCTATTCACATTTTAAAGAAGAATCTTGTGGAATTATTGTGACATATAGGAAATCAACAAGGAAGGACAACAACATATAAGAGAAACTCTAAAAATCATTTTATGAGGTTATGATCAGTCATAGGTTCCCAAATCATGGTCTATAGTGCGTAGGTGCCCCTAACTCCGATCCAAGCACCCCCCAATGTTTCGACACTCGAGACAATTTTTCGGGCTCATTTGCAATAGGTTATCCTCTTGTTCTAGCAATTCTCCGCTTTTGCACAAACCAGGTTTCAATTACAAAATAAACTTATTACTTTATCCCTTCTCGACAGCTTAGGGTTTCAAACTCAATTATTTATTGCTTAGGTCAATTATGTACTTTTTTTCTCTATCATTGTATTGTAACTTTGAAATTTTAATTTAGCATTCTTTGTTTCAATATCTGTTAAATTAGTATCTACTAAAGATAATGTACCTAGGGAAAAAGGTAGACCAAAATCAATCTGCATGTTGTAATATATAGTGGTTAAGTTTCTTTGAAGAGATTATAGAGGTGTAAAGATACACACACAAATATATGTACAACACATGCAGTATCATCATTGTATTTCTAACAATGTTTTAACTTTGGATTTTGGTTTAAGATAAACAAGGATTAAGAGATGACCCAAACAAATGCCCTTCCTCTTCAATATGGCATCAAAGCAAAAGAATTAAAGATTCGGGCCTCTAGGTGAAAGATTAAGAAAAAATGGGTCTACCTCATTTATGTCTCTCTCCTTAATAGCAAATAAATTCATATTAGAAACACCAACGATTTATTCAAACAATTATAACTCTTTTTAATCTCATAATGAGAATTATTTTAGTCATGACAGATTTCCCGTTTTACATTTTGAGACTGATGATGACTTCTCATAAATTTCAAATATTCTTGTTGATTTGATAAGAAGTCTTGAACTAGGAACAAAGGACTTAAAAAATAAAAAAATATAAGCTCGATTCTTAAACATAATGTTTCTAATTTATATTTAAATCCACCACACATTTAAAATAAACAATTATAAAATCTAAGTAAAAGGCCCATGGAAGCCTTCAATTTCTTAACAAAAATACATAGTTTGAAAGGCGTTCTGTTTTGTTCCACTATTGTCCATGCAAACTTTATGGAAATACTACATTCCCAAATATATTGTATAAAAATAATTTGTTTAATTAAGAGACAACTAGAGCTGCGAGTGAAGACTGTTACACTGTCCTAATACACTACTTCTTTTGAGGACTCCCAGTAGATATTTAACTACCAAGTATTATAATCCAGGGGTATCATTTGAAGTGGCATTGTCATGTGATGATGTCCCGATTACTTAGTGTGCTCGAGTAGTCAGTGAACTCTGATTTAAGTTTTGACTATCTTTGGTAAGCATGGAAGATTTCCATGTATTAGTTTCTCAGTAAATGCCCGCTTTTCATAGTATCTTGTGTTACATGAAGACCTTTGAGCGGACCTATGAACATACATGGTTTCACTCAATAGTTGGACTTAAATTTTCAAGAGTATACATCCCTGGGAATATACCTGTCTCTGGTGTTACGAAGTCTCTATGTAATGGCCCAGAACCAATAGAAGAAAATCATGACATGTAAAATACCTGGAATTTATGACAATAGAAGGGAGAAGGATCTGTTCAACGAGAACTGCCTGAGCAGTAGGAGTATGTGTCTAATAAATAGAATCGACACAATAGATCCTATAAATCACATGAATTAATTGTCTTTTCTCAAGTGTAAAGACCAATTGCTGTAATGAGAACAATGAATTTGACCTTGAAAGAAAAAATAATATACTTTACAGAACCTCTACAAATGCCTCAAATTGATATGTGATAGAAGGTATGTTAAGTTAGAGGTTCCTCTTTACATCTTTGGATTCTGGTCATTTTAATTGCCTGAACTGTCATTTTAATCTTGAGAAGTATTATTGTTATTATGAGTCTCTTTCGTTATGTATTTTATGTGAGTTTTTCCTTGTGGCTTGATGTCAGGTACGCTTCAAGGTCAACCTTTTAGTTATATGGGACAATGACAAAATGACTTTGAGCCTAACTATAGCATAATATCTTGAATCAAGTCAATAATATTATTTTGAAACATATAGTACGGCGTAGACTATTCTCTCCACAAAATGCACAACATAGATAAAACCAACCATAATGTGCATCACGGCGACCATCATGCCCATTTGCTGCCATGTGGCAGGTGGTTCAACACTTAGATTTTTGGGGATTTTCTTTTCAACAGTGTTGAAGAACACAACACAATTTGTTTTCAACACTTTTGAAGAACACTGCATTTTTGAAGGTAATTCGAACCTCCGACCTCCTTTTTATTAGTGTATTTTCCTATGAACATGCCAAGAACCATTAAACTTGTGATTTCACCCTTGACGCGTGGGTCCCACCCATGCACGGGCATGCATGTTTGTATGGTACTTTTTAATGGGTCTTTTTATGTATGGTGCATTATGTGGGGAGAATAGCCTCTCGGTACATAGTGCACCATGGGATATGGATATGTGACATGATAAGCAAAGTACACTAACTCACACATTGAAACCAAGACTGTACACCTAAATTGCAACATGACATTAACCTAGGTGTTAAATTTGAGGGTTTTTTTATACATTTTTTTATGATTTTAGCAATAAAATGCTTGGAAATATTTGAATTAACCATCACATGTAACGTGCATATTTTAAGTATTACCGTGAATTTTTTATATAGATTTACATGTAAAATGTACTAATATGTAGTGAAATAGTTATGTGTGTGTGTGTCCATGGGGTACATTGGCTAGGCAATATCCTAGCACGTGGGTTCATATTGAGGTAATTAAAATTAATAAATTTAAAGTCGATATACCAAGAGACATGAGAGGGTGAAAGGGTTTAATTTATTAATATTTTGAATCGGGTATTGGAGGTAGGTTAGAGAGGTGTGCCAAAGGAAAGACAAGTTTAATTTTAATATAAAACTAAAACATCTCGAACCCTAATTTTTAAAATTAAATACCTTAAAATTATAAAAGAAGTGTGGTCATAAAGTTAAATTATAATCTCTTTTTGAATACATATTAAAAAAATTGAGTGAGAATTATTACATTATTTTTGTGTGATATATTAGGGTAGAAATAAAATGGGATAGGTAAAATTGTAATTGAAAAATGGGTAAGTAAGGTACATGGAAAAACTAGGGGTATTTTCATTCTAATAATATAATAGGAGGGGGTATTATCAATTGAATAATTAGAGGTAAAAATATAATTAAGAGTATTCTTTAATCCCCTTCGAATGCACGTGTTATACAATATTTTTTTTAAGTGAACCCCCATGTGTGTGTGTGTGTCTCTCTCTCTCTCTATGTGTGTGTGTATAATCATCTTTATAATATTTTATTAATAATATTAAAAATAATACTATTTTATATTTTTGAAGGGTAATTTTTGAGAATAACCGTCACCTAAAAATTATTTGGCAGGCCTAGGTGGCCGTCAAATTTAACTACTATAACCTATGGAATTTATATCTTGTGTGGAAAATATGAAGACAAAATGTAATTAATTAAGAGATAATTTGCATAAGGTGGTTCATTTCCTCCGACTTATAGTTTGTTTAGGGTACAAAATCTTCAATGAACCTTGAATATTAAAAGTGTGTCAACCATTTCTTGTTTGACGATGCATAATGTGTGTTCGTGGTGGAATAAGCATAATGTGTGTTCGTGGTGGAATAAAAGTAAAAATAGGAAAAATATTGTCAAAAAATGAAGGCTGGTAACGAACGACCTCTGAGTAGAAAACAAATATACTTACTACAACTTGGTTATTCAATGGGAATGTTCACTGTAGAAGTCCTGTTTTATTTATTAAGGAAAATGGTTTTTCGTTTGATGCTACCCAGAAACAAGACCAAAGCTCAGATAAACAATAGAGAAAGAGAGTCAATCAAGACTGAAACAAGAGCTCAGTCAACCTACAGCCCAACAACAACAATAACGCAACAACAACGAACAATAGTTTGAAAATAAAATTTTATATAAGAAAAAATACACATTCCGAGCGAGCATAAAAACACATCAGACACGAGGGAAAGAAGGCCTTCTAGATTTTACCTGCACTTTATGCCAACCCTATTGCTCACTAGTTGTCAACCTCACGAGTCTAGATGCCGAACGTCTTGGAAACATATTCTTGATATCTCGACCCTTCCCTGAAATTTAAGATTTTAAGCTTGTCAGGGTCATAGGGGCCTTCATTTTCGAGCTAATCGGTTGCTCCACATCCTTCAGTTCCAGATGCCCTGACTTATCTATAGCTCCACTTACGGAGTGCCAGAGGCTTGTCCACCATCTAATTCCACATCGTTCTCTTGAGAAACACCCTGAGATTATTCAACAGATTTTTCCTCCAAAATCAAACTATCCTCAGTTTTGTCTTACGATCCAACCTCTGAATTGGGCAGCCCACTATCATGAATCTCCTCTCCAACCCGGTTGGCTCTAACAGCCTCATTCTGTGTTGCAAATGGGGAAGGTTCCATACCCAATTCAACCAAAGTACTAACCGTCTGAACAGGGGAAGTCCCCGCCAAAGACACCAAAGCATACAGACCTACAACCTGAATTTCCATCTGATGTCCCTTCTTGCTGTTGAATCCGTGTGGAGCTCCAACACCCTAGACCGCTCACCAATCGAAATCTTCTTCTGGCCAGCCCATTCCATAGAAGAATCATCCACCTCAGTACATGTCAAAACACAACCCACCTGGACAGGCAAGCCAGAAACAGGGTGGGAAGGAGAATTTTTCATTTCAATTCTTACACAGGCCCCACTTAACATTACGTGCCATGCTCGACATATTTACGCTTCGCATATAACACAGGGAAGAGTTCGTATTCCAGTGGTTGATAAAAATCCCGATGAGTAAACCTTAATCTAATTTACTCGGGCAGAGAGGTACCCAAATCTACATTCACACAGAACCTGGCACTCGCCAATCGAGTCCTAACCGTAGTAGTGGGATCAAACTCAAGGAGACACGCCAGTGCTTTAGCAATCCCTGCAAGGACATCTTTGTCCCAGAACTCAAGTGTCAGGAAGGTAGCCTAACCCAAAAAGAAAGGAACAGGTAGAAGTCATATTTAACTATGAGAAAATTTAATATTATTATAGCTCCAAGGGAGAAATTCATACTGATCTGAAAAATATTTTTTTATCAAAATGGAACTGTTGTAATTGCTTTTGTTATGAACCAAACTTCTAATAGGGTTTATGTAATAGAGTTACGATGCAACCATTTTGTATATTCCTGCTTGCATTTTAAAGGAGTTGTCAAGTAATTGCCGTAATTGTGGAAAAGTATTTAACCTTGTGAAGGACTATGCATGGTTCCAATTTTATTGTTTGCACATAGTAAGAAAAAGAAGCTTATGCTTTTCAAACTTGCTGAGTCACCCCTCTAGAGTCTACACACATACATAATGGATTGAAAGTTAAAATTATGTTTAAGGTTTGACTTGAAGGGTTCAAGCTACTCCTTATAAACGGAGTAATGAATCATTTTAAATATGGGATTAATCTTTCCACAATCACTATTGAAAAATTTATGGAAGGAAAATGTATGCTTGCCAAAATTCTTAATCTATTAATGTTGGTTATTTTTATGCGAGGAAGACTTCTACCTAAATCTAGTCACAGACCCATTAAAGAATTCCTTATAATTTTAAACTCGATGAGTAAACCCGTCCACAAACACAAGAGATCTGTGTAGATTTGGAAGAAATGGATTATTATACTTAGAACAGGGGTACTAAAATTTTCCCTAGTTGAACAGGGGTTCCATGCGACCACTCTCTCCAAACTTTGATGTCACACTAAATTTCTCACGAAAATGGCTAAAGCACCTTCCAAAGAGAAACACCCATGTACATTAAATCATGATATCACACATCCGCCCACAAATGACACATGGGAAATGGAACATGAGAATCCTATAGAACAACAGGTTAGCAAGGAAATCCTATTTCATGTTAGCAATCTTAAAGGATATCAATACCCAAATAAACAAAAAAATTCCTAAGTTACCTTAAATATTGGGCAGTGTGATCCTTTCATCCCTACATATTTCTTCTTTGTAATATTCATATAGGATGTTATTGTTATAGATCTTGCACGGTTATAAGATTTTTCCTTGAATCCCTTCCTCTACACTTTGTTTCAACCTCGATACAACTCATGCCTTTGTATACTTGACACCATTCTCTCCTTTTTATTTGAAAATGACACATATATTAAACAAATAGATCATATGTCAAACAAAAGTGGTATTTCAAAACACAAACGTAAAAAAATAGACCTCAAAACCATAATCGTTGTAGCCATAGAATGTCTTTGCTTTATTGTCAAAGGCATAAACAATATCTTGCACCACACATGCTCAATTTACCTGACGACATCCTTGATGGAATTATCAAACAAGAAAATTTCTCTAGTTTCTTCATAACTAAAGTCATTGATAAGTTTGATGTCTATGCTATTGTCTAGAGAGCGAATGGAAGGTTCGGTGATGCCTACCTTGCTTGCGAGACATCGAATGGTAGGCATGGTGATGGCGTGAATCTTTTACCTCCATCTTCCCTTATAGAAATTGTTACAAGATTTTTAACAAATGTAAATTCTCATATAGATTCAAACCCTCGACTTTGTTTCCTCTACTCCTCTGTTCCCTTTAAGCAAAAGCACAAGGAAGAAAAATAGAAAATGTCACAATAAAATTAATATATCAAAAACTTAAAATGTAAGTTAGAGACAAAATTGTAATTTTGACTATAACATACCTCTCTTAATAGCCTATCTTGTAGTAGTCATGTTATGTAATCATGTTACCTGGTACACGTTTGATTATTTCCCACTAGTTTGAAATGAAGATTGAGCTCACCGATGAGCTTGGAAAGACAACCTAGTGTCTCATTCATAATCCATTGAGCAGATCCAACAACCGATCTAGAGATATTAAACCAAGTTCATATTATTTTATATTGACTGAGATCGACTTCCCAACTTCACTAGGAACTTGCCTAACTAGCGCGCAACCATGATTAGCTCAACTGCGGTAAAAATACATTAAGGAGATGTCCCTTATGAACGAAAATTTAATTTTAATCCTATTGAGGATATCCGTACGGTATACAAGACTTCGGGAAGAGAAAATATCTCAGGAGCCCCCAAATCCGTAGCTGTTGCGTAGAGAAGTTGTTTCATCCAATGTGAACCATTGACCACTGACATATTTGTTTACAGAGAGAGTAAAAGATAAATTTACCTGCGAAGAAACACTGACTGTAAGCGAAGATAACTTGAGCTTTGATGGTGGTGTAAAACTAAAGCGAATTAAAGATAAATGAGAGAATTAATGAAACTTGCAAAAACCTTAACCATAGATACATGAAGTTAGAATTTGAGATCTAAAAATGAGAAATAGGAAAAAGAAAATAAAGAATGGTTATTGTAAACACATGCGAATAAATGAATATAAATAAAAATAAAAAAGGAAGAGATGGAAAAATTTGGTGCCAACTGAAACCAACACAGAGGAAGAACAAAGCCAAAACACAAGAACACACAAAATATAACTATATATTTGATTTAGAAAGCTTTTACAAACTCAAAGCTATGGATCTGCAAATTTTTGTTTTTTTATTCTCTTCTTGTGGGTTTTTTCTGAGTTTATTTTTCTTACAAAATTCATTGTCACATCGTTCTGCTGCACATGTATTTCTTCTCCTACAAAATAACTCAAGCAACGACTCTCTATCTCTGCTATATTATCCCCTCGAGCATCTGCTTTGTCTGCTGCTCCATATGTTTCTTCTCTTTTTCCTCTCTCTTTTCATTATTTTTGTCGAGCCAATTATATAGCTCCCCATGTCTCTCAAACTTCATTGACTTCGACACAGACCCAAACATATATTAAATCCCGCTCTTTGTAGATTTTAAATCTGATCAAATACATTTCCAAAACTCTTCCATGCGGCTTACTTTAATTGGCTGCGATGTCAGGATTTATAAAACCTCAAATTTTGGCGTGAAGCTTCGATAAAAAAATAGCTCCACATATCCTTCGCATTATCAGTCCCTTGTCAAAACTGCAAAACCCAAACCAATGAGGAGGCTCCACATAAACTTCGCATTTTAACTTTTCATGTTATCGATCCTGTCAGACCGTGAACTCCGGACCAATAGAAACATTCCATGCTTTTTTGGTGTTGTCAGACCCTTTGATCATTGACTAACAAACCTGAAACATAGAACAATAAGAAAACTCCATGGTTCTCGCATTTGTCAGTCTTTTTCAGACTTACGAAGCCCAAACCAATGAGCAAGCTCCACACTCCTCACACTTGTCAAGTATTCATCCATAGACCTTTTCCGAACGCAAAGTCCGTCCAATGGGAAATATCCATGCCCTTTGCACTTGTAAGTCTATTAGGCTTCGTGCTTGCATTTGATTTGTTGGGCTTTGCATCACAACTCCGAGCTTTACTAAAATTAGCTCCGGCTCCATAAAAATGAGCCCCACAGCTTTGACTTAGTCAATAGGTATAACACCGAACTCGAAGAAATATAAACCGTGGCTATTTCATAGACATCAAGTCCACCTTTGTCTTGTAGCTCTTTTTTCATTGCACGACTTTCCTTTCTATCAAGGCTTTGTCAAGAAATTAAAAAATATAAACAACCACCAAATTAAATGCTCTTAAGTGGGGAGGTTAAAATAGAGGTAATCTTATCCCGATTTCACCCACCAGAAAAATTGATCAAACACGACCCTGTATAGAAGAAAATCTATGTTATGTTTGTGGAGCCTATTTTCATGTTAGAGTGTGGTACACCTTCTATGTGTTACACTTGGGTATTTTTATGGTAGTCCCCCTCGCCGGTGAGCGGTCGGGGCTTCGGGGGCGAAGCCCCCAAAGCAAATTTTCATGGGTGGTTTATTAACCCATGGGTAATGGGTAACCATTATGGGCTGTTTTTGGGCCCATGGTTTTTTGGTACCCATTGTTTTGTAAAACCACCTCTTCGGCTACCCATAGGTTTATGGGACGGTTTTAGTTTTTGCCCATTGTTTTGATACCCATGGTTTTGTATCAAATTGCTTAAGCAATTGTCTATTTATATGGTCTTATGCATATGATAGATAGACAAGCAAATGTATTGCAGATGTGTTTTGAATTCGGGTGTGAATTTTGTAGAGTTTGTTGAGCATAGCTCCAAATGGATCTGGGTATTGTATTGAGAGAGTGGAGGCTTGTAATAAAATCTGAGCAAGTGATTCTTGGTGGACATAGCCCAAATTGGGTGAACCACATTAAATCTTGTCTCTCTGTGTTGTGTTATTTATTCTACACTTTTATTTGAGATCTGTAATATTTTTTGCATATTAGTTTCTACTATTGCGATTCTGTAAGGGATTATTCCGCATATTTTATCTCTTATTTCCTAACAATTGGTATCAGAGCCTGGTTTGGTTTCTTTGAAGTGTTGAATCACAGGGAAATTTTTAGCTTTGAGTGGGAGCTATGACAGATGATGGAATATCTAGGGTTCATAAATTCAACGGGAAGAATTTTATTCTTTGGAAGATGCAGATGGAAGATTACCTTTATCAAAAGGATGTTTATACTCCGTTGTCCGAGAAGGTGAACAAACCTCGAGTATGACAGATGCGAGAATGGGATTTCTTTGGATAGGAAGGCACTTGGGAAAATCCGGTTGTGTCTTGCATCTTCGGTATTATTTAATGTTTCTAAGGAAAAGACTACAAAAGATCTAATGGATGCATTAGGAAGTTGTATGAAAAACCCTCGCCTCTAACAAAATATTTTTAATGAAAAAGTTGTTTAATAGGAAGATGTCTCGAGAATAGTTCAAGTAGTAGATCATTTAAATGATTTCAATACTGATTGTGAATATGCTAGCTTGATTACTGATAGAATTTGATGAAGAAGTTAGGGATTTATTAATTTTGTGCTCTTTACGAGAATTGGAATAGCACAGTAATGGCGGTAAGTAACTCGGTTCTAGCTAAATCGAAGTTGAAGTTTGAGGATGTTGTAGGGGTGATTCTAAGCGAGGAAATGCGAACAAAAATATCTAGGGAATCTTCTACTTTAGGGAATGCTTTGACAAGTGGAAACGAGAGGGAGACAAAAGAATAGAGGTAAGTGGAAAATCAAAAGATCGGGGAAAGGTCAAAATTCAAGAACAAGATTGTATCTTTGGAATTGTGGAAAGCCCGAGCATGCAAAGAAGTATTTTTAGGAGCTTCGGGATAAGAAGAAACAACATGAAGAAAACAAGGAGGAAAATGTGGCAATGGGTAATGTATGTCAGGATGTTTTGATTCTTTCTTTGCACAATATTACTGAATCTTGGGTTTTAGATTCAGGGGCTTCTTTCCATGCTTCTCCACATAGGCATTATTTTGTTGATTATGTTCAACGATATTTTGGGCATGTTTTTCTTGGTGATGATGAGCCTTGCAGCATAGTTGGAAAAGGTTTTGTTCAGGTTAAGATGCAGAATGGGAATACTTGGCTATTGAAGGATGTTAGACATGTGCCTACATTAAGATGAAATTTGATATCGGCAGGGCAGTTGGGAAGTGATGGTTGCCTGTGATATTTACAGCTAACTCTTGGAAGGTTACCAAGGGTGCTCTTATGGTGGCAAGCGGTAAGAAGGTTGGAACCTTGTATTTAACCATTGATAGTACTAATGATTGTAATCTTATGGCACTATAGTCTCGGTCATATGAGCCACAAGGGCATGAATATCATAAAGAAGAATTTGCCTAGATATACAGAAACAGGTTTGGAATTCTGTGAGAACTGCATATATGGGAAACAGAAGCGAGTAAGGTTTCTCAAGGTTGGACCTACGAAGAAAGAGAGTAAGTTAGAGCTGGTACATTCTGATGTGTGGGGGTCGGCTCGGGTATCATCTCTTGGGGAATCAAGTTATTATGTTACTTTTATTGATGATGCAACAAGAAAAGTTTGGGTTTATTATATTAGAAACAAATCTGATGTATTTGACACTTTTGTTAAATGGAAATCCTTGGTAGAGAATAAAACAGGTCTTAAGCTAAAATTTCTCGGGTCAGATAATGGAGGGGAGTATTGCAGCAATGAATTTAATGATTATTGTTCTAAGAATGGAATCTGCAGGAAAAATATGGTTTTAGGAACTCCGCAGCAGAATGGGGTATCGGAAAGGATGAATAGAACAATAATTGAACATTCTAGGAGCATGAGGTTACATGCAAGACTACCTCTTTCATTTTGGGAAGAAGCGGTGAGCACACTCTGTACTTGATAAATGAGAGGACCCTCAAGTTCCTTGGATGGAGGCATACTTGAGGAGGCATGGTATGCTAAGAAAGTTGATTATTCATTTCTTAGAGTCTTTAGATGTGAGGTGTTTCTTCATATAGACAAGGATGATATGACCAAGATAGAGGCTAAATTAGAAAAATGTATTTTCATTGGTTATGGTGGTGATGACTTTTGATTTAAATGTTGGAGTATTAAGGAAAAGAAAATCATTCGTTCTATGGGTGTGGTCTTTAATGATAAATTCATGTATAAGCGGCGATTGCGGGAAAACAGGGGAAGAATCCAAGAAAGAATATGCGGTGGTAGAGGATCTTCTGGATGGGAAAGTGACCCATCAATCAATTCATGAACCTACTCAACATGAACCCTAAACTCCTACAGTAAGGAGGTCTTCTAGGGTAAGAAAAGAACACGAATGTTTTCTCCTTCTCTTTATTATTTATTACTCACCGATAGTGGAGAGCTAGAGAGCTTTGCTGAAACAATGCAGGTAGACGTCGGTAAGAAGTGGAAGCAAGCCATGGATGAGGAGCATAAGTCTCTCATGGATAACCAGACTTGGGATTTTGTGAAGCTACCAGAAGGAAAAAGAGCATTGCAGAACAAGTGGGTGTACAGAGTTAAATATGAAGAAGGAGGAAAGAAAAGATATAAGGCCGGCTGGTGGTCAAGGGGTTTGCACAGAAACAAGGTATAGATTTTGATGAGATCTTTTCTCCTGTAGTAAAAGTGACTTCTATTAGAACTATTCTTGGAATAGTAGCAGCAAAAGACTTGCACTTAGAACAGCTTAAATGTAAAGACCGCATTTCTCCATGGTGATTTGGAGGAGGAACTATATATGCACCAACTAGAGGGCTATGAGGTTAAAGGTAAAGAGGAGATGGTGTGGAAAGCGAAGAAGAGCTTGTATGGCTTGAAACAAGCTCCACGTCAATGGTATAAGAATTTTGATAGCTTCATGATGGAGCAAGGTTATATCAGATGTCATTCTGACCATTACGTGTATAAAAAGAAATTTGAGGATGGAAGTTATATTATCCTGTGTTTGTATGTTGATGACATGTTGGTTGCAGGTAAAAACATGCAGGAAATAAAAGTACTCAAGAAACAGCTAAGTGAATCCTTTGATATGAAGGATTTGGGGGCTTCAGACAAATCCTTGGTATGAGGATAAATCGGGATAGGAAGGAATAGAAGCTGACTTTATCTCAGGAAGAGTACATTAAGAAGGTATTGGATAGGTTTAACATGTAGGATGCTAAACCAGTTAGGACTCCTTTGGCAGGCCATTTTAAGTTATCAAAGGAGTAGTGTCCCAAGGCAGAGAGCGGGAAAGAAACCAGATGTCCAAGGTACCTTACTCATCAATAGTTGGCAGTTTGATGTATGTTATGGTGTGCACTAGGCTTGATATTGCCCATGCAGTGGGAGCTGTGAGTAGATTTATGAGTGATCCAGGTAAAGAGTATTTTCAAGTAGTAAAGTGGATCCTTCGGTATTTGAGAGGGACCATGGGGAAAATTTTGTGCTATAGTGGATCAGACACCACTTTACATGGTTATGTAGATTCGGACATGACCGGAGATGTAGGACAAAGAGAAGGAGCACAACAGGTTATATTTACACTGTAGGTGGGATAGTAGTGAGTTGGATTTCACGACTACAAAAGCTGGTGGCTTTGTCAACCACGGAGGCTGAGTATGTTGCTACCACAGAGGCAAGCAAAGAGATGATTTGGCTACAACAATTGCTTGAGGAGTTGGGGCATAAGCAGGAGGAATGTAAACTACATAGTGATAGTCAGAGTGCTATACACCTAGCTAAGAACTCTGCTTTCCACTCTAGGACGAAGCATATATAGTTGAGATATCACTTCATCAGGATAGCTTTGGAGGAAGATAAGTTGAAGTTGGAGAAGATTCATACCAGTCAGAATCCTGCAGACATGATGACCAAGGTGGTCACAAGGGATAAACTAAAGCTATGTTCAACTTTGGTTGGCCTTTGCGAATGACAGTGAAGGGTTGAGAAGTTTTCTCAGTGGAAATAAGTCTCCAAGTGGGAGATTTTAATGTTTGTGGAGCCTATTTTCATGTTAGAGTGTGGTACACCTTCTATGTGTTACACTCGGGTATTTTCATGGGTGGTTTATTAACCCATGGGTAATGGGTAACCCTTATGGGCTATTTGTGGGCCCATGTTTTTTCGGTACCCATTGTTTTGTAAAACCACCTCTTTGGCTACCCATAGGTTTATGGGATGGTTTGGGTTTTTGCCCATTGTTTTCATACCCACGGTTTTGTATCAAATTGCTTAAGAAATTTTCTATTTATATGGTCTCATGCATATGATAGATAGACAAGTAAATGTATTGCATATGTGTTTTGAATTTGGGTGTGAATTTCAGTAGAGTTTGTTGAGCATAGCTCCAAACGGATCTGGGTATTGTATTGAGAGAGTGGAGGCTTGTAATAAAATTTGCACTTTTATTTGAGATCTATAATATTTTGTGCATATTAGTTTCTACTATTGCAATTCTTTAAGGGATTATTCCGCATATTTTATATCTTATTTCCTAACAATCTAAGGGGTTGTTCAAATCTGCAAGCTCACAATCGGTCCCAATTTTGAGAGGTAGGTGGTATCTACAATGGAGGAGAAAGGTCAAAAGATGGGGCCGAACAACTTTAAAGGATATCCGATTTCGATAGGAGAAGTTGAAGAAAGGGCTCAAGTTTTAGACTTCGTGATGCGAGTCGACTCGGGGCAAAGCAATGGACTCGTGAAAGGTGCCATGTGTTAGCTCGGTGCAATTCGAAAGGGAACATCAAAATGGAGACCCCAAATGTGTGTAGACCCTCCACATGTCCAAAGTCTCAAAAAGTTGCAACGGTCATAGTGAACGTCAAAGGACTCGCAGAAGGTGCCACGTGTCATCTTGGCACAACTTTAAAAGAAGAATCAAGAGTGGGTTCCCAAATGAGTGTGGGCTCTCCATGTGGTCAGAGTCAAAAAGGGTATAGATCTGGTCATTGAATCAGCTAAGTATAGAAATGCCAGCAGATAACACCACGTGTCTCATCAGCACACCTTCAAGCGTCGAAGCCAAAGGCAGTCCCCAAACAAGTGCCAACTTTCCACGTGTCACAGTCCAAAAAGGAGATATAGTCAGTAGTTGAAAATTCTAAGGCTAGTTGAAAAGAAGATAGAGCCATCGACGCCAAACTAGCATGAACCCGCCACGTGGTCGAGTCAAAGAGGGGATAGAGCCGGCCATTGAAAAGTCACAGAGCCATGGGAGGAGCTACATGTCCCAATGACATAACTTCAAGGGCGCGACCCAAAAGGAAGGACCTAAATGTGCGCAAGCCCCCCATGTGTCCCAAGTCAGACATATGACCCCCGCCAAGCAAAAGGTACTATGCCAAACATGAGGAAATGGAGGAGCGGCCCGTGGATGATGCCATGTGTCCCATCGTCATAGTTTCGAGAGCTGAATCAACTAAGCATAGGGAAAGGCAAATGAAGGAGCCAAGTTTCTCTTTAGTGCTCTTTCAGGAGACAAATCCAAAAGTGGTCCCTAGACATGTGCCACCTCTTCATGTGACTTGGGTCGGGAACATTGTCTCCGCCAACATGGGGCTCAAGAAAAGAATAAATGAAACAGAGAAGGCTCACAAAAGACACCACATATTGGTCTCGATGCAACTTCAAGAGAGTAAAGGAGGAGGGGGAAACCTTGAGATGCGTGGGGCCACCAAGTGGATATGGACGAGTAGACTCTAAATCAAGCACCTTCAGCGGCCATATCTTTCAACTAGGAGCTCGGAATTGAGCGGGAAAGAACTTTTCAGAGAGATCTCGACATCGGCTTCTCACCCACCACCATCATGTTTTACTCTACCATTTTGAGGTTGTAAAGTCTCTCACCTACCGCCATAATGAAGGATAGACCTCCTTTTTTTCCCAAAGAAGGAACAACACTTGAAGGCATGGACTCTGTCTTGGAACCCATCATTGTTGTAGGTCAATTTCAATGCTTCTGGGGTGGTTGGAGTAGGTGAATACCATGTAGTTTTGGGGTGGTTGGAGTAGGGTTCAAATTCTTCCCTCTCTCCTTCTCTCATTCTTTTATATATTGTAAAGGAGGAGCATATTTGAAAGTGTTGGTCATCTTTTCTCTCCTGCCCCCTCTCTCTTTCTTCCCTAGGGTCGAATGTGGAGCTTAAGCCTCCTCTCTTGGCTCTGTGATGGAATTTTCTTACTTCTTTCACACTGATGATGTATTGTGTGAACTCATGGAGCCATTAAAATCTTTTTGTGATACATTTTGTCCATCCTTATTTTGTTGTCTCTTCTTGCCTCTCATTGTTGCGAGTTATACTTTGTGCATACTTGATGTCTATTAAAAGTTTTGGGAGTTGTGTTTAATGGGTTTGAAGTGGTTTTCTATGTGAACTCTATCTTTTTCTATGATGCATCTATCCATCGTCTCCATTCCTCACCTCTCTCCACTTTAGGCACACCTGAGATTGTGACCACCACCCCATTTTCTTGATGCAATCACCTTTGTAGTGTAGGATTTCCTTTATTCCATGCTCTTTGTCTCCTGTCTCCTTGGCATTGTTAGATTAGGATTAGATAGTTACATTTCCTTCCTTAGAATTAGTTTAGCATTAGGATTAGGAAGAAGAATCCGACTTTCTCTGGAGGTCCATCTCAAGTTTGTAAGTCCCACACTTATCGAGATGGTCCCATGTAATGCAGCGACTGAATGCCCCACTTTGATCTCGAGGCCATTCGGGTGGTTATGTGATTTTGCACTAACAATTTTGGCACGTCGGGTGGGACAGGTTTGAAGCACCTTACCACTTCACTTATTCAAGTTCGATGTGCTCTTGGTGAAGATTTCAACCTTTGGAGGCACTTTCAAGCACATCTTGCAACTCAATCTAGTCAACAACCCATCCTCTCGAGTTGCGGACCTTTCCTTCCATGCATTTTCATCCATTATTCTTTCCACATCTTTCACCTTCTTCCATTTCATGAAGTTATGTAGTCACTAATTCATTCCCCTCATGGAATCCACACTTGTGGAAGGACATCGAAGAGTTTGATTTCTTATCAGACTTGGAGGAATGTTTTGATGAGGAGGGCCTGTAGAAATTACAACTTTCACTACTCCATCATTCATCCTTCAACCACAAGAACCTACCGCCGAAGAGTTGCCACCGGTCATGCTCATTTCAGAGCATGAGGTTGAGCTACAAAGCACCAAAGGTTAGCAATAACACCTCCCAGATCCAAGTGTAGAGAAAATCTAGGAGGTGTAGATTGTATTTTTTGATACTTTGAGGAGGGTGAGACACCATCTCGCAAGGTGGGTTTTTACTCTCATTTCCGACCATGTTCAACACCAAATCAATTACATGGTCGCAATTTGTGAGGAAGGGGAGCTACTTCTCCCTTCCAGTTGTAGGATTTTTTGACTCCCCTTTTCTTCCAGTTAGCATAGATTAGGTAGGTTTTCTTTCAGCAAAATAAGTTATTTAACACACTCTGCATACCCCACTTGGGGTGTGTATGATTTCGCTTTGTACATATAAGTGTTGTGGTGTTTTGTTACTCCAAGGTTGTATCACTATGCGATTCGGTGTGCCCATAGTCCATTTCCGAACAAGTAAAAGCCCTGTAAAGAAAATTTTCTACTCTCAAAAATATCATCTCCATGATTTTATTGAAAAAATTGAGACCTGTGAACAACGGGGTGAGTTCGTGGTTACTAAGTGCAAGCAGAGAGATCACGTTTCAAGAACAAGATTAGTACCAGTGGTCTCATTCATGACTCCATGCCCAATGGATACTTCCAAGGCCACTGGTCTCTTCATCTAGAACACAGATGTCCCCGTGAGTTGCCAAACTATTATCCCAATTTTTCCCCAACAAAATTGATTAAAAAAAACCGTATACGTAAGAAAATCTAAGGGTAGTTCGGACCTGCGAGCTCACAATCGGTCCCAAATTGGAGAGGTAGGCAGCTCTATAATGGATGAGCAAGGTCGGAAGATGGGGCTGAATAACATTAAAGGAGATCAGAGATTGACAAGAGAAGATTGAAGAAAGGGCTTGAAGTTTCGGACTTTGCATGTGAGTTGACTTGGGGCAAAGCAATGGACTCGTGGATGGCGCCATGTGTCATCTCGACATAATTCCAAAAGGGCACATCAAAACAGAGACCCCAAATGTGCATAGACCCTCCATGTGTCCAGAGTCTCAAAACATTGCAATGGTCGTAGCAAAGGTCAAAGGAATCATGGAAGGTTCCGCGTGTCATCTCCGCCCAACTTCAAAAGAAGAATGAAGAGTGGGTTCCCAAATGAGCGCGGACTCACCACATGGTTAGAGACGAAAATGGGACAAAGTTAGCGATTGAATCGGCTAAGTATAGAAAGGCCAGTGGAAAACGACACATGTCTCATCAATGCATCTTGAAGGGTCGAAGCCAAAGGTGGTACACAAAACATGTGCCGCCTTTCCATGTGTCCCAAGTCCAAAAAGGACACAAAGTCTACAATTGAAAATTCTAAGGCCGCAGAAGGTTCCATGTGTCCAATTGGCGTACCTCAAGTTCGAGATCAAAACCTGGTCTTCAAATATGTGGAAGCCTCCATGTGCCTCATCGGTAGAATATCAAGGCGGGTCTAAAGAACGGTTCCCAAATGAATTCCAGCCCGCCATGTGGTCGAGTTATAGACCCGAAAAATCCGTCCATTGAAATTTCACAGAGTCGCGGGAGGAGCTACATGTCCCAATGACGAAACTTTAAGGGCATGACCCAAAAGGCAAGACCCAAATTTTCGTGATCCCCCCACGTGTCCCGAGTCAGACATATGGCCCCACCAAGTAAAAGGGACTAAACCAAACACAAGGAAATGAAAGAACGGGCCATGGATGATGCCACGTGTCCCATCATCACAATTTGAAGTTTAATCAGCTAAGTATAAGGTGAGGTAGCAAAATAATACATGTGTCCCTTCGACGCTCTTTCAAAAGGTGAATCCAAAAGTGGTCCCCAAACATGCGCCAGCTCTCCACGTATCTCAGGTCAGGCACAGTGTCTCCGCCAATAGGGGGATTAGGAAAAGATAAAAATAAATAGAGCAGCCCGCAAATGATGCCACATGTCTTTCCAATGCAACTTCAAGAGTGTAAAGGAGGGGGAAACCTTGATATGCGTGTGGCTGCCACATGGATATGGGTGAGTAGACTTTAAATCCGAAGCACCTTCAGGTGACCATATCTTTCAACCAGGAGCTCGGAATTGAGTGGGAAAGGAATTTTTAGAGAGCTCTTGGAGTGGCATCACACCCACCACCATCATGTTTTAGTCCACCATTTCAAGGTTGTCAATTCTCTCACCTACCACCATAATGAAGGACAAACCTCCTTCTTTCCTAGCAAGGAACAACACGTGAAGGCATGGACTCTATCAGGGAACCCATCATTGTTGCAGGAGAATTTCAATGCTTCTAGGGTGGTTGGAGTAGGTGAATTCAATGTATATCTTGGGGTGGTTGAAGTAGGGTTCAAATTCTTCCCTCTCTCCTTCTCTCATTCTTCTATATATTGTAAAGGAGGGGATATTTCAAAGAGTTGGTCATATTTTCTCTCCTACTCTCATATCTCCTTCTTCTCTAGGGTCGAATGTGGAGCTTAATCATCCTCTCTTGGCTCTGTAATAGTATTTTCTTGCCTCTTTCCCACTGATGATATACTATGTGAACTCATGGAGCAATTAAATCTATTTTGTGATGCATTTTGTCCATCCTTCCTTTTTATTGTCTCTTCTTGTCTCTCATCATTCAGTAGGGTATATTGTGCATACTTCTAATGTCTATTGTAGGTTTTGGGATCGGTGTCAGTGTACAATGGGATGAAGTGGTGTTCCATGTGAACTTTATCTTTGGTCCGTGGTGTATCTTTTCCACCCTCTCCTTTTCTCACCTCTCTCCATTTCAGGTAGCTAAGATTATGACCAACCACCCCCTTTTGTTGGGTGCTATAACCTCGTAATGTGGAATTCCTTTATTTCATGCTCTCTCTCCCTCTCCCTGTCTCCTTGGCATTGTTAGAATAGGAGTCGATAATCACATTTCCTTTCTTAGAAATAGTTTAGCATTAGGATTGGGAAAAAGAATTCAAATTTCTCCAGAGGACCATCTCAAGTCCACAAGTCCAACAGTTTGAGAGATGGTTCCATGTTATGCAGTCACACCGGATGCCCCACTCAAATCTGAGGCCATTCGTAGGGTGCTATGATTTTTCACTAACAGTTAAAGAATATTTGAATAGTTGAGTGTGACTCAAGATTATCAAAGCATTAATTTGGATACTCCCTCTTAATCTTGATTTCCAAATAGCCTTTTTAGATACTAATTTTAAATTCCTAGACACTACGACACCTGAATTTTTCTTAAATTTTGAACCTTTCTTTTGACAAAGGTTTAGTAAAATATCATCTTGTTGTAGCTCTAACATGAAAAATTTAATCTTAGCTTCTCCTTTCTCAACAAGTTCACCGATGAAGTGGTATCTAATTCTTATATGGTTGCTTATGCTATGGAAGACTAGATTCTTAGACAATGCAATGAAGACATATTATCACAGAAAATAACAAAACCTCCTTGTTGCTCTTCATGCAAATATGAGAGGATTATTTTTAACCAAATCATTTGACAAGTGGCTAAATTTCCTGCAATATACGTTACTTCAAAAGAGTAGAAAATGAAACATCCGAATGTTACTTTGAAGCCCATGAAATAGCTCCTGATCCAACATTAAACACATATCCAGATGTGCTCTTTCTATCATCAAGGCTACCTGCCCAATCACTATCTGTGTATCCAACTAATTTAAAATCATTATTAACAACATACAAAATTATAAATTCTTTTTTCCAATCACTTACCTTAATATACGCTTTCTCGCTTGCTAATGTGTCTCTTTTGGTGTCTCCATGAATCTAAAAATTGGACTAACTATATGCATTATATCTGTTCTGGTTATAGTTAAGTACATCAAGCCTCCTAACAAGCTTTTATACCTTATAGAATCCACATTTTTGTTGCAATCATCTTTGGTTAATTTCAAACTTATCTCTATTTGTGGGGATGTTGATTTTCTATCCAAAATCATGAATCTTTTCAAGATTTCTTTTTCATACGTTTCTTGAGAAAAAAATATTCCATGCTCTATTTGCTTGACTTTAATGCCAAGAAAATACTTCAACAATCCCAAATAAGTCATCTCAAATTCCTTCTTCATGTCTGATTTAAATTCATCTATTGCTTTGCTTGCATTTCTAGTAAAAATTAAATCATCTACATATAAAACAACAATTAAAATATCACCATTTTTTTATTTGATTTAGAGTGTGGGATCACTGCTACTTTTTCTAAATCCATTACTGATCATATAGGAATCTATCCCATTGTACCAAGCTATTTTTGATTGCTTGAGTCCATACAAAGCTCTCTCTAGCTTGTATACCTTTCTTTCATTCCCGGAATTTCATAACCATATGCTTGGCCCAAATACACTTCTTCTTCTAATACTCCATTTAGGAAAGTGGAATTTACATCCATTTAGCAGACATTCAACTTATGGTGAGCCTTGATACTGGAGAAAATAATTGTTATCACATTTTTTAGCCTTGCTACTAGAGAAAATGTATCATTATAATCATGTCTAGGCCAATGTTTGATGCCTTTGAAAACTAACCTTGCTTTGTGTATTTCAATTTTGCATTCGGTAAGAATACTCTTGGTTTTATCAACCCACATACTCCAATGACTTACTTTCCTTTAGGAAGATCTACTAACTCCCATGCTCCATTATTCTCAATTTTATGCATTTCTTCATCCATTGCTTCACACCATTTATGATACTTAATTGAAAAATCATGCAATAGGATCTAGTACAGGAAGAACAAACACATAAAAATAATTCAGAGGAGAAAAATAAATAAGAACTCAATAATTAGAAACAAAGAAAATAGATTAATCTCTGATATTCTCACCATCTAGGAGAATCATTTAAATAGGAATAATAGGTAGTTTGACATTCCTAAATAATAGGAATGTCAAGCTAAACTAGGAGATAACTAATTCCATACAAGGAGTTGGAGATAATATCTCAACAATGAGTCTATGGAAGTTAGCAAAAATTCTCCTAATTAAACAAAATAAAACTACTTGCTCTACATGATATTTTCGATGTAATTTAATAGATTTACATCAAAACCCCCCCATACGTGAATGTCGGGAGCAAAAGAAAGGGTCCTTACTACTAGGCCACGATAAGGTACCCAATACAATACAAGAAAGGAAGGAAGGAAGGACTATACAGGCACCCCCGTGTAAGGACAAATTCTTCCACCCCAAGTTTTTCTCACAATTCCAAATAGCGAGGATAAGCTAAGGGCTTAGTGAGGATATCTGCGAGATGATCAACCGTAGGAACAAACTCCATTTGAATGACCCCATCTTGAATCAACTATTGAATGAAGTGCATGTGGATCTCTATATGCTTCATGCGCTAATGCTCAATAGGATTACATGTAATGTGAATAAAAATTTTGTTATCACACCAAATAATGGAAGGAGACTCCTTTGAAAAACCATCAAACTCACCAAGAATCTGACGAAGCCAAAGAACCTCCTACCCTACTATCACAACACCTCAATACTCGGCCTCAGTGGATGATAATGTAATTGTATTCTAATTTTTACAAGACCATACAACTAGACCAGAACCAAGATGAAAAAATAATCCAGAGGTGGATTTACGAGTATTGCGACATCCACCCTAATAAGAATCTATAAAGCCCTCAATACCGGGAACATTATAAGGTGTGTAATGAATACCAAAACTCAAAGTCCCCCAAAGATATCTCAAGATCCACTTGGCTGCTTCCCAATGACTCTCATGAGGCTCATGTGAAAACTGAGAGACAAGATTAACAACAAAGGTGATATTGGGATGAGTATGAGTGAGATACAAAAGGCTCCCAACCAACTATCTATACAAAGTGGCATCTACTAAGTTAGACTTACATGCAATAGTCAATTCAATACCTGATTGGTAAGGTGTGGGAGATGGCTTACAATCAGCCATATGAAATCTTTGAAGAAAATATGTAGCATACTTATTCTGATAAATAGAGATGCCAACAACATCTAGTGAACTCGTAGACCAAGAAACTAGTGCAACAATCCCATATCTGTTATGTCCAATTCTACTTTCAATTTTCATTTGATGTCCTATGTTAGAAAAACTGAACTCATAGTAATGAGAAGATCATCAACATATAGTACCAAAAGCAGTAATTCATCACCAGTCTTCAGAACATAAACTTTATGATTAATCTTACAACAATGAAATCCAATAGATAATAAGAAAGTATCCATCCTCTCATACCAAGCTCAAGGGAATTTTTTGAGACCATAGAATGAACTCCAAAGTCTACAAACTAGTGAAGATTCATTCATGAACCCTTGAGGTTGCTCCATATAAATCTCCTCATGGAGATTACCATGCAAAAAAGCACTCTTCACATCCATTTGATGTATTGACCATCAATGAGAAGAAAAAAGGGAGAGAACAAGGTGAAGAGAATCCATCTTGGCGATAGGAGAAAAAAATTCGAGTAATCTACTCCATCAACTTGAGAATACCCCTTGGCAACAAGATGTGCCCTGTATTTTTCAATCAATCCATCAAATTTATATTTGGTCTTAGAGACCCATTTACGTCCTAAAATATTTCTTTCCTTAGGAAGAGGAATTAACTCCCAAGTATTATTCTTCACAAGTGAAGAATATTCATCTTGCATTGTTGAATCCCATTCTGGTTGTCCAGATGCCTATGAAAAATGAACACGATCATTAAAAATAGCTTACCTCATAAGATCCATACCAGAATAGGGACGATGATCGACAATACCGAAGTCTCATCTCTAATGTATTGTATATCTCGTGAATCAATTGTCAAATCACTTGTTGCACCCAATGTAGATCTCAACAATTTTAGAGTAGGAGCAACAAGAGTAGGAACTAGAGCAACATGAGCAAGAGTAGAAGCAATATTAGGTGGCCCATCAAAACATCACCAAAGTGATAGGAGAAGGAGATAATTATGGTGAAGGAATAATCGCATGATCTAAAGGAGCCTCGAGTCTCATCAATATGGACATCTTGCCAAAACACAAAATCTTTGGTAGTGGAATCGAAAAGACGACATGTCTTCACATGCTTACAATGACCAACAAAAATAAGTTCTTTGATTATCTTCTCCATGGTTTTTTGAGTTTCGTCAAGGACAAAATACTAATCCTTGCATCCGAAGAACCAAAATGTTGATACGTCAAGTTTTTCACTCGACCATGCATCCTCAAAAGTAACCCCTTACACTCCTTTATGTTGTATTATGTTTTGAATGTGGTTTCTGACAGCTTGACTACTTCCTTGTAACGAGGTGCCATGTTCTTGGATTGGACCATGCAATTTACCATTTCCTTGAGAGTTCTGTTATTTCATTTAGAAAATACATTTTGCTGAGGGGTGTAAGGAATAGTATATTGGTGCCCAATTCCATGATTAGCACAAAAATTAGTAAATTCATTACTTTCATATTCTCCCCATTGTTTGTGCGGAGCATTTTAATACAATGTCTAGATTTTTTTTCTACAATATCTTTAAAAACTTTGAAATTCTCTAGGACATCACTTTTAAATTTGAGAAAGTACACCCAAGTTTTCCTAGTAAAATCATCTATGAATGTGAGTACATACTTAGCACCAGAAAATGATCTATGAGGAAAAGAAGTAAGATCACTATGTACCAATTCAAGACGAGCCTTAGCTCTTTTTTCTTTTCCTTTTGGAAAAGGATCCAAGTGTTGCTTACCCAACATACAACCAAGGCAGACACCATCATGTGATTTTACCTTCGGAAGTCCTATGACCATATTCTACAAAGAGAGATGGTGCGAGATATCGTAATTAAGGTGACAAAACATTGTGTGCCATAATTTTCTCAAATAATCAGCATGAGCAATTAGTGAAGATCCTGCAGAGTTATCAAAACTCTCAAATACATACAAATGTGAACATGGATCCACAGATCCTGTAGATACAATATCATCATGATCATGAAGTTCCCTGATTACAACCCTATCTGGTGAGAATTCAATAGTTCTACCATCACTAGAATTATAGATTCGATCTATGAAAAGAAAATTGTTAGACATATTAGGAACATAAAGAACATCATTCGGATGCCCATTTGGTATATTTATAGTACCACAACCTAATACATATACAGAAGCACAATCGCCACCGAAATATGTGAAGTGCTACAAGAAGAAACAAAATTCAACAAATACCTACAATGTGTAATATGATGAGAAGTCCCACGAGTCAAGAATCCACTGGTCTTAGAAAGGAGAAGCTCTAGTAGAAAGAGCCTTACCCTTGCCAAAGCATTTAAAGCAGATGAAGGAGATGGAACTATGATCTTGTGTTGTTTTAAAGCCTTTTCTAATGCTTCCAATTTTTAAAACATCTAGATTCAAGATGATTTTTCACCCCACAAAAGGCACAAGGTTCAAACACACCCCTTTGAAATGGTTTCTTAGATTTTCCATTATGTTGTGGTTTACAATTATCAACAGAAGGTAATGAAGGTTTGGAAACCACACTGTGAGAAGACACAAGCTTATCATAACTTTTCTTGGGTTTGTTTTTCCAATTTTTCTTAGGAGAATTGGTCACAAGAGCATGATTCAAGGTAGGCATAACATCTAGAGAGATTAATTTTTCTTGTTCTTGTGAGATAAGTTCACAAAATTGCTCAAATGAAGGCATTTTAAACCGAGTTCCTAGTGCATCCATTGTAGAAAATAAGGTTGACATAAATACAACAAAGGAAGCTTTTAGTTTAGTTAAGATCGTATAGATGCATTTTTCATCCTTTTTACTACCACCATCTTTCAAATGACTAGGAATCTCTTTAAATTTTGACATAAATTCTTCTATGGAAGGAAAATTTGAAGGTGACAAAGATTTTAGCTCATGATCTAGTTGAATTAATTTAAACTCATTTATCTTGCCAAACAATGTTTCAAATTTTTCCCATACCTCTTTTGGATTTGTTGCTTAGGAAATGTGGAACTAAAGATTATCTGCTACATTCAAAGAGATAAATCCAAGAGATTCGTCTTGTTTACATGCATACAAATATTTATCCTTCTCCGTGGTGAATGTGGGAACTGTATCATCAAACACTCGCCATAAGCCATGAGACTACAAGAGTTGTTGCATTTTCAGTTTACGCACACGATAGTTGATCGAGTTCAATGACTCAAATAGCCATAGATATCCCTGTGTGAGAAGAAGACGAAGAGGATAGAATACGCTTAGAATAAAGTGTGTCACTTATGACAGATTATAAGAAATCACAAGTTGTACAACTACAAAGATGAAGAGGAAATCCCGGTTACAAAGAACTGAAACTTCAGTGTTCTCCATGTCCTATATTCAAAAAAATTTACACCATGTGTTACAAAATAGCATGCACCATTCATGAAAACATGGTCACCGAGGTATCCGTTGTCGGGGAAGAGATGAGGTGTTACCAAGAGAAAGTCCACAAAAACAATGCAGCTATAAAATCAACACCACCTAAAGAGAAAGAGCAAACCACATGCATGTAGGAAAGGAGAAAGAGGTGGTAGAATGGAGTAAAGGAGGTGGGTACATAAAACCACCCAAAGAATGAAATGAAAAAATATTATCGAGGCATGTTAAAAAGGATTAAACGAGATACATCACACATGCACAATTATGTATATATATGACATTATCTGATGTCACGTTCATTCCATTTCACTCCAAGAAGTCTCATGACATAATTGGGGTTCTCACTGTATCATCCAAGAACTGTAAACCCGCATAGGACACCAGGATACAGAAACATCCACCCAATGGGAAGGCGAAGGATAAATTATGCTCAAGGTTGTGGCATGGCTAGAGCCAACATAAAGTAGAGGTAGGTCCACAAAGGAACATCCAAAATACCCACAAACCAGCAATTAACACACTCAACAAAGTAGTAAAATGCGGGAACATTCTTCTAAGTTAATAGTGGCCAATTAACTCTCTTACAACAACAAAATCTCGATACCATGAACAATCGTGCAACGGGATCTAGTAGAGGAAGAGCAAGCACAACCAAATAACTCAGAGAAGAAAAATAAATAAGAACTCAATAATTAGAAACAGAGTAAATAGATTAATCTCGATATTGTCACCATCTAAGAGAATAATTTAAATAGGAATAATGGGTTGTTTGACATTCCTAGATAATAGGAATGTCAAGCTAAACTAGGAGATAACTAATTCCATTAAAGGAGTTGGAGATAATATCTCAACAATGAGTGTATGAGAGTTGGAACAAACTCTCCGATTAAACAAAATAAAACTACTTGTTGTACATGAGTTTATTCAGTTTAATTTAATACATTTACACCAACATTAATTGCTTCTTCATAATAAATAGGATTAACCGCTTAAAATAAATCAAAATTAATCATTAAAATTTCATTTTCTTCATACTTTAACTAATCATAGATCTCTTGAATACTCCTCATTATTACTTGTTGTTGGAACGAGTCTAATGATGATGAAGATCCTACATTTTCTTTCCCTTACATGATTTTTGTCTTCTTCCATTCAAAGATTCACCCCTTTGTGAAATGGGTGTCGACTAGGCGCATTGTTTGCTTTGCCATCTACAGTTTCAACAATAATTATATGTGCATTTGTCTTTGCTTGTGGCTTCTCTACTTCTTGTGCACCTCCCAAGATGCTTCCTCAATGAATTAAACATATCTACGATTATGACCTCCTTCATAACTAGATTGTATAAAATGCAAGCTTTTGATTTCTCACTATGCCTAATAAAAATGCATTTCTCTCCTTCTTCATCTCATTTTGACCTTTTTTTCTTGGGCACATGTGCATATGCCATACATCCAAAAAGTTTCAAGTATTCAACACTTAGATTTCTTCCACTCCATGCTTCTTGAGGCATTTTACCCCTCAAAATTTGTGTAAGACATCTATTTAGCATATAAATTGTCATCCCAACTGCTTCTACCTAGAATTCATTAGAAAATCCTCTAATATTTATCATGATCCTTGTCATTTCTTGAATGGTTTTGTTATTCATCTCTACTAAACCATTCGTTGAGGTGTATATCTAGTTGTAAACTTTTTCTTGATATTGTGCCATTTCAAGAAGTTTAGAAACTCATTTGATAAATATTCTCCTCCTCTATTATTTGTCAATGTCTTTATATAATAGCCACTGTGCTTCTCAATCATAGCCTTAAACTGTTTCAATACTTCAAATGCCCTCGATTTATTTTTCAATAAATAAATTCATGTCCTTTGCTCAAGTCATCTATAAAAGTCATGAAATTCTCTTTCATGGAAAAGTAGGGACATTTCATGCCACCACACAAATATGAATTTATAAGTGAAGAGGTTTGCTTTCTCTCTAAGATTTACTTGAGGGAAAAATATTTCTATGTTTCTTCCCCAATATACATGCCTCACAAACCTTATATAGTTTCTCAATAAGAGGCAGTCCTTTGACCATTTTCAATTTATAAAGAACATTATACTCACCAAAACTCAGATCCACATACCTAATGTTCCATAAAGTAGATTAATCAATTTGGCTATTGTCATGAACGTTTTTGTGCCTACTACACTTTACATCTTCAATGGAAACATTCTATTTTGTGTTATTTGCACTACTGAAATCATCATTTTACTTTAAATTTTATCATATAACATGCATTCTCCATTTTCAAACCATAACTTTTATCCATTTTGGAGGAGCTGCCAAATACTAGGAAGATTATACTCTAACCTTGTATTAAAGAAAACATTATGTGTATGCTTCTTATCTCATTCCTTAGTGAGAATGGATACAATGCCTTTACTCATCACAGGAACCTAATTATCACTTCCCATCTTCACTTCCTATTTTATTGCTTCATCTATATTATTGATCATCTCCTTATTTCCACACATATGGTTACTACAAGAACTATCAAAATACCAAGGTTTCTTATTTCCTTACTCAACTACATTACAAGTTAGGAAGGTTCCACTCTTTTCCTTCTTCTCTGGTTCAACTTATTTTGCATTAGAGATGGTTGCATTATAATTATGATTTCTCAAATCATATTATTTATTTTTACATTCACTTACATAATGTCCAAACTTCTTGCAGTAATAACATTACACATTTGATTTTTCATACCTTTGTGAAGAACCACCTCTAGAAGTGCTATTGCTCCTTCCTCTTCCTCTTCCTCTTACTTATGGCTCTTGATGACTTTATTTTCCACCTTCTTATCGGTTGTTAAATCTTCCTCTTCCTATGTTATATTATCCTCTCCCCCTTCCTCTAACATGTGTTTTTTTCTTGAAGGCATGTTCATGGGAGGAGATTTTTGTTCTATTGATCATTTATTCATGGGTTTATAAAGAAACCATAAGCTCATCAAAACTCATTTGTTTTAATTCATCAAAATCTTCTATGACTACCACAACTGGGTGAAATTTGATTGGAAGGATTCTCAATAACTTCTCTATGATTCTATATTCTTCAACCACATCTCCATTAGTCCTCATTTGATTGAAAATGGTCATAGTCCTTATAAAGAATTCATTTATAGACTTTGAGTCTTTCATACGAAGAGTTTTAAACTCTCTCCTTAACATCTGTAGTCTTACAAATTTTGTTTTATCACTTCGTTAATATGCATTCTGCAAGGTGTCCCAAGCTTGTTTGGTGTTTGTAGTTTTTGCTATCCTTGGGAAAACTTAATTAGTGGCTGAATTTTGTATATAGCTCAAAGCCTTAGCATATTTTCTTCTAGTCTCCTTCAATGCAGTTTTCTGAGTTTGTGTCAATGCATTAAAAGCATATTGGTGTACTACCTATATGTAGCCTCCTTCAACCAGTTCCTATAGCTCTTGAGAAGATAACAAAGTCTTCATTTTAACACACTAGATATCATAGTTCTTCCCATCAATTCATTGGGGTTTCTTCCAAGAGTTACTATTACTTGCAACCACTAAATTCAAAAGTAAGACAACCCAAAAAATAAAATCTTAAAATCTCAATAACCTCAATCTGATACCAATTTGTTGGCAAAATTTGGTGCTAATCTTGCAACCAATGACGAGAAGAATAAATCCAAAAAAATGAATACAAAAAATATAACTATATATTAAATTTAGAAAGATTTTACAAAATCAGAGCTATGGCTCTGCAAATTTTCTTTTCTATTTTATTCTCTTCTTGTGCTCGTTTATTAGTTTCTTTTTCTTACAAAATTCTTTTTTTTCTCGTCCTACTACACATTTATTTCTTATTCTACAAAATACCTCGAGCTATGGATCTCTATCTCTATTATATTCTCCTTTGAGCTTATACTACTGTAAGTTTATGGTTATGTTTGTTCTCTATCATTTTTTTCTTTTTGTCGAGCCAACTCTATAGGTCCGTGTGTCTCTCAAACTTTATTGACTTTGACATGGACCCGAACATATATTAATTCTAGGTCTTTGTAGATTTTAAGTCCGCTCAAATACATGTCCAAAATTATTCCATGTGTCCGAATTTAATTGGTGCGTTGTCGGGCTATATAAAACTTTAAATCTCTAGCATGAAACTTAGATCAATAAAATAGCTCCACATATCCTTCACATTTTCAGTCCCTTGTTAGAACTGCAATGCCCGAGCCAATGAGGAGGCTCCACATAAACTTCTCATTTTACATTTTCTTGTTATCGATTTTGTCGAGTGCAAACTACGAGCCAATTAAATTGTTCCATGCTTTTTTGGTGTTGTCATACCTTTTGATCCATGAATGACACACCTGAAACATTGACCAATAAGAGAAATCCATTATTCTCGCAATTGAGAGTATTTTTCTATAGACTTACGAAGCTTGAAGTAATGAGGAGGCTCCACGCTCCTTATAGCTGACATTATTCATCCATAGACCTTGTCGAACATAAAATCCCGCACAATGGGAAAGCTCCATGCCCTCACACTTGTAAGTTTGTCGGGGTTCATGTTTACATTTTATTGGTTGTGGTTGTTCATCACAATTGTAATGCCCACTTCCCTTCGATACTAAATGAACCATGAGCATCTGTTCTAAATTGATTACAATCGTAAACATGACTGCTGTGTTCTAGTTAGCATGAAAATTAAGAGGTGTGGACACCAAGATTTATATGGTGTTTTGATTATTATTATTACCTTGACTCTAGGTCATATCATGGACCTTGACGTTAATTTAAGGATATGATGATGATGATCTAGAATAGTCACCTTGTTAAAGACTTATTGTTATGTCATTACTATTGTTGTATTGTTTAGGCTCTGGGCACTCTTTATTGGATCCCTAGGCCTTGATATCGGAATAAAAATTAAACATTTCTAGATGGAAATTGATACACTCATTTTACTTATTGGATAGACAGTATATACATGTTATACTTGCGACATGATGTGACTATTGCAGTAAATTTATATGCTTGATTCCTAAATCAGTATTCGATGTTCTAACAGTTACTACTGTATGGATTTATTGCATGTGTTCTAACATTGGATTTCTTCGCCATGATGAGTAGAATGTAGTTGTTGAATTTACATTACTATGATTTTGGATAATGATGCAATGCATAATTAAGTTGTGATTTAGACCTAGAATGATGGATAATTGAATTACGTATAGATGTTAATGAATTTCATGCATATGATTATTTTGGATATTTTGACATGGCCGCAAGGCCGAAGAGGGTATTTTGCATTTTGCAGGAAACACAGCATGATCACAACCATGAGGGGGATTGGGGACCAAACACAACAGGATGTCGGGTGGTTACAACATTGGTCGTCAAGGCAACTAGTAAATTGTATTGTGTTACCCTTTATTCTTTTATGTGTTGAGAAAATTTCCATGTGGGGGAAATTTTCTAATGTGACCAAGGGGGTAAGAATTTTATTACTTGTTTTACTTGATTTAGTAGGTGAATTCTTTTGTGAAGTCCTTTGTTAAATTACTTTTGTTAAGTGTGTTTGGATTAATGTAATATCTTGTTTTAGTTTTTAAGCCTTGGGGAAAGTCAAGTGGGTGTAATAAATTTTGATTGTTGGCTCCTTGAGTCTTGTGTGTCCTCATGCATTGAATGCTTGGTTTTGAGTGTTGACCACTCCATGCTCTTAATCTCGAATTTGAGATTGAGGGCAATTTTAGGGGACTTGTGGGACAAGTTAAACTTGTCCCACACTTCCCAAAACCCCTTACCAACCATATCTATGGGTTGGGAATCCAAAAAGGGGTTATTTATTGTTTTGGGAAGGGAAATATGACTTTGGAGTGCATTTTCCTCATTTTGCATTTAATTGTGCCTTAAGGCACATGGGAAAGGTTGAATGTGGAAGAGGGTTGTCATTCAACCCAACCACCCATTTATGGTGTTTTGGGATTTGAGTTGACCTTGGGAGATGGTCTTGAGGATGTGTGATGTGGCATCCTACAAGGAGCCACATCACCCTCACTCTTCCTCTTGTCTATTTATTGAAACTTCCTCTCTTGTGGAGGGGTTGGAGTTTTGTTATTGTTTTTTTTTTAAGAGTTCTCTTTGTTATTTTTGAAAGAAAAAAAGTGCTTAGACTTGCATGCTTGGATTGATTTGGGAAGGAGCTTGGACAAGTTTCTTGGTTAGACTTCTCCAATGTAGAGGTAGGAAACCCTCTCCTTTGTTTTGCTTTCATATTATTGATGCTTCTATACTAGAATTGTGAAAATGCATGTCTACTTTGGTGTATTGTGAAAAATGGTTTGAATGCTTATTGTGTAGTATAGGAGAGGTCTATGGGAATACTCATGAGGGAGGCAAAAGAGTAGATTAGGATATTGTGGAGGGAGTTTGAGAGGGATGCCCATCTTGGGTAAGAATGTTTACATTCTACCTTGTCTTTGAGGGAGCCATAAGAGGAGGGAGGCATAAGAGTATGGGAGGAAAAAGGGGTACTTGAGGGAGGCATAAGAGTCATAGGGGCTTGTGTTTTATTGTGGAGGGTTTTGGATGGGCATCTCATCTCATTTGGGAGGCATAAGGAAAACATTCCCATAGTTCCTTCTCTTGTTGGCTTGGATGAAAGCCTTTTGTGCAAAGTATTGTGTTATTTGTGTTTCCTTGTTGTTTTCTCTTTTACCTTGAATGTTGTGAATGAAACTTGTATTGTGGAAGCAAGTATTTTGCCTTGAGTTGGAGACCATCCTTCATTGTGTTGTGTTTGGGGCTTCGGGGGTCAATGGAGGAGATTGCTTCTCTTCTCCATTGAGATTTGGTTGGGAGGAGAGTGTTGCCTCTCCCCCTATCTTGGTTGTGATTGGAAATACTTGGAGCTTGGAGCATGAATGAAGAACACTTTGGAGCACAAGAACCTTGTTGTTGACAATGTTAAAACATCATGTAATTAACCACCTTGAGTGGAGAAAGAAATGTAATATTGCCTTGTTTTCTTTAGCTTTCATTAATACAATTTGTTTCACATGAAGTAGGATGTTGAAAAAGAAATGGAAGGAAAAGTTGCAATGAGATGATAACATTTCTTACTTTAAAATTTATTGAAAAGTTGTTGAATTTCGTGAGTATCATATGTTCTCTTTAGATGTTATGGTACACTAGTTAAAAGAGATAAAGACAATTGATCCCTATGCCACCTGAGATGGTTGTTGATATAGAGCTTTCTTTTATTATGAGGACTCATTAACATTTATACATATGCAACAATTTGAGCTATGTCATCATCATCAAGTATTTTAGGCCTTGAATTAATAGATATTCATACGGTTTTGGTGTAGTTACAATACCTTCACCGAGTTCACTCTCAATCTCGAAATGATACCCATCCAAATTTAGAGTAATACCATAAGCTAGTTAAAAACTTAAAACCTGCCATCTACACGTAAAAGAAGCAGCAACAACCTTATTCTTGAATCTTTTGATCAAACTTTGGTCTTCGATTCATTATATTGGTCTTCTCAAGGGCAATGAACTCATTAGGAAGAACTCGACATCTTAATGTGTGTTGATTTCATATTATTACTCAATTCATGCAAAATGTAAAGTTAGCAAGTTCAAGTTCCTAGCATATGAGAGAGAAGGATAGCAAGAGTTTTGATAAATAAGCTAGCAGGGTTCTTGAGGGGTATTTATATCCTTCCTTTTGTTAAATTTATTCTTATGGGCCAGGGCCGTGGATTCCTTCCACCCTCTGCCAAAATTTTTAAAAAACAAACACAAAAAGAAAAAAAGAAAGGAGAAAGACGTCTCCTTGTTGCGCCACCTCTTGTTGTCCACGCGCCGACCGTGATCCTTCGTTCTGGTCGCCACTTGATACTCTTCTGCCCCAAATAAGATTAAAAACATTCTCCTTGCCCTTCCTCTTTCTATTCGGTCAAATATCCTGAAGGAGAACCTCAAATCTGAGAATGCATACGATCATCGAACAGATAACAACTTAGTTGGACAATCTCCCACCGCGCGCCTCCTCACTACTCCGCCCGCTCCACGTGCCCATGACCCTAGTTTTTGTTTCCTTGCAGCATACGTACGGCCAAGAAAAGAGGCAAGAGGAATAAGGAAAGGCAAATACTGATAACTACTTTGTTGCTCCTTTCCCAACCTCCCGGTGAGCCTCACGCGTGGCTCGGGTGTTTTAAAAGGCAACTCTCACCGCTCATTGCTCCACTTCTTCCGTAGCTCCTCCTACCTCTTCCTTTTTCTCCCCACGCGGCCTCGGTGATCGTATGCAGATGTTCCGGGCGCAAAATAACATGCTTCATGTTGTAGAAGTGGTATACATTAAGAGAACATACACGCAAGTTTGAAAAGAATGAAGGTATTTAATGGATGACAAGGGGGTCGATGAGCCACTCCACCGCCCAACCGTAATATTTAAATCGCAGATTTGAAATACTTTCCCCCATTGACTCCTATTCCTACCAAATTTTAAATTGCAAATGTAAGAGTAGCGTAGGCGGCTGAGACTTAGTTGAGTATGAATTTTGATAATATACCTATATTTATGTCTCACTTAAATTAAAAAGTATCTAATTCCTTCTAAGAGATATCTAAGATAGACGTGAAAAGACTTTGGTCCTTCATTCCTTTTTTATATGTATATGTTTATTCTATTTAAGAAAAACATGTGGTCATTTGTATAGGCTAGTTTAAGTGTTAACCACTATTAAAAAAATATTAATGACACATAATACAACCTTCTTATATTAAGCAAACTGGATATAAATAAGGTCCTATGTACCACTAAGCACATAAAGACATACAATGTAGTAATATAATGTCAAAATATATATCTTATTGTATGTTTTCCTATATATATATATATAAATAACATAATGGAATGTATTAAATTCTTGAGACAACGTAATGAAAATGGATAATAAAACAAAAACAATAAAATGGTAATACACGCATTTACTATCGTCACCTATCCTCTTATGCGGTCAATCTAGTCTGTGATAACGCAAGCTATGTTTCTCCTCTTGTCCAATGGTTAGTGGGCTTGTTTTTGCCACGTCAATGTGGAATGTGGCGTGAGAGTGCCACGTAGTTATTTTTTCGTCGGTCCATATGCAAATGGTGGCTTGTTAGTTTATCCACCCAATATGTGAGTCGTTCTAAAATCCTATCACCCTTCGGGGCCGAGTGGTGCAATTTTATGGATCCTCGTGCATTGTGCTCTGAATTCCTTATATCATGGCCGAGTCATTGTTAAGTTGGTACAATCATTGTAATACCATGTCAAGTTATGTGGAAGAAAACAAATGGGAAGAAAGGTTCTTTTCGGACAAGTCAAGTCACTCGAATGTAATTCTTTTTTCTTGTGTACCAAGCCCACTTCTCGAAAAAAGGAAAGAGCGTAAATGTGCCCCACTTTGTTCAAAAAAAAAGTGACCCTTGACGATTGACAGAACTTCTAAATGCACCGATGGAACAAAAAAAAAAAAAAATGGTGTCTTCTATCGTACATGTTTATCTTCAAAGTGATGTAAGTCGTGAACCATTACCCTTTAAAAAAAAAAAAAAAAATTTAGTCACATTTCGGGTTGTTCGCAATGGATGCGACCTAGTGTGGCGTCGTCATTGTCGAGCGGCGTTACATTTTGGTATCAGAGCGTGGGTTGTCAACACTTGGACCCTGGGCCAACTTCGAAACCCGAAAACCAGTTAGTAAAATTTAATCTCCGTGTTTTAAAATAAAAATAAAGTAATAAAATTCTTCAAATTGCTGAACTCGCCTAGTGGCGTTTTGTCGAACCTAGATAACTAAAAATGTTAAAATTAAATGGATACTCTTATGAAATTCTGATGTAACATGAACTTGTTTTTCATTTAAAAATATGTTGTTGATGCATACTAACTTTTCTTTAGTTGTATGATGTGATAAAACCCGTAAGATTCTTCCTTGTTGGAATGATAAATTATAAGCTGCGATTCTTGTAGTTTAACATTAGTGGTTGTGTTCTGGGGTCAGGCATAGTAAATTAGAAGTTGTTTAGTCACCCAAAGCTTCCTTTTTTCTCTTAGTTGTTAGATGAGTTAGTTTTGGTCGCCACTATGGAAAACTAAATCCCCGTATGAGTAAGTGGATATTAGGCCTTGGTGTCATTTTTGATCCAGCTTAGCGTATGCATTATTAAAACAGAGCTCGAGGCATAGTACCCCTATTAGCAGCCATAAAGGGCTGCAAAGTGATTGTGATGTTGACTTTCTGTATTTTATATATTTGTAAACTGGTTTTATTTTATCAAGGACCAGCGTTTTATTTTATGATTTGATTGAGAAGCTCTGAGGCTCTTTTAGTAATTATATTTTTGTGAGATTTCAGACTTTGCAATGCGGATGCTTATCCACTTTCCTTGATTGCCAATATTTCTTGGATTTTAATTTGATTGGTGACTCAGAGCTCGTTTATCTGTTGGCTACTTAGCTAAACGTTACGTGATTCCTTCCTACATGTTGTTGAGCTGGTTCTACACTGGTTGTATTGTGACATTTTGTCGTATGGGGGTACACCGTAGGAGCCTTGAATGTCATCTTAGGTGCTTTAAGTTATGCCTCAGTTTTAGAAGACGAAACCTTGAGTGTGTCCAGGATCCTGGAAAGTTCATTGTGTAGTGCTTTCTAGTTGGTAGCTTGATAGCGGTAATAGTGACCCTCTTACAACCTAGTAAGAGATTTTATCCTCGTCAGAGTAGATGTGTTTAGTTATGGGCTTATGGATTGTGTTAGGATCGGATTGACTCTTGGTTGACTGTATATTTTAAGTGGATAAATGTTTGGTTGGTAGTGACATTCCATCGATGGCATGCTAATTTGGATCATGGTTTCCTTATTTCTTTATAGAAGGTATTGACTGATGGATTGTATGTATCTTGGTAATTATGATTAGACGTAAGCCCATCCGGGAAATGTGATTAATTAAGTGTGCTTGTTTTTCCTCTCATTGACCTATTAGTCTTTGGATTACGTGGAGACACTTATGGATGTTGATGGATCTTTTTGTCCTTGCTCTAAGAGATGTTAGTTTGGTGGATCTTAATATTTTAATCTCGGTGGTGGTTATATTGTGTTTCTTCTTTTAAAACTATAACCCTTGGTCATAGAATCCGTGGTTGGATAGATTAGTCGATTGTCCTCTTACATTGATGATCTCTAATGGGAATGTGGAGTCCTTGGAGTAAGATTTGCATTGTCATCTTGTTTCTTGGTTGGTGGTATCTTGTGGAAATATAGGTGTTGATTTGAAAACTTTCCTTGTTTTATTATGCAAGTAAAATGTTTGAGCCTAAACAACAAACATTGTTAAACCTCATAAATTCGTAAAAGTAGATATGCCTCTTTAATGAGTCTTCCTTGTAAGTTCATTTGAGATTGGTAGAGGCCACTAGAAATGTTTAATGATGCTTGTAATCCTTTGGAAAACCCTTGAAATATTGGCGTGGTACATATTGAATTATGGATTCCTAGTTCTTAGGAAATTAAAAATGTGTTTGCTATGTTGATTGTCTCTTGTTCCTATAAAAATAATAATGTGATATGTTTGATTCATATCTCTCTCTCCCATAAAAATAATAATGTGATATGTTTGACTTTTGCTTTCCATTAAAACTTTAACTGTTAAGATGACTCACCCAATTACTATAGAATTATAATTGAGAAGATTTGACCTTGAAACTTGAAAAATAAGTTGGGACATAGAAAAAGGAAAATGGTCCTTGATTTAGCCTCAGTAGATTTATAGAAGAAATATAAGCTAGGTAGAAGAATAGAAAGGAACTTTATCCACCTACCTTCCCTAGGAGTAAAAATAAATGTTGTTTCCACCTTTTCGGAATGGCAAGATATCATGCCACCTTAGTGGCGCTCCTTATAACACAACTTGTGATATCATAATAAAAGGAAGTCTTAATTAAGAAAACTTGTAAGGATTGTGTTTAACAAGCAAAACTATAACTTTGAACTTATTAAGTTAATTTATAAAACTAGTAAGATTTATGTATTGAGTGCAATGTATATTTGAACCTTTAGTTTTGTCTCCTACCTAGATTTGTGAAACATCTTGTTGATGGTTATGTGTTCTAGTTGTGTAGTACTACTCCCTTGATCGTAGACATATGTAATTTTTTTCCCTTGTAGGATTTTGGGTCGTCGTACCCTTGTTGCCTCGTAGCTCGACGAATGTGAGTTGCGGCCTCCTAGGATTGGATCTTTTTTTTTTTTTTTAAGAAAAGCAACCTCCTTGTGTGTTTATTTAATCCTTAGTGACCTAGGTTATTGTAATTTTAAGGCAACATATGTTAAGGATATGACATAACTTTGGGAAGACATCTTTTCTTCTTATTTTCTTGTGACACCTTGTTGATGTTGCTCGCTTTTGGTATGATGCACTTTGGATTGTAGTTGGACCCCCTCTTGTTGCCTATCCTTCTATTCTAGCTCACCTGAGTGCTCTTTGGTGTTACGACTTATGCATGTGTTTCTCCTCATGATTAATTTGAGCTTGAGAAGGATTTGAGATAAATAAATCCCATTGTGTTATGTAGAGTGAGTGGTGCCTCTTTTATTGGTATGTTAGTTTCTAGTAGAAATATTATCCAAATGTTTGACATTTCTAAATCAGGTTAGTATTTTGTGTTCGATCTTGAATGTAAAATAAAGTTATAGAAACCTTATGGTCACGTTTTCCTTAGTATTACCATGAAAATTTGATTGTGCCCTCTTGAGTTATATAAGTAGTTTCCCATGAATAGTTTTCTTAATTGTAAATGTTTTTGCTAATTCTAGTGTCTTCCTTGTTGTTAAACCTCACCACGTGTGATCTCCAAATTGTAATACCTTTAAGTACAGATGTTATTGTACTTGGTGGTTATTCTTGAGACTCCTCTGACCTTTTCATGTTGAGATGCTATGTTTTGTAGCTTGGTTGAGCACGTAGAGTTACTCTATAGAATTTCATGTTTGTAACCTTACTTGAAGAAAATTTAGAACTCATTCCTTACAATCTTACTTCTTCTTGTTAAATTACATTGGACCAAACTCGAGTTCTGTAGATCCACACTTGTTTGAAGCAAATGAATTCCACAAGGGTGTGATCCTATTTTCTCTTGCTTTTTTTTTTTTTTTTTTTTTCCTATCTCTTTCTCCTTGACTTCCAGGAGGAAGTCAGATCCAAGGGGAGGGGGATGTAATGCCCACTTCCCTTCGATACTAAATGAACCATGAGCATCTTTTCTAAATTGATTACAATCGTAAACATGACTGCTGTGTTCTAGTTAGCATGAAAATTAAAAGGTGTGGACACCAAGATTTATATGGTGTTTTGATTATTATTATTACCTTGACTCTATGTCATATTGTGGACCTTGACGTTAATTTAAGGATATGATGATGATGATCTAGAATAGTTACCTTGTTAAAGACTTATTGTTATGTCATTACTATTGTTGTATTGTTTAGGCTCTGGTCACTCTTTATTGGATCCCTAGACCTTGATATCGTAATAAAAATTAAACATTTCTAGATGGAAATTGATACACTCATTTTACTTATTGGATAGACAGTACATACATGTTATACTTGCGACATGATGTGACTATTGCGAAGTAAATTTATATGCTTGATTCCTAAATCAAGTATTCGATGTTCTAAGCTATTACTCTTGTATGGATGTATGTGTTCTAATTATTGGATATTTCTTAGCCATGATGAGTAGAATGAGTTGTTGAATTTACATTAGTGATGGATTTTGGATAATGATGCAATGCATAATTAAGTTGTGATTTAGACCTAAAATAATGGATGATTGAATTACGTATAGATGTTAATGAATTTCATATATATGATTATTTTGGATATTTTGACATGGCCACTAATATGGCCGAGGAAGAGGTATTTTGCATTTTGCAGGAAACACAGCATGATCACAACCATGAGGGGGATTGGGGACCAAACACAACAGGATGTCGGGTGGTTACAACATTGGTCGTCAAGGCAACTAGTAAATTGTATTGTGTTACCTTTATTCTTTTATGTGTTGAGAAAATTTCCATGTGGGGGAAATTTTCTAATGTGACCAAGGGGGTAAGAATTTTATTACTTGTTTTACTTGATTTAGTAGGTGAATTTCTTTTGTGAAGTCCTTTTGTTAAATTACTTTTGTTAAGTGTGTTTGGATTAATGTAATATCTTGTTTTAGTTTTTAAGCTTTGGGGAAAGTCAAGTGGGTGTAATAAATTTTGATTGTTGGCTCCTTGAGCCTTGTGTGTCCTCTTGTATTGAATGCTTGGTTTTGAGTGTTGACCACTCCATGCTCTTAGAATCTCGAATTTGAGATTGAGGGCAATTTTAGGGGACTTGTGGGACAAGTTAAACTTGTCCCACACTTCCCAAAACCCCTTACCAACCATATCTATGGGTTGGGAATCCAAAAAGGGGGTTATTTATTGTTTTGGGAAGGGAAATATGACTTTGGAGTGCATTTTCCTCATTTTGCATTTAATTGTGCCTTAAGGCACATGGGAAAGGGTTGAATGTGGAAGAGGGTTGTCATTCAACCCAACCACCCATTTATGGTGTTTTGGGATTTGAGTTGACCTTGGGAGATGGTCTTGAGGATGTGTGATGTGGCATCCTACAAGGAGCCACATCACCCTCACTCTTCCTCTTGTCTATTTATTGAAACTTCCTCTCTTGTTGAGGGGGTTGGAGTTTTGTTATTGTTTTTTTTTAAGAGTTCTCTTTTGTTATTTTTGAAAGAGAAAAAAAAAAGTGCTTAGACTTGCATGCTTGGATTGATTTGGGAAGGAGCTTGGACAAGTTTCTTGGTTAGGCTTCTCCAATGGAGAGGTAGGAAACCCTCTCCTTTGTTTTGCTTTCATATTATTGATGCTTCTATGCTAAAATTGTGAAAAATGCATGTCTACTTTGGTGTATTGTGAAAAATGGTTTGAATGCTTATTGTGTAGTATAGGAGAGGTCTATGGGAATACTCATGAGGGAGGCAAAAGAGTAGATTAGGATATTGTGGAGGGAGTTTGAGAGGGATGCCCATCTTGGGTAAGAATGTTTACATTCTACCTTGTCTTTGAGGGAGCCATAAGAGGAGGGAGGCATAAGAGTATGGGAGGAAAAAGGGGTACTTGAGGGAGGCATAAGAGTCATAGGGGCTTGTGTTATTTTGTGGAGGGTTTTGGATGGGCATCTCATCTCATTTGGGAGGCATAAGGAAAACATTCCCATAGTTCCTTCTCTTGTTGGCTTGGATGAAAGCCTTTTGTGCAAAGTATTGTGTTATTTGTGTTTCCTTGTTGTTTTCTCTTTTACCTTGAATGTTGTGAATGAAACTTGTATTGTGGAAGCAAGTATTTTTGCCTTGAGTTGGAGACCATCCTTTATTGTGTTGTGTTTGGGGCTCGGGGGTCAATGGAGGAGATTGCTTCTCTTCTCCATTGATATTTGGTTGGGAGGAGAGTGTTGCCTCTCCCCCTATCTTGGTTGTGATTAGAAATACTTGGAGCTTGGAGCATGGATGAGAACACTTTGGAGCACAAGAACCTTGTTGTTGACAATGTTAAAACATCATGTAATCAACCACCTTGAGTGGGGAAAGAAATGTAATATTGCCTTGTTTTCTTTAGCTTTCATTAATACAATTTGTTTCACATGAAGTAGGATGTGTTGAAAAAGAAATGGACGGAAAAGTTGCAATGAGATGATAACATTTCTTACTTTAAAATTTATTGAAAAGTTGTTGAATTTCAGAGTATCATATATTCTCTTTAGATGTTATGGTACACTAGTTTCCAGATAAAGACAATTGATCCCTGTGCCACCTGAGATGGTTGTTGATATAGAGCTTGCTTTTATTATGAGGACTGATTAACATTTATACATATGCAACAATTTGAGCTATGTCATCATCATCAAGTATTTTAGGCCTTGAATTAATAGATCTTCATACAATTTTGGTGTAGTTACAATACCTTCTTGAGTTCACTCTCAATCTCAATGATGCCCATCCAAATTTAGAGTAATACCATAAGCTAGTTAAAAACTTAAAACCTGCCATCTACACGTTAAAGAAGTAAAGAACAACCTTATTCTCGAATCTTTTGATCAAACTATGGTCTTCGATTCATTCTTGGTCTTCTCAAGGGCAATGAACTCATTAGGAAGAACTCGACATCTTAATGTGTGTTGATTTCATATTATTACTCAATTCATGCAAAATGTAGCGAGTTAGCAAGATCAAGTTCCTAGCATATCGAGAGAAGGATAGCAAGAGTTTTGATAAATAAGCTAGCGGGGTTCTTGAGGGTATTTATATCCTTCCTTTTGTTAAATTTATTCTTATGGGCTGGGCCGTGGATTCCTTCCACCCTCTCGCCAAAATTTTTAAAAACAAACACAGAAAAAAAAAAAAGAAAGGAGAAAGACGTCTCCTTGTTGCGCCACCTCTTGTTGTCCACGCGGCCAGACTGTGATCCTTCGTTCTGGTCGCCACTTGATACTCTTCTGCCCCAAATAAGATTAAAAACATTCTCACTGCCCTTCCTCTTTCTATTCGGTCAAATATCCTGAAGGAGAACCTCAAATCTGAGAATGCATACGATACTGAACAGATAACAACTTAGTTGGACAATCTGCCCGCTGCGCGCCCTCACTACCTGCCTGCTCCACGTGCCCATGACCCTGGTTTTTGCTTCCTTGCAGTACGTACGGCCAGAGGCAAGAGGAATAAGGAAAGGCACCTGATAACTCACCTGTTGCTCCTTTCCCAACCTCCTGGTGAGCCTCACGCGCGGCCTGGGTGTTTAAAAAGGCATCTCTTACCTGCTCCACTATTCCGTAGCTCCTCCTACCTCTTCCTTTTTCTCTCCACGCGGCCACGGGCGATCGTGCTGAGTGTTCAGTGCAAAATAACATGCTTCATATGTAGGTGGCTGGTACAGAGAACATACACGCAAGTTGAAAAGAATGAAGGTATTTAATGGATGACAAGGGGGTCGATGAGCCACTCCACCGCCCAACCGTAATATTTAAAGCGCAGTTTGAAATACTTTCCCCCATTGACTCCTATTCCTACCAAATTTCAAATTGCAAATGTAAGAGTAGGCGTATAGACTTAGTTGAGTATGAATTTTGATAATATACCTATATTTATGTCTCACTTAAATTAAAAAGTATCTAATTCCTTCTAAGAGATATCTAAGATAGACGTGACAAAGACTTTGGTCCTTCATTCCTTTTTATATGTATATGTTTATTCTATTTAAGAAAAAACGTGTGGCTGTATGGGCTAGTTTAAGTGTCAAGCACTATTAAAAAAATATTAATGACACATAATACAACCTTCTTATATTAAGCAAACTGGATATAAATAAGGTCCTATGTACCACTAAGCACATAAAGACATACAATGTAGTAATATAATGTCAAAATATATATCTTATTGTATGTTTTCCTCGATATATATATATATATATATATATATATATATATATATATATATATATATATATATATAACATAATGGAATGTATTAAATTTTGAGACAATGTAATGAAAATGGATAATAAAACAAAACAATAAAATGGTAATACACGCATTTACTATCGTCACCTATCCTCTTATGCGGTCAATCTAGTCTCGTGATAACGCAAGCTATGTTTCTCCTCTTGTCCAATGGTTAGTGGGCTTTTTTCTTGCCACGTCAATGTGGGCTATGGCGTTGCGCTACGCCACGTAGTTATTTTTTTGTCGATCCATATGCAAATGGTGGCTTGTTAGTTTATCCACCCAATATGTGAGTCGCTCTAAAATCCTATCACCCTTCGGGGCCGAGTGGTGCAATTTTATGGATCCTCGTGCATTGTGCTCAATTCCTTATATCATGGCCAAGTCATTGTTAAGTTGGTACAATCATTGAATACCCAGTCAAGTTATGTGGAAGAAAACAACGGGAAGAAAGGTTCTTTCCGGACAAGTCAAGTCACTCGAATGCAATTCTTTTCTTGCGTACTCAAGCCCACTTCTCGAAAAAAGGAAAGAGCGTAAATGTGCCCCACTTTGTTCAAAAAAAAGTGACCCTTGACGATTTATGACAGAACTTCTAAATGCAATCGATGGAACAAAAAAAAAAAAATGGTGTCTTCTATCGTATATGTTTATCTTCAAAGTGATGTAAGTCGGTGAACCATTACCCTTTAAAAAAAAAAAAAAAAATTTAGTCGCATTTCGGGTTGTTCGCAATGGATGCGACCTAGCGAGCGTCGTCGTCGAGCGGCATACAAAAAATCCAAGCTTTACTAAACTAAGTTTTTGGCTCATAAAGATGAAGCCACAAGGATTTCCCTTAGTTAGTCAAGATAATAATCGAAACCGATGAAATATGAACTATGGTTACTTCAAAACTTCAAGTCCGCCTTTTCTTACAGCTCTTCGTCATTGTGCAACTTTCCTTTATACCATGAATTTGTCGTAAAATTAAAAATATAAACGACCAAATAGAAAATGATCACAATATTAAATTCTCGATCGGTGGGAAGGTTGAAATAGAGGGAAAACAAATTTGAATATCTCGTATGTGGTTCAAGATTATCATACCATTAATTTTGACAGGAAAATGATTAAAATAGGTCGAGGAAGAGTTAAATATAGCTCAAGAAAAAAAAAGTAAAAACAAGTTGTAAAAACTTTAAGATAATACTGATATTTCGCGCATGCTGAAATGCATAACAATAAGATAACATATTACGCCCAAGTTATCAATGTTGAAAATGCATAACTATCGAACCAAAAGAAACTCGGAGGGGGAATGCATAAATTTATTGAAAAACTCATAAAAACTAAGAGTTGAGAGTGGAAGATGTAGATGAATTGGAATTTAGTTTCACATTCCTTTTAATACCTCTTTATTTATTGCATGCTTTTGTACTCCACCACATTAGAGTAAGTGGGTCTTTGGTAAAATATCTACATTTAATACCGAATATACAACACATATCTCCCTTTTTCTAAAACTAAATACTCCATTGATGAACAATAAAACAAGTATGATACAAGTCCATGAAGACCATACCCGTATGCCGGAATGCGTGAGTCACTGATATGGAATATTTGCTTGTTGGTCCAACTACTAACCCCAATAATTACGCCGAAGGCGTTTTATAAGTGAGACGAACCCTCCACTCTCTAACAAACACTAGAAATCAATGGATAAGATTTCAAAGCGTATAAGTAAAGTTGATTAAATTTATCTACCCAGTCGACGTGAGAATTACTTAGTTTTTAAAGTCTATAAATTTACAATTTACTTGCAGAAAATTGTGAAAAACACAAAAAGTAAAGGAGTTGAAAAAATTATGTAGTTTTGGCTTTTTGTCCTTGTTGGTTCTCGAAGCTTTCTGATCTAGTTATAAGCTTGACGTACATTGTTAACCGTGAATTATTTATCTGCATTTGTATTGATTAGGCAAACTACAAATCGCCTTATCCAACTTTGTTTTCTATGTGAAAATATGACATGTCGCCTATGTATTGTATTGTAATCTAAACCAGGTATGTGATACTCCATGATGTGACACGACTGCGGTCCTCTCACCATCATTAAACCGAAAGACATTTTACAGTGGGGTTAGGATGGGAGGGCTCAGGGGTCTAACACATGACAAGAAGATAAACAATAGAGATTGTGTGAGAGGGAGGACGTCGATTATGGATGTCCCATACCCGTCAATCTTGGTGGAGATTTCAGAAACGTAGAGGAAACTACGTAACCGGAGAAGTCGAAATTAATAGAGAATTTACTGAAATAGCTTAAATAAGTATACATGTAAGTGGACAATTTAAAATTAGGTACATTCAGTGACTGAGAATGCCGCATTAACAGCCTCCCTCCTTTGCCTTCGGTTGTGCAATTAATAACATTTCGAGGTTTGTGTAAATAAAGTCTTTAGCGTGCTGCAATCTTTAAATTGTGCTCCTATAAACAGCTTTGCAAAAGGGCTTAGCGCAGCCCAGGCCCAGCCATAGCATTGTACTCGTTTTTGACAGGAAACAGTCCTGTCATTAACAATATCAAATCAATTTTGACACGTATGTCATATAGTACAGAATAGAGCTTTACCACGGTAATCCCCATGTGCGCAACCAAAGGGACAAAGATATGTGACGTCACTTATTGAGGAGCTTCGAGACTCGAGAGTGAACTATCTGTGCGTAGGCTATCTGTGCCCTCAAGTTGTGCAATTAAAGGTGTCCGTGCAGAGAAAGAGGCTATACGTGGAGTCGACCATACTGAAAAATGTTTAAATAATTTGAATAGAGGTGTACATTGCTGGTGTTTTTATTTCTCTTTCCCTGCCAGACAGAATACATTAAAGGAGAAACCCATTTCAGAGCATTCAAACTCATGTATGTAGTTGATCATGAACTTCCCATTGCAACTGCAGAACTTCGGAACTAAAGTGCATGATTGGAAGATTAGTTAAGTGATACAAAAAGATTAAGATTTTAATAATTTTTAATACGAAGCATACAAGTTTATTTATACATAACAGAAGAGGTAGGAAGTCTAATAGACAAACAAACAGGTGGAAGGTTAAGAGACCCGTTGAGGAAGATGAACCACCATGTATACAATGTACTATTCCAACATTCACCCCGTGATTATATTGATCTTACAAACATCATATTTCTAGATAATGGACCCCGACCCCTTATTCCAAACACAGTAAAAAGTTTATTACACTCTCCATGTAGCCTACTTAGCATTGAGGTGGCATGCCAACATCTGGATTCTTGGTCTTGGTGAAACTTTGGTTTTTGCCCATAGGACTACCACAAACTTGGAAGTGACCTAAGCACATCCAACCTTGAGAATACCTAGGTGGTTTCTAATTTCCCTTGAATACCACGAACCCATATGGTTTTCCGTCTGCAGGCTCACCACGAACTCCGGGAGGTGGCCTGATGCCTCAACTGTACACTTGAGTGGTTTCTTGGATTTCCATAAACCCTTTACACAAGATCCAAGCACTACTTAGTGATTTTCACTCACCACAATGTCTTTCATTTAGGAGGTACCAACTTGGAAAATGATCTCCATTTTTATTAAATAACACACGCCAAAAAGAAACACACGAAGCTCAACAAAAACAAAACTGTCACCAAAGCCATGCTGCAACCCCGTCGTAGGTGACTAACAAGAGGAAGTCAATTGTCCTCCAGCCTCCGTGTATCCTCCATACTCCAGATAACGTTGCTAATTCAGCGGAATTTCATCATGTTGGTCAATTTTACAAACCTTAACGGAACATCAAATTCCACCAATAATACGATTGTAAGGCAATTTTTGTTGACACTATAAATCCAGAAAATGACTCAATTTTTATGACTAACAAGATCCAATTAACTATTGAATTTACACAACTTTTGACTTGAATTAATGATAATACTTGACATAATGAGTGAATGAATCTAGTTGAAAGAAGGCTTCTACATGGTGAAATATTGACTACTAAACAAAACAACTATGCGAACAATATTAATATAACTTCTAGTTATAATGTGAATTATAACCCGGGTTTCAACAACTTAGAAAAACAATTGATACTTTTTTAATATAGCTTCTAAATACAACAATTTAAACTAAGACGCATATTTAATGACAACACTAATATAAAATTGGAATATATCTAACAAGCACGAGAAAAGGCTCGAGCCACAAGAAAGGAAAGAGAGATTGATACCCATCCAACTCATTCCACGTGGGCAGCTTGCAGGCATAAAACAGCATGGGAGGAGCACAAGACCAGGAGTTCTACCTTCGAACCACTCAATTCTTCTCTTGCAAATAATCTAGCCCCAACTTGTCATCAATATTTGCTTGTTATTCTTCTAACATAGGAGATCGGCCAAGTTTAAATGGTAGATGAAAACAACAGAACAGTTTAAATGGTAGGTGGACGCTTGGCAAATCTAACACCAGAACGTATCACTTGTTATTTAAACCAATCCTTGCTCGTTTCAATGGATGCCAAACGTGTTGAAGTCGAAGGGTAAGAGCCAAAAAAGATCACTCCACTTCAATGCAGGGTTGTCTCCCTACTGGTCGCTTCTCCCAAAGCAATCTGACTGCCACGCAGGCTTTAATGACACTCCACACAAATTTCTGTCAAAAGAATACTCAACTGCCGTGCACAGGCCGCTGGTTGCTTGGAGCTCTGATACCACTGATACGAAAAGATTAAGCTTTTATTAATTTTTAATAGGAGCCATACATGTTTATTTATACTTAACAGAAGAGGTAGGAAGCCTAATCGACAAACAGATTGGTAGAAGGTCAAGAGACCCATTGAGGAAGATGAACCACCACGTATACAACGTAATCTGCCAACAATTAGAATAGTAGTTGATAGCACTAAGTTCAATAAATGCATAGAATTGAGAAGGCAAGGTTTCATTAATTATATTAAACTGATATGGAAAAGCTGTGGTTAAAGTTTATTTGATAAGACCGTTTTCATTACTGTATATATCGGTTTACAATTTGGTGAATATACAACGGAATTCCATGGAGAACTTCATTGGTTATTTTGTCACCTTACAGTTTGCCATTTTTATTGCACACCTCAATTTACAATTTCTTCATTTAATTTTATGTCGTCTTTAAAAACCTCCGTAGCTATTAGAAATTTTATGAACAGAGCATTATCTTAACAGAAGACATAATAAAATAAGCTGGTAGGCACAAATACCTTCTATCAGCCTATATTGAGAGATTTCAATATTTTTGGACTGGATGTTTTGCGTAGATTTTGTATTTATCATTAAAGATTTAGAGATAGGGGTGTGGGTTTAGGGATGCAAAAACAATAAAAGATTAAAACAGAAATAAATTTTTCTATTAAAATTTTGACAGAGCTTCGCTGTTCAATTTCTTCATTACAAAATACATACAAGTGCCTTATTTTTATAGAGGTCTTTCAAATTGGAAAACTTCAAGAGCAAGCCAAGTATTAAATGCAGTTTGGTGGGAGAGAAGATTTTACAATTAATTATAAATATTCTCCAGATTTTCCTTGGTGACAAAATCTGTCAGTCTTAAATAAAGTAGTTGAGATTACACACAAATCCCAACACTCCCCTAATCTTAACTACCATGCTACTACACCTAGACATTCCCTGAGATACACAAAAGTATCCTTTGGTAAAGGCTTCGTGAGAATGTCGGCAAACTGGTCTTTAGACCTGCAAAATTCCAGATATATTTCGCCTTTGTTGACGACTTATCGATGAAGTGATATCTGGTGTCAATATGCTTGCTCTGCTTGTGGAACACATGATTCTTTGACAATGCAATTGTTGAATTGTTATCGTAGAATATCTGCATTGCTTCTTCTTGATAGTGTTCCAAATATGCTAGAATTCTCCTCATCCATACTGCCTGACAGGCTGTTGTTGTAGTTGCTACATATTCTACTTCTACATATGAGAGAGTGACAATTGGATACTTTTTGGATGCCCATGAGATTGCACCTGAACCAAAATTAAATACATAGTCGGACATGCTTTTGCTGTCATCAATGCTACCTACACAATCATTCTCTGTGTATCCAATTAATCTAAAATCATCAGATGGTGCATACAAAATTCCATAATTTGTAGTTCGAAACATATCTTAATATTCTCTTTCCTACAAGCCAGTGTGATTCTTTGGGAGTCTCCATGAACCTTGAGATGAGACTTACTCCATACATTATATCTGGCCTTGTTGTCATCAAGTACATTAGACTTCCAACAAGTCTTTTGTACAATGTTGGATCAACATTGGATCCCTTATCCTCTTTGCTTAATTTGAGGCCCATAAAGCAACTGGTGTTGTTGCGGGATTGCATTTCAACATATTGAACCTCTTCAACACATCATTCACATACTTGGACTGACATATGAATATGCCTTCTTCAGATTGAGTCACTTCTATGCCAAAAAATATTTCATCAACCCTAGATATGTCATTTCAAATTCCTTCTTCATGACTGACTTAAACAAGTCAATAGACAAATTTCCATTGAGTATGAGATCCTAAACATATAAACAAACTATCATAATCTAACCTCTATTATTCATCTTGATGTATATGGTTAGATCACTTTATTGCTTTCTAGTGAATCCATTCTGCAGAAAATATCAATCTATTTTTCCGTACCAAGCTCTCGGGACTTGCTTAGACTATACAAGGCTTTTTTAAGTCTACAAACTTTATGATATTGTCCATGTACTTCATATCCGGTGGCTGTTTAACATAAAATTCTTCTTCTAGAAAACCATTTAAGAATCCCGACTTGACATCCATTTGATATACTTTCCAGTTATTTTGATCATTGTGGCTAACATAGTTCTAATCGTGTCAATCCTAGCCACTAGTGAAAAAGTTTCATTATAATCAATTCTAGGTTATTGTGAGAACCCCTTTTCTACTAACCTTTCCTTGTGCTTTTCAACATTTCCATCTACATTGAATTTGGTCTTACAGGACCCACTTAACGGAAATAACATCCTTGCCTTACGGAATATCGACTAAATCCCAAGTTTGATTCTTTTCAATAGAATCCATTTCTTCATCCATAGATTTTATCCATTCTTCATTTTCTACAACATCTTCAAAATAAATAGGATCACCTTGTGAAAACAATGCAAAATCAGAATATAGCTCTTCATCTTGCTCATTTTGATCATATATCTCCCTCATAATTCTTGTCTTCTTGGAAGCATTTCTAAAATGAGATCTGAGCTCTGCTAATGTTGGATTAGATGAATCACTATTTTGTGGACTTGTAGTTCCTACATGCCCTGAGGGTTCACCAAGCTGAAATTTTTTTCTAGGTCTCCATATTGTCTGTGGAGTAGGTGTCCTAAAATTATCTCTTGAATGAGTTCCTTGAGGACTGTGAGCTATTGGTGAGTTATGAGGAGTTACTACTACACTTTTTTGATAGGAAGGGCCACGGACTGGAGTTGTTGTTGGAGCAAGCCCTTGTTGAGCTAGTTGATTGACATGTGCACCATTTTCTTCAACTTCACATTCTTCATGTGATAGTTGTACAAATATGTCTGTCTCTTTATCAATACTTCCATCCCAGGCTTCAATTTCTATAAAATCAACATCTCATTTGATAATAGCCTTGTTGGTGATGGGATTATACAGCTTATATGACTTTGAGTGCTAACTATAACTAACAAAAATACATTTTTAACCTCTATCATCCAATTTCTTTCTCAATTCTCTAGGTACTAGTGCATACACCACAAATCTAAATACTCTTAAGTGTGCAATAGTTTGCTTCCTTCGCCACTCCATATTTCTTGAGGAACCTTGTCCATGACACTCTTTGTTTGGCACCTATTCGATAGGTAGGATGCACATGCAACTGCTTATACCCAATACTCATTTGGCAAGTGTTTTGATTTTAGTAGACTCATGGCTATGTCCATGAGAGTCATGTTTTTTTCTGCTACACCATTTTGCCGAGGTGTATACCGGTTGTCAACTATGTTTTTATTCCATTCACCTTGAGAAAATTGAAAAATTCATTTGAGTTGTACTCGCCACCTTTGTCGATCTGATCACCTTTCTAAAATTACAACTCGCTTCTCTACGAGGGCCTTGAATTCATTAAAAATCTCAAAAGCATCTGATTTTTTCTTCGGGAAGTATACCCATGATTTCCGCTTAAATCATCGATGAAGGTCAGAAAGTACATTATTCCACCTATTGAAGGTGTTTGCATAGGTCCACATATATCTGTATGAACAATTTTGAGTGGCTCATGAGCTCTATATGCCTTTCTAACTGGAAAAATTTCCCTGTGCTGCTTCACCAGAATGCAACTTTGGCATGGCATTTCAGGTGGCTCAATCAATGGTATTCCATTTACCATGTTCTTCTTGTAGAGAAAATTTATGCCATTAAAATGTAAATGCCCAAGCCTTAAATGCCAAAGCCAGCCCTAATTTTCTTGATTGACTTGGAGTGCAAATGGATATGTTATGCTTGGAAATCCTCTTTAATCGAGGTCTTGACATTTTGTAGGTGATTTAAATATAGCACCCACTAGGCTTAAAAAACCTTATTTAGTTTTTTTTTCACCATTCATGGGTGGTTGAGAGTTAGCACCTACTAGCTATAAAATTGGTCCACGTAAATATTTTTCTTCATTTTCCTTTAAAAAATGCCTAGCGCCTACTAGGCTTGAAAAACTTGCTTGAGAATTTTTTGAATTTCTTGGCTTAGAGGAAGCCTAGCGCCCACTAGGCTTAAGATGCCTCCTTGATTTTGTTTTCTTCTTCTTTTCTTGGAAGAACCCTAGCATCTGCTAGGGTTGAGGAACCTTCTTGAAATTGTTTTTATTTTCTTCCTTTGGAAGATGCCTAGCACCCGCTAGGCTTGAGGAACCTTCTTGAGAGAAATTTGTGCAATCGATATTATTTTGAGAGCTAGTAACCACTAGGCTCCAATGCTTTCCTTAGCCGAGATCTCCATGACCCATACAAGAATATGAGCTAGCGACTGCTAGGCTCATGTCACTTTGTATTTTCAATGGGAACATTCTATTTCTTGTCATTTCCACCTTGGATATCAACCTATTGCTTGGATTTCAATCCAAAATAACACATTTTCCTTTCTCAAAATACACTTTTTAGTCTTTTTGTATCAACTAGCATATGCTCATGAGGTTTTGTTTCAACCTGGGATATAATAGACATCGGAATAAATTTCTTTTATCCTTGTTTTGTCTTAATATTTATGGTCCTTTTTCCATTTCTTGAAACATTTTTGTCAGTTTTGAGTTTTACCTCGAATGGACATATTCATCCATGTTTGAAAACAAGTCTTTTGAACCTATCATGTGGTTACTGCAACCAAAATCCAAAAACAATACATCTTTTTTGCTCTCTTGAGCAACATGACAAGTCAAAAATGTAACTATTGTTTTAACTTCTAAAATTACATCTGTTTGAAATATTTACACTTTTTTTTCTTAAATGGTACTACTTTTTTGACATTCGGTAGAATAATGCCATTACTTTTTGCAATAATGACATTGAATATTAGATTTTTCATACCTTTCTTCCTACAACTGGTTATGGAAATGATTGTGAGAGGAATTTTCCCTCTACCTTTACTTGAAAACTCACTTGAGCTGGATTGATCACTTGAATTTGGAGATCTACCTCCTCTTGCTTGAAATATTTCTCTTTCTCTTGTTCACAAATTTTGCTCGACTATACTAACTAAAACTTGCCTCTTAAACTAATGCTCCAAAGAGGAATTTCTAGATATGTTAGGTCTTTGTTCATGGGATAACAGAGATCTCATTAGCTCATCTACTGAGAGCTGAGTCAAATACTTGGAATCTTCATTGGTAACAAAAATAGAGTCAAACTTGGTCGGTAGACTCCTAAGGATTTGTTTTATGATCCATTGGTCTTTTAAGGTCTCTCCATGTGACCCGATCGATTTACAACATTCATAACATCAGTAAAAAATGAATCAACACTATCAGACTCTTTCATTTGAATATTTTCAAAATCTCTTCTCAACATTTGCAGTTTGGAAAGTTTTACCTTGTTGTTTCCTTGATAGTCAATTTCTAAAACATCCCATGCTTGCTTAGACCTAGTGGCTGCGACCACTCTAGAGAAAACATACATGTCAAGAACTTGCTAGATAACAAATAAAGATTTTGCATCCCTTTTTCTATTTTCTTTAAGTAGATCATTTTATGCCTATGAAAAACATTATATACTGACTTGATCGGGGTTCAAGGAAGCCATTTTCGAAAATCTCCCAAGTATATTGAATACGTAAAAGGGTTTTATTCTAATAGCCTAAGAATCATATTTTTTTCCCTTAAAAATGGTGATTTCGGGCTGTAAAGACTACTCCTATTTCTAGCCATGACCATAAACAAAAATCACATATTTAAAGTAGAAAATCGGGTAGATTTTAAAAGACAAAAATGTGACTCGTGGGAAAACGTTAGAAACACCTTCGTTGGTCCGAAATAGTGCACCCATATTTAATACTTTTTCCCTTTGAGGATTTTTGATTCTACTCGATACCGTGATGTGGGTCTAAGGATGTAAAAACAATAAAATATTATAATAGAAATAAAAAAATTTATTAATTTTTTTCCAAAGATACGCTTCTCAATTTCTTCATTACAAAATGCATACAAGTGCCTCATATTTATAGAGTCCTTTCAAACTAGAGAACTTCATGAGAAAAAAAGCATTAAATGTAGTTTGGTGGGAGAGAAGATTTTACAATTATTTTTAAATATTCTTGATTTTGTTTAGTGATGAGAATATGTCAAGATTATTAAACATAGTAGTTGAGATTACACACAAATCCCAACAAGGGGGTGGTATTTTTTTATTGAAATAAAAAATTTGTTTTATTGAAAGACATCCAAACTCAAAAGGATTTGATTAATTTGGTTAACACTAATAATCTTGTTAAGTCACCCACTGCCAAATGTGGCCACTTGCTTGATGAGATGGATAGCTAGCGAAAGGGAGGCGTGGTTTTTCATGTGCAATAAGTTTGGGTTTTATGACCCTAATTCTTCTTGTAGTCCCACATCTAAAGCTTGGTTCACTTAGTCAAACCTCTAAGGAGGATCGAATCGGGTTCTTAAACGGCTCGATAGAGCCACGATGTCATCTCAATATTTTTATATATTGACAACATTTATTCCACGCCTATTGAGGTCATGCTGGATTTTTAATAGTTGATCATTCCCCTATATGATTTCGTATCACTTGGCATGATAAGCATGCTTTGTGGCATAGAGGGAAATTATTTATTAATACTACCACGATGAAACATGTGCCCATGCTCAATCATATCAAGCGTGTGAGGAACTTAACTCCGTGGCTAAGTCATTGTCAACACTTTCATCCACCTATGCATGTTAGATAGATTCAATGGTGGGATGCTATGAATTAGACTACTAGATTCCTCATAATCTATGGCAGTCAATCGCCAAAATGAGATGATGCTCATACTCTACTAACACCTCCGCTCTTAGTTGATTAGTGGTGGTGCTTCTAGGAAACACATTCTTTAAAACTATGCAACTTCACGTTGGAACTCTTTGTCAACAATTTTAAATTGCTGATAATTACAATTCTTAGGGGAGTTCAATGTTTTTCCACATGCATTGGCTTAAAATTGGCAACCGAGTTTCAAAATAATTCTTTCTTTCTCTCGAGCTAAAAAAATTCTAAATAAATTCGGCAAATCTTTGATCATAGAGCTCGTGTCACTAACCCCTAACTCATGGTGCAAGCATTTGTGTGACATTATAAGCTAGTATTTTAGGCTCAAGAACCCTTTTCTAAAAGAAAATAATTACTTGAGAAATGTTTGGCTATTGTGTCATGTATGCTTTCTCAAGCTCGAGAAGATTTTTTGCAGCCGAATGCTCACCATTGATGACCTCCATGAAAAATTCATGAAAATTTCCAATGATAAGGCTACAGGATGTGATGGATTCCCCTACGAATTCTACAAAGCCTTATGGGATTTTATCGGGAAATACCTTCTTCAATTCTATCTCAAGGGTTTGAGAATCATTCATTTTTTTCGTGTATAAACAAAGGGAATATTAAATTCATCGTGAAACCAGGAGATCTAGAGAAAATTACATGTTGGCGGCATATCACTTTTTTGAATGTCTCACACAAAATAAGTGCCAAAGATCTTGCTATGTGGCTACATAATAATCTCCCCATTGTGATTCAACCTGGAACCAAATGGGTTCATTCAGGGGTGATACATCTTGGACAACATCATTATGATTTGCAAAGGTATGGGCGCTCTGAGATCTATTCAATATGCCATGTTCATTAAAAATTATTTTGAGAAATGTTATGATTGGATTGAATGTCCATTTATCCTTTCCATGACTCATCCCTTGGTTTTGTTCCCATTTTCATCCAATCATTCATAATACTATTTTTTGATGCCTCTGTTCAAATCACTATCAATGGCCTTAGTTCTAAGTCCTTTGAATTGTTGTCCTCCATTCCGCAAGGGTTCCCATTAGACCCTTTTCTCCATTTTCTTACTACCGAAGGTTTTGTGTATTTGGTGGCCTACGCGCCAAAACCCAAGGGCTTGTTAGAGAGATATCACCACCTTCTTTGAATAATTATCAATTTCTTATTGGTCCCTTCATAGATGATTCATGTCTCATGCTCATTGAGGAGGAATCCAATGTTCACATTTCCATGCACTACCTTGATATTTTTTTTTAGTGTTTGATTCTTCAATTCAATGCCGGAAAATTGAGTGCTATCGATAATCCTTCCTCCGAGTGCCTATTTAGATAGCCTCTTTTGAGTGGAATATTCTTCCACACGGTGAAATATTTATATTTCTCACCATCCCTTTGTACTTTTAAGACTTTTTTTTCGAGATTTGGCAGTATGTTATTCAATAGGTGGAAAAAAATAAATTATTGGATTACTGGACTGTTCTTGGCAGGAAAATTCCAAATTGTTTCCAAAGTTGTGGTGGCCACACACATTTACCACTCCTTGTGTGGGGTTCCTTCCAAAGCCTCTATTCGTAAAATACAAAAACTTCTCAAATCTTATAGATGGGCCAACACTTACACTAGAAAATGTTTTCATCAAGTGGCTTACTAGATTTGTTTCCTTCCCCACAATTCTAGGGGTTTAGTCATTATTGACATACATCGCCAAGGGCAAGTACTTTGTGCTAAATGGTTTGTTAGATGCATTAATAGCTAAGAAGCTTGGAAAGTGATTTTGTACCATGACATCAATGAAGGTTCACCTTATGACCTCCTTGCTTAGAAAGGCTTGGGATTTTTGACCTCCTTATTGCTTCGATGCCTGTTAAATATGTCGACACTTTTGTGCTTAAAAGCATTTAGAAAGCATGGGAATGCATCAAACCATAGATTAAATAGAAAGGTGATGGTTTTTGTAATGGGATATCCATTAACGATCATTGTCTCGGTGTTTACTTGATATTTCTAGCTTAGGATAAGTGTTTCACAGATATCCAGGGATTCCTATGCTTAAAATTTTCAAGCACGAAATTTTCAACATCCAAGATTTATTCTGTAAACACTCTCAATCCTGGTATTCTTGGCCTGAGCTTAAAGCTTGATTTCAATTGACCAACCAGGATCAAGCTAGTATTAATGAAGTGCTCAATTCAGTCCCTGACCATATGCTGCACAAAATTTTAGTACGCTCCTCTCAACTCGGTTTGATGAACTTGAAGTAGTATTTTGATAACCCATTTTGTAGCTATTCATATACTAAAGGCTACCAATGGCTTTCACGTCATCTTCCTATGCTTTACAAACTCAACAATTGATGGGGGATTCATTCCACTCTATCTTCCTGGAGTGGGTGATTTGATGTTTTCTGGTCTATTTGTATAGAACCTAAAATTTCCCACTCTCTCTTGTGTGTTCTACACCAAGGTGTTCTCGTGGGGTCTTGACTTGTTCAAATTGGAATCCTGACTCCCAAGTTCCCGTTCTATGGAAACTTAGAAACTTTAATGCATCTCTTCTTGTTTTGACCAAAAGCGTAATTTTCTTGGAATTGGATACACTCATTTTTCTTTCCTCTTAGACCGCATTGCTTTACTTGGCAGAATATCCTTTTAGGAGATAACCCCAAACTTATACTTATGCTAACCATGATTTGGCATTTTTTGAGAGGGGATTTTTTTTTTGGATATGGAAAGAAAGAAATGCATTTTTCTTTGCTATTTTTGAATTTGATCAGAAATTTTCAGTGTATAATAAATCTATGGTTATATCCAATGTTCTACTACAGATTCAATTCTAGGAAAAAAAAGTTTCTCTTGAAGTGGACTACCTTTAGAATCATTACGGAGCTAAGGTGATGCCCCATGTAACGACGCCGAGAGCTACCTCCTAGCCATCTATCGCTCCTCGTTGTATGGCTATGGTGGTAAAGGTAGCCATTCTCAATGGAATTATTTCAATTGGGATCATCGGTTTCCCTTCCTCAACAATAGAGGAGTCATTCGCCACAATATCGTCACCGTGATTTGGGTCACCTACTTGTAACCTTGGTTGGTACTCATCAAGTAAACCTCAAGCTACGCACATTGGATGTATGGAACTTTTCTTCACCACTACAACCACCCACTAAAATTGTTTTGTGCCCCCTCTTTCCTAACCATTCGGAGGAGGGAGAAAAAAAAAGAGAATCCCGGTGGTTAGGAAATTCAAGATGATGATAAGGACCTCTCGGGTTTAGTTTGGTCATGTAATGCCCCGTGCATCGAGGACTTCTGTTTCTGCCACCTTGGCCTCCTCCCAACCACCCGGTCTGCAGACTTTTGACCACAGCGTCTTTTCTGTCCTTGCGTGCGGGAGACGGGAGTCGGTGGACGCGTTTTTATTCACCAGGATCTTATTTTGATTTCCTCCTTCAATGCCTTGGACGCAGTCTAAATTGACGTGATAGCTGGTAGAGTAGGCGTGTTACCTCCACCTCCTTGAGTGCTGCGAGGTGTGTTCTTGCTGGGGATGCACAGCAACAACCTGTGACAGTAATTAGCCAGGCAGCAGGCATGTTGCAGTATAGTCGAAGCCTTTGTAAGCGCCTCCACCAAGCGGGTTGTCCAACTTTGTTGTTATCTGTTCAGTATCAATGCATCCTCGGATTCGGGATCCTCCTTCAAGATATTTCTGTCAAATTTGACTATGTGACAGTGAGAGTGTTACCAGTAGTTCCTTTTAACGATTGATCTAAGTTTCCCTTAAATGTATGTGGAGAGGGTTGATTGTGGATTTTATAGTGGATCTAAACTCGGGTTGCAGATTGTTCTTCCTTGCATTTGTGGTTCTGTACTACCTTTTAGAGTCCGTGTCGTGCATTTCTGGTAAAGCTCTCCAAGTTTTTCCCAGTTGGGTGGCCGAGAATTAATGGCGCCGGTCAGAAGATGAAACAGGTCTCTCAAAGCAGGGAACAATTGCTTCATACGACAGGCCGCCATGAACATGACAAAGCTGCCAAAGTCATCCTGCAGCACGCTTGGAAAGAAGTATACCGTGTTATCAGAGAGGCAGAAATGTATTTGTAGTATTGTTCTGGTCCTGAATGGTGGAAGAAGATGTTAACATTATCTGCTACAGGCGATGCCCATGCGTGTAGGCCCTTCGGTTAGTGTTTCTTGTGTTCGAAGTTGTTTTTTTAGCTATGCCTGAGACGGGAAGATTCAAGTGTGTCCGTGAAGAGGGAGAGGACTGGTGTGCATGTCTTTTCTTGTTTCTACGATCTGCTCATCCTCCGGTTGCAGGCTTGCATTCTATGAGGGGTTTTTTTAACTTTGTTTTCCTGCTCTTTATCTTTTATTTCAAGGAGTTGTTGTATTGATTAAGACATTGAAAGTGCTTGTTCCCGCTATTTCACTTATGTCTTTGCAAGATTTGTCTCATCACTCTTCCTCTGTGTGAAACCCTCAGTTTGTCCATTCTCTGCCAACGCGTGAAGTGGGGGGGAGGGGTTTGGTCTTTTATCCAAGCTGTGCATGTCTGGAATGTTGGGTTGCATCAGGGGACATTTCAACATATACGGATCAAGTGCAATCACTTAGCTTTCATTAACGACATGGTATTTGTTTTATTCGAGTTCACATCCCCTGAATTTGAAGCCTGATCCTGGAGAAGCACATGAATAAGAAGATTTAAGGAAGCATCCTCTGCATAGTATATTTTACAGCAGTACATAGCAGCATCAGGAGCGAGGATAGAGAGCTCGTTTTGGAATTCTTATGCAATGGGTCGAGTGAAGATGCTAACTTCAGAGTATGAGACAGCCACCAAAATAACAAAGACTAAGAATCCTTCCAAGGATGCCAAGACAGGGGTTTTTTTTCTGTGGCAGATGATGTCAGATATGTGGTATGTAGAGCTTGTAGTTGCAGGCAACAAAGTCTATGCAGGAAGCAATGGAAAGCTTATAGTTCCATGCTGTTGTGCAGAAGTCTTTGTGGGCGTATCACTTTTGTGGCTGCTTTTGCCTATCTCTTTGGCTGCCATGTTATTATATGAGCGGGGATGCTTGGAAGGAAGGAGGGATTGATGGAACTGGGGCTCTTATGGTCTGGACACTCAAAGTCTTTTCTTGTGCGGTCAACTACTAGGATGGGTCGTCAAAAGGAGAGGATGATGGCATATCAAAGGAAAACAGGCATGTAATTTCAGAGTGTCCCTGAAGTGCTGGATTGATTGCAAAACCCTTCTCTCTCAGAACATCCTTTCACCACTCCTTTTTCTTTTTCCTTTCCTCCAAACCCCCCCAGCTTATCATCCCAGACTTGCACAAGTTTCTCGAAAACAGTTCAATGTCACGGCATCCCCATGATATTGTAAAACGAGGCTTTAACATTTACCCCATCAGTGTATGGGCAGAGATGCACATTGCAGACTATACAATTGATTTCATGAAGTCAAGGGCATGGCCATTAACAGAGTTGGACCTTCAGCAGGCTAAGGAAGAGAAGTTGCGCAGGTTGTGTTGCTGTTGCCCGAGCCTTGGTTCGACGTGGCTGCATTGAGGAAGCCCCAAACAGGCATGATAAGCCCTAACCCTCTCTCTTAATAATTTATTTCCTTTAGTATTTGGGTAAATCAATCTCTGCAAATTTTATTTTGTTTGAATTCTGTAGAGATGGGTTTCGGATGACTTATAATTATAATTGCATGAGCTGATCTCTCTCCCCTTTACCCGTTTATCTTAATTACTATTTGACAAGAAGAAATCTCTCCAGTGATTCTCGCTTATCGATCTTATAAAGTTGGTTTATCATTTTTCCATGATTATTCCTGTGAACAGTGGTTTCTGTAGAAAATATTGTGGTGTGTGTATGAGATGTAGAATATTCCTTGTATTGTTTTTTTTATTTGTAGAACATGGCTTGAAAACGGGAATTTTCTTGGAAGACTATGTTTGTCTTTTAATGTGGTTTGATAACGATATAAACCCCTTTAGAATTGGGGGCTTCTAATTGGAGAGTCATACTAGTTTAATTGGTCTTTCTAGATAGCTCCATCTGAGTCATTCGATTATCATTTACCTTGGGGATTATGGAAAACCCCTCACCAGGCCCTCTGCTATTATTATTACTATGAGCTTATTACTAGATTGGAACCCTCCTGAAGCATGTGTTAATGGGTTTTCAATGACCTTTACGAATATGTTATGCACACAAGTCATAATCCTATGTGGATAATTCTTTGGCTTAATTTTGAGGCACTACTTGGACCTTTGGATCGGTTAAAGTAACATTGGATACATCGACATTCTTCAAGTTTGATTGATTTGTGATACCCTCATGCATACGAATTCAGACAACGCTTGAAATATAAAATTATAAATTTATCTTATACTTTGACCTTGAAGCTTGTCGAAAGACTTTTGGTAAGAAAACAGATGAATAGGGAAGTTAAGATAACTACCCTAAAATGGAGTCATGCATAGCCTTAAGTAAAGGTGACAGCTACCATAATGGAACTGTGCTTACCATGTATGACAGTAAGGATATAAGTCCACCTGAAATTATTTAACTTCATTTTTATAGAACAATTATTAATACCCATAGATTGGGGTATGCAAGTGGAGGTTGAATTAGATAACAGGGTATATTATGTTATCAGGTAACCGGTAAGGATAAATATGTTATTTCAATGCTTGGTTAACGAGTGGAATATTTCAGTTATTTACGATGATTATTATGTTTAGCTAAGAATTGATACTCGCATCTTATTAGGAGTTGAGATAATGTTGATACTTGCATTCATAGTGGCTTGGGCTGCGCTTGCATATCTTAGCTAGTCAAATGTATCTTTGGCATATTACCAACAGATGACAGTATTGTCGGTCATAACTCATTCTTATGAGTTGGACTCTTTTACTAGAAGAAATATATAAAGACATGGAATAAGCAACCAAAAGGACACCTAAATAATACATGAACCTGTGGATTGGTGGAATCCTTGTTAATATAATTATAATCTTAAAATTGCGGGATAAATATCCAAACTATACTTACATACCACTGATTATCTATGAAGGTTTGATACTTGGGTAATATCGATGAACAATGTAAGATTGATACTTGTATTTATTATATAAACTTAATGTCGTTGGTGCTTTTATTTAATTGAAAGATAGTCTTGTTAGACACTTATATATGTGAAGTAGGTCGAGGGTATTAGGTGAGCGTCATTATTATTTACTGTAATTTAAGTATGATTAATTGCATGATTAAGGTTGTATATCTAGTCTCTTGGAATGGTGTTCTTATGTAAGCAGATCTTAAGGAAGTGAACATTAATGAGTATGAAATGCATTATCATGAGATGTGCAGTTAAGTTTTAAATGTATGTTAGAAATTGTTTGATAAGGAGTATTGCAAACTTTCATTTATTTAAATACTAGATGGCTTAAGTTATTAGGAGAGGTTTATATCTTATCATGCTCAGTTCTAGCGAACTGACTCTAGATAATATTTGTGCAGATGGATTATGCGAGTAGATTAAAGAAAAGAGTGTAAAAGTTTCATCAGTTCAAATTATGAAGTTCTTGTAGAAAGTTCAATGCGGTGTAAATTTTGTAACTTTGCTTGCAAAGAGTTTAGAAGATCTCTTGCCTTGGTATGTTTGGAAAACTACGTGGTGAAGTGTTCTTTCCCTTTTGTTGTTAGACTAGTTACTTACCTTGGTGAGATATGATATTCAATCATTACATTGGCACAAGTATTGTAAAACCTTGTTTTTGAGAATAAAGTGTTAAGTCAAAACTCTCTGACACCTTGTAATGATGGGATATAAGTAAGATTAAATGGAATGGTTAACCCTTATAGAAGTTAACTAAAATATATGTATATTCAGATAAATTAATGTAGAGATGACTTACCTGAGAACAAGAGATTCCTGAAGTACTCAAAGGTGAAACTATCCTTGTAAAGTAATTTTTTTATAAATTGATATCCCTAGCTAAACTAGTGAACACTACTCTTTTTTGGTGAACGCCTAAAACAAGCTAAAGGAAAAAAAAAAAATAGTTAGTTTCTAATAAGATTTAACAAGTAAGAGAAGAAAATTTAGAAACCACACAATTTATCTCTCAGCCTATTTGAAAGTAAGTAGTTTCCTTTTGATAAACTCCTTCAGTTAAGCCTAAGTAAAAGCGTTAATAATTACGTATAAAACCCCAAGCTCCAATTAAACCTTGGTAATAACTAATGACATCTTAAAGAGGAATTTAACTCGACCTTAACTCTTTCCCAGGATACTTTGTAAGTTCCTCTTGATTTTGTTGAACACGAATTCTTGTTGTAGCAAGGTAATGAACAAGTTCTAGTAGCGTAGGTGTTAATAGATGGCCTTGTGAAATTAAATAACCCCTTTCTCCAAATAACGAATTAAGCAAATAAATGAAAAAATAGAGAAGATTTAAAGATGATTACTCAGTGTAAAGAAGAATAAACTTAGCTTGGTAAAGATGAATTGTAAGAATCATATCTTGAGTCTCCTTGAAAACGTAAGCTAAGAATTGCAAGATGTCTTATTAAAATAAATAACCCTCAAGAATATCTCATTGTGGTTGGCCCTAACTGTAAGTGTGTTTTGTGGTTGGATTTCTATGTTGTCATGTCGAAAAGAAAGGTGTATTATCCTTTTGGGTGTGAACGTTTCCGTGCTGACCTTGTGGTCCTCCCCGTAACAAGTGGTTCCTAGTGTTGGTTGTAACCTTGTGACGACATGTTGTGTCGTGTTATGTGTCAAGCAAGTCAAAAAAAAAAAAAAATTATTCTGTATTTCACTGTGTTGTTCGTGTGTGATTATTTGGGTCGTTAAGTCGGATGATCATGATCCTCCTTCTTCACGAATGTTTTCTTCTATTGCATGATTTTGTGTTCTAATGGTTTCTAGGAATTTCCTAGTGCATTTGGTTTTCTCCTTGTTTCGGCCTTGTTTTTTTTTTTTTTTTTTTGGGTGTACTCTCTTACCACCCACTTTTTACAGAAAATTATCTTGTATCTTATTGAATTAATATAATATAAGATCTCTATTCATAAAAAAAAAATAGAAAATGACACCAATCTCCCGAGGTTGGGTTATTTTGATCTATATGATAGGGGTTCCACTTGTTTCTACTCTCTTCGTTCTTAGCAGCGATCCATTTGGATATCTTATTTCTAACAAAGAAGAGAAAGGTCGAACAAGACGCATTTATATCCCCGATAATCAAACCAATATCAATGGTCAATTTTTCAGTGATTCCTTCCTCACTCTCTTTGAATCGAAGTATAATGTTCACGATGCTCTCTCTCACCTTGAATTATTTTTAATACATTTTAATCTTACGTATAGCTTACAAAGTGATTAGGGTTTTGTAAAATTTATTGGCCTATGCTTGATTTGTTGGAAGCCTATCCTCGGGAAGTGGATTAAGAGTGGAAAAATGTTTTGTTTCTTGGGAATTAATTTTTCTTTTGATAGTGAATCTTCCACTCTGTGGAAATTTGTGGTAAACCGGGTTGAGAAGGTGTAAAAATGGATTTCTTGACCTTTTTATTTATCTAGGAATTTCCATGTTTATAATTTTTTTTTACTATGACACGGGTTTATTATGCGGTGTGATTGTGTCCATCAAGCTTCTTTTAACAAGTCAAGCTAAACTCTTGCGGGACTTTCTTTAGTCTAGTTACATGCGGGGTAGGTTTCATAGAGTGGTGGGTACATTTGTAAGCTTCCTAAAGAGCATGGTAGCATGGGCATTGTTGATGTTTATAGGAAGAGTATCTCTCTATTTTCTAAATGGGTCATTCGGTGCATTTAGGGAAACTAAGTTTGGTATATTATTTTATGACATTATATCGTAGTAGTGTGCACCCTATGGTAAGAAATGCTGGAAAAATATAGGGTTTTAAACCTTATTAATTATTAGAGTATAGGTTAAAATACATAGTACATTTGTGGTTAATAACATCGTGAAAGCTTTTGAATTGGTTAAGAATCTGATATGGTGGGTGGGTAATGGCTTCAAAATTAGTCTCTCCTTCAATGAGTATAATATCTAGTTTTTCCTTTTTTTCTCTTTAGATAATATACCGTTGGTGGATATTCGAACATTAAGACAAGTGTGGCTTTCTCAAAAAGGAATCTCCACTATTCGGGACCTAGTTTTCTGTAGAGATTAGATCTCTTCACCTGCACTTGAAATAGAAATTCCATCTTGCCAATTTGGAACTACCTTCAATTATTTTAATTCAGTCTTTCATGCCGGATGTTATGTTGAACAAATTGGGCTTTCAACCGTCCCATGCTTGGTAGAAGGATTGGAGATGGAATGTGGATATGCCTCTATTTCAAGTATGATTATGGAGTTATTTACTCCCTCCTTTCACTTATATCTCCTGCCTTAGACAAGCTCAATTCCAGATGGTATTTGGAATCGTCTCCCTCCGAGTTGGATAAGGCGTATGCCTTTGGGCCTTGAATCCATTATTTTAAGCCAAGCTTAATTTTTTTATACGGTGTCTCATATAAAAAGGGATTCTATTGCGGGAATGATTAAATCACATTGGTATTCATAATTTGGTCTTTCTCTGCTATTCGCCTTGAGTCTTTCAAACATGTCTTTGGTTATTTCGCATGCTCAAAATGCTTGGAATTAGATTTTTTTTTTTCAGCCTTATCACCTAGAGTTCTTTGATTGGAATTTTTTTTTGTTTGGTGATTAAGATAATTGGACCTCTTATATCACTTCCCTTTGGAGTTATCCCCTATGTTATTCTTTTCCAACTTTCAAAAGCTAGAAATAATGCTTTATTCTCCGCCATTGAGATCTTACTTGCAAATTAACCATTAATGAAAGTGTGGAATTTTTTTGTGTGAATGTGGATTCGTGCACAAGCACAGAAGCTGGTGCTGGAGTTTTCTCATCTTGATAAGTTACTCAAATATTGGGGCAACACACCTTGTACCATGAGTCATGTCCCCCAGTTATGATCGACACCCTCCGCCCCTCTCTCGCCACCTACACATCGTGGTAGATATCAATTCCATTCCAGAAGCACATGACAATCTCTACTTCCAAAGTGCTCCAAGGTCCATCCTCATCTGGCCCGGGAAGGATCCCATATGCATATGGAAAATCTAGGCCCGCTCCTTGAATTAGGGCTCTCCACCTCGTGGGGTATCTAACCTCGGTGGCACACTACTTCGTAGGTGGGCAATCATGGTACTTCTCAACGTCGAGAATTCCAGACTAGGACGGTTGGCTACTCAACCGCCATTTCGACGAGCCACACTCTCTTAGCATCTTTGCGTTGTGGGATGATCTGTAGCACCCACGTTTTATAGCCTTAGTTTATCTCGCTAACTCGTACTCATATTTGATGATTAGACATATATTATGAAACATTTATTGTATTTTGTTATGATATTTGATCATTCGTTGATATGCATGATGATTTGGGAATGTAGCATAAAATTATCTTTGATTAGTATGTTAGTACATTTCAATAGATGTTTTGGATACTAACATGTTACTACGTGATTTACCTTATTGGATATATGATGGACACATGGTTTATTGCAAATCTTGATGTTATGGATTATTCAATTATTTTGATGTGATCATATGATAACATGGATATATGTCGATTATATGTACTGCAATGGCTAACACATGGTGAATTTATGTGAAATTGTGCATGTTTCTCAATTACAATTCCATATTGATGATGTGTTAGCATAGTTAGCATGTTTATACTTTGATTGATTTATTGAGTAGTTGATTTATACTTTTATTAGACAAATGCGTTTAATGTTTGTAATGAGTGTGCAGATTATAGGGCACAAGAGAACGTGGGTTTCAAGGTGGCTACACAAATGTGCACAAGCAACCCACGGGGTTGAGTCTTAGCCATGTTAGTTGTATGAATCCTTATTGGTTGCATGTATTGTTTGGGCACCATGAGTGACCCTTAGATTTTAATGTTGTATAATTTAATTGTGCTTAGGTTGTTTATTATTGTTAGGAACTAGGTTGGGGGACCTAATGGTCCCCACTTGTATTAAGGATGTGTTTGTTTAATTTTTCATTGATTAATGAGGATTGGGGTCACATAAGCACCCTTGAGTGGGCCCCACATCCTCAACAAATGTGTCCAAAAATGCCAAACCCAAAATTGGGTTATTTTTGGCATTTTTAGAGACCCCTTTTGGTTTTGGGGGTTCTCTTAGCATAAAAATGAGCCCTTGGACCCTACCTATTAGGTAGGGAGGCTTAATTTCAAGGCCAAATGGGAGTTTCCTCCCATTTGACCTCTCTCTTGTCACCATTCATGTAAGAATGGTGGGGGTTGTGTTTTTTGAAAATTTGCATGGGTCTCTGTTTTATTTTTATTATTGGGTAATTCAGGGGAGTAATGATTAAATGAAGATTTATCTTTTTTTTTTGTTTGGAATATTGGCTTGAGGGAAGAGAGGGGTGACACATGTCACCCCCTCATTTGTGAGGAATATTACTTTGTTTTCTTCAAATACTCCCTCATGTGGGAGAAAGAGAACTTTGGTGGCTTGTCATTTTGTGCTTGGAGTGATTTTGGAGTTGGAGCTCTTGTTTGGACAAGGATTTGGAGAAGCTTAGAGATTGGAAAGATATTTGGAAGTATTATCATTAATATTTTTTGTGTTATTTTACATGTAAAATTATAGATTGCATATTGTTGAAAGTGTGGTCTTTTTTTGTATGTGGGGCATTCTTGTTTGGTAATGTTTTTTTGTTGTTTTGTCCATCCATCATATGGCTGGATGGATTTGGGAGTTTTTTTGGGAAAGAGGGAGGGATTTTCCCTCTCAAACCTCATGGCTTAATGAGAAATCCATGTTAGGTTCTCTTTTATCCCCTCATATGGTTTGAGATGGGAAATTTGGTTCATATGGTTTGAATCTTGTTCCACATCCTTGGAGATGAATCCTAATGGGTTTGAAAATACTCCCAAGGAGGAATTTAGACGAATGGGAGGAGTGATAAGGAGGGGTGATTTTTATGGAGGGATAAGGAGGATTTTGAAGATTTTGTAAGTGTACATCCTTTTGTTGGACCACACTCTATGAAAATTTCGGATGTCTCATTCCCTCTTCCCCTTGTTGAGGATGAATTTGGTGTTCTCCTCTTTTTATTTAGTTGTCATTTGTTTATTCTTTTGTGGTGCATGAGTATGATATTGTATGTGATGTGATTTTTACTATTGCTCCCTTTGATTTTGCACATTTTTGGTAAGTTTGGTCTCTCTCCCACGGGATTTGTAACACCCACATTTTAAACACACAATTACAACAATAAAAACATTGGAATAATTTTATTTGGTTTACATTACAATACACATGAAACTATAAGAAATCACTTAGGAATTCATGCAAAACATGCTATGTTTCCATAACATAACCACATAAATAACATGAAAACATGTGATGAACATCAAGAACACATTCTTTTACAAGGAAAAACAAAACAATTTCACTACAAAGTATACACTTACAAATAAGGTCTTCCACAACACAATATTTTAGGATTACAAATTTATTAATATAATGTTTTCCTCTTTGATTTAAGTTCTTTAAAGGATAAAAATGCGATAATCATACAATCATTTTTACTTTTTCTAGATTTCCTTTATATTACTCAACATTTAACTTATGGTGTATCTCATTGACTAAGGGTCATCTACGTTATATAAATTACTTGTTTAATTCACTCATTTTCTAATAGGGTACTTTGTTACACATAAGGATATTTACATACACACATGGCTAAAAGGTATTATCCTAGGATTCTCTCCTAATTGCATGCATCTTGATCTTATATCACACCTCCATTACATAATTAAACAAGTGTAAGTCCAAGGTATATGAAGTTCACTTTTGTTTTTGTTTAGGGATTTCAGGTCAAGTTTCTTTCATTCATTTATAAATTGATAATTGAGTTAGTAACAAATAAATATGATAAGAAATTAGGTTCTTTATCCATAGCGATAGGTTTTATTCACATTACAATGAAGATCATGTTTCACTTAACCCATGGAATAACATCTCACAATCACACTTCCCAAGGAAAAACATCAATTATAGTTTTATTATAGTTATGTTCTGATAGTTAGTTAAGGATTCAAAGGAACTTAACATGGCAACATACTTCCTTACTTTGTTTCTAGATTAGGTTTCTGAATATTGTTTTCTTCCAACTCAAGAGGGTTTTCCCTGACTAAGTTCATATGCCTTTTTGTTTTGAATTGTATAACCTTTTTGCTAATGGGGCATTTGAATCCTCAATGAGACCACTAGTCCCTATCTTAGGGGATTTATCTCTAAGAAATGATCACATAGTTTCACATCATACATCCAATACATAATAGGACAAGTGAGAGAGAAAGATGGAGTAGTTCATTGTTTTAAGGGGTTAAGGTTCACATTTAAGTTTTCATAGTATGGGTATCACTTCTCAGAAAAGATAGTTTAAACATGATATGAGAATGACCTAAATTTCACCTTCCTCCAAAGAAATCATCAATTGGTTACATTTTCACAAAATAATCATACACAAAAATGTTGTTAAGTTTCACAATAAACTTTTCATATTGCATCATAGAACCCAAATGAAAATTGAGATTGGGTATCGAGTTCATCTATGATCCCAACTCTTAAAGGTGACTTCTAAGGTTAGTGGCTATCTTTACCACTCAACATGTATGTTGGTCCAAGAGGATTTTACGGTGTGTTTAATGTGTGTTTCCCATGGGGCACTAACCTCGGAGAACACATTCTCCTTGGTACACATTCACCTAACATTCCTATGAGAGGACAAGATACAAAAAAACAATGTTAAACCATGTTGTTCCTAATTGTCAAGTTTACCACAATGTTGCTAATAGTGCGAGGCTAGGATGAAAATCTTAAAGCGGGCTCTTATCTACTTAACTAGAAGGTGTTATTGAGTTTAAATATTTAAGTTTATCCTAATGTTTTTTTAATTATTGGTAAATAGTATTGAAGGGATTATTCCCTTTTTAAAAATGGCTCAACAACCAAATAGAGGTATAGAGGAACAACAAAAAATGATTAAAATCTAGATGAAACACTATGTCCAACAGTAACCAAAAGATAGTTACAAGCAAAAACATAACAAAATAGAAACTGCAACAATGCAGCAAAAAAGTAGCATAGAAGCAACAAAAAGGCAAAAAAGAGCAGCAACTAAAATGATTCCCTCTAGTCCGAGGAAGATTACTTCTTGGAAGCTCTGTCGATCCTAGATTAGATTGTTTGCAGCGAAGTGAACAATGCCAAAGTGGTGATGTGTGTGGGGTCAGTTGCGTTCAGCTTCGATATGGTCTAGCTTCTCTCTTTTTCATTCCCCCAAATAGTGTCAGGGATCCCACTAAGCATGGTAATGCTACGAACATGTTGCTCTAAGAATTCACTAATGGCATTGAAGATATCCATGTTGTGATCATGCTTGTTTTTTTCTCCCCAATCTATTGTCCAGAGAGTTCAATTTCTTGTAAATGTCAGCAATCTGATCCTTCCCAATGTCATTATCATCATCAATTTTTATTTTGCCTTTCTACTTGTCCATGCGCTATAGGTCCTTCTTTAATTGCTTCATCTCTTTCTCTAGAGATTCCAACCTATGAGGTATGTTATTCCCCTCTTGATGCAAGGCTGTATCCAGGCCAGCATTACTAATATGCAGCAAATTTTGTGCAACTTCCAGCTCTTTGGTGCTTCTAAGAACCTGGGTAGAGTGAGGGATGTTAGTTTTGGGAAGTTTTGGGTTCTTAGTCTTGGGTTTGGAAGAGGTGTCCAGAATGGGAGTGGGAGTAGTGGAGGTAGTGATGTGCGGATCGTTGGGAGAGGACGAGAAGCTAGGGAATTTGGAGACACAGAGCTTATGAAGTAGGAAGATGAGGCCCTAGTGGAGAGGGATAGCACGAGAGTGCTTCTGGAAGTCCAAAATGGAGCGTTGAAGGGAATTTAGTAGGTAATGCAGGAAGCAGACCACAAATTTCCTTCTAAAGTGATTAAGAAAGACTAGGTGCTTAATAGGGACAGTTTTGTATTACCCTTCCAGAGAAATGTACCTAACCATCATTTTTGTAACTTCATCAAATGGCTTGGGGATAGAACTTACCCTAACACCCACATAAAAAAATTTGAGCTCCTCTCCCTCTTCAGAGAATTTCTTAGCCTCGTGCCCTGTCAATCCTTTTGTTGAAAAAATGATATCCCTCCAACTTGAGGCCTGTAGCCTCAACAATCAAATATTCATTAATAGTAACACGATGACCACCATATTCCACCTTTCTGTCCTTCTAGTCCATTGTGAAATGAACCAAAATATTCTGATCGTGCCCCTGAATGCATTCTATAAAATTGGAAATGCCACCCTTTTGTAGGAGGTTCCATAGCTCCTCATTGTTCTTCCAATCCGGATCACTGCGTACGGATCTACTGGGCAAGGGGTACCTCCCATTTTCTTCTCGCTACTACTTATGTGATTTTCTCCCGAAAACCCTCGTTTGAATTCTTATCTTCCTTATGTTTATCCTAGTTTTTAAGAACCCAACCACCTATTCGAGGATCATGGGTGTTAATATGGTCGTAGATACGATGATAATTATCATATGTGCGATCTTTCAAACTCACTAAATCCCGCTCCATATACCATTATTATTTCTACTCCATGCTTGATTTCTCATATTTATCTACATTAATGTTATTATGTACCTCCTTAGGGATGTAATTTTCATTATCCCATATGGTTAGATTATTATTGATGCCAAAATTTCCCTAGGTATCCATGACCTTATTCCCCTCCCTATAGGTATGCCTAATGATGATATTCTTGAAATTTTGACAAATACTTATGGATTCCATAATAAAGTCCTTGACAGTCCAGCTAGGAGGAGAAATTTGATTGAGGTGATTTGTGATGTTCGGTGAATCTCCTTCTAAAATTATGTTCTTATATGTTATAATCTTTGGAAACCCTTATCCCCCATAAAGCGGCTAGAGCTTCTACATAATGATTTGTTTGAATCCCCATTTTTGTAGCATAAGTAGCAATTTGAATAGCCTTTATGATCATGAATTACACCTCCCCAAAGTAGTAATTCCAAGATGACCTTTGGAGGCACCATCAAAGTTTAGTTTATGCTAGTTAATCCCGGAGGTATTCAATGAATCGAGACCTATCAATGTTTGAGATTTATCCTAATGTTTTAGTTTCCTATGCTAAAATAAAATCACACAAGAATAATATTTATGCATGGATTTTCTACTAGGGTGACTATTTCGTTTAGATTTTTTTATTATATTTTTCAAGCAAGATAAAACACCAATTAATTAGTCATCAATTTCAGGACTAGAATTGCAATATATGATAATAAATTCAATTTCATTTTACATATATATCTAACCCACTTTTTCCATATATAAATCGACTCACAAGAACACTTACCGTCAAATGCACATTTCCCAAAACACCCCTAAATCTAGCATCTCATTCATATTGCTAAACTATAATAATAAGCCTTTCAATACATTACGTGAAAGTTGGTTCAACCTCTACAATTACATTATTTCAAATGTAAATTACAATGATACACAGTGAACTATAACCATGTCGTTCCGCCATCTTACTTGGATCCTACAATACCATCTCGAGCCTAAAATTAGTGATAAATTGTTGGCATGGAATCCACCTTATGCTAGCACAATTAACGTTATTGGTTTTCCATTTACAAGATGATAAAATACACATGCAAGAAGAGAGGGTTAGAGGCATATAACCATTTCATTTCATTTCATTCCTTAACTAAGGGAGGAGAGAGAAAGAGATAGGGAAGAGAGAGAAACATTATTTTTCCAAAAGTCCAATTTCACACAAGTCATAAGATAGAGTTTCAAACAATTATTTAAAAGTATTAATAATTTTCCATGATGGTTTTCTTACTTGACTAGGGTCCTACAACTTTCTGTTACATTTTCATGCTAGTTGCAAAGATGCCCAATTTTGGCTTAGAGGCTAAGAAAGTCCATTCAAAATATATCTTTTGATAAGTTAGTTCTTGATGGGGTGAATTCCTACATGGCCATATGTATACAAAGAATCCACAGGGGACGGATACAATTCACAACTAGCTAATGGTGTATAATTGGCGAATGGTTTTTTGGAGCCACAAGTTATAATCTACAAAGTTTAACCTAGTCAAACAACGACCGTAGGCCTACGAAAATCCTTTTCCAAACTAACCAGAAATGTGGTTTTCCCAAACCGAAGGTTCTAGGAAATTGTATAGTAAAATTAATAGATGTTTGCAAAGGTGGATAAGGATTTCGTTGTTCGGGGTCCAAATGCCGAGCAATACAGACCCCAACTTTTCAATTTTAATAACTTCCTAGCAGTGCAAAATGGGGTAACAGGGCTCTTAGAGGAGCGGTGAAGAGAGTATAAACAATTGATTGAGGTTAATATAAAGCTTGATGCAACTCTCCCCATAACAAGAAGCACATACAATAGTCGACACCTCTTTTTTAGGGTTTGAAGATGGTTTTGAGATTCTTTAAAAATCACAATTTAGCTTATTTTACGAAAGGACGATAACTACATTTAACGATGAACTCTAACTCAGCTAGCCCACTCGAGGGGTTGTCGCTATCCATTAAAATTATAAATATTCTAAACATATAAGAAGGTAAGTTTAAGTGTATGGTTTACATCAAGGTTTATTTGTAATGCGTAAGTCACAAGGTGATGTTTTATTGTTTTATGATACAAGTCTATTTAAAATAACCAAATTTTTAAGCATCTAATGGTTTAACATTTCTATTATATTGCAAATGAAAAACCAAATTATATGAAAATTATAAAAGATGAAGGTAAGGAGACCATGCGTGGAAATACTAGCGTCCGTAGGGCAAGAGGTGCTCCAGGTGGTTTCGCCCACATTCCACAAAGCTTCATCCCTCTTCCAAGAATTCTATCAAATGGTTTGTGTGCTTGTAAAAAAATATCCCAACTGATTTTGCTTGAGATTCTTTAGAACTACTTCAACAAAACATTTGCATTTTGTATGCTCCTATCCCTTTTCATACAATTTTCCATACATCTGAAAAATATTACTTTCCATTACCATTTGATGGGTGCACACCATGCAATCCTTACTATCCTGGGAGTGAATTTCTTCCTATCTTCATATCTGATGCTAGGATGAGTCAGGTGCAAAGGATCATGTGGCTGCTAGGATAGAAATCTTTAACTTGAATGGTTTGAGAAATCTTTGCAACATTATCATAGGCCAAAGTAAAATTGAAAAAATCAATGTTTAAACACATGATGTGAAAATAAATCAAGGTTTTCCCATATTAACTTGTGTAATATTGTCCCACATTTATCAAGATACCTTGAGAATTCATGAGTAGAGAATAAGGGGAAGAACATCTATTTTCCACTAGAAATGGATTACGAAAAGAGACCACTAGTAGTAATTAAATTAAGAATGGTTATGAGCTTTGAGAATCTATATTGCAAGTTCATACCTAATTCTTCCATCATAGAGCTCATAGCTATGTTCCATCCTCACATATCCTTTTTTAATTCCTCTTCCTCTTTTATCCCCTCTATTCCAAACACAGATGGATATGGAGAATGTTCCTTGGCTATGCATACTAAACATGATGCTTGGGAACAAGAAATTTTTGGTGATGTCTAGGCTCTGTAAAAAATCCAATCATCTTCCCTTCCCTTAGGAACCGACATCACCACGGTCTCAAAATTTGTAAATTCATGGGGTTGGGTTTGTGTATGGGGAGAATCAAGTACTATGACACTCACATCCATGTTTTTATCAGAGGTATTTTGATTTACACCTGCCAATTTCATTTTATTGAAAGTTTCTAATCCTTTTCAACAAACCCTTTCTGTGGATATCCTACTATCATTTGCAGTCCATGAGGCAACATTTAGGGCATTTAGTCATACATTCACATTCCAATGACATGCTTACAAATTTTGCATACATACCTACTAGAGTACTTACAACTACAACATTTGATAGAATATTATCCCTTCTTCAATATTGCATTCGTTTCCTATAATCAATGCAATTCATGCCACATTTATTTCAAGCATTTAGTCAAAACATTTCATATGCCAAGTGCATGCTTCCATATTTTGCATATATATCTACCAGAGCACTTATAACTACAGCATATGGCATATGACTAAATACTCTATTTTTATGATTTTCTATACATCCATACCCATTTCTAGTCTGGTATTTTTGCACATGCAATGAATACAAAGGAAAATGTAAACTTGCCACATTCGAGACATGTTTGCTACATGCGTGAAACAATAGAAGTGTCTTGGGAGGGAAACCATTTCTTCTATACACTATCAAGCTCATATTCCATTAGAATCTATCTCATTCATTCATTTGGATAAAAAATACCCTTGCTGCAACTATCTAAATGCTAAATTTACAACATGAATAGGGTTTTAATGTGGTTTTGGCTTTTGTATCTCCAAAAAGTGATTGTATCGATAACACAAGAAGTTGCATGTCCAAGGACCATTTATGGAGCTCATGTTCCTAGCTAGGGAGGCCATACTCCTTTTCAGGAAGCTCATGTGACTTAACATGGAAGTATTACTTCATCCAGCTACTTGCCAACATCCCCACCAGTCACCCTTCACCCAACATCCAACACAATCAAGTTTTTTTCATATTTTTTTAATGTTTTTTCTATTGGTCAATACATTTCACTCCCCTTATAATTTTTTTTTAATCTTCCTCGATGCGACACAATTCCAAGGATAGAGGAGGTTCTCATGAGCAAGGAGGAAACAATCAAAATCTCATGTCACTAGCAAAATGATACTCATTGCTAAAGTGAGACAACAAAGAAGAAGGAAAGGTTGGATAGTTCTTAAACTTTTAATGTTCTATAAATATTGTGATTTATAGTTTACTTTATTACGTAGTAAATCATTTTACTTAACTGTATTTATTAATCTCAAGCTCTTAATATTTCAATTATTAAGATTTTAGTGTATCCATTTTTCGTGGGTGCCCTTCTGATACTAATATCACGATACCATGTCATTCCCGAACACAACACTAATGGTCCATATGACATATTTCTACATACTTTCATTGCTATATCACATCACAAGAACTCAACCAAACCATGGAAGGACCATACATGACCCACACACAAAGTACTTGTCATATACATGTCCCTGGTACAAATGTACTTGTAACATATGCATACTATAAAACATAGAATTTCTAATAGGTACACATAAAAGTGTTTCACATAACTCTAACCCATATTTATAGCTACATAGTGTAAAGATGGAAGCATAATCACAAGACATAACCAAAACTCACAAGAGTACACATAAACCATAATACCAATACCATACTCCTCTAAAAACATCAGAAAACATCTTGATGTACCTCTAAATTCCATATCCAAGTGCACAAATCTCTTATTCATCCCTCAAGTCTTTTATCACTCCCTCATGTATAATATATAAAGATAAAGAAATAAATTTCTGTTATCCCTCCCTCAAGTTTCTTATCACTCCCTCATGTAGAATAAATATAGATAAATAAATTATTTTCTCTTATCTCTCCCTCAAAGAGGTTAGTCACCCTATGTCCCTAGCCAAATAGAGTCAAGACATCCCTAACCCAAGTGACATAATAACTCGTGGTTCAACAATCAGTGAGTTATCTATAACTCATGGGGCGTGTACCCCCATACAACGAAGTAGGTCAATAGGTTCAACCACTCCATGGTGAATCCGATGACCGTATTCAAACACATTACGACATTAGAACTAGCATAACAATATATTCCAAATTCCAAGTGGTTAAAACCTTAATCCTTGGGCTAGGCTATAAAAAAATTAAAATTGAAACATAAATTCAAAACTAAGAAAAACAAATTGTCAAATTTACATATTTAGTACAAATGCATATGTTAGTGCAAAAATGAAATAAAATGCCAAAAATATAATAACTCATTAATGAAGAAAGTTTCTCGTTTCTGAAAAAAAGATAATGATCAATTTACGAATAAAATACGCATAGATAAATAGCACATTATAATCATTTGTGGACTCATACGGCCACCAAAGGGGTACTCATTGAATTTTTGTCACTCGGACATCGAGCCTCATCTCATAAAATAATATATGAATAATACATCTGTCATAATCACTACCTAAATAATCTCTCCATACTCCCACAAGGCTTAGCATAGTCAAAATAGCATAGGATTTATTGATGGACAACACAATAGGAGATAACAGGGGAAACTATATTACATAAGTTTAGACTAAGATTGTGTGCATCCAAAATATATTGAGAAATCTTAAAGTATACAAAATACATAGAAGTGGGTTTTAGTCTATATAACAATCCTCTTCATCACTTGTACTTAACTCAAGATTATGAAAACCTGGTCCACATCTCCTCTCTCCACACATACACTCTTAATGATCACCTCCCTTAGGGTCATCTAGTGTAAGGTTCACAACATAACACATAACTACATCACTCACACAATGGTAATTCATGCACATAAACAATAGCTTCTTACGTAATGTATATATATACATGGTACAACATAATCATTACTTTCATGGGTTATGACACATGACGTTTCCACATAATGTACCCAAGGTGCAAGTAATTCACAATAGGGGTCCTACGAATCCCATATGCCTCTAATTAACAACATGAATCATCTCATACTACACAAATTATTTGAATGATGAGCACAATCAATAATGTTACAACCTAAAATAAATTTTAAGAAAAATGGTGACACACACAGTTCATCACTATAGGGTGGCAACATTACGATACGATCCAATCCACTACACACTAATTATGTCATGCAAAACATCAAAACACATGTATTTCATAGAATAACAAGAAACTCCAACACTTTGTATTCCACAATAACATTATTTTCAAACAAACCAAGGTGGCACATCACTCGTGAAATCCTCATTGAATCCAAAAAAAGGAGAGCGAATGCTCTCATCACAAGCACATCAACATGATAACAAATACATACTAAGTGACATACACAACATATGCATTCATAATATCATGATTACAATGCTGGTCACACCTCAAAATCTACCAAATTACTCTTCCCATATCCACAACCACCATGTACAATCTTCATAACTCGAATCCATCCCATAGGTTTGAGAGCATGAACCTCTGCTTTGATCTTTGGATCTAAATCCCACATTTTACACACACAATTACAACAATAAAAATACCGGAATAAATTTTTTTTGACTTACATTGTAGTACACATGACACTACAGGAGATCACTTAGGACTACACACAACACATGCTATGTTTGCACAACATTAACCCACATAGATAACATGAAAATATGTGACACACATCAAGAACACATTTTTTTAAAGGCACAATATAACAATTCCCTTTGTAGTATACACTTATAGATAAGGTATTCCACGGAATGATATTTTAGGATTACACATTTATTAAAATCATGTTTCCCTCTCGACTTAAGTTATAGGAAGGATCATAATGTGAGAATCATACAGTCCTTTTTCCTTTTATTATATTTCCTTTATATTGCTTAACATTTAACTTATGGTGTATCTTGTTGAATACGGGTCATCTACATTATATAAATTACTTGTTTAATTTGCTCATTTTTAACAGCATAATTAGTTACACGTAAGGATATTTACATACACACACGGATACTAGGTCTTATCCCTAGGATTCGCTCCTAAGGGCATGAATCTTGATATTATATCATACCTCCATTATAAAACGAAACAAGTGCAAGTCCAAGGGATGTGAAGTTTACTTTTATTTTATTTAAGGATTTAGGGTCAAGTTTCTTTCATTCATTTATAAATTGATAATTGAGTTAGTAAAAAATAAGTGTTATAAGATATTAGGTTCTTTATCCATAACGAGAGGGTTTATTCACATTACAATGAAGATCATGTTTAACTTAAATCATTGAATAACATCTATTGATCACACTTCCCCATGACAAGCATCAATTATAGTTTTATTATAGTTAGGTTTTGATAGTTAGTTAAGGATTTGAAGAAACTTAACATGGAAACATACTTCCTTACTTTGTTTCTAGATTAGGTTTCCTGAGTATTGTTTTCTTCCAACTCAAGAGGATTTTCCTGACTAAGTTCATATGCATTTTTATTGTGAATTTAATAGCCTTTTTCTAATGTGGCATTTAAATCCTCAATGAGACCACTAGTCCCTATCTTAGGGGATTTATCTCTAAGAAATGATCACATAGTTTCACATCATACATCCAATACATAATAGGACAAGTGAGAGAGAAATATGGAGTAGTTCATCATTTTAATGGGGTTAAGGTTCACATTAGAGTTTGCACAACATGGGTCTCGCTTCTCACCACAAGATGGTTTAAACATGATATGAGAATGACCTAAATTTCACCTTCCTCCAAAGACATCATCAATTGGTTACGTTTGCACAAACTAATCATACACAAAATGTTTTTAAGTTTCACAATAAAATTTTCATACTACATCATAGAATCCAAATGAAAATTGAGATGGGGTGTCCAGTTCATCTATAATACCAACTCTTAAAGGTGACTTCCAAGGTTAGTTAGAGATCTTTGCCACTCAACATGTATGTTGGTCCAAGAAGATTTTACACCATGTTTAATGTTGGTTTCCCAAGGGGCACTACCCTCGGAGAACACATTGTCCTTGCTACACATCCAACAAATAGTCCTACGAGGGGAAAACATACACCAGAAAAGTTAAAACATGTCATTCCTAATTATCATATTTATGACAATGTTGCTAAGAGTACAAACTAGGATGGAAATATCAACTTGGGCTCTCATCTACTTAACTAAAAGGTGTTATCGAGTGTAAAGATTTAAATTTATCTTAATGTTTTAGTTTCTATACTATAATAAAATCATACAAGAAGAATAATTATGCACAAATTTTATACTAGGGTGATTGTTTCATTTATATTTCTTTATTACATTTTAAAAGTAAGGAACACAACACACCAATTAATTAGTCTTCAATTTCAAACATGAATTGCAATATAATATATTAAATTCAATTTCATTTTACATATACATCCAACCCCATTTTTCCATATATAAATCTGACTCAAAAGAACACCTATAGTCAAATGCAAATTTCCCCAAGCACCCCTAAAGCGGCATATCATCTATATTGCGAAATTATAATAATAAGCCTTTCATTACATTATAGACTATTGGTTTGGCCTCTAAAATTACATTGTTTCAAATGTAAATTACAATAATAAATAGTTAACTATAACCACATCATTTTTCCATCTTACTTGCATCCTATAAAACCACGTGAGCCTAAAATCAATGATAAATCATTAGCATGACATCCACCTAATTCTAGTATAATTCACGTTATTGGTTTTCCATTTACAAGTTGATAAAATACACACAAAGAAGAGAGGGTTAGAGGCATATAATCATTTCAAATCATTCCTTAACTAAGGGAGGAGAGAGAAAGTGATAGGCAAAAAGAGAAGAGAGAGAAACATTATTTTGGCAAAAGTCCAATTTCACACAAGTCACAAGATAGAATTTCAAATAATTATTTACAAGTGTTAATAAGTTTCCATGTTGGTTTTTAACTTGAATAGTGTCCTACAACTTTCTATTACATTTTCTGCCTACTAAAAAATGTCCAATTTTGGCTCGGGACGCTAACAAAGTGCATTGAAAAAATATCTTTTGATAAGCTAATTCATGACAAGAGAATTCATATGTGTCCACTTGTATACCAATAATTCATAGTGGTGACGGAATTCAAAACTTGCGAATGGTCTACATTTGGCGATTGGTGTTCCGAGCCATAGGTCATGATCGGCCAAGTTTGACCTAGTCAAATAACACCTAAAGGCCTACAAAAACCCTTTTCCAAACTAGTCCGGAATGTGTTTTTCCTAAATAGAAGCTTCCAATAAATTGTCTAGTAAGAATAATTGATGTTTGTGAAGGCGGATAAGGATTCTGTTGATCTGTTTCCAAATGGCAAGCCAACACAAAATCCAACTTTTTATTTTTAACTTCCTAGCAGTGCAAAATGGGGTAACAAGGATCTTAGAGGAATGAAGAAGAGAGTACAAATGTTCAATTGGGGTCAATATAAATATTTATAAGACACTACCCATAACAAGGTGCACATATGATGCTTGAAACCTCTTTTATGGGGTTCCAAAGGTGGTTTTGAGAGTCTTTAAAAATCAAAATTTACCTTATTTTATGAAAGGATGATAACTAGATTTAACGGAGAACTTTAACTTAGCTAAACCACTCGAGGGGTGTATATCCATTTAGATTATAGAATTTTCAAACACATAAGAAGGTAGGTTTAACTTTAAGGTTTACACCAAGATTTATTTGCAATGCGTCACAAGGTGATGTTTTATTGTTTTTTCATACAAGTTTGTTTAAAATAACCGAAATTTTAAGCATCAAGTGGTTTAACATTTCCATTATATTGCAATTGAAAAACCAAATTATTTTAAAATGGTACAAGATGAAGGAAAGGATACCATGCCTAGAAATACTAATATCTATAGGGAAAGAGGTGTTCTAGGTGGTGTCGTTTGCATTCCTAAAAGTTTCATCCATATTCTAAGAATTATATCAAATGGTTGACATGCTTCTAGCACACTCCTCCAATTTCCTTTACTTGAGAGTCTTTATACCCATTTCAGAAAAACATTTGCATTTTGTATGCTCATATCCCTTTTCGTACAATTTTCCATACATTTGAAAATATTACTTTCCATTACCATTTGATGGGTGTATACCATGTAATCCTTACTATCCTGTGAGTGAATTTCTTCTTATCTTGATATATGATGCTAGGATGAGTTGGTTGAAAAGGATCATGTGGTTGTTAGGAAATATATCTTTAACTTGAATGGTTTGAGCAAGCTTTGCAACATTATCATAGGCCAAAGTAAAATTGAACAAAATAAATGTTTAAACATATGATGTGAATACATATCATGGTTTTCCCCTATTAACTTGTGCAATATTGTCCCACATTTATCAAGATCCCTTGAGCATTCTTGAGTAGTGTAATGCCCACTTCCCTACGACACTTAGTTGATTATCATTTTGAGTTATGCAGACTTTAGATATGGACATGGCTTATACTTATGTTGATTAGCATGATGTTTTGTGACTAGATGCATTTGGATTACAGTTGGATTTTGTTTTCAGTATGATCTACACTGACTCATGGACAAACTATTGGATACGATATTATTTTTATATAGATATATCACATGTGTTCTAACATTGGATTTCTTCGTCATGATGAGTAGAATGTAGTTGTTGAAATTTACATTTTGTGATTTTGGATAATGATGCAATGCATAATTAAGTTGTGATTTAGACCTAGAATAATGGATAATTGAATTACGTATAGATGTTAATGAATTTCATGCATATGATTATTTTGGATATTTTGACATGGCCGCAAGGCCGAAGAGGGTATTTTGCATTTTGCAGGAAACACAGCATGATCACAACCATGAGGGGGATTGGGGACCAAACACAACAGAATGTCGGGTGGTTCTGCAACACTTTGGTCGTCAAGGCAACTTGTAAACTGTATTGTGTTAGCTTGTTCTTGTATGTGTTGAGAAAATTTTTTTCTTGGGGGTAATGTTCTAATGTGACCATGGGGTTGAGAATTTTATTTAATTGCTTTATTTACTTTAGTAGGTGAATTCATTTGGGATGCCCTTCTTTTATTACTTTTGCTAAGTAAGTTTAGATTAATTTAATATCTTGTTTTAGTCATGTGGGTGTAATAAATTTTGTTGGTTGGCTCCTTGAGCCATGTGTTGTCTCTTGTATTGAATGCTTATCTTGAGTGTTGACCACTCCAAATCTCTTGAAAACTCGAATTTGAGTTTGAGGGCAATTTTGGGGGACTTGTGGGACAAGTTAAACTTGTCCCACACTTCCCAAAACCCCTTACCAACCATATCTATGGGTTGGGAATCCAAAAAGGGTTAGTTATTGTGTTGGGAAGTGATTTTGACTTGGAGTGCACTTTTTCTTCATTTTGCATTTATTTGTGCCTTAAGGAACATGGGAAAGGGATGGTTGTGGAAGAGAGTTGTCATTCAACCCAACCACCCATTTATGGTGTTTTGGGATTTGAGTTGACCTTGGGAGATGGTTTGAGGATGTGTGATGTGGCATCCTACATGGAGCCACATCACCCTCACCCTTACCTTTGATCTATTTATTGAAACTTCCTCTCTTGTTGAGGGGGTTGGAGCTTTGTTTTTGTGTTGTTGAAGAGTTCTCCTTTTTTTTTTTGAGAGAGGAATTGGGAGAAAGAGATAGAGAGAGTTTTGGACTTGCATGCTTGGATTGATTTGGGAAGGAGCTTGGACAAGTTTCTTGGTGTAGGCTTCTCCAATGGAGAGGTAGGGAACCCTCTCCTTTGTTTTTGCTTTCATATTATTATTGCTTCTATGCTAAAAATTGTGAAAAAGAAATGCATGTTTACTTTGGTGAAATTGTGAAAAATGGTTTGAATGCTTGTTGTGTAGTATAGGAGAGGTCTATGGGAATAATCATGAGGGAGGCAAAAGAGTAGATTATGATATTTTGGAGGGAGTTTGAGAGGGATGCCCATCTTGGGTAGGAATGTTTACATTCTACCTTGTCTTTGAGGGAGCCATAAGAGGAGGGAGGCATAAGAGTATGGGAGGAATAAGGGGTACTTGAGGGAGGCATAAGAGTCATAGGGGCTTGTGTTATATTGTGGAGGGTTTTGGATGGGCATCTCATCTCATTTGGGAGGCATAAGGAAAACATTCCCATAGTTCCTTCTCTTGTTGGCTTGGATGCAAGCCTTGTTGTGTAATGTTTGATGTTATTGTGTCTCTTGTTCTTCTTCTTTTTTTTGCTTGAATGTTGTGAAGAACTTGTATTGTGGAAGCATGTATAGTTGCCTTGAGTTGGAGACCACCCTCTATTGTGTTGTGTTTGGGGCTCGGGGGTCAATGGAGGAGATTGCTTCTCTTCTCCATTGAGATTTGGTTGGGAGGAGAGTGTTGCCTCTCCCCCTATTTTGGTTGTGATTGAACTTCATGGAACTTGGAGCATGGAAGAAGAACTCTTTGGGACACATGAACCTTGTTGGTGACAATGTGAAGACATCATGTATTTACCCACCTTGAGTGGAGGAAAAATGTAATATTGCCTTGTTTTCTTTAGTATACATAATTGCAAATTTGTTCCACATAAAGTAGAATGTGTTGTAAAAGATTTTAAGGAAAGTTGCATTGGAATGAAAGTATTTCTTGCTCTAAGATTTATTGGAAAGTGTTGTAACAAATATTGAATGAAAATTGTTTCTTGTTGAATTCCTATAATAAGTATGTAATATAGATGGAACCAAAAGTTGAAAGCATGACAATATATTTATTCCCGTTAGTACTTGACTTGGAACCTCTCTTGAGTATGTTAATTTTGTTTACATGTTAGTAGACCTTGCTTTAAAATTAATGGAAGTAATTTTGGAACCCTCTTGAAGGGTGTTGGAAATTGGTACAAAAATATATATTAAATTTTATCTTATTACTTGAAGGAGATGTGTTGAAAGAATGGGAAAAATAGTGCATTATTCCTTCTTGTATACTTGTTGGAAAGACTTAAGTTTTTAATGATTTGTAATATGCCAATAAAACCTTTTCAAGCTCTAGTTCCTTCATGTTTTATTCATCCATGAATTTATTGTAAAATCCATTGCAAATAAACAAGGAAATGAAATCAACTTGCTTAAAAGATCCATGCAATGTCCATTGAAGTTAGCTCAAAATAAATTTTAATGGAATCACGGTTAGTAATTTGTAACATACCGATATACGAATTATAAACTTACATATATTAACAAAGTGCACTAATAACTATGTGTATATTCAAAACAAATTGGACTTCATGAATGTTCTGGTATGAAACCGATCCACCTCTGTGAGAATACTCTTGAAGGAGGCGGCTGCCAGGTCGAAATATGGCGGTTCAACACTCCAGGCGGCTGCTGCTGCGAACTCTTGGCTGACTTTCCTTCCTCGATTCCATTAGAGGCTGGGTAATTCAAAACCTCCAATAATGCTTCTTCGACCAGATCTCACCACAATCTTTGCTTCAACTGTCTACTAAAATTCATGGCTAATCTAGTTTCGATGGATTTTTCTGAATGTAGTCGCTGCCTGCACCTCAAATCTGTTAGCCGTTAATTCCATCTCTATTTTTTTGTTGTCGTTTATTGTAGCAGCCAAGTAGGTTACTAAACGGTGAAGCAGAATCAAATTTAGCATTACCGGTTCGGTCTCTAATATTTGTATCACACAGATTCACTGGCTGAGCCCTGGCCGACTGGTTGTAATGATTGTAGAACTTGCGGTGAAGCGTGCACGTCTCCTCTGTCCTCAACCTTTTTGTCAAGCATTTAACAAAAGGGCAGAACCCGTTTCAACGGTGGATTCGTTTGGAACAAATACTAGATCAGTTGGGCAGGCCGCTGTAGCAAACGCCTCCTCGTTTGATCGACAAAATGCATTGAGGGCGAAATAGATTTGAGGATGCCTTCGATCATTGTCTGAGATAACAACAGAGTTGGACAACCTGCTTCTTTGGAGCGCCTCCTCTGCCCGGACCGTGCACGCCCTTTGGGACGGTTTGCTGCCCCGTCCTCTCCTTGCAGCACCCTTTCAAAGCGAGAGCAAACTCCTCCTCACGCGTAGAGGAACTGTAGTTTGTTCCTACCTCCCTTGCTGTCTACGCGATGTCCGTAACATCTTCTGTTCTGTCTTCCCTTACTCGCGCGGCCAAGGCCGAGTCATCGAGAACTCTCGCCTTTCCTCCGGCCTACGGCATCTACTTTAGCCATCGCATTGTTTCCTTTCTTTTCACGAACAGACAGATCAAATAGTGGGTCAACCATGAAGATCTCCTAGATTTGCAAAATCAAAAGGATTCAATAGGGGAATGCAATGGCTTGGGCATGCCTTGCACATTTGGAAATTGCGGGAGCTTTTAAATTTTTATGGCTGGTTGTTGAGTCGGTCACCTTCCCCACCAACATCTGTTCCCGGTGAAGCTTTTATTGAATCTCCACGTGATAGCTTGGGCCACATGCTACGCCCTTCACTTCCGTGGCCGAGTTATTAAGACCCGAGCCGTGCGAGATCTATTCGAAGCTTAGCCTCGTTTTATTTGCAAGGTAAAATATGGTTAATTTAAAATAATCTCTTTTGGTTTATAAACGCATAGACCGAGTGGGGTGATATGTAGCAAAATTTTAAACAATAATTACTTAAGATGTAAATAAGGTATTTTATATACCTAAACATGTACAATTATGCAATGCAAAAATAGATTAGAGCCAAATTATGAATATCTTAATGTGCGACCCCTTTCAGTAATGCATGTGTTTGTATATATATTATATATATATATTATAATATATTAAATCGTGATATACGTATTATAAATGGATAATAAAATAGAAATAAAGTTTGAGTGGCGGTGAATTCTTTTCATTATAATCACATCATACCCTAAAGCTAGCATTGAAAACATCGCTATCACGACAAAGACCGGACATCAGACAAATAACTCAAAAGACGACCCTCCTTTACTCTTGGTGAAACGTCGAATGAGACTTAACTTCCTTTTTATCATCGTTCCCGAAGCATTAACGGGACTAGTTTAGTTCGAGCCTGTATGCGAGCACACCATCATCAAAAAAAAAAAAATTATGTCGCAATTTTTCGTCTTGGTTGTTTATGGCGCGTCAACGTCATAGCGTCGGCGTTGGTTTTCCGGTGTTACAAGTAGAGCTTGTCTCAAATATGTCGACTCTCGTGAATTCCTCATATGTAGGAGAACATGTAGGAATTTTTTTGTTTCACATTCATCTATTGAAGTTTAGTTTTGGATGAGGTGTTATTAGCCCTTGAGCTAAAATTTTTTTGTTGCAAGTAGCAAGATAATGATCAGTGTCTCCGAAACCTAGCCGGTATTTGAAAACCATTTGCAAGTTTCAAATTTTGTCGGTTCAAAGTGAATTCGTGCTATATAGCAGGACACATAGGAATTTACCTATTGTACATTGCCGTATAGAAGGTAGCTTTTGAACTCGTTTCTTAGCCTTCGAGCCTAATTTGGGTACATTTTTGCAACTTGACCAGAGGAAAATTTAAAAAGAAAGATGTAGGATCCCAGTCAAGTTAGCAAACCATCATGGAAACTTATTGACACTTATAAGTAACTTTTGAAAATCTATCTTTTTCCTTAACATGTGAAATTTGATTTTCGGAAAATATTGTTTCTCTCTCTTCCTTAGCTATTTCTCTCTCCTCCCTTAGTTAAGGAATGAAATGAATATATCTCCTAAACATCTCTTGGTGTGTGTCTATTATTACTACAATGTAAATGGAAAAACAATAACATTAATTATGCTAGATTTAGGTTGATACAATGCTAGCATTTTTCTAACCATGTGGTGTTTGTAGGTATCGAGACTTAGAGGAGGTGAAATTTCACTAAAAATATCATTTTCATATGGTATTTGACACAATGTACTTGTAAAGGATGAACCAAATTTTATAATGTATTGAAAGAATTATTATTGAAATCTTGTAATATGTATGAGATGCTAGTTTTAGGGGTGCTTTGCGAAATGTGCATTTAACCATAGATGTCTTTTGATTCATATTTACATATGGTAAAAAAGGGTTGGATATATTTGTGAACTGAGATTTTAGAGGATAATTCAACATTTTGGGAAGTATTAAAAGGTTTATTATAGAAGTTTTGTAATATTTTAAAGATGTTAGTGTTCAAGGAAATGTTCATGTAAACATGGGTGTTATTTTGATCCCCAAATTTGGTATTTTAAAAGTAGATAAATATGTTAAATGAAATTAATATTTACATCTTAAAGCACATTCCCATTATGAAATTTATGACGAAATCTTTAGAGTATTGTGTTATGTGACTAGCAAATATAGAAAAGAAAACTAAATATTAAAGTCAACATTAGTGAAAATGTTTCCATAACTACTCTTCATGTGTTATATCTTCATGCATAGAAAACTGAAACCTTACGATGAACATAAAATGAGAAATCCTATACTCAGTAGCACCTTCAAGATTAATTAAATAAGATGCCAAGTTTGATATTGTTTTCATAACCTACATGCTTAACAACATCGTCATGAACCCGACGGTTAGGAATGACATGGTTAAACTTTGTCTTGAGTATGTGGTTAACTCCTAGGATCGGTAATCATGTGCGTAGTAAGAAGAACATGTTCTCATAAGGTAGTACTCCATGGGAACTCAAAATTAAACATAGTGTAATATCCTCTTGGACCTACACACGTGTTGAGTTTGAAGATCGCAAACTAACCTTGGAAGTCACCTTTAAGAGTTAAGATCATAAATGAACTAGGTACCTAATCTAATTTATTGTTGGTTTTAATTTTGCAATATTAATGTTATCTACGAATCACAACACCCTATAATTTTCACAAGTGTGTGTGCTTGAGCTTATAGTGTGATTGGATAGCATGGGTACTATCTCCAAGTTGTGGGAGTTTCTAAATAAGATAGACCTCCGAAAAAGTTGGTTCTTGCTCCTAAACTACTCGCCACAATCTACTCGATGTAGGAAAACATATATTTTCCTAATCTAACTTTACAATGGACCAGGAGGAGAATGCATTAAAACCAAGACTACAATAAAGCGGTGATACACTAGAGAAGGAGGGTGTAAGTATAACCTTCCAATGTGTGAAAAATAGAAGCAAAGTGCATACTAGAAGGGGTGATAACAATTCATAGTCTAGCAAGTAAATTCACAACAACATATCATACATGCACAATAATAATGAATCCCTAAAATAACATAAGATAGACACAATATATTTGTAATGAGTTTGAAATGGAAAGAAGAATGCAAAAAAACACGGTAGGGGAAGAGACATCCACAAACTTGTATCTATTGCTCCATTATATGCATAGTTCAATCTATTACAGAATAAGGGCCTGGATCGCCATGGAAGGAGTCCACTAAAAGGACCTACATCACATTGTCTTCACAAAAACATTTTTATAGAGTTTTTCTACTCAAAAATATATCCCTTTACAATGAGCCCAACACTCTAATTTATAGAATTCTGAGAGGAGAGAGAGAGGGAAAATGAAAATCCTAAAATCTATCTTCTCACCACTTGCAAGAGGTATTAAATGAAGTGAAATGATGTTTTTTTCTTGCAAAATTCCCCCATACTATCCCATAACTTTTAATGATAATAAATGTTTGCCCATGCTTCATTTAATGCACAACTACTAAATAAAACATTGTTCTAACTAGGTGCATTTTCTGTGAAATCACCATCAATTCTTTATCAAGTTCTATTTTTTTGTTATTTGTGTCTTGGTATTAGAGCCATGATTCCAACGGTATCAATTTTGTGTGATTTTGTTGAGAAATGTAAAATATATGGCATTCTGAGTGGAGGTAGTTATTTTGGGTTTGCTAGGGATTTTTATCATTTGACAGGACTAGGTATTTAATTGACTAGAGCTGGATATGTTTCTTTTATTTTCTTATTTTTGGCATAGAGTACGTTGCTCCCATTTTGAAAAGTCTAATTTTGTGAAAATTGGATCTATGGATCAAAAGTTATGGCCTTTTGAAGTTCGGGAGTTAGGCGTAATGCGCGGAATCGAAAGCAGAGGAAGGTGCACGTGTAGGTGCGCACATGGGAGGAAGGTACACTTACGAAGGAATGGGAATGGGATGCACAAGATTTTAATTGAAGGAGGGTTCATGACCAAAGAAAAGAAAAGAGGGTATGTGATAGAACATGGTGCAAACGAGAGTGCAAGAGGAAGAAGTTAGACTTAGCCAATTTTATAAGGAAAGTATCGAGAAGGGCACACGAGGAGGGCACACGGGGATAGGAAATAAGGAAAGCATGTGGGAAGAAGGTGCAAAGGGGAGATGGAAGGAAATCAGGGTGCGAGCATCCACTTGAGGAAGGGCACGCGAGGATAGAAGAAAAGAGGGTGCGTGACAAAACAAATCATGCAAGCGTGTAAGAGGAATGCGAGGACTTAGTTGTTTTTAGGAAAGTCTACTGAGAGGGGCATGCTGAGTGCACAACATGATATGGAGGAAGTGAGCGCATAGAAGGAAAGCATGGAAAAAAATTAAAAGGGATAGCATACTATAGAGGAAAGTGAGCAGGGAGGCACAAAGGAAGAAAAGCATCTGGGGCATGCGAAAGAACTACAACCTATGCAAAATTCCAAGTGAGCAAGCGTGCGGGTGCACAAGCTAAAATGTGAAGTATCATAGTCAGAAATAAGATACAAGCTATCCAAAATTACTAGGAGAGTTATTTACATAACAACTAAGAGTTAACTCGAAACTTAACAAAATTTTAATTTATGATTTATTTTTGGTATGTAACCATCTTATGGCATGCTAGGAGAAAAGTGAATTTTAGATCATTCATATAATGTGTTTAAACCATTTTGTGGTGAGGAACTAAATCCATGATGTGTAATCCTTAATGTGAACCATAATTCTTTAAACGAAGGAGTATTCCCTCTTGTTTCTTACTTCACATTTTGCGTAATGAATGTACATTGTGAAACCAGGTAATCATGTTCTTGAGGCATTTCCCTAGGACGAGAGCTAGTAGTCCCACGAGCATGCAAATATCCTTATTAACAAATGGGTTACTTAAAAAAATTTAAAACACTTTTTAAATCAAATTAAGTAAAATCATTTTAAGATGAATGTAGATGATTTGAGCGGTTCCTATGTTTTAGTTACCTACACATATTAATACTTTGAGTTTGAATCCCATTTAATCCCTCTCAAAAAGAGTGCATAACTATAGTAAAATTATAATTGACGCTTGGCCTTGGAAAGTGTAATCGTGAGATGTTATTCCACAGGAAAAGTGAAACATGATCTTCCTTGTAATGTGATTAAACCATCTTGTTGTGGATAAAGAACCTATTTCGTATATAAAACTTAGTTTGTACTAAAAAAGTATTAATCTATAAAATGAGTGAAATAAATATGATCCTAATTCCTTAAGAAAAGTATGTGAAATTAATCTGAATCGGACTTACAATTTTTCCATTGTAAATCAAAGGTATAAAATAAGATCAAGATGCATGCCCTTAGGATCAATTCCTAGGGATAAGACCAAGTAGCTTTATGTGTATATAAACAGCCTTGTGTGTAAATAAATACCATTTTAACAAACAAATTATTTATGCAACGCCCACATTTTACACACAAAAAAATACGGGCATGATTTTTAAACTTAAATTGTATTACACATGACACTACGAGGAGATCACTTACGACTACACATAACACATGATATGTTTTAACAACGTTGACCCACATACATAACATGAAAACATGTGATGCACTTCAAGGCTACTTTATGACAACACACAACATAATGATTCAACTACAATATACACTTACATATAGGGTCTTCCCATGAAATGATATTTTAGGATTACACATTTATTATAATTATGTTTTAATCTTTAACTTAAGTTCTATAAAGGATCATAATATTTTAATCATGCATTCCCTTTTCTCTTTCTATATTTCCACTATATTGTGTAACTTTTAACTTACAATGTATTTCGTTGAATAAGGATCATCTTCATTATTTCAATTTCTTGTTTAATTTTCTCATTCGATAATAGGGTATTTATTTTCACACAAAGCTACTAGGTGTTATCCTTAGGATTCACTCCTAAGGGCACACATGTTTATCTTATATCATATCTCCACTAAACAATAGAACAAGTGTGATTCTAAAGGAGGGAAGGTTCACATCTTTTCTCAAGAATTTAGGGTCAAATTATTTCATTCATTTATAAATTTATATTTGAGTTAGTACACAATAAGTATTATAGAAGATAGGTTCTTTATCCATAGTGAGAGGGTTTAATCACATTACAAGGAATATCATGTTTCACTTTCCTATGGAATAATGTTAGAGTAGGTATTTACCTTAGCTCATGTTCACCTAGGTACTTTATTTACCTTTGTTTTATTTATCCTCACACACTTATGTGTGTGGATATTTCTTTGATCTTATTTCGATATTAGGAGGATATTATCTAGTTGTTAGGTATAGTTCTTTCCTTTATCTATGGTATTGAATAGATCCTTGATATCTAGTTCTTTCCAAAATATATGGTCATGACTAGTTCTTTGATGATTAGTTCTTTTCTTGATTTAGGGCTTGATCTATGACCTTTATTTTGAGAATCAATTGCACTATAATTTTCAAGTTTCATATTGTAAGACACACTCATTATAAAGTGCCAAATATGGAGGGGTGTTGTAATCACTTATGGACACAATTTCGATTGAGTCGATGTCCTCAATTTTTAGGATTTGAATTTTTGTATCCATCATGGATTTTGAGAAATATATTATTTTCTACAAAGTGTGTGAACTTAAGTAGGATATTGTAAAATTTATGGAAAAAAATAAATCACTCAAGAAGTGATATTCTCTTCTACAAGCACTCATTCACGATAAGGATACACTAATACACTCCTTGTGGTAAAAAATTTCTAGCCTGCAACATCACCATCATATTTTGGACACTAATATCCATGTTCCTAGTCCACTTGCATCTATTTCTTTTGTACCCATTGTTCTTGATCTGTCAATTTTTATCCTGCTCATGTTCTTGATGCTCCTAAGCTTGTGAGGCTTATTCGCATGCTCTTCCACATCATGTACCTATTCCACTAACACATGTTGTGTATCCTACTTTTACTCATATGTATGGCTCTTTTGAGAAGTATACCATTGTATTCAGTTCTCGTATGCTCTATTCTATGGGTTTCACTATCGGAGGCATTGAAAAACATTCACAGGGCATTACTTCTCCTATTCCACATGTTAAGCGGAATTCTTTCCAAGGCATTGGTTTTCAAAAAGGTAATTTATTTGGATCACGAATTGACAAAGATCATATTTTTGTTTTCTCAACTCTTTATGAGGATCATGAGAAACACATGAGTTCTGCACCTTCACCTAGTCTTTAGAAAATTTATATTTCAGCTATCGGACACGATCGACCTAACACATATTCGATGTTCCTTTGGATGCACCGGCCATTGTGCATTTTTCACCAAGTCATATACAAACATCTTCTTCATCCATCTACGTTGATTTGGGTTGGATATCTGATCACTCATGAAGATGACATTGGAATTCATTAAGAGGACTCAACATGCATAGATCTTCCACCATTCATACTTTTCTCTAATTTCTAGAACTTACGCATTGTAATGCTCATTTTTCTTAGCATTTTTATTTAGTAGGTGTAGTGTATCTCTCTTATTTGTTGAGAGATTTTGTATTTGTATTTTCAAAAAATTTTGTATGTTGATAGTCTCTCTTATGGGGAGTTATTCTATTGAATCCGAGTGCTATTTTTCGGTGTTCGAGTAGTTTTTTGACAAGTCATACAAATTTGTAGAGTCACTTCACCCATTCAGCAATATGGGAGGGTGTGGTGTTGATCCTACTTCTTCAAGTTTTGTGTCATTGCCTTTTTACCTTGGATTTTTTTGGATCATGACACTTTGTATTTTTGTTCCTTCCTTGTTGCTTTGGTTATTGCTCTTGGATCATGGCACACATATTTCTGTAGTTGATTGAATTATGTTTGTCTTTAGTTTTTTTTTTTCTTTCCTTGTTACCTTGGATTTTATTTGATTATGACACTTGATATTTTGTGTTCTTCCCTTGTTACTTTGGTTATTGTTCTTGAAGCATGGCACACCTATTTGCAGTAGTTGATAAAATTATCTTTAGTGTTTTTACACTTTCGACATCATTCCATTTAGTCTCCTTGTATGAAGCTATTTTGGTGAAGCCCAGTGTCATTTTTTTAATTTTTTATGATCGCGTAGTTGATTCAGACCATAGTGCACACAAAAATTCTTCAACATTATATGAATTTTTTGAGCCGAGATTCTTGGGATGCCTTGCAATAGGTTTTTCTCTCTCTACTTTGTTGTTACTGGTTTTGGGTACCTTGTGGTGTTCCTTTTTCGTAGTTATTGTACATGAGTACCTCATCAGGCCTAGCTATCGGGACTCATACTATGGTTATACCACTTTTATTCTGGGCCCCTAGCCTCACTTGAGGGGTGTTATAATAGGTATTTACCTTATCTCATGTTCACTTAGGTAATTTATTTACCTTTATTCTATTTATCCTCACCCAATTATGTGTGTGGATATTTCTTTTATCTTATTTAGATATTAGGAGATATTATCTAGTTGTTAGGTATAGTTATTTCCTTGATCTATGGTATTGACTAGTTCTTTCCTTGATTTGTGCTATTGACTAGATCCTTGATGTCTAGTTCTTTCCTAAATCTACGGTCTTGACTAGTTATTTGATGACTTGTTCTATCCTTACTAGTTCTTGATATATGACCTTTACTAGTTCTTAGATTTTTATTCCTTTCCTATATAAACAAGGCCCATTCTCATTCTATTTCATTAAGTTATATAATAATATATGATATTTCTACCCATTTTTGCAAATGCTTACGTAAAGTTATTATGGTGAATTGCTTTCATGTTATTGATCATGGTGTTTGATTAGAATTCGAGTTATTGGCTTGGTATGCTCTAGTTATTTTCCATTTTAAATAACATCCCACGATTAGAATTCCTTGGGTCAAGTGTCAATTTCAATTTTATTATAATTACGCTCTAATTATTAGTTAAGGATTCGAAGGCTCTTAACATGGCAACATACTTACTTATTTTTATTTTATAGATAAGGTTTCATGAGCATCGTTTTACATTTATCTTAAGAGGTTTTATTTTTCCCTAACTAGGCTCATATGCCTTTGGAATTAATTGTGTAACCTATTTTCTAATACGGAAATTCTAACTTCATAAGACTACTAGTCCACATAGTTTCACCTCATACATCCATTGCACACTAGAAAAGTAGGAGACAAAGATGGAGTAGTCCATTGTAAAAAAGGTTAAGGTTCACATTAGAGTTTACAAAATGTGGATCACCTTTCTCATCATAAGACAATTTAAACACGATAAGAGAATGATCTAAATTTCAACTTTCTCCAATTACATTATCTTTTGGTTACATTTTCACTAACAAATCATCAATTAAAATGTTGCTATCTTTCAGAATTAAATTTTATTATTGCATCGTAAACCCAAATGATAAAGTATCGAGTTCAATTATGATCCCAACTCTTAAAGGTGACTTTCAAGGGTAGTCGGTGATCTTTGCCAACTAAAAACCTTCACTCAACATGTGTGTTGGTCCATGAGGATTTTAAATCATGTTGACGGTTAGTTTTCCATAGCATTCTATCTTAAGAAAAAATCACATTCTCCTTACTATGCACACAACTATCAGTCCTAGGATGGGACCACATACCAAGACAAAGTTCTACAATGTCGTTCCTAACCGTCGGTTCATGGCCATGTCACTAAGTATAGAAGATTTAATGATAAAATCAAACTTGGACTATTATTTACTTAATTAGAAGGTGTCATTGAGTATAACTATTTTAAGTTTATCCTAAGGGTTTTAGTTTTCTATCCTACAACGAATCACATAGGAAGGTTAGTTATAAAAATTGTTTAAATTAGGGTGGTTTGTTTCATTTAGATCTCTATATTACATTTAAAGGTAAGAAAAGAAACACACCAATTATTTAATCATCAATTGTAGACTAGAATTATAATATAAGCTATTAAATTTAATTTCATTTAACACATATATCAAACTCTTACAATATAAAACTTGGGATCAAAATAATACCCATGTTGGGATGAAAATTTTCCTTAAATGCTAGCATCGTAAAAATGTTATGAAACTTCAGCAATAAACCTTTCAATACTTCACAAAATGTTGAACTATCCTCTATAATATCACTTAAGATATATATCTAACCCCTTTTTCTTTAACCATACGTAAATATGAATCAAAATAAACCTATAGTTGAATGGACATGTCCCAAAGCACCCCTACAAATAGCATCTCATACATATTACAAAATTTCGGTGATAAAATTTATTGTAACATAGCAATACATTTTTATTAACAAATATAAATTAGAATGATACACAATGAATTTCAACAATGTCATTTTTCCATCTTATTTGGATCTGGAAAACCATGTGCGCATGAAATAAATGATAAATCACTAGCATGGCATCCACCTAAATCTAACATAATTAACATTTTTAGTTATTGATTTACATAATAATATATTCCTAAATCCCCTACCTAATTACATAATATGATTCACTTCATTTCTTAGTTAAGGAGAGAGAGAAAGCTAGGGGAGAGAGAGAAACACTATTTTGTAAAAAGTTCAATTACACAAAACTAGTCATAAGATAGAGATGCAAACAGCTTATTTACAAGTGTTAATAAGTTTCATCAATGTTCTACTAACTTGACTTGGGTCCTACAACTTTTTTTTTAACATTTCTCCTACTAATTTCAAAAACGCCCAATTTAGGCTTGGAGGGTAAGAAACCATGTTCAAAAGCTACCTTCTGTAAGGAGAAACATGATGGGTAAATTCTCACGTGTCCTCCTGAGATAGCAGGAATACATAGGAAGCTGACATAATTTGAAACAAGCGAATGGATTTCAATTGGCGCTAGGTTTTTAGAGCCATTGGTCGTAATTGGTCCAATTTAACTTAGTCAAAAACAACCGAAGCCTATAATACCACCTTTCCAAACTAGCGATGAATGCGTTTTTCAAACTAGAGCGGTGCGAAGGTGGGAAAGTATTTCGTTGATCAAGATCCAAATAGTGATCGGAAAGGAAACCCAACTTTTATGCTATGTACCTTGGGATATGATACTATAATATGTATGGGTTGATGGAGATGCCGACATGTGGCACACATCCCCTTAGTTATATGTATGGGTTCACATGGGATATAATTATAATGTATATGGGTTGATGGAGATGCCGACATGTGGCACACATCCCCTTAGTTAGTTTTATGGGCTCACATAGGAATTAGTTGTATTAGGTAATGGGTCGAGACGACATTGGGATTAGGTGTTACTCATTCTATTTAAAGGATGTGTAACGCACCAAAATTACCAACACAAGAACAACACAGTGAAATACAGGATAACTTTTTTTTGACTTGCTTTGACTCAACACGACACAACATGTCGTCACAAGGTTACAATCATCACTTGGAATCATTTGTTACGGGGAAGACTACAAGGTCAGCACGGAAACGTTCACACTTATCAAAGACAATTTATTTTTCTTTTGACAAGACAACATGAAAGTCCAATCCACATGACACACTCACGGCTAGGGCAAGCCACAGTAAGAAATGGTTAGGGTTTATTTATTTTGGTAAGGCGCCCTTTAGCTCATGACTTAAGTTTTCAGTAGGAAATCAATATATGGTTTGCACAAATTCATCTCACCAACTGAATTAATTTCTTATACACTGAAGAGTAGTTCACTTAAAGTCTTCTCCTACTTACTAAATCTTAATATCTTCCAGAAACTAACCATTGTTTTCCTTTAAGCTTGTTTAAGAGTTCACCCCAAAGGGATAGTGTTCGCTAGTTTAGCTAGGGATATCGATTAATAAAAGTTTACCTCACAAAGGATGTTTTCATTTTGATCACTCATGGAATTATTTGATTTCAAATAGATCACCTTTACATTTATTTGTTGAATATAAAATCATTATTTTTGTTTAGCTTCTTTAAGGGTTAACCGACTCATTTTTCTTTACTTATAAAATATTGTCGCTAAGTCTTAGAAAGATTTAACTTAATAATTTATTCTCAAGATCAAAGTTTTACAATACTCATATCAATGTAAAGATTGAATGCCATTTCTCACAAGGATAATTTCAAGCTTAACTACACAAGAACAAGACACTTTATTTCACCATTACCAAACAATACAAGGCAAGAGGTCATATCAACTCTTTACAAGCAATGTTACACAATTTACAACACATTGGACATTTTTTTACAAGGAACTTCATAATGGTACAGATGAAACTTTTACACTCTTTTCTTCTAGTCTACTCGCATAATCCATCTGCATATTTGTTAGCACATGTCAGTTCGCAAGAACTGAGCACGATAAAAGCTATAACATTAAGACAATATGTTGTTATCTAACTGTTTCAAGGAAGAAAAGCACTGTGAAGAAGAAAACAATAATCCAAGAGTCTAAACAAGAGCAATTAAAGAGCTGTCCAAAACATAAAGTGCCTAAATAAAAGGGATGGCACTAACTCTATTCAATTATCATTTTCACATAGGAGCAGTTAATAAACATCATAGTGAATTACACCCATATCACAATAATGACCGTCACTTAAACAAGATAACATTTCGAAACAAAAACAATTACAGGAAGAGAATTAATTTCAAACGTGATCTATCCCTATTTGTTTAAGTTAGTTCACCAAGCCAAGGATTCACTATGCCACTGGAAGATCCCAAACAATCAATCAACATGAGAATATCTAAACCAACATGACTTATTAATATTAAGATGATGTGCCTATAACAGTTAATTTTGTGTCAGTACAGAATAAATAAATTGGACAGAAAAGGGATGAAACGCACAAATGACCTCGTATGGGTTACATCCTATCCTAACAATCCTTCTATTAAATTTTCTTCTAATCAAGAGAATGTCTTAAGAAAAAGGACAAACTTTGACAAGACCAAACATAACCATTATAAATCTTACAGGAGGGTTACTCAATCATTCACAAGAACACAACACAGGATACATAGCTTCCAAAGGATCTATCGTCAACAACAAGTCAACTTTAACCTTTTTGGTCAACACAACCATTCTACTACAATGACAGCAAGGAGGTCATATCACAACGATCAGCACAAAAACCAGTCAACCAATGAGTTTCCAAACACACCAAACTCTAAGTCACAGGAGAATGAAATTTAAGCATCTTTACGGAGCAAAATGTAGAGTAATTACTTACGCATAAAACCAACATCCCAATTTTAAGATTTGAAAACTTCCTCACTAATGATCAAGTAGCTCTCGTATCCTCCAACATGTGTGAAACAAAATCAAGGTAAGAAAGAGTATTTCCTCTAACATTTTAAGCTATCCAAAAGAAATGTGAGTATCGTCCAAAAGAAAACATTCCAAAGGTTCAGCTACATTCCTCAAAACATACAACAGTCACCGAGGGAGAGAAGGGGGTTCCAAAGACAACAATCTCCAAACGGTGAACATGAATTGATATCAATTGTGAAAATCAAACATGACACTCGAAGAATATAAGTATTTCTTCGAGCGATTCAAAACAAAATAACAAAAGCAACTAACCTAGTTGCAAGTAATATCAACTTGGCTCAAATCGATAACCAGTCAAGCTAAGCACACACCAAGCCAACCGGGAAGGGTTACTAGAAACTAAAAGAAAAGGATAGAGACAGGAAAAGCATCATTCACCTATACACAATGCACTCGCAGTACTCAATCCCTAATTCGCAAATACCCGACATAAACCAGAACTACAGATCTCGAACCGAAACAAGAATAAGAACAAAACAGGAACTATAAGGTTGAGTCCAACAACAATGTTTGATAAAACATTCAAATCGTGAGACCAACACAAGGAACTAGGGGGTGTTCATTACAGGACCCCCACCTATTTTGTTTTATAAGACTTAAGAACAAAGTTCACCCAACTAATATTTATTAAAACCCAGAAAACAATATAAAAGGCTTCAACCAGCGCAATCATTTCTAACGCAAAAAAAAATACAAAAGAGCAAGGGAAGTGGAAACCAAACAGCATACCATCACACGATACATTTATATAAAGAGTAGAGTAATTTAACGAATCAATTAAATAACAACATAAGAATCAATGGTATAGAGAATATCGTGCCTGAATAAGCTCCCGTAGTCGAAACTAGCTGGACAAGGCCTGCAACAGCAACCCAAGCCTAATTCCATTTTCTTCAAGTTCGTTGGGCGCCCAAACATCGACCATCTTCATGTTGGCACAGGTAGGAGTTCACGGCAAGGTCGGTGGTCTAAAATACTTGCCAACATCCTCCCAACACCGCTCCAAAATAGCCCTAGAACTTCTATAGGCCCCATTTTTGGCAATTGAACTTAATCCTTTGTCATTCATCCAAACCCCTCCACCATCTCCATATGCATCTGATTGTTTCTAATTTGGACCTCCTAACCTTGGTGCTCTCATATTAGGAGCAGCCCTAGTCTGAGACAAAGCAAAAGAAGATGGCTTTATAACCAAAAACAATCTCTTGGTACAGGCTCCATATCCATAAAACAATCCCTAAACTTAGCATCCTCACCTTTTCCCTGCATCTCATAACCTACAATCATGGCTGTCCATGAGAATACATCACTTTTAGGCATTTGTTCAAATACTCGGCGTGCAACTCTAAAATTCCCACATTTGCAATACATGTCTACAAGGGCATTCAATACTATAATAAAAAAAAATCAAAACCACTTCTTAGTATGAAGACGTGGATCTCCTTCCCCTGATGCAAATTCGACAGGTAACAAATTACTGGAAGAACAGTTGCAAAGGTAAAATTGTTGGGTTTCTCGTCAGCCAGATGCATTTGTTGAAAGAGATCTAAACTTTCCTCATACTGTCCACTCTGTGCATACCCTGCAATCATTGTATTCCATGCCACTACTGTTTTCTCAGTACATGTTCTGAAACTGAAAAATATCCTGCTACCTTCATCTCCCAAGACATTTTCTCCAACATTGCATAGATCTCCTGTGCCTGTGGGTGCGATCTGTCACCTACACAAAAAGCATGCACCTTTTTATTGCCTTTAATCCAAATACACCAAGTTTCTTTTTAATTCCTCTATCCTTCATCGATCTCCTAAAATTTCTCTTGCAAAGCAACTGTGCTTCATGAATATTCTGATATGAAACAGATCCATCTCTATGAGATCCTCTTCCATGAGTTACATCGTAGAACAAGCAATGTCTCAGTAGAGAATCTCTGTATTAAATTTCATCGGGTCTCCTGGTAACACTCTCACTGTCACTTAATCGATTTTGATGAAAATATCTTGAAGGAGAATCCCGAATTTGAGGATGCAGTCGATACTGAACAGGTAACATCATAGTTGGACAACCTGCTTGTTGGAGGCGCTCAAAAAGGTTCACGGCTCACATTTTTTTGGTACAGGAAACCTTGTATACGGCTAGGGAATGAGTTTCAAACACAGCGAGCTGTAGATGCCTCCCAAAAAAAAACACAATTATCAGGGGAAAATATCTAGACCCCGCAACCTGCCAACATCCTCCCTGCCTGCGTCAAAATTGGACGTTGAGGTAGAAAAAAAAATGGACATCCGTCAAAGCACAATGGAGATCAGTTTTTTTTTTTTTTCTCATACGCAGAAGTAAATGCTTTAGAAAACCACGCATGAAAAGAGTGGAAGCCTCCACGAGGCATGAATACTGTATGATAAAAAGCCTTAACGAGATGCGGCCTCAAAAGGGATTTCCATGATGGCAGGATACGCACAGGAAGGATTTGCAAAAAAAACAAAAGGCTCTGTTTTCACTGTAAGCAACCAACAGGTTTCTAACCTACTCCCTTCACACAGTAAACAACCAAAATGGATTAAGCAAGCAATAAGCAACAAAACCCAAGGAAATCTTGAAAGGGACCTCCATTAAAGTGAAGTGACCAGTGTCAGAGGAAGTAATTGCAGGCTGTAGCAGGTAAAAAAAAGAGAGACAAAAAGTCCTGCGCAATCTCCAACCATCCACGCAGCTAATCAACAAGAAAAATCTGGGAAAGATTTTCTAAAACAAATAAAATTAAAGTGTGCGGCCCACTACCAAAAAGGGAAGAGATATCTCTTACACAAAGCACGTGGGATAAACCAAGCAGACATGAAAAATTAAAGAAGTAGGTGGCCTTCATTCCCACAAAACGTGCCCAACACTCATCCACCCATACGCATTGACTACAAGAATCAAAAGGAGATCCAATGAAAGAACATTTAAGATAATTAATATTAGTGATGCTAACATTCGATAATCAAATAATAATAATAAATCGTAGATCGAAAAATAAAATAATAATAATGTTAATATCGTTACTACTATTTTATATTATTTTTACTGCTCCCAAAATTTATTGTCCATGTTAATAATGATCACCTGTCAAGCTCGACTACAAAATAATAACCAACGATCGATAATGGCACGGGGAGGCAATACAGATAAGAAGAATGTTAATCCTTCACTGTGACAAGGTCACCGAGGCAAGAGCTGGGAACAGGGATAATGTAACGAGGCACTACTGGGATGTTAGTATCATTATGAGGAGGTCATGGATGCAGGAGTTGATTCTTATACTTGGTAGAGGTATATTGGAGGTGTCCCCCTCAAAGTGGATTCCCATCTTGGGAAATTGTGAAGTTACTCCTTCCTTAAGGAGCATTGTATGGTGTTTCCCTACCTTAAGGGTATTATTTTGCATATATTGATTATTTGGGCATCTTGGCCCCCATATCTCTTGTGTTGCATTATATTCTCTGATTATTCATTTATTATATGCAAAGTTCTTATCATTTTAAGTTTTAGCGAGGTCCCTAAAAGTGTAAAACAAAGTAACAGGCTCATGGAGGAGTGGCGAAGAGAGTGCAAGCAGTCAAACAAGGCGAGGAAATGCTTGATGCAACTCTCTACATAAAAAAAAACACATACAATGTTTCACATCTCTTTTACAGGGCTTAGAGTGTTGTTTTACAAGTATTTGGAAATTTTGTTTTTCATAACTTTACAAGGAAGACAACAATGGTTGTTTTAGATAACTCATCTAGCTCTCACTAAAACTAATGGAAACAAACATAAAGTTTTGACACCATCAGTTTAGTAATGCACAAGGTTGTGGTTGCGACATGGTTAAGGGTCAAATTGTAAGTCGGTAGCAAAATCATGAGGTCTTGTATTATCGATTGCACTAGTCGTCTAGTTAAAATATTCAATTGTTTGAGAAACTAATAGTTTAATTTTTTTATTTTATTGTAAATGAATAACCAAATTTTATAAAAATCGTAAAATATTAATGTAATGAGATCATGCACGGAAGTACTAGCAACCATAGTACAAGAGGTGCTCCAAGAGGGTTCATTTGCATTCTACAAGGCCCCAATTCTCTTTTAGCGTTCTGCCACATATTTCACATGCATCCGCAACCCCTCCATTTTGTACCATTCAAGGAAAAATTTAAGGCCACGTATGTGGTTCAATAATCGAGTGTCGATGAGTACTTTAATGTTCGAAAAAAAAATTGTAATACCTGTTAGATTGGATGTCCCATTACTTTATTGAGTACCTATCGAAGTGGGAGCCCCATCAATTCATACAGATTTCCTATTATTGGATTAGGTATCCCATCACTTATATCAATCAACTATTGAAGTAGAATCCCCATAATAAGAGTCAGGCCAACTAAAGCCATGTGGAATCCAATCCCCTTATAGATGGATATATCACTTCGACGACTTCACACAAGTTGCCATGGAAAGATCATTACAAATACATGTGGAATCCAAGTTTCTACACAAGGGAAATGTTTTTTTCCCTTTCCTCACTACTATCACCCCCCTACAAAAAGGGCTTTGGCCTTGATTAATTAGGAACTTTTCCTTCCAATTTTAGTCTCCGATAGGCTTCTTGAAGGTGACAAGGCCTAATTGGACCAGATTCATTTCTTTCTGTCATTACCATCCGCCCTGTTTCTACCGACTCTCGAAAAAAATTTAGCTACTCTGGACATAACAATAGGCATTGGTATTGACATTGGGCAACTGGCTATATTCTACAACAACCTTCTTTTATTTACCTTCTCAAACCAAGACCTTTTAGTGTACAAAGACTCGATTTTAGCACTTGGAGGAAGGTCGGATTGGCTTGGATGTTTCTAAGGCATTTTCAACAAACCCATTTTGTGTATATCTTGTAGTCCATGCTTTCCAAAAAACCCATGTTTTTTAAATACATTATGTCAAATGGTTCTCTGCCTTGTGTCATGTTCCGTATTTTACATACACAACTACTAGTGAATTTACAACTACAGAATATGAAAAAATTCCTCTATATTTTATGCTCTGATGGATATCCATACCCAGTTCTAGAGCTCACATTTTGACACAGGTTGGAAGTGGATAGGAAAATGTAAAGCGATCGGGTTGGAGACTTTTTTTGTGCATAGGAGAAAGCAGTCGACTATCTCGTGAGTAAACCCATGCCTTCTAAATAGCCTCCTTAACCGACCCTTTCCAAAAGGTGTCGAGAATGTAAAAATAAATTTATTCACGTAGTGGAAGAGGGGAAGGAGACAAAAATTGTAGAGACTAAAGTGAGATAGCAGAAATGGGAACTTCAACATATAAATCCACCACACAACCACTACATGGAATAAAATGGTAACATGCGCAGAAAAAACATGGTAGTCATTGTCTTCTGGAGGATAGCATTTCCTACTTACAATGATTTATAACACAAGTATAGAGGAGAAAAATAAATAAAATCAGTAATATCCTTTTTCTTCTACATATAACAAATATGACAATGACAAAAATATTTTCCTTTCTCCAAAACTATTGAAATTGCTTTAGATGCGAGATAAAGATCCCGATCAAACGGTCTACAAATATAAAAAATGAGGAGACATTATGGCTCTTGATTTATTCTTGTGTGTAGGGATGATCTCACCGATATTGGAAAATATTTTAGGATAGCTATTAATGAGACCTTCATTCAACACAGTTCCCCATTCTCTGTTTATTTAATTATAAAAGCATATAACTTCCGAAATCATTAACTATCCAATTACTTCTAAATTTGAAATGTTTAATTGGGTTTTAGCACGATGTATGCCTCTCGATTTCAATTAAAGTTGTTTATTTACTATGCAAGAGAGGTGATTGGTTTGAAAAGGTGTGTATGGCGAATTGATGCAACATAAATGGAGCCATCTTTACACCTGTTGTACGCCATCCTTTTCCATGCTCCACCACACTCCAATTTCTTCCTTTTTTTGTTTGATTTTTTTTCACACACTACAAATTAAATAAGTAATTGATATAATGTTGATGATTCTTATTAAATAAGATACACCGTAATTTAAACTTCTCATTTATATATATATTGAGTGGAGGAGTCTGATGTCGTGCCCGTGAAATTGTGTCCGTGATATTTATTTTTAATTTGTAAAATTCGTGTGGGGAAGTTACAAAACACTTTACTAATTTAATTGGTTAAATTCTCGGTGTGGGGAAGTAAATAATTTAATTTGTTAAATTCTCGGGTGTGGGGAAGTAAATAATTTAAAGGTAAAAACACTTTGGTAATTTAATATTTTAAACACTTTAAAGGTTAAATAATTTAAAGGTAAAAAATACTTTAGTAAATTAATTTTTTAAATTATCGGGTTAGTAATTTAATGTGTTAATTTAAAAACTATAATGTTTAAATAAATAATTTTTTAAACACTTTAGAAATTGAATTTTTTAAACACTTTAGTAATTTACTAATTTAATTTAACTTTAGTAATTTACTAATTTAATTTAATCCATATTCCCTACATAGAAAACCAACATTTCTATGTGTAGATGGTAATTATTACTTTAATAATGTTTGTATTTTTAATAAACCCATGTCAAACTATTTATTTTTATTTTAACAATTTATTTAAATAAAGCTCTTAAATAGTTATTATTCAAAGTGATATGTAATTTATAATAGTAGTAACTTAGAGTGAGATGTGATAGTCTCTCTATAAACTTTACTTTTAAAAAGACAATCGGAAACATTACAATTAGATATGTATTAATAATATCATCTAAAAATTATAGAAACTTGTAAAATATTTCAATTATTAAGATTTTGCTTTTATTATATAGATAATTTTAAATAGTTCAATTATTAAGATTTTGCTTTTATTTTATAGACAATTTTTAACATCTTAGTGTGCATTGTGTATTTAGAAATTGAATATTTGTACATTTATAATTTTAAGACATTGACTAATATAAACTTTACGAAAAAAAAAAGAATGTGATGTTTATGAGAATTTTTGTATGTGTGTATATATCCTTACATTATTTTCATTGGGAACATTTGTGGATATTTTCCAACTCGGAATATATCGTTGCATGTGCCTTTTTCGATACTGCAGGGAGCTAGGATTTGTAGATGGGATGTTTTCTGTTATGCTCTCTAGCATGTCCTAATTTGGATGTCATCCTGTGTTCTCAAAAAGGTTTTTAAAGCAACGTAACGAGGGACACCCCAATGTATGTTGAACATATGCATCTTCGACAATGCAATTTTTCTATAAGAAATGTCAAATATAAATATTTTATATTTCTATAAAGCAAAACCATGAAATCATATAGGAAAAATGTTTTGATATACATTCCCATGAACTATTGTTTCATCATATTGTTTTTCATTTTTGTGAGCGGATGAGATGTTATTTTATTGACATTTGTATGTTGTGATTTTTCAAGTAATGATTAACGTGGATATGTGCATTTGAACATTTCTTTACAAGGTGGTGTGTGTTTATTTCATTGAAGGACATGTATATAGTTGATTTTGAATACGCAATTGATAATTATTTGTTTTATATTTTTGTCTTTGATATTGAGGCATCTTCATATATATATATATATATATATATATATATATATATATATATATATATATATGTATATGTATATTGAGTTGAGGAGTCTGATGTCGTGCCCGTGAAAATTTATTTGTGTAAATAAAAACCAATTCTTTTATTACACAAATAAATGTGCTAAGTGAAATGGGTATTATGCGGTAAATGGATAAATTTAATTTCTTTTGAAATGGGTTATTACATGGTAAATGGGTAAATTTAATTCCTTTTGAAATGGGTATTGGGTAAATTTAATTTCTTTTGAAATGGGTTATTACATGGTAAATGGGTAAATTTAATTTCTTTTATTGATAATGATAGGGTGAAATGGGTATTACATGGTAATAACAAAAATCCTTTTATTGATTACTTCCCTAAATTTAATTTCTTTTATTAATTGATCTATTTGGTTAGTAAAGGGTATGGTATTTTATTAATTAATAAAATGGGTAAATTTAATTTCTTTTATTGATAATGATAGGGTGAAATGGGTATTACATGTTAGTAAAAAAAATCCTTTTATTGAATGTTTCCTAAATTTAATTGATATCTTTCGTTAGTAAAGGGTATGGTATTTTATTAATTAATAAAATAGTGAAATGGGATTTCAAAGTAAAGGGTATTACACAGTAAATTCAATTGTATTTTATTTATAAGGTTAAATATTTTAAAGGTAAAAAACACTTTAGTAATTTAATTTTTATAAGGACCCTCCTTTTAAATAATTATATAAGAATATAGCTGGTGATGATCATTATGACAAGGATGATCATGAAAATGTCAAAAAATACTAAGATTATGATGAAATGACAACCATATCGAGGACGATGAAGATCATTATGACAAGGATGAGGTGAAAAATGACAATGACCATGGTTAAGATGGGGATAACCACGATGATAAGGATGACATTTATGATGTCTATTACTATTACTATTACTATTAATATAATAATAATAATAATAATATAGTGTTAATAATAAGAGTTTTTTATTTTTATAAATCATAATAATATCAATTTTAGTAGTAAGATTAATATTGATGATGACAATGATGACGGTGATGACAACGAAAATGATGGTAGTGGTAGTGATAGTGGTGATAATAATGACGAGGATGATGATGATGACAATAAAGATGAGAATGATGATGACAATGATTATATTGATCATAAAAAATGATGACAATGACTATGATAATGATGAAAACAAAAACAACACCAAAGACGATGACGATGAGGACAATGATGATGGTGGAAATGATAGTGGTGATAATAATGATGGGGATGATGATGATGACAATGGTGATGAAAATGATTATATCGATCGTGAAAATGATGACAATGAAACAAAAACACTAAAGACAATGACGACGATTAAGATGACGATAACGACGATATTACTAATAATATTAATAAAATTATAACAATAATGTTGTATTAATAATAATAATAATGATTATGATGATGATGAAAATGATGACGACAATGATGGTGGTGGTAGTGATAGTGGAAATAATAATGATGAGGATGATAATGAGGAAAACGAAGATGATAATGATAGTGACAATGATTATATCGATCGTGAAAATGATGGCAATGATTATTATGATGATGAAAAAGACAACATCAAGTACAATTACGATGACGACATTGATGGTGGTAGTAGCGATAGTGGTGATAATAATGATGAGGATGATGACGATGACAACTAAGATGAAAATGATGATGATGTCGATGAAAACAAAAATAACACTGAAGACAATGATGATTGTGAAAATCACAACAACGATGATGATGATTGTTTTAATGACAGTGATTAGGGATGATCTTGATGATGAAAAAGACAACGATGATGACATTGAAAACAATGATAAAGACAATGATTATGATGATGATGAAAAAGACAACACCAAAGATGATGATGATTGTGATGATGACAACATTTAAGATGATGATATTAATAATATCGTTAATAAAATTGTGATGATGATGATGAAAATAATGACAATGATTATGATTATGATGAAAATGACAACACCGAAGACAATGACATTGGTGACAATGATGGCGATTAAGATGATATCAAGACCATGATATTATCGTCATGATTATAATCATCGATATAATCTTCATTAGATCAAGATCATGATTATCATCTTCACATTCATGCTCATTTTCATCTACCATCATCATCGTTATTGGCACCATCATTATCATGAATATTAAGGGTTATAGGTTTACATATTGTGGAATAGTTGTCATCCAATAATGTTGAATTAATAATAATAATGATTATGATGATGATGACGAAAATGATGGTGGTGGCAATGATAGTGGAAATAATAATGATGAGGATGATAATGAGGAAAACGAAGATGATAATGATAGTGATAATGATTATATCAATCATGAAAATGATGACAATAATTATTATGATGATGAAAATGACAACACCAAGTATGAGTAAAAGAATGTCATTGATGGTGGGGGTAGTGATAGTGGTGATAAAAATGATGAGGATGATGACAACTAAGATGAAAATGCTTGTATCAATTAAGAAAATGATGATGATTGTCAATGAAAACAAAAATAACACTAAAGACTAATGATTGTGACAATCACAACAACTATGATGATGATTTTGTTAATGACGGTGATTAGGGATGATCTTGATGATGAAAAAGACAACGATGATGAAATTGAAAATAATGATAAAGATAATGATTATGATGATGATGAAAATGACAACACCAAAGATGATGATGATTGTGATGATGACAATAATTAAGATGATGATATTAATAATATTGTTAATAAAATTGTGATGATGATGATGAAAATGAAAACATCGAGGACAATGACGTTGGTGACAATGATGGCGAATAAGATGATATCAACCATGATATTATCATCATGATTATCATTGTCGATATAATCATTGTTAGATCAAGATCATGATTATCATCTTCACATTCATGCTCATTTTCATCTGCCATCATCATCATTATTGGCACCATAATTATCATGCATATTTATGGTTTAAGGTTTACATATTGGGGAAATAGTTGTCATCTTTTTCATTTTCATCATTATCATACCATGATCTTGATTATCACGATCATGGTCATTGTCATTTTTCATTATTATTATTGTGACCCTCATTATCATCGTCGATATAATCATTGTTAGATCAAGATCATGATTATCATCTTCACATTCATGCTCATTTTCATTTGCCATCATCATCGTTATTGGCACCATCATTATCATGCATATTTATGGTTTAAGGTTTACATATTGGGGAAATAGTTGTCATCTTTTTCATTTTCATCATTATCATACCATGATCTTGATTATCATGATCATGGTCATTGTCATTTTCATTATTATTATTGTGACCCTCATTATCATAAATCAATATAATAATTGTTAGATCAAGATCATGATTATCATCTTCACATTCATGCTCATTTTCATTTGCCATCATCATTGTTATTGGCACCATCATTATCATGCATATTTAGGGTTTAAGGTTTACATATTGGGGAAATAGTTATCTTTTTCATTTTCATCATTATCATACCATGATCTTGATTATCACGATCATGGTCATTGTCATTTTTCATTATTATTATTGTGATCCTCATTATCATACATGTTTAGGTATTCATTTCCCCATCATCATAGACATCATCATGATTATCATTGTTAGATCATGATCATGATTTTCATCTTCACATTCATGGTCATTTTCATCTTCCATCATCATCATTATCATCACCATTGTTATAATGCATATTTAGGATTTAAGGTTTACAAATTGTGACATAGTTGTCATCTTTTTCATCATCACCGCTATCATTTTCATCGTTGTCATCATTATCCTCATCATCATTATCACCACCATTAACACCACCACCATCAACATCTTTTCCATCATCATCATCATGAATATTTTTTTAATTATTATGTGAATATTGATATTATTATGTTAATTTGTAAATAAATTAAATATTACAATCATCATCATATCGTGATCATGAGGTAAATAAGTTAGGTATTGTTTTATGAATAATGCAACTCTGTGGTTCTTTCTTAGCATACCTATATTATATAAATATATGTAATATATGCCGAGAGGTATATATTACATATATTTATATATTATATAAATTTATAGGTGCCTCATGAACTTCACCTCTTGGCATATTTTATATACACATAGAAACATAAACCAAAACATGGTATGTAAAAATGCCGAGAGGTGAAGTTCACGAGGCACCTATATATTTATATAATATATAAATATATGTAATATATACCTCTCGGCATATATTACATATATTTATAAAAATATAGGTATGCTAGTGTAAATGTGAAATAGTATAGAGGAATTCTAGCAAGAGGAAAAGGAATGTATGATTTACATATTATGAGCCTTTCTAGAACTTAAGTTAAAGATTGAAATATAATTGTAATAAATTTCTAATCCTAAAATATCATGCCATGGGAAGACCCTATCTGTAAGTGTATATTGTAGTTGAATCGTTATGTTGGTCCTTGTACAAAAAAGTGGCCTTGATTTGCATCACATGTTTTCATGTTATCTATGTGGCTTAATGTTGTGAAAACATATCACATGTTTTGCATAGTCCTAAGTGATATCTTGTAGTGTCATGTGTACTACAATTTAAGGAAAAAAAAATCTGCGGTATTTTTAGTGTTGTTTGTGTGTGTAAAATGCGGGCGTTTACTGATTTAGCATAAGCCATAGGCTTATTACATGGATTCCAACAATCCCTACTCTTATTACCATTCCCCGCATTGCATCCTTAAGGGACAACTGAACATAGGGTTTATCCTTAATGTTGTCCTCATTATAACTAAGATACTCTTGACCCAAAAGCGAGCCACAAAAATCAGCTCATACACTGTCGAGCTCTCATGAACCAGAGCACTGAAACATGAACAGTGCGCCATTTCCCATATATGAATTCTCAGGATGCAAAGATTATTCCTGACTTAAAGCATTAAGGCCCTATGAGTAATCTATAAACCTAACTCTATATGAATCCCTATCAATAGCTGAAAAAGGGTTATGAGAAGCCTCCACTAGTGAAGGCTTGGAAAACTCCTCCGATGGCTTCCCAGCTAAGGAAGCAACCTTCAAAGTGGAATGACCCTCCCCACTCGCTACCACGCAACCCATCATTTAATACAACCGTGGATTTATAAGAGGAATCACAAATTTGAGTTGGATCTATGCTCATCTACATTTTTAAATAATATATTGTCCACAACTTTTCATGATTGTCAATTTTCTATAATTTCTTTTGTTGATTTCCACATTTTTCTAAAAATTGTTGTTTCCATATAAATATCTTCTTTGTAATTATTCTACAATTTACAAAATTTAATACATTATCAAAAGTATATATGTAAAAATTTCATACATTTTTCTACAATTAAGATTAGCACAAAAAAGCATGTAAATGGAAGCTACGATTCAAATTCAACAATAATATTTTCTCTAAATATTTCTTAATAAATACATAGAAATATTACAACTAATGTTCTCTTAATTCTACATTCCCTTAAATAATTTTGCATGTAACTTGTTTGCATTTAGAATGCATAGTTTAAAATTCATTCAATTATTTTATTAATTTTTAATTATAAAATTTAATAATTAAAAAAAATCAAATTATAATCAATAATATATAAATAACTATACAATATTTATGGTAATTTTATTTGTTAATTACTGTTAAATATTATGAAATATATGATTCGAAGAACTAACAATGAATGCTAGAAATGGATGGTTCATATTACAACGGGCAACAAATTGAAAATGTAGATTTGAATTTATTTTAAATTATTGAATATATGTTAAAGATACCATAAAATTTAACAAATCAAAAGTGTTTATTTATGCTTCTACTTTCAAGATCGTTGTTTGGGTTCAAACCATGAAGCTTTCGGCAAACCATAAATTCAGACATATTAGTCAATTATTATTGAAATTTCAAACATATTTTCTCTAGGGAAAATAATTAGATCATAGTCTTAAATAAACTAAACGTTTGATATGCAAATTCAATGCAATAAAATCAATAAAATCGGATTAAATGTAACTAAATTTTATACCACATAAAATTTATCATTTAAAATAATTCATAGCGCATACACCCTTATTTTTTTAATTTAAGTTATCATAATTCAATGGATATGTAAAACATCTACCACAATGTCATAGATATATGAATAAATGATTGTATATCCTTTGAATTTGTAGTTTGGTTGGTGGAATTAATGCCTTGTTTCTTCTTACATTGCACCGCCTCTCTGCGACATCAAGAAATATTTTTGTTGAAGTTGAGTAACCCAGGATAGAATATCCTGCTACTATTAATGTTCAAGCACTATCATTATAAATATCCTACTCTACATACCACAAGACATTAAATAAGTACTCCTATAAACAGGTAATTATTTAGATTAAATACGACACACAAAAAAAAAAAGATCATTCAAATCTAGGTGTGGAATTAATTTATGTGTTGGTCTCTTGCAATAAATGGTTTCCATCGTCAATGAATACTATAAATTAATTTTCACCACCCCAGAAATCCACACATAACATAAAACCTACAATTTGAGGCCCACACATTATTCACCTGAACGTACATAATAAGTTTCTTGGGAGAATAACTCCATATCCACCATACAATACTAGAACTAAGATGGAAGAAAATTCATTATCCTGAACTATTTGATCGAATTCCTCCTTGAATCCATTATGTGATCACTCATAGATTAAACAAACTTATAGCATGAGCAAAGGCTCTTTTAGAAAACGTTTGCGGAGAAAGAAAGCTACAAGGAAAAAATGAAAAGAAAAACACGATGTCAATGCATATGAATAGAAGTGACACCTTATATGCTAGCATTAAGAGAGATTTAAGATGGACTTATGGAGGCGATAGAAATATTATGTAGAGATAGAGCATTAGATAATACACCGTTCTATTATATTATTAGAATAAAAAAACTCTCTATTTTCCCCATGTACCTTAATTACCTATTTTTGCTTTTCAATTTTATTTATCCTTTTTCAATCTACCCTAATATATTATATTTCCTATTGAATTATTATTTGCTTAATAGACATTTGTGCTAGAAAAAAATTTTGATTCCATTTAAGACATATTACCAATCACCTTAATGTTCATCTTTAATCATTTATAAATAGTTATTCAAATAATTAAGATGATGAAATAATATCCTTTGTGTCGAAAGACATAATTAATGCTAGTTTTCTACAATCTTAAAAGATGTAACGCCCACAAAAATCTGCTCTCAAATAAAAATAGAAACTAATAATTTAATAGTCAAAATTACGGTAAGTTTTGTTTTTGATTTGAAAGGGTTTGCAAGGTTAGACATTATCCATAATTAATAAATTTCCGGATTAAGGTTTCTACATGAGCTTGCAGATGTTGGAATTAAATTAATAATTAAATATAATTAACCGACTTCCTAAAAATATTTACGGTTTAAAATATTTACCAAGTTCCATTACTTTACTTAATTACCATGCACCAAGTTTACTTTTCTCCATATAACAAAAGTTTAACTATTAAGTCTAGCCACTAAGTGGCCCCATGCACCCCATTACCCATGCACTTTTTATTTAAATTTGATTCCCACAAAATTACCTCCCACTTAAGTTATGTAGAGTTTAATTTGGGCCATTAGGTCGAATCTATCCTAGCCATAAGATTTGGGTTGCCCTAAAAATCTGTTGGAAATAAGGTGTCTCAACCTTTTTGGTTTATTCGATCAAGATTTTCTTACATCCGTTTCGCATTTGTCGTACTCTAAAAATAGAAATATGAGTTGTCAAAATATTCTCACATGATAGTATATCATGGAAGGACTATTTTAGAGATATTATGACATCTATAAGGTTCAAAAATAATGTAATGCCCTGTTTGGCATCGACTTTGCTATTACGTCCTTGTCCTATTGCATGTCATTGAATGCTAAATTGAGCTCCCTTTTCTATCATTAGGTGACTTTTACCCTGTTTGCGAAGTTATTTTTTTAGCATCCTTTCTTCTTCTTTCGTCTCTGTCGTGCCTTTGATCTATGGAATGCTTAATGTCATTTGTTAAAAAGAGTTCTATTGGAATCTATCGAATCTTAGGTTCCCAACATATGATTGTATTTTCATTGTTATAATTGTATTTGTGTCTTAATATTACGCCTCATTTAAGATAAAGATATCTATAAAGTTCAACATTGGAAAGCTAATGGATGTTAGGTTTAAAGGGGGTAATATATTGTAGCGCAATAGATACATCTAAACATGAAAACCTCTCAAATTGGAACATTAAAAATATAGTACTATGAAGGGAGATGTTGGTTGAATAACCATCATAAAATCATTTCAGAAAGTGTCAACCATCAAATTTAGTCCGCGTAATACATACATGAACAATGTGTATAAAAGTTTTGTATGTTCCCATACAATTACAGGTGTAGATTTATTGTCTTATTTCAACGTGGAATAAATGAAACATGATATGGAATTTACAAGGAACACAAAAATTATAAATACAACAAAAAAATCATTTTGCAAGGAATACGCTAAATCTTTTCTACGAATTATCCATTATGGAGGTGATTAAAATTTTACTGGAAAATTTGGGAGTAACTTTGATGGCCACCGCCACTTCATTAACTCCTTTTTCTAGGCATGTTGGAGTCCTTCTTCTTTGGTGGCCGCACTTCAATTATTATTTTACAAATCTTCTTGGTTTCTTGATTGACTTCCTGCATATCCTTCATTGACCGCATGAGATTTTCCTTGGATGGACTGCGTGTGGGTGGCGGATAGCATTAAGTTGGTATACAGTTGTGTGAGAGTTATTGAGTGCACTGTCTTGAAGATTCAAAATGTGGTTAGGGCTCTCTCCTCCAAACTGCGATTGTCCTCGATGTGAATAGCTGAGGTGAATGTATCAATCCACTTCATTAAGTCTGTGGCAACTTCTGGTTGAAGGTCTTTATCTCCTTGGCATCAAATCTAAATAGAGCATGAAGGAGTCTTCAACTGTGACAACTAAGAATGATTGTTCAAGGTAAAACAGTGGTGATTATGTGATCTCAAATGGGTAAGAACACCCATGGAAGGTGTTGAAGCCATTCTAAGCAGTCCACAAGCTTCAAAAGGTGAAAAACAAGTCTCAAATACCTCCTCAACCTTGATCAGTAGTCTTTTACCAGTCTGTACACTATAGATTGTAATCACAAGGAGCAAATAGATGATTTTTCATGGTGTCTCTTGATTTGAAAAGGTGGAGAGTCCTTAAACAAAGCTTCGAAAGTTTTCCTTGTTTGGTTTCACTCAGGTTTGATCAAGCAACAATTTTTTTTGCTGTCCTTTGTTGTCTACCTATTGTCTTCTGCCCTGCGCGTGTGGTTTTAGATGAAGCTTCAAGCTAGTGAAGCAGGCATGTTACCTCCACTTTCTTGGGTGCTGCGAGGTGTGTTGTGGTCGAGAATCTTCAAGCTGACTGCAATGTAAAGTGAATAGCCAGCAGTGGCGGGCATGCATGTTGCAGTATGGTAGAAGCATTTTTGAGTGCTTCCAATGTAATGCCCGGCTGGGCATTGGCTCCTTTTCTACCTGCCCTCCACCAGCCTATCTTCATTTTTTCAACATACTAAGCTGTCACAACCTACCACAATTTATAACCCCTGTCACCTCATTTTGACTGCTCCTCCTTGGCGTGTGCTGAACAGTGGATTCATTAATGGTGAAATGAAGTTCTGTCACCCGATGTTGCGTGGGTGGGTGTGGATTCTCAAAATCGTGTTGTGCGGTGGTTTCGGTGGAGCGTTGAACTGAAATCCTTCTAGAGAGTTCCGTGAGGAAGAAACTCGCGCTTTATGCAGCAGCTACGGTGGTCGAGAAGTGAACTTATCTCGAGAAAATCGGTGGCCTCCCGGAGGGAGAAAGTGCGACAGGCTGCTACAAGGTGAGCGGGGAGCCGTTGGCGTTGATCTTGTTGTTTACAGTTGCATGTGACCACGGTCGTGATCAGTTGTTGCAAAATCTTGCAGCTGTAGTAGAAGAACGAGATAAAGTTTTGTTGAGCTGTCTTGCCTTTTCATTGTGGAAAGTTGCTCTATCCAGGTGATGAATTTAACATGGAAGAAGCTCGATCAAATCTTGAGGCTTGTTTTGCAAGTGAGGCTGAGATTACATTCACGACTGTTCCTAGTTTTGGCCGGAAGTTATTCTAGCGCCTGGCCCAAGGGTTGATATGGTGGTTTGATACAAAGATACAAAAAAATAAAATGGAGGTGTTAACTTTGCTGTTCTTTCTTCGCAAGCTACTTCCGTGACATTATACCTTTTACCCTTTCTATTCTGCTGAAGGGTAAGGTAACAAAACATATTTCTCTCGATCTACTACTGAATAAAATAGGAGATGTATAGCACACATTTCTTCCTGGAAATTTTGATGATATGTTGTATGATTATCAAGTTGATGGACAATATTGTCCTGAAGAAGGCCACTGCTATGATCCTTCGTGCATTTTGGTGGATCGTTATGCTAGGCAGTCATAAGCGAGTAGAATATGGGGTTTTGGGTCCTGGAGGAAGCTGTTGGCCTCAAATGGCTGGTATGGTCCCCTCTCGATGACGAGAGGGTGAAGAATAGTGTGGGAGCCGGAAAATGGAGCAGATCGGTTATGGAGCGGGACACTAATCATCTCACTCTCACCTACTTCGCCATTTCAGGCCTCGACATCCTTAATGCCTCGATCAGGTGGAGACTGGTTCCTCGTGGAGGATGGGCGTGGAAACCAGCTAGTGTAGCAGGTGTGTGTTGAATGGTGCAACGGTGTGTTGAATGGTGCGGTGGTGTGTGAAATGCACATTTATTGCTATGTTGTTTTTTCGTTAAGTTTCGAATGCACCCTCAAATTTGAGATTCTCCTACAAGATATTTTTATCAAAATCGATTAAGTGACAGCAGTGATCATTTATTGCAGGAGACTCGATGAAATTTATTTACAAAGATTCTTTTGAGATCTTCTTGCTATTTGATGTAACTCATGGAAGAGAACCTCATAGAGGTGGACTGTTTCATATCGAGAATATTCATGAAGCAATTGTTTGCCTTGCAAGAAAAATTTTAGGAGATCTATGCAACATTGGAGAAAATGTATTGGGAGATGAAGGTAGTAGGATAAATCGGATTCAGGACTAACTTGTGCGAATGCTACATTGGTGAAGGTTAATAGTGCCAATAAGCATGACATTCTTTTGGAAGTCGTACAAGTGCTAACCGATTTGAATCTCACTATTTATAAGGCGTACATATCTTCTGACGATGGAAAGTTTATGGATGTATTCCATGTAACAGAAAGGGATTGTTAGGCCAGGTTTACTCTTTGAAGTTTTTGTTGTTCTTACAGACCTTGAATGCAATGTCATTAGGGCTGAAGTCTGGACCCATAACACGAGGGTTGCACCGAGTGTTTGATGCTGTCCTCAATCTAATGAAGGAAAAGGTTTATCGATCATCACGGTAGATGCCTACTAGAGCCAGGAGCGTGATGTAATCAGTATATTTTGTGTCCAAGCTTCAAATCATGGGGTTGGATTTGTAGATGATATTCGCCGCATGAATGTGGCACTGGCACGAGCTCGCAAAGCAGCTGCATTGAAGCAATCTAGTGACTAGTCAGCCTTAATTGAGGATGCTAAGTCTAGGGACTGTTTTATGGATATGGAGTCTGTACCAAGAGATTGTTTTTGGTTATAAAGCCATCTTCTTTTGCTTTGTCTCAAACTAGGGCTGCTCCTAATATGAGAACACCAAGGTTAGGAGGTCCAAATTAGAAACAATCAGATGCATATGGAGATGGTGGAGGTGTTTTGATGAATGATGAAGGATTAAGTTCAATTGCCAAAAAGGGGCCTACAGAAGTTCTAGGGCTGATCTTGGAGCGGTGTTGGGAGAATGATGGCAAGTATTTTAGACCACCCACCCTGGCTGTGAACTCCTACCTGTGCCAACATGAAGATGTTCGATGTTTGGGTGCCCAACGAGCTTGAAGAAAATGGATTTAGGCTTTGGTTGCTGTTGCAGGCCCCGTCCATCTTGTTATCGACTGCGGGAGCTTAATCAGGCACGATATTCTCTATACCATTAATTCTTATGCTGTTATTTAATTGAATCACTAAATAACTTTACTCTTCATATTAATGTCTCATGTGATGGAATACTTGTTTGGTTTCCACTTTCTGGCTCGTTTGTATTTGTTTTTGGCGTTAGAAATGATTGCGTTGGTTGAAGCCTATATTGTTTTACGGGTTTTAATAAATATTATTTGGGTGAAATTTTCTCTTAAGACTAATAAAACAAAAGAGGCAGGGGTCTTGTAATGAAAAATCTTGAGTTCTATGTGTTGGTCTCACGATTTGAATGTTTTACCAAACATTGTCGTTGGACTCAACTTTATAGTTCTGTTATGTTCTTATTCTTGTTTCGGTTCGAGATCTGTAGTTCTGGTCTATGTTGGGTATTTGCAAATTGGTGATTGAGTACTGCGAGTGCATCGTGTATAGGTGAATGATGCTATTCTTGTCTCTATCCTTTTCTTTCAGTTGTTTTAGGTTCTAGTAACCCTTCCCAGTTGGCTTGGTGTGTGCTTAGCTTGGTGACTTTTGAATTGAGCCAAGTTGATATTTATTTTCAACTAGGTTAGTTGCTTTTGTTATTTTGTTTGAATCGCTCGAAGAAATACTTTTATTCTTCGAGTGTCATGTTTGATTTTCATAATTGATATCAATTCATGTTCACCGTTTGGAGATTGTTGTCTTTGGAATCACCTTCTCTCCCTTGGTGACTATTGTATGTTTTGAGGAATGTAGCTGAACCTATGGAATGTTTTCTTTTGACGATACTCACATTTCTTTTGGATAGCTTAAAATGTCAGAGGAAATACTCTTTCTTACCTTGATTTTGTTTCACACATGTTGGAGGATACGAGAGCTACTTGATCATTAGTGAGGAAGTTTTCAAATCTTAAAATTGGGATGTTGGTTTTATGCGTAAGAAATTACTCTACATTTTGCTCCGTAAAGATGCTTAAATTTCATTCTCATGTGACTTAGAGTTTGGTGTGTTTGGAAACTCATTGGTTGACTGGTTTTTGTGATGATCGTTGTGATACGACCTCCTTGCTGTCATTGTAGTAGAATGGTTATGTGTTGACCAGAAAGGTTTAAGTCAACTTGTTGTTGACGACAAATCCTTTGGAAGCTATGTATCCTGTGTTGTGTTCTTGTGAATGATTGAGTAACCCTCTTGTAAGATTTATAATGGTTATGTTTGGTCTTGCCAAGTTTGTCCTTTTTCTTAAGACATTCTCTTGATTAGAAGAAAGTTTAATAGAAGGATTGTTAGGATAGGATGTAACCCATACGAGGTCATTTGTGCGTTTCATCCCTTTTCTTTCCAATTTATTTATTCGATACTGACATAAAATTAACTGTTATAGGCACATCATCTTAATATTAATAAGTCATGTTGGTTTAGATATTCTCATGTCGATTGATTGTTTGGGATCTTCCAGTGGCATAGTGAATCCTTGGCTTGGTGAACTAACTTAAACAAATAGGGACAAATCACATTTGAAATTAATTCTCTTCTTGTAATTGTTTTTGTTTTGAAATGTTATCTTGTTAAAATGACGGTCATTATTGTGATATGGGTGAAATTCACTATGATGTTTATTAACTGCTCCTATGAGAAAATGATAATTAAATAGAGTTAGTGCCGTCCCTTTTATTTAGACATTTTATGCTTTTGGACAACTCTTTAATTGCTCTTGTTTAGACTCTTGAATTATTGTTTTCTTCTTCAACGGTGCTTTTCTTCCTTGAAATAGTTAGATAACAACATATTGTCTTAATGTTATAGCTTTTATCGTGCTCAGTTCTTGCGAACTGACATGTGCTAACAAATGTGCAGGAGGATTTCTTGAGTAGAAAAGAAAAAAAAAGAGAGAGAGAAAAAGATATACGTGTAGAGAGTGGTTTCCAGCCTTCTTAGGAACTGCTGTTGTACGAATGTTTTCCTTGCTTTAAAACGTTGGTATGGAAATTGTGAAGACTATATAGAAGGCATTGTGTTATAATTTTGTATTGTTCTCATGTAGGCTGTTATCATTTGAAAGTCAATTTGAGAAATATTATTGTCAATAAGATTAAATGAACTTGTTTGACATGCGTATCCTTTGTTGAATTTTCACTTTTCAGAATATGATTTATCCTTGAATTGTCAAACCTAATTCTAATTATCCAAACTTGAATCATCTTGCATCGCTCTAGTTACCTTGGTCTTGTGTCGTTTGGTAGAGGACTATGTTTTTGAACCTAGCAAAAAGAAAACAAGAGAAACAAATATACCTTGTGATCCCGCGTAAACAAATCAACAATCTCTTATTGTGGTGAGTCCTTAGAACGGTCTTAAGGTGAAATCAATGATTAAATTCTTGGAAGATAACAAGATTACAATAAATAGAAGGAACTTGCCTAAGAAACTCTTCGATCTGTCTTACCCGTTGAAAATGTAAACAGTATACTTATTTCTATCTCTTCAAGTGAAGCCCAAGTGAAACCTTTAATTTTTCTGATTAGACTCTTGACCCCAATGAAATCTTATTAACAACTAATAAGATCTTAATGATGAATCCAAGAGTTAGACAGTCATGTACTGGAATAAAATAAAATAAAATAAAATTGACCACTTGAAAAGGTAAAACATATATGTTCAAAAGCACAACGTCGAAAACAGATTGATAAAGTTAAGAGCCTTGAGAAATTAACTGCCTCCTCACAAATGAATAAGTTAATCAAGTAAATGAAGTAACCTCTTGCTATTCTATAATTGGTTTACACTGTATATTAACATTATCAATGTAGGGGAAAATTCTTCAAAGGAGACATGACTGCGATTCTCCTATCGTGATTCCTCTGCGAAAAGTAAAGAATGTAAAAACACTTACAGCTAAAACATGAATCTAAAGAAACCTTCTGTGGGAAGACTTTGTTGTAAGACTGCATACTTTAGATGAACCATTGTGTCCTTAGTGTGTGCCTCATGTCTATCTGTAACTAGTGTGGGTCCGTGTTATGGAAAGCATGTCTTTGGTTGGTTGTATTCCCTAGAGAACTTGTGTAGTGTCGTATTACCTTCAAGCAAGTCAAAAAAAAAAGTTATCCTGTATTTCATTGTGTTGTCCTTGTGTTGGTATTTTTGGTGTGTTACATTTGGTATCAGAGCGTAGGTTCATGCTCTCAAACCTCTGGGCCGGATTGGTGTTGTATGGTGATGTTGCATGGTGGTGGTGGTGTTACATGATGATACTGCATGATGATGATGATGTTGCATGATGATGATTTATATTGGAAGAGTAATGTGCTTTAAGCGTGATGTGATTATTGTCGTAATTGTGATATTGTGAACGCACGTGATGTGTATGTCACTCAGTGCGTATTTGTCATCATGTTGATGTGTTGGGGATGAGAGTATTCTCTCTCCTTCTTGTGGATTCTAGGAAGAATTCACGTGTAAATTATTGTTTGTGATGTGTGAAAAGAATTCTAATGTGGATGACGTAGTGTTGGAGCATTGTGGCATATTGTGATATGTGGGTGTATCAATGTGTTGTATGACTAGTTGATGTTAAAAGAAACGAGTTGTATCATGATGTTTTTACCATGTTCTGAAGAAACGTGTGTACCACCTTGTTATGTTGCAATGTATGTTATGTTGTGATGTACTATGTTCATCGTATGTATGACTGTGCAAACAGGTAATGCTTCATGTTGTGATTTTGGGTCATACGGTGAGTGTATGAACCCTATCGTATTGTGATTGCACCTTGGGTGCAGAATGTGGTAAAGTGATGTATTGCGCCCTGTGAATGTATAATTGTGATCTACCCCGTATACCTACCATACGTGAGACGTTATGGTAGCTATGTGTGTACCACCATGGTGTTAGTAATGTAGTTACATGTTATGTTGTGAGCCTTACACTAACCGACCCTGAGGGAGATCGGTAGAAGTGTATGTTAAGAGTGAGGAATGGTGTACCATGGGTCAATAACTCAAGTCAAAACTCGGTTTAGTAGATTACATGTGACTCTTTCCTCTCTCCCTATGTGGTTGTATGTATGCAACCTTAGTGTATCTATGACTATGTTTAGCCTTGTCGAAGGGTGGCGGGATTGATATATATTTTACAGTGAGGCTCGATGTTCCGAGTGCCAAAGAACTCGTTGAGTACCCCTTTGGTGGCCGATAAGGCCACACAGCTTATCGTAATGTGACATTATTATAAGTTGATTTTATACGTAAATTGAGCTTTTTACTTTATTTTACAAGGACCAAAGATCTTTTCTTGATTGCAATGCTTTACAATTTTGGGCATTTCCTTGGTTTGTGGCACTAACATGGGGATTTTCGATACTAACTTTGGCTATTTGGCCACTTATTTTAGCTTGATTTGGGGTCTTCTTTTAAATTTGGAATTTTTACCGCCTTGCCCAAGGCTTGTACTTTGCCACTTGGCACTTTGACCTGGATTGTTGTCTTTGGTTCTAATGTCGTGATGTGTGGAATAGGGTCATGGGATGCACCATGGATTGGTTGGACCTATGGACCCACTTCGTTGTATGGGGGTACGCCCCAAGGGGTACATATAACTAGCGGGTTGTTGAACCACGCGTTATTATGTCACTTGGGTTAGGAGTGTTCGAACTCGATGTGCCTTGGGCACAGAGAGACAACCGACCTCCTTGAGGGAGGCATAAGAGTTTGAGGGAGGCATAAGAGCTTGAGGGAGGCATAAGAGTTTGAGGGAGGCATAAGAGTTTGTAATTATATGAGCTTCTTCAACGAGTCACTAAGTTGGCAGGCATAAAGGTTTTTGTTGGAATTATCACACCTTACAAGCTACAACTGAAATGTTTGCACCGAGAGTTTGATGTTGTCCTCAAATCTGATGAAGGAAAAGGTTTATATATAATTACGGTAGATGCCTTTCAGAGCCAGGAGCGTGATGTAATCATTATGTCTTGTGTCCGAGCTTCAAATCATGGGGTTGGCTTTGTAGCTGATATTCACCGCATGAATTTGGCACTACCATGAGCTTGCAGAGCACTTTGGGTTAAGGGCAAAGCAGCTGCATTGAAGCAACCTAATGACTGGTTAGCCTTAATTGAGGATGCTAAGTCTAGGGACTGTTTTATGGATATGGAGTCTGTACCAAGATATTTTTTTTGGTTATAAAGCCATCTTCTTTTACTTCATCTCAGACTAGGGCTACTCCTAATATGAGAGCACCAAGGTTAGGAGGTCCAAATTAGAAACAATCAAATGCATATGGAGATGGTGGAGGTGTTTGGATGAATGACGAAGGATCAAGTTCAATTGCCAAAAATGGGGCCTACAGAAGTTCTAGGGCTAATTTGGAGCGGTGTTCAGAGGATTTTGGATCTACTTCTGAGAAACCCAGGGATGCATGGCAACAATCTTTGGGAAGAGGAGATAGGGTGTCACCAGAAGATCAATGAGGGAATGATAATCAGGTGTCAATGTGACCCGACCGAACTATGGGCAGAGATGCACATTCAGACTATACAATTGATTTTATGAAGTCAAGCATGGCACATTAATGAGTTTGGACCTTCAAAGCAGCGGTGAGGAAGAGAAGTTGCACAGGTTGTGTTGCTGTTGCCCGAGCCCTGGTCGACGTGCTTGTTGGATTGGAAGAATTCTAATCAGGCATGTTAAATCTACTCCTTGTAATAGTTTTCTACCTTCTTTCAGTATCTTGAAATGAATATTCTTTCCTCTTGAATGGCGCCTAGACAAAATGTTTTCGTGGTTGTTTATATCGCTGCCTGATTGTGTTGGTTGTTCCTTTAAATCTCGTTCCAATTTCGTTGGTTTTGCTTGGAATGTTCTTTTCCTCTCTTATAGCTTACTCTATTTCATATTTGTCTAAATGGGCTACTGCAATATTGAGTGATGCAGTCTAGTTCATAGGGAAGGAAACATTATAGAGTTTCATTTGCTTATATGACTCTCTTTTAAAAGAATTATGTGATGGTATTTATAATTGAAGGCTTACTATATGGAAGGTTAAGCCTTCATATCTCTATTTGGTTGAATAAATACGTATTTCTTGTTTAGGGCTCTCCTGTTTTGCTAAAAGGTACATTAATAGTGACATTGTGTTCTAAAACTTGTTTAAGCCTGTGGGCATTCCTTACTTTTTGTTTAATTAGAAAATGGCATTAGGGTTTTGCTTTAGAACTGTACATGGTTGACTTTTGTACCCAGTTCTAGAGGATGAATAACCTGACATCTATTTTTGGCCTCTACGTGTTGAGAGAATTACTATACCTACTTCTTGGTTCAAACTCTTGTTTGATTAAAGTAAGGGGGAAACATTGTAAGTTTAATTGAATGAAATCTCTACAATTTTTATTAAGGTTCGCGAGCAAGCTTTTAATAGCTGGACTGAAACAAAAGTTGTAGGTGAATCCATGGTATTGGACTTGTGAACTCATTTCCTGTTAGATGACAGTTGATTACAGTGATAATATAATAGGTGGCTATTATATTCATCTGTTTGATATTTGCTAGACTTTTCCTTGATAAGCCCACATGGATCGGGTAAAATTTCCATCTTCTATACCATTGGCAAGGAGCTCATAGAACTTCTAGGCCTGACTACACTACGTAACCTTCCTGATGGATATGTGTGTTGGTTCTTATTATTGTGCTTGTACTCGTGGTAAGGTCTTTTGAGTCTGGGGCATCGCTGGTGTATTACCCACCGTGTATCAAATCCCTTTGTTTTCGAACTCGAATATCTTATACTTCAAACTTGGTTACTAAAATTCCCATTTTGTGGCTTTGTTAAGGAAATCAAATTTTTTTATTGACTTTGTTGGAAATATATAAAAATTATTAACGACTTTTGGGTTTAGCCTTCCCTTATATTATGTAGAGAAGTTGACGATTAGGATAAGGTTTGTTGGTAGAATAATGGCCCTTTTTTTGTCTCTTTTGTATGCTTTTGGATGAGTGGATTTGTTTTGTTAACTAGTACTACGTTTAAAAATTCCTATAAAGAAGTAGTGGTAAACTCCTTGGTTAAAACTAAAACTATAGTTGTTTTCTTTTAAGGGCGTCGAACCCATATTACTATGAAGCCTTCCCCTGGGAGAATTGGATAACGTCGTTTTGTTTCATGCCTACAATCATAATTAGTATGTTTTGTCTTCTCTTGGACCTCTTTAGATGGATGGATTGAGTATTGGATTCCAATCACGTAATCCATAGGATTACATGAAGGAAATATCAACACTCTTGACTTTCTTGTTCCTAACCCATAAGGTCTTGCCTTGATTTATGTGATTTTGTTCTTACTGGTATTTTGACTTTCTCCTTGTTGGATGGTTTAGATTTCTTTCTCATGTGAATAATTTTGGAGTTGTGGGTTGTGTTTTAATCCATTTTTGAATTAGAACATTCCTTTCTTGATATTGTTAAATGTTAGCTTACTGTTGCAATGTGTAGCCTTAACATGCTCAGTTCTCATGAACTGATTCTAGCTAGTATTTGTGCAGATGGATTATGCGAGTAGATTAAAGGAAAGAGCTAGTAAAGGTTTCATCAGTGCAATTTATGAAGTTCCTTGTAAAAATGTCCAATGTGAGGTAAATTTTGTAATAGTGCTTGCAAAGGAGTTTAGAAGACCTCTTTCCTTGGGTTGTTCTAAAATTACGTGATGATGTTGTGTTGTCCTTCTGTAGGTAAACTGGTAACTTACCTTTGTGAGAATGGTATTCAATCTTTACATTGATATGAGTATTGTAAAACTTTGATCTTGAGAATAAATTATCAAGTTAAATCTTTCTAAGACCGAGTGAAAATATATTATAAGTAAAGTAAAATGGGTCGGTTAACCCTTAAAGAAGTTAAACAAAAATAATAATTTTATATTCAACAAATAAATTTCATAATAGAGAAGATTTAAAGTTAATTACTCAGTGAAAAAGGAATAAATTTAGATTGGTAAGATGAATTGTATGAATCATATCTTGAGTCTCCTTGAAAACGTAAGCTAAGAATTGCAAGATGTCTTATTAAAATAAATAACCCTCAAGAATATCTCATTGTGGTTGGACTTCTATGTTGTCATGTCTAAAAGAAAAGTAAATTGTCCTTGAAAGGTGTGAACATTTCCATGCTGCCTTTATGGCCATCCTTGTATCAAGTTGTTCACTAGTGTTAGTTGTATCCTTGGTGACGACATGTTGCGTCATGTTATGTTATGTGTCAAGCATGTCAAAAAAATTTATCTGTGTTGTTTGTGTGTTAATTAATGGGTCGTTACAAATAAGGGAGAATATTGTGCACGTGAGAGCCTAATTTTAGACTGAAATCTTTCTCTTTAATGCTATCCACCTCATGAAAGGTTTGGCACATGGTTTTGTAAGCCATTAATGGTTTCTTGTATAACCAAAGGTCTATAAATTGAAGGCTTGGAGAAGCAATTGGTGTGGTGAGCTTTACAACCATGTAAAGTTGGAATCCTACTAGAATTTTTCCGGTGATACTCCTTTAAGAAACTTGCTCTGCAGTGTATGTAATCTTGTTATTACATTTGCAATAAATTGAGTGGGCTTTTGGAGTGTGGGGTTTTTTATCCGAAAGGATTTTCCCCACGTATATCTGGTGTTTGTGTTCTTGTTATGAATATGTTGTTGATATTTCTGTAATTGTTTTACTATGTTGAAAGTTTTGCATAATATCTCTCCTCAAGATTAGCATAGGAAGTTGTTCCATTACTCTTAGTTTCCTATCAAGTGGTATCATACCATGATCACCTTTTGTTTCAGTTGTGGGTTGTTGGGTTTTTTGTGCTAATCCGGGTTTGAGTGGGAACTTGTGTAGAGAATACTTTGTTATCTGGTTGCAAATATTTTTCAAATGGCGAACACATTTGAGAGGATCAATGTAGAGAAGTTTTTGGCACAAACTTTGAAATGTGGAAGCTAAAGATGGAAGATCTATTGGTTGATCAAGATCTCGGGATGCGGTGGATGAGAAGGTCCATAGGACCATGTATCTAGTTTTGGCTACAAAATATGATGTAATGGATAGAAAATATAAAGGTCTTATTAGACTATGTCTTGTAGATTCGATCCTGAAAAATGTCCATGAATAATCCACTTCAGAGAAGATTTGGAAAAATATGGGTGAGATATACCAAGCTAAGTCACTAGTAAATAATATTTTCTTGAGGAAGAAGTTGCATTCCTTAGAATGCAAGGTGGAAAAATATCCGAGCATCTAAAAACATTAAATACGTTGGTGTATCATTTGAGCTCGGTTGGAGTAAAGATGGACAAAGAAGAAATGTGCCAAACAATATTGGTTTCATTGCTGGACTCATGGGACAGCCTAGTAATGGCCATTGGGAGAACTTCGGTGAATTTGAAGATGGAGAATGTTGTTGGTTCTCTACTCTCCAAAGAGATGAGAAGGAAGGTCTCTCTTAACGCCAAAGATGATTTGAGTGTTCGAGGAAGAACAAAATAATGAGGAAAAGATGAGAAGAAGCGTGGCCATTCCAAGAATAAGGGGAGATCAAAATCCCCTGGTAAGTCCAAAGTGATATGCTGGAACTGTGGAAAATTTGGACACTTCGAAGGGAATGCAAAGAAGAAAAGAAAAAGAAAAAGAAGAAGCATGATTCTGATTCTGAGTCGAAAAGGAAGATGGAGATGCCTTTATTGCAGCTTTGGCCACTCGTGTAGGTGATAATGCATGGTTGATAGACTCAGGTGCATCTTTCCACATGACCCCTAACAAAAACTAGTTTAGTAAGTATGAAAACTATGATGGTGGTAAGGTGTATTTGGGTGATAATTCTTTCCTTGAAATTGTTGGTCATGGTAGTATTTAGGTGAAAATTTTTATGGTAGAATTAGAACATTTGATGGTGTCTTGCATATCCCAAGACTAGCAATAAATTTATTATCCGTTAGCAAGCTAATAGATGCGGGTGTGAAAATGGTGGGAAGTGCTATGGTGATAGCAAGAGGAAGTAGATTGGGTACATTGTACCAACTTGATGCATGCATGGTTGAATGCAATAGAACTTCGGATAAAACTAAGCTAGTAACTATTTCACTGAAAAAGGAGATGGTTTCCTCCTCTACTGAGATGGTCATGGCTTTTGGGTACCCAAGGGTGCTCTATCTCTCGAATCAAAATTACTTGCAGAGAAGACCATGTTGTTATGGCACTGAAGGCTTGGCCACATTGGAGACAAGGGTTTAAAATCCCTAAAAAATAAGAACCTCTTTCATGGGTTGAATGATTGCAATCTCAAGTTTTATTCTGTGAGCATTGTATTCATGGAAAACAAAACCGTGTTCAATTTTACTCGTCTACTCATAAGTCTTCATGTATCTTGGATCTAATCCATTCAGATGTATTTTGTCATGTTAAGGTTGCTTCTATTGCTAAATTAGTTTATTATGTTACTTTCGTTGATGATTTTAGTAGGAGAACATGGGTATATTTTTTAAAGAGTAAATTTGAAGTTTTTATTCGTTTCAAGGAATTTAAGGCTATGGTTGAAACTCAAACTGGGAAGAAAATTAAGCTGTTTGAGATCGATAATGGTGGTAAGTACTTTGCTCGTATAATTTGACATGATTTTGTATAGATTGCGGGACTAAAGAAAAATGACAACTTCGTATTATTCAGAGTAGAATGGAGTTACTGAGAAAGAATGAATAGAACGTTGATGTAGAAGGCTAGGAGCATACTTGATTAGAGTTGTTCTAGAAAAAGGTTTTGGGCTAAAGATGTTACCACTACTTTCTATTTGATAAATATATCTTCTACATCAAAGTGCTTGTTGATAAAATGCCAATTGAGGCGTGGTGGGGAAAAATCCTTCAATTAGACATCCGAGATTTTTCGGTTATGAGGCATATGCACATGTGCGTAAGGAGAAGAGAACAAAGTTGGATTCTAAGGTTGTCAAACGTATCTTCATCGGATATGGCTATGGTGTTAAAGGATACAAGCTTTGGGATCCTATTACACAAAAGTTAATATACTCTAGAAGTGTTATTTTTAGAGAGATTAAATATTTCCCTGTTAATTTTCAGCCAGAACCACATAAAGAAAATGAACAAAAATGGATGTGGTTCAACTTCCTTCTACACCTGAGAAATTTGAATCGAGACCCCAAAATAGACAAGAAGTTGAGGAGAGCTCACCAAGCTCTGAATCTTCAGAAGAGGAAGAAGTGGAAGAATCTACACCTCAGCTTGTTCGAAAGTCTATAAGGCAAAGCCAACCACCCGAAAGGTATGGGTATTCTCCGATGCATTTGGAAGTGTATATTTTCTTTCAAAGTACTAACATTGATGAACCAAGATCTGTACAAGAGGATTTGGATATGAATGATGCAAAGTCTTGGAAAATAGCCACGGATGAAGAGATGACAACCCTTAAAAAGAATGATACATGGGACCTTGTACCATTTCCTGAAGGTCGAAAACCTGTTGGATGTAAATGGGTGTTTAAGAAAAATATTGGTTTAGATGGAAATGTTGAAAAGTATAAGGCACAGTTTGTTGCGAAGGGTTACTCTCAAGTTAAGGGTATTGATTATGGTGAGATATTCTCTCATATTGCTAAAATGACATCCATTCAATTTTTATTATCTATTACAGTAGCTTATGACCTAGAGGTTGAACAAATGGATGTGAAAATTGCTTTCCTTCATGGTGATTTGGAGGAAGAAATCTATATGACACAACTAGAGCACTACATGGTGAAAGGTAAAAGAAAGATGGTTTGTAAGTTAAAGAAATCCCTATATGGCCTTAAACAAAATCTGAGGATGTGGTACTAGAAGTTTGATTCATATGTGTTGAGTTTGGGTTTTGTGTGGTCTAAATCTGATCACTGTGTATATTTTAAATCTGATGGTGATTATTTCCTGGTAATTACTTTATATGTTGATGACATGTTGTTTATTAGGAAAGGAGAAGGTTTGATTGTAGAATTGAAATATCATCTCTCTCTGAAATTTGAAATGAAAGATCTTGGTGCAGCAAAACAGATACTTGGGATGGAGATTATAAGAGATCTTGAGAACATAAATCTATGGCTTGGCCAGAGTAAGTATGTTTGTTCTATTTTGCAAAGGTTCAACATGTAGGATTGTAAACCACTTTGTGTTCTTGTTCTTTTGGGAACAAATCTCTCCATTTCACATTGTCCGTCATCCCCATTAGAGATGGAAGAAATGAGTAGAGTGCCTTACCAGAGTGTAGTTTGAAGCTTAATGTATGTAGCAGTGCTGTACAAGACCAGACATTGCCCAAGTAGTGGGAGTTCTTTCTCGTTTTATGTCTAATCCTGGAAGAGTGCATTGGGATGAAGTTAAGAGGGTCTTTAGATATTTGTGGGGTACATAAAAGTACTCTATATGTTTTCATGGAAGAGGAGATCAACATTCCCTACGTATTCATGGTTTTGTGGATTCAGATTGGGTCGATGATGTCGATAGCAGAAGATCCACCACAGTGCATATGTGTTTACTCTTAATGGTGGTGCAATTAGTTGGAAGAGAAAGTCACAAGTTGTGGTTGCTTTTTCCACTACTAAGTTAGATTACATTACGGATACTCATGCCTATAAATAAGCCATTTGGCTAAAGCATCTGTGTTTAGATATTGGATTGAAACATGGTACAATTACAATGTATTGTGATAGTTAGAGTGTAATCTACCTTGTGAAGAACCTAAATTTTCATGCCACGAATAGACACATTGATGTTTAGTATCACTTCATGAGAGATATGGTCGAGGATGGTAGGGTGAAGCTGGAAAAGGTAGAGACAGTGGCGGATGTTGTAGATGCATTAACTAAGCCCATGAAGACAACAAAATTTAGGTGGTGTTTTGAGTCTATTGGCCTCTCGGACCCTAGCTGTTGATCCATGATGGTATTGGACCAGTGGGAGAATATTGGAAATAAGGTGGCTCAACCTTTTTTGGTTTATTCAGTCAAGATTTTCTTACATCTGTTTTGCATTGTCAGTACTCTAAAAATAGAAATAGGAGTTGTCAAAAGATTCCCATATGATAGTATATCATGGAAGGAATATTTTTAGATATTTTATGAAAGATTTTATGACATCTATAAGGGTCAAAAATAGGGGAGAATATTGTGGACGTGAGAGCCTAATTTTAGACCGAAATCATTCTCTTTAATGTTATCCACCTCATGAGAGGTTTGGCACATGGTTTTGTAAACCATAGATGGTTTCTTATATAACCGGAGGTCTATAAATTGAAGGCTTGGAGAAGCAATTGGTGTGGTGAGCTTTGCAAGTACTGTAAAGTTGGAATCCTCCTAGAATTGTTTCTGGTGATACTCCTGTAAGAAACATGCTCTGCAAGTGTATGTAATCTTGTTATTACATTTTAAATACATTGAGTGGGCTTTTGGCATGTGGGGTTTTTATCCAAAATGATTTTCCTCATGTATATATGGTATTTGTGTTCTTGTTATGAATATGTTGATGATATTTTGAATCGCTTGTTTTACTATGTTGAAAGTTTTGCATAATATCTATCCTCAAGATTAGCATAGGAAGTTGTTCCCTTACTCTTAATTTCCTATTAAAATGCTTAAAGGTTTAGTTTTATTTTTATTTTCCTCAATTTCATCCTCATTTGTTCATTCTTGTTTTGCATGTTTGGAAGAGGAGAAGGAGAATAATCCATGAAATAAATAAGTGAAACCATGGAGAAATTTCATTTGTTATAGTTGTAAATGGAGAAATCTTCCTCCATTCTTCTCTTCATAGTTTAGTTTATTCAAGGGTTTGTTATTGTAAGGTTTCTCACTTGCTTATTGTAGAGATTCCACCATGGATCTAGTTTTTCTATTTAACATATACATTCTATGAGTTCAAAATGTTGAGAAACCCCATTTCATTAGATCTAAGAGATTTTACGAATTGGATTCCCATAAGAAGATTTATATGCTTAAACAAATGAGTTTGATCATTTAGTATTTTTTTGTAGTTTCATCTTGAAATTTTAAAAAAATTATTTTGTTTAAATTCAATCAATATTTTTCACAGTCATTATTTTGATTTTTTTGGTCAAAAGTGACAAAATTGCTGCCCTATGCAAGTTGGTAGTCCTATGACTTGCTGCCCTTCTCGGTGGGCGGTTCATCGACCATCACACTACATTAGATGGTGGTTTTGAAACTTTCGCTCTACATAGAGTGGTAATTCATTTGAAAAAATAGAACCTTAAATTCATACATTTTTTCAAATTGTTGTCTACTTAGGTTAGTTTCTAAGGCAACATTAACTTTAATTAAGGTGTCTACAATTCATTAGTTGATAGGTTGATGTCATATCTTCATTTCATAACTTAAATTACCAAGTACATAACTTTTCCATTACAATAGTGTATAAGAATAATTACAAGATTTCATTTTCAATAAAATTACTTATAAGCTCTAAAAGAGAGAAAATAAATTCAACCAATTACTAAGTACCATTTCTTTTCTTTACAACAAAAGTGATAGCCATTCCAACAAGGAAAATCAAGCATAATTTTCCTACATTATTCTTTCACCCTTTTTAATAAAACAAAACTTGATAATAAACTCTACAAGAACTTCTATTTTTACAATAATACAATTTTCAACAAGGCAACAATACACCCCATTTTTCTCAAGAGCATAGCTCATTTTTCTTTCATTAAAAAATTTCTTCCTTTGAAAAATATAAAAGAATAAGTTAAGAGTTACAACTTTGACTATTTCAACATTGAAACAAGATTTCAAAGGTGCTTCATTAGGCTCAAACATAACATGACTCCTTCAAACTTCATTTTGTTCTCTTCCACCTATTGGTGCTCAAAATAGTCTCGCTCCATTTGTGCCTTTCAAAACTTACTGATTTACGACCTATGTCATTTTCTCCTTCCCCGTGGTGTGCCTAGTTGATCCTTGTGGCCATTTTTAATATGTTCCTGGGTTGTAAATCACTTAAAATTCTATATTTTGAGTCTCCCGTGCTCTTTTCTTCAAAAACTCATGCTTTCCTATTCTCTCTTTTCCTTACAAATCGAGATTTGTATCGCTTATCATTTCTTCCCTAAGTACTTGATGAAAATGAATGGATATATCCATGAAGAACGTATTTGATCCTGTAACATTTCTAAACTTTCTGTCCTTGAAGAAAATTTCATTTCTAGGCTCAAATGGTCATTTTTCTACATTTTACTGTTTGACGGGTGTTTCTCTTGCTGAAATTTGCATCCTAGCATTGGCAAGGGATATGGCACCTTTGGGTTGGATGTGGCTCAACTGGGTACTTAGAACAACTCGTAAAAATCCTCAGCGAAAATGTGTCCACTTGGAGGCTTCTTGCTTGGCCCGAACTTAGACAAATATTTATGTAGTTATAATAGTTTAGCGGAACATGACACGTGGCGAGCTCATGCTCATTCAGGGTCTCCACTTTGGGCACCATCTTAAAGTTGCACCATGGAGACACATGGAGGAACCACGCATGTTCGGGGACCAGCCCTTAAGTTTCATTTTAAACAAGTGCTAGGATGACACATGGAGGCCTCCGTTCACTTTGCATTTTTCTTAGAATTTTCAACAGCCAAAAGGAGAATTCCTTGGAGCATGACATGTGGTTCCTTCCTTTGAGTTTCAAGCATTCAGTTAGACTTTGCCAGAACAGGACACTTGGCGAGCCCGTGGTCATTCAAGGTATCAAATTTTTGGGACCACCTAAAGGTGCATCGTGGTGACACGTGGCATTTTGGAAATTCAAAGAGGTAGGGAGGTAGGGCATCGAAGGCAACTTGGATTTTTTTCCCCTTAAGGATTAAAATTTAAAAATGGCCTCAAGAAGCCGATGAGGGAAAATGACAATGTTTTTCCCTTGTGAATGATAGAGGTGCGGGCTCTCGGGGAAGTTTGGAAAAATTTACTTTTGAAAAAAATGGAAAAAATTAACAATGGAAACGGCCCCTCTTCGATCACATTTGGACATTTGTCAAGCTTGTATGATGAGGGCAGAGGTGCGGAGCAAAATTGATTTTTTTCATTTTTCCAAAAATTGTAAAAAGTCAAGGGAAGCCCTTGGGTCTTTTCTAAAGTTTGAATCTGCCATGTGGACAACCCAAATTCAAAGTAAAGATCAATGAAAAATATGAATCTTAAACTAATTTTCCCCCTTTTCTTTGAAACACATATGGAGGTGTGAGTCTCCATGATTTCTTTGTCTTTTCTACACACCAAGCAGAGAAGGAATTTAATGTTGATATCTGAAGTTTGGTGGGGAGATATGGAAGATGTCTTTTGGCATTGAAATGGTATGAATTTTGTGCCCGATCATATTTTCTATTTTTCTTTTCCTGAGCACTCAAGGGGCCAGATTTGACAGATTAGGTGCGGAAGTTGTTGGAAAAATTAAGGAAGAGTTATCTACTAGAGCAAGGAGTTGAATTCGGGAGGCATTCGATGAAATATACCCCCCTCAAGCACCGAGAGACTTCTTTGAGATCTTATCCTTTGAATCATTAAAGAATCATGGTGAGCACTGGTGCATTAAACATTTTTGTCTTTTTGGAGGGGGAGAATCTATTGTAAATGCTATAAATGGTGTGAATTTTTCATGTAAATTGTTGGGAGTTTTTTTGAAAGGTTAGAGACCAATTTTTCCAGCAGAAAAAGCTTGACAGAGCCCATCCTTTTTGAGAAGTTGTTTAAGAAGCCTGTATATCTCTCTTTGTGTCAAATTTAATCATGTCAATGTGGTTGTAAGTGTATAGCCATTGACAAGCCTTGAGATTGTTCTAGAAACATTCCATTGCTAATAAATTTGATCAAAATTGAGTTATTTTGTGTTAATCTTGAGAAAAGTGTATTTATTTCATCTCTAAATGTATGCAAGTAGCTTTTCTTGTTCTTGTTGCAATTTTGTACCAAAATATGGTCCAATCACATAAGTCTCAATCCTTGTGATTGTTTACTGGCATCTGCAATTTCATTTCTCAGGAGAGCCTTCACCTAGGAGTGAGATAAACGGTTTGGAATCACTTTTCTTTCATTATTTTGACAAAGATTATCTGTAAGCACTTGGGTGTACCTTAGGCATGGTTTGGTTTGAATCTTGGTGCTTTATTTGGTTCTATGATTTGAGCCTTCATGACAGAATCCCATAGGTTGCATGGAAAAGTTCCAATCTGGGCCTCTATTGAAGCACATATTCTAGTTGAAGAAACATTTTTAACTTTTGTGGCATTTTGTTGTTTGAATATTTCCATTTTTCATAAGCTCTCAAGGATCTAGTGAGTCAAGTGCATCCTATCTCCCCTCCCACCAAAATTTCATTTAACAACAACCAATCCTACCCATACTACCCCTATTTGTCATGTGTGTACACAAATGCACAATCCTCATCACTTAAACATGCAGAAGCAAGTAGGGTCTCAAATGTCTTTAGTAACCTTTTCCTTGTTGTGAAAGTATCTCCATGATCTGGAAGTGACAACTCATGAGAGTCAGATCTGGTGTGTTGATCATATTTTCCCCAAGGTATTCTCTATAAAATTTATGTAAAAGAAAGGTACATGTATCTCCTTTCATATAACAGAGGTTACAAAATAGGTTCTCTTACCTTGGTTGAAAGGCACAACCTAAAATAGTTAGGATCAGGTCACATCCTTTTAAGGTGCTACCCACTCTTTTCAAAGCCTGAGTGCTAACAAGTCAGATAGATTTCTTCCCGACTACAAAATGACATACATGATTATTTAGATGCCTCTAAGTATCCTATCAAAATCCGTGATCTGCCGCTCGGTCTATGAATGAGATTAAATTTGGGTACCAGAATTAGTGGTGCCTTTGTTGGGGACATTGTGATTGTAGTTCATTTTCAAACCCTGGTAAAATATTTCTTGTATGCTCCAAGTGCTATGTGTAGTTACTTCAGTTTTCACATCCAGTGCACTAGCTTTTATTTGATAAATCTTGGTAAAGAAAGGTCAGAATCTTTCCATTTCTAGTTTCTTGCATTGACAGAGCTTTGATAGATCATATTTAGTGCATTTACACAACTAAGGTGGAAATCCTTAGAGGTGACACCCTATTGATATTATTCTTAATAAGTACCAGTGTCTTGAATCTTTGTCAAAGTCAGATTTGTTACTAATATTTGCAAAGGTAGAAGTAAGAAGATATTTCTTTGCTAGGGATCCTGCTTTAGCACATTGTTTTTAGAGCTAGGAAATGCAAACTCAGAAAGAAGAAAATCTTGGAGAGCTATTAGAGGTCAGCGAGAAAGAAGAGGGATCTCCATTGAAGAAAGTGATCAGCCTATCTTTGAAGACTTCCATTCAAGTGACTCTAAATCAGGTATCCTCTTTTGTGCAATTGAACTCTCCGGTGGAGAGGGACCCTCATTTGATTTTGAAAGGTTTTATTCACTCTCTGCACCTGTATTTTCTGAAATTAATAGGGTTTTCCAAGAGACAAGGCCTTTGGGAGATCTCCATTTTGAAAATTATACTCCAGTGTTCCAAGGACCTTCATCCCCTCATCAATTTTTCACCCCTCAGGGTCACATCCTCAAAGAAACATGGCCCATCCTCCACCCAGAACTCCATTTGTTGTAAACACCTTTGGACCTATAAATTTTGTGGGAATGACAAGGTACCCAAATGTAGTGCCTCAAGATGTAAGGAATAAAATGCCAAAGTTCCAGGGAAATAATGCTATTACTGGGGATCAACATCTAAAGATTTTTATGAATATGATGGAAGATTTTGAGATTGAACATGAATATGTATACATCAAGCTATTTATACATACCTTGGAAGGGGTTGATAGGGACTAGTATAAAGCATTGCGAGATAACTCTATCAATTCTGGGTGAGATGAGTAATGCATTCATATTGCAGTATGGTGATAGAACTGACCCTAGGTTTCTTTTAACAGAATTTGAAAACATCAAGAAGGACCCTAATGATTCAATACATGATTTAAACACAAGGTTTAATAATACCTTGAGAATATTACTTGTTAGAATAAGGCCTTGTGATGACTCATGTTTGATCAAATATACTAATGCATTTGATAAAAAGCGTGCATATTATTTAAGATACAAAAACCCCAAAAATTTGAGTTAGGCCTTCACCATGGCTTTGCAAATAGAGATCACTATAAAGGAAATTGAAAATCCTCCCAAAAGGGAGGGTATAAAGCTGGTTAACCCAGAGAAACCCCAAACAAGCAAGGGTGTTGATTTGGATGAAATTGTGAAGACTTTGGCAGGGGCTGTCAAAGAGATTTCCTACAAGCTAGCTCGGGATGAGAAGGGAATCGGGCAGAGTTTACAAGGTCAACATAGGAAGTAGGGCCAAGACAGGGTCAAAAATCACCAAAGATTTGATGACAGAGGTAAGGGACCTACTGGATTTGAAAATAGACAGCCCCAAGATAGGGATAACAAGATGTTCCCTGATCCTTTGGCTACAAAAATTGTTGTGGTGGAGGAGACAGATGTCATTAATTGGTGTGACAAATGTTTCATGCCTCATGCTCTTTGTGAAGAATATCAGCAAGAAGAAGAAGAACCTAATGATAATGGTAATGATATCTACATGATGGGATACTCCACCAGATCACAATAAGGGGCAACCTCAACTAAGGTGATAAATACTAGTATCTTGCTGCAAATTTTTGGGACTACATCCATATGGTACCTATTCTTCCTCTCTCTCATACTTTAGAAGTAGATAATGTACAAGATTTTGAATATTTAAGGGCTTTACTGATAAAAAAGTATTATGGGTGGATCCCATATGAGGAAGATAGGAAGTTCTTTGATGAATGCTATTATGGCTCAAGAGAAGGAATATAACACAAGAAGTAGGGCTGTCAAAGGAGCAGGACCTCAAGTAAAGCCTAAAGCTCCCTTACTTTCAAAAATTCCTAAGGAGGCCCCTAAGAAAGATGCATATTCTAGAAGCCCTGCAGTTCTAAACAAAAATAATACCTCTCCTTATTCCCAAGTTGTTGAAAATTCTGTACCACCTAATGAGTGTGTTGGCTTTCCTTATAATACTGCCTTGCAAAAAAATGTCCCATATGATATTGCCCAAGTGTTGAGTCAAATCAAAGTCTTTGTCCTAATTTTTGAGTTGCTTAGGATTCCTGAGCACAAAAAGAGAGCATTTGAATACTTGGGGTTGAAAGAAGAGAGGACTGCCCTATGAAGAAATGTAAACTCCTCCAATCATTAAAGAACCAGAAGCACCACTAGCATCAGAAGAGCTAGATGAACCACTTGAGGTCTATTTGGGGACATCCTTGGTGGACTCTCAAATGAATGTGGATCCATTCTTCACCACTTTGATCATAAAGGATAGACTATTACACAACTACATGTTTGACTCAAGGACATCATGCAATGTCATGCCTTTGGAAGTCATGAATGAGCTAAACATCAAAGTGATAGCAGCATATGGGAAGTGCACTACCATGGACTCTAGAGAGGTTCTAGTAGTGGGATGCGTGAAGGGTTTAGTGGTGCAGCTTGCAGCTTACCTAGGTAAAAATTTAAAACTTGATGTTGTCATAGTTGATTGCCCAGCCAAGTGGGGCATGCTACTATCAAGAAAATGGGCTGCAAGTGTTGGTGGGAGTGTCCAAATGGATATGTATTATGCTACCATTCCAATTAAGGGCAGCCTTGTCAGGTTGTATGGGGAAAAGAAAATGTTGCATCTTATTGAGGATCCCAACAATGCATCCTATGAGGTATTGTACACAAATGTTGATGCTAGACAACTTTGTGGGATTTGCTGATGGAAAGGAGCACAAGATTGAAGAATGAAAATTCCTTGAACAAACAGGATCTCCTAGAATCTATTGTTTGATGGAGCTTGCTCCAAATTTGGGAATGGTGTTGGTATTGTTCTACTTTCTCTAGGTTAGAAAAAATTGTTTTTTCCTTCAAACTCAACTTTGAATGCACCAACAACATTGCTGAGTATGAGGAATTGTTGTTGGGTTTAAGAATTTCTTGGAAATATGGTGTCAAGGACATCATTGTCAAAGGAGACTCAGAATTAATTGTGAAACAAGTCAAAAAACTGTATGCCACAAAGAACCAACGAATGAAGCAATACAAGCATGCAGTTTGGGAATTCATTGAGATGTTCAATTCATTTAACATACCGCATCATGAAAAGAAGTTCAATGACTTGGTAGACAAGCTAGCAGTGTTGGGGTCTCGGCTTGACAATTGCACAATGTCCCCCTATTGTGGATATGAGGTTGAGGTATTGACTAGACATTTTGTCCTTGACAACATCAGGCATTGGCATTATTTTGATGATGATACTTAGATGAGAAGATTCTTGCAAAACAAGGGAGAATTTTCTAATCAAAGTATTGATTGGGAGCCAATGGTTTATACAATAGAAGGACAAGAAACCTTGTTTTGCAAGAGTATCATTCAGCTAAATACCAACACTATTCCTAGAGGGCTAGTGGCTCTTGAGTCCAATTTTGATAATGCTGATCACATTATTAATAGATGTATGGTAGCCTCAAGGGATATTGAGGAGCATGATCTTGGTACAAAGGAGAAGCCAAGGAAAATTTGGTTAGGTAGTAATCTCAGCAAGGAGGAAAAGCAGTCATACATCAAATTGTTGAAAAAGTATCAGGATTGTATGGCTTGGACCTATTCTGAACTAAAAGCATACAGAGAGGACCTGTTTCAACATGAGATCCCCTTGGTGTCTAATGCAAATCCATTTAGGCAGAAGAAGAGGCCCATCAATCCACTCTTATCCCTCAAAATGTAAGAAGAACTGAAGAAGCTAAGAGATGGAGGGATTATCCAACCCACAAGATATTCTTCTTGGGTTGCAAACCTAGTACCAGTCAGAAAGAAGAATGGTGACATCAAGTTGTGTGTGGATTTTAGGAATCTAAACAGAGCATCAATGAAGGATAATTATCCTTTGCCAAATATGGAGAACATGCTGCAATTAGTGACTAGTTCTGAGTTGCTCTCCACCTTGGATGGTTTCTCTAGTTACAACCAAGTTGTGGTGAAGGAATCAGAAAGGATCAAGATAACCTTCACTACTCCTTGGGGGACCTATGTTTATGTCAGGATTCCCTTTGGTCTGATGAATGTTGGAGCCACCTTTCAAAGAGCAATGGATGTTGCTTTTGCTGGTTACATCAATGAATTTATTGCAGTCTATCAAGATGATGTAACTATATTTTCTAGAAAGAGAAGTGACCACTTGCTACACTTGGAGAAGATGCTGATAAGATGTAGAGAATATGACATCTCACTTAATCCAAAGAAATGCCATTTTGGAGTGCAGAAGGCAAAGTTTCTTGGTCACATAGTGTCACAAGAAGGAGTGATGATTGATCTAGAAAGAGTAGAGGCCATCAACAAGGTCCCAATCCCAAAGACTAAGAAAGGAATTCAATCCTTCTTTGGGAAAATAAATTTCATTAGAAGATTCATATCAAACTTTGTTGAGCTGACCATTCCAATCACTTCCATGCTGAAGAAAGACCAGGTCATCAAATGGGAGGAGGCTTCCATCCAAGATTTCAATGGGATTAAAGAGGCACACAAGAATGCACATATCTTTGGAAGCTCCAGATTATAATAATCCCTTTCAAATGTTCTCGTTTGCTTGAGAGAGAACACTATTGCTTATGTCCTACTTTGTAGAAGGATGAGGAAGGGATTGAGAGGCCAATTGATTTCTTCAAGTAAGGCCTTGCAGCGGGCTGAGCTAAGGTTCACAATCATGGAAAAGTAGACATTTTCCTTAGTAAAACTAACAAAGGTTTTTATACATTACATTATAAGTTCTAAAGTGGTTGCTTATGTTCCACACAAAATGGTGAAGGACATTTATCAGAGATGGATGTCTCAAGTAAAATATGTAGATGGGAGAACAAGTTGCAAGAATATGATATGGACATCCAAACCATGAAGTGGTGAGAGGTTTGGGCCTGGCTAAGCTTATGGATGAGAGAAACTTGCAAAATATTGAGGTAAATGAGGTAGAAGAAGAAAGGGTAGGTGTATTTGAAAGGTTGATGAATTCTGAGTGGTATAAAGATGTAATCTTTTATCTCAGACACCTGAGCTACCCTGAGCACTTAAGTAAGAACCAGAAGAGAGCCCTTAAGTTGGCTTCCCAAAAATATGTCATCACTGATTATGGGTTAGCTTGGAAGAACCTAGAGGGAGTCCTCTTAAGGTGCATTATTGAAGAAGAAGCCCCCAAGATAATTGTTGATCTCCATGGAGGAGTTTTTGGGGCACTTTTCTACAAGAGTCACAACACATAAGATCCTAAGGGCTGGTTATTGGTGGCCAAATCTTTTCAAGGATACAACCTTGTTGGTTAGAATATGTGGAGGTTGCCAACACTTATTTAGTAGACTGAAAGCTTCAAGCTCCCTCCCTTTGCAGCCTGTATCAATTAAAGCCCTATTCAGGCAATGGGGGATGGATTTGATTGGTGAGATTTCAGACCCTTTGAGTGTTGGCCACAGATGGATTCTTGTAGCAACTTATTATTTTACTAAATGGGTGGAGGAAATCCCCACCAAGAAGGAAACACACCAAGTTGTCATGGATTTTGTGCTAAACAACATCATCTGCATGTTTGGGGTGCTAGTCAAGATTGTAGCTGATAATGTCATGAGATTTAGAGCTAAACCTTTGGTGGAAATTTGCAAGAAGTATGGAATCAACTTGACATATGCCTCTAATTACAATCCCCAAGGAAATGGACAAGTTGAGTCTAGTAATAAAAAATTGTTAAAGATCATCAGAAGGACATTAGAGTAGAACAAGAGAAAGTGGGGTGAATAGTTGAAGTTTGATGTGTGGGCAGATAGGATCATTGTCAAGAGGGTCACTAGAAATATTTCCTTTGAGTTAGTATATAGGACTCAGAGCCCTATTACCTCTTCATATCAGTTTATATAACAACTAGAAGATTAGGAGGTAGGCCATTATGATGCCCGCATTAATCAGATTGTTGAGCTTGATGAAGAAAGGAGGGCATCCCACTAGAGACATATAAAGTTTAGAGAGAAACTGAAGAAGTTATTTCACAATAAAGTCACTCCAAGAGCCTTCAATGTTGGAGATCTTGTGCTGTTATGGGATAGCAGAAATGAGGATAAGGGTAAGCATGGAAACTTTGACTCATTATGGATGGGTCCTTACTCTATTGACATTATAATTAGGGAGCATACCTTATTCCTCAAGGACTTAGATGGTGAACTACTTGAGTTTCCTGTTAATGGTAGGCATTTAAAGCATTTCTTGGATTGATGCTTTAGGATTGAGAAGTTCTTTTGTATAGTGTATAGTTTGTCATTTGTTTCCGTCCTTTTGTGTTTTTGCTGGTTTCTCTATGTCTTTTTGAAGATGGTTGTGTTTCTCATCTCTGCAAGATGAATCTATTACCCAATGGATATTATTGGCACTTGGTCTACTTTAGTTCTCTTGGAACTCACGGGAGTGCCCATTCCCGAGTAGAAGCCGGTGTTGGTGCTAAAAAATAGTCTCACCCCATTTATTCCTTTGAAAACTTACTAATCTACAACCTCTGTCATTTACTCCTTCCCCATGTTGTGCCTGGTTGATCCTAGTGGCCATTTTTAATCTCTTCCTAGGTTATAAATCACTTAAAAGACTATATTTTGAGTCTCCCATGCTCCGCTCCTTAAAAAAAATCACGTTTTCCTGTTCTCTCTATTTCCCATAGCCTATATTTGTCTCCCTTGTCATTTCTTCCCTAAGTACTTGAAGAAAATGAATGAATATATCCCTGAAGAATTTATTTGAGCCCTATAACATTTCTAAACTTTCTATCCTTGAAGAAAATTGTATTTCCAAAGCTCAAACAATCATTTTTCTACATTTTACATTTTGACAAGCATTTCTCCCGGTCAAATTTGCATCCTAGCATGGGCGGGGACATGGCACCTTTGGGAATTTGGATGTGTCTCGGCTAGGTACTTAGAAAAACTCATAAAAGCCCGAACTAAAAATGTGTCTACGTGGAGTCTTCCACTACTTGGCCTAGACTTAGACAAATTTTTATGTAGTTGGAGTAGTTTGGTGGAACATGACACGTGGTGAGCTCGTGATCATTTAGGATATTTTATTTGGGCACCATCTTGAAGTTGCACCATGGAGACATGCGGAGGAACCACGCATGTTCGGGGACCGTCCCTTAAGTTTCATTTTAAACAAGCACCAAGATGACATGTGGAGGTCTCCGCTCACTTTGCATTTTGCTTACAATTTTTCAACGGCCAAAAGGAGACTTCCTCGGAGCATGACATGTGGCACCTTCTACTGAGTTTCAAGCATTCAATTAGAATTTTCCAGAACACACGTGGCGAGCCTGTGCTCTTCCAAGGTATCAAATTTTTAGGACCGCCTCAAGGTGCACCATGGTGACACGTGGTAGTTTGAAAAGTCAAAGAGGTGAGGAGGTGGGCAATCGAGGAAACTTGGATTTTTTTCCCCTTAAGGATTAAATTTTTAAAATGGCCTACAAGCCCGATGAGGGAAAAGTTAATTTTTTCCCGGTCAACGGTGGAGGTGCAGGCTTTCGGGGGAAGTTTGGAAAAATTTACTTTTGAGAAAAAAGGGTTAAAAGTAAAAATGGAAGCATGGCCCCACTCTAGTCGAGGTTTGGTCATGTGTTAGGCTCGTATCCTGATGGTGGAGGTGCAGAGAAAAATGGATTTTTTATCATTTTTCCAAAAAATTGTAAAAAGTCAAGAGAAGCCCCCGAGTCTGTTATAAAGTTTGAATCTGCCACGTGGACGACCCAAATTCCAAGTAAAGATCAATGGCAGATGTGAATCTAAATTTTATTTTCCCCACTTTTCTTTGAAACACATCTGGAAGTGCGAGTCTCCATAATTTCTTGGTATTTTCTACACACCGATCGAGAGAAGGAAGTTAATGTTTATATCTCGAAGTTTGGTGGGGAGATCTAGAAGACGTGTATCACCATTAAAATGGTCTAACTTTTGTGATCGATTAGATTTTCCATTTTTCTTCTCCGAGCATGCAAGGGGCCAAATTTGACATATGAGGGGTGGAACTAGTTAGAAAATTGAAGGAATTGTGATCTACGGAGTAAGGAGTTGAATGCGGGAGGAATTTGATGAAATCTAGCCCCTCGAGCACTAGGATATTTCTTACAGATTTGATCCGTGAATCACAAAAGACTCATGGCGAGCACTTTGGTGAATTAAATGTTTTGGTCTTTTGGGAGGGGGAGGCTCTGTTGTAAATACTATAAATGGCATGAATTTTTTGTGCAAATGGTTGGAAGTTTTTGGGAAGCCCAAAAAAACCAACACAAGGACAACACGGTGAAATCGGATAACTTTTTTTTTTGACTTGCTTTGACTCAACACGACACAACATGTCGTCACAAGGTTACAACCAACACTTGGAACCATTCGTTACGGGGAAGACCACAAGGTCAGCACGGGAACATTCACACTTATCAAGGACAATTTATTTTTCTTTTTTGACGAGACAACATGGAAGTCCAATCACATGACACACTCACAGCTAGGGCAAGCCACAGTAAGAAATGGTTAGGGTTTATTTATTTTGGTAAGACACCCTTTAGCTCATGACTTAAGTTTTCAGAAGGAATCAATATATGGTTCGCACAAATTCATCTCACCAACTAAGCTAATTTCTTAAACACTGAGTAATCATTTTTAATCTTTTCTATTACAACATTCATTTGCTTAATTCATTTGTTTAGAGAAAGGGGGTAATTTAATTTCACAAGGCCATCTATTAACACTTACGCTACTAGAACTTGTTCATGCCCACATGAAAACAGGGGTTCACGTGCAACAACTTAAGAGAATATTTCGAGGTACCTTAGATAAAGTTAAAGGAAGAAAGTCAATTGAGTTCATCCTTGAGACATCATTAGTTCTTACTGAGGTTTAATTGGAGCTTGAGGTTTTATACGTAATTATTAAATATTTTACTTAGGCTTCACTGGATTATTTTACAAAAGAAAACAATTTACCTTTCAAAAAGGTTGAGAAACAGATTACAAGGCTTCGAAACCGATTCCTCCTATTTATTAAATCTTATTATCTTACAACAACTCACAATTCATTTCACCTTAGGATCATTTTAAGAATTCACCAAAGAAAGGATAATGTTCGCTAGTGTAGCTAAGGATATCAAGCTATAAAATTTTTACTTCACAAGGGATGGTTTCATTTTAATCACTCATGGACTTATTTGATTTCAAGTAGAACACCTCTACCTTTATTTGTTGAATATAAAATTATTATTTTTGTTTAGCTTCTCTAAGGGTTAACCGACTCATTTTACTTTACTTATAAAATATTGTCGCTAAGTCTTAGAAAGATTTAACTTAACAATTTATTCTCAAGATCAAAGTTTTACAATACTCATATCAATGTAAAGATTGAATGCCATTTCTCACAAGGATAATTTCAAGCTTAACTACACCAGAACAAGACACTTTATTTCACCATTACCAAACAATACAAGGCAAGAGGTCGTATCAACTCTCTTTACAAGCAAAGTTACACAATTTACAACACATTGGACATTTTTACAAGGAACTTCATAATGGTACAGATGAAACTTTTACACTCTTTTCTTCTAGTCTACTCGCATAATCCATCTGCACAAATATTAACTAGAGTCAGTTCGCTAGAACTGAGCATGTTAAGTCTATACATTGAAATAATAAGCTAACATTTAACAATTGACATGAAAGGAATGTTCTACTTCATGAAAGGATCAAAGCACAAACCAATAATCTACTTATCACATGAGGTAAGGATCTACACCAGCCAACAATGAGGAAGTCAAACATTCCAACTAGCAGTATATCACAAAACAAAGAAACAATCCAAGAACTCATGGGATAGGAATGAAAGGTCAATAGTATAGAGAATTTTGACCATGCAACCGTATGGATTACGTGACTTAAATCTAATATTCAAACCATCCACCATAAAAGGGAAAGAAAAACTTGAGAGTCAAAGACATACTAGTTACGATCAAGACGCGAAACAAACATAGTTACCCAGTCCTTCCAGGAGGATGTTTCATATCAATAAAGGGATACGTGACCCCGAAGGAAACATTCCATCGTTACAATCTAAACAAGAGGTCTACGCCTCTTCCTTACAAGGTCCTTAAAAGTAATAAACGTTAACAACTAGGATTCTCTCTAATTTCTTTTGTTTGCAACTAGGATTCTCTCTTCCTAGAACTTTCTATTGCTAAAGGTTGTATCCTGAATCCCACTGATCTACTTTCGGGCATTGAGGACAATCATGAAATTTCCTTCTTTCCTTCCTAATGTCTGATACCAGAATAGATTAATGAAGAAACCACAAGCCGCAAGCCTTATTAGGAAACGAGTAATAAACAAAATATCTCACAAGTAAGCTACACTCTAGGTAGGCAAGCATGACAACTTTAAATGGAAAGCCTAAACAAGCTTCATTCGTAATCTTCATAAATGGCATACATACTACTATCCAAGACAATATAACACTTATGTGTAAAGAGTTGTACAATATCAATTCATTCCAGGAGGACTCTCACTTACGCACAAATTACATTCAATAGAAAGGTAATCAAGGAGTAGTGTTACAACTAATAAAACAAGAGCCACTCTAGCTAAGGACCCAGATTTCTATATTTTTGATATTCCTTATCAAGGATGATAAAACACCGCAAAAGAAATATACATGCATTTGTGTTTTATCCAGCGGTAAGTCTACATTCAGAGGACCTGAAAGGTGATAACTATCTTGTCAGCACAAGCAAGGGAACAAGCCAAAGAGGAAAGAAGCATTCGAGTGGGGCAGCAGTACTAATGAAGACAACCCCCTAAGGAAGCAAAAAGCAAGAAGTAACTACTATCGAGCAGAAAAAAGACCCAAGCATTTAAGAGCCTTTATTGATTTAATATCGCTTAGGGTAGCCATAACCAAGCATTTTGAAAGGTAACATTTTTTTTTTAAGCTTCCATGTTTCAAAAGAATGTCTCTTTCCATTTCAGATGATTTGATCCAAAAGAAACAAAGCAAGTACAACATTGTTCTCAGCCATATAATTATAACAAAGTAAAGATAACAACAATTTTCCCCTATGCAAACCAATCATGAAAGGAACAACGATTCAGGAGAAGGAACAGGAAAATAAAGAAACCAATGCAATCAAGGACAATCGATAGAATCAAACACAACATTTCATATTAAAGCGTCATTTCAGGTAGTAGATCATTTATTTCATGAAGTTGAAAAAGGAAGCAAAATATTTCAGGGGCTAGTCTTAACATGCCTGGTTTAGAACGCCATCTCCATGTGTAAAAGATTTGTCTCAAAGCCGCTGCTTGCCCTTAACCCAAAGTGCTCTACGAGCTCGTGCTAGCGCCACATTCACGCGGTGAAAACAGCTACAAACCAACCCCATGATTTGAAGCTCGAACACGAGACATACTGATTACACCATGCTCCTGGCTCGAGTAGGCATCTACCGTGATGATACACTAACTTTTCCTTCAGCAGATTTGGGGACAGCAACTGCATTTGCTGATGTGGGAAAGACATGGTACTGGGTGCAATTCCAGCCATATGTGATCATACATTTGCTGCATCACAATGCTCGGTTGACGAGAAACATCATGTGGGCTGGTCAAAGCAGGTTCATATGAAGGATAATGGCTAATCTGAGGCACAAAACCAACACTTGCATAGCTTGGAGCAGTTTTGACAATCGAATACTGAGATTCCAACTGTACAACTGGATCTTGCTTTGATGGCTCAGTTTGGGAAACTACATTTTGCAAAATAGAATCTCTAACATTAATACCAGAAGCTAAGTTCTCTACCGTAATGGGAGATGCTTGTTCATGGGATTCTGTCGGAGACTCTGACTCCTGATCCGATGTCTTTGAGAATGGTTCTTCATTCGACTCCTCAGTCTTCCTAGATGCCTCGGAAAGGGGTGAAGAACTCTTGTCACCACCTCTCCATCCCAAAGCCAATTTGGTAAGAAGAGCAGATGTGGAACCTATAGGATTATATTTTGAAATACCCTTTGAGCAATGAGGTCTATAGCCAGCCAGACATTTTCTAGCAACTTCACAGGCAGAAACATTTGACAGAACATCCCATAGACCATCACTAGCTAGGATGAGGCACTCATCTTCATGTGTCCGATCTACACATGTTACTTCAGGTTCAGATATCACGTGCCGTTTCAAGAATCTGTCTCCTAGGGCCCTGGACATAGCAAGAAAACCTCCAACATTGCATAGATCTCCTGCTCGTGGGTGTGATCTGCCCCTTACACAAAAGCATGCACCATTTTATTGCCTGCTAATATAGTGACTCTAAGAAGATGCTCATATAATTGCAAAGCAAAATGTGCTTCATGAATATACTGGAATGGAACAGATCTGCCTCAAAGAGATCCCCTTCCATGGGTTGCATTGTGAAACAAACATAAAGGTTTCCAATAGCAAAAATTTGCAATAAATCTTCATCAGGTCTATTGGTAATGCTCCTGCTGTCACTTAATCAATTTTGAAACAAAATATCTTGAAGGAGAATCCCGAATTTGAGGATGCAGTCAGGCCGAACTGCACAGATAACAACATAGTGGACAACCTGCTTGTTGGAGCGCTCAAACAGGCTTCTACCTGCACGAAACCCTTTCACGTTGAAAACAGAGTGAGTTTCAGGCCGAACCAGGACACTATAAGAAGCTCGTGGAGGAGCAGCAAAGACCGTCGCCATTGTTTTTGCAGCGGCTGATTCTTTGCGGATCCCCATAAGAACACACCATACCGCACCCAAAGGACGTGGAGGTAACACGCCTACCTCCCTAACTTGCAGCTTCATCTGAACCGCCATATCAAACCCATGGCAAGGCGCTGGAAACAAAAACTTCCGGACAGCAAAAGAAAACAGTAGTGAACACGATCTCAGCCTCACCAGCAAAACCTGCCTCAAGATTTGATCAAGCTTCTTCCATGTTGGATCTGCCACCTGGACAGAAGCGACTTTCCAAAATGCAAAGGCGAGACAGCTCCACCAAAACTTTATCCCGTTCTTCTACCACAGCGGCGAGATTTTGCAATTAGCCGATCATGGCTGTGGTCGCGTGCATCAGAACATCAGGATCAACACCGAGGGTGCCTTGGGATCGGCCTGTGGCAGCAGTCGCACAAAACTCTCTCTGGGCCACTGGTTTTCTGAGGTACGTTTACTTCTCTGCCTGTAGCTGCTGCATATAGCCAGACACCTCCTCACGGCACTCCCCGAGGAGACTTTTAGATCTGCGCTCCACTGCAGCTGCCTGTACAACACGATTCTCAGGATCCATGCCCACCCACGCAACATCAGGGCGACAGACCTTCATTTCACCATCAATGACACCACTGCTCAGAACACGCCAAGGGGGGGGCAGGTCAAAATGAAGTGACAGAGCATAAATAAGGTAGGTTGGTGGCAGTTAGCAAGTTTGAAAAAAAAAAGAAGATAGTTGGTGGAGGCACCCAACCACACTCCGCTTGCCAAAAGGAACAAAACCGCACCCTCCCACGGAACAGCTTCTCCTTCACGCCAGGCAGGCCGCGGAAAAGGATCCTCATGCCCAACGTGGCATTACATTCTCCTCCCCTTAAGAAAGCATCGTCCTCGATGCGACATAACACAACGGAAAAGAGATGGTTCGCAACCAAGAACAGGTACAGGAGAAAGTACACTTTATGGTTTAAAATTTTAGTTGATTAAAGCACGGTCACAAGGTAGCCTTAGGAACATTTGGTAGAATTTTTTTTAACTTTCAATGTTCTGTGAAGATTGGCAGTTCTTTCTTGTTCATCATTTCATTAGTCTCTTTCCGTTAACATTAAGTTTTAGTTTCTTTTAAAATAAAATATCATCATGGAAGAGTTTTGATTTATTCCTTATTGTGGGTGCCCAACATGAACTGCTAACCCAACACCTTATCAGGTTCACAAGACACTACAGATTCACAAGTACACAAGTATATACTTCAAGATTGTATTACACCACATAAAGGTTACACAAATACGGAATAGAATAGGCACACTTTCCATAACATATGTACTCATCACACAGCAATGACTGACATACCAAATACTCAAACAAAAGAGTACTACAATCCACCAGACATTTCCTCAATTTGCATCAATGAAGGACTCATATAACAACAACCATGCTACAGGTACATAGTGTCCACAAGGGAATAAATGACATGTCCACAACATCACAACACATAACCATCTGTCATGAGTAACACATACATCAAAAGACCACTACCAAACATCACAATAACTCAACATATATCCTGAAACATCAACCATACAGACAAATATCATAAGCCTCCCTCAAACTCTTATGCCTCCCTCAAGTCTCTTATGCCTCCCTCAAGTCTCTTATGCCTCCCTCAAACTCTTATGCCTCCCTCAAGTCTCTTATGCCTCCCTCAAACTCTTATGCCTCCCTCAAACTCTTTTGCCTCCCTCAAGGAGGCCGGTTGTCCCCATGGTCAAAAGACACACAGAGTTTGGACACTCCTAACCCAAGTGACATAATGACGCGTAGTTCTCCATAACCCGCTAGTCATATGTACCCCTTGGGGCGTACCCCCATACAACGAAGCGGGTCCATAGGTCCAACCAATCCATGGTGCATCCCATGACCCTATTCCACACATCACGAACATTAGAACCAGCACAACAATCCAGTCAAAGTGCCAAGTGGCAAAGTACAAGCCTTGGGCAAGGCGGTAAAAATTCCAAATTTAAAAGAAGACCCCAAATCAAGCTAAAATAAATGGCCAAATAGCCAAAGTTAGTATCAAAATCCCCATGTTAGTGCCACAAACCAAGGAAATGCCCAAAATTATAAAGCATTGCAATCAAGAAAAGATGCTGGTCCTTGCAAAAATAAAGTAAAAAGCTCAATTTACGAATAAAATCAACTTATAATAATGTCACATTACGATAACTGTGTGGCCTTATCTAGCCACCAAAGGGGTACTCAACGAGTTGCTGGCACTCGGAACATCGAGCCTCAGCTCGTAAAATATATATATCAATCCCGCCACTCTTCGACAAGGCTAACATAGTCATAGATACACTAAGGTTGCATACATACAACCACATAGGGAGAGAGGAAAGAGTCACATGTAATCTACTAAATCGAGTTTTGGCTCGAGTTATTGACCCATGGTACACCGTTCCTCACTCTTAACATACACTTCTACCGATCTCTCTCAGGGTCGGTTAGTGTAAGGCTCACAACATAACATGTAACTACATCACTAACACCATGGTGGTACACACATAGCTACCATAACGTCTCACGTATGGTAGGTATACAGGGTAGATCACAATTATACATTCACAGGGCACAATACATCACTTTACTACATTCTGCACCCAAAGTGCAATCACAATACGATAGGGTTCATACACTCACCATATGACCCTAATTCACGACATGAGGCATTACATATAATACAACTCATATATACGATGAACATAATAAAATCACAACATAACAATAATTTGCTTCATAACAAGGTAGTACACACATTTCTTCAGAACATGGTAAAAACATCATGATACAACTCGTTTCTTTTAACATCAACTAGTCATACAACACATTGATACACTCACACATCACAATATGCCACAATGCTCCAACACTACGTCATCCACATTATAATTCTTTTCACACATCACAAGCAGTAATTCACACGTGAACTCTTCATAGAATCCACAAGAAGGAGAGAGGATACTCTCATCCCCAACACATCAACATGATAACAAATACGCACTGAGTGACATACACATCACGTGCGTTCACAATATCACAATTACGACAATAATCACATCACGCTTAAAGCACATTACTCTTCCAATATAAATCATCATCATGCATCATCATCATCATCATGCAGTATCATCATGTAACCCCACCACCACCATGTAACATCACCATACAACACCAATCCGGCCCATAGGTTCGAGAGCATGAACCTACGCTCTGATACCAAAGTGTAACGCACCAAAAAAACCAACACAAGGACAACACAGTGAAATACCGGATAACTTTTTTTTTTGACTTGCTTTGACTCAACACGACACAACATGTCGTCACAAGGTTACAACCAACACTTGGAACCATTCGTTACGGGGAAGACCACAAGGTCAGCACGGGAACATTCACACTTATCAAGGACAATTTATTTTTCTTTTTGACGAGACAACATGGAAGTCCAATCACATGACACACTCACAGCTAGGGCAAGCCACAGTAAGAAATGGTTAGGGTTTATTTATTTTGGTAAGACACCCTTTAGCTCATGACTTAAGTTTTCAGAAGGAATCAATATATGGTTCGCACAAATTCATCTCACCAACTAAGCTAATTTCTTAAACACTGAGTAATCATTTTTAATCTTTTCTATTACAACATTCATTTGCTTAATTCATTTGTTTAGAGAAAGGGGGGTAATTTAATTTCACAAGGCCATCTATTAACACTTACGCTACTAGAACTTGTTCATGCCCACATGAAAACAGGGGTTCACGTGCAACAACTTAAGAGAATATTTCGAGGTACCTTAGATAAAGTTAAAGGAAGAAAGTCAATTGAGTTCATCCTTGAGACATCATTAGTTCTTACTGAGGTTTAATTGGAGCTTGAGGTTTTATACGTAATTATTAAATATTTTACTTAGGCTTCTTTGGATTATTTTACAAAAGAAAACAATTTACCTTTCAAAAAGGTTGAGAAACAGATTACAAGGCTTCGAAACCGATTCCTCCTATTTATTAAATCTTATTATCTTACAACAACTCACAATTCATTTCACCTTAGGATCATTTTAAGAATTCACCAAAGAAAGGATAATGTTCGCTAGTGTAGCTAAGGATATCAAGCTATAAAATTTTTACTTCACAAGGGATGGTTTCATTTTAATCACTCATGGACTTATTTGATTTCAAGTAGAACACCTCTACCTTTATTTGTTGAATATAAAATTATTATTTTTGTTTAGCTTCTCTAAGGGTTAACCGACTCATTTTACTTTACTTATAAAATATTGTCGCTAAGTCTTAGAAAGATTTAACTTAACAATTTATTCTCAAGATCAAAGTTTTACAATACTCATATCAATGTAAAGATTGAATGCCATTTCTCACAAGGATAATTTCAAGCTTAACTACACCAGAACAAGACACTTTATTTCACCATTACCAAACAATACAAGGCAAGAGGTCGTATCAACTCTCTTTACAAGCAAAGTTACACAATTTACAACACATTGGACATTTTTACAAGGAACTTATAATGGTACAGATGAAACTTTTACACTCTTTTCTTCTAGTCTACTCGCATAATCCATCGCACAAATATTAACTAGAGTCAGTTCGCTAGAACTGAGCATGTTAAGTCTATACATTGAAATAATAAGCTAACATTTAACAATTGACATGAAAGGAATGTTCTACTTCATGAAAGGATCAAAGCACAAACCAATAATCTACTTATCACATGAGGTAAGGATCTACACCAGCCAACAATGAGGAAGTCAAACATTCCAACTAGCAGTATATCACAAAACAAAGAAACAATCCAAGAACTCATGGGATAGGAATGAAAGGTCAATAGTATAGAGAATTTTGACCATGCAACCGTATGGATTACGTGACTTAAATCTAATATTCAAACCATCCACCATAAAAGGGAAAGAAAAACTTGAGAGTCAAAGACATACTAGTTACGATCAAGACGCGAAACAAACATAGTTACCCAGTCCTTCCAGGAGGATGTTTCATATCAATAAAGGGATACGTGACCCCGAAGGAAACATTCCATCGTTACAATCTAAACAAGAGGTCTACCGCCTCTTCCTTACAAGGTCCTTAAAAGTAATAAACGTTAACAACTAGGATTCTCTCTAATTTCTTTTGTTTGCAACTAGGATTCTCTCTTCCTAGAACTTTCTATTGCTAAAGGTTGTATCCTGAATCCCACTGATCTACTTTCGGGCATTGAGGACAATCATGAAATTTCCTTCTTTCCTTCCTAATGTCTGATACCAGAATAGATTAATGAAGAAACCACAAGCCGCAAGCCTTATTAGGAAACGAGTAATAAACAAAATATCTCACAAGTAAGCTACACTCTAGGTAGGCAAGCATGACAACTTTAAATGGAAAGCCTAAACAAGCTTCATTCGTAATCTTCATAAATGGCATACATACTACTATCCAAGACAATATAACACTTATGTGTAAAGAGTTGTACAATATCAATTCATTCCAGGAGGACTCTCACTTACGCACAAATTACATTCAATAGAAAGGTAATCAAGGAGTAGTGTTACAACTAATAAAACAAGAGCCACTCTAGCTAAGGACCCAGATTTCTATATTTTTGATATTCCTTATCAAGGATGATAAAACACCGCAAAAGAAATATACATGCATTTGTGTTTTATCCAGCGGTAAGTCTACATTCAGAGGACCTGAAAGGTGATAACTATCTTGTCAGCACAAGCAAGGGAACAAGCCAAAGAGGAAAGAAGCATTCGAGTGGGGCAGCAGTACTAATGAAGACAACCCCCTAAGGAAGCAAAAAGCAAGAAGTAACTACTATCGAGCAGAAAACAGACCCAAGCATTTAAGAGCCTTTATTGATTTAATATCGCTTAGGGTAGCCATAACCAAGCATTTTGAAAGGTAACATTTTTTTTTTAAGCTTCCATGTTTCAAAAGAATGTCTCTTTCCATTTCAGATGATTTGATCCAAAAGAAACAAAGCAAGTACAACATTGTTCTCAGCCATATAATTATAACAAAGTAAAGATAACAACAATTTTCCCCTATGCAAACCAATCATGAAAGGAACAACGATTCAGGAGAAGGAACAGGAAAATAAAGAAACCAATGCAATCAAGGACAATCGATAGAATCAAACACAACATTTCATATTAAAGCGTCATTTCAGGTAGTAGATCATTTATTTCATGAAGTTGAAAAAGGAAAGCAAAATATTTCAGGGGCTAGTCTTAACATGCCTGGTTTAGAACGCCATCTCCATGTGTAAAAGATTTGTCTCAAAGCCGCTGCTTGCCCTTAACCCAAAGTGCTCTACGAGCTCGTGCTAGCGCCACATTCACGCGGTGAAAACAGCTACAAACCAACCCCATGATTTGAAGCTCGAACACGAGACATACTGATTACACCATGCCTCGGCTCGAGTAGGCATCTACCGTGATGATACACTAACTTTTCCTTCAGCAGATTTGGGGACAGCAACTGCATTTGCTGATGTGGGAAAGACATGGTACTGGGTGCAATTCCAGCCATATGTGATCATACATTTGCTGCATCACAATGCTCGGTTGACGAGAAACATCATGTGGGCTGGTCAAAGCAGGTTCATATGAAGGATAATGGCTAATCTGAGGCACAAAACCAACACTTGCATAGCTTGGAGCAGTTTTGACAATCGAATACTGAGATTCCAACTGTACAACTGGATCTTGCTTTGATGGCTCAGTTTGGGAAACTACATTTTGCAAAATAGAATCTCTAACATTAATACCAGAAGCTAAGTTCTCTACCGTAATGGGAGATGCTTGTTCATGGGATTCTGTCGGAGACTCTGACTCCTGATCCGATGTCTTTGAGAATGGTTCTTCATTCGACTCCTCAGTCTTCCTAGATGCCTCGGAAAGGGGTGAAGAACTCTTGTCACCACCTCTCCATCCCAAAGCCAATTTGGTAAGAAGAGCAGATGTGGAACCTATAGGATTATATTTTGAAATACCCTTTTGCGCAATGAGGTCTATAGCCTTGCCTGGACATTTTCTAAAGCAACTTCACGGGCGAAACATTTGTGTAACATCCCATAGACCATCACTAGCTAGGATGAGGCACTCATCTTCATGTGTCCGATCTACACATGTTACTTCAGGTTCAGATATCACGTGCCGTTTCAAGAATCTGTCTCCTAGGGCCCTGGACATAGCAAGAAAACCTCCAACATTGCATAGATCTCCTGCTCGTGGGTGTGATCTGCCCCTTACACAAAAGCATGCACCATTTTATTGCCTGCTAATATAGTGACTCTAAGAAGATGCTCATATAATTGCAAAGCAAAATGTGCTTCATGAATATACTGGAATGGAACAGATCTGCCTCAAAGAGATCCCCTTCCATGGGTTGCATTGTGAAACAAACAGAAAGGTTTCCAATAGCAAAAATTTGCAATAAATCTTCATCAGGTCTGTTGGTAATGCTCCTGCTGTCACTTAATCAATTTTGAAACAAAATATCTTGAAGGAGAATCCCGAATTTGAGGATGCAGTCGAACTGAACAGATAACAACATAGTGGACAACCTGCTTGTTGGAGCGCTCAAACAGGCTTCTACCTGCACGAAACCCTTTCACGTTGAAAACAGAGTGAGTTTCAGGCCGAACCAGGACACTATAAGAAGCTCGTGGAGGAGCAGCAAAGACCGTCGCCATTGTTTTTGCAGGCAGTTGCTGCGGATCCCCCATAAGAACACACCATACCGCACCCAAAGGACGTGGAGGTAACACGCCTACCTCCCTAACTTGCAGCTTCATCTGAACCGCCATATCAAACCCATGGCAAGGCGCTGGAAACAAAAACTTCCGGACAGCAAAAGAAAACAGTAGTGAACACGATCTCAGCCTCACCAGCAAAACCTGCCTCAAGATTTGATCAAGCTTCTTCCATGTTGGATCTGCCACCTGGACAGAAGCGACTTTCCAAAATGCAAAGGCGAGACAGCTCCACCAAAACTTTATCCCTTCTTACTACACGGTGGCGAGATTTTGCAATTAGCCGATCATGGCGTGGTCGCGTGCATCGAACATCGGGATCAACACCGAGGGTGCCTTGGGATCGGCCTGTGGCAGCAGTCGCACAAAACTCTCTCTGGGCCACCTTTGGTTTTCGAGTGCACGTTTACTTTCTCTGCCTGTAGCTGCTGCATATAGCCAGACACCTCCTCACGGCACTCCCGAGGAGACTTTTAGATCTGCGCTCCACTGCGTGCCTGCCTGCACAACACGATTCTCGGGATCCATGCCCACCCACGCAACATCGGGCGACTGGACCTTCATTTCACCATCAATGACACCACCGCTCGAGAACACGCCAAGGGGGCAGTCAAAATGAAGTGACAGAGCATAAATAAGGTAGGTTGGTGGCGGTTAGCAAGTTTGAAAAAAAAAAAAGAAGATAGTTGGTGGAGGCACCCAACCACACTCCGCTTGCCAAAAGGAACAAAACCGCACCCTCCCACGGAACAGCCTTCTCCTTCACGCCGGGCGAGCCGCGGGAAAGGATCCTCATGCCCAACGTGGCATTACTCTTCTCTATAAAATTTATGCAAAAGAAAGGTACATGTATCTCCTTTCATACAACAGAGGTTAAAAAATAGGTTCTCTTACCTTGGTTGAAAGGCACAACCTAAAATAGTTAGGATCAGGTCACATCGTTTTAAGGTGCTACCACTCTCTTCAAATCCCGAGGGCTAAAAATTCAAATAGATTTGTTCCTCGACTATTAAATGACATACATAATTATCTATCTACCTCTGGGTATCCTATCCAAATTCATGATGTTCATTGGTCTTTGAAGGAGATTAAATTTGGGTACCAACACCACCTCTTCAAATTATTCAAATCATTCTTCACAATATAATAAAATGGGTATAGGTGATGCTCTCCTCTTAACCTATAATCCAAGAAGAGGAGAAGTCATCCTCTTATTGGTCCTTGAGCGCCAATGAAGAACAATAAGGGTTATTATGCAACATTTGACATAATTCACACAAGACTTACACAACATCCATTCAACAAAATAGCATATTCAAATTTTTGGTATCTGGATTGATTCTCCTTGGAAGATGAGCAACATCATCAATTCAAAAAGATACTTAGAGATAGACAAATCAAAACGTTTTTGTAGCCGTGGAAAGGACTCGGTTTCCTCTCTATCACTCGGGTGATGGAAAAATGGATAACACCATATGAAAGTATTTTATCTATCCTCACTACTTTAGGCCATGCCTTTCACCCTGGGTGAGAGGACATGTTTTCTAACCTCTCTGTTGGTGAAGGAAAATGAAGATATCCTTCTTTGTACAAATTTGAAAGGAAACCTTGAGAAAATATGATTAATGCACCACAATTTAACTCTCACAAGTTGTCACTTCTAAAGAATGGTGATATTTTCTAAACAAGGTTAAGGTTACTAAATACATTATGAAATCCTGATTTCTTCTACATATTTTGCGAAAGAGAATTTATTCATTTATGGAAATACAAGGAAAACAGTGTAGTTCAGGTAGGATTCATTGTTTTGAATAATTTTGGTGGGAGATTAAGCAGGATAAACTTGATTTTACTAGATATTTTAGAAATTTCATCACCAATCTGACACTATGATAATTCTTCATCGGGAACTCCTCATGCTATGATTATTTACTAATGCACAACTTTTAGTTTGGTGGATGTAATCTGGAAACACAACAACAAACATAACACAAGAATACCATATACTATGATAAGAAGGAATGATGATAAATCTGAAATATAAGTGTAAATTATAATATCAACACAAAATTTTTACAATCTCACCCATGAGGTACTTAAAGTGTTAATGACTTCACTTGCCTTCCAACCATAACTATGGGAGAAACTTCACAATTACACCTCTTAATGGCTTCTTTAACACACCTTAAAAATGATGGCTTCCTTTACACACTTACTCATACAATATTTCTCACTACTTCCTTCTATGCTAAATGAGGGGTGTGGCCTCTCTATTTATAGAACTTCCAGGCTTATCCATCTTATCTCGAAGATAGGATAAGAAATATACTCTGACAAATCATATTCCATACCTTAATTCTTATCTCGTACATGTAAGCTTATGTTTTAAGATAAGATAAACCTTATCATTTCACATGGGTTCCATATTTTTAGACTTTTTACAAATAAAATACACAAAATATTTATGACCTCACTCCTTGTCCTTATTACCAATATAATATTTCTAATTCCTAATCATGTAGACCCTACTTCTCTACTTACCCCAACTTTGACATTTTAACATTACCGGACCACTCACTTACAACAAATATTTACTTTTTACCACAACATTCCTATTGTACTTTTGACTATTACCGTACTATATATTATTGGCGGCATCGTATCAGCAAGATCTTGTTATCTTCTATCGGACGTTACTACTAATTATAATTAATAACATCATATTCCTAATACATACATTAATGAAATAGAAATTACGGAGGAAAATTTTAGTGTTGACATCTTCCCCTTCCTAGCTTCTACTCCGTCCTCGAGTAGACTATTCCAGTGCTTGGAAAATATTTTACTTGTCGTGGCTGACCCATTTTGTACCATTTTCATGCACAATTGCTATTTTTAGGGCCTCATTCATTTTGGAAAAAATTTCTGTCTTCTTTTTTTATATCGGAATCATATACTAGAACCAAGTTATTCACATGAAATGGAAACCAATGGATCTTTTGATTAAAGTATTCCTTCTTCTTCATTTTCTTCTTATATCTTGTATCCTTTTCTATTTCCCTAATTTCCTCTAACAAATGAAAATGTACCAACCTTTCTTATCTTGAATCACTTTCATCCATCCTTTCATTTTTCATAACTCTCATAGTGGGAATATCAAACTCAATAGGAAGAACTTTATCAATGCCATAAGCCAACTAAAATGGGGAGTATCCTCTTCTCGACTTTGATGTTGCCATATATGCCCACAATGCTGCATGAATCCTTTTATCTCGAGTTATGTACCTGCAAGGCTACATCTTTTGCTAGAATTTGACACAACACAAAATTTGTTCGTTCCACATGTCCATTTGTTCTTGTCTTGTATGTTATTTCCTTCTTGTGTTTAATATAAAACTTATTGACTAGGGCTTCTACCACCTCATTAATGAAGTGGCTTCCTTGATCTATTATAATTTGTAATGGACAACCAAATCTGGTGACAATGTGTTCATATATGAAGCTTTCCACTTCATCCATGGAAGTTGTTTTCAATGGCTGGCTTCAACCCACTTGGTTAAATAATCTGTGGCAACTACAATATATTTATTTTGGCATGGGTTAGTTGGAATTGGACCTACAATGTCTATTCCCCACTTTTAAAAAGGACCAAGTAGAAGAATAGGGCATAATGGAGTGATGAAGTCTTACGGTTACCATGTGTTTGAAAAATATCACATGTCTTACAATAATTATAACAATATCTTACAAGAGTGGGCGGTGATAACCTACATCCACGATCCTTCTTGTTGTAAGTTGTTTAGAGAAGTGTCCTCCACATGTACCATTGTGGAATTCTTCTATCAGCTCCTTCCCTTGATCACATCCAACTAACCTCAGATCTTGTCCATCGTGTCCTATTCGAAATAATACTCCATGCGAGAATAGAATATGGACGATCGGCTTGAGTAATCTTCCTCTTAGTCTTTGCATTGGTACCATCAAGAAATTTGAATTCATTCAGATAATTCCAAATATCTATGTATTCGATAGGGATTGTGTCAAGGGATAACAATGTTGCATCTGGGAAATCATCATCATCACAAGATGAACCTAAACCATCATAGGCTTGAGAGAGTGCATCTGCATTGACATGCTTCTTTCCTGGCCTATCTATAATATCAAATTCAAATTCTTGTATCAAAATTATCCATCTTTCTATCCTCCCTGATGGGTTAGGCTTATTTACAATATATTTTAGAGCCTGATGATCTATTACAACTATAAATTTCTGCCCTAGCAAGTAATTTCTAAACTTCTTTACAACAAAAATGATAGCTAGAGCCTCTTTTTCAGTTACAGTATAATTTACCTCAGCATTGCTCATTTGTCTGCTCCCAAAGTAAACTGGATGATCATTCCCATTTTCATCCTTTTCGCTCAAAGTACTTCCTAATGCTGCATCTAAGGCATCGTATCCGCAATGAATGGCTTGCTCTAGTCGGATTCTTTAAAATAGGTGAAGACACTAGGGCTTCCTTGATTCTTCAAAAGCTTCATGTGCCTTATTTCTTGGTTCATAAGTAACATCCTTCTTTAAGAATCTGGGTTAGTGGTGTGCAATCTTTGAGAAATTCTTGATGAACTTTCTATAGTAACCCACATGGCCTAAAAATGATCTCAACTTACTTCTATTCATAGGAAATGGTAACTCTTTGATCCCGAGTTCATAGGATAAGGTTATACAAATTCTGGTTGATCCCTATGCATAATGAGGATAAGATTAAATGTTCACTAATTTTTTTTTTTTGACAAAACAAACTTTTAGCGTACGAACGAGAGAAGTAGGAACTTTGTATTAAATATGAAATATGGAAAATAATTATGTAATTTATGGAGATTGTCATAAGGGATAAAGAGAAAACTTAAATGGTTGAATTGTAAGTTAAATGTGGAATGAACTTATGAATCTGTAGGTAAAACAAAAAAGAGAGAGAAAATTATACTTACCTAATAATGTTATTGGAATGTTAATCATAACAGAGATGAAATCATGGTAATGATGTGTTGTGGGTTTGCCAATCCTTGAGTCCCTTTTCTTGTGGTTGAGTCATTCCTAGTATTCGTTCATTGATTAAAGTGTGGCATCGACTTGTAGATAGTGTGGTCGGGTGTCTCACATAAAATTTCAGGTATTTCATCTTCATATGATCTATAATAGGGTGTAGAGCCCTCAAAGTGCAAATTGAAATTTAACTAAAACTCATTCGATTAGGAGGTTAGCTTGTGGGTAGAAAATGGTAAGTAAATCCTTGTAAATGAAATTGATTTGAAAGATGTTGACTTTAGAGAACCAAGGAAACCAGGATCTTGGTCCCGTAATCCCTTGTTATACTCTCTTAAAACATTAAGAATAGAATAAATTTCACATGCAGAATCTTGAAATGCAGAAACATGGGATCTTACCTTGAACACAAATCACTTGTAGTTCATGTTAGTTTATAATGCTTCCAATCATGTACTTCTTCAAGATGTTAGACAAGTATTTTCATAACTCTTTTGTTATAAAACAATGCTAATAGCGAGACCATAATGTGATGCAAGAGTAAAGCATACAATAGTGAAACGAGATTTGAGGTTAGGAATAATGGAACTCTTGGAGTCCTTATAACTCAATTAGATATTTCCTTGTGTTAAAAAGAACATGAATTACCTTGGTGAGATCAACTTCAATAAAACAAAAGATATTTATAAATCTAAATAAAATTTCTTGACTTGGAAATGTTGCATGGTTTCAGCGATTTATCCAACTATATTAACTATGGTAAGGAAATAAAGATACCGCGATCAATTTTTTTTTTTGGAAAAATGTATCTTGAATCTAAATCTGCCTCAAATCCTAAGATTTCTGTCTTGACATCACGTCAGATTCAATGTTGTAGTAAGGGTAAAATTTAAACATTGAATGAACGTTTGAGAAACATAAGCTTAACCTATGAATGAGTGAATTAAGAACTTTGTATGCAATTTGAAATATGCCAAATAATTATGTAAGTTATGGAGATTGTCGTAAGAGATAAAGAGCCAACTTAAAAGGTTGAACTGTAAGTTGAATGTGAAATGAATTAAAGAATCTGTAGGTGGAAAAAGGATAAAATTATCCTTGCACAATAATGTTCTTGGAATGTTAATCGTAACTAAGATGTAATCATGGTAATGATGTGTTGTGGGTTTTCCAACCCTTGAGTCCTTTTCTTGTGGTTGGGTCGTTGCTAGCATTCGTTCATTGGGGAAAGTGTGGCATCGACATGTATATGGTGTTGTCGTGTGTCTATGTGAGCCTATGACTTATGTAAGTGTCTTGTGCGTTGTTGAGTTTCTCTTCTTGGAGCCCTTGCGGTGTTGTGTACTGAGCAAAGTGTAAGTCAAAATAAAAAATTATTTTAGTACTTTCATTGTTGCATTTGTGGGTATTAGAAAATGGGCTCTCCTAACACAATCTTAGTTTGTGCAATACTTAAGATTGTGCACCAATAATCGAATTAAGAAAAATCAATATTTATTTATTTTAATTTTTTCATTGGTGTAGAGCGTAGGTATCATAGTATTTTTGATAGTTAGAGTCGACTTTAAAAAATTCTCATGGAAAGTCGATCACTCTTGCTATCCTCTTCTTCCTTGTCCACCACCTCCTATTGTACCAGCTCGGTAGCTTATATTGTATCAGTGATTGTCTTCCCTTGCAACATCAGCACAACTTGGGCCATATTTGGCCTCGCATTCTCATCCTCTTGAATGCATAGCCGGACCACCACACCAGCTCTTACAACCTCTTCAATTTCTGTGTTATCCACATTAATCCTTGCATATATCACACCCATTATGTTTCCCTTTTCAATTTGAGCTACAGCCCACGGTGGAAACACAATCCTGCTCGATTCCTCAACATTCAGGTCCAAATTTCTTCGCCCAGAAATAATTTCTAGCAGCGTCTTTCCGAAACTTTATACGTCCGCCTTGACAGTGATTGGCATGCCTGAGATCCACTCTGGAGCCAAGTACCCTCTTCTTCCTCTGATTGTCGTCAGTGCGCGGCTGAAATCTCTGCCCATTAACTTCGCCAGCCCAAAATCAGCCAGTTTTGGACAGAAATACTCATTCAGCAGAATGTTCTCCGGCTTGATGTCACAATGAATGATGCGATCTCTGCATTCCTCATGGAGATAAACTAGTGCCCTTGCAGTACCAAAAGCTATGTTAAATCGGGTTTTCCTGTCCAAAGGTCTGATTTCTTTTCCGGCATTATCATTACATAATAAGAATGAATTCAAAGAGCCGTTGGTCATATAATCGTACACCAGTAAACGTTGAGATCCCTCAGCACAGAATCCTCGAAGCCTGACCAAATTCACATGCTGTATGTTTCCCACAGTTTCGAATTCGGCATTTTCACTTGGCCGTGTACCCTGTAATTTTTTAATGGCCACAAGCGCACCGTTTCTTAGGGTTCCCTTGAAGACTGAACCGAATCCTCCGCTCCCCAACCTATGCTTGAAATTTTCTGTTGCAATTTTCGGCTCCCTGTAGGTGAATGCTCTAAGAAACATTTCCCCGTCTTCCTCCCTTCGTTTCCTTTGCTGTAGTCATTGACGCCTCAACCAAGTAAAGAGTGCAAATTCAAGAGCCAAACCAGTGCACACATCAACAATAATACTAACGACATGAACTTTGTTTCTGTCGGATGAGGTTTTTGGTAAATCAGAAGCAGCCACCCGAATAAACAAACACTGTCCATCCCATGAATGGCGGATGTTTAATAAATCGCCGAACCAAAATTGACAGACGTGAGTAGCATTAGCAGTAGCGGTGACAGCGAAGGCGTTGCAGGAGCAATCACTGAGACACGCAGCCCGGCATCCATGTGGAGTTTTCTCTTCTATGTATGAAACAGCTTGTTCGTCGGGCAACGATGTTCCGCTCAGTTGCAGGAAACCATCGGTGGTGCCATTCGTGGCTGAGCATTGTAACGGCTTGCGCCGAACACAACCGGTTGACCACCACTCTTGCAAATTCCAGTGGCGATCATTGGTGGGCTGAAACCCTTGCACGCAGCAAGAAAACGGAACACTATTAGGGTTGCAGGTTCCATATGCTCCGCAAATGCCATATACCTGGCATTGATCTACGGGTACAGCACTACGGATGGTCCATTTACCATTAAAAAAAAGATGTCCTGAAAACGTTCCGTCCTTGTCTAGTACCAAATGGTTATGCACCTTCTCACCTTCGGGTGTTACTGTATAGGTCATATACATATCAAAGTGAAAGGTTATCGCACTGAATGTGTCTGGAGGGTCTCTAAGATGGCTGAAATATTTACCATTCCAAACTCCGGTCGCCCAATACTGAACAGAATCATTCCACATGAGCACAAATTGGTTGACCCCGGATGGATCCGGCAGAGCAGAGAAAAAAGACCAGGAGCTGGATCCTAAGAATTCTTCCAGGAGATAAGCGGTTTGCCGGCTTTCACGCCAGACAACCACGTATTCGTGGGATTGTCGAAACTCTCCCAAACAGTCTCAGATCTGTTGTGAGCATCCAGAAGAACAAAATTGCCAGAATCCAGCAGCACAGCCCGTGAAACCTTGTTGGTCACATTGATCGACCACACAGATGCCGCCCCTGCACCAAACACTCCCAGATGGCCATCTCTCGACAGATTCAAAACGTCGGCCCGTATGTTTCTAATAGGAGACTGCCTATTTGCCACCCAAACAATTTCCTTCTCACAGACACTGGCATACCAGATGCCAACATACCAGTTATGTGTTCCGCTAGGACTGAAAAAACCCATTGCAAACATACCATTCTTTGACATTATCGTTTGGTTTACGGTGAGTGAAACCCCTAACGAAAGGGTGTCTCCATGACCATCAACTGGTAAGGAATAATGGCAACTGCACAGTAAAATAAAAATCGAAACCAACTTCAGACAGCTTATGTCCAGACCATTTGCAACCATTTCCATATTTTTGACGTTCTTGGTTTTGCAGCTAATGAAAATTAATAAGCCGGACAAATTCGTCTGCACTAATTACTACATAATTTGGCCCATTAAAGCGAATTCAGAAAGGACATGGACGGAATATTAAAGCTCGATGTCGGCACTTCGCTACTCGGATACCAGCAAATCCTTTGGAGCCGTAAAAACGTCGTCAACTTGATAATTCTAATATGTTCGAGCCGTAAAAACTGGTGTAGTTCCTATGCAGACTCCGGGTAACGGCCCCTTCCTCTTCGTCAAACACGCTTCTTATCGTTAAACATTCGACGGCGACGACCGTTTCCAGAGATAATTAGTCTGTCTTCAATTTTACTCTGTCCTCTCGATTTCTCAAAATGCAAGGTGGAAATAAATTTCGAAAAGGGTTACATGACTTGTCTATCTTCCAGGAAGCATTCAAACAACAACATCGGAGATATACTCTCCCATGTAGATGAGCATTTATAGAACATATCCCGTCTATAATGGATATTATAGCCCCTTCGAGCAAAATGCATTTAATTGCCCCTTTCTGGAATAAGATCCACATTTCCGGGTAAATGAAATATCTGAGAGGTTACGCCTAACTGAAATGGTAGCCTTTGGAGTGCATGCTTCGAGTGTAAGTATGCCCACAAATTTTGAAAGTTATTTTAAATTAAATAGATTTATATTTTAATTTTGCATTTGTATGAGTGATGTTTTTATCATATTAGAAGGTAACCAAATTTTACCGTCAAATTACCTTTTAGAAGGTATTCTCATGTTATATTTACGGGATAAACTTAAGGAAAGTAATCAATAATGATCTGCAAATGTGAACTTACATACATAGCATCTTCCATTTTAAATTGATACATCAAAGTTAATAGTAATTAATTTACCATTCGTCATTTAAGTTTATACAATATTTACCTTAACAAATTGTATTTGTTTATGATTAGATTCAACCAAGCATAACACCCAAAAAGATCCTAAATAAGTGTGTGGCATTTATTGAGAATTTGATGAGAAGGACACAATGGAAATCTGTCATATGTATAATTATGGAAGGTGTAATTGACATTCTATTTGTACATAAATGATAACAAAATGGGCTATAAAATGGGTTAATCATTTAGGTGTCTACTTGATTGATTTATCCTTACAATTGAATATTACATAGCCCAAATCTTGGTATAAAAAGGGTACTCTTATCAATGAAAATTATAATATAAACAAAGTAGTGCTCAAATCAAGTCCTTGTATTCAATTCAACACATTAGTGGACTCCTACAAACATTATTAATAAATAACAATACAATTTTTAGTTTTAGTAAATATCTAATTCTTCAAGGCAATGGGTATTTTAAGCCTTAAAAATGGGTTAACTTCTAGAGTTCATTTTTAAGCATCATTGATTTCATTAAAAATAAAAGGGTGTTTTTCTTCATCCTCACCTATATCAAATTCATCATGCTCTTCCCAATCTGCATGAAAAAGATGAAACTTGGCAACATGATAGTAGTGATTCTAACTCATATGGGAATGTTCATTAATCTCCACATACTACAATGCATTGACAATATGTTTAATGGAAGATTTATATCAAGACTATAGGATCTATCCAATTAGATTTAGTTTTTGTAATTCAAATTTGCATCCACAATAAAGTAGTATCGTGAAATATCAAAAATATGATTTTTTTATATATTAAATATTCTGGTTGTTTTACAACATTACACCGATTAGTTATTAATTTATAAATGGTCCATATTAAATAAAATTAAATATTGTTCTAAATTCACAATATATCACTTTTCCTACAAGTCTATTAAGTTGATTAGTATTGTGAAATTTGCACACTATTATTGCTAAATATTGGAATTGCTTCTATGAAAAATCCTCACTTATTCATTCACACGCACTATAAAAATTCCTCACTTATTAATTTCTGCACGTGCACACACGCACGCACGCATGCACACACGCACGCACGCACATACACACACACACACACACACACACACGCACGCGCACGTACGCACGTACGCACACTGCATGCATGCACACACACACACACAAATGATAATTTAGCTGATTTTTTCGTGATTTAAAAACTACACCATGTATTCCTTAAATTCAAGTTTATTATAATGTTTTATGGGAAGATATTAATGTAAATCTACATTATTCATATCTTTACTGAAAATTATTGATGGCAATATTCATCAACTAAATTGACTATTAAGGGTAAGATTGAATTGTACCCTTATGTTAAATCCTATTTTATTGTTTCTTTTGAATCCCCTAAGGAAAGGGAAATAATTTTTGAAAAATACTGGGTTTGGGGTGAACATGGTCTCACAATCAAGCCATGATACCCGTCCTTTGATCCTCTAAAAGATTCCTTTAATTTCCACTCGGTCTAGATTTGCTTACCTAGACTCTTGTTGCAACTTTGGAGTAAATATTGCATTTTTTCTATTGGAGATACTCTTAGTTCTTCTATAAAAGAAGATGATAAAACCATGGGTCAAACTCATGCTACTTATGCCAGGACTCTGGTTGATCTTGATAATTCAAATTATCTTCCATTAGAAACTAACTTACAAATAGGTAACAATCATTGGGTTCAAATGATTGATTATGAGGGGTTAGCCTTCATATGTCAAAGATGTTATCAAACTGGGCATTTCATGGATGAATGAATGCATTCCAAATGTAAGGAAAAGCATGTTTAGTGGAAGGAATCATTACTAGAACATCTTATAGGTAGCCCTCATTCAGACCCAGTTGAGGATTCTTCAAACCCATCAGACAATCTTAGACAGAAGGAGTCACATCCTAATATGCCAAGCTCTAAAGGGATATCTCAAACTTCTCCTACCCTCAAGGTTGTTTTTTAATACAAGATGGTCGGTCCCCTCAATGAGGATCCTCGATGAGGGTCACATTCCCATTACGAATCTTTAATTTTTTCTTCATGTATTCAAAAGAAGGTAACAAGGACTCGACAATGGTGGAGTGAAGGAAGAAAAATACAATAAACAAAAGTACTCCAACGCTTCTAGAAAGGCTTGATTCTTTTTCTAACTTACAATTTTATCACTTTATTTGGGTGAAGGCCTACTATTTATGAGATGTTTTCTCCAGTAAGTAGTTCGTTTCGGCTCTGAGATCCTCTCTTTGTTTTTTTCTTTTGTTGGGTTTTGTTGAACATGATGTTTCTAGACCTACCCTTTATGTGCTCTTTTGTTGTATCTTGGTTTTTGACACTTTTTATATTGGGGTGTAGAACCCTCCAAAAAACCATTTACAAATATTTTAAAAAAATTAACAATTCATAGAAATCCTAGATAACAAATAAGCAATCTAAAATTGGTAAAATCTTCTATGGATGTTATCATTAAAAAAATTAAATAAAATTTTCTACAATTAAATTTATATAATGTTTAGTGTAGTTATAAATAAAATAATTGCATCTATACATTTTCCACAATTTTATTTGATCTAAAAACTTAAATAAAATTATTTTAAAGCAAAGACCATGAAAGTAAAATCTTATAAAGTAATTTTCAAGAATTCTCGTGCCCTTGAAAATAACATTTAAATTTGTAAATTAAAAAATAAAATTTGATAATACTATTACTAATTTTTATTCTTGTAATAGTCATATTGACTAAGATTAAAACAATTTTACTTACCTAATTGGTATTGATTTTTACTAATTTATCAAGCATCACATTAATAATATGCTCTACGGAGATGTGATATTCAATTTATAAAGGAAGGTATGTATTTTGAGTTTGTTGTTTGTGTATACCTACTACTAGCAATACTACCTTTCATGCTATAAATAGTTTGATGGCCTTGTGAATAGTAAAAAAATAGAATTATTATGATTATAATGATAAAATTATAATTAAAAATATAATTATAATAATAATAATATTATTATTATTTTGGATAGAAGGTAATTTTTTTTTTTTTAACGGGGTCATACCTAGGTACAAAGAGCCTTGAGACCACATATATAACCATAAACACTATAAGAAATAAAACAAAACAAAATACCCTAAATAGGAGAAAAAAACAACTATATAAGAACAATGATTTTTGTATGATTTTTATTTTGTTATGAAAAAATTTCCAATATTTGATGTCATCCTAAATCGGGAAGAAGAAATTTAAAAGATTTGATTGGTAAATATGAATTATCATTGTTAGGAGAAGTGTAATGCCTGTTTGGCATCGACTTTGCTATTACGTCCTTGTCCTATTGCGTGTGACGGAATGCTTAATGTCGTTTGTTAAAAAGAGTTCTATTGGAATCCATTGAATCTTAGGTTCCCAAAGATATGATTGTATTTTTCATTGTTATAATTGTATTTGTGTCTTAATATTACGCCTCATTTAAGATAAGGATATCTATAAAGTTCAACATTGGAAAGCTAATGGATGTTAGGTTTAAAGGGGGTAATTTATTGTAGCACAATAGATACACCTAAACATGAAAAACTCTCGAATTCGAACATTAAAAATATAGTGCTATGAAGGGAGATGTTGGTTGAATAACCATCAAAAAATCATTTCAGAAAGGGTCAACCATCAAATTTAGTCTGCATAATACATACATGAACAGTGTGCATAAAAATTTTGTATGTTCCCATACAGTACAGGGTGTAGATTCATCATCTTATTTCAACATGGAATAAATGAAACATGATATGGAATTTACAAGGAACACGAAAATTATAAATACAACAAAAAAATCATTTTTGCAAGGAATACGCTAAATCTTTTCTACGAAATATCCATTGTGGAGGTGATTAAACTTTTATTGGAAAATTTGGGAGTAACTTTGATGGCCACCTGCCACTTCATTAACTCCTTTTTCTAGGCGTGTTGGAGTCCTTCTTGCTGGTGGCCGCACTTCATTTATTATTTCTGATTTGCAAATCTTCTTGGTTTCTTGTTTGACTACCTGCATATCCTTCTCTGACCGCATGAGATTTTCCTTGGATGGACTGCGTGTGGGTGGTTGAAACACCTTTTCTCCCTAGTTGGTGGCGGACAACATTAAGTTGGTATACAGTTGTGTGAGAGTTATTGAGTGCACTGTCTTGAAGATTCAAAATGTGGTTAGGGCTCTCTCCTCCAAACTGCGATTGTCCTCGATGTGAATAGCTGAGGTGAATGTATCAATCCACTTCATTAAGTCTGTGGCAACTTCTGGTTGAAGGTCTTTATCTCCTTGGCATCAAATCTGAACAGAGCATGAAGGAGTCTTCAACTGTGACAGCTAAGAATGATTGTTCAAGGTAAAACAGTGGTGATTATGTGATCTCAAATGGGTAAGAACACCCATGGAAGGTGTTGAAGCCATTCTAAGCAGTCCACAAGCTTCAAAAGGTGAAAAACAAGTCTCAATACTTCCTCAACCTTGATCAGTGGTCTTTTACCAGTCTGTACGCTGTAGATTGTAATCACAGGGAGCAAATAGATGATTAAATTCAACCGATTCATATGTTCAGAGCCTATAGGGTTATACGCCTGGACTATTTCTTTTTCTTTTGGTCATTTTATTGTCGGAATACTTGGGTATCTTTAGCATGAATATATATAATGTTCTTTTGTTTTTCATCCCTGTTTGGGTTATTGGATATGCCTTTCTGCTTATGTGCTCCAAGTTTATTGTTAGTAAGAATGTTAATGGAGGGATTATTAAAATTTAAGCTCGTATTTGAGGTCTGTGATCATTCTTCGAAACGATTCCTTGAAGCAGGATGTGGGTATTAGATATTTTTTCATTCCTATTGGGTTGGAGGCGGGGATTGGATTCAGCGAATGGTTTAAAAAAATAGTTTCAGTTGCATACACTCCAAGGGTATTCTGTGTTTTTGGGATTCTGTGAATGAACACTAGTGAACTTCGAGACTAAGTTGAGTGTTGGAGAATTGGCTATTATTGTCTGTACTGAGTTTTTATCTTCAAAATCGACTTTGTGACAGTGAGAGTGTTACCAGGAGACCTGATTAAATTTATTGCTAAGATTCTCTATTGAGACCATACTTGTTTTACGATGTAACTCATGGAAGAGAATATTATAGAGGCAGATTCGTTTCATATCAGAATATTCATGAAGCACAATTTGCTTTGCAATTATTTGAACTTCTTAGAGATACATGGTCACTGCCACATTGATTGTTCGTTTTGCCACCTTGGTGGGCAAATGGTTATTGTCTACCCACGTGTATGGTTGCAGTTGAGTTGCCAAGGGAGTGGCTGTCGAAATACCATGTAGGCCCGCATGTGTAGAGTTGAATGTCTGACTTGGTTGGGTGGGACATTTGTACTGAACTCATGGGTAACCGGAATGGTTATTGTTGCTTTTGCGTGGTATTTGGGACACAGTGTGGGTGAGAAGCGTGAGTTTGGTGGAGAAATAATTTTGGGACTGTTGGGAGAAGGGGTCTGCTCGTGCGTGGCCATGAGATATAGCGTTTAAAACAGGCATGATAAGCCCTAACCCTCTCTCTTAATTATTTATTTCTTTTAGCATTTAGATAAATCAATATTTGGAATTTTTTTCTAATGCTGTTGATGTGGGTTTCTTTTGGAATGTTGATGTGTTTTTGTTTTACTAAATAGATAGCGTTTGGAATCAGTAACACAACAAAAAGTACCAACACAAGGACAACACAAAGTGAAATACTGGGATAACTTTTTTTTTTTTGACTTGCTTTGACACAACACGACACAACATGTCGTCACAAGGTTACAACCAACACCAGGAACCACTTGTTACGGGGGAGACCACAAGGTCAGCACGAGAACGTTCACACCTATCAAGGACAATGTACTCTTCTTTTGACAAGACAACATGGAAGTCCAATCCACATGACACACTCACAGCTAGGGCAACCCATGAGGAATTTCTTGTTAAATTTTCTTTTTTTACTAAAGTGTCTCTTAATTCTCAACTTGCGTTCTTATAAAATTTCATGTAATGATTCACACAATTCTTTTCACAAGGGAGAATTTCTTTATTTTCGACTATTGACTAAATAGCTTAAGGCCAAACTTTCCAAACTAGGATCATCAAATTTTATGTCCAAATCTTTCTTATTCATTTGATTTTAGAACATTTTCCATTTCTTACAAGGTTAATTAATCTTTCTCAAGTCACTAACACATGTTCCACACCTCTAATGCTCAGGTGAAGGCATAAGCTCCGATTGAGTGGGAAGTACCGCTTAGGGTTCATAACAATAGCCTTCTTGTTTAAGGATCGAACTTGACCTTGCTTAAGAAATATCACCATGAATCAAGGCAAGGGTTAGCGAAAGCAGGTCAATGAATTTAGCTTTGGTCACATTGTTTACTATCAATCTTTCATTGAAGTTAAGGGTTTACCGAGATTGGTTAAATGTTCCATCTAGACTTTACTTAATTAAGTTTGACAAAGGGGAACATTTCAAACGATAAAGAGATATTTAAGGTTTTATTAATCACTTTCACTCCTACTTATTAAACCCTATCATCTTCTAAAATTTAACCATTGATTTCACCATGAGACCATTTAGGGTTTCACCAAAACAAATAGTGTTTATTAGTTTAGCTCGGGGGAAAAACAAGTAATCATGTTTTGTTACAAAAGATAGATTCCTCTTGATTGTTCCAGGTCTCAAAGGTTTCAAGTGGATCACATCTACATTAATATGCTCATATACATAAATTTCCGTTTAACTTTTATAAGGAATATCCAGTTCACTTTATAGTGTTTACAAACTCATCACTACTATGCCTTAGGAGGATTTACAACACAACATTTTAACTCAAGAGCAAAGTTTAACAGTACTCGTTTGCGAAAACAAAACAAGGTTATATCAATTCATTCCAACATGATGTACAAATCAAAGGGACATATCATCTCTATTGAACCATGACTAGGGAGCAAGAGAGTAATAACATGGGACATGCCCCGCTACTATACTAAGGGTTAAAGTTCACTAGAATATCCCATAACCAAGCGGTAATCAAATTTCATCTTTCACATGATAACCAAACAAGCCAAAGTTTCAACAGTTACAACAACAATACTCTACATTACATTTACTAGGCACTGACCCTTCTTCTAAAATGTCCAAAGGCTCTTTCCAAATTTTATAACATAATACACATTCGTACAAAAGAACATCATAACCAAGATTGATGCAATAATCTACAAGTCTTTCCATCATCTAACCACGTAAGCCATCTGTAACAATTAATAACCTGAGTTAGTTCGCGAGAACTGAGCAAGATAAGACTATACATAGCAACAATAAGCTACTAGCTAACAATACCATGAAAGGAAACATTCTATTTCAGGAAATGAATCAAAGTACTAATCTCCAACAAACTTTTAAAACAAGATATAATTTTCAACATATTAATTAACAAGAAAACCATAAGTTTTAGTTATGCAAATACCTCTAAAACTACAAAAGTTTGACAACCAAAAACACAAGACTATGAAATTTAAAGATTAGACACAAGAGTTGAGAGTATTAGGATTTCAATCATGTAATCCCGTAGATTACGTGATTGAAATCTAAAGTGTAACCCATCAATCCACATTCTCAAGGTGAAGTCAAAAGATAAAAACCAGGCCCGATCTTAGCTGCCAAAAAGAATATAGTTTTGGAATCGTTCCATAGGGACATAGGCCTAATAGGCTGTAAACAAACAACGAGGGGAAAAACAAAGTTCCATCATGTAATCAAAAAGGTTTAAAGGATGAAAATATTATATTCAAACCCACAACCATTATATCCTAGGTAATAAGTGACTTCATAGCTAATAAGGATAAGTGGAAAGGACGGTAAGAATGTCCGGAATAGGCATTGCCTAACAGCCTACCTACTGAACATGACCAGGGCCGGAATAGCGACAAGCCTCATTAATACCCAAGTTGAGTAGGCAATCTAGCATTCTAAACACATCGTTGCAATTTTCATAATACCTTACATTTATAATCCTCCCGTTTTAGAGGAACATAGACATGAATCTAGACTTGGTTGAAATTTTCCGACATCAACTCACTTCCTAATATCATAAATGATGTATATAAAGGAAGAGGTCTCTCAACTCTCCTTAATTTACATCTCAACACTAAGTTTGTGGTAACCTATGCAGTGATTAAACACATAATATACCATTGAAGATAGATATCCTCTAATAACGAACTTCTATAATGATGTAATTACAATTATTACGTTCGACACAAAAACAAACTATTCCATAGCTTCTTTTCCCTTTTTGACAACAAAGTATATTCACGATCTTCCATCACAATCATTCTAAATTTGCAATGAAAGGTCACTCATCAAGAAGGAAGTACAAAACAAGTTTGACTAAAATAAGGAACTTCATGTTACCTTAAGCGGTGATGAAAACCTTCACTTTCACGAACCGTGAAAGATATTACCTACTCCATCAAGGCATTATGTCTATACGTGATTAAATCGATCACACATGGAATCATCAACATACCATATCTTAACACCATAAAGGTCATTAAATTTAACAAATTTTACTCATAGAAATAGTAGGATCAAAATGGGGTTCTATCAAAATTTATGCCCTTCTATCAACCCGGGACATATTTTTGCCCAAAACTTCCTTCTTAACAAGCATATATATTGAACTTCTAATTTTCAAAAGCCCTAATAATTTGCACAATACACGAAGTGCATAATCACGCTTATCATAAAAAAATAATAATAATTTAACTGTATGTTTTCCTCTAGGGCAACAACATAACAGGAAACCAATACTAGTCAACGCTGCAATGTTCTAGGGGCGATTACATACCCAGGTTCACAAAAGAAACAACGACATTTTTGCAGAAGGAAGTAACTTTTAAAATTATATATACATATATATATTTTTCATGTGATCAATCAAAGCATACACTGAGAACCGTTGTTTGTTTTATATATACAAGGGTTTGATTACATCAACAAGAACAACCAACAGAGGCAAATCCAGAAGTAACAAACTGTTAACCATGTACTGAACGCAAATCCACAAAATCACAGATTTAAACCAATTTCTAGAAAGAAAAAGTTTCATTTCAAGAGGTTATTAGATACTAGCATATTATGTATATGGTTAGTCTATCTTGCCTGTTTTAACGCATCCACCAGTCGTGTACATCCAATAAGGACTGCTACAGCCACATGCCCTTCACTTTATCCTCTGTTCCACTGGTCTTTTCTTGCAATATACCACACCAGGATTCCCTTTTGAAGGCACGACTAGAAGGATGCAATAGGTGGCTGTCCAAACACTAGATTGCTTCCATGCATTTTGTTGTTGCTCGCAACTACAAGCTCTACATACCACATATCTGACATCATCTGCCACAGAACAAAACCCCCTGTCTCAGCATCCTTGGAAGGATTCTTAGTCTTTGTTATTTGGTGGCCGTCTCATACTCTGAAGTTAGCATCTTCACTCGACCCATTGCATAAGAATTCCAAAACGAGCTCTATCCTCACTCCCGATGTCTTTGCATGTCTGCTGCTGTAAAATATACTATGCTGAGAGGATGCTTCCTTAAATCTTCTTATTCATGTGTTTCTCCAGGATCAGGCTCCAAATTTAGGGGATGTGAACTCGAATAAAACAAATACCATGCCGTTAACGAATGCTAATTGATTGCACTTGATCCGTATAAGTTGAAATGTCCCCTGATGCAACCCAACATTCCAGACATGCACAGCTTGGATAAAAGACCAAACCCCTCATAGAATGCAAGCCTCGTGCCGGAGGAAGATGAGCAGGTCGTAGAAACAAGAAAGACGTGCACACTAGTCCTCTACTTCTTCACGCACACACTTGAATCTTCCCGTCTCGGGCATAGCTAAAAAAAACAAACTTCGAACACAGGAAACACTAACCGAAGTGCCTACACACATGGGCATCTCTGTAGTGAATAATGTTAACATCTTCTTCCACCATTCAGGACCAGAACAACTACAAATACATTTTTTCCTCTCTCGATAACAAAGTATACTTCTTTCCAAATGTCTTTGCAGGATGACTTGGGCAGCTTTGTCATGCTCATGGCGGCCTGTCGTATGAAGCAACTGTTCCCTGCTTTGGGAGACCTGTTTCATCTTCTGACCGACGCCATTAATTCTCGGCCACCCAACTAGGCAAAACTTGGAGAGCTTTACCAGAAATGCACGACACGAGACTCAAAAAGGTAGTACAGAATCACAAATGCAAGGAAGAACAATCTACAACCCGAGTTTAGATTCACTATAAAATCCACAATCAACCCTCTCCACATACATTTAAGGGAAGCTTAGATCAATCGTTAAAAAAGGAACCACTGGTAACACTCTCATTGTCACATAGTCAAATTTGATAGAAAAATCTTGAAGGAGGATCTCGAATCCGAGGATGCATTGATACCGAACAGATCCGAGCAATACTCAATCAACCCACTTCCAAGAAATGACCGAAAGTGTAAACAAATGGCACTCTCAGCCTCGCCTGCAAAACTTACCTCAAGGTTTGACCGAGCTTCTTCCACGCTAGATCTGTCACCTGGACAGAAGCGACTTTCCAAAATGAAAAGGAATGACAGCTCAACTAAAACTTTATCTCGTTCTTCAACTACAAAGCTGCAAGATTTTGCACTGTTGATCACGATTGGTCGCGTGCAACAGAACACGGGATCAACACCAGCGGTGCCTTGGGATCACCCTATAGCTCCCGTATTAACTCTCTCTAGAGGCCATGGATTTTATGGGATAAGTTTTTTTACTTCTCTGCCTGTAGCTCTGCGCCTATAGCGACCCACTTCCTCACGGCACTTTCCGGTGAAGATCCATTCTGCGCTCCTTTGAAGAAGTTTCTGTAAAACACGATTTTGAGGATCCACACCCACCCACGCAACCTCAGGGTGACAGACCTTCATTTCACCATTAATAAATTCACTATCCAGAACACGTCAAGGAGGAGTAGGTGAAAATGAGGTGACAAGGTATAAATTATGGTAGGTGGGTGACAGCTAGTATGTTGAAAAATGAAGATAGATGGTGGAGGGCAGGTAGAAAAGGAGCCGATGCCCAGTGGTCATTACATTCTCCTCCCCTTAAGAAGCATCGTCCTCGATGCGACATAACACAAAGGAAAAGAAATGGTAAGCAACCAAGAACAGGCACAGGAGAGAGTACACTTTATGGTTTAAAATTTTAGTTGATTTAAAGCATGGCCATAGGGTAGCCTTAGGAACATTTGGTAGAAATTTTAACTTTAAATGTTCTGTGAAGATTGGCAGTTCTTTCTTGTTTGTTATTTTCATTAGTCTCTTTCCGTTAACATTATTCTTAGTTTAATTCCTTTTAAAATTTCATCATTGAAGAGTTTTGGTTTATTCTTTATTGTGGGTGCCCAACATGGACTGCTAATGCAAACCCTATCAGGCTCACAAGACACTACAGATTCACAAGTACACAAGTATATTCTTCATGATAGTATTACACCACAAAAGGTTACACAATTACGGAATAGAATAAGCACACTCCACATAACATAGTACTCAACACACATCAATGTGACATACTAAAATACTTAACCAAAAAAGCAGATTACAATCCACCAGACATTTCCTCAATTTACATCAGTGAAAGACTCACATAACACCAAACTATGTTACAGGTACACAGTGTCCACAAGGGAATCAATGACATAACCACAACATCACAACACATATCCATCTGACATGAGTAACACATACATCAAAAGACCACTACCAAACATCACAATAACTCAACATATATCCTGGAACATCAACCATATAGACAAATATCCTAAGCCTCCCTCAAACTCTTATGCCTCCCTCAAGTCTCTTATGCCTCCCTCAAACTCTTATGCCTCCCTCAAGTCTCTTATGCCTCCCTCAAGCTCTTATGCCTCCCTCAAGTCTCTTATGCCTCCCTCAAACTCTTATGCCTCCCTCAAACTCTTATTCCTCCCTCAAGGATGCCGGTTGTCCCTATGGTCCAAGACGCACAGAGTTCGGACACTCCTAACCCAAGTGACATAATAACGCGTGGTTCAATCACCCGCTAGTTATATGTACCCCTTGGGGCGTACCCCATACAACGAAGCGGGTCCATAGGTCCAACCAATCCATGGTGCATCCCATGACCCTATTCCACACATCACGACATTAGAACCAGCACAACAATCCGGTCAAAGTGCCAAGTGGCAAAGTACAAGCCTTGGGCAAGGCGGTAAGAATTCCAAATTTAAAAGAAGACACCAAATCAAGCTAAAATAAATGGCCAAATAGCCAAAGTTAGTATCAAAATCCCCATGTTAGTGCCACAAACCAAGGAAATGCCCAAATTGTAAAGCATTGCAATCGAGAAAAGATGTTGGTCCTTGCAAAAATAAAGTAAAAGCTCAATTTACGAATAAAATCAACTTATAATAATGTCACATTACGATAAGCGTGTGGCCTTATCGGCCACCGAAGGGGTACTCAACGAGTTCTTGCATTTGGAACATCGAGCCTCGGCTCGTAAAAATATATATCAATCCCGCCACCCTTCGACAAGGCTAAACATAGTCATAGATACACTAAGGTTGCATACATACAACCACATAGGGAGAGAGGAAAGAGTCACATGTAATCTACTAAACCGAGTTTTGAATCGAGTTATTGACCCATGGTACACCATTCCTCACTCTCAACATACACTTCTGCCGATCTCCCTCGGGATCGATTAGTGTAAGGCTCACAACATAACATGTAACTACATTCACTAACACCATGGTGGTACACACATAGCTACCATAACGTCTCACGTATGGTAGGTATACGAGGTAGATCACAATCATACACCACGTGGCGTAATACATCACTTTACCACTTTCTGCACCCAAAGTGCAAGCACCATACGATAGGGTTCATACTCTCACCGTATGACCCACAATCACAACATGAAGCATTACATATTACACAACTCATATATACGATGAACATAGTACATCACAACATAACATCCATTGCAACATAGCAAGGTGGTACACACATTTCTTCAGAACATGGTAAAAACATAATGATACAACTCTTTTCTTTTAACATCAACTAGTCATACAACACATTGATACACTCACATATCACAATATGCCACGATGCTCCAACACTACGTCATCCACATTATAATTCTTTTCACACGCCACAAACAGTAATTCACACGTGAACTCTTCATAGAATCCACAAGAAGGAGAGAGAATACTCTCATCCCCACACATCAACATGATGACAAATACGCACTGAGTGACATACACATCACGTGCGTTCACAATATCACAATTACGACATTAATCACATCACGCTTAAAGCACATTACTCTTCCAATATAAATCATCATCATGCAACATCATCATCATCATCAATATCATCATGTAACACCACCACCACCATGCAACATCACCATACAACACCAATCTGGCCCATAGGTTGAGAGCATGAACCTACGCTCTAATACCAAAATGTAACACACAAAAAGTACCAACACAAGGACAACACAGTGAAATACAAGATAATTTTTTTGACTTACTTTGACACAACACGACACAACATGTCGTCACAAGGTTACAACCAACACCAGGAACCACTTGTTACGGGGGAGACCACAAGGTCAGCACGAGAACGTTCACACCTATCAAGGACAATGTACTTTTCTCTTGACAAGACAACATGGAAGTCCAATCCACATGACACACTCACAGCTAGGGCAACCCATGAGGAATTTCTTGTTAAATTTTCTTTTTTACTAAAGTGTCTCTTAATTCTTAACTTGCGTTCTTATAAAATTTCATGTAATGATTCACACAATTCTTTTCACAAGGGAGAATTTCTTTATTTTCGACTATTGACTAAATAGCTTAAGGCCAAACTTTCCAAACTAGGATCATCAAATTTTATGTCCAAATCTTTCTTATTCATTTGATTTTAGAACATTTTCCATTTCTTACAAGGTTAATTAATCTTGCTCAAGTCACTAACACATGTTCCACACCTCTAATGCTCAGGTGAAGGCATAAGCTCCGATTGAGTGGGAAGTACCACTTAGGGTTCATAACAATAGCCTTCTTGTTTAAGGATCGAACTTGACCTTGCTTAAGAAATATCACCATGAATCAAGGCAAGGGTTAACAGAACAGGTCAACAGAATTTAGCTTCAGGGTCACATTGTTTACTATCAATCTTTCATTGAAGTTAAGAGTTTACCGAGATTGGTTAAATGTTCCATCTAGACTTTACTTAATTAAGTTTGACAAAGGGGAACATTTCAAACGATAAAGAGATATTTAAGGTTTTATTAATCACTTTCACTCCTACTTATTAAACCCTATCATCTTCTAAAATTTAACCATTGATTTCACCATGAGACCATTTAGGGTTTCACCAAAACAAATAGTGTTTATTAGTTTAGCTCGGGGGAAAAACAAGTAATCATGTTTTGTTACAAAAGATAGATTCCTCTTGATTGTTCCAGGTCTCAAAGGTTTCAAGTGGATCACATCTACATTAATATGCTCATATACATAAATTTCCGTTTAACTTTTATAAGGAATATCCAGTTCACTTTATAGTGTTTACAAACTCATCACTACTATGCCTTAGGAGGATTTACAACACAACATTTTAACTCAAGAGAAAAGTTTAACAGTACTCGTTTGTGAAAACAAAACAAGGTTATATCAATTCATTCCAACATGATGTACAAATCAAAGGGACATATCATCTCTATTGAACCATGACTAGGGAGCAAGAGAGTAATAACATGGGACATGCCCCACTACTATACTAAGGGTTAAAGTTCACTAGAATATCCCATAACCAAGCGGTAATCAAATTTCATCTTTCACATGATAACCAAACAAGCCACAGTTTCAATAGTTACAACAACAATACTCTACAATACATTTACTAGGCACTGACCCTTCTTCTAAAATGTCCAAAGGCTCTTTCCAAATTTTATAACATAATACACATTCGTACAAAAGAACATCATAACCAAGATTGATGCAATAATCTACAAGTCTTTCCATCATCTAACCACGTAAGCCATCTGCAATAATTAATAACCTGAGTCATTTCGCGAGAACTGAGAAAGATAAGACTATACATAGCAACAATAGACTACTAGCTAACAATACCATGAAAGGAAACATTCTATTTCAGGAAATGAATCAAAGTACTAATCTCCAACAACCTTTTGAAACAAGATATAATTTTCAACATATCAATTAAGAAGAAAACCATAAGTTTTAGTTATGCAAATACCTCTAAAACTACAAAAGTTTGACAACCAAAAACACAAGACTATGAAATTTAAATGATTAGACACAAGAGTTGAGAGTATTAGGATTTCAATCATGTAATCCCGTAGATTACGTGATTGAAATCTAAAGTGTAACCCATCAATCCACATTCTCAAGGTGAAGTCAAAAGATAAAAACCAGGCCCGATCTTAGCTGCCAAAAAGAATATAGTTTTGGAATCATTCCGTAGGGACATAGGCCTAATAGGCTGTAAACGAACAACGAGGGGAAAAACAAAGTTCCATCATGTAATCAAAAAGGTTTAAAGGATGAAAATCTTATATTCAAACCCACAACCATTATATCCTAGGTAATAAGTGACTTCATAGCTAATAAGGATAAGTGGAAAGGACGGTAAGAATGTCCGGAATAGGCATTGCCTAATAGCCTACCTACTGAACATGACCAGGGCCGGAATAGTGACAAGCCTCATTAATACCCAAGTTGAGTAGGCAATCTAGCATTCTAAACACATCCTTGCAATTTTCATAATACCTTAGATTTATAATCCTCCCGTTTTAGAGGAACATAGCCATGAATCTAGACTTGGTTGAAATTTTCCGACATCAACTCACTTCCTAATATCATAAATGATGTATACAAAGGAAGAGGTCTCTCAACTCTCCTTAATTTACATCTCAACACTAAGTTTGTGGTAACCTATGCAGTGATTAAACACATAATATACCATTGAAGATAGATATCCTCCAATAACGAACTTCTATAACGATGTAATTACAATTATTACGTTCGACACATAAACAAACTATTCCATAGCTTCTTTTCCCTTTTTGACAACAAAGTATATTCACGATCTTCCATCACAATCATTCTAAATTTGCAATGAAAGGTCACTCATCAAGAAGGAAGTACAAAACAAGTTTGACTAAAATAAGGAACTTCATGTTACCTTAAGCAGCTGATGAAAACCTTCACTTTCACGAACCGTGAAAGATATTACCTTACTCCATCAAGGCATTATGTCTATACGTGATTAAATCGATCACACAGGGAATCATCAACATACCATATCTTAACACCATAAAGGTCATTAAATTTAACAAATTTTACTCATAGAAAGAGTAGGATCAAAATGGGGTTCTATCAAAATTTATGCCCTTCTATCAACCCAGGACATATTTTCGGCCCAAAACTTCCTTCTTAACAAGCATATATAATGAACTTCTAATTTTCAAAAGCCCTAATAATTTGCACAATACACGAAGTGCATAATCACGCTTATCATAAAAATAATAATAATAATTTAACTGTATGTTTTCCTCTAGGGCAACAACATAACAGGAAACCAATACTAGTCAACGCTGCAACGTTCTAGGGGTGATTACATACCTAGGTTCACAAAAGAAACAACGACATTTTTGAAGAAGTAACTTTTAAAATTATATATACATATATATATTTTTCATGTGATCAATCAAAGCATACACTGAGAACCGTTGTTTGTTTTATATATACAAGGGTTTGATTATGTCAACAAGAACAACCAATAGAGGCAAATCCGAGTAACAAAGCTGTTAACCATGTCTTGAACGCAAATCGACAAAATCACTGATTTAAACCAATTTCTAGAAAGAAAAAGTTTCATTTCAAGAGGTTATTAGATACTAGCATATTATGTATATGGTTAGTCTATCTTGCCTGTTTTAACGCATCCACCAGTCGTGTACATCCAGCAAGGACTGCTACAGCCACATGCCCTTCGCTTTATCCTCTGTTCCACTGGTCTTTTCTTGCAATATACCACACCAGGATTCCCTTTTGAAGGCACGACTAGAAGGATGCAATAGGTGGCTGTCCAAACACTAGATTGCTTCCATGCATAGACTTTGTTGCCTGCAACTACAAGCTCTACATACCACATATCTGACATCATCTGCCACAGAACAAAACCCCCTGTCTCAGCATCCTTGGAAGGATTCTTAGTCTTTGTTATTTGGTGGCCGTCTCATACTCTGAAGTTAGCATCTTCACTCGACCCATTGCATAAGAATTCCAAAACGAGCTCTCTATCCTCGCTCCTGATGCTGCTATGTACTGCTGTAAAATATACTATGCAGAGGATGCTTCCTTAAATCTTCTTATTCATGTGCTTCTCCAGGATCAGGCTCCAAATTCAGGGGATGTGAACTCGAATAAAACAAATACCATGCCGTTAACGAATGCTAATTGATTGCACTTGATCCGTATAAGTTGAAATGTCCCCTGATGCAACCCAACATTCCAGACATGCACAGCTTGGATAAAAGACCAAACCCCTCATAGAATGCAAGCCTGCAACCGGAGGATGAGCAGGTCGTAGAAACAAGAAAAGACGTGCACACCAGTCCTCTCCTTCTTCACGGACACACTTGAATCTTCCCGTCTCAGGCATAGCTAAAAAAAAACAAACTTCGAACACAGGAAACACTAACCGAAGGGCCTACACGCATGGGCATCGCTGTAGCAGATAATGTTAACATCTTCTTCCACCATTCAGGACCAGAACAACTACAAATACATTTCTACCTCTCTGATAACACAGTATACTTCTTTCCAAACATGCTGCAGGATGACTTTGGCAGCTTTGTCATGCTCATGGCGGCCTGTCGTATGAAGCAACTGTTCCCTGCTTTGGGAGACCTGTTTCATCTTCTGACCGGTGCCATTAATTCTCGGCCACCCAACTGGGCAAAACTTGGAGAGCTTTACCAGAAATGCATGACACGGGACTCAGAAAGGTAGTACAGAATCACAAATGCAAGGAAGAACAATCTGCAACCCGAGTTTAGATTCACTATAAAATCCACAATCAACCCTCTCCACATACATTTAAGGGAAGCTTAGATCAATCGTTAAAAAAGGAACCACTGGTAACACTCTCACTGTCACATAGTCAAATTTGACAGACAAATCTTGAAGGAGGATCTCGAATCCAAGGATGCATTGATACTGAACAGATCCGAGCAATACTCAATCAACCCACTTCCAAGAAACGACCGACAGTGCAAACAAATGGCACTCTCAGCCTCGCCTGCAAAACTTACCTCAAGGTTTGACCGAGCTTCTTCCACGCTAGATCTGTCACCTGGACAGAAGTGACTTTCCAAAATGAAAAGGAACGACAGCTCAACTAAAACTTTATCTCGTTCTTCAACTACAGCTGCAAGATTTTGCACAACTGATCACGACTGGTCGCGTGCAACCAGAACACCAGGATCAACACCAGCGGTGCCTTGGGATCGCCCTGCAGCTCCCCGGATTAACTCTCTCTAGAGGCCACGGATTTTCTGGGATAAGTTTTTTTTTACTTCTCTGCCCTGTAGCTTCTGCCTATAGCGACCCACTTCCTCACGGCACTTTCCAGGCGAAGATCCGTTCTGCGCTCCACTGAAGCTGCCTGTACAGCACGATTTTGAGGATCCACACCCACCCACGCAACCTCGGGGCGGACCTTCATTTCACCATTAATAAATTCACTATCCAGAACACGTCAAGGAGGAGCAGGTGAAAATGAGGTGACAAGGTATAAATTATGGTAGGTGGGTGACAGCTAGTATGTTGAAAAATGAAGATAGCTGGTGGAGGGCAGGTAGAAAAGGAGCCAATGCCCGGTAGTCATTACGGACTCGGGATATCATATAAAATGTATTTACATATATTGACTCCTTCTTAAAAGAGATGCCCAAAAGAGACGAGTTTCCAAATGACTTTTAATCATAATTGCATGAACTGATCTCTCCCCCTTTACAATTTATCTTATTTACTGTTTGAAGTAGAAGAAATCTCTACATCGATTCTTCGCTCACCGATCTTATAATGTTGGTTTATATTTTGCCTTGATTATTCCTTTGAATGATGGTTTCTGTAGAAAATAGTATGGAGCGTGAATGAGGTTTATAATTTTTCTTGTATTGTTTATATTATGTAGAACATGGCTTGAAAAAGGGAATTTCCGATATAAGCGTATTTGGATTTTTGTGGTTTTAGAATAATATAAACCCCCATTAGGATGGGGGCTTCTATTTGGGAAGAGTCATACTAGTTTAATTGGTCTTTCTAGATAACTCCATCTGAGTCATTCGATTATCATTTACCTTGGGGATTATTGAAAACCCCTCACCAGTCCCTCTGCTATTATTATTACTATGAGCTTCTTATTAGATTGGAACCCTCCTGAAGCATGTGTTAATGGGTTTTCTATGACCTTTACGAATATGTTAAGCACGTAAGTCATTATCTTGTGTGGATAATTCTATGGCTTAATTTTGAGGCACTACTTAGATCTTTGAATCGGTTAAAGTAATATTAGATACATCGAACTCTCATGAATGTTGACATTTTTTTCATGTTTGATTGATATGTGATGTCCTCATGCATATGAATTCGTGCAATGCTTGAAATATGAAATTATAAGTTTATCTTATACTTTGACCTTGAAGCTTGTCAAAAGACTTTTGGTAGGAAAACAAATGAATAGGGAAGTTAAGATAACTACCCTAAAATGGAGTCATGCATAGCCTTAAGTAAAGGTGTGAGATACCATAATGGGGTGTGCATACCATGTATGATAGTAAGGATATAAGTCCACCGAAATTATTTAACTTCATTTTTATAGAACAATAATTAATACCCATAAATTGGGGTATGCAAGTGGAGGTTGAATTATATAACAGGGTATATTATGTTATCAGGTAACCAGTAAGGATAAATATGTTATTTCAATACTTGGTTAACGAGTGGAATATTTTCTGGCATTTACGATGATTATTATGTTAGCTAAAAATTGATACTCGCATCTTATTAGGAGTTGAGATAATGTTGATACTTGTATTCATAGTGGCTTGGACCGCGCTTACATATCTTAGCTAGTCAAATGTATCTTTGGCATATTACCAACAGATGACAGTATTGTCGATCATAACTCATTCTTATGAGTTGGACTCTTTTACTAGAAGAAATATATAAAGACATGGAATAAGCAACCAAAAGGATATCTAAATAATATATGAACTTGTGGATTGGTGGAATCTTTGTTAACATAAGTATATTCTTAAAATTGTGAGATAAATATCCAAATTATACTTACATATCACTGATTATCTATGAAGGTTTGATACTTGGGTAATATCGATGAATAATATAAGATTGATACTTGTATTTATTATATAAACTTAATGTCGTTGGTGCTTTTATTTAATTGAAAGATAATATTATTGGATACTTACATATGTGAAGTAGGTCGAGGGTATTAGGTGAGCGTTATTATTATTTCGTAATTTAAATATGATTGATTGCATGGTTAAGGTTGTATATCTAGTCACTTGGAATTGTGTTCTTATGTAAGCGAGATCTTAAGGAAGTGAACATTAATGAGTATGAAATGTATTATCATGAGATGTGCAGTTAAGTTTTAAATGTATGTTAGAAATTTATTTGATAAGGAGTATTACAAACTTTCATTTATTTAAATGCTAGATGGCATAAACTATTATGTGAGGTTTATAACTTATCATGCTCATTTCTAGCGAACCGACTCTAGTAAATATTTGTGCAGATGGATTATGCGAGTAGATTAAAGGAAAAGAGTGTAAATTTTTCATCAGTTCAAACTATGAAGTTCTTTGCAAAAACGTTCTATGTGTTGTAAATTGTGTAACATTGCTTGCAAAGAGTTTATATGACCTCTTGCCGAGAATTGTTTGGAGAATTACGTGAAGAATTTGTTCTTTCCTTTTTTTGTAATTGGCTGGTAACTCTTCTTAGTGAGAAATAATTTTCAATCTTTTCACTAGCATAAGCATTGTAAAACTTTGATCTTGAGAATTAAGTGTTAATTTAAATCTTTCTAAGACTTTGTATTGTTCGTTATATGTAAGTTATATTGGGGTGGCTTTTCCTTACAGAAGTTACCTAAAAGTTTATTCAAAGAAATATGTTGTGGAGGAGATCCCCCTTGAGAACAAACAATGCCTTAAGTAATCAAGAGTGAGACTATCCTTGCAAAGTGAAATTATAACACGTGATATCCCTAGCTAAACCAGTAAACACTACCCCTTTTGGGTGAACTCTTAAACAAGCTTAAGGGAAAACAATGGTTAGTTTCTGGAAGATAATAAGATTTAGCAAGTAGGAGAAGACTTTAAGTGAACTACTCTACAGTGTATAAGAAATTAACTCAGTTGGTAAGATGAATTTGTGCGAATCATATATTGAATCTTTCTGAAAACATAAGTCATGAGTTAAAGGGTGTTTTATCAAAATAAATAACCTTCAATCATTTCTTACTATGGTTTGCCCTAATTTGTGTGAGTGTCATCTCGGTTGGACTTATATGTTGTTACGTCACAAAAGAGAAGTGTATTATCCTTTGAGTGTGAATGTTTCCATGCTGACCTTATGGTCATCGTCATAACAAGTGGTTCCCAGAGTTGGTTGTAACCTTGTGATGACATGTTGTGTCGTGTTATGTGTCAAGCAAGTCAAAAAAATAAATTATCCTGTATTTCACTGTGTTGTTTGTGTGTGAATTATTGGGTCGTTACACTTGGTATCGTGAGTGAGGTTCATGCTCTCAAACCTCCGGGCCAGCTTGGAGTGGTGGTGGTGTTACATGATGATACCGCATGGAGATGATGTTGTTGCATGATGGTAGTAGATATTGGAAGAGTAATGTGGTATAAGAGTGATGTGATTATTGTCGTAATTGTGATATTGTGAACGCACGTGATGTGTATGTCACTTAGTGTGTATTTTTATCATATTGATGTCTTTGGGGATGGGAGTATTTCTCTCTCCTTCTTGTGGATTCTATGAGGAGTTCACGTGTGAATTGTTTTTGTGATGTGTGAAAAGAATTCTAATGTGGATGACGAAGTGTTGGAACATTGTGACATATTGTGATATGTAGGTGTATCATCAATGTGTTGTATGACTAGATTGATGTTAAAATAAATGAGTTGTATCATGATGTTTTTACCATGTTTTGAAGAAATGTGTGTACCACCTTGTTATGTTGAGATGTACTATGTTCATCGTATGTATGATTTGTGCAAATATGTAATGCTTCATGTTGTGATTTGGGGTCATACGGTGAGTGTATGAACCCTATCGTATGGTGATTACACTTTGGGTGTAGAATGTGGTAAAGTGATGTGTTACACTTAGTGAATGTATGATTGTGATCTACCTTGTTTATGTACCACCATTTTGTTAGTAATGTAGTTACATGTTATGTTGTGAACCTTACGCTAACCGACCACGAGAAATCGGTAGAAGTGTATGTTGAGAGTGAGGAATGGTGTACCATGGGTCAATAACTTGAGCCAAAATTCGGTTTAGTAGATAAAAACCTATAATTCTTTCCTCTCTCCCTATGTGGTTGTAAGTATGCAACCTAAGTGCAACTATGACTATGTTTAGCCTTGTCGAAGTGGTGGCGGGATGATTCAGATAGAGGTGATGACAATTGTATTATTGATATGTATTTTGCAAGCTGAGGCTCGATGTTCCGAGTGCTAGAAACTCATTGAGTACCCCTTTGGTGGCAGATAAGGCCACATAGTTATCGTAATGTGACATTATTATAAGTTGATTTTATTCATAAATTGATCTTTTTACTTTATTTTGTAAGGACCAGCAGCTTTTCTTGATTGCCATGCTTTTCAATTTTGGGCATTTCCTTGGTTTGTGGCACTAACAGTGGATTTTGATACTAACTATGGCTATTTGGCCATTTATTTTGCTTGATTTTGGGTCTTCTTTTAAATTTGGAATTTTTACCGCCTTTCCCAAGGCTTGTACTTTGCCACTTGGCACTTAGATTGGATTGTTGTGCTGGTTCTATTGTTGTGATGTGTGGAATAGGATCATGGGATGCACCATGGAATGGTTGGTCCTATGGACCCGCTTCGTTGTATGGGGGTACGCCCCAAGGAGTTACAGATAACTAGCGGGTTGTTGAACCATGCGTTATTATGTCACTTGGGTTAGGAGTGTTCGAACTCTATGTGTCTTAGGCCATAGGGTCAACCGGCCTCCTTGAGGGAGGCATAAGAGTTTGAGGGAGGCATAAGAGACTTGAGGGAGGCATAAGAGTTTGAGGGAGGCATAAGAGACTTGAGGGAGGCATAAGAGTTTGAGGGAGGCATATGATATTTGTGTGTATGGTTGATGTTTCGGGATATATGTTGAGTTATTGTGATGTTTTGGTAGTGGTCTTTTGATGTATGTGTTACTCATGTCAGATGGATATGTGTTGTGATGTTGTGGATATGTCATTGATTCCCTTGTGGACACTATGTACCTGTAGCATTTGTTTGGTGTTATGTGAATTTTTTTCATCGATGCAAATTGAGGGAATGTCTGGAAATCGTAGTACACCTTGTTCAAGTAGTATAATTGTCAGTCATGGTTGTGTGATAAGTACTATGTTATGTGGACTGTGCCTATTCTATTCCGTATTTGAGTAACCTTTTTGGTGTAATACAATCATGAAGTATATACTTGTGTGCTTGTGAATCTGTAGTGTCTTTTAAACCTGATAGGGTGTTGTGTTAGCAGTTCATGTTGGGCACCCACAATAAGGAATAAACTAAAACTCTTCAATGATGAAATTTTAAAAGAAATTAAACTAAGAATAATTCTAATGGAAAAGAGACTAATGAAATAACAAACAAGAGGGAACTTCCAATCTTCACAGAACCTTGAAAGTTAAAATTTCTACCAAATGTTCCTAAGGCTACTTTGTGACCGTGCTTTAATCAGCTAAATTTTAAACCATAGGGTGTATTTTCTCCTTTACATGTTATTGGTTACGTGCCATTTCTTTTCCTCTGTGTTATGTCGCATCGACGACGATGCTTTCTTAAGGGGAGGAGAATGTAATGCCCTCATTCGGTATCAACTTTTGCTGTTACGTCCTTGTCCTATTGCATTTCATGGAACGCTTAATTTCGTTTGTTAAAAAGAGTTCTATTGGAATCTATTTAATCTTAGGTTCCCAGAATATGATTGTATTTTTCATTGTTATAATTGTATTTTTGTCTTAATATTATGCCTCATTTAAGATAAGGATATCTATAAAGTTCAACATTGGAAAGCTAAAGGATGTTAGGTTTAAAAGGGGTAATTTATTGTAGCACAATAGATACACCTAAACATGAAAAACTCTCAAATTCAAACCTTAAAAATATAGTGCTATGAAGGGAGATGTTGGTTGAATAACCATCATAAAATCGTTTCAAAAGGGTCAACCATCAAATTTAGTCTGCATAATACATACATGAACAGTGTGCATAAAAATTTTGTATGTTCCCTTACAGTACAGGGTGTAGATTCATCGTCTTTTTCAACATGGAATAAATGAAACATGATATGGAATTTTCAAGGAACACGAAAATTATAAATACAACAAAAAAAATCATTTTTTGCAAGGAATACGCTAAATATTTTCTAGGAAATATCCATTGTGGAGGTGATTAAACTTTTATTGGAAAATTTGGGAGTAACTTTGGTGGCCACCTGCTACTTCATTAACTCCTTTTTCTAGGTGTGTTGGAGTCCTTCTTGTTGGTGGCCGCACTTCATTTATTATTTCTGATTTGAAAATCTTCCTGGTTTCTTGTTTGACTGCCTGCATATCCTTCTCTGACCGCGTGAGATGTTCTTTGGATGGACTGCGTGTGGGTGGTTGAAACGCCTTTTCTCCCCAGTTCGTGGTGGAAAGCATTAAGTTGGTATATAGTTGTGTGAGAGTTATTGAGTGCACTGTCTTGAAGATTAAAAATGTGGTTAGAGCTCTCTCCTCCTAACTGCGATTGTCCTCGATGTGAATAGCTGAGGTGAATGTATCAATCCACTTCATTAAGTCTTTGGAAACTTCTGGTTGAAGGTCTTTATCTCCTTGGCATCAAATCTGAACAGAGCATGAAGGATTCTTCAACTGTGACAGCTAAGAATGATTGTTCAAGGTAAAACAGTTGGTGATTATGTGATCTCAAATGGGTAAGAACACCCATGGAAGGTGTTGAAGCCATTCTAAGAAGTCCACAAGCTTCAAAAGGTTAAAAAAGTCTCAAATACCTCCTCAACCTTGATCACGGTCTTTTACCGATTACCTCGTAGATTATAATCATAGGGAGCAAATAGATGATTAAATTCAACCGATTCATATGTTCGAGCTCAGTAGGGTTATACGCTTGGACTATTTCTTTTTCTTTTTGGTCATTTTATTGTCGGAATACTTGGGTATCTGTAGCATGAATATATAATGTTCCTTTGTTTTTCATCCCTGTTTGGGTTGTTGGATATGCCTTTCTGCTTGTGCGCTCCAAGTTTATTGTTAGTAAAAATGTTAATGGAGGGATTATTAAAATTTAAGCTCGTATTTGAGGTCTGTGATCATTGTTTGAAACAATTCCTTGAAGTAGGATGTGGGTATTAGATAATTTTTTTATTCCTATTGGGTTGGAGGCGGGGATTGGATTCAGTGAATGGTTTGCGAAAAACCGGTTTCAGTTGCATACACTCCAAGGGTATTCTGTGTTTTTGGAATTCTGTGAATGAACACTAGTGAACTTTGAGACTAAGTTGAGTGTTGGAGAATTGGCTATTATTGTCTGTACTGAGTTTTTATCTTCAAAATCAACTTTGTGACAGTGAGAGTGTTACCTGAGGAGACCTAATGAAATTTATTGCTAAGATTCTCTATTGAGACCTTACTTGTTTTATGATGTAACTAATGGAAGAGAATCTTATAGAGGTGGATTAATTTCATATCGGTATATTCATAAGGCACAATTTTCTTTGCAATTATTTGAACTTGCCGGAGATACGTGGTTGCTTCCACGTTGATTGTTCGTTTTGCCACCTTGGTGGGCCGATGGTTATTGTCTACCCACGTTTATGGTTGCAGTTGAGTTGCCAAAGGAGTGGCTATCAAAATACCATGCAGGCCCGCATGTGTAGAGTTGAATGTATGACTTGGTTGGGTGGGACATTTGTACTGAACTCATGGGTAACTAGAATGTTTATTGTTTCTTTTGCGTGGTATTTGGGACACCGTGTGGGTGAGAAGCGTGAGTTTGGTGGAGAAATAATTTTGGGACTGCTGGGAGAAGGGGTCTGCTCGTGCGTGGCCATGAGATATAGCGTTTAAAATAGGCATGATAAGCCCTAACCCTCTCTCTTAATGATTTATTTCTTTTAGCATTTAGATAAATCAATATCTGTAATTTTGTTCGAATGCTGTAGATGTGGGTTTCTTTTGGAATGTGGATGTGTTTTTGTTTTACTAAATAGATAGCGTTTGGACTCTGGATATCATATAACATGTATTTACACATATTGACTCCTTCTTGAAAGAGATGCCCAAAAGAGACGAGTTTTCCAAATGACTTTTAATCATAATTGCATGAACTGATCTCTCCCCCTTTACAATTTATCTTATTTACTGTTTGAAGTAGAAGAAATCTCTACATCGATTCTTGCCTACTGATTTTATAATGTTGGTTTATCTTTTGCCTTGATTATTCCTTTGAATGATGGTTTCTGTAGAAAATAGTATGGAGCGTGAATGAGGTTTATAATTTTTCTTGTATTGTTTATATTATGTAGAACATGGCTTGAAAAAGGGAATTTCCGATATGACTGTATTTGGATTTTACTGTGGTTTTATAATAATATAAACTCCCATTAGGATTGGGGCTTCTATTTGGGAAGAGTCATACTAGTTTAATTGGTCTTTTAGATAGCTCCATCTGAGTCATTCGATTATCATTTACCTTGGGGATTATTGAAAACCACTCACCTGTCCCTCTCGCTATTATTATTACTATGAGCTTATTATTATATTGGAACCCTCCTGAAGCATGTGTTAATGGGTTTTCTATGACCTTTACGAATATGTTAAGCACGCAAGTCATTATCCCTGTGTGGATAATTCTATGGCTTAATTTTGAGGCACTACTTGGATCTTTGAATTGGTTAAAATAATATTGGATACATCGAACTCTCACGAATGTCGACATTTTTTCAAGTTTGATTGATATGTGATGTCCTCATGCATATGAATTCAGGCAATGCCTGAAATATGAAATTATAAATTTATCTTATACTTGACCTTGAAGCTTGTCGAAAGACGTTTGGTAGAAAAACAGATGAATAGGGAAGTTAAGATAACTACCCTAAAATGGATTCATGCACAGCCTTAAGTAAAGGTAACAGCTACCATAATGGGACTGTGCATACCATGTATGCCAGTAAGGATATAAGTCCACCTGAAATTATTTAACTTCATTTTTATATAACAATAATTAATACCCATAAATTGGGGTATGCAAGTGGAGGTTGAATTATATAACAGGGTATATTATGTGATCAAGTAACCAGTAAGGATAAATATGTTATTTCAATAATTAGTTAGCGAGTGGAATATTTTTGGCATTTACGATGATTATTATGTTAGCTAAAAATTAATACTCACATATTATTAGGAGTTGAGATAATGTTGATACTTGTATTCATAGTGGCTTGGACCACGCTTACATATCTTATCTAGTCAAATGTATCTTTCGCATATTACAAATAGATGACACTATTGTCAATCATAACTCATTCTTATGAGTTGGACTCTTTTACTAGAATAATTATATAAAGACGTGGAATAAGCAACAAAAAGGATATCTAAATAATATATGAACTTGAGGATTGGTGGAATTTTTGTTAACATAAGTATATTCTTAAAATTGTGAGATAAATATCCAAATTATACTTACACATCACCGATTATCTATGAAGGTTTGATACTTGCGTAATATCGATGAATAATATAAGATTGATACTTGTATTTAATTGAAAGATAATATTATTGGATACTTACATATGTGAAGTAGGTCAAGGGTATTATGTGAGTGTTATTATTATTTCGTAATTTAAATATGATTGATTCCATGGTTAAGGTTGTATATCTAGTCACTTGGAATTGTGTTCTTATGTGAGATCTTAAGGAAGTGAACATTAATGAGTATGAAATGTATTATCATGAGATGTGCAGTTAAGTTTGAAATGTATGTTAGAAATTTATTTGATAAGGAGTATTGCAAAATTTCATTTATTTAAATTCTAGATGGCATAAACTATTAGGTGAGGTTTATAATTTATCATGCTTAGTTCTAGCGAACCGACTCTAGTAAATATTTGTGCAGATGGATTATGCGAGTAGATTAAAGGAAAAGAGTGTAAAATTTTCATCAGTTCAAACTATGAAGTCCATTGTAAAAACATTCTATGTGTTGTAAATTGTGTAACATTGCTTGCAAAGAGTTTATATGACCTCTTGCTCGGAATTGTTCGAGAGAATTACGTGAAGAAGTTGTTTCGTCCTTTTTTTGTAATTGGTGGTAACTCTTCTTAGTGAGAAATAATTTTCAATTGTAACAAGTGGTTCCTAGAGTTGGTTGTAACCTTGTGACGACATGTTGTGTCGTGTAATGTGTCAAGCAATTCAAAAATAAAATAAAATTATGCTATATTTCACCGTGTTGTTTGTGTGTGAATTATTGGGTCGTTACAAGAAGTATGATGAATATTATACTTTGTTGCTTCTCCGGGGTTGGTGCTTTTTAAGGCACCACAAGATCCCTAATAGGGGCTTCTCAAACACAATAATCCAAATAAGAATTTGAATTATGAGTATTTTATAGATTTTCATTAATCAAAGTGTATGATATGGGATGACATATTTCCACCAAGTATATCTCACATGGTTTCTCTTTTTAAAATGGCAGTCTAAAATAATATTGACCAATGCAAAACACTTTCTACATCTGAAGTGAATCCCTTCATTATCGAGCACTTGATTCCAAGTTTTTCTTTGAATTTTAGGTCAATATTAGTTGGAAGTTATTTTAAAGTCTCTAGCTCAACAGGGATCTAAGCATAATCTATGTGGATATAGGAAGTGTTATCGATACTAACATTGATGAACTTCACTAAATTGTTCCCTATGGAAACAAGACTTTTTTCTCCCAAAACTGAAAGGGAAAATGTGGCATTCTAATCTATACAAGTTTCTTTGAGAATGATTTATTAAGTGGGTTGAAGGATGAGAGTGAGGGTTTCAAGATCAAATATTGAGGTTGTTTGATCAAAATGTTTTCAGTTGTGGTATTCTTATCACAAATATCTTTAAAAAAATTAAAAAATTCCATAAGCACAAAGATAAATGTCTACCCTACCTTAAAGCAAGGGACACGAACACTTTGAAATACACACATGTAGATCAAATAATGTGGGAAACTTACCACTAAATTAACAAATTAGTCCAATCTCATTGATGTATGTCTCGATTTGATCACTTCCTCTCCAAAGTTCACACATGGCGTGCTCGATACCAAAGTCATGGTCACAAATACAAAACTTGACATCCGAACTAATGGTATATAAGAAATATTAAATTTCAATAATCATAATAAGTGATTACATTTATATTCATACATGCAAAGTAGAGGGAATGGAATCCCAATGGAACGGAGGAGATGGAATGTCAAGTGACATCCATATAATGTAACATGTAAACATTCCCCCTTCTTACATTATTTGTACAAACCTTTAATTTCAAGATAATGGACCTCCTTTTTCCAAAACACGGTAAAAAAATTATTACACTCTCCATTTAGCCCTCCTAACCTCTCGAGGTGGTATGCCAACATTCTTGTTTCTTGGTCTTGGTGACACCTTGGTTTTTCCCCACACGATTGCCACAAAAATGGAAGTGACCTGAGCACATCCAACCTAGAGAACACCTCCATGGTTTCTGGTTTCCCTATATTACCACGAACCCATATGGTTTTCTAACTATAGGCTCATCATGAAGCTAGAGGTGAACCGCTGCCTCAATCTGTACACTTTTTTGGTGTCATGGATTTCCAAAACCCTTTAGACAACAACCAAGCACTAGATAGTGTTGTTCATTCGTCGTAATTTACTTCATTTAGGAGGTACCAAATTAGAAAATTTTCTACACCTTTATTGAACAACACACACGTAAGAGAAACACTAAGTTTGACAAAATAAAAAAATGTCACAAAAGCAGAGTAGAGATCTTTAGCCAAAGTGGAATGGATTTTCTAGAATTTTTAATGCATTACTTGCCAATCATCAAGTCTGTAATCTTTTCACAAGACAACCCATGCGTGTAATGCCTACTCCTCTTCAAGTCTGTGTGAACCACATTATCAATTTCGAATTGATTATATTCTAGTTAGCATTCAATAAAGTGTGTCGGACATCGTGATTGCTATTGCTTTTTGGTTATTATTATTTTGATCGTATGTCATCTCTTGTGGACCCTAATGGATATTCAAGGATGAGACAATTAGCTAGAATGGTCACCTTGTTTTAAATTGATCGTGATATCATTACTCTACGATATTTTTGTTTTATATTTAATCTAACACAATGAATGAAAACATAGACATCATTGCACATGGTACCTATAAATAATAATAGATGAACGACATTAACGCATTTTTATATGGAAATTGAAGGATACACATTACTATAACTCAACCGATTAACTTTTTATTGATATTCAAAGTATGGAAGATAATGTTGTGTTGTCGTTAAGATATATACCGATATTTCGAATTATTTTCGCATTGATATTTATTATGAAGTTCAAAGTTATTTAGTGATTTATTTGATATTGGAGAATTGGAAAAATTATGAATGAGTGAAAGTATTGCTTAAATTAGATGATTTAGTTGGTTTATGATCTTAATTGCAAACTAATGTATGAGTAGAATTGAAATGTTGAAAATTGGAGTAATTGTTGAATTACTTGGTCTTAGCAATATTATTTATGATATTTGATGTTGAAATTGATATTTAGATATAAGTGTTTTATTACTTCAACATCGTTAATATGGCCATGAGGCTAGAGGGGTATTGTGTGATTTTTGCAGGTAATTATATCACAACTAAAAACTATGGGGATAGGAGACCAACAACGAAGGAATGTGGGGTATTAGCAATTGGTCACCATGGGAACTTGTGTAACATTGTTGTAATTTTTTTTTTTTTTGTTAGGCGTTTCTCGTCGAGGGATTACCCTAATTGTGACCAAGGGTTTATGTGTAGTTCTTTTCCTTTATTTTCTTTAATTTTGATGTATGTGATTTAATTTGTGATGTAATTACCTTTTATCATTAATTGTTTTATGTTTTTTAATTAAGTGAACTAACGATATTATTAAGTTGATTATGGATGGGACAAAAAGGATTCATTTAGTAGAGTGGTTGGGTATTTTTTCTAGTGGTTATTAGTTGCGTTTATGTGATTTTGACTATTACACACTCTACCCTATTTGCGAAATTTGGATTTGGGCTTAAGGGCCAATTTTGGAGGGTTTGGGAAAAGCTAAGCTTTTCCCACACCTCTTAATTTATTATACCAACCCTACCTATGGGTTGTGGGGTAAAAAATAGACCCCATTATGTGTTTTTTAAGTCAAAAGGTGAGTTTTAATTATATTTTGTTACTTGTGTTTATTTCTTCTTCCTTACTTGGGTGTGGGTCGGATTGGTCTTTGGAAGAGATTTTTCATACGTCTCAACCACCCATTTATTGTGCCTTGAGGTATGGGTTTGACTTGAGTGATGTGGGATGGAGAAGAAATGATGTGGCATCCTACATGGATCCACATCATCTGCCTCTCCCTATTTTCTATTTATTTTAGTTTTTGGGAATTATAAGTGGTTATTTGGTCTTTTTGGGGGAATGCTTGTAATTTTTGGAGCTTGCTTGAGAATGGAGCTTGGAGTGGATGGTGGTTGTTGATTATTTTGGAAGGCTTGGAGATTTTTATGTATTAATACTCTTTATTTGTGAGGTAGATCTCCACCTTTTGTTTTATCTTGATATTTTTGTTCTCTTATGTGTATATGTTGATTGACATATTGGTTATGAGTGAGGGAAATAAATTTGATTCTTAGGTTGTGTGAGAAATGGAAATGGGCGTGAAAATTGAAGGAGACATAAGATAAATGTTATTGGGTATTTTAGGAGGGGGTTGGGTTGGGATGCCCACCTTGTTGATAAATATGTTTTGTGTTTATCTCATTATTTCTAGAGGGAGGCATAAGAGTGAGGGAGGCATAAGAGTGGGTTGATTCCTTGAGGGAGGCATAAGAGAGGTGTATCCTCTATGAGGGAAGCATAAGAGTGTTGTGTATTGTGATGGATTTTTTGGAGGCTCATAGTTGGACACCCAAACCCTTGGGAGGCATAAGAAGAACCCCCATGTTCCTTTCTCCTCCGTGGGTTTAGCTTGAAGAATTTGTGTTTTGTTATTTGTTGGTTGGTTGTAAAGAAATTGGTATTGTGTTATTTAATTGTTTTTCTTGATTGAATGTTTGTGTGGAAGACATATTTGACCTTCCATGGTTGTTTAAATAGCCCTCATTGCTTCTTTGTTTCGGCTTGGGGGCCAATGAGGAAGAAGGATTATCTCCCTCATCTGATGTTTTGTTAAGTGGAGAGAATTTCCTACTCCCCCATTTTGTTGTGTGTATGAATTGATGAAGATGGTGAACTCCATGGATTGGAGGCTCTTGTTGGATAAACACATGTTGAGTACTAACTTTCTTCTACTATGATTCTGCAACTTGTAAATTATACCAATGACATATCGGATGTAATTTTATGCATTGGTTAAACCCTTGTAAGTTGTTTATTTTGAATAAAATTTCTTCATATGAATTGTGAAATTTTTAAGGATATTCTATTTGAAATTAAGTTCTTTCAAATCAAAACTTGTATTTAGGAGTTACATTGCAAATCTGTCTTTTTTTTTTAAAGGTTAGAGTCCTTTAATGAAAAGGGAATGTTGATCATTTCAGTGTTCTTGGAAACCTTGTTTGAAGGAGATAAATTTAATTTAGGTATGTTTATCATACTCCTATTCAAATGCTGTAAAAATGGATGGAATTGTTTCCACAATATAAGTTCCTTATTGTGACAATAGGACTTGAATTAAGTAAACGAATCAACTACAACTAATTATGCCTTTAATATGGTTATGTAAATGAAATTAAGTGTGATAAGTTGCTAAATTTTGATAAATACACAATTTGTGCACTTCTACTATTACCTAGGCTAATGCAAATTTGATCCTTACCAGTTTATAATTGCAACACATACCCTCCCACACTCCTTGTTATTCCCCATTACAATGGGAGACTCAATTAAATAAAGAATATATATTATTAGTGTATAGTAGATATATATTAATATTTTACTCCCTGATTATTTCCATAATAGTTTTAATACCATAATATAAATATTTATTAATTGAAATTAATATAATTCTTATTTCAATAAATATTTATATACCAATCCATATTAATAACTAAAAAGATATCTTCCTTTCCTTGGCACATTGGGAGGGAGGAAATTTTTGTTTTATAAATTATAAACAGATAAAGAATACAAATAAAAATTACTTTTAACATGTTTTATTTTCCATCCTATGTCTGTGGCCACTCCATGCATAGTTTTTATTTTATTTTATAGGAATGTTGTTGGGGGAGGCATGCCGACCCCACCCCAACCCATATACTTATATATGGGGTGGGGGTGGGTTGGGCCCATCCCCAAACTTTTTTATCCCCTATAAATACTCTAAAATTCCTTCCCCCTCCCATTAAAATATGTTGCCTTTATTATTTATAGGACTGTGCTTTTCGTTGTAACTTGCAACCCATGCCACGATAAGCGCAACTCTGCGTGTTTTACTTTAATCCTGGGGTTTGCGTAAAACACCATATATTTATATATATAATTGATTAAATAATTTTATATATGTATAAATGTTAAAACACACACACACACACACACACACACACACACACACACACACACACACACACACACACACACACACACACACACACACACACATTTGTATATGTAAAAAAATAAATACAAAGTTAAAATAAAATGAAACAAAAATATATGTAAACAAATATGTATATCTACATATTGGTGCAGATGTAAATGAAACATATTTTTTTACAGCAATTAAATATATTTATAAATTCTTGTTTTTACCCAAAACAAAGTATACACATTGATCTGCAAGTAAAATACCTCTAATAAGCAAATACAAAATAGAAAAAAATACCCGAAAAGGGTTCAAACAAAGATCAAAGTCTTAAGCACAAGGTTTAATCAAGAAGAGATACCATGTCTCTAATGGCCTCTATGGCTTCATCTTCTCCTCCCCTCTTCCTTAACCTGCAAGTGAAAAAAATGAAAATGAGAGATTAGGTTTAGAAAAGGAATATTTATGAACCCTTAAGGATATATAGGGTTTATGTTGTGTGACCTAAATCTAAGGGTGTAGGATGAACCCTACATCACTTAAGTGATGGGGAATTTAAGTGGGAATGTAATAAATAAAATATGTGTGTGTAATGTTAAATGGGGCCTAAGGGGTTAGACCATGTTGTGTACCCTTGACACCTTAGGTATTAAACCATGTTAATTTGATTTATTTTAAAGTAGGAGATTATTAACTTTACCTAATACAATTTTGAATTTAATTTGGGGTCATTCAATAAATAGATGTAATAAGAACCTTAGGGATAAATAGTAAAGATTAACATGGATTAATATTTAAATTGAGCAATGGAACTTAATAAGGGAAAGAAAATCAAAATATTTTAATAGGGTTGGGAAAATTGTAACTAATTATTATTTTTAGTCCCGACTACCATTTAATAGTTTAAAATTTTATAATTTGTATTTAATTAAAAATCCTAGCTAAATTATTTATAACTTTCAAAAATAAATTATTCCATAATTTTTTCTATTTGTTTTCATGTTTCTCAAGGTTTTATGTGGGAAAAATGTGGGCATTACAATGTGGCAAATGAATATTAGGGTAAGTTAGGTCACTAACAAAAGTTACGGCATATACATTTAATCAAAACTATAATAATGTATGCGGCCAACAACTGACAAGGACAAAGGCATTTCATAGCCTCAAAAAATCACCCCGTAAAGCAATAATAAAAAAATAAATATAAGCAAGTGTCTAGCATCTCCATGCACCCAGTTGCTAGTTAAAAACAAATATCACCAAGGAATCCAATGTTGGAAGGAATAAGGCATGTGCTCCAAGAAGAGAATAATAGTAAGTATCGGTGGTTGGGAGTAAAGAATTCAATATTGAATTTAGAAGTCCCCACAAGGATTAACACCACTCAAAGAGCCATCTCATCCCTCTCACCTACCCCATGCATTATCATTTTTAAATTTTGTACATGATTCTAGTCGGCAATACATTTCCATCCCCTTTAAAGAGTGTGGCCCTAGATGTGACACAACACCGAAGGTCAAAGGATACATAGGACAGAAAGTCAAAAGTGACAAACAAATAAACTTATCGGCACAACATGACCACTAGGAAGAAAAATATATTTTTAAATATATTACATTTTAATGTTGTGTAAAGATTGGAAGTTAGTTATCTTTTACATTACTACTCAATTAGTATTTTATTTTACAATATTTATTAATCTCACGCTCTTAACATTGATTGTTTATAATTTTAATCATCTTATGTTCATGGGTACCCAATAGTAATTGGCCTTACGGTGTCACACACAAAACTCAACACAAGAAAAAATGACCCATGAAACATCTTGATACATACTTTCACAATTATATCACATCACAAGACCTTTAATACCACTATGGAATGATAACAAGTAGTCCATAGAAAAAATAATTTCCAACAATTATGTCATAGACATAAATCCAAAGACACACATGTTCTTGACAAATAGAATCACCACACTGATACATATTAAAAGGGTATCACATGACCAAAAATCCATGATTGTACCAACATAGTTCCAAGACCATATCCAATATTCCATACTAACCAAGTTGAGATTCAAGCCTCAATCATAACAATGTGTAACAACACTCATAAGAGTACTCAAAATTAACTATACCAACTTCACACATCACAAGATATCACGAAAATAAACTCCATATATTTCCCAAAGCATCACAAAACAAATACATATACTTTCCAAGAATCATAGGACAACTCCATATACCTCCTAAAGCATCAATCATGCCCACCCAAATCTCTTATGGCTCCCTCAATTCTCTTATGCCTCCCTCAAGTGTATCTTATGCCACCCTCAAGTAATAAAATAGAGATAAATTTTCCTTTTAAATCCCCATAAGAGGCAACTCACCCTTATAGCCCTAGGCATATAGAGTCCAGATACTTCTAATCCAAGTGACATAATAACTTGTGGTTCAATAACCCACTAGTTATTTGTAACTCCTGGGGCGTATCCCCATACAAAGAAGTAGGTCCATAGGTCCCACCACTCCATGGTGAATCCCATGACCCTATTCCAACACATTACGACATTAGAATATGTATAAAAATCCATTTCAAATACCAAGTGGAAAAAATACCAAGCCTTGGGCTAGGCTATAAATTTTTAAACTTGATATGACATTTAAAACTCGAGAAAAGCAAGTGGATAATTAACCATGGTTAGTGTAAAATCCAAATGTTAGTGAAACAAAAAAATAAATGCCCAAAATATAAGAACATTTTAGTCAAGAGAATCTGCTGGTTCTAGCAAGAAAAGGGAAAGTGTTCAATTTATGAGTAAAGTATGTGTATATGAATAACACATCATGATTACTATGTTGCCTTATACAACCACCAAGGGGGTACTCAATGAGATGTTGGAATTTAGAACATCAAGTCTTGACTCGTAAAATATCATATCAATAATATAACTATCATCATCTCTGTCTAAAACATCCCACCGTAACTTTGATGTGTCTCAACATGGTAAAAATCACATAGGTTGAATCCATACAATAACCATATCATGAGAGAGAAATGAGTACAATTAGTCATTTTCGAGCCTAAGGTGTCTCGAAACAAAATATGCATGACACCCATTGAGCAAGTGCTACACATACCAAACAAACAAAAGTGTGTTTTTAGCCTATGTAAGGCTCCACTTCCAATCTCGTACTAAGCTCGAGTGACTGGTTGACGCTACACATTTCCTAACTATTAACATACACATTTTACCGATTTCCCTTAGTGCCGCTTAGTGAAGATTCCACAACATAACACATAACTACATCACTAAAACAATGATGATTCACACAAATTAACCATAACATCTTATGCATGGTATATATATAGGGTATAATACAATCATTAATTTCACTGATTAAAATACATCACATTACCACATTATGCACCCAAAGTGCAATCACTATATAATATGGATGATATACTCACCATATGCCCCTAAATCATGACATGAACCATCACATATTACATGAATTATATGTTTGAGGAAAACAATGTCTAACACTATAACATACAATCAATTTCCATACAACACGATGATGCACACGATTCATGACAATATGGTGGTGTCATCACAATACCATCCAATTCACTATACACAAATATTGTCATACAACATATCATCACACCTATATATGAAAAAATGCAAAAATTCTCCAACACTCGGTAATAGAAAATGACACTCTTTTTCACACACAATAAGGTAGTACATCACACACGAACTCTTAATAGAATCCATGAAAAGCATAGACAATAATATCATCATAAGAACATCATCATGGTAACAAATATGAACTAAGTGACATACACAACATATGCATTCAAAATATCACAATTATGACATAGTTCACATCACGTTTATATCACATTACTCTTTCAATATCCACCACCATCATGCAACACCTTCAATATTCCAATATTCCCAGACATTCATGAGCATTAACCTCCACTCTTATACCAAAGATTACCACCCACATTTTACACACACAAATAAAAGAGTAGAAATACAAGGATAATTTATTTTTTGACTTACATTTCTCACTACACAACACTAGAAGGCTCTAAGAGGAGATACTCAACAACTATAAGACACTTACATAAGTCATTGACTCACATAAACACATGATAACACCATATAAATTTCAATGCCACACTTACCCCATTGAACGAAAGCTATAAATTACCCAACCACGAGAAAGGAAATCAAGGATGGAAAACCCACAACACATCATTACCATTATTGCATCTTATTTATGATTAACATTCCAAGAAAATTGTTATGCGAGGATAATCTTATCTTTATTTTAATTTTTTTACCTTAAAATTCTCAAATTCATTTCACATTCAACTTATTGTTTGATCATTTAAGTTGGATCTTTATGTAGTGGCCACTTCCCTTCGACACCTTTTGTTATTGATTATGATAAAGTCGAATATAGTTAGGGATGTTATTGTAACTTTTGCTATGGCATGATGTTAGATGTTAGAGATCATGGACTATTATTGATTTTGATTCATATATGATGCATGTGGATTATTGGAGACATTTTATATTGATGTTCATATGCTGATTGACATGGTTATATATATATATATATATATATATATATATGAGTTTTGGACATGTGTTATTTCATCATATTGAGTAGACCTAGATAATTTAACTAATTTTATGATCATATGGTTATTGATAAAAATGTAAATTATGTCATTACTTGCTTGGGGATGTTTCGATTTATATATAGATGACTTTGAAGTTTTATTGTATATTTATTTTGGATGATTTGATGGGGCCACAAGGCCGAAGGAGGTATTTTTGTTTTGTAGGTAAACATGTCACAACAAACATCAGGGGATTAGAGAACAACCACATTGGAATCTGAGATGAATTCAACAAGGGTCACCATGGCAACATGTATTTGTTGTGTGTGTGTGTGTGTGTGTGTGTGTGTTTTAATTGTTGTTCGGGGTACCCATTGGGGGATCACCTTGAAATGTGACCAAGAGGTTATGCGTATTCTTTTATTTAGTTTCCTTTATTTAAATTTAGTATGTGGATTTTAGAGATGTATTTTCCCTTTATTATTTATTTATTTTTGTCTAGATTAGTGAGTAATAATGATGTTAAATAAATTAAAATGGGTAAAAATAATGCATTTATTAGAGTTGATGGCTCTTGGATTATGTGTGTAAGTAATGTGCATTAGCTCTTAGTGTGAAACACTCCACTTTCCTTTTAAATTCGGATTTGTCCTTAGGGGGTGATTTTGGAGGCTTGTGGGACAAGTTACACTTGTTCCACACCTCTTAACTTGTTACACCAACACTACCTATTGGTTGGGGAGTCAAAATTAGGTCTTATTATGCATTTTGAGAAGACAAGTTATAAGTTCTTATTGCACCTTCTTACATGAAATTAATTTTAGTCCTTAAGGGTTGTGGGCTTAGAATGTGTGTGTAAGGAAAAATGTCATTTATTAACCCACTTATTGATTGTGCTTTGGAGTTTTAAGTTGACTTTCGAGGTGGAGTTGAGGATGAGTGATGTGGAATCCTACATGGAGCAACCTCATCCTCCTCTCTCCATTTTCTATTTATTCTAATTTTTTTGTTGTTTTGGGGGTTACTTTAGGGGTTACCACATTTTGTTTTGGTGCTCTTGCAATGGGAGACAATCAGAGGATTTTGGATGCTTGTGGATTTGTTGGTGCTTTGGGACTATTTGGATTTGAAGAAGCTTATTGTTGAACTTTTGGATCAATATCTATCATGGAGAGGTAGGATCTTGACTCGTTAAAATGTGTTCTTTTTATTTTATGCATATGTGAATGTTGTTGAGTGTTTGGTATGTTTGTTCATTGGTTGGGTAGCTTTCCTAGGTGTGGTGTAGGAGAAGACTATGGGGATTTTTTTGGGAAGGAATAAGAGTTTTGGAGAGGCATAAGAGTTATTTGTGGAGGGATTTTTGGTTGAGTCTTCCACCTTGGACAAGAAATAGTTTGCATTTCTTACTTTTGGGGGAGGCATAAGAGTATGTAGGGGTTTGAGATAAATATTTTGGTGGGTATTTTAGGTGGTCACCCATTCCCCATTGGGAGGTATAAGAAGCATCTCCCATAGATCTTGATCTTTTAACTTTTTTGTGATGAGGTGTTTTATATTTTATTACTGTCCTTCTTGTGACTGTAACTAGTTTTTATTTTGGATTGTAATATGATTGTGAATTTTTTTTTGTATTGTGGAAGCTTATCTTGTCGTCATGAGTTGAAATCCATTTCCTATTGTTATGTGGTTGGGGCTCGGGGGCCAATGAGGAGGATAACTTCTCCTCTTTAATGGAATTCTTGGTTGTGTGGAGAGCATTTTCTCTCCCCCTTTTCCTTGTTGTGACCTAATGAAATTTGGAGGATCTCTCTTGTTGTTGTTTCTTAGAGCTGTGTATGAAGAAAAATCTTGTAGTTCTCCTTGGGTTCCCTTATTGTGAAATTTCCCACTTTAAGTGGATGACATTGTAATATTAATTGTGGTGAAAAGCTGCTTTGTTTTGGTGAATAGAAAAGAAGTTGTAAAGGAAATTATTTCAGTTTAATAGAAGTTGATTTACTTTATACAAAATGGAGTTTCTCCTACTTGGAAATCTATTGATTGAAATACTTTTGTAAACTCTCTGTTTGAAGGTTGGAAAAGTCTGTGTTAGGAAATATTACCTTCCTCTGTATTACTTGAAAGGAATGTTTTGAAAATAGAATTACAATCTTGCTTTTCACATATTGATTGAAGGAAAGTTTAACATTGTAAATTTAGAATGGAATGAACCTAAATTTTTAAAGTATGGCAAATGAAATAGATAAATTTCTAGTTTTAAATACGTACATCTCTCGTTAGAATGTTGCAACGTGGAATAAATATCAGAAAAATATACAGAGTACCCTGAAACTATGAAAGACAAAATGAAAACTTAAAATGAACTAAGGATGATCAAAACACATCCCAAAACAGTTTGTATTGCTCAAAAAATTTACTTAGAAGTTTATTAACCGAGCTAGAGGCAGAAATATGCGTTTATAAAGAAAAGAGAAAGGAAATAAATCCATTTTGAAATCCTAACCCTAATGAGTTAATCCTTGAAAATCCATCCAATTTATATCAAGCACGATTATCCATGTGGGTTGGGCATGTTAGAGAAGGAAGAATAGCGGATTAGGTTAAATCTAGTAGTTGAAAAGTTTAGTTAACAGCTTTATGGTAGGAAAGACATTTCATTAAATTTCACCACTCTAAGTTTGTTAAAAATAAGACCTTGAGCTTCCTATGCAAAGATGAGTTCTATCTCTTTCCAAAAGTCCTTATTTTCTCAAATCCAAGATTTCAGTCAAAAGTTATGGCGTTATGAAGTTTTTACTCCGAGTCGTTTCACAAAAAAAATAACTGAAAAAAAAAGGAATTATTTGTAAATTGGATCCGTGGGGCTAAAAATTAATTAGGTCACTTTATGCAAAAATGAAAAAGTCACAAGTTTCTCCATGGCCTCGCACCCCGCATCCTTTTCTTTCGAAAAAAAAAAAAAAAAAAACTTCCACGGGTTCGTGGGCCCACACCTTCAAACTTTAGCTTTTGAAAAGAAAAAGGGTGAAAATTTTTAAGTCTCCCCGATGGCCCACCACCCCACAGCCAATGAGGGTCTGCCACATGGTTTCTTTCAGATTCAAAAGAGGCGCAGTTGGTTTTAGACCTTATCACTTTTAGAAAATATTATCAAAAATTCTGAAGTTTCGCCTGTCGTCGGCCCCGCCTTCACACATGTCACTTACGGACCGACACGTGGCTTTGTTAGGCATTGGCAGAGGTGTAGGTTGTTTTTTAAACCTTTGCACTTTGTTTAACACAAAATCCAACATTTCTAAGTATTTCCTAACGGCTCTGCTTCCTCACTTGGAATTTTAGGCATGACACGTGGCATCCCAAGGCGTCGGTGGAGGTGTGGCTCATTTTAAAATGGTTTTGCCCTTTCCACAAAAAAAAGAGCTAAAGATCCTTAGTGCCTCTAGTGACCCGCCTCCCGAGTTGGCTAAAAAAATGACATGTGTCCCTTGTGGCTTGGGGAAATTTTTCTTCTTTGGGCACGAAGCCCTGCCACAGGTTCGTGGGCACGCGGGTGAAACTTGTGCTTTTTGCCAAAAGTGCAAAGTTCCAAATTACCTCCCTTCTTGCCATCCCGAAACCTTCCCCGGATGAAAAGTCTTCCTGGCCTCGCAGCCCGCCTTTGGAAAAAAATTCTTCCCAAGGCTTGCAAGCCCTACTTTTGGAAAAATTTCTTCCCCAGTCCCGCAGGCCCACCTTTGGGAAAAATTTCTTCCCCAAGCCTGCAGGCCCGCCTTTGGGAAAAATTTCCTCCCCAGTTCTGTCATCCTATAATTTAATAAATATGAGGAGTTATGAGGAACTATTTATATCATTGGAAAGGGGAATTAATTTCATATCTAATGGAAATTTTTTCGGAAACATTAAGTGCATAAAATATGTGAAAAATTAGGTTGAAGTGGAAAGATGATTATGAGAGTGGGTAGCTGGGAAATTACCCCTTTTAACTTAAATCAGAACTCTTAAGTATGGGTTGAAATTTTTAAGGGGTCACGTTAGGGGATAAGAGAATATTTTTCTATCCCATGTAAATAAGAACCTTGGTTATTGTTTAGGAATAGTTAAATTAAAAACCTTGGGAATTTAATTTCTTTGGCCCTTTGACCCTCTAAAATTAATTAAGGAATATTTAACTATAATGTTAATTTAATTATCTATTAATTTAATACCTAAGAGAAATTTAACTATATTTGGATTAATTATACTCATTAATTTTGTATTATGGTTCTAATTTTTGTTACAACGGGAAAATTTCATTTATTAAATTATAATTGACTTTGAATCTTTGATGTGACAATTGTTGGTTAAAGCTTGGTAGTGGTCACACTTTTCAAAGAAAAAAATTATTGCATACTTTTCTACCTAAACCTAGGTTGTTCTTGGGTCTTGATCCGGTTGTTTTAGTGGGCATTACACTTGGTATCAAAACCATAGGTTCAAATCGTGGATACTTAGGCACAATAGAAAACTTGAAGCACGAACATTATACCTAGTGCAATATTAAACCTAACACACTTTTAAATTTAGAAAACAACCTTGTTTGAAAATTGCATATTTTAGTAAACATGGAAAACTGAATAAAACCTAGAATAATGAACTAAATCTCACCTTGGTTTGTGTAGGAGGTGCGGACAAGATGAGGGGTCCTTTCACATAGATCTAGACTTGCCACCTCTAGATCATACTGTAGTAGCCATCCTACCTCAGATTTTACAGACACTTCAGGATGCTATTGTCACTTTACGCCAAGGGTCCGTATGAGGATGGTCAAAAAGACATTATAGGGAGACATTCATTGAGGCTCATGCATCTTGTCGACACAGTGAGGAGCATAGAGGAGAGAACTCCCATGTGGCGTCAGGAAGAGCAGAGTCACCATAGAGGGGACAGGGAGACCAAATTTCTAGACACAAGGATAGGTATCGACGCATGTAAAGAGGCGTAGGGGTCGCCAGGATGATAGCTATAGACCATATAAAGGAGATCTTGAAGCTACGATCATCTCACTATTCTAGGGATACATGTGGTTTTTAGGAAGAGGCCTGGTTAGTGAGCTTGAGTGGGTGCTTTAAGATTTTCCCTTGTACTAGTAACATGAAAGCTTGTGTTGTGATCCATCTTCTAAGGGATGGAGCAGGTGTCTGGTGGAGGACTAAGGAGCAGAAGATCCACGTTGATTTAGAGATGGTTACATGGGAGCTCTTTGAAGAGAGGTTCATTCAACAAAGGATATATGAGTGTCACGACTACTACAGAGGCATCTTTGATAGTAGCCAAGTAAGAGAGTCAATTTCTTAATCTACCGTGTTGTATGTTGACTACATGTAGGATGAGCAAGTATGGATTCATAGGTTCATCCAGGATTGAATGTATATTTGGGTGGTGTGGTGTGTATCCAAGATCCATGAGACATTAGCTAGGTCTATTAAGAAGCCCTATATAGAAGAGGAGACTCAAGGGAAAACATAACAGGCCGGAGAAAGAGTACAGAGCCACATCTAGAAGATGCAGGACAATAGGTGGAGGGGGTCAGTTGCTCCTACTCGTGGTGGACCAGTTTAGCAATGTCATCTTATAATCTACAGCAGTAGAGTAGCAGCACTCCACCCACCATATAGGCATCCATGGAGATTTGATGCACAAAGGTCATGGAGTATGGGGCCTCCTTTTAGGGATCCCATTAAGACACGGGGTGCACAAAGAGCCCATTTAGTAGAAGGTCGAGAGTAGAGACCTCAACAGTCCATAGCTAGATCATCAAGATCCATGGCACATACCTCTAGAGTACCAGATGGAGCTTCTAATCATGGGAGAGGACCAAGTAGTTGTTATGGTTTTTTTATTGCTCGACATTTTTTGGAGAGAGTGCCGATAGAACCCTAGTAACAAGGGTAAGACACAGATTTCAGAGCCTACTATTGGTGGCATGGGGCGCAGTCATCAGATCTATGCAGCGGTTGAGAACCACCATGCTGAGCACTAAAGTACCATTATTGATATGATAGGTAGCATTGGTGGTGTTCCTACCTCCATTCTATTTTATTCAGGTTCTTCTGATTCTTTTATTGCACCATATTTGGTAGAGAAATGTAGGATGGCGGAAGTTAGGTATGGTTTTAATTGGGATGTCGATATGGCTTTTGGAGCCAAAATATTTGTAGACTCCTTACTTAAGGAGTGTGTAGTGGATTTGGGACCCTTCACCACTACCTCAAATCTTTGTATCCTTCCATTGGGTTCGTATGGAATCATCTTGGGCATGGACTGGTTCTCTAAACATAGAGCCAAAGTGGATTGTTACCATAATATTATATCATGTGTAGATGATGAAGGAGTTGAGTCAGTGATAGTAGGGGTTAGGAGACCCGTTTCCATTCACACCATATCTGCCATGTATCTTAAGAGGTGTGTGTGACAAGGTTGTCAGATGTATGTTGTCACCGTTAGTGACCGATTAGAGGATGAGTCTAGTAGACCATCACTTGATGACCATCCCATATTGAGAGAGTTTTCTGATGTCTTTTCAGTGGGAGCTACCGGGGTTACCACCCCACGCGATATTGATTTTCACATAGATATGGTTCTAGTGGTAGAGCCTATCTCATGATAACCTTATCGGATGACCACCCCGAGCTCTATGAGCTCAAGTTAAAGCTAGAGGGATTTTTGGAGGAAGGCCTAATCTGTCCTAGTGTATCCCCTTGAGGTGCATCAGTGATATTTGTAAAGAAGAAGGAAAAATATCTATGGTTGTGTATTGATTATGCCAGTTGAACAAAGTAACGATCAAGAATCGTTATCCCATTCTACACATTGATGATTTGTTTGATAAGATGAAGGAGCCACAATTTTCTCCAAGATAGAGCTTAACTTAGGTTGTCATTAGTTGAGGATTATGGAGGTATATGTTCATAAGACCGCCTTGTGTATAAGATATGACCACTATGAGTTCACAATGGAGCCTTTTTGTTTGAACAATGCCCTCGAGTGTTTATGAGCTTGATGAATGGGTTGTTTAGAAAATTCTTGGATCGCTTCATACTCATCTTCCTTGATGAAATTTTGATTTACTCATGTACATGTGAGGAGCACGAGGAGCACCTTTGCTAGGTTCTTTAGTGCCTTCGTGAGTAACAACTTTACGGGAACCTAGAGAAGTGTACATTCTTTTAGACAAAGGTGTAATATTTGGGCCACATCATTTCTGGGGAAGGTATCACAGTTAATCCTTCCAAGATTTGAGCTATTATGGATTATCCAACACCCACTAGTGTGACAAAGGTGCGTAGATTCATGGGATTGGTAGGATATTACAGGAGATTTGTGTAGGACTTCTCTCGGGTTACACACAACATCACTTCACTTCAGTGAAAAGGGAATAAGTTTGTTTGGTAAAATGGATGTGAGTAGGCCTTTAAGACATGAAGGAATGCCTCACAAAAATTCCTGTTCTTATAGTGCTAGATCCGTAGGGTGATTTTTTCGTATGCACGTATGCTACTTTGGCAGGAGTTAGAGGTGTGTTGATGCAAGAGGGAAGAGTAGTTTCTTTTGAGTCTCACAAAATCAAATATTATAAGCTCAATTATACGACTCATGATCTTGAGATTGTGGTAGTTGTGCACACCTTGGTTTGATGGAGACCCTTTCTTCTTGGTTAGAGATTCACACTCAAGACTGATCAATTGATTTTTCACCACCTCTTAACGCAACCCAATATCAACACTCGTTAGTGGCATTGGATGGAGTTTCTTTGCAGTATGATATGGAGATAGAGAATTTTAAAGGGAAGGAGAATGTGGTTGTAGATTCTCTTAGAATATGAAGACATGTGGTTACGGCCACTACAAAGTGAGCACATATTTGTGGAGCATGATTCTACAACACTTCCTCACGACAGTTATAGATGCGCAGCTAGAGCGAGGATTGAGTCGAGACCCCTTGAGGGTAAGTTTGGTGGGATTTCATGGAGGCGGATGGCCTTCTCAGCACGAGACTAGATTTTTGTTCCCAGAGATGGAGGATTGAGGTAGGAAATTTTGACAGAGGCACATCATGAACTCTACTAAGCCCATTCCAATGTGAAGAAGATGCACACCACTTTAAGATAATTGTATCATTGGACGGGAATTTGTAGAGACGTATCCCGGTTTGTGTCATGTTGTTTAGAGTGTCGAAAGTGAAGGCCAAGAATCAACATCTAGTTGGCCTTCTCTTTCCACATGTTATCTTTGGAATGGAAATGGAACACTATTTTCAAGGACTTCATCATTAGGCTATCGATGTTGAGATACCACCGTGATGCTATCATGGTCACAAAGTGGATAAATTGACAAAAGTGGCTCATTTTTCTCCGATAAAGACCACCTATACAGCTAGTGTAGTGGCATGAGTATATCTAGATGATATTTTTAGATTACACAGGATTCTAGAGAAGATCATTTCTCACCGCGATCCTCTATATACTTCCCACTTTTGGAGTACCATGTAGCATGCCCTAGGGATGAAGATCAATTTCAGCATGGTGTATCACTCTGAGATAGGTGGACAGACTGAGTGGGTGAATTAGATCTTAGAGGACATACTTAGGATGTATGTTATGGATCACCAGTCAAGATAGAAGGAGTATTTGTACTTGGTGGAGTTTACCTATGATAATATATTTCAGAGTTCAATAGGTATGGTTCCTTTCTAAGAACTGTATAGTAGAGAGTGTAGGACACCTCTTATTTGGGATAGGTTAGAGGACATGGTTTCTCTTGGGAAAACTTTATTGTATGCCATGGAGCAAAGTAGGTGGTTATGATCGGACAAAGACCGTAGGAGGCATGGGACAGGACAAAGAAGTATGCATATCAACATAGGAATAACCATAGGTTTGATGTGCATGAAGGTTTTCCTTCATTTTAGGACACATAAGATCCCTATCCATTATAGAAAATGTTTCTAAGTTATCTCCTAGATTTGTGAGCCCCTATGATATCTTAGAGCATATTGGTCCTTTGGCCTACCATCTAGCATTGCCACCTAGCTTGTCTCACATCCATGATGTGTTTCATGTTTCAGTACTTAGGAGATATATTGTAAAGCCTTCTCATGTTTTAGATTGGACCTCATTGCAAGTACGTAATCGGGGGTAGGTGATGGTGAATCCCATTCGCACTATAGAGTGCGGGACCACGGCCCTTTGAGGTAGAAAGATTGACCAGGTTTGAGTGTAGTAGGATAGATATGATGAGACTGGCTACATGGGAGGATGCTACTTTTCTACGAGTTTAGTTTCCACACCTATTCCAATGAACTAAAGGAGTAAGTTGAGTCTAAGGGGGAGGGGATGTAGTGCCCACTTCCCTTTGACACCTTTTATTATTGATTATGATACTGTCAACTATACTTATGGATGTTGTTGTATCTTTTGATATGGTATGATGTTAGATGTTAGAGATCATGGACTATTGTTGGTTACAATTCATATATGATGCATGTGGATTATTGGAGACATTTTATATTGATGTTGATATGCTTATTTACATGGTTGTGTGTGTGTGTGTGTGTGTGTGTGTGTGTGTGTGTGTGTGTGTGTGTGTGTGTGTGTGTTTTGGACATATGCTATTTTTTCATATTGAGTAGACCTAGATAATTGAACTAATTTAATGATCATATGGTTAATGATGAAATTGTAAATGATGTCGTTACTTGCTTGATGATGTTTCAATTTATATATAGATGACTTTGGAGTTTTTTTGTATAGTTATTTTGGATGATTTGATGTGGCCAATAAGGCCAAAGGAGGCATTTATGTTTTATAGGTAAACACGCTCACAATAAACATCGGGGATTAGAGATCAACCACATTGGAATCCTTGATCAATTCAACAAGGGTCACCATGACAACGTGTATTTGTTGTGTGTGTGTCTTTGAATTGTTGTTAGGAGTCTCCATGGGGGATCACCTTCGAATTTGACCAAGCAGTTATGTGTATTCTTTTATTTATATTCCTTTGTTTAAATTTAGTGTGTAGATTTTAGTGATGTATTTCCCCCTTTATTATTTACTTATTTGTGTCTAGATTAGTGAGCAATCATGTTGTTAAATAAATTAAAATGGGTCAAAATAATTGTTATCCAAAATCCACCCCTCGAGGTAATTTTGATAACATGCATCAAATTATTCAGTCCCGAGTAAGTAAAATTTGATTCAAGGCCCAAAATCATTGTTTTGGGTCCCCTTGGCTTCTCTCTAACTTTCCCATCCAAGGAAAAAATCCAAGAAGTTAGGAAAAATTTGAAAAATCCAAAAATAAAGTTGTAGGCTTGTTTTAATGCATTTTAGATCCGGAGGTTGCGGGTTGTACCGGTGTGGATTGTATTGAGCTTTGTCATACCAAGTTTGCGGCCGAAATACAAAGGAATCGAAAAGTCAAAACTTTTTGTCCTAGGTGGTCCGCGGGATAGTTGGGATGTTGGGACGGGTGGGACGCGCAAAGCTGAAATGGCCGTAGTAAGTGGAAGTTTTGTTCCACGCGATCGAGGACAACCGGGAAAAAACTACGCACGGACGTGAATCGGCTGATTTTCGCCAAGTCAATCTATTGTGCGTGGTGCGAAGATTTTCATCTGGGACATTCGAAACAAAAGTACGTGTGGGATACACAAAGGATGAATCGCCACACAAGGAAGCCTTAATCAGCCAATGCGGAAGAATGTGTCTAGGATAGTTGGGAAATGCGGAGCCGATTTTTCTGCAATACCTGTAAATCAAAGAGAAAAGTCAAATTTTGACCCCAAAACAACGAGATACAAAACCGACTTCGAACTAATGGTATATTAAATTTCAATAATCATAATAAGTCATTACATCTGTATTCATACATGCCGTAGAGGGAATGAAATCCCAATGGAATGGAGGAGATGGAAGGTCAAGTGACATCTATATAATGTAACATGCAAACATTCCCCCCTTATTACATTATTTGTACAAACCTTTAATTTCATGATAATGGACCTCCTTTTTCCAAACATAGTAAAACATGTATTACACTCTCCATTTAGCCTCTCCCGACCTCCGAGTGGTATGCCAACATTCTTGCTTCTTGGTCTTGGTGACACCTTGGTTTTTCCCCACACGATTACCGCAAACATGGAAGTGACCTGACCGCATCCAACCTTGAGAACACCTCGGTGGTTTCCGGTTTCCCTAGATTACCATGAACCCATATGGTTTTCCAACAACAGGCTCACCATGAACCTAGAGGTGACCTGATGCCTCAACTGTACACTTTTTTGGTTTCATTGATTTCCACAAACCCTTTAGAAAACAACCAAGCACTACATAGTGTTGTTCACTCATTGCAATTTCCTTCATTTAGGAGGTACCAAATTAGAAAATTTTCTACACCTTTATTGAACAACACACACCACAAAGAAACATTAAGTTTTACAAACTAAAAAAATTTCACCAAAGCAGGAGTAGATCTTTAGCGTTGAAATGCATTTTTAGAATTTTTAATGCATTACTTCCCAATCATCAGGTTTACAATTTTTTTCACAAAACAACCCATGCATGTAATGCCCACTCCTCTTCAACTGTGTGAACTGCATTATCAATTTTGAATTGATTATATTCTAGTTAGCATATGATAAACTGTGTGGGACATCATGATTGCTATTGTATTTTGGTTATTATTATTTTGACTGCACTTCGTACTACGGACCTCGATGGATATTTAAGGATGAGACAATTAGCTAGAATGGTCACCTTGTTATAAATTGATTGTGATATCATTACTCTTCGATATTGTTTTGTTATATTTAATCTAACACTATGACTGAACACATAGACATCATTGCACATTGTACCTATAAATATTAATAGATGAACAACATTAACACATTGTGATATGGAAATTGAAGGACAGAGACATTACTATAATCGAACCGATTAACTTGTTATCGAGATTCAAGTATGAAAGATAATGTTGTGTTGTCTCGCTAATATATATATCGATATTTTGAATTATTTTTGCATTGATAATTATTATAAAGTTCAAAGTTATTTTGTGATTTCTTTTACATTGGAGAATTGGAAAAATTATGAATGAGTGAAAGTATTTCTTAAATTATATGATATAGTTGGTTTATGATCTTAATTACAAACTAATGTATGAGTAGAATCGAAATGTTGAAAATTGGAGTAATTGTTGAATTACTTTGTCTTAGCAATATTAGTTATGATATTTGATGTTGAAATTGATTTTTATATATAAGTGTTTTATTACTTCAACATCATTAATATGGCCATGAGGCCGAGGGGAATTGTGTGATTTTTGCAGGTCATTATACGAAAAACAAAAACTATGGGGAATAGGAGACCAACAATGAAAGAATGTGGGGTATTCGCAACTGGTCACCATGGGAACTTGTGTAACATTGTTGTGTTATTTTTGTTGTTAGGAATTTCCGTGTGGGGATGACCCTTATTGTGAGCAAGGGTTTATGTGTAGTTCTTTTCCTTTCTTTTATTTAATTTTGGTGTATGTGATTTAATTTGTGATGTAATTCCCTTTTATCATTAATTGTTTTATGTGTCTTAATTAAGTGAATTAATGATATTATTAAGCTGATTATGGATGGGACAAAAAGGATTCATTTAGTAGAGTCGTTAGCTATTTTTTCTTGTGGTTATTAGTTGTGTTTATGTGATTTTGAGTGTTATACACTCCACCCTATTTGGGAAATTCGGATTTGGGCTTAAGGGCCAATTTTGGAAGATTTTGGGACAAGCTAATCTTTTCCCACACCTATTAATTTATTATACAAATCCTACGTATGGGTTATGGGGTAAAAAAATAGACCCCATTATGTGTTTTGTAAGTCAAAAGGTGAGTTTTAATTTTACTTTCTTACATATGTTTATTTCTTTGTCCTTACTTGGGTGTGGGTTGGAGTGGTCTTTGGAAGAGGTTTGTCATACCTCTCAACCACCCATTTATTTTTCCTACATGGATCCACATCATCTCCCTCTCCCTATTTTCTATTTTTTGTGTTTTTGGGAAGTATAAGGGGTTACTTGCTCTTTTTTTTTGGGGAATTCTTGTAAGTTTTGGAGCTTTCTTGAGAATGGAGCTTTGAGTGGATGGTGATTTCTTAGAATTTTGGAAGGCTTGGAGCTTTTTGTGCATTGATACTCTTCATTTTTGAGGTAGATATCCACCTTTGGTTTTACCTTGATATTCATTGTGCTCTTATGTGTATATGTTGATTGACATATTGGTTATGAGTGTGGGAAATAAAGTTGATTCTTAGGTTGTGGGAGAAATTTAAATGGGGGTAAAAATTGAAGCAACCATAAGATAAATGTTATTGGATATTTTAGGAGGGGTTAGGTTGGGATGTCAACCTTGTTGATAAATATGTTTTGTGTTTATATTGTTATTTATAGAGGGAGGCATAAGAGTGAGTTGATTTCTTGAGGGATGCATAAGAGAGGTGTATCTTCTATGAGGGAAGCATAAGAGTGTTGTGTATTGTGATGGATTTTTTGGAGGATCATAGTTGGACTCCCAAACCCTTGGGAGGCATAAGAAGAACCCCGTGTTCCTTTCTCCTCCATGGGTTTAGCTTGAAGCATTTGTGTTTTTTTATTTGTTGGTTGGTTGTAAAGAAATTGGTATTGTGTTATTTCATTGTTTTTCTTGATTGAATGTGTGTGTGGAAGACATATTTTACCTTCCATGGTTGTTTAAATATCCCTCATTGCTTCTTTGTTTCGGCTTGGCGCCAATGAGGAAGAAGCCTTATCTCCCTCATCCGATGATTTTTTTGGGTGGAGATAATTTCCTACGCCCCATTTTGTTGTGTGTATGACTTGATGAAGATGACGAACTCCATGGATTGAAGGCTCTTGTTGGATAAACACATGTGAGTAACTTTCTACTATTATTCTGCAACTTGTAAATTATACCAATGCCATATAGGATGTAATTTTATGCATTGGTTAAATCCTTGTAAGTTGTTTATTTTGACTAAAATTACTTCATATGAATTGTGAACTTTTTAATGATCTTGTATTTTAAATTAAGTTCTTTTAAATCAAAACTTTTATTTAGGATTTGGATTGCAAATCATCATTTTTTTAAAAGGTTAGAGTCCTTTAATGAAAAGGGAATGTTGATCATTTTGGTGTTCTTGGAAACATTGTTTGAAGGAGATAAATTTAATTTAGATATGTTTATTATGCTCCTATTCAAATGTCAAAAATGGATGGAATTGTTTCCATAATATAAGTTCCTTCATCGTGACAATAGGACTTGACTTAAGTAAACGAATTAATTACAACTAATTATGCCTTTAATATTTTTATATAAATGAAATTGAGAGTGATAAGTTGTTAAATTTTGATAAATACACAATTTTGCACTTCTACTATTGCCTAGACTCATGAAAATTTGATCCTTACCAATTTATAATTGCAACACTTACCCTCCCACACTACTTGTTATTCCCCATTGCAATGGGAGACTCAATTAAATAAAGAATATATATTATTAGTGTATAGTTGATATACATTAATATTATACTCACTGATTATTTCCATGATATTTTAATACCTTAATATAAATATTTATTAATTGAAATTAATATAATTCTTATTCAATAAATATTTATATAACAATACATATTAATAATTAAAAAGATATCTTCCCTTCCTTAGTGCATTGGGAGGGAGGAAAGTTTTATTTTATAAATTATAAACAAATAAAGAATACAAATAAAAATTACGTTTAACGTGTTTTGTTTTCCATCTTGTGTCCACGGCCATTCCATGTATAGTTTTTATTTTATTTTATAGGAATGTGGGTGGGGGAGGGGTCGACCCCACGCCAACCCATATACTTATATATTGCATGGGCGTGGGGTTGGCGCCCATCCCCAAACTCTTTTAATCCCTATAAATACTCTAAAAATTCCTCCCCACTCCCCTTAAAATATGTTTCCTTTATTATTTATAGGACCTATGATTTTTCTTTGTAAGTCGCAACCCATGCCATGACAAGTGCAACTCGCGTGTTTTTCTCGTAATCTCGGGGTTTGCGTAAAACACCATATATTTATATATAAAATTTATTAAATAATTTTATATATGTATACTTGTTAAAAAACACACACGATATATATATATATATATATATATATATATATATATATATATATATATATATATATATAATATATATAGGTTAAAATAAAATGAAACGAGAAATATAGGTTAAAAAATATATGTAAACAAATATGTATATGTACATATTGGTGTATATGTAAATGAAACATATTTTTTTACACCAAATAAATATATTTATAAATTTTATTTTTAGCCAAAACAAAGTATACACATTGAACCTGCAAGTAAAATACTTCTAATAAAAAAATACAAAAGAGAAAACAATACCCACAAAGGGGAAATGAATAGATCCATGTCTTAAGCACAAGGTTTAATCAAGAAGAGATTCCATGTCTCTAATGGCCTCCATGGCTTCATCTTCTCCTCCCTTCTTCCTTAACCTGCAAGTGAAAACAAAGGAAATGAGAGATTAGGTTTAGAAAAGGAATATATGAGAACCCATAAGGATATCTAGGGTTTATTTTTTGTGACCTAAATCTAAGGGTTGAGAAAGATTAGATCTAAGGGTGTAGGATGAACCCTACATCACTTAAGTGATGGGGAATTTGAGTCGTAAAGTAATAAAAAAATATGTGCGTCTAATGTTAAATGGGGCCTAAGGGGTTAGACCATGTTGTGTACCCTTGACACATTAGGTATTAAACCATTTTAACTTGATTTATTTTAAAGTAGGAGATTATTAACTTTACCTAATACAATTTTGAATTTAATTTGGGGTCATTCAATAAATAGATGTAATAAGAACCTTGGGGATAAATAGTAAAGATTAAGATGGATTAATATTTAAATTGAGCAACGGAAATTAATAAGGGAAATCAAATCAAAATATTTTAATAGGGTGGGCAAATAGTAAATAATTATTATTTTTAGTCCCGATGCCATTTAATAGTCTAAAATTTCATAATTTGGATTTAATTAAAATCCTAGCTAAGTTCTTGAAACCTTTCAAAAAATAAATTATTCCATAATTTTTCTATTTTCTTTCAGGTTTCTTTGGGTTTTATGGGAAAATGTGGGCATTACAATGCGGTGAATAAATATTAGGGTAAGCTTTTCACTAACAAAAGTTAGGCAAATACATTTAATTAAAGCGTAATAATATATGTGGCCAATAATCGACAAGGAAAAAGCATTTCATACCCTAAAAAAATGGCCCAATAAAGAAATAATAAAAACAATAAATATAAGCAAGTGTCTAGCATCCATGCACCCGGTTGCTAGTTACAAAAATCTCACCAAGGAATCCAATGTTGGAAGGAATAAGACATGTGTTGCCAACAGAGAATAATGGTGAGTATCAATGGTTGGGAATAAATAATTCAATATTGAATTTAGAAGTCCCCACAAGGATCGACACCACTCAAAGACCCATCTCCTCCCTCTCACCTACCCCATGCATTATCATTTTTTTATTTTGGACATGATTCTAGTTGGTAGTACATTTCCATCCCCTTTAAAGAGCATCGCCTAGATGTGACACAACACCAAAGGTCGAAGTATACATAGGAAAGAAAGTCAAAAGTGACTAACAAATCAACTTCACAAGACAAGGTGATCACCGGGAAGAGAAATTTATTTTTAAATATCTTAAATTTTAATGTTTAGTAAATATTGGTAGTTAGTTATCTTTTACTTTACTACTCAATTAGTATTTTATTTTACAATATTTATTAATCTCACGTTCTTAATATTGATTGTTTAGAATTTCAATCATTTTATGTCTTCATGGGTACCCAATAGTAATTAGCCTTAAGGTATCACACAAAACTCAGCACAACACAAAATGACCCATGAAACAATTGGATTTTTCACTAACCAATTAGTAAAGAGTCCACAAAATAAAAGATAACTAAATCAGTAACACAATGGTGATTCACACAAATTAACCATAACATCTTACGCATGGTATATATATAGGGTGTAATACAATCATTAGTTTCACTGATTACAATACATCACATTACCACATTATGCACCAAAAGTGCAATCACTGTATAATATGGATAATATACTCACCATATGCCCCTAAATCATGACATGAACCATCACATATTACATGAATTATACGTTTGAGGAAAACAATGTCTAACATTATAACATACAATCAATTTCCATACAACATGATGATGCACACGATTCATGACAATATGGTGGTGTCATCACAATACCATCCAATTCGCTATACACAAATATTGTCATACAACATATCATCACACCTATATATGAAAAAATGCAAAAATGCTCCAACACTCTGTAATAAAAAATGACACTCTTTTTCACACACAATAAGGTAGTACATCACACATGAACTCTTAATAGAATCCATGAAAAGGATAGACAATAATATCATCATAAGAACATCATCATGATAACAAATATGAACTAAGTGACATACACAACATATGCATTCAAAATATCACAATTATGACATAGTTCACATCACGTTTATATCACATTACTCTTTCAATATCCACCACCATCATGCAACACCTTCAAAATTCCAATATTCCCTAGACATTCATGAGCATTAACCTCCACTCTTATACCAAAGATTACCACCCACATTTTACACAAACAAATAAAAGAGTAGAAATAAAAGGATAATTTATTTTTTGACTTACATTGCTCACTACACAACACTAGAAGGATCTAAGATGATAAAATCAACAACGATAAGACACTTACATTAGTCATTGACTCACATATACACATGATAATACCATATACATTTAAATGCCACACTTACCCCATTGAGCGAAAGATATAAATTACCCCACAACACATCATTACCATTATTGCATCTTATTTATGATTAACATTCCAAGAACATCATTATGCGAGGATAATCTTATCTTTATTTTAAAAATTTTACCTTAAAATTCTCAAGTTCATTTCAGATTCAACTTATTGTTTGATCATTTAAGTTGGATCTTTATGTAGTGGCCACTTCCCTTCGACACATTTTGTTATTGATTATGATACTGTGATATATAGTTCTAGATGTTATTGTAACTTTTGATATGGCATGATGTTAGATGTTATAGATCATGGAATATTGTTGATTTTGATTCACATATGATGCATGTTGATTATTGGAGACATTTTATATTGATATTGATATGCTGATTGACATGTTTATATATATATATATATATATATATATATATATATATATATATATATATATATGAGTTTTGGACATGTGTTATTTCTTCATATTGAGTAGATCTAGATAATTTAACTAATTTTATGATCATATGGTTATTGATAAAAATGTAAATTATGTCATTACTTGCTTGATGACATTTCCATTTATATATAGATGACTTTGAAGTTTTATTTTATATTTATTTTGGATGATTTGATGGGGAGAAAAGGTCGAACGAGGTATTTGTGTTTTGTAGGTAAACATGTCACAACAAACATCGGAGGATTAGAGACCAACCACATTGGAATCCAAGAGGAATTAAACAAGGGTCACCATGGAAACATGTATTTGTTGTGTGTGTTTGTGTGTGTGTGTGTGTGTGTGTGTGTGTGTGTGTGTGTGTATGTGTTTTAATTGTTGTCATGGGTACCCATTGGGGAGGATCACCTTCAAATGTAACCAAGGGGTTATGAGTATTCTTTTATTTAGTTTCCTTTGTTTAAATTTAGTATGTGGATTTTAGAGATGTATTTTCCCTAAGTTATTATTTATTTATTTGTGTCTAGATTAGTGAGTCATAATGTTGTTAAATAAATTAAAATGGCTAAAAAGAATGCATTTATTAGAGCTGATGGCTCTCAAATTATGTGTTGTAAGTAATGTGTAAGTAGATTTGAGTGTGAAACACTCCACTTTCCATTTTAAATTCGGATTTGTCCTTAGGGGCTGATTTTGGAGGCTTGTGGGACAAGTTACTCTTGTCTCACACCTCTTAACTTGTTACACCAACCCTACCTATGGGTGGGGAGTCAAAATTAGGTCTTATTATGAATTTTGAGAAGACAATTTGTAAGTTCTTATTGCACCTTCTTACATGAAATTAATTTTATTCGTTAAGGGTTATGGGCTTTGATTGTGTGTGTAAGGAAAAATGTCATTCAGTAACCCACTTATTGATTGTGCTTTAGAGTTTTATGTTGACTTGTGAGGTGGAGTTGAGCATGAGTGATGTGGCATCCTACATGGGCCACCTCATCCTCCTCTCTCCCTTTTCTATTTATTCTAATTATTTTGTTGTTTTAGGGGTTACTTTAGGGGGTTACCACATTTTGTTTTGGTGCTCTTGCAATGGGAGATAATTAGAGGATTTTGGATGCATGTGGATTTGTTGGTGCTTTGGGACTGTTTGGATTTGAAGAATCTTATTTATGAAATTTGGGATCAATCTATATCATGGAGATGTATGATATTTACTCTCTTAAAATGTGTTCTTTTTATTTTATGCATATGTGAATGTTGTTGAGTGTTTGGTATGTTTGTTGGTTTGTTGGGTAGCTTGCCTAGGTGTGGTGTTGAGAAGACTATGGGGATATTTTTTTGGGAGACATAAGAGTTGTGGGGACCCATAAGATTTATTTGTGGAGGGAGTTTTGATTGGGTCTTCCACCTTGGACAAGAAATAGTTTGCATTTCTTACTTTTGGGGGAGGCATAACAAAGTATGTAGGGGTTTGAGATGAATATTTTGGTGGGTTTTTAAGGTGGTCACCCATTCCCCATTGGGAGGTATAAGAATATTCCTACATAGATCTTTCTATTTTGGTATTTCTTTGATGAGGCACTTTATATTTTATTACTCTCCTTCGTGTGAGTGTAACTAGTTTTTATTTTTGATTGTGATATGATTGTGAAATCTATTTTGTGTTGTGGAACCTTATCTTGTTGCCATGAGTTGAATTCATAACTAGATCTCTTAATTATAATGAGGGCAGATATATGTAAATAAAATAAACATATGCGTCCCAGTCATTTGATGCTCATTCCCGTCAAATGATAGAAAAACACCTGCTAGACCCAAAATAGCTACTCACACTCAGAAGGCCATAAATTTTGTATTTCTCAACGAAATCACACAAAATTTGTACTATTGGAATCATGGCTCTAAGACCGACATACAACAATTAAGGAATTATAGATTTGATGAGAAATAGATGGGGATTTTTCATAAAACATGGCTGGATTCATGACAGTGTTTTATTTGGTAGTTGGGAGTGCAATTAAGAGGCATGGTCATCATTCTTTCTCTGTTGCAGCACTTGGGATAGTATGGGGAGCCTTTTGCAAGTAACATAAAATCATTTCACTCCATTTAGTGCCTCTTACAAGTGGTTGAAGGAAATATTTTGGGATTTCCATTTTCCCCTTCTCTCTCTCTTCTCATTTTCCTATAAATTGGAGTGTTGGGCTCATTGTAAGAGGAGGTAGTTTTCTTGTAGCAAAGCCCCTGTAAAAAAAAATTTGTGAATCCAATGTGCTATAGGCCCTTGTAGTGGACTTCTTTCATGGTGATATAGGCCCTTATCTTGTAATAGATCAAACTATGCATATCATGAAGAAATAAAATAGAAGTTTATGGATGCATCTTCCCCCTTGTGTTGTTTGCACTCTTCTTAACCCTTTCAACCTTCATTACAAGAATATTGTGTCTATTTTTATGTTCTTGTAGGGATCCATTATCATTGTGTATGTTTGAAATGTTTTTGTGAATGCATTTTGCTAGATTATGGAGAACTGTCATCACCCCTTCTAGTGTGCACTTTGCTTTTGTATCTCACACATTGGAAGAATACTCTCACACCCTCCTTTTCTGGTGTATCATCACTTTAGTGTAGGATTTCATTAGCATGCATTATCTCTCCTTAGTCCTTTAGAAAGTTAGATTAGGGAAGATAGTTTTTCTTGCATTAGAGTAGATTGTGGCAGGTAGTTTTAGGAGCAAGAATCGGCTTTCTCTAGAGGTCTACCTCTAGTAGCAAGTCTCACAACTTAGGGATAGTACCCATGTTATCCAATCACACCGTGAGCTCAATTATATGCACTTGTGTAAAAATAAGGGTGATGTGATTCAGTGATAATAATAATGCATTTATTAGATATGATGGATCTTGGATTATGTGTTGTAAGTAATGTGTAAGTAGCTTTGAATTTGAAACACTCCACTTTCCTTTTAAATTCGGATATGTCCTTAGGTAATGCTTTTGAGGCTTGTGGGACAAGTTACACTTGTTCCACACCTCTTAAATTGTTACACCAAGCCTACCTATGGGTTGGGTAGTCAAAATTAGGCCTTATTATGCATTTTGAGAAGACAATTTGTATGTTCTTACTACACCTTATTACATGAAATTAATTTTAGTCCTTAAGGGTTGTGGGCTTGGATTGTGTGTGTAAGGAAAAAATTTATTTATTCACCCACTTATTGATTGTGCTTTGGAGTTTTAAGTTGACTTGTGAGGTGGAGTTGAGGATGAGTGATGTGGCATCCTACATGGAGCCACCTTGTCCTCTCTCCCTTTTCTATTTATTCAAATTCTTTTGTTGTTTTGGGGCTTACTTCAGGGGTTACCACATTTTTTTGGTTCTCTTATAATGTGAGACAATTAGAAGATTTTATATGCTTGTGGATTTTTTTGGTGCTTTGGGAATTTTTGGATTTGAAGAAGGTTATTGTTGAAATTTTGGATCAATCTCTATCATGGAGAGGTAGGATATTGACTCTGTTAAAATATGTTCTTTTTATGTTATGCATATGTGAATGTTGTTGAGTTTTTTGTATGTTTGTTTGTTGGCTAGGTATCTTGCCTAGGTGTGGTGTAGGACAAGACTATTGGTATATTTTCTTGGGAGGCATAAGAGTTGTGGGGAGGCATAAGATTTATTTTTGGAGGGAGTTTGGGTTGGGTGTTCCACCTTGGACAAGAAATAATTTTCATTTCTTACTTTAAGGGGAGACATAAGAGAATGGGGAGGCATAAGAGGTACTTGGGGGAGGCATAAGAGTATGTAGGGGTTTGAGATGAATATTTTGGTGGGTTTTTATGGTGCTCACCCATTCCCCATTGGGAGGTATAAGAAACTTACCCCATAGATATTGCTCTTTTGGCCTTTGTGTGATGAGGCCTTGTATATTTTGTTATTGTCCTTCTTGTGACTGTAACTACTTTTTATTTTGGACTATGATATGATTGTGAAATCCGTTTTGTGTTGTGGAAGCTTATCTTGTTGCCATGAGTTGCATCCATTTCGAATTGTAAGGAGGAGGACGAATTCTCCTCTTCGTTAGAATTTTTGGTTGGGTGGAGAGCATTGCCTCTCCCCTTTCCTTGTTGTGAACAAGTGAAATCTAGTGGATCTCCTTTTTTTCTGTTTCTTTGAGTTGTGTATGAATAAAAATATTCTATCTCTCCTTGGGATAACTTATTTTGAAATTTCCCACCGTAAGTGGATAGCATTATAATATTAATTGTGGTGAAAATTTGCTCTGTTTTGGATATAAAGTTACATTCAAATGAGAAGATTTATTTTGTGAGTTATGTTTTGGTGAACAGAAAAAAAGTTATACAGGAAATTATTTTAGTTTAATAGAATTTGATTTACTTTATACAAAATGGAGTTGCTCCTGCTAGGAAATCTATTGATTGAGATAGTTTTGCAAACTCTTTATTTGAATTTTTGAAAAGTCTGTGTTAGGAAATATTACCTTCCTCTGTATTACTCGAAAGTTATGTTTTGATAATAGAATTACAATCTTGATTTTTGTGTATTGATTTAAGGAAAGTAGAAAATTGTAAAATTAGAATGGAATGAACCTCATGTTTATGGTATGACAAATGAAATAGATAAATTTCCAGTTTGAAATACATACATCTCTGTTAGATTGTTTTGAACCTGCAATAAATATCAAAAAAATATACAGACTACCCTGCAACTATGAAAGACAAAATGAAAACTTAAAATGAACTAAGGATGATCAAAATGCATCCCAAAATAGTTTTTATTGCTCAAGAAATTTACTTAGAACTTTATTAATCGAGCTAGAGGTAGAAAAACACCTTTACAGAGAAAAGAGAAAGGAAATAAATCCATTTTGAAATCCCAACCATAATCAATTAATCCTTGAAAATCCATCCAATTTATATCAAGTGCGATTCTCCATGTTGGTTTGGCATGTTGGAGAAGGAAGAATAGCGGATCGGATTAAATCTGGCAGTTGAAAAGTTCAGTTCACATTTTTATGGCAGGAAAGATGTTTTCTTAAATTTCACCCATCTAAGTTTTTGAAAATAATATTTTATGCTTCCTATGCAAATAGGATATCAACCCCTTTCCAAAATTCCTTATTTTCTCAAATATGAGCTTCCAAATCAAGAGTTATGGCCTTTAAAAGTTTTTACTTCAGTTGGTTTTTAAAAAATATAGTTAAAAAAAGGAAATTTTTAAAAACGGATCCATGGGTCCAAAAATTACTTAGAGAACTTTATACAAAAATGTGAAAAGTCACAAGTTCCTCCATGACCCATGCAGCCCCGTATCCTTCACTTTTGGAAAAAAATACTTTCATGGGTTCACAAGCCTACACCTTCAAACTTTACCCTTTGAAAAGAAAATGGGAAAAAAATTCAAAGTCTCCCGATGACTTGCCACCCTCAACCAATGAGGGTATTTCACATGGCCTCTTTAGGCATTTGCGAGATGCGCAGATGGTTTTAGACCTTATCACTTTTGGAAAATATTGGAAAAAACTTCTAATTTTCCCCACTGGCCCGCCTTCCCGCAGGTCACTATTGGATTGATGTGTGGCTTCGCTACATGTCGGTGGAGGTAAGGGTTGTTGTTTTTAACATTTATAGGTTTTTTCCGATGGTCCTCTTTCCTCTTGAAATATTGGTCATGACACGTGACGTCCATGGGCATCGGAGGAGGCACAAATCATTTTAAAACTATTTTTCCCTTTCCAAGAAAAACAAGCTAAAAATCCTAAGTGCCTCAAGCGACCCGCCTTCCTGTGTTGGCTTAAAAATGTGCCACATGTCCCTTACAACTTTGGGAAAATTTTATTCTTTGGGCACAAAGCCCGCTACGGGATCACTTGTGTAACTTGTGATTTTTTCTAAAAGTGCAAAGTTCCAAATTACCTCCCTAATCACAAACCAGAAACCTTCTCTGGGTGAAAATTCTTTCATTCGACCGCAGGACCACCTTTGGGAAAAATTTCTTCCCTAGGCCCGTAGGCCCAACTTTGGGAAAAAAATTTCACCTCGCAGCCCGCCTTTGGGAAAAATTTCCTCCCTAGGTTTTCCATCCCGTAACCTAATGGAAATATTTTCCAAGCAACCTTAAGTGTGTAAAATATGTGAAAAATCAGGTTGAAGTGCAAAGATGAGTCTGAGAGTGGGTAAGTGGGAAATTATTCCTTTTTAACTTAAATGTGTAACTCTAAAGCATGGGTTGACCTTTTTAAGGGGTCAAGTTATGGGATAAGAGAATGCTTTTCTTTCCCATGTAAATAAGAACCTTGGTTATTGTTTAGACCTAGTGAAATTAAAACCCTTGGGAATTTAATTGCTTTGGCCCCTTTGACCCTCCAAAATTTATTAAGGAATATTTAACTATCTAGTTTTAATTTAATTATATATTAATTTAACACCTAAGAGAAATTTAACTATATTTGGATTAATTATACTCATTAATTTTGTATGTGGATCTAATGTTTTTTTTTTATTAGTGGCAAATAGTTTTTATGAAAGGGACTATACCCTTGTACAGAGAAGGCTCAGAAGCCGGATGTGCCCAAGCGAGCAAAAGAACAAAAGATCAAAATCAACAAGGACGCAAGCAGGAATATATCCTACCAAAACCAGCACAAAAACCCACAAAACACAGCGAGTAAACAACAACAAAGTAAAAGAACAACGCCGATGAGAACAGTTGCATCCAACCTAAGTGCATCGGCGCGCACCCTCCCACGGAAACCACGATATGATTTTCTACTAACAGTGCTCCACTCCGCATTGTTTTCATCTTCCACATCAAGAACCACTTCTAAATTGCCTTTTAACTTAGGTGAATCAAAATTTGGATCCCTCGCCTCCAAAGTCAACAATGCAATCTTTTCACCTGAACTGTCCTTCATCCTTTCTCCACGGTTCATATTAGCATTTAAAAGTCTTTGTTTAGGATCTTTATTAGAGATACTCTGTCGGTTCATTTCCAGCATTTCAGACGCCAAATCTGCCGCACTTTCTTCTTCCTCTGATCCAGTTTCCCATTCAGAGGATTCACTATCATCTTTGTTTGACGCGTGAGCAGTTTTTTTTGGGTTTTCTCGCTCCTTCTCTCGTCATTTCGAGACTATCCTTTATGGGTAGAGTGTTCACCATGCAGCGCTTTGACCAGATTCGGTTTGGATGGGCCAGTCACATTGTTGCAGTCGCCTTTGCAAGGGATCTCTTCGTTGATGATCCGCTCCTCCTCGCAGTTGTTTTTCCTGCCTATTCCATCCGCTGCCCCCATTTTACATGTGCACAGTTTGGCTTGGAAGTTGACCTTCCAGCATTTGGGACAGACCAAACCATGATCATCTGGAATTATGCTCTGCACAAAATGGCCAGTGGGGGAAGATAGTATGATGTTCTTTGGGAGAACAGCCCCCACCTCCATGCTGACACATAGCTTTGCTCTTACAAGTCTGCTTCTGGCTTTTGTTGCAGGTTCCAAGGAGATTAACTCTCCCATTGATGCGGCTATGCCAAGTAGGACTTCGTCCTCCCAAAATTCCACTGGAAGAGCCGGCAGAGATATCCAAATGGGCAACTCTTTGATTTGAAGAGAAACCCCTGGCTTCCATCGCTTCAGATGCAGGGTAGCTCTTCCAAACATCCAAGGGGCTACGTTGAGGACCTTAACCATCTCTTCTTCCTTTGAAAAATTGAAAAGAAGGGTGCTATTGGGAAGAGCGATGATATCTACCCAACAACACCATTTCCGCCCGCACCATTTACGAACTGCATCAATATTTGGTCGGTATCCTGCAAAAGCTCCAATGAGTGCAAAAGGAAACCTGGACTTGGCCTTCTCAATCACTGATGCTGGGACAACAATGCAATGAGCTTTCTCTTCTTCATCCCAGATGGGGGAAAGAGTAGTATTCACACCTGTGGATTGAGGGAACAACCTGGACACCCAAGAGCAAGATTCCATGTGGATGAGTATTATGTGGATCTAATGTTTGTTACAACGGGAAAATTTTATTTATTAAATTATAATTGACTTTGAATCTTTATTGTGACAACTATTGCTTGAAGCCTAGTAGTGGTAACACTTTTCAAAGAAAATTAAATAAAAATTATTCCATAATTTTTCTACCTAAACCTAGGTTGTTCTTGGGTCTCGAGTGGTCATTTTAGCAGGCGTTACATGTTATCCCTTTTAATAATCTTCATAACTTGCATAATTATTTTTCATATTTCAAATTGCATACAAGGCTCCTAATTATCTTTTTATTATGCTAAGATTATGTTTCTCAAACGTTTATTTATTGTTTAAATTTTACCTTCATTACATAAGTGAATCAAAGATGACATCAAGAAAAAAATCTTAGGATTTAATGGAGATTTAAATTCAAAATACACTTTTTCAATAAAAATTCTTCGTTCACGATATGTTTATTCCACTATCATAGTAAATATATTCCAATAACTTGTTTAATCCATTCAACATTTCCACATCAATAAATTTTATTTCAATTTATATATATCTTTTGTTTTCTCAAAGTTTAATCTCACCAAGGGAAATTCATATTCTTTCTAACACATGAAAATGTTTAATCGAGTTATAAAGACTCCAAGAATGACATTATTCCTAACCTTAAATCTCATTTTACTCTTATATTATTTACTCTTACATTGCACTAAGGTCCGATTATGAGCATTTTTTTATAACAAAAGGAGTTACAGAAGTATTTTTCTAACATCTTGAAGAAATACATGATTCGAAGCATTATAGACTATGAATGAACCATAGGATATTTGTGTTCAAGGTAAGATCCCATGTTTCGTATTTCATGATTCTACATGTGAAATTTATTTTATTCTTAAAGTAAAAAAAGGTCATAACAAGGGATTACGAGACTAAGATTCCAGTTTCATAGGTTCTCTAAACTCAACATCATTCACATAAATTTCATTTGCAAGGATTTACTTAAAATTTTCTACCCACAAGTTAACCTCCTAATTAATGAGGTGGAGTATAATTCCAACTTGCACTCGTGGGATCTACACCCTATTATATATCGAGATAAAGGTGTGAAACATATTTACCCTATAAAACCTCTATAAAAGATCAAGGCACTATCTGTCACCACCCAAAGTAACACATTTATCTCGTGAGGAACTAAAGATATCATTAATCAATCATTTAATTCATAGTACAACTATTTCATTACGTCGATATTTTTCATCGGGATCCCATAAGGAATTTATTTGATGATGAATAAAATTACTAGATATAACTTCACAAGACTTGGCAGATGACTAGGATACTAAGGATGTGTTAGTAATACTTACTCTATATAAAGCTTTTCCAGGTCATTCCTAACCTTTGGGTTCCCGATGATAATGCTAAACATACCAACTATGATGGTAACACAAAAAAGGGGTCTTATTTACCTAATCTAGGAGGTTCCATCAAGTACATAATTTTACATTCATTTTACAGTTTCAATTTATTTGGGGATAGGAAATATCATGTGAGAAGAATGACATGGAGTGTAGAGATTGAATTTTATCCTAATTTTTAGTTTTCCACAATAAAATTATTCATTTACGAAAGGTAGATATAAATGATTCTTATACTAGGGTTGATTGTTTCGTTTAGATCTCTTTATTACATTTACAAGGTAAGAATACAACACACTAATTAATTAATCGTCTATTGAATATCTGGAAATGCACTACAATGTTTTAAATTCAAATTCATTTAACATACATATCCAAATTTTACAATACAAAATTTGAGGATCAAAATAAGACTCATATGCTGATGAACATCCCCTTAAACCCTAACATCTAAAATATTACAGAACCTCAATTATAAACATTTTCATAATTCGCAAAATATTGAAATATCCTATACAATTTTGTTGAACACATATACGAAACCCCATTTTATCCATATGTAAATATGAATCAAAAGAACACATATAGTTAAAAGCACCTTTCCCTAAACAATCCTAAAACTATCATCTCATTCATATTGCCAAATTTTAGTAAATAACTTTAATATACATAAAAATAACTAAAAATTTCCTTCTATTAGCATTCAAAAATTCTTACAATATACAATGCATCACACCCACGCGTGTTCTCGCCATCTTACTTGTATCCTACAAAAACATGTGAGCATGAAATTAGCGATAAATCGTTGGCATGACGTCCACCCAAATCTAGGATAATTAATGTTTTTAGTTTCCCATTTACATAATTACATTGATAATTTACATTCAAAAGGACAAAGTTAGAAACAAATATTTATTTCACTTAAGTTCACTTCATTTCTTAACCAATGAGAGAGAAGAGCTAGGGAAGAGAGAGAAACAATACTTTGCCAAAAGTTCAATTTAACACAACATGTAAGAATATAGAGTTCCAAATGGTTGCTTACAAAGTTTAATAAGTTTCCACGATGGTTTTCTAATTTGGCTTGGGTCTTACAACATTTTTTTTCATTTTTCCTATTAGCTACAAAAACACCCAATTTAGGCTCGGAGACAAAGAAAAAACTTTCAAAATCTATCTTTTACTAAGCGATGCACCACGAATAAATTCCTATGAGTCCTCCTACATACTAGGAATTAACAAGAACGATAAAAATCAAAACTAACGTAATGTTTTCAATTCACGTCTAGGTTTTTGGAGCCACCAGTCGTAATTAGTCCAATTTTTACCTAGTCAAACTACAACATGAAGGCTATGAAATGCCTTTTCCAAACTAAGAAGAAGATTGTTTTTCCACAAACTGAAGGTTCCAGGAAATTTCCTAGTAAAAATACTAGAAGTTTGCGAAGGTAGATAAGAATTTCATTGTCCAAGATTCAAACAATGAGACAATATGAAATCCAACTTTTAATTTAAGAAGCTTCCTACAGTTACAAAATGGTGTAATAGGGCTCCTAGAATGGCATCAAAAATATCACAGATGATCACTCGAGGTTGATTCAAGGACTAAAGTGACTCCTCACATAACAAGGTACACATAGGAAACTTAACATCTCCTTTCTAGAGTTACAAAGGTTGTTTTGCGAGTCTCCAAAAATCACAATTTATCTGTTTTAACAAGGGAGTGGTCAACTCATTTACAAGAAACTCAACTTCAACCTGTCAATAAAAAATTCGCATCTTTGTAGTAATTTGGTTCGGTTGGGAAGTTTTCTAGATCATCACAAGGTGAGGGTTTAAGTCTGTTATCTACCAAGGGATATTGGATCTTGTAAGTTACGTTATAACACTTTATTGTTTTAAAACAAGTTTATTTAATACAATTAAATATACAAAAATCCTTCAGTTCTAAATTTTATTTCATTGCAAAAGAACAACTAAAGAACAAAAATTATGAAAGATGAGGAGAGATTAACCATGCCTAGGATTGATCTATAATAGAAGATAGGTGGTTTCACTCACCTTCCACAAGGCTTCAACTCTCATTTAGCATTTTTTCAAACAGTTCGTGACCATCCAAAACTCCACCATTTTGCATTTTATTGAATGTTTCCAAGGCCTTTTTAGCAAACCCATTTTGTACACATCTTGTTATCATTGCTATCCATTAGGCCACACTTCAGAATTGAGTCATACATTTCATATTCCCCACGAATATGGACGTGACGATCTATAGGTGAATCCACGGCTATGAAGGTAATTTTGAATTTCGAATGATGTATTACTTTATCATCAACCAACTTATATCCACCCTTTTTTTTTCTATCTGCATGATAAGCACTAGGTAATGTAGGTATAGGGTCATGAGGGCATGAATCCCAACTCTAAAACTACAAAAATGTTTCAACCATTCTATCATTGCTTCGTTCAAACATTACTAAAGTAACTCTTTCTTTAACCCTCTCTGTAGTCACACCTCCAATGACATTCACTTGATCTGGAAGCTCATGTACCAAAATTCATGTTTTGGAGACATTTTTATCTCCCCAATGAATGAATCAACAAACATTTGTTGTTCTTGTGGGGGAAAAAATATTGTAATGTACACGCTTTCATCTTTCTGTGATATAAAGAGACCTATGACTGGTTTGGAATCCTCTTTCTTCTTCATCCTTTGCATACAAAAAAACAACGTTAGGTAGCAGTCTGATTTCCTCTCAAAGATGATAGAATTTTCAAGAGTAGATACAAATCCATTTATTAGCATAACGATACGTAGGTTTTATTTTATATAATTATGGGAGTCTGTTTCTTATTTTTTCCATTATTCTCTAGTAGATAATAATATCTACTTACATTGTGGAGAGTATTGTTAGCTATTCTTCCTATAACTATTGTATCCACTTCTTGAATAATATAGAATAATAAGAGATAACAAATCTCTATTCTCTCTCCTCTATTTCTACCTCATAGTTTGGTATCAAAGAATCAATGACTTTGATTTGTGTGTGTACGTCGGAAGAATTATTCCATCCAACATGGAAGGAGGCTGCATGAAAGAAGACTTGCATGAAAGTAGTGTGGAGAGATTTGAATTCTTCTACAACCTATGTGCAGAGTTGTGCGCGAAGAGAGAGAAGACTGGCAAAGAAGAGATAAAGAAGGAAATCAAACGAATGCGTAGAAGCAACAATATAATTTTTGTTTTTATTTGCTGTTGAAACACCTTGTTGGTCATTTTTTGTTTTTAGCTATACTTTGGTAGTAACCCAAATTTATTCTCTTAGCCTAGATGTGGAGGAAAGTGCCACAAAAAGATAAGGTATTTCCATTAAGAAACAAAGAAAACGTGGAGCTACATAAATTTAAAAAATGTTGAATTTGTTGATAAAGAGTAGTGTGGAGTAGAGCAATGTGGGAGAGAGGTGCTTAGTCCATAGTTTTGCATGGAACCATTATTAAGAAAACAACTACGTGAACAAAGAAAAAACATTGAAGAATTCAATTATATTTTTATGTCTTTTGTATTATTTGTTGTAGAAAATTCAAAACAAAAGTTGCATGGAAGTATGAAATTGCAATTGAAGGATTTATTTTCCCGTGGCCATGTGGGAAGAGAGACATTATTACAGCATGGAAGATCTCTAATGACTATTGCTTTTTTTTTTTTTACCGCTGATCTATATGAAGGAGAAAATAGAGTGGAATTTGGTGCTGAGAAAACACTTTGCGTGAATGTTGGGACGCTGCTATATAGACACTAAAATTAGGTCATACTCACCTTGGTCCCCCTGTCAAATAAACACCTTGAACACATTCACCTAACCATGGCCCATTTTATCCCACTCTAATATTAATTTAATTAATTTAATTAAGTTAATTCATTATTCTCACAATATTTATTATTTAAATATCCTAATTGGTATAATGCCCACATATCCACTTCATCTAGCCACCTCACCCTAAGACCTATTCTTAGTAAGTTGCCAAAACTAACTACGACCTACCAAAACCTTAAAAATAAATGCCTACATTCCCTTTAGCCACATTCCCACCTATTAGAAGGAAGCTTCCATGCTAATCCGTGGAGTAAAATGAAACGAGATCCCAGAAAATCAAGGGGATCTACTTAGTTTAGTAAACCTAGGAAATCCACCCTAACCGATGCCGGTTACCCTAAACCGCTGCTAGTTAAGTGGAACCACTGTTGGTTACCATTTAACCCCAAAAAAACCTTATTTTGAGGTTGGCACATTTCAAAGAGATTAACACATCTTTTGAGAGAAAGTGACAAAACCAGAGCTGCATGCAAGTAAAACCAGCGTTAGTACACACATCAAAGCATCCATAGCCAGCACTAGAAGTAATCACACAACCATTTGCCTTCATGAGAGCATCCAGGGAAGTGCTAGCACCATATCAGGTTCATTCCATTTGATCACCTACCATTACCAACTAGACATCAAGCTCATATAAGCGGTAAGTGCTTTTGGTAACCAACATTTGTCCATTTATCATTGGGTAGATCCTTTTGCTGTTGTTACTAGTTTCTACCCTCATTTTCATTCCACCACCATTTTACCTCCATGCAAGCTTGACCATCCTTTTACCCATACCCCCTAAATTTCCCATATCCGGATCTTAATCATTCTGTGCACACCTAATACCCACATGAATCTTGCCATCACCCTTCCATCTTCATCTAGCCTTAGATCTACCCTCACCTCAAGTTTTATTGAATTTCCTATACCATGACCATACCGACATCGGTTACCCACAACCGTCGTTGATTAACCTAAGCCGACATCGGTCTCTATGTATTTTACCAAAAACCCAGATCAGAGCTTAAAACCTCCATCAAATACCCAAAACAGACCAGAACTTTACCCTGACCAATACCAATATCCTGAAAGAGACCTTGACCTTCAGATTCAGTCATAGCTTAGCCTGTTGTGAACGAATTTGCTTATTGTAGATGAATGAGATACCTAAATCATTTTAACTACAGTAGGATTTCCTTTATTGTTAGCATTAAGTTGTTTTAAATAGTGGATTGACAACTGTCTAGGAAGTATCATGCTTCCTGGATCTAGCACACGCTAGGTAGTCCACTACATATATTGTTTAAATTTTATTTGGTGGTATTGTTTTCCATTTCAGGTAGTTCCTCCAAGAAAAAAGGAAGCTCTCATGATCAAGTTGTGGATTCATAAGTCATATGCACACAAAAACCTACAACCAACATCTCAACAGGTATTCATCCTAGCCCTTTACCCTTATCTGTTTCATCAACATTCAAAGAAATGCATCTAGAATCATGTGAAACATCGTTGATGCATAGAAACTGTTATCACCGAATCACAAAGCACCCTAATAATATACTTGAACTCACGGTGTGATTGGATAACATGGGTACTATCTCCAAGTTCGGGACTTGCTACTTGAGATAGACCTCCGGAGAAAGTCGGTTCTTGCTCCTAAACTACCCGCCACAATCTACTCTAATGCAGGGAAAGTAACTATTCTAATCTAAATTTCCAAGGTACCAAGGAGAGAGAAAGCATAAAATGAAATCCTACACTAAAGTAGTGATACACCGTAAAAGGAGGGTGTGAGAGTAGTCTCCAAATGTGTGAAATACAGAGGCAAAGTGCACACTAGAAGAGGTGATGACAGTTCTCCATAATCTAGAAAAATGCATTCACAACAATATTCCAAGCATACACAATGATAATGAATCCCTGCAAGAACATAATAATAGACAAAATATTATTGTAGAAAGATTAAAGGGGCAAGAAGAATGCAAGAAAACACAACATGGGAAGATACATCCACAAACTGATATTTTATTGCTTCATGATATGCACAGTTCAATATATTACAAGATAAGGACTTGGATCACCATGCAAGGAGTCCACTACAAGGGCCTATAGCACATTGGCTTCACAAAGAAATTTTGATAGAGCTTTGCTATAAGGAACTACCCCCTTTACAATGAGCCCAACACTCCAATTTATAGAAAAATGAGAAGGAAAAGTGAAGGGAAAATGGAAATCCCGAAATCTGTCCTTCAACCACCTGTAGGAGGCATTAAATGGAGTAAAATGATTATATATTACTTGCAAACTACTCCCCATACTGTCCCATGTGCTGCAGCAGAGAAAGAATGATGACCATGCCTCTTAATTGCACTCCCAACCACCAAATGAAACACTGTTGTGAACCCAGCCACATTTTCTTAAAAATATCAATCAATATCTCATCAAATCCAGAATTTCTTGATTTCTATGCATCGGACTTAGAGCCATGATTCCAACAGTACCAATTTTGTGAAGAAATGCAAAAGTTATGGCCTTCTGAGTGGGGGCAGCTATTTTGGGTCCTGGGCGTTTTACGTCATTTGACGGGAATGAGCATTAACTCGACTAGAGCCAAATATGTTTATTTTAATTAAATATATCTACCCTCATTATAAATAATAAATAAATTTTTTGTGGCATATAGGACATCGTGCTGCGTTCAGAAAGTCTAATTTTGTGAAAATCGGTGCTCGGAGTCAAAATTTATGGCTGTTTGAAGTTTCACTGGTCAAATGTTGACTTTTGTTCTTTACCTTCGGCCGCTTCGGCTTTTCACGTCTCACGCGTACCTTTGTCTTGGCTATCCTGGACCAAAATCTCCTGCTTCGGCCGATTCGGGCTCCCTTGTTCCTGCTTGCGGCAAAGACACGTGGTGAGATTCCATTCGCTCTCGGCTCCTTCGGCTTTTCGCGTCCTCCGCGTACTTTTGGCCTGGATGTCCCAGTACGAAAGTCCTCTGTTTCAGCCGAACCGGCCGGTTCACGTCCTCCGCGCACTTTTGTCCCAACTGTCCCGGACTACCTGGGAAAAATTTCTCCGAACCGCCCGAAATGGACTGACTTGCGCCAAACCGGCCGATCCGCGTCTTTCGCGTACCTTTGTCCCAACTGTCCCAACTGCGTGAAAACAACACTTAGTCGATTTTTTCCACTTTTCGGCCGGTTCGCCTTTTTGCATCCCGCGCGTCCCGACGTCCCGGATGCCCCTTTGCTCTGCAGACTGCCTGGCGGCCTTTCGGCCGATTTGCGCCCAGATGTCCCTCATGTCCCGACTGTTGCAAGGACTAGGACTTAGCCATTTTTCATGATTTTTCCTGGCCCAAGCTTGTTTTCTGTAACTTTTTCACATTTTTAAAACTTGCTGGGTTTTCTTCTTGGACAGGAGAGTTAGAAAGAAGCCGAGGGGACCCCAGAAACACGATATTTGCCTTGAATCAATATAATTGCTTGGGACTAAAGAATTTGATGCATGTTATCAAAATTACCTTGAGGGGTGAATTTTAGATAACATAATTTAGAAGGGACTGTATGCGTTAAGGATTCTTCAAAGAAAGATAAGAGACATGTGTGAAGAGTTAGAGTGGCACAAGGAGAGGAAAAGTTGGTTTCATGTAGCTGAAAGAATCATTTTAAAAAAGCCTATATATATTGCTTGGAAAAGAAACCTCTATAATGGCATCAAAGCATCTCTCTAATAACCAATGTCGAATGACGAGCGTGTTTGACACGATTGAGACTATGAAATCTGTAATTTCAACTCACCAGCTAGAGAACACTGTGAAGAAGCTCCTAAGTGCTTTGGGTTCTACTTCTCTTTTGCTAAACGAGTTTGAGAAAACTTTTAATCTAGTCTTTGATGTCTGGTTCAACAAGGACTTCTTGAATATTTCCTTTTGACGTCAAATTTGCCAAGAAAAGTGAGTTCGGGAAGAGCTAGAAGCTAGGTATGATGCTGAATTTGTAGATGAAGAAGAGCGCCCCACCAAGCCTCTTCGGCTCTCACCACATGAATATCAAGAGTATCTACCACCTAGTACTTAACATTAGTGAGTCAAATTTGTAATCTCTCTTCAAATAAATAGATAATTGTTTTTATTATTATTATTTTATAAAAATAAATAAAAATGTCTTCTCCAAAGTTGCTTCTCTTTGATGCTCATTGCTTAAATGTTCCAATTTTACGTCCTGGAAAAAAATGAGGACACTCCTTGGTTTGAAGGATTATGGGGCACCGTGATTTGGATCTCGTGACCACTCCCGTAACCCTTGATGAATTAAGAAAGTATAAAATGGCTAGTGCCAAAGCCTTGATGTTGATAATGCTCAGTATCAGTGATGATGTACAAATGCATGTTTGGAATGCAGAGAAACCAAAGGAGGCCTGGGACAAGATGGCAACAATTTATGAAGCCAAAAATTATACTAAGATCCTCCATCTTAAGTCAAAGTTGCACACCCTCTCTATGGGTTCAGATGAGAAAGTTGAGGAGTTCTTACGTCATGTGGCTAAACCGTGATCGGATTTCTTAGCACTCCATGAAAAAATGGATGACAAAATTCTCATATCGATCACCTTGAGCGAAATCCTTGTCAATTTTGAGTGTTCGCACAACACTGAATGTATCTAAACAAACAGCGACATTTGAAGAACTTTTGAATTTGCTGCAGTAGGAAGAGGCCATCAATTCCTCCCAAGAGGAAACTCAAGATAAATCCCTATTGTCAAATCCATACCGTGGTCAAAAGAATTGGAAGGGTTCCCAGAGAAGCCAAATCAAGTACAAGAAAAACAACAGTAGAAAGATCAAAAGTTAAAGAGGTGGTGTCACATTTGTAGAACCAACACTCATGACACCAATCACTACTGGTACAATATCTTGAAACAAGGGTCTTCAAGTCAAACAAGCACATCGAGCGCGAAGATTTTAAAAATTCCAAATGACATCCCCTCTAGCAAAAGAACAAGGGACATCTCGCAGCCCAAAAATATAATGAATTTGATGAGGAGACCTCAAAAGGAACCCATTCTATTAACAACATTGTTCTCATCTCTCAGACTTCATAGCCCACGAAGAGAGTCTGGTTTATAGAATTTGGTGCAAGTAAGCACATTTTAGGTGACAAGGAGCTATTTGATTCACTAGATGAACAACCCACTAAGATCAGGTTCAGATAGCAGATGAAAAAGAGTACATTGTAGAAGGAATAGGTAGAGTCATCATCCCTCTGGGACCACACAAATGTACACTTACAAAGGTACTATATGTTCCTAGATTGACTAGCAACCTCCGTCAAGTAACTCAACTATTGAATCATCACCTGAAGGTAGAATTTCTTGTCTAAAATGGCATCAAATCATGTTTGATCTCACGACAAGGTAATATTATTGCTAGAGCATTTCTAAAAGATAAGTTATTTTCTTTAGATATTGTTTCATCTTCTACAATAGCTTTATCTGCATCAACAATACAATCTACTACACTCGACATTTTAGATATGGACACTTGTTGGCTAGTTCATTGCATCAGATGAGTTCAAAAGAAATGGTTCATGGACTACCCAAATTGTCCAGTTCTTTTCCTCTTTTCCCTGGCTTTCTTGTAGGAAAACAACATAGGGATCTGTTTCAGAAAAGCACCTTCCATGCCAAGAAGTGTCTGGAGGTATTTCATACTGATCTGAATGGCCCTCTGCCTACTTCATTTTCAGGATTTAAGTACTTCCAACTATTCATGGATGACCACTCTTGCAAGATGTGGGTGTTTTTCTTGAAGAAGAAAAGTGAGGCTCTTCAACACTTCAATAACTTCTTTCATCATGTTGTGAAAGAGACCGGGCAACCACTTCTTCTACTTCGCTCAGATTGAGGGGGGGAATTCACATCACACAAGTTCTTGGCATTCCTAAACCAACAAGGCATAAAGCAAAACCTGACTGCCCCCTACATGCCCCAGAAAAATGGCATTATTGAGCGTCACATCATAGAGTGATGGATATGTCTCACCGCATCCTATCAACTAAAAATCTAGAAGAATGCTATTGGGTTGAAGTAGTACAGAAAACTATATATCTTCTCAACAGGGCATTGACAAATATTATAGAAAATAAACTTCCAAAAGAGCTATGTAGTGGTTAAAATTCATGAATATCTCATTTACGAGTATTTGGTTGCACAACATACATGCATGTCCTAGCTTAGAAGAGAAAGAAGGTTGAGCCAAAGACACTCCCATGTATCCTACTTGGCTACAACACTACCTCGAAGGCATATCATCTCATGGATCCTAAGACAAAGAAAATATATGAGAGTCGGGACGTGGTTTGTGACAAGTCATCCTTTTAATCTGTAGTGACATCAGAAGAAGCATGACCAACCACCTCTCACCGACTAGTTTCTGAATCAAATGAATAGCTAGAGGAGACTACTCATAGAAAATAAATGTTACTGGAGATATATTTGTTGAACTTGGAGAATTGGAGAATGTGACTCTAGATCAATCCACATGGAAATGAAAGAGTTCTTCTCAAAAGAAGCCTAGTTCTCGCTTGAAGTGGGTACAAAGCACCATCAAGCACTCACATTTGCAAAAACTCCCAGATACATCATCCAGAGTCAAAAGAAGGAGTCAAACAAGAAATGAGGTAAACTTTGCACTAATGAGTTCACTGATTAATAGCTCGAACCATAAAATGTTCATGAAGCACTCAATCAACCTCAGTGGAAGGAAGCCATGGATACAAAATATGACTCACTTATGAAAAATCAGACATGGGAACTTGTCAATCTGCCTATAGGAAAGAAACCCATAGGATGCAAATGGGTTTTCAAGACAAAATATAAGGTGACAAATCCATCGAAAAACATAAATCACATCTTGTAGCAAAAGGATATGCTTAGAAAGAGGGCATCGAATATGAAGAAACCTTTACACCCACTGCGAAGATCAAGACCATCAGAGTTTTTTACAGACTAGCAGCACGGAAAGGATGGAGACTTCAATAGTTGGACATCAAGAATGCTTTCCTAAATGGTGATATAAAAGAAGAAGTTTACATGACCCAACCTGAAGTATTTTTTGATGAAGAACATCCTAAGAAGGTATGTCATCTCATCAAATCACTATATCAACTGAAACAAGCTCCAAGGGCATGGTTTATCAAGATTGACGATCACCTTTTGCATCATTGGTTCACTTGTAGCCCCTTAGATTCAAATTTCTATTTCAATAAGGTAGGAAAATACAATATCATTCTTGTTGTGTATATACATGATCTTGTTAACAATGGTAGTTTAGAAGATCAGGTTGATATTGTGAAGAATGATCTTAAAAGAACCTTCGACATGATAGATTTGGGGCTACTACATTACTGTCTTGGCTTGGAAATATGGAAAAAGGAGCATCAAATTTTTGTCTCCTAGATAAAGTATACCAAGACACTCCTAGAAAAGTACAGAATGTCTGATTATAAACCTATATCCACTCCCATGGAGAAAGGCTTACAACTTTCAAGATTCCAAGATTCACCTCAAGTAGATGCTACTCTCTATAGGAAATTTTTTGGAGGACTCATCTACTTGACATATACCAGACTAGATTTATGCTATGTTGTTAGCTATCTTTCTAGATTCATGCAGGAACCAAAGAAATGTCACTGGAATGTAGCAAATCATGTTTTAAGGTATGTCTGAGGTATATTTTATTATGGTCTAGAATATAAGAAGAATGATTAATTATTCTTACAGGGATATGTTGACTCGGACCATGCCAAATCTATTGATGAAAGGAAGTCAACTACAAGATGCATATTTCATCTTAGATCTCGACCTATCTCGGGTATAAGAAGAAGTAGAATATTGTTTCTATCTCATCCACATAGGTATAATATCATGTTGCATGAGGATCTATGTGTGAATTGATATTGTTATGTCACAGTTTGGATGACTTGGAAATTCTTGAAAAATAGTCTCCTATTCTCTATTGTGATAACCAAAGTGTGTTGAAGCTCATGTAGAATTTAGTTTCTCTTCAAAAAAATGCATATTGAGATTGATTTTCATTTCATTCGAGAGCACGTCTTGAACCATCACATTCAGCTCTAGTATTGTCCTACAGAAGCACAAGTTGCTGAAATTCTCACAAAATCTCTTGGAAAAGTGAAATTTGAATTTTTCAGGGGTCACATTTGTAAGAATAATGTAATAAGTGGGGTAATGTTAGCATAAAGATACATAGGATTTATTTTATATAATTAGGAGAGTTTGTTTCTTGTTTATTCCATTATTCTCTCGTAGATAATAATCTCCCCTTACATTGTGGAGAGTATTGTTAGCTATCCTTCCTATAAATATTGTATCCGCTTCTTGAATAAGATAGAATAATAAGAGATAACAAATCTATATTCCCTCTCCTCTATTCTCCTCTATTTCTACCTCACATAATTTTTTTAAAGGAAAATTTGTTAAAAGTTCACCTACCTTGTGTAAGGTTCCTCATTTAGCATATATGTTTGTCATAACATTTTCACCTACAACATCCGAATCTATTCCTCTATTCTTTATACTTTTTTTGATATTTTTAACACCCGCTAAAAACTCCCACATGAGACCCAAGAACAACGTAGATTTAATAAGAAAAATTATGGAATATTTTTTTAAAAAGCGTACCCACAAAGGGTTTGAAAAATAACGATTGCTTCATTAACGCTTCTAGATAATTATATTTAATAGATAAAATTTTCCCATTATAATAATTATTAAACCCACATTCAACTTCAATGAATTTAATCTAACTAAGCATGGAATATTCCCTAAGTTTTATTTAAATAACAAATTAATTTCGATTAAAGTTGGATATTCCACAATAGGATGTCAATGGTAAAAGTGGCCAATGTAATTAAATATAAAGGTTATTTAATTACATCAAATAACCCTCGCAACAACTATCAAGGTCCCTTATTAAATATTGGGTTAGGATAATGAACACTTCCTTACCCCATAAAGTAACCCCTTAAAAATTCAACCCATATTTTGAAATTAAAACATGTAAATTAAAAGGGAAATTTCCACTCACCCACTCTCCACCTAATTTTTGTAGGGATGAATCTCATGATTGTATGGATTCAATTAGGGCCCTTGATGAGGAAAAAGACAATCTAACCCTAAAACATGCTTATGAAGGCTTCTTTCTTATTTCCATTTGGTTCATTATTATTTTTGTTTTATTTTTTTCTTATTTTGTTTGTTTATACCCTCATTAGGGTTTTAAAGAGTTTATATATTTCATTTGGCTCATTTTCCTTAGATTTTCCCAAATGGGCTTGTGGGTTTGCTCCATTTTATTTATATAGTTATATTTGATATGCATTTTCACTTGGGTATGTGAAAATATATATATATATATAATTTGTTGTGTAAACCTTAAATTTCGATATTAAGGATTTAATAAGAAAACAAGAAAACTGATTGAGTGTATATATATATATATATATTCTATTATTACTGTGCCAAAACCCTAGCCATGTGTATGAATTTATTTACATAGGCCACAAGTTTTAAAGAATGCGAGGGTTTAATAATGTTGGGGCCGCAAATCTTAATGTGTCGGGTACCCCCTCCTTTTGGTGTTTGAGTTAATTTAAAGTATTATCGGATGGGGTCGCTTACCCCACCTCTCCTTACCTTAACAAATTACCAAGATTGGGTCACGACCTAAACACTACCACCACATTTAAAAGAAAAAAGTTTTAACTTTTTAAACTTTGGTTTTGTATAAATTAACATAGATGCATAAAGTTGTGTGTGTGTGTGTGTGTGTGTGTGTGTGTGTGTATTTATTATATGTATATAATATAATGTAGAATTATTTCAAAGATTATGTTTTTGATAGCATACCTTTTATTAATATAATAATGTTAATAGAATATTAATGAATTAATGTATTTTCATAGTGAAGGATACCTTTTAATATTAAAATATAGATATTTTTATAATATCTAAGGGTAATAAAATTACACTCAAAATGAGGAAAAAACAATAAATAATAGTATTTTGTGGGTTAAATGCTAGCACTAATACTTTGTTCTCAAATTTTTAATAAATATAGCATAGAGAGTAAGAGAGAATACATTTCTTTTCCATTAGCAATTTGTGATAGATTTGCATTAATTTTTTTAAAATAAGAACTACATACTAGAATGGAAATAAAACTACATCATTGGGCCTATTGAAAGATAATTTTAATATGATCTCTTTTCCATCAGCAATAAAAGAACACATGCCTTTCAAGTAACACAATGAAGTACAATATTTCTTAATACAATTTTTCAACTCCCCACAAGAGAGTTCAAAACAATATTTCCAATAATTTATTTAGGAAAAGAAGCAATACACTTTTGTGGGAAAAAAATCAACTTCAATGGAATGAGATAATTCCTCTTTAAAATGTTCTTTTCTATTTCTAAAACTAGCTTTACAAATACAATTATTTCGTTCCCCTTTAATATACAACACAATTTTTAAATTCAATAATGAACACAACTTTTCCTCAAAAGGATTAATACAAAGTCATCCACTTATAGTGGGAAATAATACAATAATGTAAGCTAAAGGAAATACAAGGTTACAAGTTCCTCCACCCTAAATGTGAACAAAATATAAGGCTTCTCACAAGAAGGGATTTCTTAAGGACTCCAACAAAATCTCCAAGCTTCACATCACCAACAAGAGAGCTCCACCATGCTTCATTTGATCACAACAAAAAAAAGGGAGAGACAACACTCTCCACCCAACCAATAATTCCAATGAGGATAATCCATCCTCCTCATTGGCCCCTAAGCCCCAACCACATTGCAATTAAAAATAGATTCAACTCATGGAACCAAAAAAGCTTCCACATCACAATGTAAGATCCTACAACCATATTTAAATACAACAATACAACTACAATCACAAGAAGAAAGCAGCATAATACACAAGGCCTCAACATGGAAAATCCAAAGAAGTAAGATCTATGGGGAGGTCACTAATGCCTCCCAAGGGGAAATTGGTTCCCACCTTAAAACCCTCCAATAAAAATCTCAAAACCCATACACACTCTTATGCCTCCCACATTATCTTATGCCACCCTAGAATCTCTTATTTCTCCCTCATAAAATTAGACCAACTAAGAAATGCAAGCATTTTCTTGTCCAAGGTGGGGCACCCAAACCAACTCCCTCCAAAACATGAAAAGAACTCTTATGACTCACCACATTTAAGAAATTTACCCAAGCACCCAACAAGCATACCAAAACATTAAACAACATGCACATATACACAATATAAAATAAAATAGTTTACAAGAGTATAGCTCATACCTTTCCATGGTAGAGCTTGATCTGAGAGTCCCACACCAAGCTTCATCAATTCCAAACAATCACTCGTAAGCTCCAACAAATCCAGAAGCCCTCCAAAATCTTCTAACTCCGAAAAATACAAGAGCACAAAGAAATGAAGTAACACCCAAACAAGCAAAAGAACTTGAATAAATAGAACATGGAGAGAGGAGGATGATGTGGCTCCAATTAGGATACCACCTCATTTTATCTCCACTCCACATCACCCTAGTCAACCCAATACTCAAATAAAAATTAATAAGTGGTTGAAGAAATGACATTTTACTTACACAAACAATCTAAGCCCACACCCCTTAAGGACTAAAATAAATACATGTAAGAAAGTGCAATAAAAATTACAATTTGTCTTCCCAAAACACATAATGGGGTATAATTTTTACCCCCAAACCCATAGGTAGGGTTGGTATAGTAATTTAAGAGGTGTGGGATAAGTTTAACTTGTCCCACAAGCCTCCAAAATTTGCCCTTAAGGACAAATCCGAATTTCAAAGGAGAGGTGGAGTGTACAACACTCAAGATCTTAAGCACTCAACTTAAACACATAAACCAAAGAGCTATCAAATCCAATAAATGAATTCTTTTGACCCATTCTTAATTAATTTAGTAAACTAATTAATTTACTAATCTAGACATAAATCAAGTGATTAACAAAAGGAGAATACATCACTATAATATCACATACTAAAATTAAATAAAGGAAATTAAATGAAAGAAAACACATAACCCCTTGGTCACAATTGGAGGTGATTCCCCCCATGGGAACCCCCTAACAAAAATTCAAACACACACATAATGGAAATACATGTTGTCATGGTGACCCTTATTGAATTCATCTAGAATTCCAATGTGGTTGGTCTCCAATCACCCCGATATTTTTGTGACATATTTACCTACAAAAACACAGCACCTCCTTCACCCTCATGCCCACATCAAAACATGAAAATTAAATATACAATATACCTCGAAAATCATCTATATATGAATTAAAACACCATCTAGGCAAGTAACGATATCATTTATAATTTCTAACAATATCTCAATTTTACATTTCATCAATATCCATATGATCATAAGATTAGTTCAATTGTCAGGTCTAATCAATATGAAGAAATATCACATGTCTCAAATATATAGTTATAACCATGTCAACTGAGAATATCAAAATCAATATAAAATGTCTCTAGCAATGCAAACGTATAATATATGAATCAAAATCAACAATAGTCCAATATCTCTAACATATAACATCATGTTAAATCTAAATCTACAATAATATCCATAAGTATAGTCGACACTATAAAAAGAATTAAAAATATGTTGAAGTGGGCACTACATCTCCCTCCCATTAGACTCAACTTCCTCCGGAAGTCGGTGAAAAAGGTGTGGAAAGTGAACTCGTAGCAATGTAGAATCGTCCATATAGTTGTAGTCTCATCATACTCGTCCCACTGGACTCAAACCTGGTCAATCTCTTTGCCTCAAAGGCCTAGGGTCTTGCATTCTAAAATGTAGACGGGCTCCACCATTGCTTACCCCTTATCCTACACCTACAAAGAGGTCGAATCTACTACATGAGAAGGGTATGCAATATATATTATAACTACTGAAACATGAAACACATCATGGATGCGAGACAAGTGGGTGGCGATGCTTAGACCCACAAATCTAGGAGCAAGCTTAGACAATTTTCTATAACAGATGGGGCTCTTATGTGGTCCGACACAAAGAAATACCTTTGTGCCCACCTCATAATGAAAATCTGTCCTATGTTGATCCGCATACTTCTTCTTCTTGTCCTACACCTCCTGTAATCTCCGCCGATCATAACAACCTTCTACTCCAAGTCTTATAGAAAGGCTGGCCCAAGAGAAACCCCGTCCTCTAACTTTTTCCAACTAAGAGCTGTCATGCACTCTCTTCCATAACGTGTCTAAAAGGAGCCACACCTAGCAAACCCTTAAAATTATTATTGTAGGAAAACTCCACTAAGTACTGAGATACTCCTCCCATCTCGATGAATGATCCATGATGTACATCCTAAGCATTTCCTCCAAAATATGATTCACCCACTCAGTCTATCCATTCATCTTATGGTGATAAGTTGTGTTGAAATTGATCTTCGTACTCAAGAGCATCCTACATTATATTCCAAAAGTGAGAAGTGTATAAAGGATCACGGTCACAAATGATCTTCCACATAATCCTATGCAATTTGAAAATCTCATGTAGATATACTTTTGCCACTCGCACTAGTTGTGTAGGTGGTCTTCACTAGAGAAAAATGAACCACTTTCATAAACTTATCCTTTGTGACCATGATGGCATCATTGTCATATCTTGACGTCTTAGCCCAATAATGAAGTCCATGGAAATGGTCTCCTACTTCCTCTCCAATAAATCATGAGGAAAGAGAAGGCTATCTAGATGCTCATGCTTGGCCTTCACCTTCTAACACTCTAAATAGTGTGACACAAAATGAGCCATGTCTCTCTCGAAGTCCCCTCCAATGCTACAGCTGTCGTAAGGTGGTGTGCATCTTCTTCACCCTAGGAGAGGATGAATAAAGTGCATGATAAGCCTCTCTCAAAATGTCCTTCCTCAAGCGTCTGTCTCTAGGAACATAAATTTGGACTCTATGATTGAGAACGCCATCTATCTCTAGGGAGAATCCATCAAAATCCCCTCAATGGGTCTCTAAGAATAAATCTCTCGCCTTGCTGCAAGGTAGAAGCTGTCGTGAGAAAGCTACTATAAAATCTTGATCTGCAGATCTATACCTACTGAAGTGGTCATAACCATATGTCTCCATCTACTCAGGGAATCTAAAACCACATTTTCCTTCTGCTTCACATGTTCTATCTCCATGTCATACTCACAAAGTAACTCCATCCAGTGTCATCGACAAGTGTTGAGTTTGGTTTACATGAAAAGGTGACGAAGACTCAAGTGATCAGTCCTGAGTGTAAATATCTGACCAAAGAGGAAGTGTATCCATTAAAATAAGGTGTGAAGAACTACCACAAGCTCAAGATCATGAGTAATATCATTAAGCTCATAATCCTTGAGTTTGCAAGACTCAAAAGAAACTACTCTACCCTCCTGCATAAACACACCTCCAAGTCCTGCCAAAGAAGCATCGTAAAAATGAAGAACTCGCCTTGAGGATCGGCACCGCAAGAATAGGTGCTATCGTGAGACATTCCTTTAGTGTCCTAAAATATTTCTCACATCTGTCTGACCATATAAACTTCTTCCCTTTTTACTGAAGGGAATTGATGTGGTGCACAACCCGAGATAAGTTCTGAACAAATCTCTTGTAATATCATGCTAAACACAAGAAGCTTCTCACCTCTCTCACACTAATGGGTACTCGTCAATCCATAATGACTCCAATATTTAAAGGATCAACTATTATACCTTCCTAGAAATGATGTGTCCAGAATCGCATCTCTTTCGAAAGAACGCACACATCTCCATGTTCTCATAAATATGTTGCTCACGAAGACACTGAAGAACATAGTGAACATGATCCTCATGCTCTTGACACATATGTAAGTAAATTATAATTTTGTGAAGGAAAATGAGCATGAAGATATCTAAGAATTTTCTTAACACCCCATTCATCAAGCTCATGAAAACTTCAAGGGCATTCATAAACCAAAAGGCACTATAGTGAACTCATAGTGACCATATCTCATACAAAAGGTGGTATTATGAATATCTTCCTCCATGATCCTTGGATGATGATAACATGACTTAATATCTATCTTGGAGAATATTTTGGCACCCTTCATTTGATCAAATAACTCATCAATGCGTGGAAGGGGGTAATGATTTTTTATTGTTACTTTGTTCAGCTGACAGTAATCAATACACAACCACAGGGATCCATCCTTCTTCTTCATGAAAAACACCAAAGTGCACCCTAAGGGGATAAACTAGGAAGGATTAGGACTTTATATAAAAGGCCCTCAAGCTACAACTTGAACTCATAGAGCTTAGGAGTAGTCATCTGATAAGGTTCTCGTGAGATAGGCTCTGCACCTGGAACCAAATATATGTGAAAATCTATCTCACGTGGGGGAGGTAACCTCTGTAGCTCCCCTGGAAAGACATCAAAAAACACTCTAAAGATGGGATGATCATTAACGGATGGCCCACTATACTCATCCTCTGATGTATCACTAATCGTAATAACATACATCTGAAAACCTCATCGCACATACCACTTAAGTTGCATAGCAGAGATGGTGTGAATTGAAATAGGCCTCCTCACTCCTGCTATCATTGACTCAACTCCTAGATCATCTATACGAATAATAGTCTTATATAAGTGTCAACTCTAGCTCTATGTACACACAACCATTCCATGCCCAAGATGACTCCACAAGAACCCAAAGGAAGGATGCGAAGATCCGAGATAGTGTTCAAGGGTCTAAGATCCACTACACACTCGTAAATTAAGGATTCTAAATAAATTTTTTTCTCTAGAAGCCATTTCAACATCCTAAATAAGGCCTTGCCTAACTACCACTAGCCTACAACACTCTACTAAGGATGGTGCAATAAATTAATCTGATGAACCAGAATCAAATAAGGTGGAGGTACGAATAACACCATTCTTTACAGGTCATCTCTATCGTGGTACTACGATGCTCAACCTAAAATTTCTCGAATGTTACATAGATCTGATGGTTGTGCCCCATGTTGACAACAATAGGCTCTTAAATTTACACCTTAAACTTGTTACTAGGGTTTTGTGGGCACTCTCTCCAATGATTTCCAACAACGCAACAACCATAACAGCTTCCCCATACTCTCCAATGAGATGTAGCTCCGGCCCAGTTTTCTAGAAGTTTGTCTTTGTGGATCCCGATGATTTGGCTATGACCTACTGAGGTCTCTATTGATGAGCTACTACTGACCGAGCTCTCCGCGAACCTTGTGTCCTAATGGGACCCCTAGGATGAGTCCTCATACTCCCTCCTCTATGTATGTCAAACCTCCGAGTAGATCCAAATGATGGATGAGTCTACCGCTACTTGCCGAGGTGGTTGTTGCGGTGTTCTAAAAGAAGACTGCACTGAACCTTGTTCACCGTGAGGAGGAGGAATTGACCTCGTCAATCTACTATCCTTCATCTACTGGATGTGGCTTTGAACTCTATCCATGGCTTGCTGCATCTTTCCTCATGTCCGCTCCATAATATAAGCCCTCTCGAGCCTCTCGCTAAGGTCCGTTGGTAGTGAAAGTGCATCACACCACCCTAATCTAAATTTAGGCCCATGATAAACCCGTGAATCTGCACTGCTCATCCCGCATATAGGTGACATACTTGTGTAGGTCCATAAATCAACTCCCATACTCAGCTATAATCATAGATGTGTCTGGCAGAGGTCATGGAACTCATCCATCCACCTTTGTTGAATAAACCTCAGGATAAGTACTATAACTAAACCTGATCCTCATAGAGCTCCCGTTAATTGTCTATGAATCAATGTTGAGATTTTTCTCCTCCGTGCTCCACCGAGACACCTACTCCATCCCTCAAAATATGGATCATAACCGGGGTTTATTTTAAGAGACCTCTTGGAAATCAGAGGTGGATAATACAGTGAATATCCCTAATCTGGTTTCGCTCGAAGGCAAATTTTTGGGGGTTGTATGAAAAAATTTCGACCTGATTGTCAAGTGCTGTGATAGAAGGCTATAGACGCGCGACGGGAGATTTTGCTGTCGCGTAAAAAAATGCATTGACGCGCGTCAACAGACCTCAGTGACGCGCGTCATTACGGTTGTTGACGTGCGTCACTGAGGTCTATTGACGCGCGTCAATGCATTTTTTTGACGCGCGACAGAAAAATCTCCTGTCGCGCGTCTCAGCCTCCGACCTCTACTTTCTCATCAAAAAATCTCCATGTCGCGCATCAACAAACTCTTTGTCGTGCATCTGCTATGCGTCAATATCTGTTGTACCTCCTTGTCACGCGTCAACTATCCGTCAAGGTCGCACGTCAACAAATAACCCTCATTGACATGCATCAACAGACCTCTTTGATGCGCGTCAACAAGGTTGTTGACGCGCGTCAATGAGGTCTGTTGACATGCGTCAATGAGGTCTGTTGACACGCGTCAATGCATTTTTTTGACGCACGACAACAAATATCCTATCGCGCATCTGCAGCCTCTGCCCTCTTCTTGCTCATCAAAAAAATCTCCATGTCGCTCGTCAACAAACTCTTTGTCATGCATCTACTATGCGTCAATATTTGTAGTATCTCCTTGTCTGCAAACCCTCCTTGTCGCGCGTCAATAACTTACCCCCTTGTCACGTGTCTATAATACGGGATATATCATATTGTTGAAAAATGTGAAGTAGAAGTGTTCTACCTGGTGAATAATCTAGGTTTATATAGGGGATATTTTTCAAGGGTAGGCGAAGCCGACCCCTAAAAAAATTAAAGTGTA